>CM051025.1:100609973-103012473 GCA_027627225.1 Congeria kusceri
CGTATTGTTGTCACTGTACGGTTGTTAAGATAATTTGAAAAATATCTTATGTCTACAACAGTTAATTTATATGACGAAAGCTAAAAATGACTCTAGAGAAGTATTAAGACTTCTATATGGTTGTCCTTAAAGCAGCCGTCCAATGATCTTTTAATAAAAATATAACTTTGGAAAAATCGTTTCTAATGGACATCTTACCGATAAAAATATATTAAAAAAACAGCATTGAAATCGGTAAAATAATAATGTTTTGGTAACTGTTTAACGTACAATTATGTGTTTGCCATACCTGGTGATGCCTCTGGAGTAAATCAGCATATACATTAATGTATATTCCGTTCGTACCAAGCGTTTTTGAACATAGACATTATAAAAGCCTTTCGTAAATAAGAAACAGTTTTTAGTCGAATAAACGTCATTAACGCTCATTAGAACTAATGCCAGGTTAAGATGTTTTGAATTATTTTCTATGGACTGCGGCTTTAAAATGCGTCACTCAAGACCATTTGCCGCAAAACGTAAGCATTCGTTTTAAAGTAACACCAAACCAACAGACCATAGCATTCAGTTATAGAGTTGTTTACAACCGGTAAACCGAAAGTCTATCTATTTTGTTATCCCATTAATGGTTCAGCAGCGTACCCATAACATTGACACGTTCATAATCCATTCAGTCAGTGTGGCTACAAATATAAGTTTACAACTGTCTGATGAACTCGGGATATGGATTAAATATGGAATATTTTTAAAAGGCAAAACCGTAAGTTACACATGCATATGCAAACATAATGTTTGATTTCTAGTAAAATACTAGCAAGTCTTCGGAAAAATATAAACCAAATTGTTCGAAACAATTGCAACATTAAATGCATAGTTTAAATACATGTTATGCTACAAAAGTGCATAAAAATATTATAGCTATGACTATTTAAAAGTATTATAGTTATATAATAAATTTATTTCATAAAAACTATGATATACAAAATAAATGAATTTGCACTTAGTATAATGCAAGGCTTTTCATCCTTTAGATTTGGTTCCTTTAATAGTGCCCATGTGCACGGTTGCAAAAATTCACAACGTTAGCTATGAAACTTTACGAATCTGCTGAATCGTGTATAAATATACTGTCCAATCTCTATCCAGTATGTTGTAGAACAGAAGTTGCAGAACAGAAGTAAATATGACATGATATGATGTAGTGTGTTACTAACATAGATTCATATTTTAATATGATAGTGTGTTTTTTTTACACCAATTGGTGTAATTTGCTTACTGACTGCATAAGGTTTTCTCTCTCTTTTTTTTTAAATTTTCACAATTAAGCATATATTCGTCATTTAAAGGGCTTCACAGCTTATTTATCGATCGCCTCACTTTTCACAATCTGGCCTATGTCATCGCCCTTTATAATTCATTATTGAGATATTTAAATTCCAAAAGTATTTTTACTAGGGATGGCATCGAATACCAAATCGGTATTCGAATATTCGCCTGTTCATTCAATCGAATATTCGAATATTCGCATAGATTGGTATTAACTATTTTGAACTTTGTGGCCTAGGAGACATGATAAGTATTTTTTGTATGACATATAGTTTCGATATTCCAGTACCGTCATATTTTCATTATTGCGCTTTCTAATTAATGTATAAATTGCACAGTATAAAAACATAAACAACTGCAGTATCCATTGTAATTGTACTTTTAATCAGTTTTCAAAACACTACGCATTTTTATCAACATGAAAACGCTCCGATAATCATAAGTTTATAAGCAAATTTGAGAGAAGTTTCTCAGCTATAATGACTGCTAAAATTTCTGATCGCACTTCTGTAATTTATTTTTGTTACCCTGTCTCTATGCGAGTTGTCAGTACAATTAACAGCTGCCTTTGACTGGCGACTAGACGAGTGGCCACTGACACTGACCCGGATATTTAATATCTCTCAGTCTGACACGTGACACGGGCCCATACTATTGAAAACACGGTATTAGGTATCTAGTGGTGAAATACTGCCTTTATGTAGACAGAAAAATACTTTCTACAATCAGGAAATTATTGTTTTTGAAAAAGCAATACCAATTGGCGATTATTCGAATAGCGTTTTAATTATTCGAATGGCAATCATTCAATCGAATATTCGAATAGTTTATTTTACTAGGAAATCGTCGAGTCATGTGTACACGGTAGGTAAACTTCCACACTTTCTCGCGAAGTATATGGTTAATTAAAGTCAGTTTAGAAGACAGTTTCGGGTAGCGAAAAAGCTCCAGAGTCCTGATGACAGAACATAGCATTATGTATCACAGGTCACATAATATCAAATGCATATTGTGACAACATATATGAGCATATAATTCACTTTAAAAAAACATCAGAAAATACTTGAGATAACTGAGACAATATTTATGGGGGAAGGCAGTCTGGGGTATTTGATTTGTATTTCCTAAATAAAATAAACTGATATAAAGGCTATACAAAATATATGTTAGATGTCGGACACATTATTGATATTCTTCGCTACCTCGGAAGTGACTTCTAAACGCATTTCTAGATAACTCCTGGGCGAAGTTGTTTGGAAGTTTACGAGCCATGTTGCAAGCTTCTTGCAAGGTTCAATTGATAAAGTGTATATGTATAACTTAGATTTTTCTCGATCTTATTGGCGGATGCAGCCAGTTACAAATGTATGCATTATTCAAACGTAATTTTATCTTGCACATGTCACCAAACGACGATCGAGCCATTAATTGAAATACGTTCCCATCTAAAGTACACCAGATACACAGACATGGGTAGGGTAAATGCATGGGAAAAGTACACTTAAAGGGACTCACTCACATTCTGTCGTACCTTTAAAAAAAATATATCATAAAACATCTTAACTGCTAAAACTGTCGCTCCTGGGCTGGTATTCACAAAGCTCCTAAGGAAAATCTTAACTTAAGTTGTACTTAAGTGAAAATTTTACGTCAAATTTTGTATGTGAAATCCAATGATTTCTGCATACAAAATGGTAAAATATTAAACATCGAATCAAAATTTACTACTTTAAATCGTTTTTATATGAAAGGACATATTAATGAAACAGCCAGTGGCTTAAAGAATTTTAGAAATTTAAGAACATTTCCCAAAGGAGCTTCGTGAATACGAGCCTCGGAGTAACCAACCCGAATTTTCTACCGAACAAGTATTACACGAGTAACGAATGCATGCGGATCGAGGCTACGACCCCCGATTAAAAAGTCTACCACTCAACCACACACACTTACTTGGACTATACTGTGTATTGTTTTAAAGTAAATGGTATGTGTATCATCGTTTTTTTTGTTTCAAAACTATCGACGAAGAGCGTAACAAACGCTTCCATATTTATTCCAGTTCAAAGGATGTTGATTATAAAGATGACACAATATTTCCAATGTATATCTATGTCAGGAGGGTTATCGCGTTTCTGGGTATGAAATCGAGGGTTGACAACGATAAGGTAGGCTACCAACTGCCATTGAAATCAATAGCGGTTGTTCGTTTGTTTTTGTTTGTTTGGATTTTTCGCCTTATTCAACAGTGTTTCAGTCATATAACGGCGGTCAGTTAACCTACTCACACTTTTCCTGGGTAAGCTGGTTTACCAGTACTGAGTGCACATACTTATGCCAGTAACTGACAACTGCCCTATTTGACGATTTTGGGAGAGAATGGCCGTATAAATAATCATGACCAATCCCCACACAAGTTATATGGCCGGGCTGGGAACCGATCCCGCGATCCTCGGATTTATAGTACAGCGCTCTACCAACTGAGCAAGCCGGCCCGGCTCAATAGCGGTTGAAACTTTCTGGGTTTTTTTAACCTCTATTAATGTACTTTTTTTGGAATCTGTAAACTGTTTTTTGAAAATTGTCAGTTTGCCAATGTGTCTCTTTAAAGCTTACATAAGCTGAAATATTCGTCTATTTCTTTTCCCATTTGCATACTAAATGTGTAATTATAATTTAGCAAGATCATGTTACAATTCCCGCGATTACATTAGAGTGAGGAAAGCGAAGTATAAAATTATATGTAAACGTATTTCATTTACGGTTAATAAAGCAAAAAAAGGTAATCAGAAAATTGGAGCTATACCGGTATTTTGATAGAAAAAATAAGATTTCGCTTAAATTAAAAAATATGCTATTTTAATCCCGGCTTCGAGATAATATTCAAATCTTATTAAAGCCGTCTTTTTGTTATCATGAAATTTAGATTTGCTGTGTGTATAGGTCTAACATTTAAACAATTTTAATGAGCGATTTTAAATTCATTTACATTAGAAAACGTGTATATTTTTCATGTATACAAATAGAGAATATATAGATCTTGGTTGTAATGTCACCTATAGAGTTTAGTGACGTGGGCCTGTACACTCGCAAAGCGCTTTAGGGTAAACTTAAGTTTTTGTATAAGTCTCTGGCTGTTCCATAAATATGCATTTTTCAAATTTAATCGTTTTAAACTGGTAAATATTGCTTAGATGTATCATTTTGTAAACAGACATCGCTGGATTTCACATATAACATTGTATCTGGCATTTTCTCTTTTTTAAAAGCCGACACATAAGTTAAGATTTTCCTTTAGAGCTATGTGAATGCTTACCGTGATCCTTTTTTGTTGGCGATGACAGAGTATCCCGAAATAAGATTCTAAAAAAAATACAAGTTGTTCTACTGGGATGTAAAAAGATCTAGAATATATCTACATTTACGATTTTCTAAAACCTCAAGTACGAATTTACTTCCAGAGAACATAAACGGTGCATTTAGCCTACATTAAACTTATAAGACAGAGAACATAAACGGTGCATTTAGCCTACATTAAACTTATAAGACAATCTATAAGCGTAAAATACAGCAGGAAATCTCGACTTAGCTAGAGAATACACGTTTTCAGCAACTTATTGCGCATTTAACCTAAAGGCACGCCATTCCGTCCATTATAGACACATTAGTAGCATGACGTCACCGCAATTATGACGTCAGAGGACCCAGACGCAGAGTACGTATGCTCTCTCACGAAGGACGAGATTAACAGGGCGATTGTCGAGCTAAACGAGCGTCCCAACGATCAACTTCCTGCGGTGCGCGCCTTCCGGAAGTGGATTCTTGAACAGGAATCGTGGTTGTCCTCACCCACAGGTATCCTATGAAGGGACTGGGCGAGTACCAGGGGTAACCGCGGGTAGGGTAAGCAATATCGGGTACCCGGTTAATTTTCCCACCCGGTTACCCGATATTTTCATTAAAGAATTTCAAAAATACACGTACATACACAAAAAATATCAAAATCAGCATGCAGTTGATTAAACATCACAAACAATATAATATTTTATCAATTAATGTCAAAAATAAAGTCTGGTCAATGGTGGTAGGGTCTTGTCATTTATTATACTCAGATAATTGCTCTCGTTTGTCTTGAAAACCCATGCGTACTCATCAGCTTATTACGTTATTCAAGTACAAGTCTTAAATAAAATGTTCTGTTCTGTTCTGTTATTCCGCCCTTTAAAGGTGATTATCGGGTACCCGGGTACCCGCGGATAATTGGCGACCGGGTAACCGGACCCGAGATTAGGCCTACTAACCGTTCATTCCCTAATTATATCATGTATGTATACATAAATAACGAAGTACAAAAATTTAGTACACTTTAAACTGTAATATTTACATTTATAACGAAGCTCGGGAACTGTATATAGTCATTAGAGATACATTATGCCTATCCGCTTATATGTGTGTATCATGACTAACTAACATTTAATAGGTTTTTAATTTGATACATTTTATTAATGCAATATTTCGCTGCTTTTAATAGCCTATATGGCTGTATGCGTATGTAGGTCTATACATTTTGGTAAAATATCTGTTTACTATAGTTTGCTAATTTTTGACCGCTTGTGAACGTAATCTCTCCAAGGACATAGTTTCATATTGCCGCGGTATAATTTCAATAATAGTGTGTGTATGTGAAAGTTGTTTTTGTGCAACCCGAAACCGGTGTTTACATGTAACCACAAGTTATGGAATACAACAATGTTTGGTATGTCGTAATTGCTTTCACGCGATGGTATCGATTTCATTCTTAATATTATTTTAATTAACCTGTAACTCTTTATTTAGCTACATTTACGCCCTACTTTAATGTTAGGGGAGAACGCGGCCATATTGTAAATCAACACGCTGACAGCGTAGAAAGACTGTTGGCGACAAAAGAAACTAAAAGTATGTGAACTATGAGTGCATTTTTGTTCAATTCCCCACCTTTAACCGTTATATTTTGGCATCTTATTCAATAGTATAGTATACATCATTATGAAAATTAATTTGTTAGTAACGAAAAAATATTTTGTTCAAGCTTATCAGGGGGTTTCACTGGCCCCCCAAAAAGTTGTCGCCACTAAAATTCGCCACTTTTAGAAAGTTGGAGCCACTTTAGAGTCAAGAAAAGCCATATGTCAAGTCATTGACCTACGTCACAATATACTTACATAAAAGTCATCTATTACTTATTGTCCTTTTCTGTTATTTTTATGATTATACATTCTGTCAAATTCTATGGTTTAACATTCTATGGTAAAAAGAACAAAAAGTAACTTCATTAAATATTTTTATTTTCATACTCATAAATAACATTTATTTTCACATGACAAAATGAAATAACCAACATGACTAACATAAACCACTAAATATGATATGCCATCAATGAAAAAGTTCAATGTTTAAACATTCATTTATTAAACATTGTGTCTATTAAACATAGTGTTGTTTTGTTGTCTTAGAATTAAATACTTGTATCACACTTTTGCAAATCTACTGAAAAAAGGGTACAGATAAAGTTACACTCTGAAAAATTTGATATCCTGACATACTAAATACATTTACATTTGGTACATTTGTTACTAGATTATGGACACTGCTAAACTTACTTAAGGATCCTTCTGTTTTTGGCCCCAGCCCACTTTTATAACGCATGGTCAAGGGGGAAGTCCTGGGCTTTCCTACAGTCTAATGAAATTCTCATTAACTTGTCAAGGTTGTCAACAGTCAACTTACTTCTTAGACATGTTTTATGATATTCTGCTTACTAAATCCCCGCTCACAGTTACAGTGGATACTTGGGCTACTTAAAACCTACCTGCTGCTTCTGCTGATAGATCAGAAAGTTGTTGAAGCTGGGTAGAAAGCTATTGGGAAGGTCTTCCTTCGCCAGGAACAGGACATTGTCGAGTGCTGCCTTGACTGCTGCTCCATTCTTGGAGATGGATGTCAAAGTGGCAGTCACCATCTCTTTACGCAGCTGCTTTGACTCGGCAGCCACCTGGTGGTCTGAAAAAAAGAAACTATGTGGCCTCGTTGTTATTATTACACAAGTGTGCATCACTGTCAAATAAAAATTCACAATGCATGTGAACAGATGCACTAAATACAGCACAAATGAACACAATAGCAAATCCATTTATACTTAAAGCTAAACAGAAATCGTTGCTATAATACATACCCTGTGTTTTCAAGTGCTTTGTGATAGACTCTTTTTTCAGAACATTGCAACCAGATGTAAAGGAATTCTTGAACGGACTTTTTACACAATAGTCACAAAACATTGACTTGGTTTTTGCATCATACGAAATGAATGGATATTCAGACTTCCAGCTGTCATTATATTTTCGTTTAGCTACTGAATTGTCAGGTTTTTGCATTTTGGAAGGTGTCTCGAGTTTGTCATTCATGTCAGTGTCTAAACACGCTTTCGAGGATTAAGAAATCATGTGAGGCCATGATTGCAAGTGAATAAACAATCATTTTTTGTCTTACATATGTAAGCTATCGACCAAACTGTTAAAATTAGCACATTCCTTAACAAGCGTGTAAAAAACAATACACTTACTAGGATGCAGATTAAAGAAATTTCGGTACTAATTATTCGTCTTTGTCCTATTATCTCATTGATTGATTGTCGGCGTAACCACCAACCTTTAATCCGATAGTTACCCCCCAATAAAGTTGTCAATTGCTTAACAAACTTCATGCAACAATAACATGGTTCAGTGACTACATGTATGCACTCTGACCTGTGGGTCGTTATGTTATCAAAAATCGATACTGTCAACAGACAGACGCTGGCCGTTTACGTTCGGCTCGCAGTACATTCTCGTGTTGGATATAAATCGACAAAATATTGTTGTCGCCAGCTAAAATCGCCACTTTTGAAATCTGGTTGCTCCTTTCGCAAATTTGTCGCATTTGGCGACAGTAGCGATCAGCAGCGAAACCCCTGCTTATTATCTTATGCAAACGGAATTATAAACATGCCAGTTAACAAATAAATCTGCAAGGGCCAGAATAACCGATGAAGCGTAGTAGTTAGGCGCACCGATTGTTAGTGCTTCTTAGCCAAAGATCTATAAATAAATATGTTTATTTATAGATCTTTGTTCGGAGCGTACTAAGTAAAATTAGATCATACGATGCAAGCTCTTGATATTACAGTTTAAAATTAATAAATTGCAGTAATTTGTTGTCAAAATATTCAGAATGAGAATTGGTAACAAGAAAAAACACTTTCGCAACGAGTCAAAAATAACCGATTTTGTGCATTAATTGTGTGGCCTTTTTCCAAGACACTCCGGTAAATATTTCGGTTTACAGTTTTCTCTTCTTTTTTTTTTGATTCTGTAACAATTTTTTTTGAAATTTGCTATTCGTCAATCGGTGAACAGGTCCCTTTAAAAAGATATACATGTAATACACTCGCGTGTAAAAGCATAAGAGTCGCTTTAAGACAGCAATAATTTTCATGTGTTTTAAATAAGTAAAACAAATGATCAAATAAAAAGATACTCACTAAATTTTCTATAGACAAAGAACAAAATTATCCATGCTAAACTAGCCAATAAACAAAAAGAAGTTCCGATTCTGAGCGGAGCATAGTAAAAAGTAGTTCCAGTTACAATTGCACCAAAAATATATGTCAAATCATGTTAAAATCGAAATAATTTTATCATTTCGTTGTTTATCGGCTAATAAACAACTCTTTGTCGTTCTTATGCGTGCCTATTAAACAACTAGAGTTAACGCCCAATCGTTGCTTATAGACCGATAAACAACGGTAAATGGAAAATTATTTGTTAAATTAAAAAATGACATTTTTGTTATATGTAATTTTGAAAACAAAACATTTAAAAACTATTGCGTTTTTTCCTATTTTTGATTTTGTTTTGTTTTTGTTTTGAAAACAAAACATGAAATTAAGTCACACGTTCACTCCACCATCGTTTCAGATACGAAGTTCCTGCTGTCGTTCCTCCGGATCTGCAAGTTCAGCCAGCTGAGCGCCCGGGAGCGCCTCGTTAACTTCCTGGCCACCTTCAACGACTCCGTGAGCTACTTGAACGGCCACGACCCCGGCGACCCGAAGTTTCTCGACATACTCAGACAGAGGTACGGTCCTGTTCGGTATTCACACAGCAATCTGATCGTTGTGTCTACACCGGTCTCACGGATCTGTGTACTCACGCTCTAAGCATTATGGTATACATGCGCTAATTTCCAGCATAGCTCGCACAGGTTGATTTAACATCCATTGGGGTTAGAAACCAGTAAATCAATGTGCTTCCCTCCGTTTTACATTCGAAATATTGCCTTTCACTAGAGTACCTTTTTTCTTCTGCTATGAAAAGCATTTAGCTATGTCAGACATGCCTATACATTTGTGGTTATTTCTAATATCACCTGTGTATTTGGAACATTTTTGTGCATTTCTTTGGAAGCTCACTTGAAAGATGAGCTTTTGGGGTGTGTTTACTGTGGCATGGTGCTTTTGTAGAAATATGCCTGCCGCAACCATAGTTTCAACGGGTGTCTGCATTCAGGTGAGACGCATTTTCTGGGAAGTAGCATGCCATATCTTTTTATTGCAATTTTCCGAAGAGGAAATATTCATCTTTTAACAGACACCAATCTTGCACAATCTGAAATCTGAAAGTTCGCCTTTTATAATGGGACCATATGGGAATTGGATTTACTGGCATCTAACCTTGAATTTTCACACAAAACTATAGTGAAAGTAGCTTTTTATAATAAACACGCAAAACAGCATTAAACACGAACTACTGTTATTTTATTTAACAGAAATATATTCTTCTATCAGTATTAACTGAATATTATACTGATTACTGGTATCAATAGTCATTTCATGAAACAACTTTTATACGCGGGATTACTTCATGCGTAAGCACATTTCGCCGTTTGGGGCGAAATAATGCGGTTAATTGGCGTGTGACGTCATCCTCTGAGTTATAGAATGCAATCTGGTGACAATCATGTCCCTAAACGCTGTCCGCATTCGTGCACTTTAGTAAGATTGTTGACAAAGCTGCTAAGGAAACTTTGTTAACTTGGTACTTTATGTGAAATGCAACGATTTCTGTTCACAAAACGAGGGTTGTGCGTGAAACTATTGTATCTGTTTAACATTTCTATATCAGATATAATAGTTTCAGGCTTAATCCTCGAAAAGGGAAAATTATGTAAGAGCTGCTCAATATTTATCAGTTTAAAACATTGTATTGTAAAAAGACAGATACGCGGAACAGCCAAAGACTAAAGGAGTTAATTATAATTATAAGAAATTTACTAAGGAGCTTTGTCAATGCGGGCCCTGACCGTCTGGAAAGGTCAGTTTTGAAATCGTTTTTTCTTTAAAATCCCTTTGTGTAATTTGTATTTGTACTTACATTTGTCTTTTAAAAAGAAGTGATTAAAACATACGGAGTTGACGTTTTACTATCTCTAAACAGTTTTATAAGCGAATGTTTATTAATTACAAATTAGAAGACAAAAGTAAATCATATATAAACAGATATCGACAATGACAATGGCATTAAACTGAGAAAAATAATGTCGTTGCGTCCGTGTATGATGTCCCCCTAGAAGTGTTAGCAACGTGTTTCTATTTTGTAGGATGAGAAGAACTCCAAACGAGATAAGGTGGCGTTAATAGAATACATAATTTATGTGTGTTTTTTCCAAACCAAGTGCAAGATTTTACTTTTTCAGTTCATATAGGATTTTCATACGAATTGCATGACTCCTTACATAGCATTATTTTCTATGCAAAGGGACACATTTTTCATGACTCTGGTAGATATTTATAGATATCGGTGTATAATTTTACGATTTGTTGCTTTTACTGTGCTTTCTTTGAGGTGTTGTAGTTCGACAGACATATATTGCACACACTATGCACTTTACTGAATATAAAATGTGTATATTTAATGCGCGCATGTGTAGATTGGCCAGTTGCAAAAACATAGATCGTTCCGCCTTTCTGTTTGTCTAAGGTTGTTTGTCCAAGGATTTGAAGTAAATTGATTGGATTATATGCAACCATGTGCTAATATTTACTACTGAAATATAAACCCGTAATTGGTCAACCCAATCCTTGATTGACAAGTAGCAACTGGTCAATTAAAGCATTGCAAAAAGCTAGATATATGTTAGCACCTTAGTTACATAAATTCCATGTTGCAGTCGAGTGTTCACCCCTCTGCCAAAGAAGGATAGTAAAGGGCGGACAATCATTCTTGGAAACTATGGTAAAATAAGTTATTATCTGTATAGTGCAACCTATCATAAATACATAGAGGATATTTGCTGATTTCAGTTAATTACCTAATTTGGTTTCACGAGTGGTTATAGAAAAATATAGTGCCATATTTCGTGCGTTGTTGTCGCTAATTGTTTTTTTTTAAATTTTATAATATGTTTTATGTCAACACGTGTGTGTAAATACTGTACATGTTTATAAAATTGTCAAAGGAGGTAAACCACATCTTCTACATCGATGCTATTTATGGAAAAATAGTCCGTTTTATGCTTTATTTTCACTGCAGTGATACTGTTCCAACTGGGGAAATACCAAATTTTATTTCACCAATTACATTATATATTTCAATGGAAAGCATGCGAATATAATACATTTGAATTATCTCGCGTTCCTTTCACGCTTATGGTTAAAAACCAGTAAATCCAATTCTCATAGGGTCCCATTATAAAACGGCAAACTTTCCAAGCAGTTTTCTAGCATTTTCTTTATTTCAGATTGTGCAAGCCTGGTATCAATTTAAAGATCAATCTGTCCTCTTCCAAAATTTGCAATAAAAAAGATATGTCATGTTACTTCTAAGAAAATGCATCTCACTTGAAAGCTGGCAACGGTAGAAAACAGGGTTTCGGCAGTCATATTTCGACAAAAGCCCCATACCACAGTAAACACACCCCAAAAGTTCACCTTTCAAGTTAGCCTCCAATGAAATGCACCAAAATGTTGCAGACACGCATAGGACAATAGAAATAACCACAAACGGCTTGTCTGACATACCTAAATGGCTTTTATGCCAGACGAGAAGAGGAACTCTTTAGTAATAGGCACCACTTTTGAATGGACCACGGAGGGATACACAATGATTTACTGGTATCTAACCTTAAAGAAAACTCAACATTTTGCTATCATGAAAAATCTCTTCTCCATCATTATTAGCCTACTTGTACCACAAATGCAAAATTTCAGGTCGATCCGCTAAGTAGAAATGCCCCCAAAACGCATTTGAGAATGACACATGATAAGCCATCTGGCTTGCGCTTCAGTACTTGGATTGTATGGGGAGCGTGAACAAAAATTCGCACCTAAATCACATAAACCAGTCTAAATAACAGTTCATTTAGACTTATTTTAATGCAATGGACAGTAATAAGGTATAAAACGTGTAATATTCGCTTATAACATGATTTGATGTGCTGTGAACTGCATAAGGCGAGTTTCCGTACTTTTTGTCATTTTTTTTACACGAAAAAAACAGGTTTCGCTTTAAAAAGTATAGATAACGTATCAGTTACGATATTATTCACATTTATTTCCGTGAAAAGTAATAAACGCAATAAAATAACACAGCTACATGGTGATTTTATGTATAAATGGACCCTAAAGGGCCGGTCCCTGGTTTTCTTAAAGGTTAGAAACCAGTAAATCCAATTCCCATAGGGTTCCATTATGAAACGGCAAACTTTCCAAGCATTTTTCTAGCATTTCCTTTATTTCAGATTGTGCAAGCCTGGTATCAATTTAAAGATCAATCTGTCCTCTTTCAAAATTTGCAAAAAAAGATATGTCATTTTACTTCTAAGAAAATGCATCTCACTTGAAAGCAGGCACCGGTAGAAAACAGGGTTTCGGCAGTCATATTTCGACAAAAGCCCCATACCACAGTAAACACACCCCAAAAGTTCACCTTTCAAGTTAGCCTCCAATGAAATGCACCAAAATGATGCAGACACGCATAGAATAATAGAAATAACCACAAACGGCTTGTCTGAGATACCTAAATGGCTTTTATGCCAGAAGAGTAGATGAACTCTTTAGTAATAGGCACTACTTTTGAATGGACCACGGAGGGATACACAATGATTTACTGGTATCTAACCATAAAGAAAACTCAACATTTTGCTATCATGAAAAAAACTCTTCTACATCATTATTAGCCTACAAGTACCACAAATGCAAAATTTCAGGTCGATCCGCTAAGTAGAAATGCCCCCAAAACGCATTTGAGAATGACACATGATAAGCCATCTGGCTTGCGCTTCAGTACTTGGATTGTATGGGGAGCGTGAACTAAAATTCGCACCTAAATCACATAAACCAGTTTAAATAACAGTTCATTTAGACTTATTTTAATGCAATGGACAGTAATAAGGTATAACACGTGTAATATTCGCGTATAACATGATTCGATGTGCTGTGAGCTGCATAAGGCGAGTTTCCGTACTTTTTTTCATTTTTTTACACGAAAAAAACAGGTTTCGCTTTAAAAAGTATAGATAACGTATCAGTTACGATATTATTCACATTTATTTCCGTGAAAAGTAATAAACGCAATAAAATAACACAGTTACATGGTGATTTTATGTATAAATGGACCCTAAAGGGCCGGTCCCTGGTTTTCTTAAAGGTTAGAAACCAGTAAATCCAATTCCCATGGGGTTCCATTATAAAACGGCAAACTTTCCAAGCATTTTTCTAGCATTTCCTTTATTTCAGATTGTGCAAGCCTGGTATCAATTTAAAGATCAATCTGTCCTCTTTCAAAATTTGCAAAAAAAGATATGTCATTTTACTTCTAAGAAAATGCATCTCACTTGAAAGCAGGCACCGGTAGAAAACAGGGTTTCGGCAGTCATATTTCGACAAAAGCCCCATACCACAGTAAACACACCCCAAAAGTTCACCTTTCAAGTTAGCCTCCAATGAAATGCACCAAAATGTTGCAGACACGCATAGAATAATAGAAATAACCACAAACGGCTTGTCTGAGATACCTAAATGGCTTTTATGCCAGAAGAGTAGATGAACTCTTTAGTAATAGGCACTACTTTTGAATGGACCACGGAGGGATACACAATGATTTACTGGTATCTAACATTAAAGAAAACTCAACATTTTGCTATCATGAAAAAAACTCTTCTACATCATTATTAGCCTACAAGTACCACAAATGCAAAATTTCAGGTCGATCCGCTAAGTAGAAATGCCCCAAAAACGCATTTGAGAATGACACATGATAAGCCATCTGGCTTGCGCTTCAGTACTTGCATTGTATGGGGAGCGTGAACTAAAATTCGCACCTAAATCACATAAACCAGTCAAAATACCAGTTCATTTAGACATATTTTAATGCAATGGACAGTAATAAGGTATATAACGTGTAATATTCGCGTATAACATGATTCGATGTGCTGTGAGCTGCATAAGGCGAGTTTTCGTACTTTTTTTTCATTTTGTTTTACCCGAAAAAACAGGTTTCGCTTTAAAAAGTATAGATAACGTATCAGTTACGATATTATTCACATTTATTTCCGTGAAAAGTAATAAACGCAATAAAACAACACAGTTACATGGTGATTTTATGTATAAATGGACCCTAAAGGGCGGTCCCTGGTTTTCTTAAAGGTTAAAAACCAGTAAATCCAATTCCCATGGGGTCCCATTATAAAACGGAAAACTTTCCAAGCATTTTTCTAGCATTTCCTTTATTTCAGATTGTGCAAGCCTGGTATCAATTTAAATATCAAACTGACCTCTTCCAAAATTTGCAATAAAAAAGATATGTCATATTACTTTTAAGAAAATGCATCTCACTTGAAAGCAGGCACCGGTAGAAAACAGGGTTTCGGCAGTCATATTTCGACAAAAGCCCCATACCACAGTAAACACACCCCAAAAGTTCACCTTTCAAGTTAGCCTGCAATGAAATGCACCAAAATGTTGCAGACACGCATAGGATAATAGAAATAACCACAAACGGCTTGTCTGAGATACCTAAATGGCTTTTATGCCAGAAGAGAAGAGGAACTCTTTAGTAATAGGCACTACTTTTGAATGGACCACGGAGGGATACACAATGATTTACTGGTATCTAACCTTAAAGAAAACTCAACATTTTGCTATCATGAAAAAAACTCTTCTACATCAGTATTAGCCTACTTGTATCACAAATGCAAAATTTCAGGTCGATCCGCTAAGTAGAAATGCCCCACAAACGCATTTGAGAATGACACATGATAAGCCATCTGGCTTGCGCTTCAGTACTTGGATTGTATGGGGAGCGTGAACTAAAATTCGCACCTAAATCACATAAACCAGTCAAAATACCAGTTCATTGAGACTTATTTTAATGCAATGGACAGTAATAAGGTATAAAACGTGTAATATTCGCGTATAACATGATTCGATGTGCTGTGAGCTGCATAAGGCGAGTTTCCGTACTTTTTTTCATTTTGTTTTACCCGAAAAAGCAGGTTTCGCTTTAAAAAGTATAGATAACGTATTAGTTACGATATTATTCACATTTATTTCCGCGAAAAGTAATAAACGCAATAAAATAACACAGTTACATGGTGATTTTATGTATAAATGGACCCTAAAGGGCCGGTCCCTGGTTTTCTTAAAGGTTAGAAACCAGTAAATCCAATTCCCATAGGTCCCATTATAAATCGGCAAACTTTCCAAGCATTTTTCTAGCATTTCCTTTATTTCAGATTGTGCAAGCCTGGTATCCATTTAAAGACCAATCTGTCCTCTTCCAAAATTTGCAATAAAAAGATATGTCATATTACTTCTAAGAAAATGCATCTCACTTGAAAGCAGGCACCGGTAGAAAACAGGGTTTCGGCAGTCATATTTCGACAAAAGCCCCATACCACAGTAAACACACCCCAAAAGTTCACCTTTCAAGTTAGCCTGCAATGAAATGCACCAAAATGTTGCAGACACGCATAGGATAATAGAAATAACCACAAACGGCTTGTCTGAGATACCTAAATGGCTTTTATGCCAGAAGAGAAGAGGAACTCTTTAGTAATAGGCACTACTTTTGAATGGACCACGGAGGGATACACAATGATTTACTGGTATCTAACCTTAAAGAAAACTCAACATTTTGCTATCATGAAAAAAACTCTTCTACATCAGTATTAGCCTACTTGTATCACAAATGCAAAATTTCAGGTCGATCCGCTAAGTAGAGATGCCCCCAAAACGCATTTGAGAATGACACATGATAAGCCATCTGGCTTGCGCTTCAGTACTTGGATTGTATGGGGAGCGTGAACTAAAATTCGCACCTAAATCACATAAACCAGTCAAAATACCAGTTCATTGAGACTTATTTTAATGCAATGGACAGTAATAAGGTATAAAACGTGTAATATTCGCGTATAACATGATTCGATGTGCTGTGAGCTGCATAAGGCGAGTTTCCGTACTTTTTTTCATTTTGTTTTACCCGAAAAAGCAGGTTTCGCTTTAAAACGTATAGATAACGTATTAGTTACGATATTATTCACATTTATTTCCGCGAAAAGTAATAAACGCAATAAAATAACACAGTTACATGGTGATTTTATGTATAAATGGACCCTAAAGGGCCGGTCCCTGGTTTTCTTAAAGGTTAGAAACCAGTAAATCCAATTCCCATAGGGTCCCATTATAAATCGGCAAACTTTCCAAGCATTTTTCTAGCATTTCCTTTATTTCAGATTGTGCAAGCCTGGTATCCATTTAAAGACCAATCTGTCCTCTTCCAAAATTTGCAATAAAAAGATAAGTCATATTACTTCTAAGAAAATGCATCTCACTTGAAAGCAGGCACCGGTAGAAAACAGGGTTTCGGCAGTCATATTTCGACAAAAGCCCCATACCACAGTAAACACACCCCAAAAGTTCACCTTTCAAGTTAGCCTGCAATGAAATGCACCAAAATGATGCAGACACGCATAGGATAATAGAAATAACCACAAACGGCTTGTCTAAAATACCTAAATGGCTTTTATGCCAGAAGAGAATTGGAACTCTTTAGTAATAGGCACTACTTTTGAAAGGACCACGGAGGGATACACAATGATTTACTGGTATCTAACCTTAAAGAAAACTCAACAGTTTGCTATCATGAAAAACAACTCTTCTACATCATTATTAGCCTACTTGTACACAAATGCAAAATTTCAGGTCGATCCGCTAAGTAGAAATGCCCCCAAAACGCATTTGAGAATGACACATGATAAGCCATCTGGCTTGCGCTTCAGTACTTGGATTGTATGGGGAGCGTGAACTAAAATTCCCACCTAAATCACATAAACCAGTCAAAATACCAGTTCATTTAGACTTATTTTAATGCAATGGACAGTAATAAGGTAAAAAACGTGTAATATTCGCGTATAACATGATTCGATGTGCTGTGAGCTGCATACGGCGAGTTGCCGTACTTTTTTTTCATTTTTTTTTACCCGAAAACGCAGGTTTCGCTTTAAAAAGTATAGATAACGTATCAGTTACGATATTATTCACATTTATTTCCGCGAAAAGTAATAAACGCAAAAAATAACACAGTTACATGGTGGTTTTATGTATAAATGGAACCTAAAGGGCCGGTCCCTGCTTTTCTTAAAGGTTAGAAACCAGTAAATCCAATTCCCATAGGGTCCCATTATTAAACGGCAAACTTTCCAAGCATTTTTCTAGCATTTCCTTTATTTCAGATTGTGCAAGCCTGGTATCAATTTAAAGATCAATCTGTCCTCTTTCAAAATTTGCAATAAAAAAGATATGTCGTGTTACTTCTAAGAAAATGCATCTCACTTGAAAGCAGGCACCGGTAGAAAACAGGGTTTCGGCAGTCATATTTCGACAAAAGCCCCATACCACAGTAAACACACCCCAAAAGTTCACCTTTCAAGTTAGCCTGCAATGAAATGCACCAAAATGTTGCAGACACGCATAGGATAATAGAAATAACCATAAACGGCTTGTCTAAGATACCTAAATGGCTTTTATGCCAGAAGAGAAGAGGAACTCTTTAGTAATAGGCACTATTTTTGAATGGACCACGGAGGGATACACAATGATTTACTGGTATCTAGCCTTATGAAAATATGTATGCCTATGATATTGAACTGACATCCTCATTTACAGTTTATAGTTAAATAAATACACGTTCGTTCTAGACCACTTCGATCCCAGCGGAATACGTTAAGCGCGAGAGTTTTGTTTTATACCATATTTCAAACGCGTTAACCTTTTAAGCATATATTTTAATATTATATGCATGGCCATAACGAACAAGGCACTAAAAATGTAACAGCAACATAGTTTCGATCCACACCACTTCGACACCAGCGGAGCTCCTACGAATACGCCGACATGTAGCGCGCGAGTTTTTCTTTCATACCATATTTTAAGCGCTTAGACCGTTCAAGCAGGTATTTTAATGTCATTTTTATAGCAGTAACGAACAAGGCACTATAAATATAATAACACATCAATATTTCCCCCCCCCCAGTGGGGGGAGCGGCAGACTAACACAGGAGAATATGATTAATTTATTTTTGTGGGGTCTTATTTCCTTCCCTAGAACCAAGCATTTTTGTATACATCCCCTCAGTGGGAGATGCTATAGGGGTATCAAATGGCCAGGGGAATGGGCTATATTACCGGGATCTAAAATCTGACCAAATTATATTTACCCGGGACCAAGAATCATTCGGCGTATCAAATTCCCGCCTGTCGGCAATCGCTTTACGCCTAAAGTCCCGTATATGCACGCGGCCCCACCCCGTCCGGGGAAAATATTGATAGAACTAGGTGTATAATAGCCACACTGCTCCGTTTCAGACCACTTCGACGCCAGCGGGCGCTCCTACGAGTACGCGGACTTCCAGCGGGCGGTACTCGGCGTCTGCCACTCCCTCGCGTTCTGCGACGAGCACTTCCAGGTTAGCGGCGTCAACTTCCTCATGGACTACGGCTCCGTCACCATGAAGCACATCACCTTCGGCGGGTCGGAGAACATGCGCAAACGCGCTCACCATTTCCAGGTCTGCTACGGTAAACCAAAATAGCAACAAGAATGTACGATGCAGCAATGTCATGCGGAGAAATAACATTTCCTAATATGACAATGATAATTATAATAATAATGATGATGATGATTATGATGATGATAATAATAATAATAATAATTAGATCTATTATTATAATTATTATTAGTAGTAGTAGTAATTGTAGTAGTATTATGATCGACTTTGAAAAAGTAACCAATGCGTATAATAAGCATGTATGCGTATATATATATATGCCCGGTACATGCGTATTAAAGCGCTTAAATTGCTATGTTCTATATGCTAGTCTAAGCGTGCCTATGACGTACACATGTATATCTTAAATGCTGTGTACTTGTGTGCCAATTAAGCAAGGGTTTTACAGCTATCCAAACAATAGAAGGACTATTTTTTAAGATGACCAACATTTTGAAAGCCTCACAAAAGGTGGAAATGTCCAAAGTTTGCATGAACAATTAAAACAGACATATAACAGTCTGGCAAACTGGTCTAAGTATGTGTTACAAATGTGTACATACCGTGCAATAGGAAACGTTTGGGATCCTCCAAGTAAACTGTTTATAAACATAAGCTGTATTCATTTTTGCTTGTCATCGTGGCGACGCGGATTAAATCCGAATATTAACCGTTAATATTCGGCGAGCTTTACGATATTCTAAATGGTAGACGAGGAACCTCGGTTAGTTTTGTGGTGTAAATATGGAAACAATATACTGGAAAAAATTTTATTCAAGCACCATTTTTTTTAAGGAAATATAGTATAGTTTTTCGATCATAATGTATTGTTTTATGTCTTTGTACGGTCTACAAGAATCTCTTCATGTTTTTCTTTACTTGCAACACCTGGGTCCATATCCACAAAGCTCCTTAGTGGAAACTTATGTCAATTTCTTAAAATCATAAAATTCCTTAAGTCTGTGATTGGTTCATGTAAACTTTATTTTGTCTTCAATGGTTTAAATCTGGAAAAGAATCCACAGACGCTTTGTATTTCACCATATTTCAATATATAAGATTGCTTTTAACAATGAATAATTTATTTTAATTTTTAGCTTAAATATGACTTAAGTTAAGATTTTCCTTAGGAGCTTTGTGGATATGGCCCCTTGTATGTGCCTTTAAGAAGATCAACAATTATAAAGGACACGAGTATATTTCGTCCTATGAAAGCCAGAAGGTATCCAGTAGGTATGAGCAGCATACGTGCAGCATATGTGCAAAGAAAGCTAAGAACCCTTTCTGGGCATTCAATGGTCGCATCTTTTGTATTTTTGTATTCGCAGAAGGCTTTGCCGGTCTCCATTCGCCAGTTCCACCACTACAACACGGGCCCTATCTTCAACGTGTTGCTGCACATCTTCCGACCCGCCCTGTCCGAGAAGATGCGCGTACGGGTAGGATCCGTCCACGTGACCGATCACGTGACCATTTCGCACATTTATTGCCAAACGTGTCAGACGAAATTAAATATTAAAATACGGTACTTTTAAAAATATACAAATGTTACTAGTGAGATGTGCAAGAGTTATCAACTGTAAAAACATATAAAACTGTTTAGCCCGTTTGAAAAGCATGTTGTTTGTACCGTTCAAATAAAATGGCTTAATATTCTTCAACCTGAATGCGATAAGCCTCAGCCGCAATCAAACTTGAATGGCTTGATCGATATAACTGTTGAATATGTATGTCTTGCTTATAATTCTTATGTATAGCAATACAATGAGTGTGTTAGTCACATAAGATATGCCCTCTGATTAAAAAGTGTCGTTTAATCCAAATACTTCAGTACTCACTTCTGTGGACTGCCATAAAAACATATACATATACACTAACAATTATTCTGTTCCAGGTATATATGCACGGTCAAAGCATGGTATCAGTGTATAAAAGTATCGACATGTCATTATTACCAGAGGAGTATTTGTCAGACGACTATGATGGCGATTGCGCGGGAAAACTCGAAGACATAACAGGTAAGTAGACAATATTGTCCTGATGCGTCTCCAAAGAGGGCCCATACACTTTCAATAAAATGGTCAAAATATGGTCAATGCATGGAATTTACAATAACGTTGAAGTGTGTGGGCTATTTTGAAGATTGGTCTAATATAATGAGAAAAATCAGAAATCGTAGATATTTTTTTAAAGTATGTCAATAATATGGCAAAGTGGTAGTATATATCAATAATATGGTGCAATATTTAATCTTGGGGATAAAAAAAGTTTGTAAAGGCACTTGGCTTTTATCTACAATGTTTTGTACATATTGATTTGCGTTTTAGCATTTCCTTACTTCAACTGCCAATTCGTCACCAAGCAGTTCTTTTTTCTTGTTAATACCTTCAATTTCAAGAACAGCATACATTACCCAACAACAGGATCCATTTTGCAAGCATTCAAATAACAAATGAAACAAAATATTGAGTAAAATAATAGTACAGTTTGTGGCACTTTTATTGAGTCAAACAAATTGAACAATTGTAATGCACTTATCAATATTTTCCCCCAGAGGGGGGGGGGGGGAACGGCGGGCTGACCCAGGGGAATTTGACTTATTTAATTGTTTGTTGGGGTCTAATTCCCCACCCTAGAGCCAAGTATTTTTGTCTAAATCCCCTTAGTGGGAGATGCTATAGGGGTATCAAATGGCCCGGGGGGGGGGGGGGGCAATATTACCGGGATCTAAAATCCAACCAAAGTATATTTCCCCGGGACCCGGCATAATTCGGCGTGTCAAATTCTCACCTCTGAGGAAACGGTTTCAGTCTAAGTCCCCTATATGCCACTCCGCCCCCGGGGGAAAATATTGATAGGTGCATAAATGTATGGGCCGCTTACTGGATAGATAGTAAAAGTGCAATCGATACTCAATATGATGTTTCATACATCAAGATACATCAAGATAAACATTGTTTTTGTTTACTATTTATTACATTATAGCTAACTATATTTTTGCTGATTCATAGTAATATTATTAGTATATAATAATAATAGTAATATTGCAACTATTGTAGCGGCTGTAATCACCATAAATGGTGAGGTTGTCGTTTCGTTTTGAGGCAATTTAGTATGCATCTACATTGAAATACAAAATACAAATATTTTTATTCTAAACACCAGAGGACAACATCAAGGAACTGATACTTGAACCGAGCAGACGACAATTCATCAAAGATCTCTGGAGTGGCAAGCATTGGGTCGACCTAAACAAGAAACCAAAGGATATGACGTCAGCAGACGGCGTATATGGATCATTTCGGAGACTGGAGATCTAGATCTAACCCTGTCTCTAGATCTGATACATGGGTCGGCAATCCGTATTAATGTGTGTGCATGCCAGAACAATGCATTCGTGCGGACCGTCATGCCATTTCAGGAATTTTACGCAAAGACACCCAGTCCACGGCCTTTGACAGGGAATGACAAACGTTCTTATGTGAATATTTGATATTTTGCTAGTGAAGCAATTTAAACAAATGGCATATGGGAGATATCTCCCTCAATACATGTATTCAACTAAATACGTGAATGCTTGTGTCGGTTAGTACGTGTGTCACTTTCAAAATTTGGCTTCAAAGGGACTATGTCATCAAAAATGGTCTCATGGGGGCAATATATATATTTATATATATATATATTAATCTGAAATTAAGATATTAATACTAACATAATTGTAATAACGGTTAAAAAGGGTATACATAATGGGAAAATAGTGTACACATTCTTAGATAAAAATAATATTAATTAAATTTTAAACAATTGAAATATCCATAGATAGTTCAACAATCAAAATTTCTATATTAAAAATTGTCATATCCATATATATTTTAACAATTGTAATACCCATAGATATTTAAGCAATTGTAATATTCAAAGTTACTTGTTTGAATTGACATAGACTTTTCTGCTACAGAGTGATGTAATAATGCATTTGTAGACAAAAACAATAAAGAAGTGTATTAACTACTTACACTGGAGTTTAATTTCAATTTGCCATTCATTTAAGTTACACGTTAATGTAAAGATCCATTGCGAGCAAAGGGCCGACACCTTTACCGAATAAGAATACAAGAATTTGATCAAAACATGTACTAAGTCAATGTATTAAGAACTGGTTTGGTTTCCTTAATTTCGCGTATGTTGCATCAGCTCAAAATGGCGATAAGCATTAATATAAAAATACAGGTAAAAAAGAAATTAAAGTTACGTATTTTTGACACTTATCGAATATTATGTCAACCGATTCCCACAAAACAAATCGATATCAAGTAGGTCCTAGTGGTAGGCCCCAAAATAAATCAATCTCAAGTCAAGTTGGACACGAAACTATACGAACTCATGTCAAATTGTTCACAATATAAATCGTCGCACGTCAGAATGGCCACAAAACTAATCGGTCACAAGTCACAAAGGTAACAAGAAACAACCTTTTTTCAAAGCGTAAAATAAATAGAAAATAAATATATTTTGAAGTGCTAATGGAATTGTAATTGAAGCAGAGTTAACCAGTCGATTTGGATATTAATAAGGAACATTTTCGTTACAAATTGTTGATGATTACCCGTGCGGATGGAATTGTGCACGAACAACTCGAGCAGCTTACTGTCTTCGGAAGATGAATGTGGAGAGGAAACCAAAAATTATGTGTTGAATCAAGATAATGCACTCAGAAAGAAGGTACAGACCTGCAGCAGAGACACTGTGTCGATAATTGAAACAGGCGGCGGCATTAAATTTGTGTTTAACATGAGAACATATGAAGTTTTCAAAACGACTTTGGACGACTTTTTCTCGGCAGATGCACAAACAGAACAGTGTGTGAAATCACCAGTATTTGACAAGCAGCAGCGGAATGTCGAAACCAGATACAAAGTTCTCATTGGTAAGAATTCCTATACTCTCAATATGTATCATACTACCAGCAGTTGTTTGGTGAATGGTAAAGGAACAAAAACTTTTATTGAACATCACTTACCAAGTATAATCAATGCGATTGAAATACGTTCACGAGAAAATGGCGTTTCTTTGGACGAGATAAACGGTTTCATGAAAGACATTCTCACTTAAACAGACACAAATAATGAGGGAACGCTAAGAATAGATGTTGATGATGAAATACAGTTTAATAAAGCTTACAGTGAGTTAAATGCTAACGATTCTCCTCGCCGAAGTCATGCGGAGATAGTGATCGAAAACGAGAACACTGGACAAACTTTAAAGTTGTTAGAAATTATGTTATTTGTTCAAGCTTCCATTCACGATCTGGAGAAAACTGTGGGAAACCATATTCAAACGATGCACGACTGATTCGCCCAGATACGGGATGAGATTTGCAGTATAAGAAAGCAAATTAAAACATACAGCCAACACACTGATAAACATCTGGAAGACATTGAATATGAAACAAAAACGCTTAAGTTGTCTACAGACAAAATAAGCGAAACATACATCATAAAGTTGCAGTTAATTTCAGACGCTTTGAAGACGCTGAATGCACCGCGACCATCTTCAGCTATTAGTCAGCAGTTGAGGCGGGCATCTTCAACTTCCGCTTACCGAGGGAATGACAACTGCTTAAACGGAGGTAGCGCTCAAAGTACACCAGACCATGATAACAGAAATGTGACGCTGCCCAACCAAGAGAAACGGAAAACATTCACACAATGATGGCGTATCGCCGAATGAAAATGGAGCATCCTCAACAGTCAACACACTTCAGAAGACACCGTATGTTCCACTTAACAATGATTCGTGCGTTGATCGGAACAAAACAATGCTCATTGGTGACTCTATTGTAAAAAAACATAAATCCGCTGGGACTAATCAGTACGGTAGATGTGATTTCAATGAGTGGGGCAAAGGTCAAGGACGTTTCCAATCGCCTTCGTGCAACTGATTTGTCGTCATACAAGAAAGTAATATTGTATATCGGCGGAAATGACGTCACCGACGGGAAAACACTCGCAGTACTAATGGACGAGTTGAAACAATGGACGACATATTTGATTCAGCAAGGATGCTTCGTACACCTGTCGTCACTTACGCCCCGAAAAGACGTGGATGTTATCCAGCTAAACGAGGCAATTAAATGTCAGTCAAGGCAATTCAGTGCTGACGAAGTTGACTACATAAATGTGCACAAATCGTTTGTCTTCGGTGACGGTAAGGTAGTCATGCAATACTACCACAGAGATGGTATTCACCTAAACCGGAAGGGAACCAGTCTCCTAGTACGTATGATCAATGCCTGCTTGCCTATCATTAAAGCACCACTTCCCGGAACCGGGCATGAAAATCAGCAGAATCGCAGAAACCAGCCTACACCTGCTTACCCATTCAGACCTGGTGGTAATCCAAATGTGCGTCGTCAAGACGGCTACAATCACCATGACACAGTTGGACCAGCACTGTCAGGTAACGGAAGTACGCGGCGGTACCCGGAATATCCAAGCAACATACAACCCTCGGAAAACATTCTCTATAACGGTCAATTATTGCATCCCGTTTCACCGCAGGAGTGGAGTACCGTACGTGGACGGCGGATTTACAATGGCAGCTATACCGGAAGTGACTCCTACCAAGGAGAGGACAGGCGCTCCCATCTGGTGCGACCCGAAAGTGCGAGTAATCACTCTGCCAAAGGACCCGGGCAGAAAAAACTTTACCGAATGGCACTATCCTCGTGGCAACAGATTGTTGGGATACAGCGTCTTCTGTGAAAATTGCAACATGAACAATCACCCGACAGAAAAATGTAGGCGACGTTATTAGGGGTACGATGACAGTCACGCAAATGTTAACTTGAATGGTAATAGATTTACATTATTTAATCAAATTTGTTCAAATTGTAATTGCTTTAATTGTATTTGTGAAAATGCTATAATATATGAGGATAACAGTTTTATGAATGTAAATACACAAGAAGTTATTTCGTGTAATTTAATACCGAAGAAGAAACAAATTTATCTCAGTAGTAATTTTCCTTTTACCGGTAAAGGTCTCCATGCAGTAAATTTAAATGTTCAACATTTTATATCAAAATATGAGGAAATATATTTTATCAGAAGCAAATTCAATAGATATTATTGGTTTGTGTGAAACTTTTTTGACAGACAATACCTCTGATGAAAGTATTAGGATACCGAAGTATGTTTTTGAACGCAAGGATAGAAAAGGCAAAAAAGGTGGCGGAATTTTATTATATATATTGATTGTATTTCATATAAACGTAAACACGATATTGAGTCTGAATCTATAGAATCCATTTGGATTGAAGTTTGTTTTCCAAAAACAAAACCGTTTTTAATATGTTTCGTGTATCGTCCGCCGGTTAGTAAATTAGAGTGGAACAGCATGTTTTCAGTTCAGATAAATACAGTTGATGACAGACTCTTAGAGTACCATATTGTAGGAGACACGAATGTTAATTATTTACCCGAATCTCAATCATTTAAGATTTCCGCATGGCAAGACTGTATAACAAACTACGGGCTATCTCAGCTTATTAATAGTCCAACCAGAGTAACAGATCAAACCTCTACAATTATAGATCATGTGTATACCGATATGAATGATCATATTTGCGAAACATTCGTTTCTCATTTAAGTGTAAGTGATAATTACCCTGTATGTTTTACAAGAACTGTTCGGTCTAAGAAACCTTCGAACCAAATCCACACTGCTATGACATATAGGTCTTTCAAGAACTTTAATGTAAACTCGTTTGTTAATGACCTACAAAGGGAAAATATACACGAGGTAGAAAAAATGCCTGATCCGAATATTGCTATGAATGTATTGTATAGCCGACTGAATGCAGTTATAGCAACGCATGCCCCATTAAAAATAAAACGAATCAAATTCGTAACGCAACCTGATTGGTTTTCAGAGGAAATAGAATTGGCCATAAAAGAAAGAGATAGACTTAAAAAAGATAAAAGGTGGTCGGAATACAAACAAATGAGAAATAAGGTAAATGCATTAATACGTAAAACTAAAAAGGATTTTTATAATAATGCGGTTAAGGGTCGTCAAGAATCTAAGGTGCTATGGCGAAATCTGAGATCTTTGAAAAAGAACGAACCAACAACTAGTAATACATGTAGTATACAGTTGCCTCGGTTCCTTCATATTAATGATACAGATGTTACTAACGAAGAACAAATTTTAAATGCCTTTAATCGGCATTTTACCGATATATCTGTAACCGTAGATAAGACACCTTTTAATGAAATTAATCATGTAAGGATGGTTTGGTTATTAACGGAAAACTTAAAAATAAACATTTTGATATAGACTATATTATTCCGCTTGAGGTACAGGGATATATCAAACAGTTAAATTCGTCAAAGACAACAGGATTGGATGGAATAGGTCCAAATATTATTAAATACTGTGGTGATAATATTGCTATACCGTTAACGGTCATAATTGACAATAGTATACGAGTCGGTATTTTTCCAGATACGTTAAAAGAGGCAAAAGTATTACCAATATTTAAACATTCTGATCGATCTGATCCAAATAATTATAGGCCTATTTCCATACTACCGACAATTTCTAAGATATTTGAACGACATTTGACAAATCAAATCAAACTTTTTATACAAGAAACCGACATCCTACACAAATTTCAATCCGGTTTCCGAGAAAAGCATTCATGTCATAGGGCTTTAACTAGAATAATTGATGACTGGATATATGCAGTTGACCATGGCAAAATAGTTGGTGCACTTTTTCTGGACCTCCGGAAAGCCTTTGATTTAGTTGATCATGAAATTCTACTACACAAATTAAAATTATATCATTTTTCTACAACTGCAATCAAATTGATAAGATCGTATTTGACGAATAGACACTAAATGGTGAAAGTTGGTAACATCCAGCCTTCGTGTCGATCAATAATGTCGGGTGTACCTCAAGGTTCAATTTTAGGGCCAATCTTATTTCTATTATATATAAATGACCTTAGCTTTGAGATTCTATTGTCGATCTATATGCGGATGATACTACGCTGTACTCAACGGACATTAGTACGCATCAGATAGAATGCAAATTGCAAACGAATTTGAACAAGGTGACCGAATGGTGTAAGATAAATTATATGGCAATTAATCCACAAAAAACTAAGTGCATGCTTATAGGTTCAAATGCGAAGGTGAAACACGCAAAAGAACTTAATATATACGTTGATAATATTCTCATTGAAAATGTTACCTCACATAAGTTACTTGGAGTTATTGTTGATTCAACCTTGTCTTGGAACATACAAATCGATTCCATATGCAAAAAAAACTAACTCGAAAATAGCTTTATTCAAAAGAACTAATTATTTTCTAAATGATCGTATGAGAAAATTATTTTACAACGCTTATATACTTCCGGTTTTTCAATACTGCTGTAGCATATGGGGAAACTCAAGTGAAAAAAATGGCAATTCTGCAGAAAAGAGCTGCAAAAATTATACTTTTTAAACCCAGCAGAACCCCGTCAGGCGAGTTATTTAAAGAACTTAAATGGCTCACATTTGAAAATGTATGTAAATATCAAACAGTTGTTGTAGTTTATAAATCACTGCATGACCTAGCGCCAGCTTATATACGAGAACTTGTTAATATAACTACATATGAAAATTATAACTTGAGATCATCTGCCAGACAAGATATTGCACATATTCGTTACAAGACGCAGTACAACAAACAATCGTTTGCATTTTACAGCGTAAATGTTTGGAATTTTGTACCTGAACATATACGTAAATCAAATTCTGAAAAGTTATTTAAATGTTGTTCGAAACAATTTCTGCTGGATTATCAGTTGACCGAAAATTCATAAATTGAACCTTGGCCTGAATTTAATTGTACATGTGTAATATAAAGTACATGTATGTATACTTTTGTGACTGTCGCTTATTAATTGTGTTGTTTTCAGTCTATTAATATTGTGTGAAATGCGGTGTGATAAATGAACAATGTACCTATATACATATTTTATAATTTGTAAATGAAAATAATGCATATATCAATATCATTGTTAATGATGTATCCTTTACGTGTATTTGAGTAAATGTGATTTTGTTTTTTGTTTGTTACAATTGTTCATATTTACATTGAAGGCCGCATTGTAAATAAGTTAATATGCGTTTGTGTATAACTTCAAAAAAATAAAGATTTTATTATTATTATTATTATTATTACAAGTCTACCCCAAAACAAGTTGGTCTTTAGCCGAGATGGTCACACAACAATTAAGGTTACGAATACGCAAATACATTCCTTCTTTGTTAAATATAAAATATTCAAAGTTTGATCTCACTTTTCACTATGACCAAGCTACTTCTAATATATCAACATACATTGTTGGAAAGATGAGGACATAAACTTTTGAAAAAAACAGCATGTCAAAAACTTATATGTGTTGTAACGCAAAATATTTACCTTAGAAAAAACACACCGGTTTTGACGGGCATGGGGGCTGCCATTTTGCGCATGAATACATGGGCCAAAAGTTATGAAGCTGGGAACCGCTAGACAAAAGTAGTGCACACACACAGCCTTTTTCTTATTGCTTACATATATACCGTTAAAATGATACCAAAACATATCATTTAAACTGTATTTTACAAATTATATGCATCCTGCACTAAACCATGTATGCTTATTATCTAACTAAAATGGCCCGGGGCCTGTATTACCGGGTCTAAAATCCGACCAAAGTCTATTACCTGCCCCCCCCCCCGGAGGGGGGATACATTGATAGGTTCATTACCAATATGCAATTGAACACGTGGTTATTATACATTAACAGTTCAATAGATAAAAGTCCTTAACTAGCATGTAATTGATGCAAGAAGCGAAATATACATAACTGTTAAACATTCGATCGTCTAAAACAAGAACTCGATCTTCCTGACCAAATGGGGCTCGGTAAAATGAGGCCGCAAAATACACTTTACTCCAAGGCAACTCATAAACAATATGGCAGACAGATTTTGTATGTAAACAAACGGTTCACTTGTCACTTGGTTGATATATGTAAGTGATTTTACTGATGTGCATTATTTGTATGTGTTCATATTATAAACGATTTTCACATACTGCAACTCGATTATGCAATTAAAGCATGAATAAGGTGCCCGTTATCTGTCATATGTTTTCGCGATGCAGTCTGCACATTGAAATAGATGTTCCTAATTACGGCCAATCTTGTAGACTTGGTACGCGATCGGTTTTCTATTTCTTTGCTATATTTTTTCAATACTTATTCGAGGATGAGCGACTCCAGAAACCGCATACAAACTTTCAATTTATGTTAAACTATTTATTGTCAAAAATTATTGTCAAGCAATATGATGATTTCTAACTCTAACGCTAATGCATTATGGTCTCTGTAGGGGTTCACTGGTCATAATGGTTTATTTGAGAGTACACAACATTAAAGAATCGCAAATTGTTAACGTAACAAACCTGTTGCCAGCATAGGCCATTTTGCAATGACAGCTTTGTACAGACTTAATCTCAGGCATCAAGTCTTAAGATATAACAGAGCTCCAGATAATTTTTTCAGCCGAGGGGTATTTCCCTCATGAAATTCTTAGTTGATAAGTAAAATTCAAACACCAAGATATTTCAGGAGTATTTTATATCACCCTCAAAGCATCATAACAAATGCACATTTGAGTCTAATGCATCACTCTTGCTGTGAATTTTAAGCCATGGAAAACTGACTTTCCAGCTGGACATTCTTATCAGCAACTTTGCTACCATCATGTTTCTTTGTCTGGACACATTTTATAACGTCAGTTATAAGATTGTCAATAATGGGACCGACAATCTTTTCTAAACTAATTGCCAACGATATTGACAGAAATTGAGCTTGTTCATTAGGTTTGCCATGATCTGTCAAACTGAATCTGTAATTTTGGACAGCTCCGGCTAAACATGACAATGTGTGAACGAAGAACGGGAACCAGTCGCGTTTAAATGGAAGTGCAATTATAAAACAGCTGATAGAAAAATACGAAGTAGGCAATGGAAGTACGCCTTATAAGAGCACACAATGCGTATTGTGGATTTAACCATGAGTTTTTTTACTCACTGAAATTTAAATTCATTCGTATTTAGAAACTTTTAATGCGTATTTTACGCAGATACGCATCTTGTCTGGAAATATACTAAGTTAATCATGTTATTTCAGATGTAACTAATAAGTATGGGAAGCCAAGAGTTACAGGCCAGCTTTCGAGATGAGAGGCGAACATTCCGATACGGAACAAACAGAATGGTGGAGATTGCGCTACGACATGAGCTAGATGATGTGGCAAAAAAATCGCTTGATGAAATAGTCATTAAAAAGGAATTAGAACAAAGAAAACCAATCAACAATGAAGAATATACTTCCAGGTGAAGATGCATTAAATTGTAACATTAGCATTTTGATAATTATTAATTGATTCTTGTAAACTAATGATAACATTACATTTACTTGTCATTCTTTTAAATATTATGTGAACAGTTAAATATGCCAAATACATGTACTAAGCATGGTTATCTATACTGGTGCAGTACCTAAATCCGGACACTTGCTGGTTTTTGGATGATTTCTCAGGATAACAGCATCATTCGAAAATAAAAAGTTAAACTTAATGAGTTGGGTTTAATCTTAAGCTTTGGTCAAAATCTTAGAGGGAATTGCTATCTTAAAGTAACAGTATGATGTGTTTAAAAAATGCCTGTAACACATATGAAATTACAGCTGGAGAGTACCTAAATCAAGACACTTAAAAAAAATGCTTTATTAAAACAAAAAGAATAAAAATAAGCATTCAGCTACATTTTGTTCGCCAGTAATCGTGTTTTTTTCTTTGTTTACATTGTTCTAGTGTTTACTTAAAAAAATTTCTCTGTACAGCTTTATTTAGCGGATCTACTATTTTGATTTTAATCCCCCGAGTGCAAATGTTTGTATTTGAAAGGAAGAAAAAACAATAGTCAGTTAATTAATTGATTCTGTTGAAACTTGACATACGTTGATGAGATAGGTGCATGCATCAACTGATCCCATAGAATTATGGGTCTTGATCGTACAAACACAATTGTTTTCAGGTGTCCAGATTTAAGTACTGTCCGGATTCAGGTACTTCACCAGTAAATATAAATACAAACTGTGAAATGAACAGCAGAGCATATTCTCAGGGGCGTGGCATTAATCTGTTATCCCAGAATCAAAGAAAAAGAAAATATCTTCCTTTGCAACACTTATACTTGATTCATCTTTCAACAACATGCATAGTAATAGAAGATAAAAAAGAGAAAACAATAGTAATAGACAGGATATTAATAGCAGTAAAGGATATAATCTTTTAATGTAGCATCTTTTGTTTTACAGGAGGTTGCGACCAGCTTTTGTACCCAAAAAAAGAACAAAGAAGATGAGGTTAGAGCCAGTTTTCCATGATGACTTGCTGAAAATGAAACCAAAGGTAGATGGGGAAATGTGGCATATTTTCAGTAACAGTTTTATTTCGTAAATGTGGCATGTCATGGGAAAATCGAGCTTAATGCACATGGGTAAAGTGTCGTCTCACATTAGCCTGTGCAGTCCGCTACTGTGCAGTCTACTGATCCAGGACGACACTTTACGCACGACAAGTCTCAAATAAAGTAACCTAACAGCCCAATGTGGGACAAGTGAACATTCTCGTGGTCAGATGGTGAAAATGTCAATTTTTGGCAGTTGTATGCTGTGATATATTTGCGGCAATATAAGGTCAATTCAGGAACTAATCACTGAAATGACAGTCCTAAAAATAATGTCATAAAATAAATAAATGTGCCGCGGTCTTAAACCGGTCTTAATGCATTTCCGCTTGTATGGTATTTTCTGTTTCAAGGAAGTCTCTTCTAAACATCAATCTACTGTAGGTGGACAGTGCCATCCCGGATTAGCCTGTGCGGACTGCACAGGCTAATCCGGGACGACACTTTACGCACATGCATTAAGTCCGGTTTTCCCACGACGTGCCACAAATGTTCAATATCATTCTTTATTTTTTTTTTATTTTTGTTAATAGCAATATCTGTTTAATATAACCATCAGTTTGTCAGTCTTTTAACTTTCAACTGTTATAACAGTTTCAAATTCATGTGTTATATTGTTAATTTTTAATGTCTTTCAATATTAGTAGTATGAAATAATCATTGCATGGGTAATAAATTATGTTTCAAACCCACTTTTTTCATAGGCACCACGGTTCATGTTGATCCCAAACATTCCTCCATATAACCCCTTGGACAAGTTTGGGAACCCCAAGAACTTTGCGGACGATAAAGTCAGGACCTACCCTTACACTCGGGAAAACACTATCACAACTCAAGGTACGTTTAATGACAGCCCTACCTTATAAACAGCATTCACCATAGCACCACATTTTGACAGCATGGCCACTGACCCTAGAAACCAGGAAAAAAGTGTGAAAATCAAAATCTGGGAATTTAAAATTAAGAAAAAAATCAGGAAAAATCAGGAAATTGACTAATAGTGAGAGAAAAAATGAAAAGGTGAGATATGCATAGAGGGTTGAGTGTGAAACTATTGTATCTGCTTAACATTTCTATATCAGATACAATAGTTTCACGCTCAACCCTCGAAATTTACTGTCATGTAGAATTTAAAAAAATAATTACACTTTGGTGAAAGCAAAATAATACAAATATTTTATTTCTGTACAATAAAAACGTTAATTTTAGTAAAAACGACTCAAAGTGGAAAATTGTGGCCATATACGATATACAATGTAACCACAATGCACTTATTGCACCGGTAATTTGACAATAAATGTCAGGAAAAGTCACATTCCAATTAGGGACAAGTCAGGGAAATACTTGGAAATTTTACTACGGAATATGCAGTATTTTTTAGACCACTATTGTCGATAATAATTATTGTGTATTTACAATAAGTCAGTGATACTGATAAATGCCAGCAATACATGATAAGCCTTGCCTACAGGACTTTGTTGCATGCTTGACACTGGACACTATGCAGTGGTTAGTTAGTAGTTGAATAAAATAAACAAAGCCACTAGTACAAACGTGTATCTCTTATTTATCCCGTTACTACAGCTGAATCGATCGGATAACAACCCATCGTATAAACTTGAACTTATCACTATTTTGAGCATATGTTTATTCGATCGTTACTTTTAGAATGCTATGTATTTCAATGTGACGTCATACCAAATGATGACATTTGTAGTAAACGAAAAACCCAGTGTTAAAACTGGAAAACCGAAGTTATATTTTTTATTTTGACATATTTTCACGCCGATTACATGATTTATGAGCAATGCATAATAGGATAAATAGAATTTTTTTTTTTATCATGCTCGGCACGAAACATCTGTTTCTTAGCCTTGCATGATAAACTTCATCTTTATCCAACACTCCAGTGATTTTTTTTTTTGAAATTTTTACAACAACCTGTTCCTTTGAACTAGGGGAATTTTTGCGCGACAAACCTCAATAGTACTGTTTCATCTATGTCTCAAACACTGATTTTTGGTATATTTGCAAACTAATATTGTGTGTAAATAAGCAATAAAAGCTGTCAATTTTTTATTGAAATACCAACCCAGCTTTTTTTCTAATTTTGGGGGAAACATTTGGTCATTTTAGGGGAAAAATGTAAGCTTATTGACAAGGGGAAACTGCCTTTATTCGGCAGTAAAAATGGCCAAAAAATTCAATGACTCGCCGAATATTCTCTATATAAACCCACAAACACAATAATGTTGTTTTTGCTTGTTTTATTTTAATAAGCAATAAAGATTAGTTGAGGCATGTCATGGGAAACCCGGGCTTAAGGCGTGTGAGTAAAGTGTGTCTAGTCCTCATAGGCTAATCAAAGACGACACTTTCCACTTTTATGGTATTTTCTGTTTTGATGTAGTCTCTTCTAAACATAAATCCACTGTAGGCAGAAAGTGTCCTCCCAGATTAGCCTGTGCGGACTGCGCAGTCTGATCCATGAAGACACTTTACGCACATGCATTAAGCCCAGTTTTCCCACAACACGCCTCAATTTCAATTAATTTTAATTTCAGTTATGCAGGAAGCAAAGGTGACATCACTTGGCGTTTTGCCAACAAGGAAAAGGTGGTGTTTTTTATCTGCTTATATGAATACCAGAGAACCATACTATGATATCCAAGGTTTTTCACACACTTTAATGTATCAGGTTTTATTTTCTGAAGTATGACAGTGCAATAAAAACAATAACAAAGTATAGTGTTGAAACATACGTTTATGCTGCTTGATTTACTTTCAAATTGATATTTTTGGTTTGTGACTTTCATTTATTTATGCTTTATGATAGTTCTCATAACAATGTCTATCAGTGTTCGTGAATTTGCAGTACTGACGTGAGCACCTTGAAAGTCATGATGGAGGGAAGGCCAGTTCGGGAGAGCAGGGACCTAGCCCTGGATGAAATTGAGGAGGTATAAGAGCATACTTTTCAAGTGAAATTATAACCTTTGATTTATATTTTTATATTTTGCTGTCGTGTTCAAAAACAAGTTTCGCCAGGTTCGGCTAGCTCAGTTGGTAGAGCGCTGGACTCTCAATCTGTGATTTGTTAGTTAGAGCTCCAGGCTGGCCACATAACTTGTCTGGGGATTTGTCTTGAAATAATTTCTACGGCCATTCTCCCCCTACCTCTGATTCAAGTAGGGCAGTTGTCAGTTATTGGTATAAGTATGTGCGCTTGGTACTGGTAAACCACTCCGATTGGCTAAGCTTGCCGAGGAAAAGTTTGAGTAGGTTAACTGACTGCCTTTGTATGACTGAAATACTAACAGATTAATACGGCGAAAAATCAAAACAAACACAAAAACAAAAACAAGTTTAATGGTGGTTTAACTTCCAGTGGTTTACCAGAATCCAGAATTATGAAAACAACAATTGCAATTAAGGCCAGGGTGTTTTATTCTTAGTTTCTCTGAAATTTTTGTCCAGGAAGTACAAATCAAATAGCAATAAGAAACTTTTCAAAGATAGAACATTCATTAGAGCAAATGTGATTAAACAATCAGAATTTTTCGAACAAATATGGTTCTAATAGCAAATCTTCTTTATAATTTTCTCTTATCTCATGCAATTACACACACAAATACACAAAACACGCAAAAAAAGCAAAACAGCATCAGTAGGACATATTTACTTTGATATCCTGTTACCAACATTGTTTGCAGTAAGAAAAAAACCGAATAATAATAAAATTCAATGTTGTGGTATAAACACATGAACAATCTGAACAATTTCCATTTGTGAAAATTCAATGAACATGTATGTAAAAATTAGGATTGTGTTGATGGTTTTTAGCTCGACTATTAGAAGAATAGGTGAGCTATCCTACTACCCCCGGGGTCGGCCTCCGCGTCTGAATTGTTTAAATTTTTTATTCAAAAGTCTTGTAACTTCAAAACTACATTAGTTATTTACTTGAAACTTGGAATATACCTTTGTCAACTCCAGTGTCAGGCGCAACATTCCCCATAACTCTGTTTTGTATTTTAACAGAGTTATGCCCCTTTTTCACATAGATTTTCTGGTTAAAGTTTATATTCAAAACTTTTTAACTTAAAAACTATTCACTTGAAACTTGGAATATACCTTTATCATCAACTCCAGTGTCAGGGGCAACATTCCCCATAACTCTGTTTTGTAATTTGGCAGAGGTATGCCCCCTTTTCACTTAGATTTTCTGGTTAAAGTTTATATTCAACAGTTTTGTAACTTTAAAACTAGATAAATTATTGACTTGAAACTTGGAATATACCTTTGTCATCAACTCCATTGTCAGGGGCAACATTCCCCATAAATCTGTTTTGTAATTTGACTGAGTTATGCCCCCTTTTCACTTAGATTTTCTGGTTAAAGTTTATATTCAACAGTTTTGTAACTTTGAAACTTCCTAAGTTATTCACTTGAAACTTGGAATATACCTTTGTCATCAACTCCAGTGTCAGGGGCAACATTCCCCATAACTCTTTTTTGTAATTTGCCAAAGTTATGCCCCTTTTTCACTTAGATTTTCTGGTTAAAGTTTATATTCAAAAGTTTTATAACTTCAAATCTACATAAGTTATTCACTTGAAACTTGGAACTAAACTTTGTCATCAACTCCAGTATCAAGTGCAACATTCCCTATAACTCTGTTTTGTATTTTGACAGAGTTATGCCCCTTTTTCACATAGATTTTCTGGTTAAAGTTTATATTCAAAAGTTGTGTAACTTCAAAACTACATAAGTTATTCATTTGAAACTTGGAACTAACCTTTGTCATCAACTCCAGTACCAGGGTGAACATTCCCCATAACTCTATTTTGTATTTTGACAGCGTCAGCCCACTTTTTACATAGACTTTGTTGTTAAAGTTTTTGTTCCAAACATTTATAAACTATTCAAGGCTTCACTTAAAAGCTATGTATTTTAACAAATGTATGTCCCTTCTACTGTCCAAAAATGTACCAACTGAAATAATTCGAACAGTCGAGCGCGCTGTCCTCTGGCAGCTCTTGTTATTATTGTTAATGTTCATTTTTTTTTTGGCATTTTCAGAAAGCAAAAGTTTCTGGCCTAAGGCAGTTTAGTTGAAATTTGATGTGTTTTTTTTCTGTTAGCAAAACAAAAGCAATACCTGAATAAAATGAAAACAAAAGCGAAGATATCCATTTAAAGGAAAAAGAACTGTTGACAATAGGTAAATAATTTGCTTAATTCACAATGGTTATTAAGTTATAAAAACAAACACTAAAATGTTGCTATCTTTTATAAAGGCCAACCTGGTACGATCAGACACGCCAGGCACCCCGGATGAGACCTATTTGCCCTTGGAACCGGATCTTAACGAAGATGACGTGCCCAAGAAGAAGCCCGCAATTCTCGGCTCCGAGGGAACCTCAAGAAAAGTGGCCATGGCAGTTCGACCGCCGAAACAGGCACCGAAGTCAACTCTGAAGAGACGATTCAGAGGTGGTATGTAGTGAATTGTGTTCGCAGTTGTATGTTGTATATCACTGAATAAGATGGTATAGCTGGGACACAATGACCTTACATTCATGAACCCTATTAGCATAATTAAGCGCTTGAATTATTTCCTATACTGGGGCCATATCCACAAAGCTCCTTAGTGAAAACTTTGGTTAATTTCATAAAATCATAAAATTCCTTAAGTCTGTGACTTGTTCATTTAAACTTTATTTTGTCTTCAATGGTTTTAATCTGGTAAACAATGAGAAGACGCTTCTAATTTTACCATATTTCAATTATAAAATATTGATTTTCACAAGGAAAATGTTATTTGAATTTTTGACTTAAATATGATTTAAGTGAATATTTTCCTAAGGAGCTTGATGGAATGTGGCCCCAGGTTTGTTTTTGCATGTGTTTCAGTTGTTTATTAATACCATGTTTTCAGTGGATTGCTCTTACATTGATTTAACTCTATTCATGGTTAATTTGTCTGAGCTATAAATGGTTTAAGATGTATACGAACAATTCATTGTTTTAATGTACGTGTATTGAGTTTCATATTTGTCAGTTGTACGCATCAGCCTTGGTTATTGGTTAACGTAAATAGATCAAGAAGAATAGCATTACGTACCATTAAATAAAAATAAAAAAATTCAATATTTCTAGGTTTCAAGAAGAATAGCATTACGTACCATTAAATAAAAAAATAAATAATTCAATATTTCTAGGTTTCCATAAGCATTTCAATTATTGAAAACTACCCCGGAACTGGTTATATATTGCTATTTTTACTTACAGCCAGAAGTGGCAGAAGTGTAGCTGATTCGTTACGAAGTGAGGAGATCGTTTTACCTGATGAAAAGGTGTACGATAAATACGCGTTGGCCATCGCTGACATTGACCGTGACCTTGAGGATGTGAAGACCGCTGTCGGCGAGCACAGTGGGGCGGAGCTAAGAATTCCAACAGCAGGAGAGGAGGGGAGAAAGAGTGGAGCCATGTCAGAAGCGGTATGCGATATATTGTAAAATCATTAAACTTTATGGTGGTCTAATTTTGGCTGCTGTCTTAACAAAGCCCTGTGTCAATATATCGTATATCATATATCATTTATTCATGGTAGCGGACAAATAATGCAGTATGTTTCATACGGTTTGTGTATATTACAAATGAACATTTGATAAAAAGGCGAATGACACCTATGTGCATTGTTTAGCAGTCAGTTGTGAATCATTTGTGACAACATGCTAGTTTACAAATACAAAATGAATAATAGTATGATTGTCATTTTGTAGGTTTATTATAAAAAATTAACATTGGAAGAAGAAAATTGTGCTAATTTAAGACTGAGTGAATTAACCAATTTTTAGGAATGTGTGAAGTTTAGACACTGACAAATAAAATTGAGGCGTGTCGTGGGAAAACCGGGCTTAATGCATGTGCGTAAGTGTCGTCCCAGATTAGCCTGTGCAGTCCGCACAGGCTAAACCGGGACGACACTTTCCGCTTTTATGGTATTTTCTGTTTCAAGGAAGTCTCTTCTAAACATGAATCCACTGTAGGCGGAAAGTGCTGTACTGGATAAGCCTGTACGAACTGCACAGGCTAATCCAGGACGACACTTTACGCACATGCATTAAGCCCGGTTTTCCCACGACACGCCTCAATTATTTTACAGTATGCGTAATTTTGACACAGCATGTTACATGACCAATGGATCCTCAGGACCGATTGAATTTCCAGAAATATATTACCGTTGTTATTTGAATATTTAAAGTCAATAGATCAAGATCATGGCATATTGTTGAACATGTCCACTTGAGCACTATTAAATTATGTTCACTCAATGTTTCAGAATGCCATGGATTTGAACAACTTTTGTGACTAATGGTTTTTGAATTTAGCTAGACTTGAATTTAAAAAAGAAAATTTGGTCTTTATTTTTAATATAGACTTCAAACTCCCATGGTATTTATACATATTTTCATTGGAATAGGAAAATTTTACTAACAGATTAAACTTGAAATACAGTAAAGAATTTTATCTAGTGAAGACATATTCATATCTCAAGTTTTCGAAGTTTTCGTTAGACAACATTAAAAAAAATAACTATATTTTTCTTGCTAGGCAAAGTCTGTACATGACATGCTAGAGGAAGCCAAGAAGATAGCCTCCCCTGGTGCTGAACCTGTCCATAAGATGAGAAAATCACCACGGAAACGAGTGGCAGATACCAAGAAAGAAGGGAAAAAGGGAAAAGGTGTGGAAATACAAACTAAACACACGATTATAATAATAAGCAAACAACTATGTTAGAGTTTATATGTTAACATACTTGAAAAAGTAGGGTCAGTTTTATTTTATTTTGTTTTAATCAGAACACCATTCAACTTAATTGTCATTTTTAGGTTGACGTTTCGTAGAAAAGGCAAGCTATTCTACTCGCCCAGGCGTCTGCGTCCGTGTCCGGGCTAGTTTTTCAGTAAGCTAGTTTCTCAGGAATGGCTTCAGGGATTTCATTCAAACATAAAACATTTATTCCCCACATTAAAATGAACCTTAGGCCAAGTTTGATAACTCTAGTTTGAAATTTGTCAAAGTTATGGGTCTTTTTGCACTTTTACATATGTGCTATATTAACAGATTAAAGTTATTCGGTAAGCTGGTTTCTCAGGAATGGCTTGAGGGAATACATTCAAACTTAGAACACTTTTTCCCTATATTAAAATGAACTCATATTCCAATTTTTATAACTCTAGTTTGAAATTTGTCGAACTTATAGGCCTTTTTACACTTAGAAATTTTACATATAAGCTAAATGGACAGGTTTATGTTTTTTGGTAAGCTAGTTTCTTAGAAATGGCTTGAGGGATTTCATTCAAACTTAAAACACTTATTCCCTATATTATAATGAACTCATAGGCCACTTTTGATAACTGTGGTGTGAAATTTGTCAAAACTCTGGGCCTTTTTTTCACTGAAAAATTTTTAAGTGGGTGGAATGGCAGCGTCAGCTTTTGATTTCCACTCTCTAACTCGAGTATCAATCTCCATACATAAATACCCTAAAGCAACACTTTACTCGGGATTGTATTTGTGGTGGGTTGGGTGGGGTCAAGGTCATTGTTAATAAAAATAGAAAAAAAACAGCTTCTGCTTTATAACTCATGAACAAATTGAAATGTTTTAATGAAATTCAATTTATAGGTACTGTATAACGAGACATTGCATGAGATTTCATATGGGGTTAGTTGGGTGAAGGTCAAGGTCACTGTTTAGAAAATTAGAAAAATGCTTGCCACTCAGCAACTAAATAAAGAAATGTATTTGGTTTAATCGGCCCCTACTATACAGTTTTTTTTTTTTTAAATGCCAGAAACTCTGACAAGCACAAGAAAGGTCGAGCGCGCTGTCCTCTGACAGCTCTTGTTATAGATTCCCCCTGCAAAACATAATTGTACGGGGGGGTATACTAGAATCAGCTTTTCCGTCTGTCTATCTGGCCATCTAGATGTCATGTTTTTTTTTGTCCAGAGAAAACTTTCAAACCCATTTTGATATCAACTTCAAACTTAATACGTGGAAAGATGGTTGTGCAGTGCATAAGATTTATAACTCTTGCAACATTATTTACAGACTTATTCCCCTTTGTCAGTTTTCCTTTTCTCAAAAACTACTGAAGGGATTGAACTCAAACTTTGTACATAGAGAAAGATGGATGTTAGGCAGAGTGCAGTGCTCAAGAATTATTACAAGCTGCATTATTTACTGAGTTATTCCCCTTTGTCAATTTCTTTCCCCAGTTTAACTTATACATGTTTACACCTCAAAACTACATGTTGCTTGTATCAATATCTTTGTTACAAAGCAGCATGCGGGGGATATTTGTGCCATGACAGTGGCAGTTCTAGTTTTTGATATATTCATTGTATAATTTATACATATAGGTTGGAAGGTTCTGAATTTTTAAGAATAACGCCCCCCAACCCTCGATCCCTAAATACGTATCGTGTGACTGTAATTTTATAATGATTTTGCAAAGTAATGTCCCTTTAAAAGTGTGCAAGATAGACCATTAAATGGAACTATTTTCAGTTGAGAAGGGCAAGAAGCATGCTGATGAGGCCAAGGAAGGTGGACAGCGGACGGAGCGAACCGTCGACGAGATTATCGCGTCATTGCGGAGTCAGTCACGAGCCGGACAGTATGTGGCATTCATTTTTACTTTGATTGTTCTAGTTTGTAATTAATTTTATTAATTGTTAATAATTATATGTTTTTTGTTTTTATGGAAAATATGTTTTTAATTTTATTATATTTCTTTATTTTGTTAATAAAAGTTTATATTATTAAATGATCAATTTTTTTCTGGAAATTATTCATTCTTATTTTTTATCTGGGTGGTTGATATAGAAGTGTTATTTACCAAGTTTGAATATGTCCTGTTGATTATAAATGCAGGTATTCTAAATTTTTTCCTTCTTTTTTAATTATTTAATGTTTATTAAATGTTTATTACAGTGGAAAGTATTCTGTATGCACAAAAAGTTACCGGTATATAAGAACAGAACCAGTGCTAATGCTGAAGTATTTGTAAAATTATTTTTTCACTTGCAGCCGAATATATTGAACGGAAACTATATTATATTGTATAAATTCTGTTTATGTTTTTTAGTATGCAAAAGTAAGTACTTCACAGAGTGGTTGTTAGCCTACCCCGTCTTCCCATGTTAACAGTGTGCATATTGCTGAGTCAAGAATTTAGCTCCTAGTTACATTTTAGTTCGTAGTATATTTGAGGCGTGTTGTGGGAAAACCAGACTTAATGCATGTGCGTAAAGTGTTGTCCCAGATTAGCCAGTGCAGTCTGCACAGACTAATCCGGGACGGCACTTTCCACCTACAGTGGATTTATGTATAGAAGAGTCTTCCTTGAAACAGAAAATACCTTAAATCGGGAAAGTGCCATCCTGGTGCCGTCCTGGATTAGCCTGTGCGGACCGATTTTCCCACGACGCGCCTCATCTTATGCTGTGTGGGATGAAAGATCATGTAATAGAGTTATAGTGCCACTGTTTTATTGCTATTGTTAAAATTGATTCCCCCTCCCCAGCCTGATTTATTTGACGAATAACTAATGTATATAATTTGTCTTTACAATTACACTAGGCACATATTTGATTTATTATTTTTATTACCTAAATGGTTCCCTGAAAATTATGTGATAAAATAAGTAAGATTAGATGCATCTGGCATTTATTCGATAAGAAAATCCTTTCAAATATTACTTTCTTAAAAGAATTATTGTATTTTCTGAAATTCCTAAAAAATAAGGTAAGTTTTTATTTTCAAACCACACAGCATAAAATAAACAAGAGCTGTCAGAGGACAGCGCGCTCGACTATTCAAAGTATTTCAATTGGCACAAAATTGTTAGAAAACCAAACTTTTAAGTGAAGCCTTGTATAGTATTTTTGGAACAAAAACTTTAACCACAAAGTCTATGTAAAAAGTGGGCTAACTCTGTCAAAATACAAAACAGAGTTATGGGTATTGTTGCCCCTGATACTAGAGTTGATGACAAAGGTAAGTTCCAAGTTTCAAGTGAATAACTTATGTAGTTTTGAAGTTACAAAACTTTTGAATATAAACTTAAACCAGAAAATCTATGTGAAAAAGGGGCATAACTCTGTCAAAGTACAAAACAGAGTAATGGGTAATGTTGCCCCTGACACTGGAGTTGATGACAAAGGTATATTCCAAGTTTCAAGTGAATAACTTATGTAGTTTTGAGTTACAAGACTTTTGAATAAACACTTTAACCAAATTTAGACGCGGACGCCAACGCCGGGGTAGTAGGAAAGCTCACCTATTCTTTGAGTAGTTGAGCTAAAAATGACTGTGTTCATTTGTATTTATGAATGTTGTAAAATGTTGTAAATGCGATTGATGATTTATAAGTACCTTCAATGATTCAACAGTCATCAAAATAAAAATGTTGTCCAAAACTATGAAACAGTAAGGTGTTTAAAATTAATTAAAATACACTTCCTCAATATAGAAACACTTGTGTCAGTCCATTTTAATTAAGAAATAATATCGCATCATCATTGTTTATCAGCTTATAAACAATTTGGAGTTCTGATGCATAGTAATTAAACCATGAGGGCTTTATGTAATATGTACGTTTAACACGAACAACTGTCAGTTGAACAAAAAATGAACATGTTCCTAATTTGTTTTTAGCTCGACTATTAACCGAATAGTCCAAGCTATACTACTCACCTGTTCGTTGGTGTTGGCGTAATGCTGTGGTTAAGGTATTCTTGCAACGAGTACATATCTATCTATCTATCTATCTATCTATCTATCTATCTATCTATCTATCTATCTATCTATCTATCTCTATCTATCTATCTATCTATCTATCTATCTATCTATCTATCTATCTATCTATCTATCTATCTATCTATCTATCTATCTACTACAGATATTCAATTGAAACTGCACACATGTCTTTGGGGTCATTACCTGTGGCCATTGACCAAGGCCCATAACTTTTGATCTGCAATTTAGCAGAATTATGCCCCTTTTTGTACTTAGAAAATTCAGGTAAAAATTTGCCTGCAACATCTTCATATCTCTATATTTACTGCAGATATTCAATTAAAACTTCACACATGTTTTCAGGGTTAGTATGTAAGGTCACTGACCAAGGCCCATTGCTCTGACAAAGCTGTATGAATAGTCGAGCGCAATGTCCTGAGACAGCTCTTGTTAGTTTGAATTGTCACTGGGATTTGCATGTGTTTGCAACTGACTCAGTGTTGTGCTACATTTGTCTCTATTTATGCACTGCATGCAAGTTTTTGGTTCTAGAACACGTTAGCATTGAGTGAGTTACTTCTAAATACCATATTTAAACATGACCCAATATTTTTTTTCCATGTTATCTTGAAGATGCTTCTTATTTATTCTACATTGTTGTTCCAAAATGAGTTTTCTCAAATTTGGCAGAAATATTGCCAACATGGTATATCAGTCAATTAAAAAAAAAAGTGATTTTTTCATATTATATTCACATTAAAATTCAAATTTATCATATAAAAATATATATTAACTATGCATTTAGCAGAGTTAAATCTATATTAATCATTTAATTACTGATATGTTATATTAGCTTAAATTACGCACTTTAATAGTTTCCGATTTTCATACCCGGTTTTGTTCGTGCACATGCTTCACGAGTTTAATAGTACCATAACAGTACATTATTTAAGTAGGATATTCTTTTATGTATTTTACTTGATTGCAGTATGGAAACTAATATTTCATCATTACGGTATTTTAAAATATTCATGCATTAAGGTCAGTGTCAAGTTAATGTTGGAGAGCATAGATCTATATAACAATGTGCAACTTATCATTAAGTGGTTTATTTTTTGGTGTTTTGTGCCACACATTTCCATCGTGATAAATAATAAACTTCTCACTTAAAATTTCAGGCAGTCTGAGGCTGATCGCAAGATTCAGGAGATCATGGATAGAGTCATGTCCCGGTCCAGCGGAGCCAGTAAGTATGCGGGTACAGGGTATTTGATGGATGGGGGTTGGGGTATCTACAGGTGGTGGTCCAGGGTATTTGATGGATGGGGGATGGGGTATTCACAGGTGGTGGTCACTGGTCAGTGAGTGGGCGGGAACATGGTTGTGCATAAGCTGGAACATGTCATACTTGGGGGTTGGCTTTGTCATTGAGAAGTTACCACAGCAACAGATAAGGTGCACATACTTGCTTAAATCACCAATTCTGAAAGACACTTTATGCTACACCATTAATTACATGTTCAATTAATACTCTACTATTAAGTAAGCACTGTATGAATGACTCAATTTATATACTGAATACTAAAAAGAAACCGAAACGATTGCTTAAAGCTTGGTCAATGTAATACTGATAGTTATAGAGTAAAAAATGTGTTAGTGAAGATCGCAAGCTAAATATGTCGCCTGACATGTAGTATTTTGATCGCATCATTCATGCATGGTTGTTTTATACGTGGCACACATATTGATTTAGATCAAAGTCTTGCACTATAATTGGTGGCAATACTTTCCCAGTAATTTGCAGGCATGGCTATATTGGGTGGGGTAAATGGACGTGATCACTTGATAGGTGGAAATGTAATGAAATGTAAATATGATGAAATCTCGTATATGGGTCACATATTTAAAGTTGATTAAATTGTGTGTGTTTCATTTTAAAATGTATTTGTCATATTTCAAGGTCTGAAAAAAAAAGTCACTTGCTTCTGCCTGATGAAAAAAATCTGATTATTTAAGTTAATGGTGTTTGTTCTAAATGGCCAAATTTCTGAGTTGCATTAAACATTTTTACTACTGTGGTTGTAAGTTTGTCTAGTTATAAGGTTGGAAATATTACTAATAACTGGTTTTTAATCCGGTGAACGATTATATATAAATAATTTTCAGGTGTTAATGTACGTGTTAGTATTACATTAGAAGAACTCTGGATTCTGGGCACAAGTAGTATGTTTTGATTTACAAGAAAACAATAACAAGAATAAGAAACATCCCTTGGGACCAATATTTAGCTGAGAATAGAGTGCAACAGAAGCAGTATGGAAGTTCATTCACACATTTACTTTGCACTTTTCATTGTTTTCTATTTCACAGCTGGTGAGGCCACCCAAGAAGAAAGACCAGGTTAGATGTGTTTGCAATTTTCAAAACATGTTTAAAGTGTAGCGTAACCCTTTTATTGAAAAATAATTACAGTAGTGAAGTTTATTGAAAAATAATAACACTAGTGAGGAAGAAAGTATGGTAATTGTTTTGAATTAAATAAAACATGATAAGGTATTTAAAATGAACATGAATTTTGCATATGTATTGAAGTTGTGTAAGCAGCTTTAAATGAAAGGTTATACACGTGTGCTTCGTCATAAATGTGCTTTGCATACTCCCCATGTATACATGCGTTAACTGTATATTTGGTGTTTAATGTTTTTCCACAAATATTGTGTTAGGTTATTGGCTGATTGGACCTGATAATCTTGCATTTGAGGTCATGTTCAGATGACCTTTCCAACCATAATAACTTGTTTGTTCTACGTCCAATGAAATAGATTGTCACACATAAATGTTCGATAAATGTTTTTTGAACATTGATAAAAGCAATACCAAAACCGGGACATTTATATTTTTAATGATTATGCTGGTAACGTGTACATTGACCACATTGACAGGTCATGAAAACTTGTGGTAGTTGACAATTGTTCTTCTTAATGGGTATATCAATTGTATTTAGCAAAAATAGATACAAATATTAAAAGCAAGATACTTTCCTATTTATCCTCAAAATATTTTTGACTGGTGACAATATATTGATGGAATCCTTAAGATTAAGACAAAATAGATAAACCATTTTTTTTATCTACTCAGTTCAGTAGGATTTAAACTTTTGTCTAAAATATTGCTCATTTGGTTAAATATTAATATATATAACTTCCTTATGCTACGCGACATCAACAATGTCTTGCATGCGCTTAATGGTACATTAGGCACATGTTACTGTTAAAACTAATTTTTCCAGCACCCGGGAAAGTGTTATCGATGACAACTGTTTATATAATAAAATAATACTGGTAGATGTTTATCTTTTGTGTATATAATCAATACTATAATGTTTCATGATGTTTTAATATCAATTATCTGTATTAATGAACTAAAATGTTTTTGAAAATGTTATTGGTGACCGTCAATACCCCCCTTTAGCAGAGTTCGAACAGATCTAGAAAAGTCATGGAAAATGGGATTTGTCTGGAAAAATTGTGGAATCTTGATAATATGGATTTTATTATGGAAAAATCATGGAATTTTTAGATATTGTCATGGAAAGTGATAAAGTATCCTTGAATATGCCTATAAGTGTATAAATATGATAAAATCCATTGAAATATATTCAAACAAAAAATCAAAATCAAGAGCTTAATAGTGGACAGACATGTATTGCAGTGCTACAAGCAATTCAAGTCTATTCTATAGGGCATAAATCAACCTAGGTAAATAATTTTATGATGAAGATAAAATAAAATGTGGATATCAGTGTACTATTTTGACTTAAGTATGTTTGGGTTGTATCATGGAATACTGCGTTATGTCATGGAAAGATCATGGAAAACTCATGGAATTTTGGTGTTAACAGTTTGTATGAACTCTTCTTTAATAAATAACGATGTATACATTTAGTTTCAGTGTATATGTATATGTTTGTGTGCTAATCTAACTTTTCAGGCCTTCTGCAGTTTCCGGGTAAACTAGTCTGTCCATGCATCAGACTGTTTTCAATTCTTAAAGTGTTTGATTGTCATTAGTTTCATTAATGATAAAACATGGGCAATAATCAGTTAACTAACACGTAGAACACCTGTCAGATTAAATATGTTAAAGCCACATGCAAAACAGCAGTGGAATATTATTGTTATGATTAGTATTGACACCCCCCCCCCACCTCTCTCACACACACATCCTGTCTTGTTTATGCACCTATAAATATTTTCCCCCGGGGGGGAACGGGGGGGGGGGGAGCGGCAGGCATATTCGGGACGTTAGACTTAAAGCGATTCCCAACAGTCGGGAATTTGACATGCCGAATAATTTTGGGTCCTGGGAAATAGACGTTGTCAAATTTTAGATCCTGATAATATTAGGCCCCCACAAGCATCTCCCACTGTGGGAATTAAGACGAAAATGCTTTGCTCTGCGGTGGGAAATTAGACCCCAAAGAATAAAATTAGTCAAATTTCCCTGGGTCAGCCTGCAGTTCCCCCTTGGGGGAAAATATTTATAGGTGCATTATTGAAAACTTCACATTTAAATTTTAAATAATTGTTTGACATAATATTCTGATCACATTGTTTTACTGACTTTTGACCTTTTAGCCGTATATTAATATTTTGTGCAGATGTTGTAGTTATTATTTTATTAAGTCCATATATTTTTACTAATACACAATACGCAGTGGCTTGTCCCTAAAGTTTCACACTCAGTGTAATGTTGTGAGACCAGGGACCATATCCTTGAAGCTCCTAAGGAAAATCTTAACTTAAGTCTAATTTAAGTGAAAATTTCAAATAACATTTTATTTGTGAAAAGCAATTTTTTATGTTTGAAATATGGTAAAATAAGAATCACCTGTTCATCCTTTACAAGATTAAAACCATTCAGGACAAAATAAAATATAAATGAACCAGCCACAGAGTTAAGGAATTTTATGATTGAAGTAATTTACTTACGTTTTCGCTAATGAGCTTTGTGGACTTGGGCCCAAACCGTTCAAAACTTCAAAAGTTATGGAATAAAGTGGTACTGAAACTAATTGGGTGCTTAGATCAAAAGGGTAGATTATTTACAAATATTTTGTTATAGGCTATGAAAACAGTTTATTGTACATGTAGGTGGTTTGTTGATCATTCTTTAGTGGGCATTTTATAGTTATAATTACATTATTTATCGCTTTATAAATTAGAATTTACATTTTTACTTATTAATGACTTAAGAAATTATAATTTAATTTCTTTTTTGTCAAGTTTAATTTTTTAATGTACATTATATACATGTAGATACTAGAGGTCATTATAGTAAAAAACAATAAAATAACATCCAACTTCTTAGTGTTAAAGTATTTATTTTATGTGTTAGTTGTTTGAAATTTCAAAATGCTCATATTTTTTTTTTAATTATTTTTCAAGGTATTATATTGGATGCTTTGGTTTGTCATCTGTTTTATTACTACACACTATTTACTAAATTTATACAAATGTTTACATTTTCTAAGATCATTACACAACAAATTCCAAGATGTTCATCATAAATTCTGATCACATTTGTTCTTAATATCCTAACATTATGTTTTTAGGTGTATAGGTCGGTGACATTAACCTGACACTGACCTTTATGTATGAATTAATGCCGGTATATTAAATGTCCAATCTCATTAAAATCATCTCCAGACTGACGCTACTATATTATCCGCTGACTGGATCTGAAGACTTTCCATAAGGGGTCATGTTCAGATGACCTTTTTAGGAGCCAATGTTTTGTTGCCTTCAGAATGTTGCGGTATAACTTCATATATTAACCACAAATGGCTATGCTCAAAATTAATGTGAACTTTGGATGTTTACTCGCCTGAGGTACCCCTATATCCATTGTTATCCACTTGATTTATTCCCGAGTATCAACTGGAAATGCATCACTATTAAAAAACCATGGCCAAACTGTGCTGTGCAAAAGGCAATTTCATTGGGTGCAGCAGGGCTGATATTTTATTGTTCGGAAGGTCATTTGAACGTGACCTGTTATACGAAGTCTTCAGTTCCTGACAATGTTAGGATTTGACTTTAATGATATTGATTAAATGTCATGCATATGATGTGTATATTAGGTTCTGTATTGCAGTCATGCTAAAAATACATTTATGATAAAAAATCAACATGGAACTGTAGCTGTTGTTCTCTTGGTCAGAATAATTCATGATTCTTGAAATCCATTGACACAGAACAATTTCTTTAATACTTGTATATGTATTGTATACTTGTATATTTCGCCTGTAACTGACCATCGTCATAAAGCTGATGAAGACTGTGAGATACAGTCGAAATATACAAGTACAGTACATAAATGTTCTGCGTCAATGGATTTCAAGAATCAACTACATGGACCTTTGCAACACATGTATGAACTAAACTAAGGATAAATACTGGAATTATGTCAAATGCTAAATTATGCTTTTTAAGGTCAAGAGTCTCAGGTCCATTTGTCCAAAAAATACATATGTATGAAACCATGCTATTTCAGATTCAGGCAAATCAGGTGGGCTCATAATGCCCCCACCGTCGGCTGCCTCCACGCCCTATGACCCCACCCCCAGCCCAGGGCTGGGCTCTAGTAGCTCAGGTTTTTTGAAAACGGTTGCTTGCCACGGGCTGTGCATGTCTTAACCTGACTTGCTGTTCGCTTTTAATCATATGCATGTCATCAAGATCTTTCTTCATCAGATCATTCTCTGATAGTATTTTAAATCACTCACTTGCCTGAAGCCCAGAATTAGTAAAAATCTTTCAGAGCAATTTGAAAGTGTAATTTTATGGGCACTTACGTTCTTCTTCATCAGCTTTGATAAAATAACTCCCCAAAGCACATGCCAAGTAAATATCTATCCAGGCAAGTAAAAATTGTAACCTGACATGGGCACATGAGTTCTTTCTTCTGAATTAATTTAGGCGCATCATGGGAAAACCGGACTTTATGCATGTGCGTAAAGTGTCGTCCCAGGATTAGCCTGTGCAGTCCGCACAGGCTAATCCGGGACGACTTTCCGCCTAAAGTGGATTTATGGTTAGAAGAGACCTTCTTGAAACAGAAAATACCATAAAAGCGGAAAGTGCCATCCCGGATTAGCCTGTGCAGACTGCACAGGCTAATCCGAGACGACACTTTATGCACATGAATTAAGTCCGGTTTTCCCACGACGCGCCTCAATTAAATTCTCAATTTTTTCAATAACCCACATGCCCAAAGTCAGTCAGGTAGATAACTGTTGCCGGAGTGAAATGGAGGATTCCCTTTGTTTCTCAGAATTTAATTGGACTAATTGAAAAAATTTCTCGCTTTTGCCATGAACTGTCAGTCTCAACAGCGGTTTCTAATGTTTCGGACTATTTCTGGAATATATGTCAGTTACATTACAATAATTATCTTTGTGGCTAAAAATGTGTTTGCTGTAATTACCAGTAAGTTGTTGAATATTAAAATGAATATTTTGAACATAATCAATATTTTAGCTTTAGTCTCTTATTTAATTAAGTGTGTGATTTTTTAGGCAAATTATTCATACCTTTGTTTACTGTATGTATTTAATACTGTTAATTCATTGGTCCACTAAAGTATTAAGATAGACTGAAAACTATCTATGTTAAATAACTTTTTGTATTTTGGTCATGTTCCAGTCGAATTAATACCCGGTGCGGTATTCCAGAAACATCTTAAGTAAAATCTTATCCTTAGCCGTAAAATAGTCTTTTTTTTCCATCATCCCCTTTGTATATGAATTCTCCTTAGTGTTCACTAGTTATCAACTTATTAGTAACTGCTATTTATTTAATGCTTTTCAGTGAAATATCGAATTTTATTGGTGAAATAAAATTTTATATTTTCTCTGTTGGAGCACTGAAAATATAAGATTTTATATTTTCACTGCAGTGAAAATATAACATAAAACAGACTATTTTTCCATAAATTGCATCGATCTACAAGTAGTGGTTTACAACCCTTAGCAAATGTATATACATGTACAGTATGTAGATACATGTGTTTACATAAAACACATTATAAAAAACAACAAAATTATAATTTAGCGACAACGACTTACAAAATATGGCACTTTTTTCCCACCATACTAATGAGTGACAGCTTTGCAATCATTTATGACGTCATTTTTATGACGACAGAATACACGAACTTGTGACGTTTAAGCTTATCTCGCGCAATTTTATTTATTTATTGTCCAAAAAGCATGAAATAAAAAGAAGATGTGTTGATTTCAGTGAAAGATCGTATTTTATTTCACTCGCGATCATATAAAATATATTTTTTCACTCGTGGCTGCGCCACTCGTGAAAATATTTTCTATGACCACTCGTGAAATAAAATACGATCTTACATCGAAATCAACAAATATCCTCTATTTACCTTACTGTAATAGGAATTACTAATATGTGTGAAATTATAAAAATATAACCTTACCAAAATCAGAACTTAAGTGAATTTTTTTTAAAGTATACCGATGATGTTTCTGGAATATGGCCCCAGATGTGTTTTCTTCTCAGTTGAAGCCAGCATTATAATAACCAGAAAATAACTGTTGGTTCTATAGCTAGATTATCTTCTAACAATATATTTGTCTGTGGATTTTTATGGTCCCCGAAAAATTTTCGGGGACCATATAGTTGCCACTTGTCCTTCTGTTCGTCCATCCTTCCATCTGTTCATCATTCTGTCCGTCCATCCATGTCTGTCCATCCTTCTGTCCCACTTTTTTGTCTGGGCTATTTCACAGCAACGACCGGCCAGAATTCAACGAAACTTAATGTTAAGCTTCATTGTGCATACTACTATTATGAAACTTTATTGGAAGCTTCATTATCAAGAGCAGGTACCAGGACATTCCGCTTCAGTGATTTTTCTTGGAGTGATGGGCCTTAAAATTTGCTGAAATTAGTTTGTAGTGCACTATTCTTGTTCGGGCTATTTCTTAGCCACAAATTTGGTCCTACAGTTATAGTGATTTTATCGCAGCCCTTGACTTTGCATTCCCATTAATTGACAAAGTGCATTGGGGAGCATCCGTCAGTTTCACTGATATCCTTGTGTAGTTTGTTTTCCATGCTTGCAAACTTAGGATTAGACATCTAACAGAGGATATACTTTTTTTTGCAAAAAAGTTTTATTTGCATTTAACATTTTGTCAGTAAAAGGTACTTCAAATTTGTTTTTGTAGTAGACATGATAGCATTCATGACTTCATCATATGACACCATAAATAACAAGCTGAATTGTATAATAACCATTAATAATGAAAGGCTACATTGTATAATGTAAAATAATTTTATTTTGCAATGGTCTCATTTTGGCATATTTTGTGTACTGAACATGGCACAAATTTACCAGACTCTGCATGATGCATAAAATGTATAATTTATTTATATTAACAGATAAATAATATGTAAGATTCTTAGATTTTGTGTTTAAATTATAACCAATAAACAAGATGTTGTCACTAAGGCCAAAAAACAATGCAGTGTTTCGGAAAATCCAACCCTACCTAGGGACAAAACACCAACACTAAAAAGTTTTTAGCGATGATTGTTTCTGTGGAATCGATGATAGTTATTTTAGCAAAATGTGTCTTTAAAAAAATGTATAAAAAAGTCTCAAACTGACCCTACCTAACATTTTTGATACCGTTGCCTGAAACACACGATTTTTCTTTTCGCCTTAGATGCATTGTTTAGTAGTTCGTCGACGTCACTTGACACAGAATGCTTGTTACGAATAAACGAAAAAGAAAAGTAAATAATTTTTATTTTGCTGAAATTGAATTAACTTAGCAAAAAAAATGTGAATATAAGACTGTGCGAACTAACTTTTTAAAAATAATGCATGAAATTTATACACTGCAAAATAAATGATTATACAGTACTATAATTGAGCGTTTCCATGGTTTCAGAGAAGAAAGACAGTGACATGCAAGAAACCATCGAGGAAGAGACAGAAACCGAGAAGTCTGATGGTAGATATCACTTGGTTGAATAAATTATCTAAAAGAGCCATTGATGTGAGGAAATAATTTTGAAATATTTCACGAGGCTAACAGATAGTTACTGGATAACGTATATTATAGCCTGTGTTTGTGACTAAAGTATTTAAATGAAAGGCTATTATTAAAAAGTATTTTAAATTTTGAAATGATTACACAATCTCTTACTATGCCACATATAAACTGAAAAAAATTTAACACTTTTGCCAGTGAATTCTTGTTTTCATCTTAGTTAAATGTCTGGGCAGAAAACTTTATATTCTTTATATTGATCACGCATTTGGTATCTTCATTTTTTTTACAGAACAAGACCGCAAGGATGCAGAAAAGTATTTGGAAGAGAGAATGGTATGTAAGCAGTTTGTACGTGAAGTTCATAGATAAAATATAAAATAAATATTTTTAAAATAGATCTTATTTGCTCACTTTTATAAGCTAACATATTTTTAGCAAAGGTGCTTCACAAATTTCAAAATATTCTTGACAATTGTAATTAAAAAATCATTTGAAGATGCTCATTTGTACATTTTCCCTCATTTTGGTTCAGAAAAAGTTCAACCCCTCTGTCTCCACTCAACCACTGTATGATCTGTAATATGTTGATATTGTTTTGCCTTGACAACAGTTGTGGTTTTCTAACATCGCCCTCAAAGGCTATACAGGTTGCCATATTCTTTGTCCTTTTATTATGAGACAATTCAGTTCTCTAGTGACCCCTTTCAACAGTGCTAAGGCTGCAATAAGTTTACTACAGTTGTTTGTCATGGCGAAATTTAACTCTACCCCACCCACTCAATGCCTCCCCGACATGATTTTAGTCAGTTTATGTTTTTCTCATTTGTTTGCCTAAGAGTAATTTGAGCTCTCACCCCAACTCAGCATGGTTTGAGTCTGTCCCATGTTGTTCTCTCATTTGTTTGCCTAAGAGACTAATCTCTTCATTTATGGAGGAATTTAAGGAATCTATCTATATAGCATTTGCTTGCCTTGGAGACAGTTCAGGTCCCCCCTGTTCCTCACCTTGACAGTTATGCATCTGTTATATGTTGTTCTCTCATTTGCTTGCCTAGGAGACAGTTCAGGTCCCCATTTCCCCCTCGACAGTTAGAGTCTGTAATATGATGTTTCCACATTTGTTACCTAGAAGAAAATTCAGGTCCCCCTTGTCCCCCTGTCAACAGTTATGCAATCTGTAATATATTTGTTTTCTCATTTGCTTGCTTAGGAGACAGGTCAGGTCCCCTAGTTTCCCCCTCGACAAGTATAGTCTAATATGATGTTTCCACATTTGTTACCTAGGAGACAGTTCAGGTCCCCCCTGTTCCCCCTTCGACAGCGCAGAAGCCCCCTGAAGTGGAGCCCCTCGACTTGGCCACCTCCGATGATGAGAGGGAAGAAGTGGTAGACATACAAAAGGTAGGTTTGTAAGGCACAGATATTGCCTTGTGTTGGTTGTTGTTGTCAGGTAATTGTGAAAATTAAGAGCTATGTGGGTTTGCACAAAGAATTCCAGGTTTACCATAAAAACAAATGTTTTTCATATGGAAAGTAGACTTATATTATTAGCCGAGTCCAGTTAGCTCAGTTGGTAGAGCGCTAGACTGTTAATCCGGAGATCGTGAGTTCGAACCCCAGCCCAGCCACATAACTTGTGTGGGGATTGGTCATGAAATTATTTCTATGGCCATTTTCCCCCTACCTCTGATTCAAGAAGGGCAGTTGTCAGTTACTGGCATAGGTATGTGCACTTAGTACTGGTAAACCGCTTAGATCGGCTAAGCTTGCCCAGGAAAAGTGTGAGTAGGTTAACTGACTGCTGTGATATGACTGAAATACTGTTAAAAGTGGCCAAAAAAAGCCCAACAAAACAAACAAACAGACTTATATTAATTTTGTTCAAGACTTGAGAGCTTAACTTTCAGTTTTGTTTGTTAGTGTATGACACATATTTTTGAAAATACAGTATCAGTTATTATTATATACCTATAGGTAATCTGACTCAAATACTGGTGTATTTTCGGTATAAAATACAATTGGCCAGATATAATTCCCGTATTTCACACTGAAATAATTTTCCGTACTCAACGGCTGGAAAAACCGGACTACTTTTACGTTCGTTGAGAATCGTATATTTCCGTAACCGTTCTGAGCGACATTGGGAACGCCCCTGTTCTATTTATAGACTCAATGACGCCATTACATGTTTATTTGAATGACGTCATTGATGTTCATGACATGTATTAATGCGCGTTCTATTGAACTGTTTGTTATCATTTTGTTTGTTTCATGGCAGTATCTGGTGGTGTTTTGATCGGCAGGAGGTATACATGTATAATAAATGGAATACTACATGACTGTGGTGTTCCGGTGGGTTGTATCGCTCTCGTTGATTGTGTAAAGTTGTATTCCACTCGCCCTGGGGGCTCGTGGAATACAGCGTTACACAATCAACTCGAGCGATACAAGCCACCGGAACACCACAGTCATGTAATATTCCCTATTAATTCATTTTTATATTCTTTGAACTAATTTCAAACATTAGCTGTATTGCTCTGAAGTTGAAGAGTAATTTAAAAAAGTCATGTTTTATGGATTTTGTTGCATATTTGCATATGCCAATCATACTGTTGAAGGGATCTGTTCACAGGTTGATGAATTGACAATTTTGCAACTTTTTGTTAAATATTCCAAAAATAAAAGAATTGTGTATATGAAGGAGCAAAATAACACTACGGAATAAATACCGTTTCGTTAATGAGTAATCATCAGTTGTAATTAATACAATTTTAAATCGTTTGTAAAGCTAAGCAATGGAATAATTTGGAATGTTTCTGTTGTTTTTGTTAAAATTGTTGACGACACGCTGATCACTTATATAAAGTAAAAACTGACGATTCAAATACAGAAATCAGAATGGCCGAGTGGTTAAGGCGTTAGCTATCCGGAGGTCTGAGGTTCGTACCTCGGTGGGAGCAACTTTTTTTCTTTTCTTTTTTTATATCCTTTTTGTGGACTATATTTGAGGCGCGTCGTGGGAAAACTGGGCTTAATGCATGTGCGTAAAGTGTCGTCCCAGATTAGCCTGTGATATGCCCTGCCTACATGATATTGTTGTATGTTTGCCACTTGTCACTGTTCAGTGGTTACTTAGAATGATCAACATGGCCACAAGTGCAAACATGTATCTCTTATATGAACCCACAAACACATTAGATTTCTTTTTATTTTTTTGTCTGCATTTCTTATGTTTTTAACACTTCTTTCCAGGCCTGGGAAGACTTTAACATGCCGGATGCAACGTGCGAGGAACTGGTAGGAATATCTGGTAAACCCGCAGTGTTAGAAGGCCGTCATCTGCCACTGCCAGGGTTCAGGTCCTTTGAAACCACCGTCCAGTCAAACTCTGTGTCCTTCCTGTCGGCGTGGAAACCTGTGGCCGAGAAACGAAAGCGGGAAGGTGACGTGGATGAAGAAAAGCGTCCTTCGAAGAGTGTTCATCACTTTTGCACGGTCACGACGGAGTACCAACTGCCAGAGGAATTTTGGAACGTGGGCAGGAAGTACCACACTCCTAGCAGATTTCACTTTGCTATGCCAGACCAGAAATACAGGGTAGGTTTGTGTTGTTTGTCTTTGTCATGGAAAACTTGTTCAACCTTTATCATTGAATATTATATTTTATAAAGGATGAACAGTTAGGCCAAACAAAGAATAATCTGTGTTTTAGGCAACCCAAACCCTACCAAGCAAAAACCCCCAACCCTAAAGTTTTTAGCAACAATTGTTTTCTGTGAAATCCATATTCATCAGGTTTTAGATAATTTTCAATGTTTTTCGGACCAAACGTGTCTTTAAAAACACGTTCTAAAAAATCTCAATCCGGACCCTATCTAACTTTTTGGGACCATTACTCGACCTGTTTACCCAGAGCATTGTTTTTCCCACCTGATACAGACCCCAAATATCGCACTAAAAGGGGAATCTTTGCGACTGGGCCGTGAAAATAGCATCATTATGTATGAAATTTTGTTACATGCGATATCGTTACAACCGATGTTATTTCTATTGAAATATAGGGATTAGGCCTGGACCTTGGACTCAGCATTGTTATATGTGATTTATCGCTATAAGATATATTGTTACAAGAGTTTTCTGTATATTATATTTTTTGTATTTGCATATATCATATCAGTTTTGGTCATATATACATCATCAAAAATATAATGAAAAGAATAGCTAATGAAAAAAAAAAAAAAAAAAGAGAGATTGGCTTATCCTTATCATCGTTATGTTGGGGTATATCGGTTTGCAAATGTCGGTCTGTCTGTCAGTGTACCACATTCTTTTATGCTGTCTGAGTCCAACAGTTTCCATCCGATCTTCACCAAACTTGATGAAAATGTCTCAGTCAAGTTGAATAATAAGCCAAATCTCCCCAGGAACTGCGGAGTCCTGGCTCTTGAATTACGTAAAATTGGCCTTTAAAGCCATTTCCGCTCTCAACATTCTTCAATCGCAGAGTGAATAAAAGACGTACACACTTATTTTAAAGATTACTCTTGACTTAAATGAGAACATACCTATTTAACAGTTCTTGTTAGCTCACCTTAGCACGAAGTGCTCGGTGAGCTATTGGTATATGGGACTTCTCCTGGGTCATCCGTCGTCTGTGTGCAGTCAACAATTGGGTTTGTATTCACGCTGGAGACTTCACTTTTTATCCAATCGTAACGAAACTTGCACAGTTTGTGTATGACCATAAAATCTTGAATGGGATTGTTTTTAAGCCAGATCACACCAGTAACACTAGAGTTATTGCCCCTTTTTCATGCAAAAAAAGTGCAAAAATGCCTGTTTCCAACATATAGACTTTATTTTCCATCCAATCTTAACCAAACTTTCACAGTTTTGTATGACCATCAGATCTCAGCAGATGCCAAAAATAGCCAAAAATAGCCAGATCGTGTTTCAAACACCAGTTATTGGCCTTTGTTTATTTAAAAAATGTACAAAAATTGACATTATTCAGGATAGAGACTTCTTTTTTCATCCAATCTTCACTAATCTTGCACAGTTTGTCTATTACCATGAGATTACAGGTAAAGACGAATATAAGCAAGATTGGACCAGAAACACCGCAGTTGTTGCCCTTTGTGAGAAAAAAAAAGCATCACTGGACATTATTCAGGACAGAGACTTTATTTTTCATCTGATCTTCACCAATCTTGCACAGTTTGTCTATGACCATAAGATTAAAAGTGAAGTCGAATATAAGCAAAATCGGGCCAGAAACACCAGATTTATTGCCCTTTGTTTGTGAAAAAATATACAAAAATGGACATTCAGGATAGAGACTTCATTTTTCATCCAATCTTCACCAATCGTGCAGTGAAGTCGAATATAAGCATGATCAGGCCAGGAACATTGGAGTTTTTGCTCCTTGTATTTGGAAAAAAACATCAACAAGTTATCAATGATTGGCCTGCACGCACGATTTTTTATTCAATGTTGACCAAATTTACACAGATTGCATATGACCATAAAAATTGATTGATAAAATTTGATTTCCAACAGTTGCAAACCTTGCATACAGTTATTTGTACAAGCAACATTGATGTCTTCAGAGCCTGCATTAACATCATTTATCATTTTTGGACAGAAAATTATCAAAGAAAAAGCAAAACTTGACCTTATAGCAATTATCGCATTGCAACTAGTTCTTCAAAACTGTCTGCAAAAAAGACATCAAAATCTACTGTTTCTGCATTTTCCAGAAATGTCACTGACTTAATGAAAAAGGGTCAGGTAAGAATATCGAGAAAAATGATGTGAGAACCATAAGCAAAAAAAAACGCACATCCACTACCCAACTCGTACTTTAGTTAGCCCATTGCACTAACCGATGTTTTAAATCCAATTGATCCTGTCCTCCTTTGCATATTGTTAATATACCTTAATTTTCAAACCTGTCACAACAGGATGGTTTTCATCTGTACCAGTTCTCAGGTGAGCGCTTTGGGCCATCATGGCCCTCTTGTTTATTATGCCCCCCTTCAAAGAAGTGGGTGTTTATTGCTTGCACCTGTCCGTCGGTCGGTCGGTCAGTCGGATGTTCGGTCGATCTGTTTGTAGACCATTTCGTTTCCGCACATTATATAGAGAACGCTTTGACCTTCGATCATTTAAGTTGGTATGCTGGTAACTTGGGAGGAAAGGAAGATGCCTTTTGATTTGAGTTCAACAGGTCAAAGGTCAAGGTCACAGGGGCTTGTAACATGAAATTTGTTTCCGCACGATATCTAGAGAACACTTTGACCTACAATCATTTAAGTTGGTATGCTGGTTACTTGGGAGGAAAGGAAGACGCCTATCAGTTTTGAGGTCAACAGGTCAAATGTCAAGGTGACAGAGGCTTGTAACATGAAAACTGTTTCCTCTGTAGACCATTTCGTTTCCGCATGATATGTAGAATACGCTTTGACCTACGATCATCCAAGTTGGTATGCTGGTTACTAGGGAGGAAAGGAAGACGCCTATCAATTTTGAGGTCAAAGGTCAAGGTCACAGGGGCTTATAACATGAAAACTGTTTTCTCCGTATACCATTTTGTTTCCGCAAGATATCTAGAGAACACTTTGACCTATGATCGTCCAAGTTAGTATGCTGGTTACTCGGGAGGAAAGGAAGAAGCCTATTGATTTTGAGGTCAACCAGTCAGAGGTCAAGATCATAGGGGCTTGTAACATGAAAACCGTTTCCACACAATATCTAGAGAACGCTTTAACCTAGGATCATATAAATTAGTATGCTGGTTAGTCTGGAGGGAAGGAAGACCCCTTTTGATTTTGAGATCAAGAGATCGAAGGTCAAGGTCACAGGGCTTGTAAAAAAACAAACATTTCCACTTAATAACAGATGAACCATTGGTACATGGTCCTCAAACTATATAGGTACAATGGTTCGTTTGAGTAGATGATCTATTACATAGTGATAATTACTGAATACTTGGGTCGAGTCGTCAAATTTGATAGGAAGAATGCTCTTGCAGAGAGGACAACTCCTATCAAGGTAATGGTTAACATGTCTCAACTTAGATTTTTCAAAAACAGTACACTTCTGTGATAAACAAAGGCTGCAAGTTGGGGGGCATACATGTTTTACAAACATCTCTTGTTGGTAATTAGTTTGGTAGCCGCGGACCAACTCCAGCTGGAGAGACAGCAACTGATTTGAGTGGGGCATCAGCTGCAGACACAGAGGCTCGGAGAATGTCGGCTGCTGCTCGACGTGTTCTTCAGAAGGTGGAGGAAGAGGAGGAGGATGACAGTCTGGAGGCCTGGAAACAGCGGGCGCAGCAAGTGGTGAGAGATCTGCATGAATGCTCATTTTCTTAATGGCTCTAAAGTGTGTGTGGGGGGGGGTGGGGGGGGGGTAAAGATCTGTAAAAGTAAAAGATCTAAAAGTACCATGCATGGTTAAGTGTTAACTAAGTGAAAGCATTTTAGTGGAAAATGTCTTATTAGGGCAAAAAATACACTGGGCATTGCATTTTTAACAAGCAGCAAAAGTGTAAGACGTTGTTCATGTAACTTAATTTTCATGCAAAGAAAGTTTACAAAATAATAACATCCATTTTCAATTTTGGGTTTCATAATATTTCTAGAACACACTATCTTTAGAATACATGTATAATAATAATAATTGTGTCCATTTTACAGATAATTGTCTGTTTCAGTTTGAAAGCGGCACCGACTCTATTGTTGCCCAGGGACAGCCGGTTTCCAGCCATTATAATGAGTCAAGACTCTACTGGGAGCCAGCCCCGCCCAAACTGGATGTGGCTCCGGCAAAGGTCAAGGACATCTTGTTTCCAGAATACCAGGTACTGTTAAGTTTCGAAGATAAAAGCCGTGCTGAACAATATCAAGCTTTGCCAAGCCCAGTTTTTGTTTTTTGGGCCATTACCAATTCCTGTTGATTGGAATAGAAAACATTAACCCAATCACTGATTCATTAGGACCTGTATTCACCAAACGATTGTTAGACTTAAAAAAAAGAGCAAACTTAGAGCCAAAAACAAAATATTCATGCGTACACAGATGTGCTTGGTACAAATGTAAATAAAGAATGCTGTATATACCAAGTAAGATTCAAATTAACACCGTTCTAAGAACAGAGCAAATTTAAGAATATTCTTTATTGCTTTGTCTTAGGTCTAAGAATGGGTTGGTGAATATGGGCTATGGTCTGTCTGTAAAAACGAGATAAAACGCTTTATTTGACTGGTTTCTCACATTGTTCCCAGAGGATGAAATGCTTTTCTTGACTGGTTTCACACATCATTCACAGAGGATAAAATGCTTTAGTTGACTGGTTTCACACATCATTCGATGAGGATAAAATGCTTTAGTTGACTGGTTTCACACATCATTCACAGAGGATAAAATACTTCACTTGACTGGTTGCTCCCATCATTCACAGAGGATAAAATACTTCACTTGACTGGTTGCTGACATCATTCACAGAGGATAAAATACTTCACTTGACTGGTTGCTGACATCATTCACAGATTATAAAATGCTTTCCTTGACTGGTTTCTCACATCAGTCACAAAGGATAAAATGCTTTTATTGACTGGTTTCTCACATTCATCACAAAGGATAAAATGCTTTCCTTGACAGGTTTCTTACATCATTCACAGAGGATAAAATGCTTTTTTGACTGCATTCTCGCATCATTTACTGAGGGTAAAATGATTTACTTGACTGGTTTCTCACATTCATCACAAAGGATAATGCTTTCCTTGACAGATTTTTCTCATTCATCACAAATGATAAAATGCTTTCCTTTACTGGTTTCACACATTGATCACAAAGGATTAAATGTTTTCATTGATTGGTTTCTCACATTGATCACAAAGGACATTCAAATGCTTTACTTAACTAGTTTCTCTTATCATTCACTGAGGATAAAATACTTTGTTTGACTGGTTTCTCAGTTCATTCGGAGAGGATAAAACACTTTACTTGAATGGTTTCTTAAAACTTTCACAGAAGATAAAATACTTTACTTGACTGGTTTATCACATCATTCACAGAGGATAAAACACTTTACATGACTGGTTTTTCACATCATTCACAGAAGATAACACTCGTTACTTAACTTGTTTCTCACATCAAGCACTCATTCACAGAGAATATGACGCCTTCTCAAATCAAGTACTCATTCACAGAGAATATTGCACCTTCTCACATCAAGCGCTCATTCACAGAGAATATAACGCCTTCTCACATCAAGCACTCATTCACAGAGAATATAATACCTTCTCACATCAAGCACTCATTCACAGAGAATATAATGCCTTCTTACATCAAGCACTCATTCACAGAGAATACAATGCCTTCTCACATCAAGCGCTCATTCACAGAGAATACAATGCCTTCTCACATCAAGCACTCATTCACAGAGAATATAATGCCTTCTCACATCAAGCACTCATTCACAGAGAATATAATGCCTTCTCACATCAAGCGCTCATTCACAGAGAATACAATGCCTTCTCACATCAAGCGCTTATTCACAGAGAATATAACGCCTTCTCACATCAAGCACTCATTCACAGAGAATATAACGCCTTCTCACATCAAGCGCTCATTCACAGAGAATATAATGCCTTCTCACATCAAGCGCTCATTCACAGAGAATATAACGCCTTCTCACATCAAGCACTCATTCACAGAGAATATAACGCCTTCTCACATCAAGCGCTCATTCACAGAGAATATAACGCCTTCTCACATCAAGCGCTCATTCACAGAGAATATAATGCCTTCTCACATCAAGCACTCATTCACAGAGAATATAACGCCTTCTCACATCAAGCGCTCATTCACAGAGAATATTACACCTTCTCACATCAAGCGCTCATTCACAGAGAATACAGTGCCTTCTCACATCAAGCGCTCATTCACAGAGAATATAACGCCTTCTCACATCAGGCGCTCATTCACAGAGAATATAACCCCTTCTCACATCAAGCACTCATTCACAGAGAATATAACCCCTTCTCACATCAAGCACTCATTCACAGAGACTATAACCCCGTCTCACATCAAGCACTCATTCACAGAGAATATAACGCCTTCTCACATCAGGCGCTCATTCACTGAGAATATAACGCCTTCTCACATCAGGCGCTCATTCACAGAGAATATAACCCCTTCTCACATCAGGCGCTCATTCACAGAGACTATAACCCCTTCTCACATCAAGCACTCATTCACAGAGAATATAACCCCTTCTCACATCAAGCACTCATTCACAGAGAATATAATGCCTTCTCACATCAAGCACTCATTCACAGAGAATATAACCCCTTCTCACATCAAGCACTCATTCACAGAGAATATAATGCCTTCTCACATCAAGCACTCATTCACAGAGAATATAATGCCTTCTTACATCAAGCACTCATTCACAGAGAATACAACGCCTTCTCACATCAAGCACTCATTCACAGAGAATACAGTGCCTTCTCACATCAAGCACTCATTCATAGAGAATACAACGCCTTCTCACATCAAGCCGCTCATTCACAGAGAATACAACACCTTCTCACATCAAGCGCTCATTCACAGAGAATATAATGCCTTCTCACATCAAGCACTCATTGACAGAGAATGAAACACATTACTTGACTTGTTTCTCACATGGTTCCCAGAGGCCCACTGTGGGTGTTCAGTCCCAAGAGCTCCAGGAGGTGATGGAGGAGTCATCCAGTAGTGAAGAGGAGGAGTTGGAGACGGAGATCACAGAGGATGACAGGGAGTGCATGGAGCAGACGCAGAGGTAGGTTGATCTGAAGCATTAGGGCTGCATACGTTGTACACCATTGGCAATACGGTATGTCTTCTGAGCAGACAACCTGTTGTTTTTTGTTTTTGTTTTTTTATGCTTGGTATGAGTATATCGTTTATTATGCTGTATTAACTGTAATACTCATGCTAAGGAAGCACTAAACCTTCGGTAGACAAAAAGTTGCATGGCATTGGTTGAACTGAACACATTATCTTAATAATGACTGTACATTGTATATTTAAAGCAGTTTTTTTTATGTGTCAGGAGGTATAGTGTAATTTTTGTTGACTTGTAACCTACTCATAAAATATGTTGTTTCTTCTATGCTGTGTTGTTGTTTTTGTTTTACGTTGCTAACAAGGCAATAGATTTGATATTGGTGGATTGTAACCTTCAGGATACTTCTGAGGAAGTACAACTCTAGTGAAGACCTCACTGAGCTGAAACGGGCCAGTAATCAGCGCGAAGAAGATATACAAGCCGACCGGCTTTACCCGTACGAGGAAAGAATCATCATTCTAACCGAGAAGGAAAAGGAAGAACAGCTGAAGCAGCAGGGTGATGCATTTTTATGTATCGATAATAGATGTTCAGACGTGGCGTGTCATGAGAAAACCAGTCTTAATGCATGTGCGTAAAGTGTCGTCCCGGATTAGCCTGTTCAGTCCGCACAGGCTAGTCCAGTACGGCACTTTCCGCTTTTATGGTATTTTCTGTTTTAAGGAGGTCTCTTCTAAACATAAATCCACTGTAGGCGGAAAGTGCCATCCCGGATTAGCCTGTGCGGACTGCACAGGCTAATCCGGGACGACACTTAACGCACATGCATTAAGTCCGGTTTTCCCACGACACGCCTCAAATGTGTTTTGATGAATATACAAAATGTATTTGTTTCCATTCTGTAATCGAGTTAAATAGATGTACAGTAACATTATTTAAAAAAATGATTTCATACAGGCACTGTTATTTGTCCGAGGTCTGCTGTATTGGCATGAGCCCGTATTTTATTAGTCAACTTTACATTATTTACTAAAATTCCTAACCTCTAAGACTTAATATGAAGGATAACACTATTTTGCCATCTGTTTAAGAAATAATTTTTGATTTATCATTGTTTATCAGCTAATAAACAACGATTTGGAGTTTTGATGCATAGGAGGACGTTAGCCCGAGATGTTTAATAGTCACGCATCAGAACGATAAAGAGTTGTTTATTGGCCAATAAACAACGATAATGCGAAAATTATTTTGATTCTAACATGATATGACATATATCTTTGCAATTGTAATTCGAATTACTTTTACTATGCTCTGCTCAGAATTGGAATTTAATTTTGAGTTGTTTATGGGTAGTTTAACAACGATAATTTTGTTCTTTGTCTATAGAACAATAGACCCTTTTCACATTCCCGTTATCGGGTTCTGTAGAATTTGTCTCCTTTCATAAAGTGAATCGGGAACAAGGCTGACAATGTATTGGCTGTAATTGTTCATGAAGAAAAATTAATGTTCAATGGAGAAAATGTCAAATAAACTTATACAATTTTGTTTGGTTGTTTTCGTTAAACTTGTCTCTGTTTTATTCACTGAATTACATATACGTGGATATGTTACAAATACTTAAATTATAATGCAAATAATGTAACAATCACAACATAGCCAAATCTGCTAATGAAACTATGTTTGACATCATGGTTGTGTTACTTCATATTCAGATCTGAAGTTTTAATTATTGAAATAAGACTATATAAATTGCTGAATTTATTGCAGTTTATTAGTAATTATTAATTAGTTAAGTAAAATTCAATTAATGAAGCAGTTCGTTTATTCCAGATTCAGTGTCGGCTGGGGTAGCTTGAAAGTTACAAATAACTTTGTTATTATTATTATTATTATTATTATGCCCGCCTTCGAAGAAGTGGGGGTATATTGCTTTGCACCTGTCCGACCGTCGGCTGGTCGGTCGGATGGTCGGTCTGTCCGTAGACCATTTCGTTTCCGCACGATATCTAGAGAACGCTTTGACCTACGATCATGACAAATTTTGAGGTCTACAGGTCAAAGGTCAAGGTCACCTTTGCTAAAAATAGATAAACAATTTTTGTACAATAACTTGAGAACGCATCAAGATATTTTAATGAAACTTTATGCATAGATACCTTTTATCAAGACCTCGTTTGGGTTTGCATCTGGGGTGGGTGGGGTCAAGTTAAAGGTCACCATTACTAAAAATAGAAAAACGGTCTCCGCTCAATAACTTGAGAACACATCAAGACATTTTAATGAAACTTCATACATAGATACCTTATATTGAGACCTCCCCTGGTATTTCATATGGGGTGGGTGGGGTCAAGGTCAAGGTCACCATTACTAAAAATAGAAAAATGGTCTCCGCTCAATAACATGAGATATTGTAATGAAACTTCGTACATAAATACCATATATCGAGACCTCTCTTGGGATTGCATTTTAACAAAATATTTCTTAACTATTGCACATATTCACAACTTGGCTGCAAGTCGGGGGGCATACATGTTTTACAAACATCTCTTGTTATTATTATTATTATTATGCAGTAGTAGCAAGAAAGTGATATCCCGGAGTATGCCTTTTTGTTCATTTGAGTGAAACAATTTAAGAATTCTACCGAGTTAACCAGAATAGATCAAAGATTTTTTTTCTTTTTATCTCTAATGATAGAGAACCAAAACAAACCAAAATATGACTGAGAAAAAAAAAAAATTGTTTAATATCAAACGTTAAAAAGCAGTGTTAATTATCGTTATATGTCTTCAAGCTTTGTGTACAAACACATGTACATTCGATTTATAAACTATCATGAGTTCGAGTAAATGATTAGGATAATTGCGAATAAAATTAAATTTTTGTCTTAAATAAAGCTTCTTTCTTTTTTTTTCAATGATAGTTATTTCACTTGTTATCAAATAGATTCATGAAGTCAGTATCATAGCTGCCGAGACAATGACCCTTGTATTACTTCACTAATTGGTATGCACTTTGATTTCGTAATTGTGCCACATGTTATTTTAAAATTAGGACCAATATACACATTCTGGTTACATAATAATGGTCATGTGTTAATACAAGATTATGATCTTATAATTTATAAGACCAGGTTTGAACAATACGAAGTCTGTCAGTCTGAGAGAAAGTACCTGAGTCTAAATCTGAATTGCTTCTTTTTTTCATATTTAGCGACAATATACTAATTAAACTGACACTCCCTTATTATACATGTATATCATAATTATATTATGTACCATGCCTTTTCTGTTTATTAAGAAGTAAACTAAGTGAATATTTATAACATTTTAAGAGTAATAAACTGTAAATGACCGCTATGCAACCAGTATTAACTACTATCAATACATTGCGAGCCGCATTTTTGATTCGCCGATAAATTATTGTGTCGTGATAATCGCTAAAACTGGGAATGTGAAACTCTCCATTAGCGAGTGTCATGTTGGAATATTTATTTCAGGATGGCATCATTTTGTTTCTGGAAAAACTTCCATTATCCAATCATTGCACTCAGATTTAGGATAACAGATGTTTAACTTTTTTTGCCTTGTTTATGCAGTTAACCTGATTTTAACGTTTGAATACTTTTAGTTGTAGAGAAAGAAGGGACAGTGGTGAAGCAAGTGCCGATGGATGAACTCTTGCCATATTTTGTACCCTGGAGGTAGGCAAAGCAATCAAGCTAAAGCCAAAAAAATTGTGTGTTTCTGGCAACGGTCTCAAAAAAGATAGTTAGGATCGGGGTTGATTGTTTGAAAACATTTTTTTAAAGACACATTTCGGTGAAAAACATTGAAAATTATCTAAAATCTGATGAATATGGATTTCACTGAAAACAGATGTTGCTATAACATTAGGGTGGGGTGGGTGGATTTTTCTTTTGGCCTGATACAAAACGGTCACAAACTTCATAATCAAGATGTATATGATGTTGACCTATAAATTGTTCTATTCTTGAAATTGTAGATTTTCAAATAGGGTATTATTTCTAGACCAATCACTATGCTTGCTTGTTGATGTTTGGCTTATTTTCAACTTTTGGAAAATTGCAATAGTGGATAAATAATATATACATGTATTTCTATGACAGTTTGTGATCAAGTCAAATTAGAAATCGAAACCTGGTAATATGCCCACTGCACAGCCATGATGTCTGAAATGTGAAAATGTGATTATATACTTGCATTGCGAAATACAAATTGTTCTACTTTCAATTTCAAGTAAGGCTCTGATTGGTTGGTTGCAAAGACACCAGAACATGACCTTCAGTTGTTCTAAGGGCATAGTGCTGATTTTGATGAAATGTAGGAAAATATGCTTGGGAAATATGCTTCTTAGGTTTGATTGGCAGCATACCGATATAGAAAACTGCCAAACATGTTTTAAATATAATAATTGGCATTGCACACAGAACTGTAGTTTAATTGGATATGATGATGTTTGAATGATATTGTCTGAAATAAAAGCTTAGTGCATTTTATGGAAATCTAATTTGGGTATTACCTACATGTGTGTTTGCCTATTGCTTTTCAGACGTTCCACCTCAGCACCTGACCTCGTCGAGGAAGAGGACGACACGCTGATGGTGTCCCAGGACTACAACAACGCGATGGAGGAGATACAGCAGCAGAAGACGCACATCCGGGATTGGAAGCTGCAGAAGAAACTGGAGAAGCAGCAGAAGGAGCGGGAACAACAGCTGGCCGAACTGCAGCAATTGCAGGAGGAGGAATCCATTGAGCAGTTGCAGGTGGGTTCAAGTGTAGATGATTGGGGAGGGGGGTTGCTGATTTGGTAGGGAGTCCATTGAATAGGTGCAGGTGGGTTCAAGTGTAGATGGGTGGGGGTTGCTGATTTGGTAGAGAGTCCATTGAGTACAGTCTAACCTGCGGTAGAGACCCCCTGCATTAAGCGAATCCCTCCGTTTAACGACCATTACTCATTCTTCCCAATGCCAAATCAATTAAAAACGGCTGTATTTAGCGACCACCTCTAATCCGCGACCAGCGGCTATTATTAGTTGTCCCAATTTACCTTGGTCGTTGTATTAAGCGACCGAGTGTCAGTCCCGCAGCGATGTTGCTAAGCAACGTTGATATTCCACTAAGAAAGTTGTAAATCCGCTAATTAGCAAGCACGCTGTCAGCGGATTCCAGACTGTGCAAACTGTTATCACTACTTAGTGTTTCTCGTTAAAGTTTGTTAACAAATGACCGATAATTGAATGTTAATTGTAATAACAATTTTAACTCAGAACTGAGTGTATACGAATAATGGTATAAACAGGTTGGTAAGTTATGTGAAAATCATCTGCAAAAGTCATAAATCTATTATAAATAAATCAATCTATTTTTATATCGTCTTATAATGTCTGCGCATTCCTTAGTATACTTGACCCTAAATTGTGTGCATTTTCCATCGGCATTTTAGTCAGGGACAGTAAGGCAGCGTATTTTAATTGCACGCGCTGTGACATCAATTACCTGTGTGAAAACATGGTTTGACATATGGCGGATGGAGAATGTTCAGTAAGGACTAAATTGTGCAGCGGTTTACACTTTGTTGGAATATATGAATATCGTGTAATATATACAGTTTATTTCTAACGATTGAAATCAATTGTATTCAATAAACAAAGATCGATGACAATAACAAACACGTTAATTCAACTGCTGAAAATAATCGGGATAGCGTCGTTTTTATTTGAAGGGGATGGAGGTACAATGACCGATTGTTCTCTGACCGAATCATATGACATTGAAAATTATGGAATCCGTGTACAGTTATGTTATTTTATAGTTTAATACAGTGTACTTTTGTAATGTAAAATAAAAGTATCAAGTTAATGTAACGCATATGTTTTTCAACTTATTTATTCTGCCTTTATTCTTTATTAACGTGAAAAAATATGCAATGACATGTTTATTAAGGTACAAAACATACATTCAACAAACGACCATCTGCCATAGCAGGTCACACTGCATTAACGGACCACCTGTGTTCAAAGAAAGCACTTTTAAGAATCACCACGGGCGGTCTCTTAAGACAGGTTAGACTGTAGTTGCAGTTGGGTTCAAGTGTAGATGGGTGAGGTTTGCTGATTTGGTAGGGAGTCCATTGAGCAGTTGCAGGAGGTTCAAGTGTAGATGGGTGGGGGTTGCTGATTTGGTAGGGAGTCCATTGAGCAGTTGCAGGTGGGTAAGGAAGGGTTTACCCATTTTGATAGGAAGTGTCCATAAAACAGATGCAGGTGGGTTCATATGTAGATAGGTGGTGGGTTGCAGATTTGTTACGGAGTCCATTGAGCAGATGCAGATGGGTAAAAATGTAGATAGGTGGGGTTTGCCATTTTGGCAGTAGTCCATTATGGAAATACTATATGGTTTGCTAATACAGGTGGGTATAAATGATGATATATGGGTTTGGCCATTTTGGTAGGAAGAGTCTTTTGAGCAATGCAGGTGGGTAAAAATGTTGAGAGGTATGGTGTGCCATTTTGATAGATCTAGGAGTCTGTTAAGCAAATGCAGGTAAGTAAAAATGTGGAAAGGTTAGAATTGCATATGCAGGTCAGTGTTCATGTTGGCTAGTAGGTGCTGAGGGAGTGCAAATATATGTTAATATTCTGTATATAATAAAAGAGTGGGATTTGAAGTAGAGAGTGACAATATAAAAGTGGTAAATAGAGTAGTACCCAGTGACAAGTTGGTACAGGTTCTGGAACAGTAACTTAATAGTTCTGCTTATAATGCATTATATTTATTCTGAATATTTATCATCTTTCCAGAGAGTGGACCCACAAGAGTATCAGCCAGATATCCTGAAAGTACACCAATCTAAGGGTAAATAAGGCAGTGCAATTCCTGCTGCGGGTCTGTTTTTTAAAGAGATATTTTAATGTTTAAATGTTTCGGATGATCAAGAACTATACCACTGAGCATAATGTCATGAAGATCTAAATGTGGAATAAAAGGATAAGAAAAAAATTTGATTTTAAACTTAAAGATAACATAAGGTATGGAATACGGGCCCTATGCCAATATTCATTAAGTTCCTGAATAAAAAAGAAAATGTCTTAATATCGTAATAATGGGCATTTCATTCATGGTTCATTTGAATTCAAAGGTTGAATTTTACTTAAGAAATAATTTTTTATTTAGAATTCTGATGTGTAGGAATTAAGCCACAAGGTTTAATATGCCGCATCAGAACAACAAATCAAAAAAAACTCTTCACATGTGATGTTTGAATAAGGAATAAACAGATGCTTCTCACTTTACTATATTCTGAGTATTATCGATATATTTAAATATTTCCCTAGCAGAATAATGGATACCAGCAATGAAGTGGTTGTTTTAAACATGTGCGAAAAATTAAGATGCAGAATGCCTGTATAACAATAATATATTTTAGGCATGTCGTGGGAAAACCGGTCTTAATGCATGTGCGTCAAGTGTCATCCCGGATCAGCCTGTGTGGACCCGCACAGGTTGGTCCAGGGCAGCACTTTCCGCCTAAAGTGGATTTATGGTTAGAAGAGGCTTCATTGAAACAGAAAATACCATAAAAGCGGAAAGTGCCATCCTGGATTAGCCTGTGTGGACTGCACAGGCTAATCCGGGATGACACTTTACGCACATGCATTAAGACCGGATTTCTCACGACGCCCCTCATTTAAACTTATGTTTGTGTTTACAGACGAGCCTACCCCTTCTGAGCTTGCATTGGCTGCAGGGAGGGCTTATGTTATATTGCCTAAAAAGTGAGTTTCATGATATGCTATATTGCCCAAGAAGTAAGTTTCATGATATGTTATATTGCCCAAGAAGTAAGTTTCATGGTATGTTATATTGCCCAAGAAGTAAGTTTCATGATATGTAATATTGCCTGAAAAGTAAGTTTCATGATATGTTATATTGCCCAAAAAAGTAAGTTTCAAAATATGTTTTATTGCCCAAGAAGTAAGTTTCATGATATGTAAGATTGCCCAAGAAGTAAGTTTCATGATATGTTATATTGCCTAAAAAGTAAATTTTCATTTACGGATTGCTGTTGTAATGTTGTGCAGTCTGTTCATGATTTGTTTGTTGCAGTATTGATTATACAGCTAATTGCTTTGTTGATTATTGTGATTTTGCTTGGCTGGTAATTAGCAATTTGCAATCATTAGTTTAGTTGTAAAAACTGTTGCTAATATTTTTTGTATGACATGTTTTTCGGAGTTAACTGTTAACTGTTAAACTGCTTGTGATGCTTTATGAGAAATTTGAGCACCCTCCCACCATCCCAATATAATATTTTTCTCCTTATTTCGTTATCCATTTTAAATATTTTTAAAAGTTGCAAATGATGCTGATAATGATGTAAAACCATTTTATGAACTAATAATAGTCACGTAAAATGTATGAATATTTATTATAAAAAAATATAAAAATATGTAAAACAATCACTGTAAACTATTTTCATTCGCCTCATATCAGGAAGAAAAAGAAGCCTAGGTCAAGTATCAGCATGTCCCGGCTGGATGACATCGAAAAATTCCTGAAGAAGAAGTCTCGTAAACTGAAGCGGACCGTGTCCATGATCAGAATCCCGATGCCTATTGAACGGGAATTACGAGTACCCCAGTAAGTGGTCTTTATTGTGTGGCTTATCCATTGATTAGTGCTTACGTGAACTATCGCTACTGAACTATCGTTATTGTAGCCTTAGTTGCATAGTCGTTCATGACATTTTTTGTTGAATCATATAATTATGCCCCCCTTCAAAGAAGTGGAGGTATTTTGCTTTGCACCTGTCCGTCGGTCGGTCGGTCGGTTGGTCGGTTGGTCGGTTGGACATAGACCATTTCGTTTCCGCACGATATCTTGAGAACGCTTTGACCTACCATCATGAAAGTTGGTACGCTGGTTACTTGGGAGGAAAGGAAGAACCCTATAAATTTTTAGGTCAACAGGCCAAAGGTCAAGGTCACCGTTGCTAAAAATAGAAAAAAGGTTTCCTCTCAATAACTTGAGAACGCATTTAGATATTTTAATGAAACTTTATACATAGATACCTTACATCGAGACCCTGCTTGGGATTGCATATGGGTTGGGTGGGGTCAAGGTCACCGTTACTAAAAATAAAAAACGGTAGACCATTTTGTTTCCGCACGATATCTTGAGAACGCTTTGACCTATGATCATGAAAGTTGGTACGCTGGTTACTTGGGAGAAAAGGAAGAACCCTATAAATTTTTAGGTCAACAGGTCAAAGGTCAAGGTCACCATTGCTAAAAATAGAAAAGCGGTTTCCCCTCAATAACTTGAGAACGCTTTGGGATATTTTAATGAAACTTTATACATAGATACCTTACATCAGGACCTCGCTTGGGATTGCATATGGGGTGGGTGGGTTCCAGGTCAAGGTCACTGTTACTAAAAATAGAAAAACAGTTTCCGCTCAATAACTCAAGAAAGCATCGAGATATTTTAATGAAACTTCATACATAGATACCTTATATTGAGACCTCGCTTTGGAATGCATATAGGGTGGGTCATGTCAAGGTCAAGGTAACTGTTACTAAAAATAGAAAAACGGTTTCCGCTCATTAACTTGAGAACGTATTGAGATATTTTAATGAAACTTTATACATAGATGCCTTACATCGAGACCTCGCTTGGGATTGCATATGGGATGGGTGGAGTCATGGTCAAGGTAACCGTTACTAAAAATAGAAAAACGGTTTCCGCTCAATAACTTGAGAACGCATCGAGCTATTTTAATGAAACTACATACATAGATACCTTATATTGAGACCTCGCTTGGGATTGCTTATGGGGTGGGTGGGGTCAAGGTCACCATTACTAAAAATAGAAAAATGGTCTCCGCTCAATAACTTAAGAACGCATTGAGATATTTTAATGAAACTTTATACAAAAATACCTTATATTCAGACCTCGCGTGTGATTGCATATAGGTTGGGTGGGGTCAAGGTCAAGGTCACCATTACTAAAAATGGAAAAAATGGTTTCAGCACAATAACTTGACAACGCATCAAGATATTTTAATGAAACTTCATACATAGATACCTTATATCGAGGCCTCGCTTGTGATTGCATATGGGGTGGGTGGGGTCAAGGTCACCGTTGCTAAAATAAAAAAACAGTTTCAGCTCAATAACTTGAGAACGCATCAAGATATTTGAATGAAACTTCATACATAGATACCTTATATTGAGACCGCTCTTGGGATTTCATATGGGATGGGTGGGGTCAAGCTCACCATTACTAAAAATAGAAAAACAGTTTCCGCTCAATAACTTGAGAATGAATCAAGATATTTTAATGAAACTTCATACATAGATACCATATATTGAGACCTCCCTTGGGATTGCATATTTAAAAAAATTCTTAATAATTGCACATATTCACAACTTGTCTGCAAGTCAGGGGCATACATGTTTTACAAACATCTCTTGTTATATTTCTATCCAAAAGTTGTACTCTTTTGTTTTTGCATGTATAATGTCGATTTATGTATTTATTTTAGGTTAAAAAGAATGTTTATAATACTTAAAAAATCAACATACATGTATCTCCTGATTTAGGTGTTCTAAGTATTGTTAGATAAACTTCCCTCTTTTCTATTAAAGATGAAACATTCCAATGTTGTTTGTTTTCAGACGAGTGCGTGAAGGAACACGGAGAAGCCTGCCAGACATAGTCAACTTTGATGACTATTCTAGGCGCAAAGGGAAAAAGTAAGGATAATATTAAAGCAGCAGTCCAGAAATACGTTGATAAAAAATGAAACTTTGCAGAAATAATTCTTATGGACATCTTACTGATCAAAATTCAAAAATCCACATTGAAATCGGTAAATTAATCACGTTTGGTAACTTTTTTATCATATAGTTATCTGTAGGCGATAGCTGGTGATGCCTCTGGAGTAAATCAGCATGTACATTAGTGTATATTTCGTTCATAACAAGCATTTTCGAACATAGACATTATAAAATGCCTTTCGTAAATAAGAAACAGTTTTCAGTTAAACTTTCATTAGAACTAATGCCAATTTAAGATGTGTTTAAGTTACATTCTATGGACTGCGGCTTTAATAATAATGAAAAAAATTAGTAATAATAATTATTATAATAATTTTACAAACATTTTGGTAATTAGAGAAAGGCTTGATAAAACATTGCTTACAATTGATTAATATTTAGTTGATAATGAGGGGATAAATCATTTATTGAAAATAGGGGAATCTTTACGTTGTTAAACCTTCCTGTTTTCGATTACATGTAGTGTTGTGTGATATACCCTAATTTACTTGTATAGTTTCGTCCATGTTTATAAGGATTCTCACTTGCATTTTAACCAACTGTAATTTAGGTATTAGCAAAGAAATACAGTTATGAGCAGAAAATCAATAAAATGTAGAGGTTAAGACTTTTTGAGTTTTTCATGAAAATTTCAATATGAAAGTATTACCAGAGTTATTTGGTATAAAGAGTAAACACCATTTTTCACTGAGTCATCAACATCATTTGAAATCAATGGTCCGTATTGCTCAGGTAGTCGAGCATGTACAGGCAAGTGCACTTTTGCCAGAATTTACTCTTTGCCAGAATTTACTGTATATTTACCTTACAGACAAAGGGCGAGCAGCATTTGTAAAAGAACGAACAATTCAATTTCATTAAAATCAAATCCTAAGATTTGCTACATTAGTGTGGATAGTATTGTTGGGTCACACTGGAGATTATTTTAAGGAGATTTTGGACAATGAGACAAGATTGAAGACACTATGAGATTTTGTCACCCCTAAGTCATCTCTGTATCCACATACAGGAAGGACGCAGACACGCGGGAATGGGTAAGGGATATCTGGAACACATGGTTTGACGAGGTGTTCCCTCCCACCCCCGAGGACTCAGACTATGATGAGGAGGAAGTACTCACCGAGGAGCAACTAGCTGAGAAGGAGGAGGAGGAAAAAAAGAAGAAAAGGCGGGTAACCTTCTGTTTAAAGACATAAGTAAAAACATGTGAGATACAGCTTAACTGCATTATCTTCAAGTCGCAGGGAATTTGAAATTTGGAATTTGAACTTATCCAAATAAATACCTAATAAAACTGTTGGGTCCAAATACTTAAAAATCCTACTTTAGCAATAGTGTAAGCATATATATGTACTTTTCTGTAAATGAAAGAGCATTTTCTCAATTGAAAGAAATGCTTTATCACTAAAACCTGTGATCATAAAGTGGTAAGATGTTTGAAATGTTTGACAAACTTCGTCAACACTTTGAGACAAATGCATAGAAAGCGTAAAAATTTCTTTGGGTTAGAAAACAAATTGCACGCAACCAAAAATTCCAATTACAAATTTGAGATAACTTAATTTGTATGTAAAATTAGTATGAAGAAAGTCAAGAATTAGTTTCCACTTCAACTTATCTGGAACTTTGACTTCAGCGAGTTTGAGATAGCAAAGTTCGGTAGTATTTGCTGCTCTAGTAATGGTACGTTTTGTTATAAAACATCAGTAAAGAGGAGCAAATTTCCTCTCCAAAAACTATCATGCTGGCGTATTTTTATACATTTGTAGCTTTTCATGTAGAACCGCTTGTTTTTGCAGGAAAGCCTCCCTGTCCAGTAGTGTCCCTGAGGGGATGGAGTACATCGAGCCTGTTACTGAGTCAGAGGAAACTCTCGAGGTCTATCAGGTAAAAAATAGCTGCTATGAGGCGTGTCGTGGGAAAACCGGTCTTAATGCATGTGCGTAATTTGTCGTCCCAGATTAGCCTGTGTGGTCCGCACAGGCTAATCCGGGATGACACTTTCCGCCTACAGTGGATTTATGTTTAGAAGAGACTTCCTTGAAACAGAAAATACCATAAAAGCGGAAAGTGCCGTCCTGGATTAGCCTGTGCGGACGACACTTTACGCACATGCATTAAGTCCGGTTTTCCAATGATGCGCCTCCTATATAGTACATTTGAAAATATCCAAAATTTTATATTTTAAATAGATATTATGAGTATTTTGACCATTCTGCTATTAAAAATAGTGTAAAAAACTGTTGAACATGGTGTTTTGTTGATTTCAGTTTAAGTTCATATTTTATTTCATGAGTTGTTATAGAAAAAAACATTACAATACAAAAGTGGTGGAGAATGAAATAACATATTTCTATCATCAAATCGCTACATATTCATTTTGTATTGTCAGCTAGCATATTGCATTTAGTATCAGACTACATTCAAACTCTAATTGTCTTTTAACTTACAGATTATCATGGAAGAGATAGAGAAACTGGCTGGTGACATGAACAAGGCCACCAAACCAAAGGCCTTTGATTTCTGTCGAAGAGGTGCACTCTACAGAAAGGTTTGTTTGTTTTGTTTATTTGGATTTTTCACCCGTTTTTAACAGTATTTCATATCACTGCGGTCAGATAACCTACTCACACTTTTCCTGGGCAAGCTTAGCCGATCAAAGCGGTTTACCAGTACCAAGTGCACATACTTATGCCAGTAACTGACAACTGCCCTACTTGAATCAGAGGTAGGGGGAGAATGGCCGTATAAATAATTTCATAACCAATCCCCACACAAGGTCTACAGAAAGGTGAGGACTTAAAACGTCAAATGTTATTATATGAAATTAACAAGTCCTCACCTCTACAGAAAGGTAAGGACTTGTTAATTTCATATAATAACATTTGATGTTTTAGAATTTAGAAGTCAGGGTTTTATTTAGGTTACATTGATCAATTTTCTTGTAGATCTATACAATACATTATTGCCCCTTCCCTCACATTCTGGTGTATTGCAGATTGTATCCTTTGTTATTATATACCTGTTAAAAATCTGAACAGAATATATGCTTTATCAATCCACACAGGCTAATCCGGGACGGCACTTTCCGCCTACAGTGAATTTATGTTTAGAAGAGACTTCATTGACGGACTGCACAGGCTAATCCGGGACGACACTTTACGCACATGCATTAAGCCCGCTTTTCCCACACCACACCACATATGTAAAAGCTATTTCCATTTATGATTTACTACAAAGGAATACAAGAATGCCCCTCTTGCACATTTCAGATTGGATATATAAAGGCTGCAGAGGAAGACTTAAGCAAGTAAGTTCTACACAACCCTTGTCAAAAAAGTGTATCTAATGCACATTTAATGTGTATTAACGCTGCGGTATTGGCAACATATTTTTTCTGCGTTTAATACGCATTTAATACACTTAAAAATGCAAACAAAAATACACTTATTACAGAAATAAAGTGTATTTTTTTCTGCATTTTGCCAGCATTAACACACTTAAGTGCATTTAAAGAGTATTTTTCTCCTTGAAGAATACTGTACATCTTCAAAAATATGCTTAAGTGTTTTTAAAGTGTATTTTAAATGTATTTCTAGTGCATTTATACACTTTTTGGTGAATAATGCAGACAGAAAAAGTACAGAAAAAAACACTTAGTGTACTAAAAGTGTATTTTATGCGCATTTAACGCAGAAAAAATATGGTGCCAATACCGCAGCATTTAATATGCATTAAATGCGTATTAAATACACTTTTTCGAGAAGGGAAAGCATTGAAATTAGAGATGTCAACAAATACTCCAATACTAAAATATTCAAATACATGACCCAATATTGGAATAATAAATTGCTATTTGAATAGCAAAATTACAGTTAAAAATCATACAACTGAATAATATTAAATAAATCCTCTTCAAACAGGATCCCATGTTATGGCTGCTGTGTGCCAGTAAGGCACGTCAGTTCACCCAGTGGGGCCTGTGTGCGCAACAGTTGAAAACATATTACCTTATTCAATGGGCCATAGATTGACACTATAATTACAAACCAAGCTGTAGACCAAATTATCCTTCTTTTACAAATACCAAATATAGAAAAGTCTAAAATAACTGGTAGTTTAGCATTGCTATGGTATATTTTGTTAGACGACACATCAATAAATCAGTTATACGGTCACAGTCTTCACATTAATTGTTTTAATCCACTAGCCTGAATCATTATGCAATCATAGTAACCAGGTTAAATTTCCACTAGCCCGAATTACATGTCTTAAGCCTCGGGCTGTCGGGCTAGTGGTAAGTGTGAAGACTAAATTAGTAATGCCTATAACAAATGATGATGATCATATGAGGCGCGTCGTGGGAAAACCGGTCTTAATGCATGTGCGTAAAGTGCGGACTGCACAGGCTAATCCAGGACGGCACTTTCCGCTTTTATGGTATTTTCTGTTTCAAGGAAGTCTCTTCTGAACATAAATCCACTGTAGGCCGAAAGTGCCGTCCTGGATTAGCCTGTGCAGACTGCACAGGCTAATCCGGGACGACTCTTTACGCACATGCATTAAGACCGGTTTTCCCACGACACACCTCATATCATTTCCTGAATATGTTTTAAAGGTGCATTAAACAATCATGTGTTGATGCATATAATTACGTAAAGTAACATTTCAATTTAATTAGGGATGTCAACGGCTACCAAAAATGGTTCATGGTTATTCGTATGTAATTTCGGGATACTATCCGGATAACCGTATAGATCGGCATTGGCGGCCGGAATCTGGCACATGTTAAAGTTGCAAAATTAAGTTCACATCTAGACGATACTTCTATTTTGAAAACATAATACTATTTCATTATTGAAAAAAGTAACAAACTACGTCGATTTCTGTTCGTAAATTGTGCGTTTTGTTTGTTCTGTGTAGCGTGCAATGTTGTTATGCCCTTCAATTAAAGTACCCCAATTAAACATGTGATTTGCGTAAAGGTAAGTAGGTGTTAAGGCTGACTGGTGTATGGTAAACCCGTAAATTGCTATGTTTTAGTAAAACACGCAACTTGCTAATCAAATGCACATAAACACAAAAACAAGGATGGATCAATGTTACCATATATTTATTTTAATTGGCATTGGTAACTGGTAGAGAACCATCTCTTATAAAGAGGGACGCACCTAATTGGCATAATCGATTTTGACATCTTGTTTGTTTAATAGGCCTGTCAAAGTTAGTGTGGTGTGAAAGCACCACATGTTGTTTTATGATAATCGTATTTCGACCGAGGAGTGTATTTAATACACGTCCGCAGTAAGAGGTGGAAACCTGTAGAGGCCTATAGCTGCGTTGTGTATATAATATACATGCAAGAAGGGCGTTTGTATGCTAAAAAAAAACGAGAAAAATCGGATTTTCAATTTTTATACGAATATTCAGTTACTAACTTGGTAACCGGATATTAACATAGTAATCGGATAACTGTTGACATCCCTTAATTTAATATATATTAGTGTTTTGAATTGAAATGTTACTTTACATATATTCATCAACATATGATTGTTTGACGCACCTTTCAAAAATATTCAGGAAATGATATGATCATCGTCATTTAATATATATGATAATATATTGACAAGAAGACATCGTTTTTATTGCTTCTCTATAATGATGACAATTATCACTATGACTACAATTATCCTGATTCTGATGATATTGTTAAAGATGATGATTGTGATGCTATAATGATGATATAATTTCTTTCTAACCTTATATTCATGCAAACATTTGTTTGCTCTTACACATCCATAATTTAATGTACGGGTATCAATGAAATCTGAATCCCCATTCTCCCTACAGAGCCATACTGATGGAGCCCCTACTACTGGACGCGTACTGGCATCGCCACCTCCTATACGTCCTACAGGACAGAAAGAAGGAGGCTCTAGATGACCTCACCTTCATCCTGAAACACACGAAAACACACTCCGGGGCGTACAGATCCATGTAAGTACGTCGTGACAATAAAATAATAATTCCTAAACAAAAAAACAAAAAAAAAAAACATTCACATATAAAATGGGATGAATTACTTAAAATTTGACAAATTTAATGCTAACAGCCATTAAATTAAATGATATTCAATGATTCTCAAGATTTTGTTTTACATATTAAACAGTATAAATGGCTTGAAACTTTACTACTAGTAAGCTAACGCCTGTTAACTTAAAAAATTAGCTTATAAAAATTGATGGTTTTAGGGCTTAAGTTGATATAGCAATACTGAGAACATTACTGGTATATCTAATTTTGTATATTTGTTTAGGGCTGAGATTTACAAACGCCAAGATGACATCACCATGGCGATAGTGAACTACACGCAGGCCATTAAATTGAACCCTCGGGATCACGAGGCCTTCTTTGCTCGCGCCGAATGCTATGAGAAACGTGGCGATATGCTACTTGCTCTGGAAGACTACTCGTCGTGCACAAAGATTGCCCCGTTTAGGATCGATGCCATTCTAAAGCACGGGATGTATTACTTCGAGAATAAGTAAGTCTTTCCTGTATTCAATAAATGACATATATTGTCGATTTGGAGTCAAAAGGGCATTCTGAACAATTTTACCGAAGGCAGTAGTTTGTTTTACTTTTGGTTTATGGTAAAACCCATGAGGCTTATCCGGTAGGACACTTTACGCACATGCATTAAGTCCGGTTTTCCCTAGACACACCTTCCATATTTTTCTAAGTGTGAATTAAGTATGAAATACAATGTATTTTATATTTCAATACAATGTTTTGTCACTATTAAGTACCTGTAATAAATTGATCTAATTCAATCACAGGTTAATATTAATACGACCTTTTGATTCCCAATTGACAATACGTATAACTAAAAATTCTCACAGTTGTTTTTATGCCCACGGCATGTTGATGCTGGAGGCATATAGTTATTGTCCTGTCCGTCCGTCCGTGCGTCCTTCTGTCCGTGACAAGGTTAAGTAGATTTTACAGTTTCGTCTAGCACCAACACCGCGTACTTCAATGCTTGGATACTTACACAGTTGTTGCTTATGAACATTCCCTATCCACCCATATCACCCATCCTCACTTTGACCTTGACCCTTACCTAATTTGCACTTAGAATAATTCAAATAGGCTGTTTCTTGGTTAACTAGATTTTACCATTTCGTCTAGCGCCAACACCGCTTGCAACAAGACTTAGATATTTACACAGTTGTTACTTATGACCATTCCCAATCCACCCATATCACCCAACCTTACCTTGACATTGACCTAATTTGCACTTAGAATAATTCAAATGGGCTGTTTCTTGGTTAACTAGATTTCACCGTTTAATCTAGCACCAACACCGCTTGCTACAACACTTGGATACTTACACAGTTGTTGCTTATGACTATCGGCAATCAACCAATATCACCCAACCTCACTTTGACCTTGAACTTGACCTAATTTGGACTAAGAAATGGGCTATCCAGCACCAACCGGGGCCATATATGTTTATAAAACACAGAATCTTGATTTGACCGATGCCACTCACGCTCAGCTTGTAGTGGTTGAAATTTGTCTGTAGTCAAATTCAACTTGCTTTGTTACATGCTTACATGCTCCATTTGGACTAATTTGTAGGTTGTTAATTAAAAAACAAATGTTGGAGCCCCGGTCAGTGACTTATTCTTCTTATAGAAAATAAAGATCCGGTATATTGCAATCCTTTATTTTGTGATATCTAATATATCCAAAATTGGCTCTGGATCCCGATTTTTTTTACATGTAATTTAACAATATTTTTACATAAAATTATTGATTTTCCTATATGAAATTTGATCTGAAATGTTCGCTATAGTACAACTTTTTTCTCTTAAGAGCATTTTGTATACTGGCTCGTATTGCCAATGTTGACCTATTAAGATTTTTTGTGTGTGTAATATTTATTTATTTTTAAATAATCTTACAAAAAGTGCCCCCAGTGAGGTTTGAACTCACGACCCCTGGTTTACGAGACCAGTGCTCTACCACTGAGCTATGGAGGCTCTTGGTTTGGCATTGGAAAACTAAACATTTGTTTAGAACCTCTACTCCAGTATTGATCTGTCCATTTGTCATGTACCCAGATGTTAGCCAACAGTGGTATCGATTTACCTTGAATAGTTGATTATCATTTTCATTCAGTATTGGTTTTAAAGTTGCTACTGCACTTACGTTGTAGTTTCCAATATAAATAATATATTATCATAGCTACAAGTTAACGTTTATTTTCTTTACCTTAAAATTATACAATCTTTATGTGTTATAAATATTGATAAGTTACAAAATACTTTATACTACAATGGCTTTTAAATGTAAGTGCTGCGAAAGTATTTTGGGGGCCTCTGTACAGATGTTGAATGTCACTTCATACAGCAGTACTGTTAGTTATATAAAAAAAAAATGTATTTATAATATAATATTTAAAAAATATTCTTGTTTCCACATCAATGCTGTAAAAGGGCAAATAATAGCCCAACCTTTATGTGTATTATTGAATGTAGATAACAGCTGCAGTGAGGTTTGAACTCACGACCCCTGGTTTACGAGACCAGTGCTCTACCACTGAGCTATAGAGGCATGCTTGTATGTAGATGATAATAGATAACAGCTGTAAAAGGGCAAATAATAGCCCAACCTTTATGTGTATTATTGAATGTAGATAACAGCTGCAGTGACTACATGTTTAAAGATATTGATGGTTTGAAAATAACACAAGAGCCTCCATAGCTCAGTGGTTAGAGCACTGGTCTTGTAAACCAGGGGTCGTGAGTTCGATCCTCACTGGGGGCTGGAAAATTAAAGACTTCTTTTTACAGATTATTACTTATCACCAAAGACAATATTTTTTTCATTATTTGTTTTGCTTTATTTATGTTGCATAATGACGTACAAAATCACAGGTACTGACACAAATTTCCTGCATACTTAGGCACCATACATGAATTTCAATTTTATTAACCTTATTGAAGTACCACATATTAAATGGGATTTAATGTGCATTTTAATTATATTTTATGTAATTTGCCTTAAAGGGGGAATGTTAACAAAAAAGTGATCTACTAAAGCAACGTTAATATATTTTGTTGTATAAATGAGCAATTACAGTAACAATGGTGCATACAGTAATACAGTATGAATAATTTACTACAGTATGACATTTTTCATAAGACTAAAAATTAAAAATACCTGAATAAAAGAAAAGCGTGGGTATTGAACTCACTACGAGTGGTAGTAATAAATTACAATTGACAGTGCTATAACCATCTGCGCTATTCTGACTTGTGAAAATACGCTTCCAAACTATGGTTATATAATATTCTCATAACTCTGGCATCAAATATAAACAAGAAAAGGGCTAAAGAAACACAACCGAGATGATATAATTGTTTTTTCTCAGAATGCGTAACTTCTTTTTCTATTATATGTACAATATATTTACCTTTTGTATTTGTACATATATAGCATATTGTAAATTTCAGATTTTTAGCTTTCCTGAGCACAACGTGCTCATGGTGAGCTTTTAGGATCGCCTTTTGTCCGTCGTCCATCGTGTGTCGTGCGTCGTGTGTCAGCATTTTCATTCAAAGAACATCTCCTCCTAAACCTCTGGACAGATATTCACCAAACTTCACAGGAATGATCCTTGGGTGACCCTCTTTCAAAGTTGTTCATATCGTTCCGGTCCACTGCATATGTAGGTCACAAGAGCTAAAAATAGATTTTAAAACTGTAAACTTTAGAAATCTTCTTCGCTGAAACCACTAGGCTTGGAGCTTTCATATTTGATATGTGACATCCTCTAGTGGTCCTCTACAAAGATTGTTCAAAGTATGCCCCAGGGGTCAAAACTGGCCATTCTCCGGGGGTCACATTGTTTATATAGACTTGTATAGCAAAATGACTTCAACAATCTTCTCTGAAACCGCAAGGCCCAGATGTTTCATATTTGGTATGTAACATTGTATAGTGGTCCTCTACAAAGATTGTTCAAATGATGCCCCTGGGGATAAAACTGGCCACACCCCGGGGGTCACATGTTTTATATAGACTTGAATAGCAAAATGACTTTAAAAATCTTCTCCTCTGAAACCGCAAGGCCCAGAGATTTCATATTTGGTGTGTAACATTGTATAATGGTCCTCTACAAAGATTGTTCAAATGATGCCCCTGGGGTCAAAACTGGCCACACCCCGGGGGTCACATGGTTGAAATAGACTTGAATAGCAAAATGACTTTTAAAATCTTGTCCTCTGAAACTGCAAGGCCCAGAGGTTTCATATTTGGTATGCAATATTGTAAAGTGGTCCTCTACAAAGATTGTTCAAATGGTGCCCCTGGGGTCAAAACTGGCCACACCCCGGGGGTCACATGGTTTATATAGACTTGAATAGCAAAATGACTTTTAAAATCTTCTCCTCTGAAACCGCAAGGCCCAGATGTTTCTATTTGGTATGTAACATTGTATAGTGGTCCTCTACAAAGATTGTTCAAATGATGCCCCTGGGGTCAAAACTGGCCACACCCCGTGGCTCACATAGTTTATATAGACTTAAATAGCAAAATGACTTTAAAAATCTTCTTCTCTGAAATTGCAAGGCCTAGAGATTTCATATTTGGTATGTAACATTGTATAGTGGTCCTCTACAAAGATTGTTCAAATGATGCCCCTGGGGTCAAAACTGGCCACACCCTGGGGGTCACGTGGTTGAAATAGACTTAAATAGCAAAATGACTTTAAAAATCTTCTCCTCTGAAACCGAAAGGCCCAGAGGTTTCATATTTGGTATGTAACATTGTATATTGGTCCTCTACAAAGATGGTTCAAGTGATGCCCCTGGGGTCAAAACTGGCCACACCCCGGGGGTCACATGGTTTATATAGACTTATATAGCAAAATGACTTTAAAAATTTTCTCCTCTGAAAGTGCAAGGCCTAGAGGTTTTATATTTGGTATGTAACATTGTGTAGTGGTCCTCTATGTAGATTGTTCAAATGATGCCCCTGGGGTCAAAGCTTGGCACACCCCGGGGCTCACATGGTTTATGTAGACGTAAATGGCAAAATGATTTTTAAATTCTTCTCTGAAACCACAAGGCCCAGAGGTTTCATATTTGGTTAACACATTTTATCGAGACCTCGATTGGGATTGTATATGGGATGGGTGGGGTCAAGGTCAAGGTCACTGTTACTTAAAATACAAAATTGAGATGTTTTACTGAAACTTAATACATAGATACCTTATAATGACACCTGGCATGGGATTGCATATGGGGTGGGAGCGGTCCAGGTCAAGGGTAACTGTTACTAAAAATAGAAAAACGGTTTCCGCTCAATATCTTGAGAACGCATTAAGATATTTTAATGAAACTTAATACATAAATACATTATTTTGAGACCTCGATTGGGATTGCATATGGGGTGGGTAGGGTCAAGGTCACTTTTATTAAATATAGAAAAATGGTTCCCGCTAAATCTTTTGAGAACGCATTGAGCTATTTTAATGAAACTTAATACATAAGTACCTTATATCAAGACATTGCTTGGGATTGCATATGGGGTGGTGGGGTCAAGGTCACTGTTACTGAAAATAGAAAAACGGTTTCGGCTCAATAACTTGATAAAGCATTGCGATATTTTAATGAAACTTATTACACATATCTTATATCGAGACCTCACTTGGGTTTGCTTATGTGGTGGGTGGGGTCAAGGTCACTGTTATTAAAAGTAGAAAAACGGTTTACGCTCAATAGTTTTAAGTCTACAAAAATGTTAAAACAGTGTATGATGTGAAGTTGGAATAAGACATCAATCTTAGAATAGGTTGATTCACCGAACCAATTTGGTTTTGCATATTATAATACACAGATGGTATATATTCACATGATATAACATTGTTGAAACTGAGATTGTGGTCATACATGCTAAATGTTATGAACTGTGTCCATGCATGCATTAATAGTTTGCACTGTGTAATGAAACTGTGTCCATGCGTGCATGAACACATTTTGCACTGTGGTATGAAACTGTGTCCATGCATGCATGAACACAGTTTGCAATGTTGTATGAAACCATGTCCATGCGTGCATGAACACAGTTTACAATGTTGTATGAAACCGTGTCCATGCATGCATGAACACAGTTTGCACTGTGGTTTGAAACTGTTTCCATGCATACATTAACATAGAGATGGCAATGCTTGGCTGTAGGTACCCGTCCTACCGGATACTGAAAATGTATCAAAAAGATTGGAGTACAAATATGTTACATAATGAATGCCTGTGAGTACTTGATATTGAAATAGGTGTATAACAGAAGTGCAAAAGTTTGTATTATGGTGAGTAACAAATGCATGTTATGTTAATATGCTGCTATGTATGAAGTTGTTATTCATTTACTTGTTGATTTTCATAAGTTATTACGCATGTTGTGTACTGGTTGAAATCAAATGGTTACCATTTTAGGTAGCCTTGATTAAAAAGAAAAAACCTGATTTCTTTTGTTGGTGTAATTAATTAGTAAAACTATGATGTATATTGTGCATTGATAAATGTTGCAATTTTTGTATCTAACCTGAACTCCCAGGTCCAAAGACAATTTCGACAAACATTGATCTAAGTTGCATTGTTTGCGAACCATATCTGTGATACTTATCCGCCAAATGTTCGTCGGTTCTGCCTTGTGCTCTCGGGTTGCCTGGTTAGTGGCTAAAATGGTAAAGAGCAAACCACCACCCATAAATGGTAATGAGCAAACCACCACCCATAAATGGTAATGAGCAAACCACCACCCATAAATGGTTATGAGCAAACCACCACCCATAAATGGTAATGAGCAAACCACCACCCATAAATGGTAATGAGCAAACCACCACCCATAAATGGTAATGAGCAAACCACCACCCATAAATGGTAATGAGCAAACCACCACCCATAAATGGTAATGAGCAAACCACCACCCATAAATGGTAATGAGCAAACCACCACCCATAAATGGTAAAGAGCAAACCACCACCCATAAATGGTAAAGAGCAAACCACCACCCATAAATGGTAATAAGCAAACCACCACCCATAAATGGCAATGAGCAAACCACCACCCATAAATGGTAATGAGCAAACCACCACCCATAAATGGTAATGAGCAAACCACCACCCATAAAAGGTAATGAGCAAACCATGCAGATATGTTACAAGGCAGGTGAGCATACGACAGAAGGGTGCTAATAGCCAGTGGGTGCATAACACATAATGAATACTAGATACACTGCAAGACTATATGCTAGTTATATACAGAAAAGAAGGCACTACTAAGCAAATGAAACAACGATCAGGATATGCATGAAATAGGAAAGAAAAGGCATGCTACTGTACATATGTGAATTATGCTGAATAAGAGAAAATTACAGATACGAATCGATGATTACGCTCACATGGACACAAATCTGGTCCAAGTTCAATAGGTGTTAATGTAAGCATGGACGCAGTTTCAAACCACATTGCAAACTGTGTTCATGCATGCATGGACAGTTTCATTACACGGTGCAAACTGTGTTCATGCATGCATGGACAGTTTCATTACATGGTGCAAACTGTGTTCATGCATGCATGGACAGTTTCATTACAAAGTGCAAACTGTGTTCATGCATGCATGGACACAGTTTCAAACCACATTGCAAACTGTGTTCATGCATGCATGGACAGTGTCATTACACAGTGTAAACAGTGTTAATGCATGCATGGACACGGTTTCATACCACAGTGCAAACTGTGTTCATGCATGCATGGACACAGTTTCATACCACAGTGCAAACTGTGTTCATGCATGCATGGCCACGGTTCCATACAACATTGCAAACTGTGTTCATGCATGCATGGACACAGTTTCATACCACAGTGCAAAATGTGTTCATGTACGCATGGACACAGTTTCATTACACAGTGCAAACTGTGTTCATGCATGCATGGACACAGTTCATAACATTTAGCATGTATGACCACAGTCTCAGTTTCAACAATGTTATATCATGTGAATATATACCATCTGTGTATTATAATATGCAAAACCAAATTGGTTCAGTGAATCAACCTATTCTAAGATTGATGTCTTATTCCAACTTCACAAAATACACTGTTTTAACATTTTTGTGGACTTAAAACTAAAAAATGTAGTACAAATGTTGTTTTATTGCCTTACATAATGCAGAAATGATTTGTTTGTTACAATTTTGCTATTGTGCGTTTAAACTTGTGCATTTTCCGGAACAATTTCTTCGATTTTCCGGAACTATTTTCAAAACATTAGACTCTGCCCATAATTTTTTGTAGAATAACCCACAGTTCATTTAGTGCTTTATCTATGGAAAACTAGCCAGGTGCAATGTTAGAATAATTAGTAATAATCCCTTGAGAGCCAGAAGGTTCTATCGGCCTTCCTTTCACATATGCTGATGGCACACTCTGGCTTTCAAGGGACATAAATTATATATGTTGAATTTCAAAAGATACGCAACATTCTCAAAAAGGAACAGGGTGCAGTAGCTTGCTATTATGCTCTGGAGCTGTTCCTGTGATCCATCCATTAAAAAATCCTTGCAAAGATACCTATTTAAAGATTATTCATGTGTTCCGTTGTTGTCTCATGCCTGTGACAAATGTTATTTTCACAAAAACATTTTTTTCTTATCCCAGGAGCTGGAACAATGCGATCAACGACTTCACAGACCTGCTGAAAGTGGACCCCCTGAATGCCTCCACGCGGGTTCTGCGGGGCCGGGCGTACGCCGCCATGGGACAGTGGAGCCCCGCGGTAGAGGACCTGTCTGCGGCCATACACCTTGACCCAAACAACTGGCAGGCGTTCTACCATCGGGCATGCATTCTGAGAAAGGCCCACCCAAAACGCGCCCTCCATGACTACAGCGTGTCCTTGCTGATCAACGACACGGATGAGAACATCAGCTCGTACCTTCACAGGGGGATCCTGTACAACGCCATCGGCAGACCTGAGGATGCCATGCCTGACTTTGAGAGTGTGCTGAAACTAAACAAGGACAACGCCTGCGCCCACGTAAACCTGGGACTGATCATGATGAACCACTACGACAACTACCACAGGTAAGGTGTCCGAAATGATTCTAAAACAATATTTGATGAATTTCTAAGAGACACTCATTTCTCTGACTAGAGCACTAAAGATCAGCGTCAACTGTTCATTCAGCCTGATCCTGATTTATACTGTTGGCTGTTCAGTCAAAAAGGATAGTACTTATCCAAAAGTATAATATGTAGGCTAATGTTGAGTTACAGTCAAAACTCATTATTTCGAGGTCGTCGGGACCGGAGAAAATATTTCGAAATAACGATTATTCGAATTAAACATTTATAGATTTTATTGGAAAAAAACGTTGTTCTAAAAATCGCATAGTTATATAGTAGAGATGCGGTTACACTACACACTTTGATTGAACTTATAAAAAACAAATAAATAACGCTCCACTTCCATGATGGCATCATACTTTTCTTGGTAGGTTTTCGATGAATGGCGTCGTTTAACGCCCTTCCCTGCTGCCAATCCGGATATCCTCCCGGGTTGGTTACCGGGTCCTTCTCCAGATTGCTTGGTGATGGGATTGATGTTTTCTGTATTTATTACCGCTTCTGACATTGTGAATATTAGCACAAGTAAATACGATGATCTGACAAATGCAAGTCTAACTTAAATACAGAAACCTAAAAATTGCTCAAACGTTTTGACATCCGTGTTTGCAATTCAGTCTTGTTAAAGCAATAGCTTGCCACGCTTTAATTATACAAACACAACAGCTTGGTTTAATTGATTATTAACTCCGGAAAGGTGTGAAAATCAAGCAGAGAGCAAATGCTGTCACAGCTTATACGGTTAAGGTAAAGGTTTGAAAATTATCTCCATCTCTATTATTAACACTTCGAATTAACAATTGATAAATGCACAGAAAAACAGGTGTTGGGACCGGATTAATGGGTTCAAAATAGCGATAATTCAAAATAACGGAGTTGGAATTAAACATCAAAATTCTAATTAAATTAAGAAGGAAAAAATCGGGACCGAAAAAACTTCGAAATAACGAGGAATTCGGATTAACGGTGTTTGAAATAATGGTGATCTACTGTACATTATTGAATTATATCAGTATATAACAAGCTAATTATTGTTCATTGAAACGGGGAATAAAGAATCAATATCACTTTGTGGATTAAGAATGTACTAAGTGAGATTTTTCTGGAATAGAAGGAGGCCAATTGATGGAAAGAAGGTTCTTATTACTGTATGTACATTCATAGAAGCCACAGTATTGAAAAATTGTTTTAATCTTCATTGATCCTGATCCATACATAAAGATGCATGTAAAAAACAAATTGTTCTTTGCCAGCCGCTAGTGAGGATTGAGCTCACGACCCCTGGTTTACAAGACCAGTGCTCTAACCACTGAGCTATGGATGCTCTTGATAACTGGCTTACACAGTTTCCTTTATAAGTGACAACTTTTATCTAAAATCAATTGTGTATCATAGGTAAAGCTGCAGCTTTGAATTGCCCATTTAAGGTAGTCTTATCTGGCAATGTTGGCATGCCTCTATAGCTCAGTGGTAGAGCACTGGTCTCGTAAACCAGGGGTCGTGAGTTCAAACCTCACTGGAGGCACTTTTTTCTTATAAACAAAGCTCATAACAGTTCACTGTACTTTTTTAAATCATTAAAAAATTTCCTCTTTAAATTCTGTTTTTGAAGCTGTTTTATCAACAGCTGATCTGATGTGTCTTTGCAACCTATGTTTATATAGTGTAAAGCTTTTTGTGTATTATGGATATAATGTAGGTTATTCATTTGGTAATTAACCAGTTTCAGATATGTTCTTCACATGAATGAGTCTACTTTTTTTAAATATTCACTATTTTGAGTTTGTTTTCTGGAATAGAATGAGACCGCTTGCCAGATGAAAAACTTTGGCTACAAACTTGTTTTTCTTAAAAGCAGCATAGGTAATTAACGTTCAATTAGTATACTTATAATATTAATAGTTTTGATGATTTTATCATTTAGAGCCATTAAGCGATTCAGCTCTGCTATCAAGGTGGACCCAACGTACGTGAGGGCGTATGTGTGTCGAGGAGAGGCATACCACAAGATTCACGAGGTGAGTGATAACAAGCAATATTAGGGCTACCAGGAACAAAATACCATAGGCTACAATAATTCTTTAAATTTTATAAAATTCATGCATAATTTTACAAGTTGTTTGGAAAGTATTATAGTCTGTATTAATATATCCACCGAAAAAGAGCTGAAATTTCATGTGTGAAGAAATCACTTTTAGACAATATTAGAGTGTTGTTGGTATTTCAAGTGTTGACAAACATTCCATTCCATTTATTTGATAATATTTCTTACTGACTCGTTCTTTAACATTTTAGTTGAAGTTAGCCCTGCGTGATTTCACTCGCGCTATCCATCTTCGACCTGAAGTCCATCACTACTATATGTATCGGGTGAGAACATTTTTTCATATTCAGAATTATTATCATTTTCTGATTAATACAATTTGTGATCCTGACAGAAATCACATTTTTGCAGTTAATTTGGATGAAATTACTATCATAAAAGTATCAGCTGTTCACCAGAGTTATTACCCTTTGATGGTAAGGATTAACCATGTAGTAACGGGTTGTCTCCCTTCATTTATTTTAGGGTCAGTTGCTGCTAGAGCTGGGTCACCTTGACCTTGCAGCTTTCTGCGTAAAGTAAGTTGATTGTGTACTATTCTAAATCTTTTAAATAAAGAAGAAAGTTATTGTTACTGTATTAGCTTGAATAATATACAGTTTGGAATTGTGTTTATTGTCCATGGCCCTCTTACTAAACAATCGCCAGTTAAGCTATTGGCTAATTATATTCATAAGTAAGTAATTAAAATAATAATAATAAAAGGTACATGTAAATTAAATTGTCACCACTAGCCCCCAGTGAGGATCGAAATCATGACCACTGGTTTACAAGACCAGTGCTCTAACCACTGAGCTATGGAGGCTCTTGTTTAATAGTTTATATAATCTCTTATCACTGACAGCTGTTATCTAAAATCATGTGCATATAAAGCTAACCTTTATATTGCCCATTTAAGGTAGTTTTATTGGGCAATGTTGGCATGCCTCTATAGCTCAGTGGTAGAGCACTGGTCTCGTAAACCAGGGGTCGTGAGTTCAAACCTCACTGGAGGCACATTCATTTTTCCACATTCACAAACTGAATACAGTTCATTGGTTGATATTTTTTTTGCTATCATTTCATTTATCAAAAGTGAAAATGAACGATTGTTTAGCCAAATTTTGTATTTAAAGCTGTAACAATCTGACCAAGAGCTGATCTGAAACGTTGATGTGCTCTAATTTTTTATATTATATAATTGTGTATAGCTTTAAGGGTGTATGTATTATATTTAGCGCTATTAAGGTCTCGATGTACTTTTTCAAATATTTACTGTTTCAATGTTATGAACAAGTTTGTAAATTGCATGGTATTTAGTGTCAAGTTTTTGAAATTATTTTAGAAAAGTGAAAATTTATGGATTCATAAGATTTGATTGACAATATGTTAAGCAAGTTAGAAAACAATACTTCATTATTTGTTGGTGATGAAAAAAGACCCATTAATAAAGGTACATGTAAAAAATTAAATTGTCACGACTAGCCCCCAGTGAGGATCGAACTCATGACCCCTGGTTTACAAGACCAGTGCTCTAACCACTGAGCTATGGAGGCATTTGCCATTACTAGTTTATACAATCTCTTTTATCAGTGACAGCTGTTATCTAAATCGATTGCATACTATATGTAAAGCGAATCATTATATTGCCCATTTAAGGTAGTTTATTGGGCAATGTTGGCATGCCTCTATAGCTTAGTGGTAGAGCACTGGTCTTGTAAACCAGGGGTCGTGAGTTCAAACCTCACTGGAGGCACTTTTTCTCTACTAAGTTTCATTACATTTTATTATTGTTGCAATAATTATATTTTGTTTAAATGAAAATGGTTACTTATTAAATTCTGTGTTTAAAGCTGTTTCACCAACTGTTGATCTGAAATGTTATTTGCAGTAATTGTGTAAAGTTTTTGGCTTAACTATATACCACATAGTCTCAGCTATTCTACTCACCTGTTTGTCGGCATTGGCCTAATGCTCTGGTTAAGGTTTGCATGGAAATAGTACATATCTCTGTACATAGCTACTACAAATATTCAACTGAAACTTCACACATTTCTTCTGGATCATTATCTAAGGTAACTGACCAAGGCCTATAACTCTGACCTGCAATTTAGCAGAATTGTGCCCATTTTTTAACTTAGAAATATTCAGCTTAAACTTTGCGTGCAGATACATATCTCTGTAGCTATGACAGATATTAAATTGAAACTTTACACATGTCTTAAGGGTCATTATGTATTAGGTCACTAACCCGGCTAGCTCAGTTGGTAGAGAGCTGGACTGTCAATCTGGGGATCGTGAGTTCGAACCCCAGCCTGGCCACATAACGTGCATGGGGATTGGTCATGCAATCATTTATACGGCCATTCTCCCCCTACCTCTGATTCAAGTAGGGCAGTTGTCAGTTACTGGCATAAGTATGTGCACTTAGTACTGGTAAACCGCTTAGATCGGCTAAGCTTGTCCAGAAATAGTGTGAGTAGGTTAACTGACCGCCGTAATGCTGTTTAAAACGGCAAAAAATCCAAACAAACAAAACTTACAGAATATGTATATTATCAAAGCGGAATGAATAGTTTTGTACGCTGTCTTGAGACAGCTCATGTTTATTGTAAATTGATATATTTGCTGTCATTCATTTGATAATAAACTAAGTTCAGGTGCATACCCTTAAGATTTTTGTATTTACTTAATTAAAGAATCACTATTATGAGTTTTATAAACAATTTTATGAATTGCATGAAATGTAGTGTTAAGTTATTGAAGTTATTTTATACAATGCTAATTGATGGAATGACAAGATTTGATTGACAATATGGTCAGAAAACTATACTTCATTGTCTGTTGGCCATGTCTTGTAAAAGATAATTTTTAGACAGATCAAACTGAGTGGTCATGTTTACAAAGTCAATGTCTATGAGTCAATTTAAATTAAATTATTTCCATGATTTCAGACATGCCTCAGAGATTAGCAGTAATTCTTCCATGGGCCAGCGCCCCACGCAGCAGGCTGTGGTCCACTCATTCTTGAAGAACTATGACAAGGTAAGACAACTCTTACATGAATTTTTTGTGTAAAAATGAAGAAGCTATTTGCTGATTTCCATCTTAGATCATCGTATATATCATGAGTGGTCAAGGAAAACATTTTCACCAATGATGCATCTGAAGATCCTGAGATCTTTTACTTTTCAGTGACCATCAAAAGCCAATTTTGTCAACTGCAATTAAGTATTGGTTCTACCCAGGTGAAAGGCTGGTGTGTAGCCTCAATATAGTTTAACAAGGTAATTTCCCCAAGCATCATGATTCATTTTATAGTCAGTGAATGCACTGATAGTTTTCCCTCTTAGTAACGCACAGATTGTGGCGCAATCAAGCCATAATACTTTTGAGGCACGTCATGGGAAAACCAGGCTTAATGCATGTGCGTAAAATGTATTCCCGGATTAGCCTGTGCAGTCCGCACAGGCTAATCCAGGATGGCCCTTTCTGCTCTTTCGGTATTTTCTGTTTCAAGGAAGTCTCTTCTAAACATAAATCCACTGTAGGCGGAAAGTGCCATCCCGGATTAGCCTTTGGGGACTACACAGGCTAATCTGGGACGACACTTTACGCACATGCATTAAGCCCGGTTTTCCCACGAGATGCCTCATTTGAACTTATTTCCCATGGACCTTGTGCATTTTTTCAGGCTGTGGATGCTTTGATGACGTCAACGCGGTCCAGCCCAAAGCCATCCATGTACATGCTGCTAGGCAAAACGCAGATGAAGGCAAAGAAGTTTGAGGACGCCATCAGCAGCTTTAACTTGGCTCTGAGTCTCTATGTAAGCTATTTGATTATATTAAATGTGTTCTCATAACTGAAGCCAGATAGTGTGCAATGATTGCAATGCCCCTCATCCTTGCCCCCTTTTTTCCTAAAAGTGATTTCTGTCAACTACGTGTCAAAATCTAGTATAAAATCTAGTTTCATTAAATTTTGAAGTAATTCTTAATTGTTCATTTTACACAATGGCATACCAGAAGTGACCACAACAAAATAATGCTTTTACAAAAGAAAAAATTGCAACAAGTCAGATTTATTAGTTTTATTGTTTGAAAGTGCGCACATGAAATGTAAAAAGACTTGTATGAATCAAGGTGTCTTAAGGACATTAAGGTTGTACTGATGTCTGCTGGTTATGACTCATCACCTTTGCAGCCAATCCCCCATAATACATCCCCACCCACCCATTTAACTGTCTTGGCTATAGTTATAGTTTATATGTTGATATCGATTTGTAAAGTGAAGTGTAACATCCAGAGAGTAACCTGTAATGTAAAATAACTGTCTCTTTATTTTTAACATTTGTGATTGACCTATTTATGTTGTGGTCAAGTTATGTGTTTTCTTTACAGAACACCAACAAGATGATTTATTACACTTTGCAATAAAAATATAGTTATCTCTTCAATATAATCCACCATTTAATTATACTTTAAAAATTATGTAGATTTTGTAATTATTTAAAACATCCTTTATTCGCATGATTATATTTGTATGTTTTAGGATAAGGTACACATACCCCAGAATTGCCGTATCATAGTTAAATTGTTAGGACATCTTTGGTTTCGCAGTTTACTGAGTTTTACCGATTTGGTTTTTAAATTATGTCTCAAATTTTCTACCTGTTCATGTTGGTTTTATTGAATAAAGCTGCTTTTCCATTTGCACACAAGAGAATAGCGGTATCAAAACAAAAACAAGAATTACCATGTCTGTATTAGTCAAATATATATAGACATGGATAGTTGTATAGCTGCTTAGCATTAAGCTGTATATAGAAAGTCTTAGATTTGGTATTTCTCTTAAATTAAAAGGAAAACTGCTTTAATGTTACTGATTTTCAGTAACCTTTTGAGTGGTGTTGACTGTGTTCATCAATATTTCTTTAATGTGATGTTGTTTTATTTTGTATGTTCAGTTTTTTTACCAAAAGGTTTTCAGTGTATTTTAAAATCAATTGTTGTTTAGTGCTGTATTCAACGATTGTTGGGGCAATATTAAGGTTTAATGCCCTTGTTTTACTACCAGTTATGTCCCTTTCTTGTTTGTATATATTTTATGTTGGTTTAAATTCCTTTTCTTACAGAATAAATTAGTAAATATTTCCACACATTGCAGAGTTTGCATTACTAACATGTGATTCAAAATGCTTTGGGTAAGATTTTTTGTTGTTTAAAACTTCATCTTTTTTACAAATAAAATTGCAATACTAAGACAGCAATGTAAAATTCTTTGCCTCTAAACTTGTGTTTGATTTGTTGTCCATAATCTGATGCATTTTAGTTAAAATTCATCATTATAGAATATAAAAAGATCCAGCTCTCTGCAAAAAATCTTATCCATGGCTGTTATTATTATTATTATTATTACTATTATTGAGTAATGTTGCTGTGTTCAAGCACATAATGGTTCACACTTGCATGTTATTTAGTTCAAATCAACAAAAGATGTATGGAACGTCATTTTTCATTTTACTTTTATTATTATTTTATAATACATTATAATTATATATTTTGGTTTAAGGTAAACACATGGGAATACAGTCCAGGGGATGGTCAATGAGATATAACAATTAATTAAATATCAAAGCATCTTTATATTGAATAATGCAGATTTTATTTAGAATCATATGATGTTTAAATTGATAAAAATTCATAAAGAATGTGTAGTTAACGATTTGTATAATAACTGTAAAATTAATGTGTACTCGACACTTATTTGGTTAAGTTATTTCTCATCGACATATTCTTTATTATTATGATAGATAGAGTTGTGTGGGTATTCTCTAAAATATGGATAGATAAATCGTCTTGAATGTATTAAAGAAATCTAATGGATCCATTCGTTTTATTGTAGATTGAAATAATTATATTATATTCTATGTAACCAGTATTTCATTTTGAATGTTTGAAATTTTGTGATGCTTATGATGAGGTTATTTTGGTATTTTAGCTAGGTTTCATGAGGTATAGAATAGTCACATAATCAATAGGCTGATCTGGGACGGCACTTTCCGCCAGCAGTGGATTTATGTTTAGAAGAGATTTCCTTCACACAGAAAATACCATAAAAGCGGAAAGTGCCCACGTTGTGCCTCATATTATTTTTAGTGTACTTATTAAATGAATGTGTTAATTTAATTGAAGAAAGAGCAATTTACAACACAGGTATGATGCATGTTTAAAGCTTATATCAACTTGCCCCTCCCAGGCTTTGCTCGGAGCAAGCTTTGCCGTGCATGTGGGCTTGAAAACCAGTCAAGATTCAGAATTACAAAATAATTTGAAAACATTTGAAGAACTAAAAGAATCACAATAAAAGAGAAGTTTCTCAACTGAATTATGAACTAAGTTTTTACGACGGATGAACTGTTTTATTATATACCTGCCATTTTTCTGCCATCAATATATACAGTATTCAACACTAAAATACGGGATACCGTATCTGCTACTAATGTTTTCTTTTTCCGTATCATACTAGTAGCCCATGTTAACACAAACACTCGGTCCAATTCGGCAATTATCGATATGCATATTTACAACTTCAATATTGTTAGAGATGTAGATTTCTAGTTTGGCATATACCATACATGCCATATGTGGGGGATCATCCGGGATTGTCCCGGAAATGCAGTGCCCATCCCGCAGTCCCAGAATTAGTTCATATGTCATGGAAATCATAAAAACTGTGCATACCTATATTATATTAACTGTTGACAGACCACTAATCCCCTAATTTGTCCCCAAGGCAATGCATACCGATTAGGTAACGTGTCATAAATGAGCAATGAACAGCAGTTGTCACACTTCCACTCTAATTGACTGCAATCATCACCAATTAGCTCCGCCTTGAAGGCGGTTGAAGGTGGAGCTTCATTCCCACAGAAAAATCGATTTTAGCCAATTAAAACGCCTAGTTACTTCAGTTTGCCAATGCCGTGAACGATCGACCATAAGTAAAAGTAGTTTACTCAATGGTTTCCGTTGTTCACAATATCCACAGTTAGTTTACTACCTAAATAAGGCATTGTTTTAAATTACTTTCCTTGAAATTTTGGATCAAATATTCGTAATCACCCATTCGTAATTTTTTGTTATGCCAGTAAAACCCGTGTTTGCTAGAAAAGAGCGCGTATTTTGTCTGGTGGCACCAACAACGTCACGTTCCACGCATGGAAAGCGTGCTTGTACCGACCATGTGCTTTGCTAAATATAGACGTGTCAACTAGCAATAAAAACTTCGTAGTGAAGAACTTTGAAATGTTTACTTTTTGTATATAAGTTTTGTAGTGGAATAACTTTGCTGTCTTTAGCATTTTAATGAATATTTGTATTGCTATGAGTACTTATAACAATAAAACTGTTTTTCAAGAAAAAAAGTACATTGCCTTGGATAGGAATAAATACAAGAACGCACACCCGTATTTTTCTCCAAAACGATTTTACCGCCAAATAAGAACGCGTATCTGGAAAACTAATTAACTTACGTATATGTCCCTGAAAATCAGTAAAAATCCCAGAAATTTGCGGGCAGAGTCCCGGAAATGATCCAAAAAATTATGGCATGTATGCATATACCTTTATCAAATAAATATAACATAAATAAAGTCAATTGCTTATCTCAACTGCTGTTAACGTTCCTTCCTAAAGGCATCCAGCATTTCTTCAGCAAATTTCAACATATCCAGAAATTGGCAGAAACAAACAAACCACAAAAGTTTACAGCCGTTTTATCCCGTTTAACCATTTTTATTCAAATTCACCCTCTTCAAAATAAGGTAAACAAGAATAACAAACAGCAATTTCGATTTATTGTGTATTTAATCCAACGCAATTAAAAATGACTAATGAATATCGGCTGAACACAGTATCACTCTGAGCTAATGTTTTGACATAGACGTTAAGCTGCATATAATGACGTCATCATTACACAACTCATTTCCGAGATAAACAGAGTCTACACGATTAAAATAGTTCTTAATTTTTTTTTGATATTTTAAAGAATATTATGCTGAAAAAGGTATATAATAAATGGAATATTACACTAGTATGGTGTTCTGGGAACTTGTATCAGTCTCGTTGGCTGTGTCAAGACGCATCGCACGAGAGGTGCATATACGACTTCACACAACTAATTCGGCTGATACAAGTTCTCAGAACACCATACAAGCATAATATCTATATTTATCAAGTGTACAATTTGGCTAAGAAGTTAATATGAACTTAAAGAGTTTTATTTCGTATCTGGTCAGTTAAACAAATTATTGAAATCTTCAGCGTTGACGGTGCTGGCTAAATTTTGCTGTAAATATGTATTTTTCGAGCATACATTAATTTCATTCTGTAGTTTTCTTTAGTGAAAAAAGTATAATGCATGTGCATGATGGACAGTACATTATAAAGATATCAAAACCAGAACTGGTATATCCTAGATGCATTCTACTGGTTATAATCACAACACCAGAAATAAACAACTCTGGTCCTAGTAACATTGAACTTTTGGCCTTGTTCGATGAGTGTTCACTTTTCATTGGTTTCACTGGGTTATTTGTTTTTTGGTATGATTTGTGTACCTGTTATGCACAAATCACCTCCCAGGAGGGAGCAGCGGGCAATAACAGGAGAATTTGACTAATTGTATGTTTGGGGATCTAATTCCCCACCCTAAAGCCAAGCATTTTTTTTTCTAAATCCTCTCAATGGGGGATGCTTACTTGGTGTATCAAATGGCCTGGGGGCCAATATTACCGGGATCTAAAATCCGAACAAAGTCTATTTCCCGGGACCCGGAATCATTTGGCCTGTCAAATTCCCACCTGTCGGGAATTGCTATCAGTCTAAAGTCCCGTATATCAGACGTTGACCTTTATGCTTGAACATATTACAAATCAGTGACGATAATTACTGACACATGAAAAATACTGTTATGATAATTATAATTGCATATCAACATAAACACCTGCATCTTCATACCACATACACTAACCAAACCGAGGAAAAATTAATACAGAAAATAATTCAATCATTAAATTATGCTTATGGTGTACATACTTGTCAGGGCCAGTGTTAACAGAGCTCCTTTGTACAAACTAAATTAAATTTCTTAAAATCATATAATTCCTTAAATCTAGGCTGTTTTAGGTATATGTTACAATAAAGTATTTAAAACGAGTAAACACTGCTAAGAAGTTTCATTTTTCAGCTGAGCACAAAGTGCTCATGGTGAGCTTTTGTGATCGCCCATTGTCCGTCGTGCGTGTGTGCCTTGTCAGCTTTTCATTAAAACAATATTTCCTCCTCAACCGCTTGGCAGATTTTCACCGAACTTCACAGGAATTATCCTTGGGTGGACCTCTTTCAAAGTTGTTTAAATCTTTCTGGTCCGCTGCATATGCAGGTCACCAGAGCTAAAAATAAATTTAAACAGTGAAAACTTTAATCTTCTCCAATGAACCGGAAGGCTCAGAGCTTTCATATTTGGTATGTGACATCCTCTAGTGGTCCTCTACAAAGATTGTTCAAATTATGCTCCTGGGGTCAAAACGGGCCACACCCTAGGGGTCACATGGTTAATATAGAATACATAGCCTACCACATGGCTGATTCCTTAACGTGGTGTGGTGGTTTGAGTGCCTCGATGACCCGGCGAGCTACGCCAGCGGGAGTGTAAACTCCTGGCAGGGCTTCCCAAGCTGGACAGGTCGAAGGGTAGAGGACAGACGAATATCAGTCACCTCTCCTCGAGGCTAAGGGGTATGAGAAGGATCACTCAGACAGAAAAACCAAGGGCAGGAGATGCTCTACAGCCATGGCAGGCAAGTCTCCTACGACAAGGAAAAGTCGGAGAATAAACCACTGCTGAAGACGGATGCACTGGGCCAGAGTGCGCATAACGACAGTGCAACGCTTTCCACTCCAATGATGGACAACAATGGATCTTTGCGTGATGGTGCTCTGCCTGTGGAGTCCCCCCGGGCTGGTAGAGTGCCGGACCCCATGCCTCGAAGGGGTCCAACCCAAGCTACCGGAGGTCACCCCGTCCCGCTGCGAGGAGCCAGGCTACGGAGGCGGAGGGTAAATGCGGCTGGCCAAGAAAGAACACCAAGCACTCAAGAGACCCCTCGACCGCTGAACATCCTTCAATGGAATGCGGAGGGAATACACAACAAAAAGCTTCCTTTCACTGAAAGACTGCACGCCGACAATATTGATGTAGCCTGTATCCAAGAAACCCACCTGAATTCAAACCACCGGTTCACCATCAGAGGATACCAAACCTTCAGGCTAGACAGAGAAGGAAGACACAAAGGAGGAGTGCTGATGCTCATCAAGAACAATATCCCAGCACAAGAAATTAAAGTAGTCACTAACCAACAAGCTGAAATCCAAGGAGTCAATATCACAATGGACAGGTCTGTAATTACAATATACAATCTGTACTGCCCCCAAGACAAAGAACTTTCCCTGCAGTACCTGGAAAACCTACCCACTGAGAACTGCTTGGTTGTTGGAGACTTCAACAGCCACTCAACCTGTTGGGGCTATGAAGAGACGGACAGAAGAGGAGAGGAAGTGGAGGACTGGCAGATTGATACCCAAATGGTTCTGCTGAATGATCCAGAAGACCCACCCACCTTCTTCTCACGCAGGTGGCTGTCAACTTCTACCCCAGATCTCGCCTTTGCAACTGATGATCTCTCCAAGAAGACCACCAGAGGGGTACTGAGCCAGTTAGGAGGCAGCGACCACAGACCAGTAAAGCTGGCCATCAACCTGCAGTACAGACCACAGAACTCAACAACGTTCCCAAGGTGGAACTACAAGAAGGCAGACTGGAACATGTTTGCAAGCCTCACAGACCTCTACACCAGGGGCCTAAAAACAGACGACCTTAACATCAACCGAGTCACCAGGAACTTCAATCAGGCCATTCTGAAAGCGGCTTCCGAGACAATCCCACGGGGCGCACGTAAGAACTACAGGCCCTACTGGACGGAAGAGCTTCAAGAACTTGAGGACCAAGTCAGCAGCAGCAGACAGGAAGTAGAGGAGAATCCCTCTGTTGACAACAACATCGCCCTGAAAGCAGCCACTGCCAAGTACAGAAGAGCCTACCTTCAAGCAGCAAGATCTAGCTGGAGAGAAAAAACCGAGAAGCTAAACTTAGATAGGGACGGAAACAAGCTGTGGAAGCTGACCAAAGCGATGAATGGTGAAGACACAAGGGCAGAGCCAATTACCATCTCACAAGGCCAAGAGTTGCTGACAGGGAGAGAAGCTGCCAACCTTTTTATAGATAATTATGAGGAAGTCAGCAACATCACTGTACCTGAAGAAAGAAAGGCCCAGGTACAGGAGGAGAGAAGAACCTCCAAGGAGTATCAGCCAGAGGAACATATGAAGAAGCCGTTCAACCATCATGAACTAGCAGACGCCATGAAAGCCTTGCAAGAAAGAAAATCCCCAGGGCCAGACAAAATAACCAATGAGATGCTTCTACATTTAGGCACAAGGGCAAAAACACAGTTACTGAAAATCTTCAACAACAGCTGGAAGACTGGCCATGTTCCACAAATCTGGCGAGAGGCTGATATGTTCCCCATCCACAAGAAGGGCAAAGACCGAGCAAAGGTGGACAGCTACAGACCCATCAGTCTCACCAGCTGTGTGGGCAAACTCATGGAACGGCTAATCAACACCAGGCTCACTTGGCATTTGGAGAAGAACAACACTATTTCCCCAGAGCAGGCAGGATTCAGGCAAAATCGTTCGACTGAGGACCAGGTGACGTATATCGCCCAGAAGATTGAAGATGGCTTCCAGGACAAGAAAAACACCCTGACGATCTGGATTGACATGGAGAAGGCCTTCGATAAGGTCTGGAAAGAAGGGCTGAAGCTGAAGCTCCAGAAAAGTGGTGTGGCCGGTTGTATGTTCCAATGGATCTGCCAGTACTTGAACAGCAGGAAAGCAAGAGTCCATGTAAGTGGACAGTACAGCCGGAAGAAGACACTGAAAGACGGAGTCCCGCAAGGCGGAGTCCTCAGCCCCACCTTGTTCCTAGTCTTCATCAACGACATCGTCAAGGACCTCCCTCGAAATGTCCATGGGGCCATCTATGCGGACGATCTTGCACTCTGGTGCTCAGAAGAACACATCACAACCGCAAACTACCGGATGCAAGAGGCGCTGAAAGTTCTTGAGGACTGGACAAAGAAGTGGCTCATCACCATCAACTACAGGAAGACCACTTACACGATCTTTAGCCTCTCCCCAAAAGAAGTGAAGGCCAACCTCAAGCTCTGCGGACAGACGCTGCAAGCTGACAACACCCCCACGTATCTTGGCGTGACCTTCGACAGGCGACTCACTTGGAAACAGCAGACAGAGAAAGTCGAAGCTAGAGCCAAACTGCGGTTAGCACTCATGAAAAAGCTAACCGGCACAACATGGGGGGCAGATGCAGCAATCCTCAAGAAGATGTACATGGGCAGCGTTAGACCAGTCCTTGAGTATGGGGTGACGGCATGGGGCACAGCAAGCAAGTCAAACTTTGACAGAGTCAGCAAGGTACAGAACCAGGCGGCCAGAATCATCACTGGCGCCATGCGGTCAACCCCTATTCAAGAGCTGGAAACCATCACGGGTCTTGAGCCCATAGAAGACAGAAGACAGAAGGGACACCAAACTCCTCACCCAGGCAGCAAAGTTCAAAAGACTGCCAAATCATCCCATGAAAGACAGACTGTGCCAACCAACAAAAGGAAGACTGAAGAGAGGGAGCTTCATCCACCAGACGAGGGTTTTGGAAAGGAAATGCCAAGATATCCTGGATCAAGAACCCAAAGATATCCCCCCGTACCTTGAAAACCCAGGCTGGAGCGATGCTGAAAGACCCCAGATACACAGCAGTATTCCTGGCATTGGCAAGAAAGACTCCCAGAGCGATGCTGAAAAGAAGTCCATCTCCATGGAACACATCAACAACTCCTACCCACAACACAACTGGACTCATGTCTACACTGATGGGTCTGCTGACCAGGCTGTCAGAAGTGGTGGTGCCGGAATCTACATCAGGTATCCAGGAGGTAGAGAACAACACATCTCCCTCGCTACTGGCCTCTACTCCACCAACTTCAAGGCTGAAGCAGTAGCGCTCAAGACAGGTGCAGTCCACATTGAGCACAGTTCACTCTCCTCCAACAACGTTGTGTTCTTCAGCGACGCAAAGTCAGTCCTGCAAGCCCTAGACACTGCCAGAGACAAAGAACTGAACGACCTGTCATCTGCCTTGACCTCCCTGTGCAGAGCCCACACGGTCGTGCTGCAATGGGTCACTGCAACATACTAGGCAATGAAGCCGCAGACACTCTGGCAAAGGAGGGCACCACAAAAGAACAGAATGACAGGTCAACCACCTTCAAAGAAGCCAAGACCATCATCAAGGCAAAGCAACACACCAAGTGGCTACAACAGCACCCACGATACAACCGAAATGACCCATACCACCTGCTCTCAAGATCTGAGCAGGTCCTCATATTCAGGCTGCGGACAGGCCACAACCGTATGAACCACCACCTTTTCACCAAGTTCAGATTTGGCCAGTCAGACCAGTGCCCGTGTCAGACAGATAGCATGACAACAGAACACTTGCTGCAGTCCTGCCCACTACACAATGGCCTCAGGCGCCAGATCTGGGCGGAGGAGACCACGATGCAAGGGAAGCTCTATGGCAGTCTGGAGGACCTGCGGCGCACGGCGACCTTTGCGCAGAGAGCCGGCGTGTCCATCTGTGTGATCGACAAGAAGAAGAAGAAGAAGAATACATAGCAAAATTACTTTAAAAATCTCCTCCTCTGAAACTGCAAGGCCCAGAGGTTTCGTATTTGGTATGTAACATCCTATAGTAGTCCTCTACAAAGTTTGTTCAAATTATGACCCAGGGGTGACCCTGGGGGTCACAGGATTTATTTAGACTTAAATAGTAAAATAACTTTAAAATCTTCTCCTCTGAATCCGCAAGGTCCAGAGGTTTTGTATGTGGTATGTAACATTGTATAGTGGTGCTCTACAAAGAATTTTCAAATTATGCCCCTGGCGTAAAAAGAAGACTGGCCCTGGGGTCACATGTTTTCTATAGACTTACATGGCAAGTGGACTTTAAAAATCTTCTTTGAAACAGGAAGGCCCAGAGGTTTTGTATTAGGTATGTAATATTGTATAGTGGTCCTCTGCAAATATTGTTCCAATTATGCCCGTGGGGTCAAAACTGGCCACGCCCAGTGGTGACATGGTTTATATAGACTTAAATAGCATAATGACATTAAAAATCTTCTCTGAAACTGCAAGACCAAGGGGTTTCATATTTGGTGTTAACATTGTATAGTGGTCCTCTACAAAGATTGTTCAAATTATGCCCCAGGGGTCGAAACTGGCCACACCCAGGGGGTCATATGGCTTATATAGACTTAAATAGCAAAATGACTTTAAAGTCTCCTCTGAAAACGCAAGGCCCAGAGGTTTCATATTTTGTATACAACATTGTATAATGGTCCTCGACAAAGATTGTTCAAATTATGCCCGTGCAGTAAAATGAAGCCTCACCCCGGGGTAACATGGTTTCTATAGACTTGTATGGAAAGTGGGTTTTAAAAATCTCCTCTGAAACCGCAAGGCCCAGAGGTTTTATATTGGGAATGAAATATTGTATAGTGGTCCACTACAAATACTGTTCAAATTATACCCCTGGGGTTGAAAGTGGCCACACCCCGGGGGTCATATGGCTTATATAGACTTAAATAGCAAAATAACTTTAAAAATCTCCGCTGAAAACGCAAGGCCCAGAGGTTTCATATTTTGTATACAACATTGTATAGTGGTCCTCGACAAAGATTGTTCAAATTATGCCCGTGCAGTAAAAAGAAGCCTCACCGCGGGGTAACATGGTTTCTATAGACTTGTATGGAAATTGGGTTTTCAAAATCTCCTCTGAAACCGCAAGGCCCAGAGGTTTTATAGAACAGTACAGAACAGATCTTTATTATGTTTCACAGGTCACATGATGCATAATACATATATTGTGACAACAGGTGAGCATATAATTCACAGATAACGATTTCACAAAACATCATATATTGGGTATGAAATATTGTATAGTGGTCCACTACAAATATTGTTCAAATTATACCCCTGGGGTCAAAAATGGCCATGCCCTGTGGGTCACGTGGTTTATATAGACTATAAAAATCTCCTAAAACTGCAAGGCCCAGATCTTTATACTTTGGCAAGTGGTTTAGTTCCATTTTGTATCTTGTTATAATCCATTAGGATGCCTGAAACTCAGGTGAGCGACCTAGGGCCAAGGTTATTCTTTTGTAAACAGAAATCCCTGGCTTCCACATAGAAATTTTGATCTGAAATATTTACCTTAAAGTTAAAGTTAAAATTGGACATAGGAGCTTTGTGAATACTGCATGGCCCTGGTCAATTTGTCTTTTTCATAGATCAGTGTGGTCCGCCATGTGCACTAATGCAGCTCCATATTTATCAAATGCGTTAAAATTGTTCGTTTTATTGTTGTGTTTATTCATGTTGTTTGTATAGAATATGGGAGAGGTATGGTGGAAAGATGTGATGTGTTCACTAACTGTACAGTACTAACAACAACAACAACAAAAACATTTAACACTGGGAAATCTTCGGAAAATTGTAAATAATGGTGAATTGTTGGTTAGTTTGGTTTTTACATTATTTGAATTTCTTTGGATGGATAAGTCCTGCAAATGAACAAAGTGATGTTTGGTGTGAAAGTAAGTGTTAAAAGTTATCACCAAAATGGATTTGTATTTGATTAGTCTTTAAAACTTAGAAAAGGAAATACAATAGTATTATGTTTAACGGTCTTAAAGATAAAAAAAATGTTAGCAAAATAAGTCATAAATAATTATAAATAATATCTTCTATTCGCAATTGAATAGAAATTGTTTTATTTGAAGCATGTAAGGGAATAGTAATGATTTAACAAATTTAAATGACAGAAATTACATACACGTATAAGCATATTGATATATTTCGGCAGGCCCTGCTGTTGCATGATACTTTAATATTGAAAATCTCGACTTTTAATCAGATACTAGTTATAATGTGTGCATGTACCATCTATTGTGTTAGGTAAGTGTTAGCACAATTACAATTAAAGTGTGTATCTATGCTCATTTATATTAATTATTTTCAAAATAAGTAATTGAAAGTGACAATATGACTTGAAAACAGGCACATAAACATAAACATGACGCTGTGAACAATCTCTAATATTGAATAAATCAACAAATACAAGTGTGTACTTTTGCATCATTTATTAGTCTTGTGTAACCTAAAGCAACTGTCGAGTCAATGTATATGAGGCGCGTCGTGGGAAAACCGGTCTTAATGCATGTGCGTAAAGTGTCGTCCCGGATTAGCCTGTGCAGTCCGCACAGGTTTATCCAGGACGGCACTTTCCGCTTGTATGGTATTTTCTGTTTCAAGGAAGTCTCTTCTAACCATAAATCCACTTTAGGCGGCAAGTGCCATCCTGGATCAGCCTGTGTGGACTGCACAGGCTGATCCGGGACGACACTTTACGCACATGCATTAAGACCGGTTTTATCACGACGCACCACATATACATGTATTGGAGTTTCCGGCTGTGTAGCCGAAAACTAGTCTACGATTAAAAGTAGCCAAATATGCGTTTTACAACAATGGTTCTTATGAACTTTTCTTCTATTTCAAATCGAAGTATATGGTGATACACTTTATTGGGTTGTTGTTTTTTTTTATCAATATGTCTGTTGTAAGAGCGTACATACACTCTTTAATATGTAATAGGTTAATATTAGTAAAAAATGTTGGTTAGTAAAATTAACCGATGCAGTTAAAAAAAGGTCTAAATGTAGACAGAATGACAAAACTTAGTGTAACATATGGATTATTTATTGAGAATTGGATCTTTTCCAATAAGAAATAAGTGCCTCCAGTGAGGTTTGAACTCACGACCCCTGGTTTACGAGACCAGTGCTCTACCACTGAGCTATAGAGGCATGCAAGTTTGTTAGGATAAGATTGCCATATGTGGGCATTTCATAGCCGTAGCGCTTGGCAGATAAATGGATATTGAAATACCAAATGTTGGCATGATGTACAGATAACATTTAATACATTGGTTCATCTTGGATAGCTCCCTGATTAGTTGTGAGTTCAAGTGAAATTCAATATATTAATACAATTATTTGTATGGATATACTGATTTAAAGATAAATTTACGTTTTTATGACATCATGTTTTGAAATTAAGAAAAACTGAAGAACTTAGTTAATTCAAATTTCCGTGTTAATTCATATTTGACACATTTAGAGAAAGTATTGTGTATACATGTATTACATTGAATGCATAGTAACACTTAATACACTGTTTATACTGCTTTAAGGAAATTTAGAAGGATAATATAATAATATACATTCATAAAATTGAAATGGCTTGGTATACAATTCTAAGTAAAACTACCTTTGTAATTGACATTGGTGTTCAAACTCATACCCCCTAGATACCAGTGCTCTATCACTTTAGTTATACTGATACACCTATTGCATATTTACATTTATCACAAGCTACCAGTATATAATAATGATTATGACAGTTCATACTCCAACTTTTCAGCTGCTCATTGATTTTATGCAACAGCTGTGATCATTGGTTAAATAGATTGTATAAGCTGTGGATAGCAAGAGCCTCCATAGCTCAGTGGTTAGAGCACTGGTCTTGTAAACCAGGGGTCGTGAGTTCGATCCTCACTGGGGGCTTTTTTTCTTCCTACATAAACTTATTTTTTTTACCCCGTCAAACACATTTTTCAGTATTTTATTTGTTAAAATATCTTAAAAACCAAATTTCTTTAATAAAATTGAAATTTCTTTTAAGAATCATGATAAAAAGCAGAGCATTTTGCTTTTGCTTCTAATAATAAATTTATCACAAAATGATGAAATTTTAGTTTTTGTCACTAATGCCTGTTTGACATGACATTTGTTCTCTAATGATTCAGAAACCATGGAAAGCGCGAGACCCGTGGCCTTTGGAGGCAGCAGACACCCACTACCTGATTGGTCAGTGCAACATGGAGCTTCACAACTTTACGCAGGCCCTCGATGCATTCACCGACGCCATCAAACTCAACCCCAACATGGCAGAGGTCTGTGGTTGTTGGGTGGGATCAGTATTTGAAAATCGTGACTGATCCCTTTTAAAATTATGAAATAAAGGATAAGCAAAGATATTGTTCATGATGTTGAGGACTTGAACATGAAATAGTAAATACTGTTGCATATGATGATGATGATGATGATGATGATAGTGGTGATGATGACCAGGATGATGATGATGGTGGTGGTGGTGGGGGTGGTGATGGTGATGATGATGATGATGTTTAATGTTTGAATCCATTAATTCTTATTCTAACCAGAACAATCTGTAAATTTTTCTACACTAATACATTAAAGAACTCACATACATTATAGGCCTTTCCCAAAACTAGGTTACTTCCCTTGCATAATCACGAATGATGTCCCCTGTTCACTTCGGACGACGTTTATTGATTATAATGCGGGAGCGTATCGATATTTACTGAAAAGCACACAATATATTTGATTTTCAATCTTAAGATTGTGTTGATGGCGTAAAAATAAATTTACAAATATCAACATTCATATATAGTATACATCATGTACTTTATTTATCAATTTAATTAAATTATTATTTTGATTTTTAACAATATTGTCTACTGTTTGAAGATTGACCAACAAACTGTTCAGTATCTAAACAACCTATGCCTTCATCCTGTATTAAATTTGCATATTTAAATAAAATAAATAAATAATGCTGTTTTTAATAAAATGATTTTGCTAAGTAACATTCTTCTGGCGACTAAAATTACGAAAATAAGTTATCATCACAGAAAGTTTTAGCGTAATTCCGATGTTTTTGACAGCAACTTCTTATTTGAATTCCATACACATTTGTGTTTAACTTTAAACTGTTTTCGTTGAATATATTCTTGTCGTGTGCTAAATATTATACGGCGCTTGAACATGCTTCGCTTTAATCTTGAAATATAATTTCACAAAACAACTATCTTTTTAATTACTGTTAACACAATATTACAATAATTAAAGATGATGTCACTCCTCATTAAATGTTACATTTGATGTTGTATTAAAGAGATTAAGTAAGTAATTTTTTTATTATTGTGTCATGTGTTTAAAAACAATGTTCATGATAACTTCATATAATCAACGAAACAAATAACACCCGACCCAATGGATCTATATGTCACCAGGAAATAGATATGTCGTGATAATTATGTACATAATAGGGTGAGTATCTATAAAAAAAAAAACAGACATAGATATATACATTTTGAACGAAGTTTACACAATTCAGAGTAAGTAATTAACTAAACCAACAGAAGAGTCTAATATAACTCTAACTCTTCATTTCTGTTGGAATCGTGGTAAACAAACAACATTTTATTCTCGCAGCAGCTAATTCCCGTATGTTTTAGAAAAAAAAAAACACGATGAGCTCTTAATTGTTCGCCACCTTTCAATTTTTCAGAATTTAAACTTAAATGCTGTGCTATATTATTTCACTCTTCAATTTAAACCAATTTATTAATTCGAAAAAGTGTTTAATGCTTTTAATTATGTTCTGTTCTGTTTAATAAGGTAGCGAAATTTCAGAGGGTGATAGGCAAAGAACAACAGCGGAGTCAATAACATTTTAAAATGAGAGATAAATTTTAATTTGAGACACAAACAATGGAGACTAATTGTTACATGTTAGTTGTCTCTGCATGTAGATCTTTATCATCAATGCATTACGCAATTGCACGGATTAGCGGTATTGTTCTAAGGGCAATTTGCTCAGATCCCCGCGGTTTGTGGCTTTGGTATTTTTATGACCCCCTCTTCATACAGATAACTATGTATCCATTGAGAGAACATGTGTTCATTCGTGGTATTTATGTATGGAAAACAACCGTTTAGGACGAGACAAGGAGACTACATTTTTTTCCGGATACCTGTCATACGGACATGTGGCCTTAGTAATGAGTTTAAAACGATACTACATTTAGTTTTAATGATTCATTTTTGTAACATATATCCTCTATGAATTTTTCATAATATTTAATCAAAAACATATGGTTTAAAAAATTTCCATTACAAGTTTTGAAAGCCGTTTGGTCTTAGATCTATAATACTTTATATGGCAAGCTATGGAAAACGTCGCCGGAAGTCAGGTTTCAAATATGGCGGATGTGAATTCACAATAACTGCAGGTAATTTCCAAGGGAGATCACCTAGTTTTGGGAAAGGCCTATTGATTGATTTAAATAAGTAATATTTACATACCACCAAATAATTGTCCAAGTCATATTGTAAATGTAAATAGCCTTCCTTTATCTGTTGTTACAGGCCTTGTATCAACGAGGCATGGCACGCATGAAGCTGAAGATGTCCAAGGGGATCCAGGACTTCAACCGCGCTCTCGCCATCAACCCCACCATCTTCCAGGCCTACCTGTCCAGAGCATGCTTCTACGGCGGCAAGGGCAACTATACGAAGGCAATCCTCAACTGCAATGAGGCCATTAAGCTACAGCCGAAGAGCGTTCGGGCTTACCTTTATAGGTAGGGATGATCATTAGCAGGGACTTGGATATTATACTTTGTATGTGTAGCCCCTTACCTGCTGTGAGCTTCTGTTATCAGGACATCAGGCTCAAGAATACTAGCATGTCTTGTAGTTGTTTTTCATACAGTAAACCTATAGAGAATATATGGTTGGTGACTTTTGATATCATGTGATATCAGAAGAGTCTGATATGTCGTAGGAAAAGGTGAGGCTTGCCATTTCTTAGCCATATCCGACGAATCTGATATCACATGATATCAAAAGTCACCAACCATATATTCTATTTATTATGCCACTATTTTGCAAATGTTGTTATCATTATAAAAAACAAAATAAACAAATGATCGCAAACATTTAGCAATGTACAGTACAACACAATATGCAAATGAAACAGCCTGATGACGTCTACTTGCATGACGTCTACCTGATGACGTCATGCATAGTTACGCATGAAAAATAGTCCTAGATAAAATCGTCAACAATAACATTTTAACACACATTTAATCAATACACACAAAAATTGAAGCAAGAAATTGTTACTCATTGTAACATTGAACACAATATAAATACATTGACATCATTTTATCTATTAACACACACAAGAAGTAGACTGCAGTCGACATGAACAATTTTTCAAATGTTTATGTGTCTGTGTGTGTTATGTGAACATTCAACAACACAGGTTTAACAAAAAACAACAACAGCGGATTTAAAAGTAAAAACTATCAGTGCATTTATTATTAAATGAGTCATTAATCAACATTTCCATCAGTGCCTAATGCGTTCTAAGTTCTTAGTTGAGATGTTGATGATTGCCACGTGTGATGTCAAAGTGGGTGGAGAATGCAATAGGTAGATTATCTTGTCTATGAGTTCATTCATTCATTTCTCATTCATTTCCCTTTTTCATGTTTGACTTAAGTAATTTTAAACACATTGGCTTTTCTGCATTTAAGTTCACTAAAACCTATTGTTTTTAATTTTTTAAAGCTATGTTTTTCTTGTACTTCTATGTAAATTAATTTGTTGTGAATTAAATTACATTGGCTACTGTAGTCTTATCTTTATTATATAGATATTTATTTGAATTTCTAATCAAAAGTGAAAGTTCATTTTTGTATAATTGATCATCATTTCTTAAACAGCATGTTTTGTTGTTGTTGTTTTTTTGTTGTTTTTTTCTTTGTTGTTTTTTTACCCTTCATTTAAAATAAAATGATTGTTGTTACCGGGCTAGATTCTAGTATTTCTTTGATTTCTTATGATTAAAACATTTCAATTGTCTATTTAAAATAACTGTTCTTAATAGCATTTTTCTAAAACATTGCATTTGTATTAAAGTGACACAAAATAAATGATTTTAGTAGCTTATTTCTTGGTAAGTCTTACAGTACAGTGCACTTACAGCAATGGTTTCCCTGAAGTGTATGTAATGGTGAATGGATAGTGATTAATAATTAGGGACTTTGCAGTTCCTTTTCAGTTGCTGATACAATTTATGGTCTGAGTGATTTGGTTTCATATCCTTAGCCATTTTTTTCTGTATAGATAAAATAAGCAGGCACAAAATTTCATCCAATTCTTTCATGAATCTCAATTTTTGTGATATCTGATTGTAATTTGTTGAGCTTTTAAAAATATCAGCTTTCAAAGATTTTATTGACAGGTTTTCTGTGCTGTACATTGCATGTGTTTGTATAATGCTTATTTGATATAATAACATTCTTGTTAATTGAAGAATGTTTAAATGTTTAGTTCCAGTAAATTTTATTTTTGTGAATTAAAATGTTTTCATTGTATAGATCTATTATTTGTTTGCATATTAACGACGCTCCATTCCACGCCTACAAACAGTAGTTTTGAGAAGTGGGCGGCACTAAACAATCCTTGCATGTGACACAGTAGCATGATATTTGTTAATGTGGGTGGAGCTAAAACGTGTTATCAGTCAGGGACATGATATTACAGAAAGTAGGCGGGGGGCCTAATTTCTGTTATCGGTCAGTGGTATAATAACGCTTAAAAATATAGGGTCAGCATCTTCAACGTAATTGTGCATTAGTAGCATATTAGAAATACATATCAGGCTTACTTTTTATATAACAATGGTGAATGTTATTTAATGTAAAAAGTTTATTATGCCCCCCATCAAAGATGGCGGGGTATATTTGTTTGCTAATGTTGGTCGGTCGGTCCGTCGGCAGAACACTTTCTGTTTCAGCTCTCTGAGTTCAACAGTTTTCATGTAATCTTCACCAAACTTCAGGAAAATGTTTGTGGCCATAATGTCTTGGCCAAGTCTGATAATCAGCAAAATCGCCCCAGGAATAACAGAGTTATGGCCCTTGATATATCTAAAATTGGCCTTTTTTGCAGTAATGTCCAACAGTTTTCATCCAATCCTCACCAAACATGATATTTTAAAGATTGCTTTTAACCTAGAGGGGGCATAACGGTTTTACAACAGCTCTTGTTTAGTTAAATTTAGTTGAAAGCCTGAGGTTCATCAGAGCATGTTCAAGTCTATTCTTTGGGTTGACCCAATGCTTTGTGCCTTTAAGAAAAATAACTAGAATGCTCCCTGAGATAAAATCAGACTAACTGATCACAAGGCTGCACTGTGTCAAGTCCATTAATATGTACAATAATGGGAATGATTCCATACAATGTAATTTCAATATATGTTTCGCAAGGGGTGCGTTGAAGTACCACATCAAGGCCTATGACCTAGCAATATGGGACCTTAGCAAGGCTGCAGGCATCGACAGCACCTGCGCCCTGGCCTACTTCAACAGGGCCGTCTGCTACCAGGAGAACCGGGACTATCAGAAGGTACTGTGGGATTATGTATATACGAGACGGACTATAGTCAATAGTAACAGATCCACCAATTTCATACAGTTATTTGACAATTCAATATCTACCTAATGCTTATAAATGACTGTATAAATAAATTTATTTAAAAAATTTATGTCATTATATTATGAATTATTTGAAAACAGGTTTTAGCTTGATTTTTATTTTTATGCCCCTGGCATCTTGATGCAGGAGGCATATAGAGATTGTCCGGTCCGTCCTTCCGTCCATGACAAGGTTAAGTTGATTTTACCGCTTCGTCTAGCACCAACACCGCTTACTACAACAATTGGATACTTACACAGTTGTTGCCTATGACCATTCCCTATCAACCCATATCACCCGACCTCACTTTGACCTTGATCTTGACCTAATTTGCACTTAGAATTATTCAAAGAGGCTGTTTCTTGGTTAACTAGATTTTACTGCTTTGTCTAGCACCAACACCGCTTGCAACAAGACTTGGATATTTACACAGTTGTTACTTATGAACGTTCCCAATCCACCCATATCACCCAACCTCACTTTGACCTTGACCTAATTTTCACTTCACAGAATAATTCAAATGGGCTGTTTCTCGGTTTACTAGATTTTACCGTTTCGTCTAGCACCAACACCGCATGCTACAACACTTGGATATTACACAGTTGTTACTTATGACCGTTCCGAATCCACCCATATCACCCAACCTCACTTTGACCTTGACCTTGACCTAATTTGGACTAAGAAATGGACTACCCAGCACCAACCGGGGGCATGTGTGTTTATCAAACACAGAATCTTGTTTCTGCTATTGTCCATATTACAAATAGTCACATCCTTGTCAGGGACTATCAGAAGGTATTTGAAGGTAGTTTGTATGATAGTCCAATAGTGAATAGTAAAAGATGTACTGATTTTAAACAATAATTTAACAATTCAATAACTATTTAATTTTTGTATGTGACTGTATAAATAAATTTATATAAAAATAATATCTTTATATATTATGAAAAACTGGTTTTGGCAGCATTTTGATTTTTTCTGCTTTCTCTTAATTTATTGCAAATAATCACATCTTGTTATGATGTGTTTATGATTTGAAAATCTAACTTGTCATGACGTGTGTTTAGCACTCTTTCTTCACACTTTTATTGCAGGCCCTGACAGACTATGGAATAGTGCTCCTTCTTGGTGATTCACTGAAGTTAAAGGTGAAGCGTGACATGTTTAATATTGTTTTCATTTTATATATAACTTTAGTCTAAATGTATGATTTTTGAAAATAAGAAAACAAATGTTCACCATTTGAATTTTTGTTGATAAAGTGGGGACCTGTTTTGTAGAAAAATGTTGTATCATTATTGCTATATTTTTGTGATAAACCTGTCTTTCACATTACAAATATATAGGAGTCATGCTTGTTCTTCCATCCAAACATCCATCCATATTTAGTTTCAGCTCCAAAGCTTCTAAATGCCTGGTAGGATTTTCACACTAGATTATTATTTAGATTACCAGATGCTGTTTAACGTACATGACCCATGCTTTTCTGTCAAAGCTCAAGGTAACAATTCTAGGTCAAAGATTAAATATTTGTCTGGAGCATTGTATTGTCTGTCATGGAGAGATTCTGAAATAAGTAGGCAGAAATGATCACCATTATGAAGTGGTATGTTGTGCCAAAAAATCAGGTTGATTTTTGTTGATCTCCTGCACCCTATCCGGTAGGTTAAACTTAACAAGAAAACCGGTAATATCTGACTGGTTTCTTCTTGTTGCCAGGTGCTAATCAACCGAGGTCTGCTGTACTTTGAGAAGAAAGACTACCAGAACGCGCTGTATGACTTTAAACTGTCCGCCACCATCAGCCCCCACGACCACAAGATCCTGCACTCACTGGGTCTCTGCTATCACAAGTAAGTCAAGCTTTAGTGACTGAGATGAGACTGGTTTGCGAAGCAAGGGAAGCTTCTGATGACTAAGATTAGATTTGTTTTCAAAGTAAGGAAGGGTTCTACTGCCTAAAGTAAGAATCGTTTGCAGAAAGAGGAAAGCTTCTGTTGATGCATATAAAACAGGTTTGCAAAATAATGAAAAATCGTGGTGATTAAGATTAACCTTGTTTGCAAAGAAAGGAAGTGTTCTGGTGACTGAGGTTAGACTGGTTTTAAACATTTTTGTTACAAAAGACCCATTAATAAAGTATTCCTTCCCACAGAAATGTTTACATATACATAGCTTTGTGTCAGTGGACCATATTGTCTGTATGTTCTGTCCATCTCTTGCAGGCTTGGTCAGCTTCAGGAAGCTGTGAAGACGTTCACACTGTGTGTGAAGAGTCAGCCATTCTTCTTCGACGGGATCATCGCTCGCGGCAACGTCTACATGGACTACGGCCATGAGCAGGGACTCATATACGCTATGTATGTGTTAAACATATACCTGCTGTGAGCTTATGTTATCAGAACATTAGACTAAACAATATCTTCTAGCCACTGATTTTAAGTACATTTTACCTGATGTAAGCTTCTGTGTCAGAAGATAGTAGTTAATAATATCAACTTTTCACTTTTTATTCGTACAGGCGCCGTAAATATACATGACAGACAGAAATAGTTGCTTGTAATTGTGTTATATACGACAATTTAAAAAAATTCTATACAACAATGCTATACGTCCATTTCCAACCTATTTTACATTTAAAATATAAATTAGATATCACTGCAGTTTAACAGCATTTCAAGCCTTAAATCAATAACATCTGGCCTTATTAGAGCTGTAACGATTTAACCTTGACTCGATTCGATTTCGAGTTTAAATATCATTTAGTTGAATATTTCTATTTGAATATTTTTTCCTTGATACAGGCTTGTTTTTGCGGTTTCATGATGCATGTCTTGCATTTTAGGAAAGGTTAATATTTTATTATTATTGATGTCATTGTATTGGTTAATGTGAATGTATGTGCCTAATATATATGAGTATAAATAAGAACATCGAAAATGGTGCTAATGTTGAAGATAACTACTAGCTAGTTCAGTATGACATCAACCATGATGCCATGATCAATTTACATGATTAATCTACACAAAACTATAAGTGTAATTCATTGTGTTACGACAAATCATCTTTAAATATATATAAGAGAATCAAATCAAAATTGGCTGGTTTAGTATTGTCAATCGAATCGGGACATCCACAATCGAATGACCGATGCATCGAAAGAATTGTTGCAGCTCTAGTCCTTATATCCCTGGTATGATGATGAACATGTAATGCTTAAGTAAATGAACATTCTGTGCTGTTCTGGTCTGTTGTAATTATTCTCTTTCAATGACAGGCGTGATTATGAGAGAGTATTACATCTTGACCCGATGAATCTCCCCGCTCGCGTCAACCTCGCGTACACACTACAAGTGGCTGGACACTTCATGCAGGCATGGCGCCAGTTCACAACGGCTCTTGATATGAAGCCTAGTAAGCATTGATCTCATGTGTCCTGAAAAGTCATGTAAACCTCTGCTACTTTCTTAGTTGATAAAACATGTCTGGGGTTGATAGTATTTACTGACACTCTCTCAGTCATGAGTTATTTATATAAATACATATATACATATATGCTATTGCATTATGCAACTTATGCATAATATATGATTGCGCATTATAGTCCTGTATTGTATTTGATGATATACCTATATGGTATTGCATTTTGTACATGTTTAATATTATATTTAGTACCTGTATGATAATGCATTATGAACCTGTATGATATTACTCAATGTACCTATATAATATTGCACTTTGCACATGCAAAATACTTTGTTATGTACCTGTATATTATTGCATTATGTACTTATATGATATTGCAGTTTGTACATGCAATATATACCAATAGGTCCTGTATCATATTGTATTATGTTCCTTGATTATAATTAAGAAATAATTGATGGGTAGCTGTTGGTTATTACGGTAATAACCAACGGTTTGGAGTTCCGATGCGTAGGCATTAAACCACGATGGCGGTAGCCCGAGTGGTTTGATAACAAGCATCGGAACAACAAACCGTTGGTTATTAACGCAATAACAAACTGTTACCCATCAATTATATCGATTCTAACACGATCGTATATAAAATTCGTATTTTTAAAGGTTATGAATGAGAACTATATTTATCTATACTCCGCCCATTTTCGGAGAAGTGCATTCACACGTACGTTTCTGTGACGTCAATAAATCATAACAATTCAAAATGACGTCAGCTTTATTGATAAACATTGAGCGAATGACATCATACTTATTGATATAATACAGTAAAAATATCATGCCAAAAAGCGCAAGTTAAAAACATATGAACAAAACGAAAACGTTTTTGTGAACTTAAGTATAAAATATGTAGTACAAATGTGGTTTAATTGCGCTACATAATGCAAAAATGATTTGTTTGTCACAATTTGCTATCGCGTGTTTAAGCACGTGCATTTTATGGAACAATTTCTTCGAATTTCCGGAACTATTTTCAAAACATTAAGCTCCATCCATAATTTGTTGCAGAATAACCCACAGTTATTTTCCTTCTTTATCTATGGACCACTAGCCGCGTGCCGTGGTAGAATAAATTATATACCTATATGACATTGCAGTTTGTATCGGCACAATATTGCATTATGTACCTGTATGATATTTCATTATGTACCTGTATGATATTGCATTATTTTCCTGTATGATATTGCAGTTTGTATCTGCACAATATTGCATTATGTACCTGTATGATATTGCATTATGTACCTGTATGATATTGCATTATGTACCTGTATGATATTGCATAATGTACCTGTATGATATTGCATTATGAACCTGTATGATATTGCATTATGAACCTGTATGATATTGCATTATGAACCTGTATGATATTGCATTATGTACCTACACATCATTGCAGACTACAAGCCAGCCCTCGAAGGAAGGTCTATCATAAACCTACAGATGAGTGATACGTTTGCAGCGTTCCAGGACATCAACCACGCAGTGAAGGTGAACCCCACGGCTGAACTGCTCACCAATCGGGGAGTCATACACCAGGTAGGGATTTAGGTGGACCATATCATAATGAATGAGCCCTGTGGTCGAAATTAACGCAAGCCTGTAAACCCTGCACTGATAAATGTTCAAATGGGCTTGCTGAGTTTCTCAGTTATATATAGGCAGACTTGTAGGATTTTCTTTTGCCCAAGTAAAAATATAAGAATTCTAGCTTGCTTTGCCAAACGGCTAATTACGTGTACTGAATAGTCTCTTGGAAAGACAGACGTCCAGTACCATCAGTGGAAGTTCGAGGTAATGTGCAGATGTTGTGACCAATAATTTGTGGTTCATGTTTGAGCAGTGCCAAATACTCCTCTTGGTTATGGAGACTAAAAAAAAAATGCATAATTCAACTGAATTTTGAAAAATAAGGTAAAATTTGTAATTGTTAAAATTGTGTTGTCAGATGAGTTGACAAAATACATAGTTCTACACTAAACAGAATGAATAATATTTTGTGCTGCAATAATCTTATACAACTGAGGGGCGTCGTGAGAAAACCGGTCTTAACGCATGTGGGTAAAGTGTCGTCCAGGACGGCACTTTCCGCCGACAGAGGATTTATGTTTAGAAGAAACTTCCTTGAAACAGAAAATACCATAAAAGCGGAAAGTGCCATCCTGGATTAGCCTGTGCGGACTGCACAGGCTAATACGGGATGACACTTTACGCACATGCATTAAGACCGGTGTTCTCACGACGCGCCACAACTGTTGAAGCCATTGACACTAAGTATTGTTCACGTCAGTTCATGGGAGACCATGTGAATGCCGTACGTGACTACCACATGGCTCTTGAGTTGGACCCGACGTACGCGCTGGCATACTTCAATGCAGGCAATGTGTACTTCCACACCCGCCACTTCTCTCAGGTATGTCTGTTCATGTGAAATCCATTTTAAAGTACATTGTATATCAATTGCTGAGCCTTTTAAAGATGATCCCGAGTCCGTTTTCTGAGTAGAACCAGTATGTGGGTCTAAGAGACAAGAATAACGATATCTGAACAACAAAGAAATTGCATCACTACCTCTCATTAAAATTTATGTACCATTATATTCAGTTGGTTGTTTTCCCATAGTAGCATATTTTTCAGGCCCATAACATTTCAGCAGATTGGCATGCTATCTAGTGTACTATATACCCCTACACAGTTTATATAAATGTTGATACTTTATCAGGCCCTTGACAAATACAGAAAATTAACATGCTGTACTAAAATAACTGAAATAAATGTTAATATTTTATCAGGCCCTTGATGACATGCTATACTGAAACAACTGAAATAAATGTTAATATTTTATCAGGCTCGTGATGACATGCTATACTAAAACAACTGAAATAAATGTTAATGACATGCTATACCAATTGAAATAAATGTCAGTACTGCAGAAAATTGGACTGCTATACTAAAACAACTGAAATAAATGTTGGTTCTTTTCCAGGCTCTTGACTACTACAGTAAGACAGTGAAGTACAATCCCAAGGATGAATCTGCCTTCTTAAACAGGGCTATCACCAGGGTAGGGAATACAGTCATATATATCTATGAGGCGTGTCGTTGGAAAACCGGGCTTAATGCATGTGCGTGAAGTGTCTTCCAGGATTAGCTGGTGCAGTCCGCCTACAGTGGATTTATGTTAAGACGAGACTACTATAAAACAGAAAGTACCATTAAAGCGTAAAGTACCGTCCCAGATTAGCCTGAGGAGACTGCACAGGCTAATCCAGGACGACACTACACACATGCATTAAACCCGGTTTTCCCCTCGACACACCTCATATATACATTGTGCTTGGATGCTGTATAGCCTGCTGTATAGCCTGCTGTATAGCCTGCATTTGCATGTTGATCCTTATCGAACAGTGCTATCAGCAGAGTTGCGAATCCAGTTATATAAATATACACGTACATTGTATGTACCAGTATATTTGCTAGTTTCGAGGGTTGAGCATGAAACTATATTATCAGATACAAAAGTTTCACGCTCAACCATTCATTTATATTTTGGTTGTGAAATACAGTATAAAAATGTAGAACTTTGTTCTATTACTAGTATCAAATGTGTAATACTGTGGTTGACTCTTAATCTGTTACTGATACCTCAGATTTTCTCTCATGACATGCATCTTGAACAGTTTTAAGAAAATCCAAAAAGGATCAATATTATAATACAGATACCAGTAACAGGATTTTCTTTTCAAGACATGCATCTTGTCAAAAGTACCCAAACCTGTCTGTGCTCTTGTTTTAATTTTCCATTATACCTAGAGATGTCCATTATATAACCCAAGAGTTAGATTATAGCATGACATGATTCATAATTTGTGCAATAGGTCAGACATTCATGATGATAAAATTGAGGGGCGTCGTGGGAAAACCGGGCTTAATGCAGTCCGCACAGGCTAATCCAGGACGGCACTTTCCGCCGACAGAGGATTTATGTTATGAAGAGACTTCCTTGAAACAGAAAATACCATTAAAGCGGAAAGTGCCGTCCTGGATTAGCCTGTGCGGACTGCACAGGCTAATCCGGGACGACACTTTACGCACATGCATTAAGACCGGTTTTCTCACAACGCGCCACAATTATATCTTCAATCTGTTCAATTTTAAATTGTGTTTATATCGACTTCTCAGTGAACACATTGACTCAGTGAACACATTGACTCAGTAAACACATTGACTCAGTTAACACATTGACTCAGTTAACACATTGACTCAGTTAACATAACACATTTACTCAGTTAACACATTGACTCAGCAGCGTCGTAGCAATGCTGAAGCACAACGAGGCAGCTGGCTCGGCTAAAATTTGCAGACCCCACAAATAGTATTAAAATACCAAATTTATAACTGTTTCATAAATTCCTTATATTCTTCGAAGTCCGCATGTTAAACAACGTGTCACATTTTACACTTCTTCGATACTGTATCATGGAATAAACCATGTGTGTTATTTACTAAATACTGTTTGTTAAATTAATTCCATCTTACAAACATGCGTTATAACAAATAGAACGCATTAACAAGAGCTGTTGGAGGACAGCGCGCACTCTACTTTTCTTGTATTTGTCAGAATTACTGGCATTTTCTGGCATTGCTCTGGCCTCTTGTTTTTTGCTCTTCACTGTGTTTACATTGACCTATGTGGCTGCAGGTGCTACTGAAGGACTCCAAGGGGGCTCTCGATGATTTCCGAGCAGCCATCAAGTTGAGTCCGTACTCCGCACACATGTACCTCAACCGCGGCAACCTGTATGCCTCCACCCAGCAGTTTGAACTGGCAGAGAAGGACTACACTAAAGGTACGCTGCAGCTGCATTATATCGCAATTCTCTGGGTCCGTGGATCGCAATATAACTCACAACATGACAGGTCGTTAGTGTACTTATACCAGTATGTATAAAGTGTATGCTTTTCTTCATGGTTTCAATGTAAGATGTGTTAAAATGCAAAAACTAAATTCAACATATCAGTATTCATTACCTTCCAATTGTGGAAAATTATAGTAAATTACATGTCAAGCAAGGAAATCACCTTTCCACCATAGTTTGTCAAATATCCTCAAGTCCTGAAATAGTTTACAAGAAGCCTTCAGTACATTACAACACTATTCCCTTTCAAACAAACAAGATAAATCCTCTGTGCGTCTCTATTGAATAAACTTTTCCATTTATGCCACTTAACCTTAAGACTTCTCCAATAGCAATTGTTAAAGGATTGATTTTTATTCATCTATAATCTTAAACACTTCACAACTTTGCCATGTGCTCTTATGTGTAAAGTAGTAAACAGTTCTATGTGTGATATTTGAGTACATTAATCGAATACAACTATTGATTAATTTGCGTATGACTGACAATTGTGGAAATGTCTTTTACAACACATTTCAGCAACATCCAACAGAATAAGTTAGCAAACTATTCTCTGTGTATTTAATTGAATCTCTTTCAGCTCTGGACCTGCAGCCAGATGATCCCCTGGTGTTAAAGAGGCGAGCAGACGTCCGGGGAAAACTGGGCAAGAAGGAGGCTGCAATCAGTGACTACAAACTGGCCATCGAGCTGCAGGGCAGAATCCAGTACCTCAAGCAGGGGAAATAACCCTCTTATGAATACGAACTCAATGATTACTGTCCTTGTATATGTTTTCTCAAGGTTCAGTTTTGAATTGCTGATTTAAAATTTGTGCTGTTGTTTAGTTGTTGTTGTAGAATTTTCAACGTTTTGTGCATTAAGCTTTTATGCTTTGTTTTCAATCATATCACTGCCGTCACATTTTTACGGTGACCATGGATTTTATGTGAACTTAATTAATAAACAAACAACAAAATAAATACCCCGGTAGTGTGTGCATGCACTAACATAGTGGCAAGCATCTGAACTATGTAAAATGGTGAATAACAAGCATTATGTATGGGTTATAATGTACTGAATTTAACTTTGTGAAAATATTGTGATGGTTTGGATTCTACCAAGTGTGACAGGGGGCGAAACGCTGAACAAGTGTAAGATGCAGAAAATTTCAATTTGCTTGCAAAAATGTCATATTTTTTTTACCCAGTATACATTATACTGAGATCTTATTTCTGTATTTTGCTAATGAGTTTGTATTGATTTTTTTCTTTTGCATTTGCACATTTACATGTACTGTGATCAGTTGTCTGTATTTGTAATTTCTATTCTGTGAAGCATGTTTTTTGTGTTGTTTGACTGAAATGTGAACAAATATGAATAAAGTACAATTCTGTTAATGTTGACAATACATATTTCTGTTTTCAGCTTTATACAATTTAAATGTCTGAACTCACATCTTGTCTAATTTTAGCATATGTATTTTTATATGATAAAAGTTATTGGCTATGAATATGCAATGTGCTATTTTATGCCAAATACATATGAAGTTAGTTAACAGTTTGTAGCATGATATCTATACTTTGGATGTTAGTTTTCAACATAACTGTCTTGTTATTGAATACACCATTAATAACATGATGGGTTAATGCTTCAAATTTTAGTTAGATTTTTTTAACTTAAATGCATTATGGTTAATTTATTTATTAACAATTTAAGCACATCTGTATTGATTTGCACAAACACACACATATATATATATATATATATATATATATATATATATATATATATATATATATATATATATATATATATGCATTTATGCACTTGAACATTCTGCCGACTTTGGAAATAAAATATGTTTAATTTATTTTATTTAACAGGAAAACTGTGATAAATATATATTGCATTTCCAAATAAACTTTTAATGTCCTGGTTGGTGTTTGTTGTTTTAACACAACTTGTGATATTAATGTTGTTACAGAAAACCTTGTAAAAAACACCATTTTTTCTTGTTTTATGAAATACACACGCTGTAGATCTACTTGGAATATTAAAACGAAGTAATACAATAAAATATATGGATTTCTGTTTTATTATTCGAGTTATTCTAAAATTAAAATGTACATTTTAATAAATTCTAGCAGTGTTAAATATGCAACAAACAATTTCTCATACACAAACAAGTTTAAAAATAATTCCTATTCGGTTATTTTTCCTGCTAATTTATTAAAATAACACAAGTTTGCCATTTTAAAAAGAATCTTAAGATTTTAAATGCGTTACTTTCTAAGCAAAATAAATCATGAAAACACGCATGGTCACTTCTGTCTAACAACAGATAAAATTAACACGTTTCTATTAATTACTTCCCATGGTGTCACATTCGCCATTTACTCCTAATAACTTCTGTAATTTAAATAAGAGCCAGGTCAATTAATTAACTAATTGATTACAAACTGTCTAAGCTTCCTCTGTGATTATGAGATGACAGTTCAGATTATTACAATCCACAGGAAGACGATTGTATATAAACTGTGGCTTTCACAAAAATCATCACAACAGTAAACGGTTGTAGCAAAAGAACTCCAGTTTATAAAAATGTTTGATTTTTTTACATACTCGCTAACAATATCGCCTTAAAGGAGCCACGGAAGTGTTGTTTTTTTTAGTTTGCCGAGAGATGACATACAATGGTAACAGTTTTTTTTTTCTTATTATACATTTCACAGTTTTCTTAAAATTATTCTGGTTTATGTTTCTCATAGTAAGTAGTCATTCAGTAAATATCGTCGTTTGAATATATTTTCAAATGGATGACAGATGGAGTAAAATGTTGTGTTTTAGCAGTGCCTTTTAACAAATACCCGCTGCCGTTTGCTACAATGTCAGTGTTTTCCATTGAACAGAACTATGATTTTCTAAAAATACGTCTGATCACAGTACTGTTTGGTGCGAAACGAAATAAGATCTATTAGAGATCGTGCTATAAAGAATATACGAGAGTTATTACTTTCAAAGAAATGATTAGCACCTAACGTAAGCACAATTTAAATGTGGTTTGGTTTTTTTTAGCATGGTAACCCTGTTGCATTTAACATAAGAAGTGCTTATTTATCCCGGTACATGTATGTGATAATGGGATACAGTCATTAGCTCATGCCTGTGCTGGGAGAAATGGTCACTTGCAATGCCGAGGGTGAAAATATGACGAATGCTGAGGTATTCACGACTACTTTTGGGAAAACAAACAAATGTTAAGATATTTCAAAAGAAAAGCGTGATTCAAATGTTTCTTTTCCATTAAACATTTCTGCGATTGTCTTTTCAACGAATGATCACAGTAATGTTTGGTGAATAACGAATATTATGTCAACGAAACATTCATTGCTTGAAACGTCTGATATCATGGAGAACAATATACCATCTAAAGAGATATGTATTGAAGAAACAATAACAGGCGATTATCCAAGTCAATATTTTGAGACAAAACTAACGAAAGCTAAACAAGTATAAATAAGTACTGTTTATTCCGGTTCATGTAGTGATAATGTGATACAGCCATTAGCACATGCCTGTGCTGGAAGAAATGGTCACTTTCCATGGCTATGCTGAAATATAAATAATGTTCAGACATTCCTTACCATAACAACGTATTGCAGTGAGTTTGTTTGTTCCTGTTACTTTGCAAGAGGGTGGCAAATACATGTAAATGTACAGTATCAAGAACTATTTTTTTCATTCGCCGTTGAAATTTCAAACAATGTCAGTTTTTCATTACACAGCACTGTGATTATCTGTAACTATGTATGATCACAGAACTGTTTGGTGTGAAACAAAAAAAAAATCAACTACGCGCAGAATTCGCAACTAAAACACTTAATTAATGGCTGACTAACTATAAACGCTTAACCGACGCAAAATTTACATTCGGTTAGGTGGTTGAGCAATTTTACCAAACTGAACTAAACAAACGGAAGTGCTTATTTATCCCCATACCTGTGTGTGATAATGTGATACAGCCATTAGCACATGCATGTGCTGTGAGAAATGGCCACATGTAATGCCGAAGGTGTAATATTGAGACTGCAGACGCATTCACGTCTAATTTTGGGAACACCAACTAGAGGTACTCCGTGTGAACAGAAAGCGTGTTTGAAATATTTGCTTTCCACTAAACACTGCTGCGATTGTCTTTCCAGGGAATGATCACAGTGATGTTTGGTGAGAAACGAATATTATGTCAACGAAACATTCATCGTTTAAGACATTATGTATCATGTGCAACTGTTTTCCACCTCAAGAAATATATGTATACTTGAAGCAATAAAAGGTGACTATCCAAGCCAATTTATGATCACTGTCTTGTTTAAGGCCTATCTTAGGAAAGAAGGTAAGAAAACTAAGTAAGATCTATTTTTCCTGTTACATGTATGTGATAATGTGATAGAGTCATTAGCACAGGCCTGTGCTGGGAGAAATGGTCACTTGCAATGCCGAAGGTGAAAATATGACGAATGTTGCGAATTCATGACTACTTTTGGGAAAACCAACTAGAAATGCGAAAAGAAATGCATGTTTTAATGGTTGCCTTTCCACTAAACACAGCTGCGATGTTAGGTGGGAATCGAGTATTATGTCAACGAAAAAGTCAGTGTACAAACGTCATATCACGTTGATCAGTATACCATATCAAGAAATATGTATTCTAAAACAAGTATAGGGCGATAATTCAAGACAATTTATTATCACTGTTCTGTTTGGGCAAAACGACCCAAAGAACATTAAAAAACATAAGTACATCTAAGAACTATTTTTCTCGGAACATGTATGTAATAATGTGATACAGTCATTAGCACAGGCCTGTGCTGGGAGAAATGGTCACTTTCCATGGCTATGCTGAAATATAAATAATGTTCAGACATTCCTTACCATAACAACGTATTGAAGTTAGTTTGTTTGTTCCTGTTACTTTGCAAGAGGGTGGCATATACATGTAAAGGTACAGAATTAGGAACTATTTTTTTCATTCGCCGTTAACATTTCAAACAATGTCAGTTTTCCATTACACAGCACTGTGATTATCTGTAACTATGTATGATCACAGAACTGTTTGGTGTGAAACGACAAAAATAATCAATTCGCGCAACTAAAACACTTAATTAATGGCTGACTAACTATAAACGCTTAACCGACGCAAAATTTACATTCGGTTAGGTGGTTGAGCAATTTTACCAAACTGAACTAAACAAACGGAAGTGCTTATTTATCCCCATACCTGTGTGTGATAATGTGATACAGCCATTAGCACATGCATGTGTTGTGGGAAATGGCCACATGTAATGCCGAAGGTGTAATATTGCGACTGCAGACGCATTCACGTCTAAGTTTGGGAACACCAACTAGAGGTACTCCGTGTGAACAGAAAGCGTGTTTGAAATATTTGCTTTCCACTAAACACTGCTGCGATTATCTTTCCAAGGAATGATCACAGTAATGTTTGGTGAGAAACGAATATTATGTCAACGAAACATTCATTGTTTAAGACATTATGTATCATGTGGAAATGTTTTCCACCTCAAGAAATATATGTATACTAGAAGCAATAAAAGGTGACTATCCAAGCCAATTTATGATCACTGTCTTGTTTAAGGCCTATCTTAGGAAAGAAGGTAAGAAAACTTAGTAAGTTCTATTTTTCCTGTTACATGTATGTGATAATGTGATAGAGTCATTAGCACGTGCCTGGGCTGGGAGAAATGGTCACTTCTCATGTCTTCAATCGCCTTTTGAACGAATGATCACAGTAATGTTTGGGGAAAAACGAATATTATGTCAACGAAACATTCATTGCCTAAAACGTCTGATATCATAGAGAACTGTATACCATCTTAAGAGATATAGGTATTCAAGAAGTTAGAACAATTTCAGGCGATTTTCCAAATCAATATTATGATCACGGTTTGAGGTAAAAAGAACAAAAGAAGCTTAACAAGTATAAAGTACTATTTATCCTTGTACATGCATGTGATAATGTGATACAGCCATTAGCACATGCCTGTGCTGGGAGAAATGGTCACTTCTCATGTCTTCAATTGCCTTTTCAACGAATGATCACAGTAATGTTTGGGAAAAAAACGAATATTATGTCTACGAAACATTCATTGCTTGAAACGTCTGATATCATAGAGAACTGTACACCATCTTAAGAGATATGTATTGAAGATGTTAGAACAATTTCAGGCGATTTTCCAAATCAATATTATGATCGCGGTTTGAGGTACAAAAGAACGAAAGAAGCTAAACAAGTATAAAGTACTATTTATCCTTGTACATGTATGTGATAATGTGATACAGCCATTAGCACATGCCTGTGCTGGGAAAAATGGTCACTTGCAATGCCGAAGGTAAAATTCAATGACGAATGCTGAGGCATTCATGATTGCTTTCGGGAAAACCAACTAGAAATGTAGAAAGTAAAGCGTGTTTTTAATGGTTGCCTTTCCACGAAACACTGCTGCGATTTGTGTTGGGAATCGAGTATTATGTCAACGAAAAAGTCTGTGTACAATCATAAAATCACGTCGAACAGTATACCATATCAAAAATATGTATTCTGGAACAAGTTTAGAGCGATAATTGAAGACAATTTATTATCACTGCTCTGTTTGGGGAAAAACGACCAAAAGAAAATTAAAAAACATAAGTTCATCTAAGAACTATTTTTCTCGGTACATGTATGTGATAATGTGATACAGTCATTAGCACATGCCTGTGCTGGGAGAAATGGTCACTTGCAATGCCGAAGGTGAAAATATGACGAATTTTGAGAATTCATGACTACTTTTGGGAAAACCAACTAGAAATGCGAAAAGAAATGCATGTTTCAATGGTTGCCTTTCCACTAAACACAGCTGCGATGTTAGGTGGGAATCGAGTATTATGTCAACGAAAAAGTCAGTGTACAAACGTCAAATCACGTTGATCAGTATACCATATCAAGAAATATGTATTCTAGAACAAGTATAGGGCGATAATTCAAGACAATTTATTATCACTGTTCTGTTTGGGCAAAACGACCCAAAGAACAATAAAAAACATAAGTACATCTAAGAACTATTTTTCTCGGAACATGTATGTGATAATGTGATACAGTCATTAGCACAGGCCTGTGCTGGGAGAAATGGTCACTTGCAATGCCGAAGGTGAAAATATGACGAATGTTGAGAATTCATGACCACTTTTGGGAAAACCAACTAGAAATGAGAAAACAAATGCATGTTTTTAATGGTTGCCTTTCCACTAAACACAGCTGCGATGTTTGGTGGGAATCGAGTATTATGTCAATGAAAAAGTCAGTGAACAAACGTCATATCACGTTGATCAGTATACCATATCAAGAAATATGTATTCTAGAACAAGTATAGGGCGATAATTGATGACAATTTATTATCACTGTTCTGTTTGGGGCAAACGACCGAAAGAAAATTAAAAAAACATAAGTACATCTAAGAACTATTTTTCTCGGAACATGTATGTAATAATGTGATACAGTCATTAGCACAGGCCTGTGCTGGGAGAAATGGTCACTTTCCATGGCTATGCTGAAATATAAATAATGTTCAGACATTCCTTACCATAACAACGTATTGAAGTTAGTTTGTTTATTCCTGTTACTTTGCAAGAGGGTGGCATATACATGTAAAGGTACAGAATTAGGAACTTTTTTTTTCATTCGCCGTTAACATTTCAAACAATGTCAGTTTTCCATTACACAGCACTGTGATTATCTGTAACTATGTATGATCACAGAACTGTTTGGTGTGAAACGACAAAAATAATCAACTACGCGCAGAATTCGCAACTAAAACACTTAATTAATGGCTGACTAACTATAAACGCTTAACCGACGCAAAATTTACATTCGGTTAGGTGGTTGAGCAATTTTACCAACCTGAACTAAACAAACGGAAGTGCTTATTTATCCCCATACCTGTGTGTGATAATGTGATACAGCCATTAGCACATGCATGTGCTGTGGGAAATGGCCACATGTAATGCCGAAGGTGTAATATTGCGACTGCAGACGCATTCACGTCTAAGTTTGGGAACACCAACTAGAGGTACTCCGTGTGAACAGAAAGCGTGTTTGAAATATTTGCTTTCCACTAAACACTGCTGCGATTATCTTTCCAAGGAATGATCACAGTAATGTTTGGTGAGAAACGAATATTATGTCAACGAAACATTCATTGTTTAAGACATTATGTATCATGTGGAAATGTTTTCCACCTCAAGAAATATATGTATACTAGAAGTAATAAAAGGTGACTATCCAAGCCAATTTATGATCACTGTCTTGTTTAAGGCCTATCTTAGGAAAGAAGGTAAGAAAACTAAGAAAGTTCTATTTTTCCTGTTACATGTATGTGATAATGTGATAGAGTCATTAGCACATGCCTGTGCTGGGAGAAATGGTCACTTCTCATGTCTTCAATCGCCTTTTGAACGAATGATCACAGTAATGTTTGGGCAAAAACGAATATTATGTCAACGAAACATTCATTGCCTAAAACGTCTGATATCATAGAGAACTGTATACCATCTTAAGAGATATAGGTATTCAAGAAGTTAGAACAATTTCAGGCGATTTTCCAAATCAATATTATGATCACGGTTTGAGGTAAAAAAGAACAAAAGAAGCTTAACAAGTATAAAGTACTATTTATCCTTGTACATGCATGTGATAATGTGATACAGCCATTAGCACATGCCTGTGCTGGGAGAAATGGTCACTTCTCATGTCTTCAATTGCCTTTTCAACGAATGATCACAGTAATGTTTGGGAAAAAAACGAATATTATGTCAACGAAACATTCATTGCTTGAAACGTCTGATATCATAGAGAACTGTACACCATCTTAAGAGATATGTATTGAAGATGTTAGAACAATTTCAGGCGATTTTCCAAATCAATATTATGATCACGGTTTGAGGTACAAAAGAACGAAAGAAGCTAAACAAGTATAAAGTACTATTTATCCTTGTACATGTGTGTGATAATGTGATACAGCCATTAGCACATGCCTGTGCTGGGAAAAATGGTCACTTGCAATGCCGAAGGTAAAATTCAATGACGAATGCGGAGGCATTCATGATTGCTTTCGGGAAAACCAACTAGAAATGTAGAAAGTAAAGCGTGTTTTTAATGGTTGCCTTTCCACGAAACACTGCTGCGATTTGTGTTGGGAATCGAGTATTATGTCAACGAAAAAGTCTGTGTACAATCATAAAATCACGTCGAACAGTATACCATATCAAAAATATGTATTCTAGAACAAGTTTAGAGCGATAATTGAAGACAATTTATTATCACTGCTCTGTTTGGGGAAAAACGACCAAAAGAAAATTAAAAAACATAAGTTCATCTAAGAACTATTTTTCTCGGTACATGTATGTGATAATGTGATGCAGTCATTAGCACATGCCTGTGCTGGGAGAAATGGTCACTTGCAATGCCGAAGGTGAAAATATGACGAATGTTGAGAATTCATGACTACTTTTGGGAAAACCAACTAGAAATGCGAAAAGAAATGCATGTTTCAATGGTTGCCTTTCCACTAAACACAGCTGCGATGTTAGGTGGGAATCGAGTATTATGTCAACGAAAAAGTCAGTGTACAAACGTCAAATCACGTTAATCAGTATACCATATCAAGAAATATGTATTCTAGAACAAGTATAGGGCGATATTTCAAGACAATTTATTATCACTGTTCTGTTTGGGCAAAACGACCCAAAGAACATTAAAAAACATAAGTACATCTAAGAACTATTTTTCTCGGAACATGTATGTGATAATGTGATACAGTCATTAGCACAGGCCTGTGCTGGGAGAAATGGTCACTTGCAATGCCGAAGGTGAAAATAGGACGAATGTTGAGAATTCATGACCACTTTTGGGAAAACCAACTAGAAATGAGAAAACAAATGCATGTTTTTAATGGTTGCCTTTCCACTAAACACAGCTGCGATGTTTGGTGGGAATCGAGTATTATGTCAATGAAAACGTCAGTGTACAAACGTCATATCACGTTGATCAGTATACCATATCAAGAAATATGTATTCTAGAACAAGTATAGGGCGATAATTGAAGACAATTTATTATCACTGTTCTGTTTGGGGCAAACGACCGAAAGAAAATAAAAAAAACATAAGTACATCTAAGAACTATTTTTCTCGGAACATGTATGTAATAATGTGATGCAGTCATTAGCACAGGCCTGTGCTGGGAGAAATCACTTTCCATGGCTATGCTGAAATATAAATAATGTTCAGACATTCCTTACCATAACAACGTATTGAAGTTAGTTTGTTTGTTCCTGTTACTTTGCAAGAGGGTGGCATATACATGTAAAGGTTCAGAATTAGGAACTTTTTTTTTCATTCGCCGTTAACATTTCAAACAATGTCAGTTTTCCATTACACAGCACTGTGATTATCTGTAACTATGTATGATCACAGAACTGTTTGGTGTGAAACGACAAAAATAATCAACTACGCGCAGAATTCGCAACTAAAACACTTAATTAATGGCTGACTAACTATAAACGCTTAACCGACGCAAAATTTACATTCGGTTAGGTGGTTGAGCAATTTTACCAACCTGAACTAAACAAACGGAAGTGCTTATTTATCCCCATACCTGTGTGTGATAATGTGATACAGCCATTAGCACATGCATGTGCTGTGGGAAATGGCCACATGTAATGCCGAAGGTGTAATATTGCGACTGCAGACGCATTCACGTCTAAGTTTGGGAACACCAACTTGAGGTACTCCGTGTGAACAGAAAGCGTGTTTGAAATATTTGCTTTCCACTAAACACTGCTGCGATTATCTTTCCAAGGAATGATCACAGTAATGTTTGGTGAGAAACGAATATTATGTCAACGAAACATTCATTGTTTAAGACATTATGTATCATGTGGAACTGTTTTCCACCTCGAGAAATATATGTATACTAGAAGCAATAAAAGGTGACTATCCAAGCCAATTTATGATCACTGTCTTGTTTAAGGCCTATCTTAGGAAAGAAGGTAAGAAAACTAAGTAAGTTCTATTTTTCCTGTTACATGTATGTGATAATGTGATAGAGTCATTAGCACATGCCTGTGCTGGGAGAAATGGTCACTTCTCATGTCTTCAATCGCCTTTTGAACGAATGATCACAGTAATGTTTGGGCAAAAACGAATATTATGTCAACGAAACATTCATTGCCTAAAACGTCTGATATCATAGAGAACTGTATACCATCTTAAGAGATATGTATTCAAGAACTTAGAACAATTTCAGGCGATTTTCCAAATCAATATTATGATCACGGTTTGAGGTAAAAAAGAACAAAAGAAGCTTAACAAGTATAAAGTACTATTTATCCTTGTACATGCATGTGATAATGTGATACAGCCATTAGCACATGCCTGTGCTGGGAGAAATGGTCACTTCTCATGTCTTCAATTGCCTTTTCAACGAATGATCACAGTAATGTTTGGGAAAAAAACGAATATTATGTCAACGAAACATTCATTGCTTGAAACGTCTGATATCATAGAGAACTGTACACCATCTTAAGAGATATGTATTGAAGATGTTAGAACAATTTCAGGCGATTTTCCAAATCAATATTATGATCACGGTTTGAGGTACAAAAGAACGAAAGAAGCTAAACAAGTATAAAGTACTATTTATCCTTGTACATGTATGTGATAATGTGATACAGCCATTAGCACATGCCTGTGCTGGGAAAAATGGTCACTTGCAATGCCGAAGGTAAAATTCAATGACGAATGCTGAGGCATTCATGATTGCTTTCGGGAAAACCAACTAGAAATGTAGAAAGTAAAGCGTGTTTTTAATGGTTGCCTTTCCACGAAACACTGCTGCGATTTGTGTTGGGAATCGAGTATTATGTCAACGAAAAAGTCTGTGTACAATCATAAAATCACGTCGAACAGTATACCATATCAAAAATATGTATTCTGGAACAAGTTTAGAGCGATAATTGAAGACAATTTATTATCACTGCTCTGTTTGGGGAAAAACGACCAAAAGAAAATTAAAAAACATAAGTTCATCTAAGAACTATTTTTCTCGGTACATGTATGTGATAATGTGATACAGTCATTAGCACATGCCTGTGCTGGGAGAAATGGTCACTTGCAATGCCGAAGGTGAAAATATGACGAATGTTGAGAATTCATGACTACTTTTGGGAAAACCAACTAGAAATGCGAAAAGAAATGCATGTTTCAATGGTTGCCTTTCCACTAAACACAGCTGCGATGTTAGGTGGGAATCGAGTATTATGTCAACGAAAAAGTCAGTGTACAAACGTCAAATCACGTTGATCAGTATACCATATCAAGAAATATGTATTCTAGAACAAGTATAGGGCGATAATTCAAGACAATTTATTATCACTGTTCTGTTTGGGCAAAACGACCCAAAGAACAATAAAAAACATAAGTACATCTAAGAACTATTTTTCTCGGAACATGTATGTGATAATGTGATACAGTCATTAGCACAGGCCTGTGCTGGGAGAAATGGTCACTTGCAATGCCGAAGGTGAAAATATGACGAATGTTGAGAATTCATGACCACTTTTGGGAAAACCAACTAGAAATGAGAAAACAAATGCATGTTTTTAATGGTTGCCTTTCCACTAAACACAGCTGCGATGTTTGGTGGGAATCGAGTATTATGTCAATGAAAAAGTCAGTGAACAAACGTCATATCACGTTGATCAGTATACCATATCAAGAAATATGTATTCTAGAACAAGTATAGGGCGATAATTGAAGACAATTTATTATCACTGTTCTGTTTGGGGCAAACGACCGAAAGAAAATAAAAAAAACATAAGTACATCTAAGAACTATTTTTCTCGGAACATGTATGTAATAATGTGATGCAGTCATTAGCACAGGCCTGTGCTGGGAGAAATGGTCACTTTCCATGGCTATGCTGAAATATAAATAATGTTCAGACATTCCTTACCATAACAACGTATTGAAGTTAGTTTGTTTGTTCCTGTTACTTTGCAAGAGGGTGGCATATACATGTAAAGGTTCAGAATTAGGAACTTTTTTTTTCATTCGCCGTTAACATTTCAAACAATGTCAGTTTTCCATTACACAGCACTGTGATTATCTGTAACTATGTATGATCACAGAACTGTTTGGTGTGAAACGACAAAAATAATCAACTACGCGCAGAATTCGCAACTAAAACACTTAATTAATGGCTGACTAACTATAAACGCTTAACCGACGCAAAATTTACATTCGGTTAGGTGGTTGAGCAATTTTACCAACCTGAACTAAACAAACGGAAGTGCTTATTTATCCCCATACCTGTGTGTGATAATGTGATACAGCCATTAGCACATGCATGTGCTGTGGGAAATGGCCACATGTAATGCCGAAGGTGTAATATTGCGACTGCAGACGCATTCACGTCTAAGTTTGGGAACACCAACTTGAGGTACTCCGTGTGAACAGAAAGCGTGTTTGAAATATTTGCTTTCCACTAAACACTGCTGCGATTATCTTTCCAAGGAATGATCACAGTCATGTTTGGTGAGAAACGAATATTATGTCAACGAAACATTCATTGTTTAAGACATTATGTATCATGTGGAACTGTTTTCCACCTCGAGAAATATATGTATACTAGAAGCAATAAAAGGTGACTATCCAAGCCAATTTATGATCACTGTCTTGTTTAAGGCCTATCTTAGGAAAGAAGGTAAGAAAACTAAGTAAGTTCTATTTTTCCTGTTACATGTATGTGATAATGTGATAGAGTCATTAGCACATGCCTGTGCTGGGAGAAATGGTCACTTCTCATGTCTTCAATCGCCTTTTGAACGAATGATCACAGTAATGTTTGGGCAAAAACGAATATTATGTCAACGAAACATTCATTGCCTAAAACGTCTGATATCATAGAGAACTGTATACCATCTTAAGAGATATGTATTCAAGAACTTAGAACAATTTCAGGCGATTTTCCAAATCAATATTATGATCACGGTTTGAGGTAAAAAAAGAACAAAAGAAGCTTAACAAGTATAAAGTACTATTTATCCTTGTACATGCATGTGATAATGTGATACAGCCATTAGCACATGCCTGTGCTGGGAGAAATGGTCACTTCTCATGTCTTCAATTGCCTTTTCAACGAATGATCACAGTAATGTTTGGGAAAAAAACGAATATTATGTCAACGAAACATTCATTGCTTGAAACGTCTGATATCATAGAGAACTGTACACCATCTTAAGAGATATGTATTGAAGATGTTAGAACAATTTCAGGCGATTTTCCAAATCAATATTATGATCACGGTTTGAGGTACAAAAGAACGAAAGAAGCTAAACAAGTATAAAGTACTATTTATCCTTGTACATGTATGTGATAATGTGATACAGCCATTAGCACATGCCTGTGCTGGGAAAAATGGTCACTTGCAATGCCGAAGGTAAAATTCAATGACGAATGCTGAGGCATTCATGATTGCTTTCGGGAAAACCAACTAGAAATGTAGAAAGTAAAGCGTGTTTTTAATGGTTGCCTTTCCACGAAACACTGCTGCGATTTGTGTTGGGAATCGAGTATTATGTCAACGAAAAAGTCTGTGTACAATCATAAAATCACGTCGAACAGTATACCATATCAAAAATATGTATTCTAGAACAAGTTTAGAGCGATAATTGAAGACAATTTATTATCACTGCTCTGTTTGGGGAAAAACGACCAAAAGAAAATTAAAAAACATAAGTTCATCTAAGAACTATTTTTCTCGGTACATGTATGTGATAATGTGATGCAGTCATTAGCACATGCCTGTGCTGGGAGAAATGGTCACTTGCAATGCCGAAGGTGAAAATATGACGAATGTTGAGAATTCATGACTACTTTTGGGAAAACCAACTAGAAATGCGAAAAGAAATGCATGTTTCAATGGTTGCCTTTCCACTAAACACAGCTGCGATGTTAGGTGGGAATCGAGTATTATGTCAACGAAAAAGTCAGTGTACAAACGTCAAATCACGTTGATCAGTATACCATATCAAGAAATATGTATTCTAGAACAAGTATAGGGCGATAATTCAAGACAATTTATTATCGCTGTTCTGTTTGGGCAAAACGACCCAAAGAACATTAAAAAACATAAGTACATCTAAGAACTATTTTTCTCGGAACATGTATGTGATAATGTGATACAGTCATTAGCACAGGCCTGTGCTGGGAGAAATGGTCACTTGCAATGCCGAAGGTGAAAATAGGACGAATGTTGAGAATTCATGACCACTTTTGGGAAAACCAACTAGAAATGAGAAAACAAATGCATGTTTTTAATGGTTGCCTTTCCACTAAACACAGCTGCGATGTTTGGTGGGAATCGAGTATTATGTCAATGAAAACGTCAGTGTACAAACGTCATATCACGTTGATCAGTATACCATATCAAGAAATATGTATTCTAGAACAAGTATAGGGCGATAATTGAAGACAATTTATTATCACTGTTCTGTTTGGGGCAAACGACCGAAAGAAAATAAAAAAAACATAAGTACATCTAAGAACTATTTTTCTCGGAACATGTATGTAATAATGTGATGCAGTCATTAGCACAGGCCTGTGCTGGGAGAAATGGTCACTTTCCATGGCTATGCTGAAATATAAATAATGTTCAGACATTCCTTACCATAACAACGTATTGAAGTTAGTTTGTTTGTTCCTGTTACTTTGCAAGAGGGTGGCATATACATGTAAAGGTTCAGAATTAGGAACTTTTTTTTTCATTCGCCGTTAACATTTCAAACAATGTCAGTTTTCCATTACACAGCACTGTGATTATCTGTAACTATGTATGATCACAGAACTGTTTGGTGTGAAACGACAAAAATAATCAACTACGCGCAGAATTCGCAACTAAAACACTTAATTAATGGCTGACTAACTATAAACGCTTAACCGACGCAAAATTTACATTCGGTTAGGTGGTTGAGCAATTTTACCAACCTGAACTAAACAAACGGAAGTGCTTATTTATCCCCATACCTGTGTGTGATAATGTGATACAGCCATTAGCACATGCATGTGCTGTGGGAAATGGCCACATGTAATGCCGAAGGTGTAATATTGCGACTGCAGACGCATTCACGTCTAAGTTTGGGAACACCAACTTGAGGTACTCCGTGTGAACAGAAAGCGTGTTTGAAATATTTGCTTTCCACTAAACACTGCTGCGATTATCTTTCCAAGGAATGATCACAGTAATGTTTGGTGAGAAACGAATATTATGTCAACGAAACATTCATTGTTTAAGACATTATGTATCATGTGGAACTGTTTTCCACCTCGAGAAATATATGTATACTAGAAGCAATAAAAGGTGACTATCCAAGCCAATTTATGATCACTGTCTTGTTTAAGGCCTATCTTAGGAAAGAAGGTAAGAAAACTAAGTAAGTTCTATTTTTCCTGTTACATGTATGTGATAATGTGATAGAGTCATTAGCACATGCCTGTGCTGGGAGAAATGGTCACTTCTCATGTCTTCAATCGCCTTTTGAACGAATGATCACAGTAATGTTTGGGCAAAAACGAATATTATGTCAACGAAACATTCATTGCCTAAAACGTCTGATATCATAGAGAACTGTATACCATCTTAAGAGATATGTATTCAAGAACTTAGAACAATTTCAGGCGATTTTCCAAATCAATATTATGATCACGGTTTGAGGTAAATAAAGAACAAAAGAAGCTTAACAAGTATAAAGTACTATTTATCCTTGTACATGCATGTGATAATGTGATACAGCCATTAGCACATGCCTGTGCTGGGAGAAATGGTCACTTCTCATGTCTTCAATTGCCTTTTCAACGAATGATCACAGTAATGTTTGGGAAAAAAACGAATATTATGTCAACGAAACATTCATTGCTTGAAACGTCTGATATCATAGAGAACTGTACACCATCTTAAGAGATATGTATTGAAGATGTTAGAACAATTTCAGGCGATTTTCCAAATCAATATTATGATCACGGTTTGAGGTACAAAAGAACGAAAGAAGCTAAACAAGTATAAAGTACTATTTATCCTTGTACATGTATGTGATAATGTGATACAGCCATTAGCACATGCCTGTGCTGGGAAAAATGGTCACTTGCAATGCCGAAGGTAAAATTCAATGACGAATGCTGAGGCATTCATGATTGCTTTCGGGAAAACCAACTAGAAATGTAGAAAGTAAAGCGTGTTTTTAATGGTTGCCTTTCCACGAAACACTGCTGCGATTTGTGTTGGGAATCGAGTATTATGTCAACGAAAAAGTCTGTGTACAATCATAAAATCACGTCGAACAGTATACCATATCAAAAATATGTATTCTAGAACAAGTTTAGAGCGATAATTGAAGACAATTTATTATCACTGCTCTGTTTGGGGAAAAACGACCAAAAGAAAATTAAAAAACATAAGTTCATCTAAGAACTATTTTTCTCGGTACATGTATGTGATAATGTGATGCAGTCATTAGCACATGCCTGTGCTGGGAGAAATGGTCACTTGCAATGCCGAAGGTGAAAATATGACGAATGTTGAGAATTCATGACTACTTTTGGGAAAACCAACTAGAAATGCGAAAAGAAATGCATGTTTCAATGGTTGCCTTTCCACTAAACACAGCTGCGATGTTAGGTGGGAATCGAGTATTATGTCAACGAAAAAGTCAGTGTACAAACGTCAAATCACGTTAATCAGTATACCATATCAAGAAATATGTATTCTAGAACAAGTATAGGGCGATATTTCAAGACAATTTATTATCACTGTTCTGTTTGGGCAAAACGACCCAAAGAACATTAAAAAACATAAGTACATCTAAGAACTATTTTTCTCGGAACATGTATGTGATAATGTGATACAGTCATTAGCACAGGCCTGTGCTGGGAGAAATGGTCACTTGCAATGCCGAAGGTGAAAATAGGACGAATGTTGAGAATTCATGACCACTTTTGGGAAAACCAACTAGAAATGAGAAAACAAATGCATGTTTTTAATGGTTGCCTTTCCACTAAACACAGCTGCGATGTTTGGTGGGAATCGAGTATTATGTCAATGAAAACGTCAGTGTACAAACGTCATATCACGTTGATCAGTATACCATATCAAGAAATATGTATTCTAGAACAAGTATAGGGCGATAATTGAAGACAATTTATTATCACTGTTCTGTTTGGGGCAAACGACCGAAAGAAAATAAAAAAAACATAAGTACATCTAAGAACTATTTTTCTCGGAACATGTATGTAATAATGTGATGCAGTCATTAGCACAGGCCTGTGCTGGGAGAAATCACTTTCCATGGCTATGCTGAAATATAAATAATGTTCAGACATTCCTTACCATAACAACGTATTGAAGTTAGTTTGTTTGTTCCTGTTACTTTGCAAGAGGGTGGCATATACATGTAAAGGTTCAGAATTAGGAACTTTTTTTTTCATTCGCCGTTAACATTTCAAACAATGTCAGTTTTCCATTACACAGCACTGTGATTATCTGTAACTATGTATGATCACAGAACTGTTTGGTGTGAAACGACAAAAATAATCAACTACGCGCAGAATTCGCAACTAAAACACTTAATTAATGGCTGACTAACTATAAACGCTTAACCGACGCAAAATTTACATTCGGTTAGGTGGTTGAGCAATTTTACCAACCTGAACTAAACAAACGGAAGTGCTTATTTATCCCCATACCTGTGTGTGATAATGTGATACAGCCATTAGCACATGCATGTGCTGTGGGAAATGGCCACATGTAATGCCGAAGGTGTAATATTGCGACTGCAGACGCATTCACGTCTAAGTTTGGGAACACCAACTTGAGGTACTCCGTGTGAACAGAAAGCGTGTTTGAAATATTTGCTTTCCACTAAACACTGCTGCGATTATCTTTCCAAGGAATGATCACAGTAATGTTTGGTGAGAAACGAATATTATGTCAACGAAACATTCATTGTTTAAGACATTATGTATCATGTGGAACTGTTTTCCACCTCGAGAAATATATGTATACTAGAAGCAATAAAAGGTGACTATCCAAGCCAATTTATGATCACTGTCTTGTTTAAGGCCTATCTTAGGAAAGAAGGTAAGAAAACTAAGTAAGTTCTATTTTTCCTGTTACATGTATGTGATAATGTGATAGAGTCATTAGCACATGCCTGTGCTGGGAGAAATGGTCACTTCTCATGTCTTCAATCGCCTTTTGAACGAATGATCACAGTAATGTTTGGGCAAAAACGAATATTATGTCAACGAAACATTCATTGCCTAAAACGTCTGATATCATAGAGAACTGTATACCATCTTAAGAGATATGTATTCAAGAACTTAGAACAATTTCAGGCGATTTTCCAAATCAATATTATGATCACGGTTTGAGGTAAAAAAAGAACAAAAGAAGCTTAACAAGTATAAAGTACTATTTATCCTTGTACATGCATGTGATAATGTGATACAGCCATTAGCACATGCCTGTGCTGGGAGAAATGGTCACTTCTCATGTCTTCAATTGCCTTTTCAACGAATGATCACAGTAATGTTTGGGAAAAAAACGAATATTATGTCAACGAAACATTCATTGCTTGAAACGTCTGATATCATAGAGAACTGTACACCATCTTAAGAGATATGTATTGAAGATGTTAGAACAATTTCAGGCGATTTTCCAAATCAATATTATGATCACGGTTTGAGGTACAAAAGAACGAAAGAAGCTAAACAAGTATAAAGTACTATTTATCCTTGTACATGTATGTGATAATGTGATACAGCCATTAGCACATGCCTGTGCTGGGAAAAATGGTCACTTGCAATGCCGAAGGTAAAATTCAATGACGAATGCTGAGGCATTCATGATTGCTTTCGGGAAAACCAACTAGAAATGTAGAAAGTAAAGCGTGTTTTTAATGGTTGCCTTTCCACGAAACACTGCTGCGATTTGTGTTGGGAATCGAGTATTATGTCAACGAAAAAGTCTGTGTACAATCATAAAATCACGTCGAACAGTATACCATATCAAAAATATGTATTCTAGAACAAGTTTAGAGCGATAATTGAAGACAATTTATTATCACTGCTCTGTTTGGGGAAAAACGACCAAAAGAAAATTAAAAAACATAAGTTCATCTAAGAACTATTTTTCTCGGTACATGTATGTGATAATGTGATGCAGTCATTAGCACATGCCTGTGCTGGGAGAAATGGTCACTTGCAATGCCGAAGGTGAAAATATGACGAATGTTGAGAATTCATGACTACTTTTGGGAAAACCAACTAGAAATGCGAAAAGAAATGCATGTGTCAATGGTTGCCTTTCCACTAAACACAGCTGCGATGTTAGGTGGGAATCGAGTATTATGTCAACGAAAAAGTCAGTGTACAAACGTCAAATCACGTTGATCAGTATACCATATCAAGAAATATGTATTCTAGAACAAGTATAGGGCGATAATTCAAGACAATTTATTATCACTGTTCTGTTTGGGCAAAACGACCCAAAGAACATTAAAAAACATAAGTACATCTAAGAACTATTTTTCTCGGAACATGTATGTGATAATGTGATACAGTCATTAGCACAGGCCTGTGCTGGGAGAAATGGTCACTTGCAATGCCGAAGGTGAAAATAGGACGAATGTTGAGAATTCATGACCACTTTTGGGAAAACCAACTAGAAATGAGAAAACAAATGCATGTTTTTAATGGTTGCCTTTCCACTAAACACAGCTGCGATGTTTGGTGGGAATCGAGTATTATGTCAATGAAAACGTCAGTGTACAAACGTCATATCACGTTGATCAGTATACCATATCAAGAAATATGTATTCTAGAACAAGTATAGGGCGATAATTGAAGACAATTTATTATCACTGTTCTGTTTGGGGCAAACGACCGAAAGAAAATTAAAAAAACATAAGTACATCTAAGAACTATTTTTCTCGGAACATGTATGTAATAATGTGATGCAGTCATTAGCACAGGCCTGTGCTGGGAGAAATGGTCACTTTCCATGGCTATGCTGAAATATAAATAATGTTCAGACATTCCTTACCATAACAACGTATTGAAGTTAGTTTGTTTGTTCCTGTTACTTTGCAAGAGGGTGGCATATACATGTAAAGGTTCAGAATTAGGAACTTTTTTTTCATTCGCCGTTAACATTTCAAACAATGTCAGTTTTCCATTACACAGCACTGTGATTATCTGTAACTATGTATGATCACAGAACTGTTTGGTGTGAAAAGACAAAAATAATCAACTACGCGCAACTAAAACACTTAATTAATGGCTGACTAACTATAAACGCTTAACCGACGCAAAATTTACATTCGGTTAGGTGGTTGAGCAATTTTACCAAACTGAACTAAACAAACGGAAGTGCTTATTTATCCCCATACCTGTGTGTGATAATGTGATACAGCCATTAGCACATGCATGTGCTGTGGGAAATGGCCACATGTAATGCCGAAGGTGTAATATTGCGACTGCAGACGCATTCACGTCTAAGTTTGGGAACACCAACTAGAGGTACTCCGTGTGAACAGAAAGCGTGTTTGAAATATTTGCTTTCCACTAAGCACTGCTGCGATTATCTTTCCAAGGAATGATCACAGTAATGTTTGGTGAGAAACGAATATTATGTCAACGAAACATTCATTGTTTAAGACATTATGTATCATGTGAAAATGTTTTCCACCTCAAGAAATATATGTATACTAGAAGCAATAAAAGGTGACTATCCAAGCCAATTTATGATCACTGTCTTGTTTAAGGCCTATCTTAGGAAAGAAGGTAAGAAAACTTAGTAAGTTCTATTTTTCCTGTTACATGTATGTGATAATGTGATAGAGTCATTAGCACGTGCCTGTGCTGGGAGAAATGGTCACTTCTCATGTCTTCAATCGCCTTTTGAACGAATGATCACAGTAATGTTTGGGGAAAAACGAATATTATGTCAACGAAACATTCATTGCCTAAAACGTCTGATATCATAGAGAACTGTATACCATCTTAAGAGATATAGGTATTCAAGAAGTTAGAACAATTTCAGGCGATTTTCCAAATCAATATTATGATCACGGTTTGAGGTAAAAAGAACAAAAGAAGCTTAACAAGTATAAAGTACTATTTATCCTTGTACATGCATGTGATAATGTGATACAGCCATTAGCACATGCCTGTGCTGGGAGAAATGGTCACTTCTCATGTCTTCAATTGCCTTTTCAACGAATGATCACAGTAATGTTTGGGAAAAAAACGAATATTATGTCAACGAAACATTCATTGCTTGAAACGTCTGATATCATAGAGAACTGTACACCATCTTAAGAGATATGTATTGAAGATGTTAGAACAATTTCAGGCGATTTTCCAAATCAATATTATGATCACGGTTTGAGGTACAAAAGAACGAAAGAAGCTAAACAAGTATAAAGTACTATTTATCCTTGTACATGTATGTGATAATGTGATACAGCCATTAGCACATGCCTGTGCTGGGAAAAATGGTCACTTGCAATGCCGAAGGTAAAATTCAATGACGAATGCTGAGGCATTCATGATTGCTTTCGGGAAAACCAACTAGAAATGTATAAAGTAAAGCGTGTTTTTAATGGTTGCCTTTCCACGAAACACTGCTGCGATTTGTGTTGGGAATCGAGTATTATGTCAACGAAAAAGTCTGTGTACAATCATAAAATCACGTCGAACAGTATACCATATCAAAAATATGTATTCTGGAACAAGTTTAGAGCGATAATTGAAGACAATTTATTATCACTGCTCTGTTTGGGGAAAAACGACCAAAAGAAAATTAAAAAACATAAGTTCATCTAAGAACTATTTTTCTCGGTACATGTATGTGATAATGTGATACAGTCATTAGCACATGCCTGTGCTGGGAGAAATGGTCACTTGCAATGCCGAAGGTGAAAATATGACGAATGTTGAGAATTCATGACTACTTTTGGGAAAACCAACTAGAAATGCGAAAAGAAATGCATGTTTCAATTGTTGCCTTTCCACTAAACACAGCTGCGATGTTAGGTGGGAATCGAGTATTATGTCAACGAAAAAGTCAGAATACAAACGTCAAATCACGTTGATCAGTATACCATATCAAGAAATATGTATTCTAGAACAAGTATAGGGCGATAATTCAAGACAATTTATTATCACTGTTCTGTTTGGGCAAAACGACCCAAAGAACAATAAAAAACATAAGTACATCTAAGAACTATTTTTCTCGGAACATGTATGTGATAATGTGATACAGTCATTAGCACAGGCCTGTGCTGGGAGAAATGGTCACTTGCAATGCCGAAGGTGAAAATAGGACGAATGTTGAGAATTCATGACCACTTTTGGGAAAACCAACTAGAAATGAGAAAACAAATGCATGTTTTTAATGGTTGCCTTTCCACTAAACACAGCTGCGATGTTTGGTGGGAATCGAGTATTATGTCAATGAAAAAGTCACTGAACAAACGTCATATCACGTTGATCAGTATACCATATCAAGAAATATGTATTCTAGAACAAGTATAGGGCGATAATTGATGACAATTTATTATCACTGTTCTGTTTGGGGCAAACGACCGAAAGAAAATTAAAAAAACATAAGTACATCTAAGAACTATTTTTCTCGGAACATGTATGTAATAATGTGATACAGTCATTAGCACAGGCCTGTGCTGGGAGAAATGGTCACTTTCCATGGCTATGCTGAAATATAAATAATGTTCAGACATTCCTTACCATAACAACGTATTGAAGTTAGTTTGTTTATTCCTGTTACTTTGCAAGAGGGTGGCATATACATGTAAAGGTACAGAATTAGGAACTTTTTTTTTCATTCGCCGTTAACATTTCAAACAATGTCAGTTTTCCATTACACAGCACTGTGATTATCTGTAACTATGTATGATCACAGAACTGTTTGGTGTGAAACGACAAAAATAATCAACTACGCGCAGAATTCGCAACTAAAACACTTAATTAATGGCTGACTAACTATAAACGCTTAACCGACGCAAAATTTACATTCGGTTAGGTGGTTGAGCAATTTTACCAACCTGAACTAAACAAACGGAAGTGCTTATTTATCCCCATACCTGTGTGTGATAATGTGATACAGCCATTAGCACATGCATGTGCTGTGGGAAATGGCCACATGTAATGCCGAAGGTGTAATATTGCGACTGCAGACGCATTCACGTCTAAGTTTGGGAACACCAACTAGAGGTACTCCGTGTGAACAGAAAGCGTGTTTGAAATATTTGCTTTCCACTAAACACTGCTGCGATTATCTTTCCAAGGAATGATCACAGTAATGTTTGGTGAGAAACGAATATTATGTCAACGAAACATTCATTGTTTAAGACATTATGTATCATGTGGAAATGTTTTCCACCTCAAGAAATATATGTATACTAGAAGCAATAAAAGGTGACTATCCAAGCCAATTTATGATCACTGTCTTGTTTAAGGCCTATCTTAGGAAAGAAGGTAAGAAAACTAAGTAAGTTCTATTTTTCCTGTTACATGTATGTGATAATGTGATAGAGTCATTAGCACATGCCTGTGCTGGGAGAAATGGTCACTTCTCATGTCTTCAATCGCCTTTTGAACGAATGATCACAGTAATGTTTGGGCAAAAACGAATATTATGTCAACGAAACATTCATTGCCTAAAACGTCTGATATCATAGAGAACTGTATACCATCTTAAGAGATATAGGTATTCAAGAAGTTAGAACAATTTCAGGCGATTTTCCAAATCAATATTATGATCACGGTTTGAGGTAAAAAAGAACAAAAGAAGCTTAACAAGTATAAAGTACTATTTATCCTTGTACATGCATGTGATAATGTGATACAGCCATTAGCACATGCCTGTGCTGGGAGAAATGGTCACTTCTCATGTCTTCAATTGCCTTTTCAACGAATGATCACAGTAATGTTTGGGAAAAAAACGAATATTATGTCAACGAAACATTCATTGCTTGAAACGTCTGATATCATAGAGAACTGTACACCATCTTAAGAGATATGTATTGAAGATGTTAGAACAATTTCAGGCGATTTTCCAAATCAATATTATGATCACGGTTTGAGGTACAAAAGAACGAAAGAAGCTAAACAAGTATAAAGTACTATTTATCCTTGTACATGTGTGTGATAATGTGATACAGCCATTAGCACATGCCTGTGCTGGGAAAAATGGTCACTTGCAATGCCGAAGGTAAAATTCAATGACGAATGCTGAGGCATTCATGATTGCTTTCGGGAAAACCAACTACAAATGTAGAAAGTAAAGCGTGTTTTTAATGGTTGCCTTTCCACGAAACACTGCTGCGATTTGTGTTGGGAATCGAGTATTATGTCAACGAAAAAGTCTGTGTACAATCATAAAATCACGTCGAACAGTATACCATATCAAAAATATGTATTCTAGAACAAGTTTAGAGCGATAATTGAAGACAATTTATTATCACTGCTCTGTTTGGGGAAAAACGACCAAAAGAAAATTAAAAAACATAAGTTCATCTAAGAACTATTTTTCTCGGTACATGTATGTGATAATGTGATGCAGTCATTAGCACATGCCTGTGCTGGGAGAAATGGTCACTTGCAATGCCGAAGGTGAAAATATGACGAATGTTGAGAATTCATGACTACTTTTGGGAAAACCAACTAGAAATGCGAAAAGCAATGCATGTTTCAATGGTTGCCTTTCCACTAAACACAGCTGCGATGTTAGGTGGGAATCGAGTATTATGTCAACGAAAAAGTCAGTGTACAAACGTCAAATCACGTTGATCAGTATACCATATCAAGAAATATGTATTCTAGAACAAGTATAGGGCGATATTTCAAGACAATTTATTATCACTGTTCTGTTTGGGCAAAACGACCCAAAGAACATTAAAAAACATAAGTACATCTAAGAACTATTTTTCTCGGAACATGTATGTGATAATGTGATACAGTCATTAGCACAGGCCTGTGCTGGGAGAAATGGTCACTTGCAATGCCGAAGGTGAAAATAGGACGAATGTTGAGAATTCATGACCACTTTTGGGAAAACCAACTAGAAATGAGAAAACAAATGCATGTTTTTAATGGTTGCCTTTCCACTAAACACAGCTGCGATGTTTGGTGGGAATCGAGTATTATGTCAATGAAAACGTCAGTGTACAAACGTCATATCACGTTGATCAGTATACCATATCAAGAAATATGTATTCTAGAACAAGTATAGGGCGATAATTGAAGACAATTTATTATCACTGTTCTGTTTGGGGCAAACGACCGAAAGAAAATTAAAAAAACATAAGTACATCTAAGAACTATTTTTCTCGGAACATGTATGTAATAATGTGATGCAGTCATTAGCACAGGCCTGTGCTGGGAGAAATGGTTACTTTCCATGGCTATGCTGAAATATAAATAATGTTCAGACATTCCTTACCATAACAACGTATTGAAGTTAGTTTGTTTGTTCCTGTTACTTTGCAAGAGGGTGGCATATACATGTAAAGGTTCAGAATTAGGAACTTTTTTTTTCATTCGCCGTTAACATTTCAAACAATGTCAGTTTTCCATTACACAGCACTGTGATTATCTGTAACTATGTATGATCACAGAACTGTTTGGTGTGAAACGACAAAAATAATCAACTACGCGCAGAATTCGCAACTAAAACACTTAATTAATGGCTGACTAACTATAAACGCTTAACCGACGCAAAATTTACATTCGGTTAGGTGGTTGAGCAATTTTACCAACCTGAACTAAACAAACGGAAGTGCTTATTTATCCCCATACCTGTGTGTGATAATGTGATACAGCCATTAGCACATGCATGTGCTGTGGGAAATGGCCACATGTAATGCCGAAGGTGTAATATTGCGACTGCAGACGCATTCACGTCTAATTTTGGGAACACCAACTAGAGGTACTCCGTGTGAACAGAAAGCGTGTTTGAAATATTTGCTTTCCACTAAACACTGCTGCGATTATCTTTCCAAGGAATGATCACAGTAATGTTTGGTGAGAAACGAATATTATGTCAACGAAACATTCATTGTTTAAGACATTATGTATCATGTGGAACTGTTTTCCACCTCAAGAAATATATGTATACTAGAAGCAATAAAAGGTGACTATCCAAGCCAATTTATGATCACTGTCTTGTTTAAGGCCTATCTTAGGAAAGAAGGTAAGAAAACTAAGTAAGTTCTATTTTTCCTGTTACATGTATGTGATAATGTGATAGAGTCATTAGCACATGCCTGTGCTGGGAGAAATGGTCACTTCTCATGTCTTCAATCGCCTTTTGAACGAATGATCACAGTAATGTTTGGGCAAAAACGAATATTATGTCAACGAAACATTCATTGCCTAAAACGTCTGATATCATAGAGAACTGTATACCATCTTAAGAGATATAGGTATTCAAGAAGTTAGAACAATTTCAGGCGATTTTCCAAATCAATATTATGATCACGGTTTGAGGTAAAAAAGAACAAAAGAAGCTTAACAAGTATAAAGTACTATTTATCCTTGTACATGCATGTGATAATGTGATACAGCCATTAGCACATGCCTGTGCTGGGAGAAATGGTCACTTCTCATGTCTTCAATTGCCTTTTCAACGAATGATCACAGTAATGTTTGGGAAAAAAACGAATATTATGTCAACGAAACATTCATTGCTTGAAACGTCTGATATCATAGAGAACTGTACACCATCTTAAGAGATATGTATTGAAGATGTTAGAACAATTTCAGGCGATTTTCCAAATCAATATTATGATCACGGTTTGAGGTACAAAAGAACGAAAGAAGCTAAACAAGTATAAAGTACTATTTATCCTTGTACATGTATGTGATAATGTGATACAGCCATTAGCACATGCCTGTGCTGGGAAAAATGGTCACTTGCAATGCCGAAGGTAAAATTCAATGACGAATGCTGAGGCATTCATGATTGCTTTCGGGAAAACCAACTAGAAATGTAGAAAGTAAAGCGTGTTTTTAATGGTTGCCTTTCCACGAAACACTGCTGCGATTTGTGTTGGGAATCGAGTATTATGTCAACGAAAAAGTCTGTGTACAATCATAAAATCACGTCGAACAGTATACCATATCAAAAATATGTATTCTAGAACAAGTTTAGAGCGATAATTGAAGACAATTTATTATCACTGCTCTGTTTGGGGAAAAACGACCAAAAGAAAATTAAAAAACATAAGTTCATCTAAGAACTATTTTTCTCGGTACATGTATGTGATAATGTGATGCAGTCATTAGCACATGCCTGTGCTGGGAGAAATGGTCACTTGCAATGCCGAAGGTGAAAATATGACGAATGTTGAGAATTCATGACTACTTTTGGGAAAACCAACTAGAAATGCGAAAAGAAATGCATGTTTCAATGGTTGCCTTTCCACTAAACACAGCTGCGATGTTAGGTGGGAATCGAGTATTATGTCAACGAAAAAGTCAGTGTACAAACGTCAAATCACGTTGATCAGTATACCATATCAAGAAATATGTATTCTAGAACAAGTATAGGGCGATAATTCAAGACAATTTATTATCGCTGTTCTGTTTGGGCAAAACGACCCAAAGAACATTAAAAAACATAAGTACATCTAAGAACTATTTTTCTCGGAACATGTATGTGATAATGTGATACAGTCATTAGCACAGGCCTGTGCTGGGAGAAATGGTCACTTGCAATGCCGAAGGTGAAAATAGGACGAATGTTGAGAATTCATGACCACTTTTGGGAAAACCAACTAGAAATGAGAAAACAAATGCATGTTTTTAATGGTTGCCTTTCCACTAAACACAGCTGCGATGTTTGGTGGGAATCGAGTATTATGTCAATGAAAACGTCAGTGTACAAACGTCATATCACGTTGATCAGTATACCATATCAAGAAATATGTATTCTAGAACAAGTATAGGGCGATAATTGAAGACAATTTATTATCACTGTTCTGTTTGGGGCAAACGACCGAAAGAAAATAAAAAAAACATAAGTACATCTAAGAACTATTTTTCTCGGAACATGTATGTAATAATGTGATGCAGTCATTAGCACAGGCCTGTGCTGGGAGAAATGGTCACTTTCCATGGCTATGCTGAAATATAAATAATGTTCAGACATTCCTTACCATAACAACGTATTGAAGTTAGTTTGTTTGTTCCTGTTACTTTGCAAGAGGGTGGCATATACATGTAAAGGTTCAGAATTAGGAACTTTTTTTTTCATTCGCCGTTAACATTTCAAACAATGTCAGTTTTCCATTACACAGCACTGTGATTATCTGTAACTATGTATGATCACAGAACTGTTTGGTGTGAAACGACAAAAATAATCAACTACGCGCAGAATTCGCAACTAAAACACTTAATTAATGGCTGACTAACTATAAACGCTTAACCGACGCAAAATTTACATTCGGTTAGGTGGTTGAGCAATTTTACCAACCTGAACTAAACAAACGGAAGTGCTTATTTATCCCCATACCTGTGTGTGATAATGTGATACAGCCATTAGCACATGCATGTGCTGTGGGAAATGGCCACATGTAATGCCGAAGGTGTAATATTGCGACTGCAGACGCATTCACGTCTAAGTTTGGGAACACCAACTTGAGGTACTCCGTGTGAACAGAAAGCGTGTTTGAAATATTTGCTTTCCACTAAACACTGCTGCGATTATCTTTCCAAGGAATGATCACAGTAATGTTTGGTGAGAAACGAATATTATGTCAACGAAACATTCATTGTTTAAGACATTATGTATCATGTGGAACTGTTTTCCACCTCGAGAAATATATGTATACTAGAAGCAATAAAAGGTGACTATCCAAGCCAATTTATGATCACTGTCTTGTTTAAGGCCTATCTTAGGAAAGAAGGTAAGAAAACTAAGTAAGTTCTATTTTTCCTGTTACATGTATGTGATAATGTGATAGAGTCATTAGCACATGCCTGTGCTGGGAGAAATGGTCACTTCTCATGTCTTCAATCGCCTTTTGAACGAATGATCACAGTAATGTTTGGGCAAAAACGAATATTATGTCAACGAAACATTCATTGCCTAAAACGTCTGATATCATAGAGAACTGTATACCATCTTAAGAGATATGTATTCAAGAACTTAGAACAATTTCAGGCGATTTTCCAAATCAATATTATGATCACGGTTTGAGGTAAATAAAGAACAAAAGAAGCTTAACAAGTATAAAGTACTATTTATCCTTGTACATGCATGTGATAATGTGATACAGCCATTAGCACATGCCTGTGCTGGGAGAAATGGTCACTTCTCATGTCTTCAATTGCCTTTTCAACGAATGATCACAGTAATGTTTGGGAAAAAAACGAATATTATGTCAACGAAACATTCATTGCTTGAAACGTCTGATATCATAGAGAACTGTACACCATCTTAAGAGATATGTATTGAAGATGTTAGAACAATTTCAGGCGATTTTCCAAATCAATATTATGATCACGGTTTGAGGTACAAAAGAACGAAAGAAGCTAAACAAGTATAAAGTACTATTTATCCTTGTACATGTATGTGATAATGTGATACAGCCATTAGCACATGCCTGTGCTGGGAAAAATGGTCACTTGCAATGCCGAAGGTAAAATTCAATGACGAATGCTGAGGCATTCATGATTGCTTTCGGGAAAACCAACTAGAAATGTAGAAAGTAAAGCGTGTTTTTAATGGTTGCCTTTCCACGAAACACTGCTGCGATTTGTGTTGGGAATCGAGTATTATGTCAACGAAAAAGTCTGTGTACAATCATAAAATCACGTCGAACAGTATACCATATCAAAAATATGTATTCTAGAACAAGTTTAGAGCGATAATTGAAGACAATTTATTATCACTGCTCTGTTTGGGGAAAAACGACCAAAAGAAAATTAAAAAACATAAGTTCATCTAAGAACTATTTTTCTCGGTACATGTATGTGATAATGTGATGCAGTCATTAGCACATGCCTGTGCTGGGAGAAATGGTCACTTGCAATGCCGAAGGTGAAAATATGACGAATGTTGAGAATTCATGACTACTTTTGGGAAAACCAACTAGAAATGCGAAAAGAAATGCATGTTTCAATGGTTGCCTTTCCACTAAACACAGCTGCGATGTTAGGTGGGAATCGAGTATTATGTCAACGAAAAAGTCAGTGTACAAACGTCAAATCACGTTGATCAGTATACCATATCAAGAAATATGTATTCTAGAACAAGTATAGGGCGATAATTCAAGACAATTTATTATCACTGTTCTGTTTGGGCAAAACGACCCAAAGAACATTAAAAAACATAAGTACATCTAAGAACTATTTTTCTCGGAACATGTATGTGATAATGTGATACAGTCATTAGCACAGGCCTGTGCTGGGAGAAATGGTCACTTGCAATGCCGAAGGTGAAAATAGGACGAATGTTGAGAATTCATGACCACTTTTGGGAAAACCAACTAGAAATGAGAAAACAAATGCATGTTTTTAATGGTTGCCTTTCCACTAAACACAGCTGCGATGTTTGGTGGGAATCGAGTATTATGTCAATGAAAACGTCAGTGTACAAACGTCATATCACGTTGATCAGTATACCATATCAAGAAATATGTATTCTAGAACAAGTATAGGGCGATAATTGAAGACAATTTATTATCACTGTTCTGTTTGGGGCAAACGACCGAAAGAAAATTAAAAAAACATAAGTACATCTAAGAACTATTTTTCTCGGAACATGTATGTAATAATGTGATGCAGTCATTAGCACAGGCCTGTGCTGGGAGAAATGGTCACTTTCCATGGCTATGCTGAAATATAAATAATGTTCAGACATTCCTTACCATAACAACGTATTGAAGTTAGTTTGTTTGTTCCTGTTACTTTGCAAGAGGGTGGCATATACATGTAAAGGTTCAGAATTAGGAACTTTTTTTTTCATTCGCCGTTAACATTTCAAACAATGTCAGTTTTCCATTACACAGCACTGTGATTATCTGTAACTATGTATGATCACAGAACTGTTTGGTGTGAAACGACAAAAATAATCAACTACGCGCAGAATTCGCAACTAAAACACTTAATTAATGGCTGACTAACTATAAACGCTTAACCGACGCAAAATTTACATTCGGTTAGGTGGTTGAGCAATTTTACCAACCTGAACTAAACAAACGGAAGTGCTTATTTATCCCCATACCTGTGTGTGATAATGTGATACAGCCATTAGCACATGCATGTGCTGTGGGAAATGGCCACATGTAATGCCGAAGGTGTAATATTGCGACTGCAGACGCATTCACGTCTAAGTTTGGGAACACCAACTTGAGGTACTCCGTGTGAACAGAAAGCGTGTTTGAAATATTTGCTTTCCACTAAACACTGCTGCGATTATCTTTCCAAGGAATGATCACAGTAATGTTTGGTGAGAAACGAATATTATGTCAACGAAACATTCATTGTTTAAGACATTATGTATCATGTGGAACTGTTTTCCACCTCGAGAAATATATGTATACTAGAAGCAATAAAAGGTGACTATCCAAGCCAATTTATGATCACTGTCTTGTTTAAGGCCTATCTTAGGAAAGAAGGTAAGAAAACTAAGTAAGTTCTATTTTTCCTGTTACATGTATGTGATAATGTGATAGAGTCATTAGCACATGCCTGTGCTGGGAGAAATGGTCACTTCTCATGTCTTCAATCGCCTTTTGAACGAATGATCACAGTAATGTTTGGGCAAAAACGAATATTATGTCAACGAAACATTCATTGCCTAAAACGTCTGATATCATAGAGAACTGTATACCATCTTAAGAGATATGTATTCAAGAACTTAGAACAATTTCAGGCGATTTTCCAAATCAATATTATGATCACGGTTTGAGGTAAAAAAGAACAAAAGAAGCTTAACAAGTATAAAGTACTATTTATCCTTGTACATGCATGTGATAATGTGATACAGCCATTAGCACATGCCTGTGCTGGGAGAAATGGTCACTTCTCATGTCTTCAATTGCCTTTTCAACGAATGATCACAGTAATGTTTGGGAAAAAAACGAATATTATGTCAACGAAACATTCATTGCTTGAAACGTCTGATATCATAGAGAACTGTACACCATCTTAAGAGATATGTATTGAAGATGTTAGAACAATTTCAGGCGATTTTCCAAATCAATATTATGATCACGGTTTGAGGTACAAAAGAACGAAAGAAGCTAAACAAGTATAAAGTACTATTTATCCTTGTACATGTATGTGATAATGTGATACAGCCATTAGCACATGCCTGTGCTGGGAAAAATGGTCACTTGCAATGCCGAAGGTAAAATTCAATGACGAATGCTGAGGCATTCATGATTGCTTTCGGGAAAACCAACTAGAAATGTAGAAAGTAAAGCGTGTTTTTAATGGTTGCCTTTCCACGAAACACTGCTGCGATTTGTGTTGGGAATCGAGTATTATGTCAACGAAAAAGTCTGTGTACAATCATAAAATCACGTCGAACAGTATACCATATCAAAAATATGTATTCTAGAACAAGTTTAGAGCGATAATTGAAGACAATTTATTATCACTGCTCTGTTTGGGGAAAAACGACCAAAAGAAAATTAAAAAACATAAGTTCATCTAAGAACTATTTTTCTCGGTACATGTATGTGATAATGTGATGCAGTCATTAGCACATGCCTGTGCTGGGAGAAATGGTCACTTGCAATGCCGAAGGTGAAAATATGACGAATGTTGAGAATTCATGACTACTTTTGGGAAAACCAACTAGAAATGCGAAAAGAAATGCATGTTTCAATGGTTGCCTTTCCACTAAACACAGCTGCGATGTTAGGTGGGAATCGAGTATTATGTCAACGAAAAAGTCAGTGTACAAACGTCAAATCACGTTGATCAGTATACCATATCAAGAAATATGTATTCTAGAACAAGTATAGGGCGATAATTCAAGACAATTTATTATCGCTGTTCTGTTTGGGCAAAACGACCCAAAGAACATTAAAAAACATAAGTACATCTAAGAACTATTTTTCTCGGAACATGTATGTGATAATGTGATACAGTCATTAGCACAGGCCTGTGCTGGGAGAAATGGTCACTTGCAATGCCGAAGGTGAAAATAGGACGAATGTTGAGAATTCATGACCACTTTTGGGAAAACCAACTAGAAATGAGAAAACAAATGCATGTTTTTAATGGTTGCCTTTCCACTAAACACAGCTGCGATGTTTGGTGGGAATCGAGTATTATGTCAATGAAAACGTCAGTGTACAAACGTCATATCACGTTGATCAGTATACCATATCAAGAAATATGTATTCTAGAACAAGTATAGGGCGATAATTGAAGACAATTTATTATCACTGTTCTGTTTGGGGCAAACGACCGAAAGAAAATTAAAAAAACATAAGTACATCTAAGAACTATTTTTCTCGGAACATGTATGTAATAATGTGATGCAGTCATTAGCACAGGCCTGTGCTGGGAGAAATGGTCACTTTCCATGGCTATGCTGAAATATAAATAATGTTCAGACATTCCTTACCATAACAACGTATTGAAGTTAGTTTGTTTGTTCCTGTTACTTTGCAAGAGGGTGGCATATACATGTAAAGGTTCAGAATTAGGAACTTTTTTTTTCATTCGCCGTTAACATTTCAAACAATGTCAGTTTTCCATTACACAGCACTGTGATTATCTGTAACTATGTATGATCACAGAACTGTTTGGTGTGAAACGACAAAAATAATCAACTACGCGCAGAATTCGCAACTAAAACACTTAATTAATGGCTGACTAACTATAAACGCTTAACCGACGCAAAATTTACATTCGGTTAGGTGGTTGAGCAATTTTACCAACCTGAACTAAACAAACGGAAGTGCTTATTTATCCCCATACCTGTGTGTGATAATGTGATACAGCCATTAGCACATGCATGTGCTGTGGGAAATGGCCACATGTAATGCCGAAGGTGTAATATTGCGACTGCAGACGCATTCACGTCTAAGTTTGGGAACACCAACTTGAGGTACTCCGTGTGAACAGAAAGCGTGTTTGAAATATTTGCTTTCCACTAAACACTGCTGCGATTATCTTTCCAAGGAATGATCACAGTAATGTTTGGTGAGAAACGAATATTATGTCAACGAAACATTCATTGTTTAAGACATTATGTATCATGTGGAACTGTTTTCCACCTCGAGAAATATATGTATACTAGAAGCAATAAAAGGTGACTATCCAAGCCAATTTATGATCACTGTCTTGTTTAAGGCCTATCTTAGGAAAGAAGGTAAGAAAACTAAGTAAGTTCTATTTTTCCTGTTACATGTATGTGATAATGTGATAGAGTCATTAGCACATGCCTGTGCTGGGAGAAATGGTCACTTCTCATGTCTTCAATCGCCTTTTGAACGAATGATCACAGTAATGTTTGGGCAAAAACGAATATTATGTCAACGAAACATTCATTGCCTAAAACGTCTGATATCATAGAGAACTGTATACCATCTTAAGAGATATGTATTCAAGAACTTAGAACAATTTCAGGCGATTTTCCAAATCAATATTATGATCACGGTTTGAGGTAAAAAAGAACAAAAGAAGCTTAACAAGTATAAAGTACTATTTATCCTTGTACATGCATGTGATAATGTGATACAGCCATTAGCACATGCCTGTGCTGGGAGAAATGGTCACTTCTCATGTCTTCAATTGCCTTTTCAACGAATGATCACAGTAATGTTTGGGAAAAAAACGAATATTATGTCAACGAAACATTCATTGCTTGAAACGTCTGATATCATAGAGAACTGTACACCATCTTAAGAGATATGTATTGAAGATGTTAGAACAATTTCAGGCGATTTTCCAAATCAATATTATGATCACGGTTTGAGGTACAAAAGAACGAAAGAAGCTAAACAAGTATAAAGTACTATTTATCCTTGTACATGTATGTGATAATGTGATACAGCCATTAGCACATGCCTGTGCTGGGAAAAATGGTCACTTGCAATGCCGAAGGTAAAATTCAATGACGAATGCTGAGGCATTCATGATTGCTTTCGGGAAAACCAACTAGAAATGTAGAAAGTAAAGCGTGTTTTTAATGGTTGCCTTTCCACGAAACACTGCTGCGATTTGTGTTGGGAATCGAGTATTATGTCAACGAAAAAGTCTGTGTACAATCATAAAATCACGTCGAACAGTATACCATATCAAAAATATGTATTCTAGAACAAGTTTAGAGCGATAATTGAAGACAATTTATTATCACAGCTCTGTTTGGGGAAAAACGACCAAAAGAAAATTAAAAAACATAAGTTCATCTAAGAACTATTTTTCTCGGTACATGTATGTGATAATGTGATGCAGTCATTAGCACATGCCTGTGCTGGGAGAAATGGTCACTTGCAATGCCGAAGGTGAAAATATGACGAATGTTGAGAATTCATGACTACTTTTGGGAAAACCAACTAGAAATGCGAAAAGAAATGCATGTTTCAATGGTTGCCTTTCCACTAAACACAGCTGCGATGTTAGGTGGGAATCGAGTATTATGTCAACGAAAAAGTCAGTGTACAAACGTCAAATCACGTTGATCAGTATACCATATCAAGAAATATGTATTCTAGAACAAGTATAGGGCGATAATTCAAGACAATTTATTATCACTGTTCTGTTTGGGCAAAACGACCCAAAGAACATTAAAAAACATAAGTACATCTAAGAACTATTTTTCTCGGAACATGTATGTGATAATGTGATACAGTCATTAGCACAGGCCTGTGCTGGGAGAAATGGTCACTTGCAATGCCGAAGGTGAAAATAGGACGAATGTTGAGAATTCATGACCACTTTTGGGAAAACCAACTAGAAATGAGAAAACAAATGCATGTTTTTAATGGTTGCCTTTCCACTAAACACAGCTGCGATGTTTGGTGGGAATCGAGTATTATGTCAATGAAAACGTCAGTGTACAAACGTCATATCACGTTGATCAGTATACCATATCAAGAAATATGTATTCTAGAACAAGTATAGGGCGATAATTGAAGACAATTTATTATCACTGTTCTGTTTGGGGCAAACGACCGAAAGAAAATTAAAAAAACATAAGTACATCTAAGAACTATTTTTCTCGGAACATGTATGTAATAATGTGATGCAGTCATTAGCACAGGCCTGTGCTGGGAGAAATGGTCACTTTCCATGGCTATGCTGAAATATAAATAATGTTCAGACATTCCTTACCATAACAACGTATTGAAGTTAGTTTGTTTGTTCCTGTTACTTTGCAAGAGGGTGGCATATACATGTAAAGGTTCAGAATTAGGAACTTTTTTTTTCATTCGCCGTTAACATTTCAAACAATGTCAGTTTTCCATTACACAGCACTGTGATTATCTGTAACTATGTATGATCACAGAACTGTTTGGTGTGAAACGACAAAAATAATCAACTACGCGCAGAATTCGCAACTAAAACACTTAATTAATGGCTGACTAACTATAAACGCTTAACCGACGCAAAATTTACATTCGGTTAGGTGGTTGAGCAATTTTACCAACCTGAACTAAACAAACGGAAGTGCTTATTTATCCCCATACCTGTGTGTGATAATGTGATACAGCCATTAGCACATGCATGTGCTGTGGGAAATGGCCACATGTAATGCCGAAGGTGTAATATTGCGACTGCAGACGCATTCACGTCTAAGTTTGGGAACACCAACTTGAGGTACTCCGTGTGAACAGAAAGCGTGTTTGAAATATTTGCTTTCCACTAAACACTGCTGCGATTATCTTTCCAAGGAATGATCACAGTAATGTTTGGTGAGAAACGAATATTATGTCAACGAAACATTCATTGTTTAAGACATTATGTATCATGTGGAACTGTTTTCCACCTCGAGAAATATATGTATACTAGAAGCAATAAAAGGTGACTATCCAAGCCAATTTATGATCACTGTCTTGTTTAAGGCCTATCTTAGGAAAGAAGGTAAGAAAACTAAGTAAGTTCTATTTTTCCTGTTACATGTATGTGATAATGTGATAGAGTCATTAGCACATGCCTGTGCTGGGAGAAATGGTCACTTCTCATGTCTTCAATCGCCTTTTGAACGAATGATCACAGTAATGTTTGGGCAAAAACGAATATTATGTCAACGAAACATTCATTGCCTAAAACGTCTGATATCATAGAGAACTGTATACCATCTTAAGAGATATGTATTCAAGAACTTAGAACAATTTCAGGCGATTTTCCAAATCAATATTATGATCACGGTTTGAGGTAAAAAAGAACAAAAGAAGCTTAACAAGTATAAAGTACTATTTATCCTTGTACATGCATGTGATAATGTGATACAGCCATTAGCACATGCCTGTGCTGGGAGAAATGGTCACTTCTCATGTCTTCAATTGCCTTTTCAACGAATGATCACAGTAATGTTTGGGAAAAAAACGAATATTATGTCAACGAAACATTCATTGCTTGAAACGTCTGATATCATAGAGAACTGTACACCATCTTAAGAGATATGTATTGAAGATGTTAGAACAATTTCAGGCGATTTTCCAAATCAATATTATGATCACGGTTTGAGGTACAAAAGAACGAAAGAAGCTAAACAAGTATAAAGTACTATTTATCCTTGTACATGTATGTGATAATGTGATACAGCCATTAGCACATGCCTGTGCTGGGAAAAATGGTCACTTGCAATGCCGAAGGTAAAATTCAATGACGAATGCTGAGGCATTCATGATTGCTTTCGGGAAAACCAACTAGAAATGTAGAAAGTAAAGCGTGTTTTTAATGGTTGCCTTTCCACGAAACACTGCTGCGATTTGTGTTGGGAATCGAGTATTATGTCAACGAAAAAGTCTGTGTACAATCATAAAATCACGTCGAACAGTATACCATATCAAAAATATGTATTCTAGAACAAGTTTAGAGCGATAATTGAAGACAATTTATTATCACTGCTCTGTTTGGGGAAAAACGACCAAAAGAAAATTAAAAAACATAAGTTCATCTAAGAACTATTTTTCTCGGTACATGTATGTGATAATGTGATGCAGTCATTAGCACATGCCTGTGCTGGGAGAAATGGTCACTTGCAATGCCGAAGGTGAAAATATGACGAATGTTGAGAATTCATGACTACTTTTGGGAAAACCAACTAGAAATGCGAAAAGAAATGCATGTTTCAATGGTTGCCTTTCCACTAAACACAGCTGCGATGTTAGGTGGGAATCGAGTATTATGTCAACGAAAAAGTCAGTGTACAAACGTCAAATCACGTTGATCAGTATACCATATCAAGAAATATGTATTCTAGAACAAGTATAGGGCGATAATTCAAGACAATTTATTATCACTGTTCTGTTTGGGCAAAACGACCCAAAGAACATTAAAAAACATAAGTACATCTAAGAACTATTTTTCTCGGAACATGTATGTGATAATGTGATACAGTCATTAGCACAGGCCTGTGCTGGGAGAAATGGTCACTTGCAATGCCGAAGGTGAAAATAGGACGAATGTTGAGAATTCATGACCACTTTTGGGAAAACCAACTAGAAATGAGAAAACAAATGCATGTTTTTAATGGTTGCCATTCCACTAAACACAGCTGCGATGTTTGGTGGGAATCGAGTATTATGTCAATGAAAACGTCAGTGTACAAACGTCATATCACGTTGATCAGTATACCATATCAAGAAATATGTATTCTAGAACAAGTATAGGGCGATAATTGAAGACAATTTATTATCACTGTTCTGTTTGGGGCAAACGACCGAAAGAAAATTAAAAAAACATAAGTACATCTAAGAACTATTTTTCTCGGAACATGTATGTAATAATGTGATGCAGTCATTAGCACAGGCCTGTGCTGGGAGAAATGGTCACTTTCCATGGCTATGCTGAAATATAAATAATGTTCAGACATTCCTTACCATAACAACGTATTGAAGTTAGTTTGTTTGTTCCTGTTACTTTGCAAGAGGGTGGCATATACATGTAAAGGTTCAGAATTAGGAACTTTTTTTTTCATTCGCCGTTAACATTTCAAACAATGTCAGTTTTCCATTACACAGCACTGTGATTATCTGTAACTATGTATGATCACAGAACTGTTTGGTGTGAAACGACAAAAATAATCAACTACGCGCAGAATTCGCAACTAAAACACTTAATTAATGGCTGACTAACTATAAACGCTTAACCGACGCAAAATTTACATTCGGTTAGGTGGTTGAGCAATTTTACCAACCTGAACTAAACAAACGGAAGTGCTTATTTATCCCCATACCTGTGTGTGATAATGTGATACAGCCATTAGCACATGCATGTGCTGTGGGAAATGGCCACATGTAATGCCGAAGGTGTAATATTGCGACTGCAGACGCATTCACGTCTAAGTTTGGGAACACCAACTTGAGGTACTCCGTGTGAACAGAAAGCGTGTTTGAAATATTTGCTTTCCACTAAACACTGCTGCGATTATCTTTCCAAGGAATGATCACAGTAATGTTTGGTGAGAAACGAATATTATGTCAACGAAACATTCATTGTTTAAGACATTATGTATCATGTGGAACTGTTTTCCACCTCGAGAAATATATGTATACTAGAAGCAATAAAAGGTGACTATCCAAGCCAATTTATGATCACTGTCTTGTTTAAGGCCTATCTTAGGAAAGAAGGTAAGAAAACTAAGTAAGTTCTATTTTTCCTGTTACATGTATGTGATAATGTGATAGAGTCATTAGCACATGCCTGTGCTGGGAGAAATGGTCACTTCTCATGTCTTCAATCGCCTTTTGAACGAATGATCACAGTAATGTTTGGGCAAAAACGAATATTATGTCAACGAAACATTCATTGCCTAAAACGTCTGATATCATAGAGAACTGTATACCATCTTAAGAGATATGTATTCAAGAACTTAGAACAATTTCAGGCGATTTTCCAAATCAATATTATGATCACGGTTTGAGGTAAAAAAGAACAAAAGAAGCTTAACAAGTATAAAGTACTATTTATCCTTGTACATGCATGTGATAATGTGATACAGCCATTAGCACATGCCTGTGCTGGGAGAAATGGTCACTTCTCATGTCTTCAATTGCCTTTTCAACGAATGATCACAGTAATGTTTGGGAAAAAAACGAATATTATGTCAACGAAACATTCATTGCTTGAAACGTCTGATATCATAGAGAACTGTACACCATCTTAAGAGATATGTATTGAAGATGTTAGAACAATTTCAGGCGATTTTCCAAATCAATATTATGATCACGGTTTGAGGTACAAAAGAACGAAAGAAGCTAAACAAGTATAAAGTACTATTTATCCTTGTACATGTATGTGATAATGTGATACAGCCATTAGCACATGCCTGTGCTGGGAAAAATGGTCACTTGCAATGCCGAAGGTAAAATTCAATGACGAATGCTGAGGCATTCATGATTGCTTTCGGGAAAACCAACTAGAAATGTAGAAAGTAAAGCGTGTTTTTAATGGTTGCCTTTCCACGAAACACTGCTGCGATTTGTGTTGGGAATCGAGTATTATGTCAACGAAAAAGTCTGTGTACAATCATAAAATCACGTCGAACAGTATACCATATCAAAAATATGTATTCTAGAACAAGTTTAGAGCGATAATTGAAGACAATTTATTATCACTGCTCTGTTTGGGGAAAAACGACCAAAAGAAAATTAAAAAACATAAGTTCATCTAAGAACTATTTTTCTCGGTACATGTATGTGATAATGTGATGCAGTCATTAGCACATGCCTGTGCTGGGAGAAATGGTCACTTGCAATGCCGAAGGTGAAAATATGACGAATGTTGAGAATTCATGACTACTTTTGGGAAAACCAACTAGAAATGCGAAAAGAAATGCATGTTTCAATGGTTGCCTTTCCACTAAACACAGCTGCGATGTTAGGTGGGAATCGAGTATTATGTCAACGAAAAAGTCAGTGTACAAACGTCAAATCACGTTGATCAGTATACCATATCAAGAAATATGTATTCTAGAACAAGTATAGGGCGATAATTCAAGACAATTTATTATCACTGTTCTGTTTGGGCAAAACGACCCAAAGAACATTAAAAAACATAAGTACATCTAAGAACTATTTTTCTCGGAACATGTATGTGATAATGTGATACAGTCATTAGCACAGGCCTGTGCTGGGAGAAATGGTCACTTGCAATGCCGAAGGTGAAAATAGGACGAATGTTGAGAATTCATGACCACTTTTGGGAAAACCAACTAGAAATGAGAAAACAAATGCATGTTTTTAATGGTTGCCTTTCCACTAAACACAGCTGCGATGTTTGGTGGGAATCGAGTATTATGTCAATGAAAACGTCAGTGTACAAACGTCATATCACGTTGATCAGTATACCATATCAAGAAATATGTATTCTAGAACAAGTATAGGGCGATAATTGAAGACAATTTATTATCACTGTTCTGTTTGGGGCAAACGACCGAAAGAAAATTAAAAAAACATAAGTACATCTAAGAACTATTTTTCACGGAACATGTATGTAATAATGTGATGCAGTCATTAGCACAGGCCTGTGCTGGGAGAAATGGTCACTTTCCATGGCTATGCTGAAATATAAATAATGTTCAGACATTCCTTACCATAACAACGTATTGAAGTTAGTTTGTTTGTTCCTGTTACTTTGCAAGAGGGTGGCATATACATGTAAAGGTTCAGAATTAGGAACTTTTTTTTTCATTCGCCGTTAACATTTCAAACAATGTCAGTTTTCCATTACACAGCACTGTGATTATCTGTAACTATGTATGATCACAGAACTGTTTGGTGTGAAACGACAAAAATAATCAACTACGCGCAGAATTCGCAACTAAAACACTTAATTAATGGCTGACTAACTATAAACGCTTAACCGACGCAAAATTTACATTCGGTTAGGTGGTTGAGCAATTTTACCAACCTGAACTAAACAAACGGAAGTGCTTATTTATCCCCATACCTGTGTGTGATAATGTGATACAGCCATTAGCACATGCATGTGCTGTGGGAAATGGCCACATGTAATGCCGAAGGTGTAATATTGCGACTGCAGACGCATTCACGTCTAAGTTTGGGAACACCAACTTGAGGTACTCCGTGTGAACAGAAAGCGTGTTTGAAATATTTGCTTTCCACTAAACACTGCTGCGATTATCTTTCCAAGGAATGATCACAGTAATGTTTGGTGAGAAACGAATATTATGTCAACGAAACATTCATTGTTTAAGACATTATGTATCATGTGGAACTGTTTTCCACCTCGAGAAATATATGTATACTAGAAGCAATAAAAGGTGACTATCCAAGCCAATTTATGATCACTGTCTTGTTTAAGGCCTATCTTAGGAAAGAAGGTAAGAAAACTAAGTAAGTTCTATTTTTCCTGTTACATGTATGTGATAATGTGATAGAGTCATTAGCACATGCCTGTGCTGGGAGAAATGGTCACTTCTCATGTCTTCAATCGCCTTTTGAACGAATGATCACAGTAATGTTTGGGCAAAAACGAATATTATGTCAACGAAACATTCATTGCCTAAAACGTCTGATATCATAGAGAACTGTATACCATCTTAAGAGATATGTATTCAAGAACTTAGAACAATTTCAGGCGATTTTCCAAATCAATATTATGATCACGGTTTGAGGTAAAAAAGAACAAAAGAAGCTTAACAAGTATAAAGTACTATTTATCCTTGTACATGCATGTGATAATGTGATACAGCCATTAGCACATGCCTGTGCTGGGAGAAATGGTCACTTCTCATGTCTTCAATTGCCTTTTCAACGAATGATCACAGTAATGTTTGGGAAAAAAACGAATATTATGTCAACGAAACATTCATTGCTTGAAACGTCTGATATCATAGAGAACTGTACACCATCTTAAGAGATATGTATTGAAGATGTTAGAACAATTTCAGGCGATTTTCCAAATCAATATTATGATCACGGTTTGAGGTACAAAAGAACGAAAGAAGCTAAACAAGTATAAAGTACTATTTATCCTTGTACATGTATGTGATAATGTGATACAGCCATTAGCACATGCCTGTGCTGGGAAAAATGGTCACTTGCAATGCCGAAGGTAAAATTCAATGACGAATGCTGAGGCATTCATGATTGCTTTCGGGAAAACCAACTAGAAATGTAGAAAGTAAAGCGTGTTTTTAATGGTTGCCTTTCCACGAAACACTGCTGCGATTTGTGTTGGGAATCGAGTATTATGTCAACGAAAAAGTCTGTGTACAATCATAAAATCACGTCGAACAGTATACCATATCAAAAATATGTATTCTAGAACAAGTTTAGAGCGATAATTGAAGACAATTTATTATCACTGCTCTGTTTGGGGAAAAACGACCAAAAGAAAATTAAAAAACATAAGTTCATCTAAGAACTATTTTTCTCGGTACATGTATGTGATAATGTGATGCAGTCATTAGCACATGCCTGTGCTGGGAGAAATGGTCACTTGCAATGCCGAAGGTGAAAATATGACGAATGTTGAGAATTCATGACTACTTTTGGGAAAACCAACTAGAAATGCGAAAAGAAATGCATGTTTCAATGGTTGCCTTTCCACTAAACACAGCTGCGATGTTAGGTGGGAATCGAGTATTATGTCAACGAAAAAGTCAGTGTACAAACGTCAAATCACGTTGATCAGTATACCATATCAAGAAATATGTATTCTAGAACAAGTATAGGGCGATAATTCAAGACAATTTATTATCACTGTTCTGTTTGGGCAAAACGACCCAAAGAACATTAAAAAACATAAGTACATCTAAGAACTATTTTTCTCGGAACATGTATGTGATAATGTGATACAGTCATTAGCACAGGCCTGTGCTGGGAGAAATGGTCACTTGCAATGCCGAAGGTGAAAATAGGACGAATGTTGAGAATTCATGACCACTTTTGGGAAAACCAACTAGAAATGAGAAAACAAATGCATGTTTTTAATGGTTGCCTTTCCACTAAACACAGCTGCGATGTTTGGTGGGAATCGAGTATTATGTCAATGAAAACGTCAGTGTACAAACGTCATATCACGTTGATCAGTATACCATATCAAGAAATATGTATTCTAGAACAAGTATAGGGCGATAATTGAAGACAATTTATTATCACTGTTCTGTTTGGGGCAAACGACCGAAAGAAAATTAAAAAAACATAAGTACATCTAAGAACTATTTTTCACGGAACATGTATGTAATAATGTGATGCAGTCATTAGCACAGGCCTGTGCTGGGAGAAATGGTCACTTTCCATGGCTATGCTGAAATATAAATAATGTTCAGACATTCCTTACCATAACAACGTATTGAAGTTAGTTTGTTTGTTCCTGTTACTTTGCAAGAGGGTGGCATATACATGTAAAGGTTCAGAATTAGGAACTTTTTTTTTCATTCGCCGTTAACATTTCAAACAATGTCAGTTTTCCATTACACAGCACTGTGATTATCTGTAACTATGTATGATCACAGAACTGTTTGGTGTGAAACGACAAAAATAATCAACTACGCGCAGAATTCGCAACTAAAACACTTAATTAATGGCTGACTAACTATAAACGCTTAACCGACGCAAAATTTACATTCGGTTAGGTGGTTGAGCAATTTTACCAACCTGAACTAAACAAACGGAAGTGCTTATTTATCCCCATACCTGTGTGTGATAATGTGATACAGCCATTAGCACATGCATGTGCTGTGGGAAATGGCCACATGTAATGCCGAAGGTGTAATATTGCGACTGCAGACGCATTCACGTCTAAGTTTGGGAACACCAACTTGAGGTACTCCGTGTGAACAGAAAGCGTGTTTGAAATATTTGCTTTCCACTAAACACTGCTGCGATTATCTTTCCAAGGAATGATCACAGTAATGTTTGGTGAGAAACGAATATTATGTCAACGAAACATTCATTGTTTAAGACATTATGTATCATGTGGAACTGTTTTCCACCTCGAGAAATATATGTATACTAGAAGCAATAAAAGGTGACTATCCAAGCCAATTTATGATCACTGTCTTGTTTAAGGCCTATCTTAGGAAAGAAGGTAAGAAAACTAAGTAAGTTCTATTTTTCCTGTTACATGTATGTGATAATGTGATAGAGTCATTAGCACATGCCTGTGCTGGGAGAAATGGTCACTTCTCATGTCTTCAATCGCCTTTTGAACGAATGATCACAGTAATGTTTGGGCAAAAACGAATATTATGTCAACGAAACATTCATTGCCTAAAACGTCTGATATCATAGAGAACTGTATACCATCTTAATAGATATAGGTATTCAAGAAGTTAGAACAATTTCAGGCGATTTTCCAAATCAATATTATGATCTCGGTTTGAGGTAAAAAAGAACAAAAGAAGCTTAACAAGTATAAAGTACTATTTATCCTTGTACATGCATGTGATAATGTGATACAGCCATTAGCACATGCCTGTGCTGGGAGAAATGGTCACTTCTCATGTCTTCAATTGCCTTTTCAACGAATGATCACAGTAATGTTTGGGAAAAAAACGAATATTATGTCAACGAAACATTCATTGCTTGAAACGTCTGATATCATAGAGAACTGTACACCATCTTAAGAGATATGTATTGAAGATGTTAGAACAATTTCAGGCGATTTTCCAAATCAATATTATGATCACGGTTTGAGGTACAAAAGAACGAAAGAAGCTAAACAAGTATAAAGTACTATTTATCCTTGTACATGTATGTGATAATGTGATACAGCCATTAGCACATGCCTGTGCTGGGAAAAATGGTCACTTGCAATGCCGAAGGTAAAATTCAATGACGAATGCTGAGGCATTCATGATTGCTTTCGGGAAAACCAACTAGAAATGTAGAAAGTAAAGCGTGTTTTTAATGGTTGCCTTTCCACGAAACACTGCTGCGATTTGTGTTGGGAATCGAGTATTATGTCAACGAAAAAGTCTGTGTACAATCATAAAATCACGTCGAACAGTATACCATATCAAAAATATGTATTCTAGAACAAGTTTAGAGCGATAATTGAAGACAATTTATTATCACTGCTCTGTTTGGGGAAAAACGACCAAAAGAAAATTAAAAAACATAAGTTCATCTAAGAACTATTTTTCTCGGTACATGTATGTGATAATGTGATGCAGTCATTAGCACATGCCTGTGCTGGGAGAAATGGTCACTTGCAATGCCGAAGGTGAAAATATGACGAATGTTGAGAATTCATGACTACTTTTGGGAAAACCAACTAGAAATGCGAAAAGAAATGCATGTTTCAATGGTTGCCTTTCCACTAAACACAGCTGCGATGTTAGGTGGGAATCGAGTATTATGTCAACGAAAAAGTCAGTGTACAAACGTCAAATCACGTTGATCAGTATACCATATCAAGAAATATGTATTCTAGAACAAGTATAGGGCGATAATTCAAGACAATTTATTATCACTGTTCTGTTTGGGCAAAACGACCCAAAGAACATTAAAAAACATAAGTACATCTAAGAACTATTTTTCTCGGAACATGTATGTGATAATGTGATACAGTCATTAGCACAGGCCTGTGCTGGGAGAAATGGTCACTTGCAATGCCGAAGGTGAAAATAGGACGAATGTTGAGAATTCATGACCACTTTTGGGAAAACCAACTAGAAATGAGAAAACAAATGCATGTTTTTAATGGTTGCCTTTCCACTAAACACAGCTGCGATGTTTGGTGGGAATCGAGTATTATGTCAATGAAAACGTCAGTGTACAAACGTCATATCACGTTGATCAGTATACCATATCAAGAAATATGTATTCTAGAACAAGTATAGGGCGATAATTGAAGACAATTTATTATCACTGTTCTGTTTGGGGCAAACGACCGAAAGAAAATAAAAAAAACATAAGTACATCTAAGAACTATTTTTCTCGGAACATGTATGTAATAATGTGATGCAGTCATTAGCACAGGCCTGTGCTGGGAGAAATGGTCACTTTCCATGGCTATGCTGAAATATAAATAATGTTCAGACATTCCTTACCATAACAACGTATTGAAGTTAGTTTGTTTGTTCCTGTTACTTTGCAAGAGGGTGGCATATACATGTAAAGGTTCAGAATTAGGAACTTTTTTTTTCATTCGCCGTTAACATTTCAAACAATGTCAGTTTTCCATTACACAGCACTGTGATTATCTGTAACTATGTATGATCACAGAACTGTTTGGTGTGAAACGACAAAAATAATCAACTACGCGCAGAATTCGCAACTAAAACACTTAATTAATGGCTGACTAACTATAAACGCTTAACCGACGCAAAATTTACATTCGGTTAGGTGGTTGAGCAATTTTACCAACCTGAACTAAACAAACGGAAGTGCTTATTTATCCCCATACCTGTGTGTGATAATGTGATACAGCCATTAGCACATGCATGTGCTGTGGGAAATGGCCACATGTAATGCCGAAGGTGTAATATTGCGACTGCAGACGCATTCACGTCTAAGTTTGGGAACACCAACTTGAGGTACTCCGTGTGAACAGAAAGCGTGTTTGAAATATTTGCTTTCCACTAAACACTGCTGCGATTATCTTTCCAAGGAATGATCACAGTAATGTTTGGTGAGAAACGAATATTATGTCAACGAAACATTCATTGTTTAAGACATTATGTATCATGTGGAACTGTTTTCCACCTCGAGAAATATATGTATACTAGAAGCAATAAAAGGTGACTATCCAAGCCAATTTATGATCACTGTCTTGTTTAAGGCCTATCTTAGGAAAGAAGGTAAGAAAACTAAGTAAGTTCTATTTTTCCTGTTACATGTATGTGATAATGTGATAGAGTCATTAGCACATGCCTGTGCTGGGAGAAATGGTCACTTCTCATGTCTTCAATCGCCTTTTGAACGAATGATCACAGTAATGTTTGGGCAAAAACGAATATTATGTCAACGAAACATTCATTGCCTAAAACGTCTGATATCATAGAGAACTGTATACCATCTTAAGAGATATGTATTCAAGAACTTAGAACAATTTCAGGCGATTTTCCAAATCAATATTATGATCACGGTTTGAGGTAAAAAAGAACAAAAGAAGCTTAACAAGTATAAAGTACTATTTATCCTTGTACATGCATGTGATAATGTGATACAGCCATTAGCACATGCCTGTGCTGGGAGAAATGGTCACTTCTCATGTCTTCAATTGCCTTTTCAACGAATGATCACAGTAATGTTTGGGAAAAAAACGAATATTATGTCAACGAAACATTCATTGCTTGAAACGTCTGATATCATAGAGAACTGTACACCATCTTAAGAGATATGTATTGAAGATGTTAGAACAATTTCAGGCGATTTTCCAAATCAATATTATGATCACGGTTTGAGGTACAAAAGAACGAAAGAAGCTAAACAAGTATAAAGTACTATTTATCCTTGTACATGTATGTGATAATGTGATACAGCCATTAGCACATGCCTGTGCTGGGAAAAATGGTCACTTGCAATGCCGAAGGTAAAATTCAATGACGAATGCTGAGGCATTCATGATTGCTTTCGGGAAAACCAACTAGAAATGTAGAAAGTAAAGCGTGTTTTTAATGGTTGCCTTTCCACGAAACACTGCTGCGATTTGTGTTGGGAATCGAGTATTATGTCAACGAAAAAGTCTGTGTACAATCATAAAATCACGTCGAACAGTATACCATATCAAAAATATGTATTCTAGAACAAGTTTAGAGCGATAATTGAAGACAATTTATTATCACTGCTCTGTTTGGGGAAAAACGACCAAAAGAAAATTAAAAAACATAAGTTCATCTAAGAACTATTTTTCTCGGTACATGTATGTGATAATGTGATGCAGTCATTAGCACATGCCTGTGCTGGGAGAAATGGTCACTTGCAATGCCGAAGGTGAAAATATGACGAATGTTGAGAATTCATGACTACTTTTGGGAAAACCAACTAGAAATGCGAAAAGAAATGCATGTTTCAATGGTTGCCTTTCCACTAAACACAGCTGCGATGTTAGGTGGGAATCGAGTATTATGTCAACGAAAAAGTCAGTGTACAAACGTCAAATCACGTTGATCAGTATACCATATCAAGAAATATGTATTCTAGAACAAGTATAGGGCGATAATTCAAGACAATTTATTATCACTGTTCTGTTTGGGCAAAACGACCCAAAGAACATTAAAAAACATAAGTACATCTAAGAACTATTTTTCTCGGAACATGTATGTGATAATGTGATACAGTCATTAGCACAGGCCTGTGCTGGGAGAAATGGTCACTTGCAATGCCGAAGGTGAAAATAGGACGAATGTTGAGAATTCATGACCACTTTTGGGAAAACCAACTAGAAATGAGAAAACAAATGCATGTTTTTAATGGTTGCCTTTCCACTAAACACAGCTGCGATGTTTGGTGGGAATCGAGTATTATGTCAATGAAAACGTCAGTGTACAAACGTCATATCACGTTGATCAGTATACCATATCAAGAAATATGTATTCTAGAACAAGTATAGGGCGATAATTGAAGACAATTTATTATCACTGTTCTGTTTGGGGCAAACGACCGAAAGAAAATTAAAAAAACATAAGTACATCTAAGAACTATTTTTCACGGAACATGTATGTAATAATGTGATGCAGTCATTAGCACAGGCCTGTGCTGGGAGAAATGGTCACTTTCCATGGCTATGCTGAAATATAAATAATGTTCAGACATTCCTTACCATAACAACGTATTGAAGTTAGTTTGTTTGTTCCTGTTACTTTGCAAGAGGGTGGCATATACATGTAAAGGTTCAGAATTAGGAACTTTTTTTTTCATTCGCCGTTAACATTTCAAACAATGTCAGTTTTCCATTACACAGCACTGTGATTATCTGTAACTATGTATGATCACAGAACTGTTTGGTGTGAAACGACAAAAATAATCAACTACGCGCAGAATTCGCAACTAAAACACTTAATTAATGGCTGACTAACTATAAACGCTTAACCGACGCAAAATTTACATTCGGTTAGGTGGTTGAGCAATTTTACCAACCTGAACTAAACAAACGGAAGTGCTTATTTATCCCCATACCTGTGTGTGATAATGTGATACAGCCATTAGCACATGCATGTGCTGTGGGAAATGGCCACATGTAATGCCGAAGGTGTAATATTGCGACTGCAGACGCATTCACGTCTAAGTTTGGGAACACCAACTTGAGGTACTCCGTGTGAACAGAAAGCGTGTTTGAAATATTTGCTTTCCACTAAACACTGCTGCGATTATCTTTCCAAGGAATGATCACAGTAATGTTTGGTGAGAAACGAATATTATGTCAACGAAACATTCATTGTTTAAGACATTATGTATCATGTGGAACTGTTTTCCACCTCGAGAAATATATGTATACTAGAAGCAATAAAAGGTGACTATCCAAGCCAATTTATGATCACTGTCTTGTTTAAGGCCTATCTTAGGAAAGAAGGTAAGAAAACTAAGTAAGTTCTATTTTTCCTGTTACATGTATGTGATAATGTGATAGAGTCATTAGCACATGCCTGTGCTGGGAGAAATGGTCACTTCTCATGTCTTCAATCGCCTTTTGAACGAATGATCACAGTAATGTTTGGGCAAAAACGAATATTATGTCAACGAAACATTCATTGCCTAAAACGTCTGATATCATAGAGAACTGTATACCATCTTAAGAGATATGTATTCAAGAACTTAGAACAATTTCAGGCGATTTTCCAAATCAATATTATGATCACGGTTTGAGGTAAAAAAGAACAAAAGAAGCTTAACAAGTATAAAGTACTATTTATCCTTGTACATGCATGTGATAATGTGATACAGCCATTAGCACATGCCTGTGCTGGGAGAAATGGTCACTTCTCATGTCTTCAATTGCCTTTTCAACGAATGATCACAGTAATGTTTGGGAAAAAAACGAATATTATGTCAACGAAACATTCATTGCTTGAAACGTCTGATATCATAGAGAACTGTACACCATCTTAAGAGATATGTATTGAAGATGTTAGAACAATTTCAGGCGATTTTCCAAATCAATATTATGATCACGGTTTGAGGTACAAAAGAACGAAAGAAGCTAAACAAGTATAAAGTACTATTTATCCTTGTACATGTATGTGATAATGTGATACAGCCATTAGCACATGCCTGTGCTGGGAAAAATGGTCACTTGCAATGCCGAAGGTAAAATTCAATGACGAATGCTGAGGCATTCATGATTGCTTTCGGGAAAACCAACTAGAAATGTAGAAAGTAAAGCGTGTTTTTAATGGTTGCCTTTCCACGAAACACTGCTGCGATTTGTGTTGGGAATCGAGTATTATGTCAACGAAAAAGTCTGTGTACAATCATAAAATCACGTCGAACAGTATACCATATCAAAAATATGTATTCTAGAACAAGTTTAGAGCGATAATTGAAGACAATTTATTATCACTGCTCTGTTTGGGGAAAAACGACCAAAAGAAAATTAAAAAACATAAGTTCATCTAAGAACTATTTTTCTCGGTACATGTATGTGATAATGTGATGCAGTCATTAGCACATGCCTGTGCTGGGAGAAATGGTCACTTGCAATGCCGAAGGTGAAAATATGACGAATGTTGAGAATTCATGACTACTTTTGGGAAAACCAACTAGAAATGCGAAAAGAAATGCATGTTTCAATGGTTGCCTTTCCACTAAACACAGCTGCGATGTTAGGTGGGAATCGAGTATTATGTCAACGAAAAAGTCAGTGTACAAACGTCAAATCACGTTGATCAGTATACCATATCAAGAAATATGTATTCTAGAACAAGTATAGGGCGATAATTCAAGACAATTTATTATCACTGTTCTGTTTGGGCAAAACGACCCAAAGAACATTAAAAAACATAAGTACATCTAAGAACTATTTTTCTCGGAACATGTATGTGATAATGTGATACAGTCATTAGCACAGGCCTGTGCTGGGAGAAATGGTCACTTGCAATGCCGAAGGTGAAAATAGGACGAATGTTGAGAATTCATGACCACTTTTGGGAAAACCAACTAGAAATGAGAAAACAAATGCATGTTTTTAATGGTTGCCTTTCCACTAAACACAGCTGCGATGTTTGGTGGGAATCGAGTATTATGTCAATGAAAACGTCAGTGTACAAACGTCATATCACGTTGATCAGTATACCATATCAAGAAATATGTATTCTAGAACAAGTATAGGGCGATAATTGAAGACAATTTATTATCACTGTTCTGTTTGGGGCAAACGACCGAAAGAAAATTAAAAAAACATAAGTACATCTAAGAACTATTTTTCACGGAACATGTATGTAATAATGTGATGCAGTCATTAGCACAGGCCTGTGCTGGGAGAAATGGTCACTTTCCATGGCTATGCTGAAATATAAATAATGTTCAGACATTCCTTACCATAACAACGTATTGAAGTTAGTTTGTTTGTTCCTGTTACTTTGCAAGAGGGTGGCATATACATGTAAAGGTTCAGAATTAGGAACTTTTTTTTTCATTCGCCGTTAACATTTCAAACAATGTCAGTTTTCCATTACACAGCACTGTGATTATCTGTAACTATGTATGATCACAGAACTGTTTGGTGTGAAACGACAAAAATAATCAACTACGCGCAGAATTCGCAACTAAAACACTTAATTAATGGCTGACTAACTATAAACGCTTAACCGACGCAAAATTTACATTCGGTTAGGTGGTTGAGCAATTTTACCAACCTGAACTAAACAAACGGAAGTGCTTATTTATCCCCATACCTGTGTGTGATAATGTGATACAGCCATTAGCACATGCATGTGCTGTGGGAAATGGCCACATGTAATGCCGAAGGTGTAATATTGCGACTGCAGACGCATTCACGTCTAAGTTTGGGAACACCAACTTGAGGTACTCCGTGTGAACAGAAAGCGTGTTTGAAATATTTGCTTTCCACTAAACACTGCTGCGATTATCTTTCCAAGGAATGATCACAGTAATGTTTGGTGAGAAACGAATATTATGTCAACGAAACATTCATTGTTTAAGACATTATGTATCATGTGGAACTGTTTTCCACCTCGAGAAATATATGTATACTAGAAGCAATAAAAGGTGACTATCCAAGCCAATTTATGATCACTGTCTTGTTTAAGGCCTATCTTAGGAAAGAAGGTAAGAAAACTAAGTAAGTTCTATTTTTCCTGTTACATGTATGTGATAATGTGATAGAGTCATTAGCACATGCCTGTGCTGGGAGAAATGGTCACTTCTCATGTCTTCAATCGCCTTTTGAACGAATGATCACAGTAATGTTTGGGCAAAAACGAATATTATGTCAACGAAACATTCATTGCCTAAAACGTCTGATATCATAGAGAACTGTATACCATCTTAAGAGATATGTATTCAAGAACTTAGAACAATTTCAGGCGATTTTCCAAATCAATATTATGATCACGGTTTGAGGTAAAAAAGAACAAAAGAAGCTTAACAAGTATAAAGTACTATTTATCCTTGTACATGCATGTGATAATGTGATACAGCCATTAGCACATGCCTGTGCTGGGAGAAATGGTCACTTCTCATGTCTTCAATTGCCTTTTCAACGAATGATCACAGTAATGTTTGGGAAAAAAACGAATATTATGTCAACGAAACATTCATTGCTTGAAACGTCTGATATCATAGAGAACTGTACACCATCTTAAGAGATATGTATTGAAGATGTTAGAACAATTTCAGGCGATTTTCCAAATCAATATTATGATCACGGTTTGAGGTACAAAAGAACGAAAGAAGCTAAACAAGTATAAAGTACTATTTATCCTTGTACATGTATGTGATAATGTGATACAGCCATTAGCACATGCCTGTGCTGGGAAAAATGGTCACTTGCAATGCCGAAGGTAAAATTCAATGACGAATGCTGAGGCATTCATGATTGCTTTCGGGAAAACCAACTAGAAATGTAGAAAGTAAAGCGTGTTTTTAATGGTTGCCTTTCCACGAAACACTGCTGCGATTTGTGTTGGGAATCGAGTATTATGTCAACGAAAAAGTCTGTGTACAATCATAAAATCACGTCGAACAGTATACCATATCAAAAATATGTATTCTAGAACAAGTTTAGAGCGATAATTGAAGACAATTTATTATCACTGCTCTGTTTGGGGAAAAACGACCAAAAGAAAATTAAAAAACATAAGTTCATCTAAGAACTATTTTTCTCGGTACATGTATGTGATAATGTGATGCAGTCATTAGCACATGCCTGTGCTGGGAGAAATGGTCACTTGCAATGCCGAAGGTGAAAATATGACGAATGTTGAGAATTCATGACTACTTTTGGGAAAACCAACTAGAAATGCGAAAAGAAATGCATGTTTCAATGGTTGCCTTTCCACTAAACACAGCTGCGATGTTAGGTGGGAATCGAGTATTATGTCAACGAAAAAGTCAGTGTACAAACGTCAAATCACGTTGATCAGTATACCATATCAAGAAATATGTATTCTAGAACAAGTATAGGGCGATAATTCAAGACAATTTATTATCACTGTTCTGTTTGGGCAAAACGACCCAAAGAACATTAAAAAACATAAGTACATCTAAGAACTATTTTTCTCGGAACATGTATGTGATAATGTGATACAGTCATTAGCACAGGCCTGTGCTGGGAGAAATGGTCACTTGCAATGCCGAAGGTGAAAATAGGACGAATGTTGAGAATTCATGACCACTTTTGGGAAAACCAACTAGAAATGAGAAAACAAATGCATGTTTTTAATGGTTGCCTTTCCACTAAACACAGCTGCGATGTTTGGTGGGAATCGAGTATTATGTCAATGAAAACGTCAGTGTACAAACGTCATATCACGTTGATCAGTATACCATATCAAGAAATATGTATTCTAGAACAAGTATAGGGCGATAATTCAAGACAATTTATTATCACTGTTCTGTTTGGGGCAAACGACCGAAAGAAAATTAAAAAAACATAAGTACATCTAAGAACTATTTTTCTCGGAACATGTATGTAATAATGTGATGCAGTCATTAGCACAGGCCTGTGCTGGGAGAAATGGTCACTTTCCATGGCTATGCTGAAATATAAATAATGTTCAGACATTCCTTACCATAACAACGTATTGAAGTTAGTTTGTTTGTTCCTGTTACTTTGCAAGAGGGTGGCATATACATGTAAAGGTTCAGAATTAGGAACTTTTTTTTTCATTCGCCGTTAACATTTCAAACAATGTCAGTTTTCCATTACACAGCACTGTGATTATCTGTAACTATGTATGATCACAGAACTGTTTGGTGTGAAACGACAAAAATAATCAACTACGCGCAGAATTCGCAACTAAAACACTTAATTAATGGCTGACTAACTATAAACGCTTAACCGACGCAAAATTTACATTCGGTTAGGTGGTTGAGCAATTTTACCAACCTGAACTAAACAAACGGAAGTGCTTATTTATCCCCATACCTGTGTGTGATAATGTGATACAGCCATTAGCACATGCATGTGCTGTGGGAAATGGCCACATGTAATGCCGAAGGTGTAATATTGCGACTGCAGACGCATTCACGTCTAAGTTTGGGAACACCAACTTGAGGTACTCCGTGTGAACAGAAAGCGTGTTTGAAATATTTGCTTTCCACTAAACACTGCTGCGATTATCTTTCCAAGGAATGATCACAGTAATGTTTGGTGAGAAACGAATATTATGTCAACGAAACATTCATTGTTTAAGACATTATGTATCATGTGGAACTGTTTTCCACCTCGAGAAATATATGTATACTAGAAGCAATAAAAGGTGACTATCCAAGCCAATTTATGATCACTGTCTTGTTTAAGGCCTATCTTAGGAAAGAAGGTAAGAAAACTAAGTAAGTTCTATTTTTCCTGTTACATGTATGTGATAATGTGATAGAGTCATTAGCACATGCCTGTGCTGGGAGAAATGGTCACTTCTCATGTCTTCAATCGCCTTTTGAACGAATGATCACAGTAATGTTTGGGCAAAAACGAATATTATGTCAACGAAACATTCATTGCCTAAAACGTCTGATATCATAGAGAACTGTATACCATCTTAAGAGATATGTATTCAAGAACTTAGAACAATTTCAGGCGATTTTCCAAATCAATATTATGATCACGGTTTGAGGTAAAAAAGAACAAAAGAAGCTTAACAAGTATAAAGTACTATTTATCCTTGTACATGCATGTGATAATGTGATACAGCCATTAGCACATGCCTGTGCTGGGAGAAATGGTCACTTCTCATGTCTTCAATTGCCTTTTCAACGAATGATCACAGTAATGTTTGGGAAAAAAACGAATATTATGTCAACGAAACATTCATTGCTTGAAACGTCTGATATCATAGAGAACTGTACACCATCTTAAGAGATATGTATTGAAGATGTTAGAACAATTTCAGGCGATTTTCCAAATCAATATTATGATCACGGTTTGAGGTACAAAAGAACGAAAGAAGCTAAACAAGTATAAAGTACTATTTATCCTTGTACATGTATGTGATAATGTGATACAGCCATTAGCACATGCCTGTGCTGGGAAAAATGGTCACTTGCAATGCCGAAGGTAAAATTCAATGACGAATGCTGAGGCATTCATGATTGCTTTCGGGAAAACCAACTAGAAATGTAGAAAGTAAAGCGTGTTTTTAATGGTTGCCTTTCCACGAAACACTGCTGCGATTTGTGTTGGGAATCGAGTATTATGTCAACGAAAAAGTCTGTGTACAATCATAAAATCACGTCGAACAGTATACCATATCAAAAATATGTATTCTAGAACAAGTTTAGAGCGATAATTGAAGACAATTTATTATCACTGCTCTGTTTGGGGAAAAACGACCAAAAGAAAATTAAAAAACATAAGTTCATCTAAGAACTATTTTTCTCGGTACATGTATGTGATAATGTGATGCAGTCATTAGCACATGCCTGTGCTGGGAGAAATGGTCACTTGCAATGCCGAAGGTGAAAATATGACGAATGTTGAGAATTCATGACTACTTTTGGGAAAACCAACTAGAAATGCGAAAAGAAATGCATGTTTCAATGGTTGCCTTTCCACTAAACACAGCTGCGATGTTAGGTGGGAATCGAGTATTATGTCAACGAAAAAGTCAGTGTACAAACGTCAAATCACGTTGATCAGTATACCATATCAAGAAATATGTATTCTAGAACAAGTATAGGGCGATAATTCAAGACAATTTATTATCACTGTTCTGTTTGGGCAAAACGACCCAAAGAACATTAAAAAACATAAGTACATCTAAGAACTATTTTTCTCGGAACATGTATGTGATAATGTGATACAGTCATTAGCACAGGCCTGTGCTGGGAGAAATGGTCACTTGCAATGCCGAAGGTGAAAATAGGACGAATGTTGAGAATTCATGACCACTTTTGGGAAAACCAACTAGAAATGAGAAAACAAATGCATGTTTTTAATGGTTGCCTTTCCACTAAACACAGCTGCGATGTTTGGTGGGAATCGAGTATTATGTCAATGAAAACGTCAGTGTACAAACGTCATATCACGTTGATCAGTATACCATATCAAGAAATATGTATTCTAGAACAAGTATAGGGCGATAATTCAAGACAATTTATTATCACTGTTCTGTTTGGGGCAAACGACCGAAAGAAAATTAAAAAAACATAAGTACATCTAAGAACTATTTTTCTCGGAACATGTATGTAATAATGTGATGCAGTCATTAGCACAGGCCTGTGCTGGGAGAAATGGTCACTTTCCATGGCTATGCTGAAATATAAATAATGTTCAGACATTCCTTACCATAACAACGTATTGAAGTTAGTTTGTTTGTTCCTGTTACTTTGCAAGAGGGTGGCATATACATGTAAAGGTTCAGAATTAGGAACTTTTTTTTTCATTCGCCGTTAACATTTCAAACAATGTCAGTTTTCCATTACACAGCACTGTGATTATCTGTAACTATGTATGATCACAGAACTGTTTGGTGTGAAACGACAAAAATAATCAACTACGCGCAGAATTCGCAACTAAAACACTTAATTAATGGCTGACTAACTATAAACGCTTAACCGACGCAAAATTTACATTCGGTTAGGTGGTTGAGCAATTTTACCAACCTGAACTAAACAAACGGAAGTGCTTATTTATCCCCATACCTGTGTGTGATAATGTGATACAGCCATTAGCACATGCATGTGCTGTGGGAAATGGCCACATGTAATGCCGAAGGTGTAATATTGCGACTGCAGACGCATTCACGTCTAAGTTTGGGAACACCAACTTGAGGTACTCCGTGTGAACAGAAAGCGTGTTTGAAATATTTGCTTTCCACTAAACACTGCTGCGATTATCTTTCCAAGGAATGATCACAGTAATGTTTGGTGAGAAACGAATATTATGTCAACGAAACATTCATTGTTTAAGACATTATGTATCATGTGGAACTGTTTTCCACCTCGAGAAATATATGTATACTAGAAGCAATAAAAGGTGACTATCCAAGCCAATTTATGATCACTGTCTTGTTTAAGGCCTATCTTAGGAAAGAAGGTAAGAAAACTAAGTAAGTTCTATTTTTCCTGTTACATGTATGTGATAATGTGATAGAGTCATTAGCACATGCCTGTGCTGGGAGAAATGGTCACTTCTCATGTCTTCAATCGCCTTTTGAACGAATGATCACAGTAATGTTTGGGCAAAAACGAATATTATGTCAACGAAACATTCATTGCCTAAAACGTCTGATATCATAGAGAACTGTATACCATCTTAAGAGATATGTATTCAAGAACTTAGAACAATTTCAGGCGATTTTCCAAATCAATATTATGATCACGGTTTGAGGTAAAAAAGAACAAAAGAAGCTTAACAAGTATAAAGTACTATTTATCCTTGTACATGCATGTGATAATGTGATACAGCCATTAGCACATGCCTGTGCTGGGAGAAATGGTCACTTCTCATGTCTTCAATTGCCTTTTCAACGAATGATCACAGTAATGTTTGGGAAAAAAACGAATATTATGTCAACGAAACATTCATTGCTTGAAACGTCTGATATCATAGAGAACTGTACACCATCTTAAGAGATATGTATTGAAGATGTTAGAACAATTTCAGGCGATTTTCCAAATCAATATTATGATCACGGTTTGAGGTACAAAAGAACGAAAGAAGCTAAACAAGTATAAAGTACTATTTATCCTTGTACATGTATGTGATAATGTGATACAGCCATTAGCACATGCCTGTGCTGGGAAAAATGGTCACTTGCAATGCCGAAGGTAAAATTCAATGACGAATGCTGAGGCATTCATGATTGCTTTCGGGAAAACCAACTAGAAATGTAGAAAGTAAAGCGTGTTTTTAATGGTTGCCTTTCCACGAAACACTGCTGCGATTTGTGTTGGGAATCGAGTATTATGTCAACGAAAAAGTCTGTGTACAATCATAAAATCACGTCGAACAGTATACCATATCAAAAATATGTATTCTAGAACAAGTTTAGAGCGATAATTGAAGACAATTTATTATCACTGCTCTGTTTGGGGAAAAACGACCAAAAGAAAATTAAAAAACATAAGTTCATCTAAGAACTATTTTTCTCGGTACATGTATGTGATAATGTGATGCAGTCATTAGCACATGCCTGTGCTGGGAGAAATGGTCACTTGCAATGCCGAAGGTGAAAATATGACGAATGTTGAGAATTCATGACTACTTTTGGGAAAACCAACTAGAAATGCGAAAAGAAATGCATGTTTCAATGGTTGCCTTTCCACTAAACACAGCTGCGATGTTAGGTGGGAATCGAGTATTATGTCAACGAAAAAGTCAGTGTACAAACGTCAAATCACGTTGATCAGTATACCATATCAAGAAATATGTATTCTAGAACAAGTATAGGGCGATAATTCAAGACAATTTATTATCACTGTTCTGTTTGGGCAAAACGACCCAAAGAACATTAAAAAACATAAGTACATCTAAGAACTATTTTTCTCGGAACATGTATGTGATAATGTGATACAGTCATTAGCACAGGCCTGTGCTGGGAGAAATGGTCACTTGCAATGCCGAAGGTGAAAATAGGACGAATGTTGAGAATTCATGACCACTTTTGGGAAAACCAACTAGAAATGAGAAAACAAATGCATGTTTTTAATGGTTGCCTTTCCACTAAACACAGCTGCGATGTTTGGTGGGAATCGAGTATTATGTCAATGAAAACGTCAGTGTACAAACGTCATATCACGTTGATCAGTATACCATATCAAGAAATATGTATTCTAGAACAAGTATAGGGCGATAATTCAAGACAATTTATTATCACTGTTCTGTTTGGGGCAAACGACCGAAAGAAAATTAAAAAAACATAAGTACATCTAAGAACTATTTTTCTCGGAACATGTATGTAATAATGTGATGCAGTCATTAGCACAGGCCTGTGCTGGGAGAAATGGTCACTTTCCATGGCTATGCTGAAATATAAATAATGTTCAGACATTCCTTACCATAACAACGTATTGAAGTTAGTTTGTTTGTTCCTGTTACTTTGCAAGAGGGTGGCATATACATGTAAAGGTTCAGAATTAGGAACTTTTTTTTTCATTCGCCGTTAACATTTCAAACAATGTCAGTTTTCCATTACACAGCACTGTGATTATCTGTAACTATGTATGATCACAGAACTGTTTGGTGTGAAACGACAAAAATAATCAACTACGCGCAGAATTCGCAACTAAAACACTTAATTAATGGCTGACTAACTATAAACGCTTAACCGACGCAAAATTTACATTCGGTTAGGTGGTTGAGCAATTTTACCAACCTGAACTAAACAAACGGAAGTGCTTATTTATCCCCATACCTGTGTGTGATAATGTGATACAGCCATTAGCACATGCATGTGCTGTGGGAAATGGCCACATGTAATGCCGAAGGTGTAATATTGCGACTGCAGACGCATTCACGTCTAAGTTTGGGAACACCAACTTGAGGTACTCCGTGTGAACAGAAAGCGTGTTTGAAATATTTGCTTTCCACTAAACACTGCTGCGATTATCTTTCCAAGGAATGATCACAGTAATGTTTGGTGAGAAACGAATATTATGTCAACGAAACATTCATTGTTTAAGACATTATGTATCATGTGGAACTGTTTTCCACCTCGAGAAATATATGTATACTAGAAGCAATAAAAGGTGACTATCCAAGCCAATTTATGATCACTGTCTTGTTTAAGGCCTATCTTAGGAAAGAAGGTAAGAAAACTAAGTAAGTTCTATTTTTCCTGTTACATGTATGTGATAATGTGATAGAGTCATTAGCACATGCCTGTGCTGGGAGAAATGGTCACTTCTCATGTCTTCAATCGCCTTTTGAACGAATGATCACAGTAATGTTTGGGCAAAAACGAATATTATGTCAACGAAACATTCATTGCCTAAAACGTCTGATATCATAGAGAACTGTATACCATCTTAAGAGATATGTATTCAAGAACTTAGAACAATTTCAGGCGATTTTCCAAATCAATATTATGATCACGGTTTGAGGTAAAAAAGAACAAAAGAAGCTTAACAAGTATAAAGTACTATTTATCCTTGTACATGCATGTGATAATGTGATACAGCCATTAGCACATGCCTGTGCTGGGAGAAATGGTCACTTCTCATGTCTTCAATTGCCTTTTCAACGAATGATCACAGTAATGTTTGGGAAAAAAACGAATATTATGTCAACGAAACATTCATTGCTTGAAACGTCTGATATCATAGAGAACTGTACACCATCTTAAGAGATATGTATTGAAGATGTTAGAACAATTTCAGGCGATTTTCCAAATCAATATTATGATCACGGTTTGAGGTACAAAAGAACGAAAGAAGCTAAACAAGTATAAAGTACTATTTATCCTTGTACATGTATGTGATAATGTGATACAGCCATTAGCACATGCCTGTGCTGGGAAAAATGGTCACTTGCAATGCCGAAGGTAAAATTCAATGACGAATGCTGAGGCATTCATGATTGCTTTCGGGAAAACCAACTAGAAATGTAGAAAGTAAAGCGTGTTTTTAATGGTTGCCTTTCCACGAAACACTGCTGCGATTTGTGTTGGGAATCGAGTATTATGTCAACGAAAAAGTCTGTGTACAATCATAAAATCACGTCGAACAGTATACCATATCAAAAATATGTATTCTAGAACAAGTTTAGAGCGATAATTGAAGACAATTTATTATCACTGCTCTGTTTGGGGAAAAACGACCAAAAGAAAATTAAAAAACATAAGTTCATCTAAGAACTATTTTTCTCGGTACATGTATGTGATAATGTGATGCAGTCATTAGCACATGCCTGTGCTGGGAGAAATGGTCACTTGCAATGCCGAAGGTGAAAATATGACGAATGTTGAGAATTCATGACTACTTTTGGGAAAACCAACTAGAAATGCGAAAAGAAATGCATGTTTCAATGGTTGCCTTTCCACTAAACACAGCTGCGATGTTAGGTGGGAATCGAGTATTATGTCAACGAAAAAGTCAGTGTACAAACGTCAAATCACGTTGATCAGTATACCATATCAAGAAATATGTATTCTAGAACAAGTATAGGGCGATAATTCAAGACAATTTATTATCACTGTTCTGTTTGGGCAAAACGACCCAAAGAACATTAAAAAACATAAGTACATCTAAGAACTATTTTTCTCGGAACATGTATGTGATAATGTGATACAGTCATTAGCACAGGCCTGTGCTGGGAGAAATGGTCACTTGCAATGCCGAAGGTGAAAATAGGACGAATGTTGAGAATTCATGACCACTTTTGGGAAAACCAACTAGAAATGAGAAAACAAATGCATGTTTTTAATGGTTGCCTTTCCACTAAACACAGCTGCGATGTTTGGTGGGAATCGAGTATTATGTCAATGAAAACGTCAGTGTACAAACGTCATATCACGTTGATCAGTATACCATATCAAGAAATATGTATTCTAGAACAAGTATAGGGCGATAATTGAAGACAATTTATTATCACTGTTCTGTTTGGGGCAAACGACCGAAAGAAAATTAAAAAAACATAAGTACATCTAAGAACTATTTTTCACGGAACATGTATGTAATAATGTGATGCAGTCATTAGCACAGGCCTGTGCTGGGAGAAATGGTCACTTTCCATGGCTATGCTGAAATATAAATAATGTTCAGACATTCCTTACCATAACAACGTATTGAAGTTAGTTTGTTTGTTCCTGTTACTTTGCAAGAGGGTGGCATATACATGTAAAGGTTCAGAATTAGGAACTTTTTTTTTCATTCGCCGTTAACATTTCAAACAATGTCAGTTTTCCATTACACAGCACTGTGATTATCTGTAACTATGTATGATCACAGAACTGTTTGGTGTGAAACGACAAAAATAATCAACTACGCGCAGAATTCGCAACTAAAACACTTAATTAATGGCTGACTAACTATAAACGCTTAACCGACGCAAAATTTACATTCGGTTAGGTGGTTGAGCAATTTTACCAACCTGAACTAAACAAACGGAAGTGCTTATTTATCCCCATACCTGTGTGTGATAATGTGATACAGCCATTAGCACATGCATGTGCTGTGGGAAATGGCCACATGTAATGCCGAAGGTGTAATATTGCGACTGCAGACGCATTCACGTCTAAGTTTGGGAACACCAACTTGAGGTACTCCGTGTGAACAGAAAGCGTGTTTGAAATATTTGCTTTCCACTAAACACTGCTGCGATTATCTTTCCAAGGAATGATCACAGTAATGTTTGGTGAGAAACGAATATTATGTCAACGAAACATTCATTGTTTAAGACATTATGTATCATGTGGAACTGTTTTCCACCTCGAGAAATATATGTATACTAGAAGCAATAAAAGGTGACTATCCAAGCCAATTTATGATCACTGTCTTGTTTAAGGCCTATCTTAGGAAAGAAGGTAAGAAAACTAAGTAAGTTCTATTTTTCCTGTTACATGTATGTGATAATGTGATAGAGTCATTAGCACATGCCTGTGCTGGGAGAAATGGTCACTTCTCATGTCTTCAATCGCCTTTTGAACGAATGATCACAGTAATGTTTGGGCAAAAACGAATATTATGTCAACGAAACATTCATTGCCTAAAACGTCTGATATCATAGAGAACTGTATACCATCTTAAGAGATATGTATTCAAGAACTTAGAACAATTTCAGGCGATTTTCCAAGTCAATATTATGATCACGGTTTGAGGTAAAAAAGAACAAAAGAAGCTTAACAAGTATAAAGTACTATTTATCCTTGTACATGCATGTGATAATGTGATACAGCCATTAGCACATGCCTGTGCTGGGAGAAATGGTCACTTCTCATGTCTTCAATTGCCTTTTCAACGAATGATCACAGTAATGTTTGGGAAAAAAACGAATATTATGTCAACGAAACATTCATTGCTTGAAACGTCTGATATCATAGAGAACTGTACACCATCTTAAGAGATATGTATTGAAGATGTTAGAACAATTTCAGGCGATTTTCCAAATCAATATTATGATCACGGTTTGAGGTACAAAAGAACGAAAGAAGCTAAACAAGTATAAAGTACTATTTATCCTTGTACATGTATGTGATAATGTGATACAGCCATTAGCACATGCCTGTGCTGGGAAAAATGGTCACTTGCAATGCCGAAGGTAAAATTCAATGACGAATGCTGAGGCATTCATGATTGCTTTCGGGAAAACCAACTAGAAATGTAGAAAGTAAAGCGTGTTTTTAATGGTTGCCTTTCCACGAAACACTGCTGCGATTTGTGTTGGGAATCGAGTATTATGTCAACGAAAAAGTCTGTGTACACTCATAAAATCACGTCGAACAGTATACCATATCAAAAATATGTATTCTAGAACAAGTTTAGAGCGATAATTGAAGACAATTTATTATCACTGCTCTGTTTGGGGAAAAACGACCAAAAGAAAATTAAAAAACATAAGTTCATCTAAGAACTATTTTTCTCGGTACATGTATGTGATAATGTGATGCAGTCATTAGCACATGCCTGTGCTGGGAGAAATGGTCACTTGCAATGCCGAAGGTGAAAATATGACGAATGTTGAGAATTCATGACTACTTTTGGGAAAACCAACTAGAAATGCGAAAAGAAATGCATGTTTCAATGGTTGCCTTTCCACTAAACACAGCTGCGATGTTAGGTGGGAATCGAGTATTATGTCAACGAAAACGTCAGTGTACAAACGTCATATCACGTTGATCAGTATACCATATCAAGAAATATGTATTCTAGAACAAGTATAGGGCGATAATTCAAGACAATTTATTATCACTGTTCTGTTTGGGGCAAAACGACCGAAAGAAAATTAAAAAAACATAAGTACATCTAAGAACTATTTTTCTCGGAACATGTATGTAATAATGTGATGCAGTCATTAGCACAGGCCTGTGCTGGGAGAAATGGTCACTTTCCATGGCTATGCTGAAATATAAATAATGTTCAGACATTCCTTACCATAACAACGTATTGAAGTTAGTTTGTTTGTTCCTGTTACTTTGCAAGAGGGTGGCATATACATGTAAAGGTTCAGAATTAGGAACTTTTTTTTTCATTCGCCGTTAACATTTCAAACAATGTCAGTTTTCCATTACACAGCACTGTGATTATCTGTAACTATGTATGATCACAGAACTGTTTGGTGTGAAACGACAAAAATAATCAACTACGCGCAGAATTCGCAACTAAAACACTTAATTAATGGCTGACTAACTATAAACGCTTAACCGACGCAAAATTTACATTCGGTTAGGTGGTTGAGCAATTTTACCAACCTGAACTAAACAAACGGAAGTGCTTATTTATCCCCATACCTGTGTGTGATAATGTGATACAGCCATTAGCACATGCATGTGCTGTGGGAAATGGCCACATGTAATGCCGAAGGTGTAATATTGCGACTGCAGACGCATTCACGTCTAATTTTGGGAACACCAACTAGAGGTACTCCGTGTGAACAGAAAGCGTGTTTGAAATATTTGCTTTCCACTAAACACTGCTGCGATTATCTTTCCAAGGAATGATCACAGTAATGTTTGGTGAGAAACGAATATTATGTCAACGAAACATTCATTGTTTAAGACATTATGTATCATGTGGAACTGTTTTCCACCTCAAGAAATATATGTATACTAGAAGCAATAAAAGGTGACTATCCAAGCCAATTTATGATCACTGTCTTGTTTAAGGCCTATCTTAGGAAAGAAGGTAAGAAAACTAAGTAAGTTCTATTTTTCCTGTTACATGTATGTGATAATGTGATAGAGTCATTAGCACATGTCTATGCTGGGAGAAATGGTCACTTCTCATGTCTTCAATCGCCTTTTGAACGAATGATCACAGTAATGTTTGGGCAAAAACGAATATTATGTCAACGAAACATTCATTGCCTAAAACGTCTGATATCATAGAGAACTGTATACCATCTTAAGAGATATGTATTCAAGAACTTAGAACAATTTCAGGCGATTTTCCAAATCAATATTATGATCACGGTTTGAGGTAAAAAAGAACAAAAGAAGCTTAACAAGTATAAAGTACTATTTATCCTTGTACATGCATGTGATAATGTGATACAGCCATTAGCACATGCCTGTGCTGGGAGAAATGGTCACTTCTCATGTCTTCAATTGCCTTTTCAACGAATGATCACAGTAATGTTTGGGAAAAAAACGAATATTATGTCAACGAAACATTCATTGCTTGAAACGTCTGATATCATAGAGAACTGTACACCATCTTAAGAGATATGTATTGAAGATGTTAGAACAATTTCAGGCGATTTTCCAAATCAATATTATGATCACGGTTTGAGGTACAAAAGAACGAAAGAAGCTAAACAAGTATAAAGTACTATTTATCCTTGTACATGTATGTGATAATGTGATACAGCCATTAGCACATGCCTGTGCTGGGAGAAATGGTCACTTGCAATGCCGAAGTTAAAATTCAATGACGAATGCTGAGGCATTCACGATTGCTTTCGGGAAAACCAACTAGAAATGTAGAAAGTAAAGCGTGTTTTTAATGGTTGCCTTTCCACGAAACACTGCTGCGATTTGTGTTGTTAATCGAGTATTATGTCAACGAAAAAGTCTGTGTACAATCATAAAATCACGTCGAACAGTATACCATATCAAAAATATGTATTCTAGAACAAGTTTAGAGCGATAATTGAAGACAATTTATTATCACTGCTCTGTTTGGGGAAAAACGACCAAAAGAAAATTAAAAAACATAAGTTCATCTAAGAACTATTTTTCTCGGTACATGTATGTGATAATGTGATGCAGTCATTAGCACATGCCTGTGCTGGGAGAAATGGTCACTTGCAATGCCGAAGGTGAAAATAGGACGAATGTTGAGAATTCACGACTACTTTTGGGAAAACCAGCTAGAAATGCGAAAAGAAATGCATGTTTCAATGGTTGCCTTTCCACTAAACACAGCTGCGATGTTAGGTGGGAATCGAGTATTATGTCAACGAAAAAGTCAGTGTACAAACGTCAAATCACGTTGATCAGTATACCATATCAAGAAATATGTATTCTAGAACAAGTATAGGGCGATAATTCAAGACAATTTATTATCACTGTTCTGTTTGGGCAAAACGACCCAAAGAACATTAAAAAACATAAGTACATCTAAGAACTATTTTTCTCGGAACATGTATGTGATAATGTGATACAGTCATTAGCACAGGCCTGTGCTGGGAGAAATGGTTACTTGCAATGCCGAAGGTGAAAATAGGACGAATGTTGAGAATTCATGACCACTTTTGGGAAAACCAACTAGAAATGAGAAAACAAATGCATGTTTTTAATGGTTGCCTTTCCACTAAACACAGCTGCGATGTTTGGTGGCAATCGAGTATTATGTCAATGAAAACGTCAGTGTACAAACGTCATATCACGTTGATCAGTATACCATATCAAGAAATATGTATTCTAGAACAAGTATAGGGCGATAATTGAAGACAATTTATTATCACTGTTCTGTTTGGGGCAAACGACCGAAAGAAAATTAAAAAAACATAAGTACATCTAAGAACTATTTTTCTCGGAACATGTATGTAATAATGTGATACAGTCATTAGCACAGGCCTGTGCTGGGAGAAATGGTCACTTTCCATGGCTATGCTGAAATATAAATAATGTTCAGACATTCCTTACCATAACAACGTATTGAAGTTAGTTTGTTTGTTCCTGTTACTTTGCAAGAGGGTGGCATATACATGTAAAGGTTCAGAATTAGGAACTTTTTTTTTCATTCGCCGTTAACATTTCAAACAATGTCAGTTTTCCATTACACAGCACTGTGATTATCTGTAACTATGTATGATCACAGAACTGTTTGGTGTGAAACGACAAAAATAATCAACTACGCGCAGAATTCGCAACTAAAACACTTAATTAATGGCTGACTAACTATAAACGCTTAACCGACGCAAAATTTACATTCGGTTAGGTGGTTGAGCAATTTTACCAACCTGAACTAAACAAACGGAAGTGCTTATTTATCCCCATACCTGTGTGTGATAATGTGATACAGCCATTAGCACATGCATGTGCTGTGGGAAATGGCCACATGTAATGCCGAAGGTGTAATATTGCGACTGCAGACGCATTCACGTCTAAGTTTGGGAACACCAACTAGAGGTACTCCGTGTGAACAGAAAGCGTGTTTGAAATATTTGCTTTCCACTAAACACTGCTGCGATTATCTTTCCAAGGAATGATCACAGTAATGTTTGGTGAGAAACGAATATTATGTCAACGAAACATACATTGTTTAATACATTATGTATCATGTGGAACTGTTTTCCACCTCGAGAAATATATGTATACTAGAAGCAATAAAAGGTGACTATCCAAGCCAATTTATGATCACTGTCTTGTTTAAGGCCTGTCTTAGGAAAGAAGGTAAGAAAACTAAGTAAGTTCTATTTTTCCTGTTACATGTATGTGATAATGTGATAGAGTCATTAGCACATGCCTGTGCTGGGAGAAATGGTCACTTCTCATGTCTTCAATCGCCTTTTGAACGAATGATCACAGTAATGTTTGGGCAAAAACGAATATTATGTCAACGAAACATTCATTGCTTAAAACGTCTGATATCATAGAGATCTGTATACCATCTTAAGAGATATGTATTCAAGAAGTTAGAACAATTTCAGGCGATTTTCCAAATCAATATTATGATCACGGTTTGAGGTAAAAAAGTACAAAAGAAGCTTAACAAGTATAAAGTACTATTTATCCTTGTACATGCATGTGATAATGTGATACAGCCATTAGCACATGCCTGTGCTGGGAGAAATGGTCACTTCTCATGTCTTCAATTGCCTTTTCAACGAATGATCACAGTAATGTTTGGGGAAAAAACGAATATTATGTCAACGAAACATTCATTGCTTGAAACGTCTGATATCATAGAGAACTGTACACCATCTTAAGAGATATGTATTGAAGATGTTAGAACAATTTAAGGCGATTTTCCAAATCAATATTATGATCACGGTTTGAGGTACAAAAGAACGAAAGAAGCTAAACAAGTATAAAGTACTATTTATCCTTGTACATGTATGTGATAATGTGATACAGCCATTAGCACATGCCTGTGCTGGGAAAAATGGTCACTTGCAATGCCGAAGGTAAAATTCAATGACGAATGCTGAGGCATTCATGATTGCTTTCGGGAAAACCAACTAGAAATGTAGAAAGTGAAGCGTGTTTTTAATGGTTGCCTTTCCACGAAACACTGCTGCGATTTGTGTTGGGAATCGAGTATTATGTCAACGAAAAAGTCTGTGTACAATCATAAAATCACGTCGAACAGTATACCATATCAAAAATATGTATTCTAGAACAAGTTTAGAGCGATAATTGAAGACAATTTATTATCACTGCTCTGTTTGGGGAAAAACGACCAAAAGAAAATTAAAAAACATAAGTTCATCTAAGAACTATTTTTCTCGGTACATGTATGTGATAATGTGATACAGTCATTAGCACATGCCTGTGCTGGGAGAAATGGTCACTTGCAATGCCGAAGGTGAAAATATGACGAATGTTGAGAATTCATGACTACTTTTGGGAAAACCAACTAGAAATGCGAAAAGAAATGCATGTTTCAATGGTTGCCGTTCCACTAAACACAGCTGCGATGTTAGGTGGGAATCGAGTATTATGTCAACGAAAATGTCAGTGTACAAACGTCAAATCACGTTGATCAGTATACCTTATCAAGAAATATGTATTCTAGAACAAGTATAGGGCGATAATTCAAGACAATTTATTATCACTGTTCTGTTTGGGCAAAACGACCCAAAGAACATTAAAAAACATAAGTACATCTAAGAACTATTTTTCTCGGAACATGTATGTGATAATGTGATACAGTCATTAGCACAGGCCTGTGCTGGGAGAAATGGTCACTTGCAATACCGAAGGTGAAAATATGACGAATGTTGAGAATTCATTACCACTTTTGGGAAAACTAACTAGAATTGAGAACAGAAATGCATGTTTTTAATGGTTGCCTTTCCACTAAACAAAGCTGCGATGTTTGGTGGGAATCGAGTATTATGTCAATGAAAAAGTGTACAAACGTCATATCACGTTGATCAGTATACCATATCAAGAAATAAGAATTCTAGAACAAGTATAGGGCGATAATTGAAGACAATTTATTATCACTGTTCTGTTTGGGGCAAACGACCGAAAGAAAATTAAAAAAACATAAGTACATCTAAGAACTATTTTTCTCGGAAAATGTATCTAATAATGTGATACAGTCATTAGCACAGGCCTGTGCTGGGAGAAATGGTCACTTTCCATGGCTATGCTGAAATATAAATAATGTTCAGACATTTCTTACCACAACAACGTATTGCAGTTAGTTTGTTTGTTCCTGTTACTTTGCAAGAGGGTGGCATATACATGTAAAGGTACAGAATTACGAACTATTTTGTTCATTCGCCGTTAACATTTCAAACAATGTCAGTTTTCCATTACACAGCACTGTGATTATCTGTAACTATGTATGATCACAGAACTGTTTGGTGTGAAACGACAAAAATAATCAACTACGCGCAGAATTCGCGACTAAAACACTTAATTAATGGCTGACTAACTATAAACGCTTAACCGACGCAAAATTTACATTCGGTTAGGTGGTGGAGTAATTTTACCAAACTGAACTAAACAAACGGAAGTGCTTTTTATCCCCATACCTGTGTGTGATAATGTGATACAGCCATTAGCACAATCATGTGCTGTGGGAAATGGCCACATGTAATGCCGAAGGTGTAATATTGCGACTGCAGACGAATTCACGTCTACTTTTGGGAACACCAACTAGAGGTACTCAGTGTGAACAGAAAGCGTGTTTCAATTATTTGCTTTCCACTAAACACTGCTGCGATTGTCTTTCCAAGGAATGATCACAGTAATGTTTGGTGAGAAACGAATATTATGTCAACGAAACATTCATTGTTTAAGACATTATATATAATGTGGAACTGTTTTCCACCTCAAGAAATATATGTATACTAGAAGCAATAAAAGGTGACTATCCAAGCCAATTTATGATCACTGTCTTGTTTAAGGCCTATCTTACGAAAGAAGGTAAGAAAACAAAGTTAGTTCTATTTTTCATGTTACATGTATGTGATAATGTGATAGAGTCATTAGCACATGCCTGTGCTGGGAGAAATGGGCACTTCTCATGTCTTCAATTGCCTTTTCAACGAATGATCACAGTAATGTTTGGGGAAAAACGAATATTATGTCAACGAAACATCCATTGCTTGAAACGCCCGATATCATAGAGAACTGTATACCATCTTAAGAGATATGTATTCAAGAAGTTAGAACAATTTCAGGCGATTTTCCAAATCAATATTATGATCACGGTTTGAGGTAAAAAAGAACAAAAGAAGCTTAACATGTATAAAGTACTATTTATCCTTGTACATACATGTGATAATGTGATACAGCCATTAGCACATGCCTGTGCTGGGAGAAATGGTCACTTCTCATGTCTTCAATTGCCTTTTCAACGAATGATCACAGTAATGTTTGGGCAAAAACGAATATTATGTCAACGAAACATTCATTGCTTGAAACGTCTGATATCATAGAGAACTGTACACCATCTTAAGAGATATGTATTGAAGAACTTAGAACAATTTCAGGCGATTTTCCAAATCAATATTATGATCACGGTTTGAGGTACAAAAGAACGAAAGAAGCTAAACAAGTATAATGTACTATTTATCCTTGTACATGTATGTGATAATGTGATACAGTCATTAGCACATGCCTGTGCTGGGAGAAATGGTCACTTGCAATGCCGAAGGTAAAATGCAATGACGAATGCTGAGGCATTCATGATTGCTTTCGGGAAAACCAACTAGAAATGTAGAAAGTAAAGCGTGTTTTTAATGGTTGCCTTTCCACGAAACACTGCTGCGATTTGTGTTGGGAATCGAGTATTATGTCAAAGAAAAAGTCAGTGTACAATCATAAAATCACGTCGAACTGTATACCATATCAAAAATATGTATTCTAGAACAAGTTTAGAGCGATAATTGAAGACAATTTATTATCACTGATCTGTTTGGGGACAAACGACCAAAAGAAAATTAAAAAACATAAGATCATCTAAGAACTATTTTTCTCGGTACATGTATGTGATAATGTGATACAGTCATTAGCACATGCCTGTGCTGGGAGAAATGGTCACTTGCAATGCCGAAGGTGAAATATGACGAATGTTCAGAATTCATGACTACTTTTGGGAAAACCAACTAGAAATGCGAAAAGAAATGCATGTTTTAATGGTTGCCTTTCCACTAAACACAGCTGCGATGTTAGGTGGGAATCGAGTATTATGTCAACGAAAAAGTCAGTGTACAAACGTCAAATCACGTTGATCAGTATACCATATCAAGAAATATGTATTCTAGAACAAGTACAGGGCGATAATTGAAGACAATTTATTATCACTGTTCTGGTTGGGCAAAAGGACCCAAAGAAAATTAAAAAACATAAGTACATCTAAGAACTATTTTCCTCGGAACATGTATGTGATAATGTGATACAGTCATTAGCACATGCCTGTGCTGGGAGAAATGGTCACTTGCAATGCCGAAGGTGAAAATATGACGAATGTTGAGAATTCATGACCACTTTTGGGAAAACCAACTAGAAATGAGAACAGAAATGCATGTTTTTAATGATTGCCTTTCCACTAAACACAGCTGCGATGTTTGGTGGGAATCGAGTAGTATGTCAATGAAAAAGTCAGTGTACAAACGTCATATCACGTTGATCAGTATACCATATCAAGAAATATGTATTCTGAAACAAGTATAGGGCGATAATTCAAGACAATTTATTATCACTGTTCTGTTTGGGCAAAACGACCCAAAGAACATTAAAAGACATAAGTACATCTAAGAACTATTTTTCTCGGAACATGTATGTAATAATGTGATACAGTCATTAGCACAGGCCTGTGCTGGGAGAAATGGTCACTTTCCATGGCTATGCTGAAATATAAATAATGTTCAGACATTCCTTACCATAACAACGTATTGAAGTTAGTTTGTTTGTTCCTGTTACTTTGCAAGAGGGTGGCATATACATGTAAAGGTTCAGAATTAGGAACTTTTTTTTTCATTCGCCGTTAACATTTCAAACAATGTCAGTTTTCCATTACACAGCACTGTGATTATCTGTAACTATGTATGATCACAGAACTGTTTGGTGTGAAACGACAAAAATAATCAACTACGCGCAGAATTCGCAACTAAAACACTTAATTAATGGCTGACTAACTATAAACGCTTAACCGACGCAAAATTTACATTCGGTTAGGTGGTTGAGCAATTTTACCAAACTGAATTAAACAAACGGAAGTGCTTATTTATCCCCATACCTGTGTGTGGTAATGTGATACAGCCATTAGCGCATGCATGTGCTGTGAGAAATGGCCACATGTAATGCCGAAGGTGTAATATTGCGACTGCAGACGCATTCACGTCTACTTTTGGGAACAAAAACTAGAGGTACTCCGTGTGAACAGAAAGCGTGTTTGAAATATTTGCTTTCCACTAAACACTGCTGCGATTGTCTTTGCAAAAAATGATCACAGTAATGTTTGGTGAGAAACGAATATTATGTCAACAAAACATTCATTGTTTAAGACATTATGTATCATGTGGAACTGTTTTCCACCTCAAGAAATATATGTATACTAGAAGCAATAAAAGGTGACTATCCAAGCCAATTTATGATCACTGTCTTGTTTAAGGCCTATCTTAAGAAAGAAGGTAAGAAACGTAAGTAAGTTCTATTTTTCCTGTTACATGTATGTGATAATGTGATAGAGTCATTAGCACATGCCTGTGCTGGGAGAAATGGTCACTTCTCATGTCTTCCATTGCCTTTTCAAAGAATGATCACAGTAATGTTTGGGGAAAAACGAATATTATGTCAACGAATCATTCATTGCTTGAAACGTCTGATATCATAGCGAACTGTATACCATCTTAAGAGATATGTATTCAAGAAGTTAGAACAATTTCAGGCGATTTTCCAAATCAATATTATGATCACGGTTTGAGGTAAAAAAGAGCAAAAGAAGCTAAACAAGTATAAAGTACTATTTATCATTGTACATGCATGTGATAATGTGATACGGCCATTAGCACATGCCTTTGCTGGGAGAAATGGTCACTTCTCATGTCTTCAATTGCCTTTTCAACGAATGATCACAGTAATGTTTGGTCAATAACGAATACTATGTCAACGAAACATTCGTTGATTGAAGCGTCTGATATCATAGAGAACTGTATACCATCTAAAGAGATATGTATTGAAGAACTTAGAACAATTTCAGGCGATTATCCAGGCAAAAAGAACGAAAGAAGCTAAACAAGTATAAAGTACTATTTATCCTGGTACATATATGTAATAATGGGGTACAGCTATTAGCACATGCCTGTGCTTGGAAAAACGGTCACTTGCAATGCCGAAGGTGAAATTAAATGACGAATGCTGAGGCATTCATTACTATTTTTCGGAAACCAACTAGAAATGTGAAAAGAAAAACGTGTTTTAATGGTTGCCTTTCCACTAAACACTGCTGCGATGTTTGGTGGGAATCGAATATTATTTCAACGAAAAAGTCAGCGTAAAAACGTCCAATCACGTGGATCAGTATACCATATCAAGAAATATGTATTCTAGAACAAGTATGTTGGCGATAATTGAAAACAATTTATGATCACTGTTCTGTTTGGGGTAAAACGACCAAAGAAATTCAAAAACATAACTAGATCTAAGAACTATTTTTCCCTGTACCTGTATGTGATTAGTGATACAGTCATTAGCACATACCTGTGCTGGGAGAAATGGTCGCTTTCTATGGCTATGATGAAATCTAAATAATGTTCAGACATTCCCTACCATAACCACGTATTGAAGTTAATTTGTTTGTTACTGTTACTTTGCAATTAGGTGGCATATACATATAAATGTATAGAATTAGGAAGTATTTTTTTCATTCGCCGTTAACATTTCAAACAATGTCAGTTTTCCATTACACAGCACTGTGATTATCTGTAACTATGTATGATCACAGAACTGTTTGGTGTGAACCGAAAAAAAAATCAACTAGGCGCAGAATTCGCAACTGAAGCACGTTATTAATGTCAGAGTAACTATAAGCACTTGACGGACGCAACATTTAAATTCGGTTACGTGTTTGAGCAATTTTAGAATGTTGAACTAAACAAACGGAAGTGCTTATTTATCCCGGTACCTGTGTTTGATAATGTGATACAGCCATTAGCACATGCATGTGCTGTGTGAAATGGCCAAACGTAAGCCGAACGTGTAATATTGCGACTGCAGAGGCATGCACATCTACTTTTGGGAACACCAACTAGAGGTACTCCGTGTGAACAGAAAAGCGTGTTCGAAATATTTTCCCTGGTACCTGTATGTGATCATGTTATAGAGTCATTAGCACATGCCTGTGCTGGGACGAATGATCATTTCTCAAGTCTTTGATTGCCTTTTCAACGAATGATCACAGTAATGTTTGGTGAATAACGATTATTATGTCAACCATACAGTCATTGCTTGAAACGACTGATATCATAGAGAACTCTATACCATCTGAAGAGATATGTATTGAAGAAGATAGAACAATTTCAGGAGATTATCCAAGTCAATATTATGATCATGGTTTGAGGCAAAAAGAATGAAAGGAGCTAAACAAGTATAAAGTACTATTTATCCTAGTACATGTTTGTGATAATGTGATACAGCCATTAGCTCATGCCTGTGCTGGAAGAAATGGTCACTTGCAATGCCGAAGTTGAAATTCAAAAACGAATGCTGAGGCATGCATGACTACTTTTGGGAAAACCAACTAAAAAGAAAATTAAAAAACATCAGTACATCTAAGAACTGCTTTTCTGGGTATCTATATGTGATAATGTGATTCAGTAATTAGCACATGCCTGTGATGGGAGAAATGCCGAATGTGAACATATGACGAATGCTGAGGTATTCACGACTATTTTGGGGAAAACAAACTAATGGTAAGATATTTGAAAAGAAAAGCGTGATTTATGTTTCTTTTCCATTAAACGTATGTGCGATTGTCTTTTCAACGAATGATCACAGTAATATTTGGTGAATCACGAATATTATGTCAACGAAACATTCATTGCTTGATATGTCTAATATCATGGAGAACAATATACCATCTCAAGAAATATGTATTGAAGAGCCAATAACAGGCGATTATCCAAGTCAATATTTTGAGACAAAACTAGCGAAAGAAGCTAAACAAGTATAAATAAGTACTGTTTAACCCGGTACATGTATGTGATAATGTGATACAGCCATTAGCACATGCTTGTGCTGGGAGAAACGGTTACATGCAATGCCCATTGTGAAATCTACACAATATTTAGACATTTGTGCACGTATACATTTGGTATAACCAATTAGAGAAAAGATGACAGAAATACAATAATAATTGATAAGTATTATTTTTGCGGTACTTGTATGTGATAATGTGATACTGTCATAAGCACATGCCTGTGCTGGGAGAAACAGTTACTTGCAATGCCTATTGTGAAATCTGCACAATGCTGAGACATGTGTGCATGTATACATTTGGTATAACCAACTAGAGAAAAGACGACAGAAATACAGTAATAACTGATAAGTATTATTTTTCTCGGTACTTGTATGTGATGATGCGATACAGTCATTAGCACATGCTTGTGCTGGGAAAAACGGTTACTTGCAATGCCCATTGTGAAATCTACAGAATGCTGAGACATTTGTGCACGTTTACATTTGGAACAACCAACTAGAGAAAAGACGACAGAAATATAATAATAACTGATAAGTATTTTTTCTCGGTACCTGCATACGATAATGCGATACAGTCGTTAGCACATGCCTGTGCTGGGAGAAATGGTCACTTGCAATGCCGGCGGTGTAATATTGATATTGCTGAGACAGTTCATTAAGTTATCACTCATTGCGGATAGTTTGTAGTTTTATTTTCAAAATAAGCCTTTGACATTCGAAGCAATGCCAGTGTTTTACATTAAACAACATTGTGATTATATTAAACAATGAATAATAGTAGATGTTTGGTGCAAAACAAAAACGATCAAGAAAACATACTTGATTCTGTAATACAGACACGAATTTAAAATGTGCGAAAAAATATAAGAACTCGACGGACGCAAGCATTCAGTTTGAGTTCAGTTTGGTTAAGCATTAAATAACCAAGTTATACTTTACCTACTGAAGTTTCTATTGTTCCCGGTACCTGTATGTGATGATGCGATACAGTCATTAGCACATGCCTGTGATGGGAGAAATGGTCACTTGCAATGCCGAAGGTGAAACATTACGAATGCCGCCACATTCCTGGCTACTTTGAGAAAACGAACTGGTGGTACGCAATTCGAAAAGAACAGCGTGATTTTTAAAATTGGTTTTTCACTAAACACTGCTGCAATTGTTTTTCCATCGAATAATCAACGTAATGTTTGATTAGAAACGAATATTATCTCAACGAATGTCATTGTTGAAATCGTCATATCATAAGGAACTGTATACCATATGAAGAGATACGTATTCTAGAACCAATAACATGTGATTATACAAGCCAATATATGATCATTGTGCTGTTTGAGGCCATCCTCAAAGAAAAGTTAAAAAGTCTAAGTACGTAAGTTATATTTTTCCTGGTACCTGTATATGATAATGTGATACCGACATTAGCACATGCCTGTGCTGGGAGAAATGGTCACTTGCAATGCCAACGGTAAAACATCTTTGGCATAACCATATACAATTTTGAGATTCGCAATGTGGAAAGAAAACGTTTGCTTTTTTTATTTAAATTTTGCTTTTCCAATAAACACTGCTGCGATTGTCTTTCCATCGAATGATCACCGTAATATTTGGTGAAAAACAACTATTATGTCAACGAAAGTCATTTTTGAAAACGTGATATCATGTGGAACTGTATACCACATCAAGAGATACCGGTATGTATTTTAGAACCAATAACATGTGATCATCCTAGCCAATGTATGATCACTGTTTTGTTTGAGGCTAAACTATAGAAAGAATATTTTTTTTAAACTAAGTAAGTTCTATTTTTGCTTGAACATGTAAGTAATAATATAATATACTCATTAGTACATGCATCTCACGCCTATGTTCAAATCTAAAGACTGTGGAGACATTACATCAAGATGACATTTTAAACTATGTGTTTTTGATTAAACAGCATTGCAATTATCTTTAAGCATGTATGATCACAGTACTGTTTGGTGCGAAACAAACGAATTATACTAAAGATCGTTGAATATTGAAGTTGGTTACTAGTACGTGTCTTAGCGATATTACCAGACTGTAAACTTACCGATGTGCTTATTTATCCCTGTTCCTGTATGTGATAATGTGATACAGTTATTGCACATGCCTGTGCTGGGAGAAATGGTCACTTGCAATGCACATAGTAAAATCTGGAGAATGCTGAGACATTTGTGCAAGTCTACCATTGGAACAATCAACTAAAAAAGAAAAGACGACAGAAAAATAATAATAAGTGATAAGTATTATTTTTCCCGGTACCTGTATGTGATAATGTAATACAGTCATTATCACATGTCTGTGCTGGGACGAATGGTCACCTGCAATGTCAAAGGTGAAACATTGCGATTGCTGCGACAGTTCATTAAGTTATCACCTATTGCGGCTAGTTTGTAGTTTTATTTTCAAAATTAACCTTTGACATTCGAAACGTATGTTGTAAATGTTTGTAAAGAATGTAAATTGAATATCTATGAATATTTAAAACTAATGCATTATGTTGTATTAAAAAAAAAACATTGTGATTATATGGAACAATTACTAATCACAGTACTGTTTGGTGCAAAACGTAAACGATCAAGAAAACAAACATACTGGATTCAGTAATTCAGACACGCCATGGAAAATGAACGAAAAATTAAGTTCTCGACGGGCGCAAGAATTGAGTTTGATTTAATTGTTAAGCAATAAATAAACAAAGTTATACTAAACACACTATATTAATAATATTCTTTTACCGGTACCTGTATGTGATAATGTGACACAGTCATTAGCACAAATGTCACTTGCAACGTCGATCGTAAATTGTTCCTAATGCTGTGACATTCACGTTAACCGTCGGGATAAGCAACAAGATGCACGAAATGTGAAAAGAACTCCTTGCTTTTAATACTTGCTTCTCCATTAAAAATCGCTGTGATTGTATTTTCAACGAATAATCACAGTAATTTTCGGTTAAAAACGAATATATGACAATGAAATGTTCATTGTTTAAAACGTCATATCATAAGACACCACATCATTAAATTATAAGGTTATATCCCTGTCAATTTAACGCCTGATCACCTTGCTTTCTAGGCACAATTAACGAAAGAAGATAACAAATAATGAAGAAGTATTTTCCCCAGTACTTTTATCAGATAATGTGGTACGGTCATTAGCACATGCCTGTACAGGTAGAAATAGTCACTTGCAATGGTACGTACAAATTGTTGACTTGCAAAAATCACTTGCTAAGGTTCAAAGGTACGTACGAAATATAATGTGAAAAGGCGTGTTTGAAATCTTTGCTTGTCCATTAAAAATTGTCACTATTTCCTCTCCATCGAATGATAAACAGACATTACTATACAAAACGTTAATTTCTTAAAAACTACATATAATGATATATCGTGTACTAACGCAAGAGGTTCAATAAGAAGTATAAATTAAGTGATAATCCAGCTCAATGTAAGATCACCGATTTGTTTGAGACAAAACGAACGAAAAGATATAATACAAATAATTAAGAGTTCTTCTCCTGGTACATTTATGTAATAGATTGATAACGTCATCAGAATGCATATGCATGCTCTGGGAAAAAGCTGGGAGAAATAGCCACTTGCAATGCAGAATCGTATGAGTGCTGGAAAATAATTGTTCATGTCCCAAAATATTTGGACACTTCTGAAACTAGAATGTTTCTTGTATTATTAAAAGATTTACTCTTCTATCACAATAAATCATATAATCACATAGCGGCTTGTTTAATGACCTGGGCCCGTATTCACAAAGCTCCTTATGGAAAACTTAAATAAATTTCTTCAATTCATAACATTCCTTAAGTCTGTGGTTGTTTCGTGTATAGGTCATTTTATATTAAAGTGTATTTACTAGTACGCATTGCTTCGATTTTTAATAGTTCATCCTTTTGTGGACAGAAATCATTGGATGTCATATAGATAATTTGATCTGAAAATTTAACTTAAGTACAATTTAAAAGTTAAGACTTCCCTTAGGAGCTGTGTGAATACCAGCCCAAATATGTATACTGGCGTTAAACTGAAACGCAAAGACTGAGTCAATCATTTTATTTTCGAGATGGAAGGATCTTTATACTGGCGTTAAACTGAAACGCAAAGACTGAGTCAATCATTTTATTTTCGAGATGGAAGGATCTTTATACTGGCGTTAAACTGAAACGCAAAGACTGAGTCAATCATTTTATTCCGAGATGGAATGACCTTTATACTGGCGTTAAACTGAAACGCAAAGACTGAGTCAATCATTTTATTCCGAGATGGAATGACCTTTATACTGGCGTTAAACTGAAACGCAAAGACTGAGTCAATCATTTTATTCCGAGATGGAATGATCTTTATACTGGCGTTAAACTGAAACGCAAAGACTGAGTCAATCATTTTATTCCGAGATGGAATGATCTTTATACTGGCGTTAAACTGAAACGCAAAGACTGAGTCAATCATTTTATTCCGAGATGGAATGATCTTTATACTGGCGTTAAACTGAAACGCAAAGACTGAGTCAATCATTTTATTCCGAGATGAATGATCTTTATACTGGCGTTAAACTGAAACGCAAAGACTGAGTCAATCATTTTATTCCGAGATAAGATCATTTAATGAGATGACAGCATATTGCGAGCATAATGAGATGACAGCATATTGCGAGCATATTGAGATGACAGCATATTACGAGCATAATGAGATGACAGCATATTGCGAGCATATTGAGATGACAGCATATTGCGAGCATAATGAGATGACAGCATATTACGAGCATATTGAGATGATAGCATATTGCGAGCATAATGAGATGACAGCATATTGCTAGCATAATGAGAAGACAGCATATTGCGAGCATACTGAGATGACAGCATAATGCGAGCATATTAAGATGACAGCATATTGCGAGCATATTGAGATGACAGCATATTGCGAGCATAATGAGATGACAGCATATTGCGAGCATAATGAGATGACAGCATATTGCGCGCATAATGAGATGACAGCATATTGCGAGCATATTGAGATGACAGCATATTGCGAGCATAATGAGACGACAGCATATTGCGAGCATAATGAGATGACAGCATATTGCGCGCATAATGAGATGACAGCATATTGCGAGCATAATGAGATGACAGCATATTGCGAGCATAATGAGAAAAACACAGTTTAACACTTTGAGAATATAGACGGGATACATGTTCAGTCATAGCTGATAATAACAATGCATACAAGGAAAATGCTGCCCTCTTGTTTTCTTTGTAACAAACTATTACAATACATAAATGAATACCAGTATAAATAAATCACGCAATATCATTAAGTTCCAAATATATTAAAACATTATAAAACTACATATAAATAAATAAATAGTTATTTGAATATATTTACAAACATACATACATCTATACATTTTAATAAATTATATGTGACGAATTAACCATCCGATTGTTCTATCAGGTAGATAGAAACATGCGACTTTGTCAATTATGCCAAAATAATGAAGTGGAAGATGAATTCCACTTCTTGTTGAAATGTACTACTTTCGTTCAAATAAGAGAAAAATATATTAAAAATTATTATAGAATCAGGCCTAGTATGTTCAAACTCACGCAATTGCTAAATACACAGAATAAAAGTGAAATGTTTAGGTTAAGCAAGTACATATCAGAGGCATTAAGTATTCGCCAAAATATTATGACGACCAATTAATAACAGATGTTTGCATATATGTGCATATTGATGTACATCTGTAAACATATTCTATACCACTACTGCTTAATTAATTTGATATTCATGTGGCTATAGTTATATAATTGTTGTTTACTTTTCAAATGGACACACGAAAACAGTTCCATTTTAAATAGATGTACTATTCTTATGAGTGAAAATGCAAGTTTCATTTATATTTAGACAAGTTCATCCAGTTTTAGAAATATTAAAATAAATTATCACTTACTATAATGTATAATGTACAATGTATTATTGTTAAACACTAGAAACTGTAAAGTTTATGTGTAATAAAATTTCTGTTCTGTTCTGTTCTATATTACACACGGTCTCTGATTGCGCCTAAGGGCAATTATTTCTCAAAGAAAGTAACGTGTGGTCGCATGCGTTAGCTAATAAAATCCGTGTTTAGTACGCATGAGTAATTAGTTAAGTTACCCGGATGTGCGGGTAGTATAAAAGCGTGAGCGTTTGTAAATTCTAGCAGATCTGCTCCCGCTTTCGTCGAGTGAACATCGACAGCAATATAGAAGGTATTTACAATTATATTATTGATAAAACACTAGGGACTTAGGGTGCTCTGAGGCTGGCAATCCTCTTATTGCGACATATGGGCCATGTTAGCAGGATTCCTACCCCTCAATAGCTCGGGTCGCTAATAATCGATAATATATAAGTTCCATATCCCCGTACCAAGACTCCCAAGTCTCTTCAAAGGTTCCATACCCAGGGTACGGGGTCATATAGCAATAAAACACCATAGTCCTGTGTTCCAGACCCAGAGTATCAGGCAGTGTTTCATACCAAGGGTTCGAGGTCAATACATGGCTCCATATCACAATAAAGCTATCATACAAGACTCGAAGTAGTGCTCGGGGTCATTGTATAATAATAATAGTTAATTCTATTTAATTTACTGTTCCATACCAATCATTTGTCTGCAATAAGCTTATCATAAAGCAAGGTATCTTGAGGAAAATTATACATACATATTAGTTATAATGTTTGTCGTATTGTGTGAGCCAAACTTGATACCCGAAGCTCGGGTGAAACGTTACATATATATACGTATTTAACAAAAACAATTAAGAGATCTGAAACAATTTCAGAAAATGTAAACTAAAACCAAACAAATGAAAAGTATCGAAGTGACGTGTTCATTTGTCACTGATTGTACTGAAAAGCAAATATTTCAAATTTCAAAAAGCTCCTTATGGAAAAGTAAAATTATTAAATTCCAAAAATCCTAAGCTCTGTGGCTGTTTTATGTATATGGCTTTTTTTTATAGTTATTTTTGTTAACTGTTTTGAACTTGTAAATATTGCAAAGATTTTTAGCAGTTTACCCTTTTGTAAACAGAAATCATTACATTTTACATACAAATTTGACCTAAACATTTCACTGAGTACAACATAAGTTAAGATTTCCTTTAGTAGCTTCGTGAATACCAAGCCTACTCCTTAACACCCATATACCACAGGCAAATAGTTCGTTAGGCGTGAATAAAAATATGTTTGTTTCAGGTTACATGCCCTAACAAATTAGGGTAGGTAGGTCGGGATTTTTATTTTTTTATTTTTGTTTACTTGGTAAATGGTCAACATGAAGATTCTGAAACTGAATAAATATTCAAAACATATCAGTAATATCCTTCAACATTGTTAATAAGTTGATACTAACAAAACAAAACACTTATTTATCCAAAAACACATTTAATTATTTAAAAAGGTAAATAAAACACAAATCAATCTTACAAACCCAATAAAATGTTCTAGGGTCGGGGCATTTTTTTAGGGTAGGTCGGGTAACCTGAAACAAACATATTTTTTTTACGCTTTACCTGAACGCAGTGGTATCTAATACATTAGTTGTAGTAAGGTCACCACGAACGATTCCCTATGCCATAAACCGTGAACCGTATTTCACATATGGCAATATTTGTCTTCAGATTTTGTTGCGCTTACACAAGTGTGACTTTACACAGTACATGTGACAAATTGTAGCGCAAAAATTCTAAACACATCACACAATTTGTCGTTTCACCCATTGTACGTGTTCTTGAACTTTCATGGATGCAGGAAATTCGAAAATATGGCCTGCAGGAATTGTTCCTTGGCTCTGTGCGCGACCCGGATCTGTTTCTCGAACTTCAAATCGACTGGTTCCTGTGTGTGTGGCCTCATGGTTGCAACATTACTTAGCTGGGTACCAGTGTTTGTTTGTCCGTTGTGTCCGCTAATGTTTAAGGCAGGATTGTCCGTGTATACTTGTTTTTCTTGTCGGCTTGAAGCCTCGTCTTCGTATACTGCAAGCATTACCTGTGGACAGATTAATTACTTGTGGTATCTATATTTAAGCATAATAACCCTTTGTAAACGTCTCCAGAAATGTCATCTCGGGATAATTTTATAGGTACGGTGCTCTTATGTTGGCAAATTGTGTCCCAAGTCCTAACCATTTTGAAGCCTTACAACCTTATGTAAATATCTGGACGCTGTGTACTTGCGGTGTTTATGTATTGACGGATGATACTGGTTTTAGTAGTCGAAATGAAATATTTATAATCGTAGTAGAGTTGTACACCACATGCAAAATTAGCAAAATTCGTCCGAACTGTCAAAGACAAAAAAAGGAAGTATAGGCTTCAACTGCGTTCCATCGTAATGCAGCTTCGGCGCGTAAGGACTTCATAAACTACGAAACACTAACTAAACTACGAAACACAATGTCAGTAGTACCAGAAGTGTAGATTACAAGTATGTAAATTATCGGTTATAGTGGCAAAAACAGCAAAGAAACTGCTAGTACCTGAGAAATGAAAGCCCATCTGGTGGCAAACAGCAAGAACGAGTATGCACATATCACAAGGGTCAGGTGGAGGTATCGACGGGTGAACTGCATTTCTGTTCCTCATACGAACACGATATGAACGCGGTATATTCGTCTGAAAGATAATGAGGCGTATCGTGGGAAAACCTGGCTTAATGCATGTGCATAAAGTGTCGTCCTGGATCAGGACGACACTTTCCGCTTTTATGGTATTTTCCGTTTCAAGGAAGTCTCTTCTAATCATAAATCGTGGACACTTTTCGTCCTAATCCAGGACGACACTTTCCGCTTTTATGGTATTTTCTGTTTCAATGAAGTCTCTTCTAAAGATAGGCGGAAAGTGCTGTCCTGGATTAGCCTGTGCGAACTGCACAGGCTGCTCCAGGACGACACTTTAGGCACATGCATTAAGCTGGGTCAAATGTAAATGCAAAATACAGCTATATCAATAGATTTCTAGCTAAATATGTATGAAATATTAAGAAATAAATGAAGCATACATTTTGCATTAATTAATAATATGCAATACCAAAGAATCTTTGATTAAAATATTAAGTTGCAGAATCAAATAATAATGAATTTTAATGTTAAAATACTTGAATTCTAGTTAACAATTGATGTAACTCTAGCTGCATTAGCATAAGAGAACAAAATAGAGTCTTAGATAATTAAATTACACCAATAAACCTATTGGTGTCGGTCACGATTTTTTTTCTGCTCCGCATTCAAATGTAAACAAATGTAAATGAATGCAGTTTGTTTTAAAATAATTTGCAAATTAGTGCTATTTTGTTTTATTAAAATATTTCAATTTTATTTATTGAATCAAATAGATCTGTTAGTGTATTTAAATGTTAAAATACAAGTGAATTGAGCACGCAAGTTAACAATTGATATAACTCAAATCGTATAAGTATTTGTATAACAGAAAAATAGCTAGGTTAGGTTAGAAATTAAATTTTACCAATATACATATTGATGTCGGTTATAATATGAATTTTTCTGCTCAATTAATGTAAAAACGTGAAAGTGCATGATCGTTTTATAGACATGTGTAAATGTCGGTTACTTTTGTTGTAATGAAATGTTTCGTTATTGTCAACTTTACGTTATCTATGTTCAGTTTTAAAAAAACGCCAAAAAGAGGCAATTAATCGCAATATTTTTACCTCTTTTCACAAGGCAATATCCCTTAAAACACTGCACATATGTACTTCACACATACAAACTATTAAAAGTAATGATTAGCGAATTAATAAATTTTGTCTGTGTCCACTTCCTTTTCATGCGCAAAACGTCACCCTGTCCCCTAGGGGTCAATTACCACAGATCACTCCAATAATTCACCATCAATTGTAATGCATTCATTGTCACTAAAGAGTAGAGACGTAAGATTTCAACGTCGTAGCAAATCAACAAATATATTCAACATTTATTATGTATGTGCAGAAATAAATTAACAAATCTGAATGAACTTGCGTAAAAGTTTTATACATGACGATCCATTTATGCAAAATATAATAGAAAATTACCGGTAGATCTATATAAAACCAGTGCTCCAGATAAGCTTTTGTACTGGGGGTAAATGTACGCGTACTTGGAGTAAATGTAAATCCTCTCCAGAATTTATGGGGGTAAACGTACAGTCTGTATAGGATATGTATACGCTTAATTTACACCCATCAAACTTAAACTGTGTGGAAAAAAACATATATAACTATCGGAATCATGTATAGCAACACTATTTGAAGACAATAATGATACAAGTAAGACTTTTGAACAGTTTAAAACGTGGATTGCTAGCAAAACTACTGAACTATGTGCACATTCAATTAGGCAGGCATGTGAAAACTCACATCTTCTGTCGTCCAGACACTAAAAGGTGACGCTATGTACGCGAACACGAGAAATATCGTGCGTAAATTTACACACACATTTTAATTTCTCAGCGTATATGTACACCCAAATGTTGTAATTTACGCGTGTACGCGCCTTATCTGGACCTCTGAATATTTTTCGTTTTCACCACATGCGCCTATCCAGATATCTTTTAACTTCAACATTAATAAGCCAGTGTGTTCGAACGAGAAAGTTACAATCAAACAACTAAGGTGGTCCAACGATGAATTAAAGCACAATTCGTTTATAAGCAGCATCAGAAGTAAGTTACATAAATTCGAAAGCATTGTTCATAATATCACGTGCAATAATGCGAACATAAATCAGGGTATAGATAATTTTGCGGACTTACTGTACGAATCTGCATTTGATACTTATGGGAAGCTTAAAACAGTGTTTCCTTCTATAAATAAACCGAATATAAAATACAAAAGTTCTTGGTTTAACAGCGATTGCGAGTTAGCGAGAAGGAACTATCGGCGGGATAAGAAGTTATTTTACGCAAACCGTTCTCTCGAAAATCGCGAAATATTTTTGTCGAGCAGAAAACAATACAACGATACAAAAAGGCGAGCTAAGCGTATTTATAACAGGCATCAGAGGGAAAACTTACATATGTTTGCCAAGTCTCAGCCTCAAAAATTTTGGAATGAAATTAAAAAGTTAAATAGCCGAAAAGTCAATAGTGAAATAACTCCCGATATATTTTTTGAACATTTTAAGAATTTATTTTCCAATAATGATGTATTCTCGAATAACAATATTGAACAGGAATTATTAAATTTATTTAATAATGATGTTTCTGTAGATAGCTTAGATAAGGAGTTTGTAGTGGAAGAAGTCTTAAAGGCTATTGGAGACATGAAAAGGGGAAAGAGTGGTGGAATTGATCAGCTTATACCTGAAATTTTCATTGATTGTAAAGAACTATTAGCTCCACTACTGTGCACGTTATTTAATCATATTTATTCAACTAGTACTTATCCAGATGCGTGGTCTATAGGTGTCATCGTACCTGTGCTTAAAAAAGGTGACAAAAACGACGTCAATAACTATCGAGGAATAACCCTTACTAGTATATTTTCAAAAATATTTTCCATTATATTAGACAACAGACTACGTAAGTGGTTAGAAACAAATGACGTCCTTAATGATTTTCAGTTTGGATTCCGAAAGCAAAAAAGTACAATAGATTGTATTTTTGTGCTAAATGCTTTAATAAATAAAGTAGTGTATCAAGACAAGCGTCAACTTTATTGTGCCTTTGTGGATTTTAAAAAGGCATTTGATCTTGTATATAGAAATGGAATTCTTTACAAACTTTTGCAACATAATGTATCATCCAAATTTGTAAAAATGATACAGTCTATATACAGTAGTGTTAAAGCATGCGTAAAGGCGAACAGAGTATTGAATAGAAGTAATGAAACCCAGAATAATGTAGATAATATTAATTTAAATATGAACAATAACAATAATATCAATACTGCATATAACCTATCTAGCTTGTTTGATAGTTATACTGGAGTAAAACAGGGCGAGCCCCTGTCTCCATTGTTATTTATTATGTTTGTGAATGATATATATGATTACTTATACCATGATGACATAGACTGTGTAATCATTGATAATATGAAACTGTTTATTCTGTTGTTTGCAGACGATACTGTACTTATGTCTTACTCGGCTACAGGGCTTCAGCGTCTGTTAGACCGACTGCATGAATATTGTAATGAATGGGGTATATCCGTAAATATTAGCAAAACAGTGGCAATGGTTTTTAATAAAGGCAATAGGGTCAAAAACATTGATGTTAGATATAATCATAATAAGTTAGAAGTAGTAAATAAGTTTACTTATCTCGGTGTTACGTTCTCGTCAAATGGTAGTTTCTCTAGAGCTCAAGAAGCTTTGTCGCAGCAGGCGTCTAGAGCTTTGTTTTCTCTTAATAATCTCTTTTCCAAAATATCATTTAGTTTAGCTGATAAACTTTCTATTTTTGACTCAATGATTTTGCCTATTTTGACATACGGCACGGAGGTATGGGGGTTTCATCCTAGTCCTGATGTCGAAAAAGTTCATCTTAAATTCTTAAAACAGCTATTATCTGTCCGTCCACAAACTACTACAGCAGCAGTATATGGCGAATTGGGTCGATTTCCTATAGAAGTTACGAAAAAGATACGTATCATCAAATACTGGTTTAAATTAAAACAGAACCCAGACTCGATTCCTTATAAATTACTTATGCAATTTAATGACACTGAGTCATATGTAACTAATTGGGCAAACAAACTTAAGCAAATGCTCCATGAATTAGGATTACCATATATGTACTACAAATTAGATTTAACTATAAGTGATGTTAACTGTATTTGCCAACGTATAAAAGATATAAGTTTACAACATTGGGCTAGTGATATTAGCCGTCTTCCTAAGCTTGAAAGCTATCGCATATTTAAAGACAACTTAGAGTTTGAGAAGTATTTAGATGTTGTTGTTAATGATAAGGATAGAGTGTCAATGTCAAGGTTTCGTTGTTCAGCGCATAAACTATTAATTGAAGAAGGCAGATTTAGAAATATATCTAGAAATGAAAGAATTTGTACTAAGTGTAATACGAATGTCATTGAAAACGAATATCACTTTTTATTAGTATGTCCATATTATAGAGATCTAAGAAATCAATACTTCCCTAAATATTATCAAAGGTAGCCCTCCTTGTCAAAATTTAAAATTTTATTATCAACCAAGAATTCAAAGACTATCATTAACCTCGGAAAATTTATCCGCCTAGCATTTGAGTCACGAAATAATAATGCGTAATACAATGCGTCTAATAGTAACACTTATTATTCCAGTAAATAGTTATACATTGTGATTGTTGTGAAAATTATAAATTGTTTAATAAGATCACGAATTTGTACCGTTATTTTGTCCATAATATTGTGTTTTACAACTGAATCATAAGGTCTATACTTTACTGCCATTCTTCTAATTGAATTGTCAGATTTGAAAATATTACATATATATTGTGATTTTGGACATTTTAATATTTGTTCTCTTTAGATTACAGTATTAAAAAGTTATTACATTATTATTACTAAACTTTGGGTAAGTTGTGAAAATATATTTCCTTCCAGATCACCTATAATTTCGTTTCGTATAGATGATCCTCAGGGAGGGATTTTCGAACTAAGTCTTACTTTTTATTTCATTAGTAAATTATTAATTTATTATCAATTCTAAGTACCTATCCTTCAAGATTATCTATCCATTAATTTAGGTAATCTACCAGAGGGATATGTACCCTAAATTAATTTTAAAATAAAAAAATAAAAAAATAAAAAAAAAATAAAATAAATAAAAAAAAAAAAAATTATAAAAAATATATAAATAATATAAATAAACTTTTTTGTTGTTGTTGTTGTCAGTACGATTTTTAAATGTAGTTTAGCGTGTAAGTAGTTTCAGTATAGAGTTTCCAATAAAAACATTGAACAATTACTTTTTAACATTTTAGAATAACATATGATTACTTCTGAAAAACTGACTTTGCCATACAGAACACCGATTATTGACAACTGAGTGACACGAGTGTATTACCTACCTAATTTGTTTGGAATATTATTTATGAGTTTCTCATATCCGCTTTGTAACATACTTTTCATCTTGATTTACACTGTTATTATGTTCATCATGTTCTTTCTTGATTGTTTTGGTTATGTACAATGGTATATACCAATAAAGTTGACTTGACTTGACTTGATAAAACTATTCAACATAATTAGTGGTATGGCAAAAGAACGTGCGCAGTACATTTTCATATATTTTCATAGCATACTCAATGTGATAATATCAGATAATGATAAGTACATGACTACAGTTTTCAAACGGAAGCTAGTTATTTAGTAGGACCCGTGTAACACTCAGCTGGTAGTATTATATTTCTGGTCAAACAATGTGAGAACACTTAAGACTACAGTTTTAAGAAATCCTGTGATAAGTACTGGTGTTTCAGCTATCCAAATACCAAAAGATAAGCCTACAATATTACGAGATGAAATTGTGTTCATACTCATACGTATTTACAATAGGTGTGCATTTTGTTCTATAACGGCGATTTAATTGGCGATTTTGGGGGGTATTTTGTTTTCATGCCGTAAATAGAACTACGCGTGTTTCTAACAGACTGTAACTTTTTGCCAGCACGTGTAAAAAGTGTAAAATGATAATAAGCGCGTTTCACAACAGGGCCGTATCCACAGACGGAAATTCACCAAGGCAAATATTTTATTTCATTCAAAGCGGTGAATGCGTGGAGAATACCAGTGAATGATAACCCGATCATTTCACTCTAGGTCGAGTGAAATGATAACGTTTGATCATTTCACTCTTGGTTGTATAGAACTACTTTTAACTTTGTTTTCATGTTTATTTTTTGAAAGGATGTGAATACCATAATCGTCAGTGTAAACATCGGCCTTTTTAAACAACAGAAAACATATATTTATGACGTCATAATACACGAAACTTGTGACGCTTCAGCTTATCTCGCGCATTTTTTTTATTGATCGATCAAAAGCATGAAAAAAAGAAAGATTTTTTTTTAAAATAGAGTTTATGATTGTATGTTATTTTATTTCGTGGTCATAGAAACTATATATTTTCACTCGTGGACTGGCTGCGCCATTCGTGAAAATATTGTTTCTATTACCACTCATGAAATAAAATGCGATCTTATACTGTATTAAACAAATACATTATCTATACATAGGGGGCTCCGGGGGCATGCTTCCCCCCCCCCCCTGATGCTGTTTCGAGGGTGCGATTTGGCGTATATTTGGGGTGTTCTTTTCTTCAAAGGGCATCTTCAAATTTTACATTAGATCTAGTAATGTACTAGACGTGCATACAAATTATTATCTACTAGACATTAATTTTACCTATAAGGGTCGATTTATCATTTTATTTTCGGAAAGTGCTTAATTTTATTTCGGTCATTGCTCAAATTTTCACCGAGGCAAGACAGGCTACGGGCCTGCTAAAGATCTAGTCTGTCATACTCCTCGCAGCGGTTATTTCCCCATTGCGATTTACAGTAAACTATGATACATTACTATACCTCACGTGATTATAACCCATGTTAAATTTCCAAATACATATCGCCAAAGAAATTGTAATGTTCCATGCGATAGTATAATGTCACCCTCGCGTGGAGCTAAAGATAGAACAGCATTGTGTTTACTACCGGCGCTTGCTGACGTTTGATAAAGAAGATAGTAACTTTAGTTTAAGATTAAATAAATTATTTTGCATATGTGCCATTGTTTTAATTGTTGTTGTTTTTGTTCGGTAGAATACAATAAATATCACACCCCATAGAGTGTAATACAACGTAATGTCAACCCTCGAAATGGAAACCACTCTCGGTTGGACAGTACGCAATCTTATTAAAATCATCTCCAGTCTGACGCAACTATATTATCAGCTGACTGGATCTGATGACGTCGCATTAGGGGTCACGTTCAGATTACCTTTTCCGGAGCCAATCAACGTGTTGCCTTCAAAATGTTGAGGTATAACTTAATTATATATGCAACACAAAAACTATGCATGAAAGTAACGTGAACTTCGGGTGTTTAGTCGCCTTAGCAGGGACCTATGAAAACATAGGTCCCTGGCCTAAGGTACTTCTATATCCATTGTTATTCACGTGAAAATTAACTGTAAATGATTTATTCCCGAGGATCAGCTGGAAATGCTTCACTTTTCAAAACCCATAGCCAAACTTTGCTGTGCAAAAAGCAATTTCATTGGGCGTAGCAGGGCTTACCAGTATATTTTATTGTTCGGAAGGTCATATGAATGTTACCTGTTATAGATCTACAATGTCTTCAGATCCTAACAACGTTATGATTTGATTTTAATGAGATTGGACAGTACGTTGTATCACCCACTACGGGGTGTGGTCTTTACATTATTTCGACTCGAAACCGGTCAAATCTCCTTGTGGAGGTTCCAACCTCCGAGCAGAGATTTGACTGGTTCCGAGCATAGCTCTAATGGAGGTAAGCGCTGCGATGAGTTTGGTGGCGGTTCATGACCGTTTTTACTTGAAGCCGTATTGACCCACATTTAGCACGTGAATGCTTACAACATTTACTTTTATTATTGTTATTTTTAGTTTTAGATCTTGATTTTAGCAAACATATGTTTTCGACCGATAATTATTAAATTTTATCTGTATACTCAAAGAAGTAATATTTTTGTAATAATTCTGACGAAGACGTGATTATTTTGAAATATTTGATGTAAACGGCATTAGCAATGGATGAAACTGAAGAAAGAGAAGACATTCAAAGGTTAAAAATCTTAATATGCTCTCAATGTCAACACAGTGGTTCATAATAATAATCAAATAATGTTTTTGGGACATAATATTCCAAATAATGGGTGTATATTGTGTGTTAATATTTAATATATCATTAAAACTTGCAGGTTTTATAGGCTCCTCCCATCTTAATCTCTTTATTGTCATACACCACTCACCAGACTGGAGCCCATATAATTTAACTTTAAGTCAGAGACTTATTCTGATCCACATCCCTTGTGGATATCCAGTTAAGATATGCTCGATTATGCATTTCATAAATATATTTTGTACAGTATTTATAAGTTGTTTCAACGTTACCATAAGTTGACGCGATTTGAGTAACGCCCCACTTAGGCTGCATTTCCATATTTTTGTTCAGATACACATCCGCAAAGAAATCAAACAAGTTGAAAACAGTTGAACCATTTTCATATATCCGTAACTGCGAAAAGCTGTCTGCAAAAAATTGCTTGTTTTGTGGTCTACATGGATCTCACTGAGGAATTTGAATGAAAACATAAAACATAAGAACAATAGCTGAAATCGTCTTGGGACACACCAATAACTCAACCAAAGTCTCACAGAGAACATTAACTTATGATAATAATGATTTACCTTTGTGCAGTCATGGCTGATGCTGTAGATCTAATTGTTGGATGTCTGATATTGGTTAAATCTACCACCCATTTTAACTTTTTGGAAATAAGAGAAAAACTAAAATATCCCACTAAATATTCGGAATGATGGAAAAGCGCTTTCTGTATAATATTTATGCACATACGGATACTCTTGTAGATATGGATGCGAATGCGGACATATCAAAAAGTGGCCTTAGTCAATCACTTTATATGTTATATGTGTATATATACATAAAGTTATAAGTAAAATCTTAATTAAAAATGGTTTTTATAAATATGGGGATTTCATCACTTAAAATTGGGTATCACACCCCAAATGATTTTTTTGGAACACTATTCTTTATGTCAAATGAGTTTGATTATATATTTCAGTGAACGGCTGAAGTACCAGTTGCTCATCGGACTGAAGACTACAGTTGAAGGCTTGTTGTCCACAAACCCTACCAATGTCTGGGGTATGTACGGTGGGTTGCCGCGGCTATGCAAACACGTGGACAGTATTCTCAACCACAGACTAAAGATGGTTGTGGTGAGTACAGACCGTTATCTTTTTTGCACTTTCCTCAAAGAGCGATAATTGCATCTGTAAGGAACTATTGGCCATTTTTAATGTGAAGACATTAAAATATTTCAATGTGCTAACAACTCAGAGTCCTGACCACAAGTTCAAATTAATAATTGGCGGTTTGAAATATTTATTGGGGACTGAAAATGTTGACCTCAAATAATTATATTTGAAATAAAATTATTGAATTAAACACAGATATTTAAAGAACAAATAAATTTGGGACCTGAAAAATACTCTACGGTGAGTTTGGTAAACAGAGTTTGGTGTGGCAGTGGTCAATTTACCATTACATGTATCGGCATACATGTCATGTAAACATAAGTATATATATAAGGTCTATCACTAAGATATGTGGCACTTTTTATCTATACCTGTATTTTTCATTGCAGGGGGATTATGGAAGTGCAGTTGATTATTGGCCGTTTGTCAAGGGGCTGAAATGGCTTAACCCTGTGATGACTCCTTTCATAGAGAAGATTCGGAAAGGACATTACCCCAAAGGCGATAGCAAGGGTCAGATTTGGGTCCGAGAAAGTCTCAGGGAACATAAGCTTTCTATGCAGTTAAAAGTATTGGTTAGCAACGAACAGCACATGTATAGACATTATTTTGGTGAGTATTTATGTGTGTTAACTGACAACTTACATTCATAGCAAATGCTGTACTCTAAATATAATATGTTAGCAACTACCAGTACCAACAAAACAAACCAATTGCTACTAGAAAACATTTTATTATATGAACATTCAAAATGGTGAGGGTATAATGGGACCACAAAAAAGACCTAAACCATCAATTTCAAGTTATTCACATAAAATCATCCAACTACCAAATTGGCACTTACTGCTTTTACATGTCCGTTTACTGTTCTTATCAATTTCTTTACCATGTTTCCAATGTTACTATTTAACATTTTCCTGAAGTTACCAAGTGTGTGTTTTCCTCATGCAGCAATATTAAGATGTATTTCCAATATAAATACTTTTGTTTTCATTTAAGAAAACATTCATTACGGAGATAATGACAGATGTGCAGTACGGGAATATTATAGTCGAGTCAAATAATTACTTAGCATATATACACTGCGTTTTTGTTTACTTGGAGTGGTAGCAAATTTGGCCATGAAATCACGCGAAATAACTATGCATGCTGATGCCAAATGTCATTGAGTAACTGCTTGGTGTTATTTTGCAACCTCCGTGCAGAGATTTGACTGGTTCTGAGCATAGCTCTAATCAAATCCTTGCCATCGTAACAAACCATGTGATGATGATAGATTAAAAATTTCTAGTTATTATTTATGGTTTTAATAAGTTATTTTCAATTCCTTTTTTCATTATTGACTGCAAACAATATATAAAAAGTCCAATTACGTAGAAAATTGCAATGAGTTGCATTAAATAAGTAAAAAGTAACAAAAGCGTAATCCTTCCATATCAGGAAGGATTTTACTTTGTGACTGCAGTGGTTACTGCTTACCAATAGGGGAGGTAACTGCTGCTTGGTTATTTTGCGCAGTACACAGGTCTACTCAGCATAGACTGGCATCTGACTGTAATGCCCAGAGTCCTCGGCCGGCATTCGCAAAGCTCCTTAGGGAAAACTTTCTTAAATTCATAAAATTCCTTATATCTGTGGCAGTTTCATGTATAGGTCTTTTTACATCAGATTGTTTCAAACTAGTACATATTGCTTAGATATTTCATATTTTCACTAAACAGAAATAATTGGATTTCACATAGAAAATTTCCACTCAAGTACAACTTAAGTTGAGATTTTTCTTAGGAGAAAAAAAAATGTTTGTGTGAGCTGTCCTGTATTACTTATCTGTGTGACATCCACTAGTGACTTATACCATACCTTTATGTTCTGCTTGCAGAGGATGCCTTCCTGTTCAGCACTGACTACTTCAGGGCCATGTATCTGTGTCTGCAGGCAGTGGAGGAGAACAGAGTGTCTTTGTTGGCAGACATTGACCCCAGACTGGTGAGCTGCCATATGTTTTTGTATTATCAATAATCATGGAACCTGTTTAGGTGACTATTGCTGGTAGACTATGTTCACAAACTGTGGCAAAGCAAACTTATGTGCTACAGTTTTTGGGTACTAAGAATGTCATCTTGTAAGAATTTTCCCAATAGCGATGTTCAAATCATAAATATAATTGTTTTCAAACAATAACTGTTATTACCATAGTTTTGGTAATAGATAATGCATGATTACCATATTAAAAAAATCATGTTAGAAATTGCATATGAAAACGAGGCTGTTTAAAGCAGACAAATTAAAACGCTCATTTTTAAAACAAAATCAACATGTTCAAATCATAAATATAATTGTTTTCAAACAATAACTGTTATTACCATAGTTTTGGTAATAGATAATGCATGATTGCCATATAAAAAAAATCATGTTAGAAATTGCATATGAAAATGAGGCTGTTTAAAGCAGACAAATTAAAATGCTCATTTTTAAAACAAAATCAACATGTTTTATTGTATATATGGACACAAACTCATAATCTGACTCCCCCTACAACTATTCTTATTGGTTGGTCACCGATTAATAATATACCATAACGTGTCATTACAATACTGTTATCGATAGATAAGAGGGCACGAGTACCATAACATGTCATTACAATACTGTTATCGATAGATAAGAGGGCACAAGTACCATAACGTGTCATTACAATACTGCTATCGATAGATAAGAGGGCACGAGTACCATAACGTGTCATTACAATACTGCTATCGATAGATAAGAGGGCACGAGTACCATAACATGTCATTACAACACTGCTATCGATAGATAAGAGGGCACGAGTACCTTAACATGTCATTACAATACTGTTATCGATAGATAAGAGGGCACGAGTACCATAACGTGTCATTACAATACTGTTATCGATAGGTAAGAGGGCACGAGTACCATAACATGTCATTACAATACTGTTATCGATAGATAAGAGGGCACGAGTACCATAAAATGTCATTACAATACTGCTATCGATAGATAAGAGGGCACGAGTACCATAACATGTCATTACAATACTGCTATCGATAGATAAGAGGGCACGACTACCATAACGTGTCATTACAATACTGCTATCGATAGATAAGAGGGCACGAGGCGCTAATTGGTTGGTCACAGATTAATATACCATAACATGTCATTACAATAATGCTATCGATAGATAAGAGGGCACGAGGCGCTAATTGGTTGGTCACAGATTAATATACCATAACATGTCATTACAATACTGTTATCGATAGATAAGAGGGCGCGAGGCGCTAATTGCCTTTAAAAAGGGCAGGGTGGCGGATCATTAAAGGGGCGTGGATTGGCGCCACGCTGATTAGGTCTGGTTAAAACAGTAGTATTATTTTGCTTCGGTTAATTCATTTATTCTTATGTATGCAAAATGTTACAGGTAGCTGGAAAATAGTTACCGCATTTTATATTTTATATACATGTGAAATTTGCTGTAAACTTTTGCAGCTGAACTTCAGTGCAGCCAGGGTTGTCCCAACTCACATTTTTCGGCGTACCTCTTCACCAATGTCTTCTCAAAACAAACCGACCTCGGCCAAGAAAATAGGCTCGAGAGTGAAGAGCACTGAACTATTACTGGCACCTCATTTTGTATCTCCAAGCAAGGAGAGTGCCCTGAGTTCATCTTATGAGAATGCAGTGCCATACAATATAGGTAAGCTTCTGAGTTGATAAAATGTCAACATTTCTTACATTTGAAAGATTGATAAAAATTTCAAATATCTTTATGACTGCTTATAGCAATAATAATAACAAAACAAAACTCCATGAACTTGTGACTTAGTTCCTATACATATATACTCCTTATTGTGGGTTATTTGACAACAACTTATGATTGAAAAATATTATTTCAAAGTTTCAAAAATTGCTTTGCTTAATAAAATGCATACAAAAAATGATCTTTCCAGTAAATCTATTTGAGGCGCGTCGTGCGAAAACCGGTCTTAATGCATGTGCGTAAAGTGTCGTCCCGGATTAGCGTGTGCAGTCCGCACAGGATAATCCGGGACGGCACTTTCCACCTATAGTGGATTTATGTTTAGAAGAGACTTCCTTGAAACAGAAAATACCATAAAAGCAGAAAGTTCCGTCCCGGATTACCTGTGCGGGCTGCACAGGCTGATCCGGGATGACACTGTACGCACATGCATTAAGTCCGGTTTTCCCACGACACGCCTCATTTGTCAGTTCCTGATGACTTCCTACAGGTTCAAGCACCAGCCCTGAGGAAAACCACGTGCTGGCAAAGCAGGCTCTTCGAACCGTCTTGAAAAAGTCCGGTTCAGATTCAGATACCGTTGAACACAGCAATTCTTACAATGCAGATTTCGACCTTTACAAAAGCATTAATGAGGACCCGCTTTCGAACTTAGCATTGCTAAAGGAAGGTTCAGGAGTGAGTGATCTAGATCACTCTTCGGAAGTTTTGAAAGTGAAGAAAAGTAATCTTAAAAGAAGTGCTTCGGAAAGTGGCGTTGTTAGGAAACTTAAGGATTTGAAAGCGGTGGAAATGGTGGAAAAAATTATACATGAAGATGAGGTATTTTCCATGTCAAAGTCGACAGAAACACTGACTACAGAAGGGATTACTAAGAAAACGAGGTTTGAGGATTCATTGAGAAATATCTTTTCTGATTCAGAGACTGTTGAATCTAAGGGAAAACTAAATAGGGACGGGCAGAAGAGAGTAAGACCAACCCATAAAAGATCGAGGTCAGATATTATTGGCGTTAAAAACTCGGTGATAAAAAAAGAAATCCTGGAGGATGAAGAAGCCAATTCAAATGTGAATTCCAATGTAAATACAGGTAGGCTGACAACTATAAACATGTAGTGTTTGTATTTATTTTATAATTGTACAGTAGAATGAAACATTCTTGCTATTTTCAGTGTTCTTGTGCTGTCTGGGAGGTTTTAACAAGTTTATAAAACAGCAAACTGGCATATTGGGCTATAAAAGATTGGTTGGTGTAAACCAGTATTTTAGATAAATTTGAATTGTTTTACTATATGCTTAAATGAACAATCACAAAACCTTTGATCAGTCCCATTATCATCTTGACATTTATTACTTATGACATTTTTCTTGCAAAATGTTATGGTCAATGCCAAGATAATGACTGATATAAATAAACTGAAATTTTACCTCCATATAATGCTTTGACCATTAATGCACCTATCAATATTTTCCCCCAGGGGGGGAGCAGCGGGCATATACGGTACTTAAGACTGAAAGTAATTCCGGATAGGCGGGAATTTGGCACGCAGAATGATTCCGGGTCCCGGGAAATAGACTGTTCGGATTTTAGATCCTGGTTATATTGGCCCCCGGACCATTTGATACACCAATTAAGCATCCCCCATTTAGGAGATTTAGACAAAAATGCTTGGCTCTAGGGTGGGGAATTAGACCCCCAAAAGTACAATAAGTCATTCCCCTGGGATTGCCGGCCGCTCCCCCCCTGGGGGAAAATATTGATAGGTGCATAACCGTTACCCTTTTGTTTGCAGACCACATGGATGGAAAGTCTGATGGGATGTTCGATCAACCTCACCACGGCCAGTCACTCTTGAACTTTCTCTCTCAGAAAGACTTCCATACTTGTGCAGATCTGGAGAAGGTCCTAACATGATTTCTGTGGCTGTTTTCTTAAGAAATCTTATCCCCATTTTTCTTTAAGATTTTATCCCACATGTATATGCCATTGTGCTCAGTTTTATAATCAATTATATTATTTACTTCTTTACTGTGAAGGAATTCATAAATTTAAATGTAGTTTGTGTAATATTACATTTAACTTTAAAATATTTTATGATTAACTTCAGATGTTTTTGTAATATGCCCCAAAGCTGTTGGTCATTTACCAACATGCTTTACTATTGCTGGCATGCTTTAATTGTCAAAGTGACCACCCATAATGCCCTTATCTAATTTCATAGATCTTCTAATAGTTTATTATTTTTTTGTACCATGGACCTCTAAGTGAGTTTTATTAATTTACTTCTTCAGTGATTTTTCCATAAATGTTTACCCAAAGCAGTGTGTACATTTTAAGAAACAAATTGATCTTGATATATAAAGAAGAAAAATGTTAGGCATTGAACGTTGTAAAGAGATTGAAGAATAATAATATTTATTTGAGTTATGACCCTTTGTAAAGTGTGATCCAGTATAAGATGGTGTTTCAACTTACACTTTGTATACATTGGAAAAATCAAGTATGTGTATTGTTTTACACATTTGAATTTTATAGTAAAGTTTGTCTTAAAAATTTAAGTGTTAATGTTTAGAGTTATGTTAAGAAGTACAATAAATGAGGTGTGTCGTGGAATAAATACGCTTAGTGCATGTGTGTAAAGTGTCGTCCTGGATTAGTCTGTTCAGTCCGCACAGGCTCATCCAGGAAGGCACTTTCCACCTACCGTGGATTTATTTTTAGAAGGAACTTCCTTGAAACAGAAAATGCCATAAAAGCGGAAAGTGTCGTCCCGGATTAGCCTGTGCAGACTGCACAGGCTAATCCAGGATGAAACTACCCACATGCGTTAAGCCTGGTTTTCCCATGACACGCCTCATATTGATTGTTGAATTATGACATTCATGATATGTTTTTATTTTGCAGGAGAATGCCCATTTCACCATATGTGAGGCACTCATAGCAGCAATCGAGCAGATGAAATGGAATCACCTGATATCGCCGAGTCGGGGACAAGTGGAGGAAGTTGTCGAGGAGGAAAGTGACGAGGAAATCAAGCAACTCCAGCAGCGGATACGCCTGCGTAAACGACAGAAAATGAAAGAGGTGAAGTACTGTTTAAAAAATGGGCCAATGCTCACACTGCCATTCGCCAAAATTAACCACAGGCAACTTTAGTTTAAACCTATTTATGTTAGCTTGATTGCATCGAAAGCCTTAGTCTTTTTCTTGGGAATACCCAGTATTTACTGTCTTTGGAATGATCTGGAGAACACTGCCTAAGTGGGGATCGAACCTTGGACGTCTTGGTCGCAAAGCAGACTCCATGTCCACTACACCATTGCAACTGGCAGCTTTGATTATTGGGCTGAAGAAAATCTGGGTTGGCTGCAAAATTGTTTTTATAAAATGCAGCAAATATGTCAAAATATGTCAAAATGTGCATATTGAAAACACAGATTTCAGCTTGGGGAAGCCTTGATGGGCAGATAATTACAGTAAACTCCACTTGTAACGATATTGCTTATAGCAATATATCTCTATAATGATGCTGAGTCTCAAGTCCCGGTTTGATCCCTATATATTTTAATTGATATAACAGCTGTTGTAACACATCCCATGTAACAAAGTTTCAGTTATAAAGATGGCCCATATGCAAATATTCCCCTTTTGTTGCGATATTGGTGTCTGTACGAGGTGTGAAAAACATCCATCCAGTTAAACAGTTCTACGGTTGGCTTGATAATCACTGTTGTGGTAATCAATTAAAATTATTATTGGCTCATTCAATCTATTCGGCGTTGTGAAAAGTTGTGAATAACATTTCATATCTTTAGAAAGACCATTGGTTGCTTCTTGCTGTATTTAGTGACGTCACGCATACTCAACATGATTATTAGAATGTTATATACGTGTCCAAAAACCATGAAATTTACAAAGGGTGTTTGATAATTGACCAGTAGATACTTGTCAATCAAGGATTGAGCTGACCAATTACAGGTTTACATTTCGGCGGTAAACAATAGCACATGGTTGCATAATCCAACCAATTTACTTAAAACCCTTGAACAAATATCCTTGGACAAACAGAAAGGCGGAGCGATAAATTTCTGTCTACTGGTTAATTATCCTGGATATATTTTTTCAATTGTAATAAATTGATTGTATTTTTTTGTGTTTTCCCTTTTCCCTTATGCATAGTCCTATATTAAATGAATGTATGTCAGATGATCGATGTTGCGAATCTCGTATTTGCTGATATGTTCATGCTATTGCCTATTTACGGATGTAACGATATTCGGATATAACGATATAAATCGGGTGGTCCGCTCAATATCGTTAGGAGCAGAGTTTACTGTATCTCCATGTGCATAAACGTGTGGTGAATTCATATACAGTATGACGGTCACTCGTTAATTGATTTTCAGATAACAGCACGTTACAGTCTAGTGTCACATTAATTTATTTTAGTTGGCTGGCCAGCACTGAAATATTGGTTTTACGTAAATTAAATGTTTGACGTTTATTGAGGTACGATTTGCGTAATCAGGCTTAAGTTTATTGTAACTGTTAAGTATTGCATGTGTTGTTTTTTTGTTTTCAGAAGGCTAGAGGATTTGCCGTGTTGAGTGATGGAAGAACAGATAGTGAGTATTGTTATCCTTTCTGTCGGTGCACAGTGTGATCAGACTTTTCTGTGTAGTCAGTTTAAGTGCATTTTTTGTCAAATGTAAATATGTTTAGGCAATTCTGTTGTAAAGTTTGTTTTGTTTGGAAACATTTTTTTTTACAAATATTTTTTGTTGTTTTTTCCCTAATTATAATTACATATTATTGAACTGTACATTTTATTTGAGTTTGTTTCAGCTTTTCAAACCATAGTTCACTTTTATTCAGTTATATGGTCATTCATTCAAGCATAAATGTCTATAAAATTATGTGAATTATTATTTTAATTCTTTTCTTTTTCACCTACTGTAGCAAATTTTACTTCTGTACATGTTACTGTCAAGTTAGATATAGATCTAAATCAACCTACAGGAGCAAGAATGTTTGTATTGACCTTTAATAATAGTGTACTAGCGTGTATGTGTCCATTTTGCATGAACATTGTGTAGCCTAGGCCGTTATTTCCAGCAGTTAATATCAGTGACTAGTACAGACTAGATTTCACCTACACTGATCAATGTTTTCAGTGCTGTTATTAATATATCTCCTCAGTTAACATTTTCTCCCCACATGAATTAGTTTCTTACAATATTTATAAAGTTGTCTCAACATTTATAAATGCTATCTCTGTAGTAAATAATTTTCTCACTATGGTGATCTATTTTCTCTATAATGTTATCAATTTCTTACTACAGTGTTTTATTTCTTTCTTCAGTTACCAATTTGCTCACTACAGTTATTTATCTAGGTTTATTGTGTTGTTTTCATTTTTCTTACTACAGATATCAAATTATTTACATTATTTATCACTGTTCTCACAATACCATAGTAAGGACTTTTTCTGACTGCAGTTATAAATATCTCATTACAGTGTTCTCCTTATAGTCATCAACTTTCTTGCTGAAGTTATTAATTTTACAATTTCCTCACTGTATTTGGCAATTTTCAGTTACCGCTGCTTCTGTATATTTTCTGACTACAGTATTATCTTCGTAGTAAATACCCGGCACATTCCCACCACAATCTTCTGACTACAGTATTATCTTAGTAGTGAATACCCAGCACATTCCCACCACAATCTTCTGACTACAGTATTATCTTAGTAGTGAATACCCGGCACATTCTAACCACAATCTTCTAACTACAGTATTATCTTAGTAGTAAATACCCGGCACATTCCCACCGCAGTCTTCTAACTACAGTATTATCTTCGTAGTAAATACCCGGCACATTCCCACCGCAATCTTCTGACTACAGTATTATCTTCGTAGTAAATACCTGGCACATTCCCACCACAATCTTCTAACTACAGTATTATCATAGAAGTAAATACCCGGCACATTCCCACCGCAATCTTCTGACTACAGTATTATCTTCGTAGTAAATACCCGGCACATTCCCACCACAATCTTCTGACTACAGTATTATCTTAGTAGTGAATACCCGGCACATTCCCACCACAATCTTCTGACTACAGTATTATCTTAGTAGTGAATACCCGGCACATTCCCACCACAATCTTCTGACTACAGTATTATCTTAGTAGTGAATACCCGGCACATTTCCACCACAATCTTCTGACTACAGTATTATCTTCGTAGTGAATTACCGGGCACATTCCCACCACAATCTTCTGACTACAGTATTATCTTCATAGTGAATACCCGGCACATTCCCACCACAATCTTCTGACTACAGTATTATCTTCGTAGTAAATACCCGGCACATTCCCACCACAATCTTCTGACTACAGTCTTATCTTAGTAGTGAATACCCGGCACATTCCCACCACAATCTTCTGACTACAGTATTATCTTCGTAGTGAATACCCGGCACATTCCCACCGCAATCTTCTAACTACAGTATTATCTTCGTAGTGAATACCCGGCACATTCCCACCACAATCTTTCTGACTACAGTATTATCTTAGTAGTGAATACCCGGCACATTCCCACCGCAATCTTCTGACTACAGTATTATCTTCGTAGTGAATACCCAGCACATTCCCACCACAATCTTCTGACTACAGTATTATCTTCGTAGTGAATACCCGGCACATTCCCACCACAATCTTCTGACTACAGTATTATCTTAGTAGTGAATACCCGGCACATTCCCACCGCAATCTTCTGACTACAGTATTATCTTAGTAGTGAATACCCGGCACATTTCCACCACAATCTTCTGCCTAATGATAGCACAACATTTTGCTGGAGTTATGGCCAGGGTCTGTTTTCATCAGCCCATTCCTAGACTTAAGAATATAGAATAGACTTAGACTAACAATATAGAATAGACTTAGACTCAAGAAAATAATACCTGTGTGTTTGCAAATAGGGCGAGAACCAGTGTTGTTTATGTCATTAACACAGGGCTTGCATTAAGGGAAGTTAGGGAGTAATTTACTCCCAGTTTTTGTCACAGAAAAATTGCAGCCATGGAGGTTTCATCATGTAACGATGAACAAGTTAGAAGAAAAATTAAGTAATTTATCTAAATGCATACCTCTTTCACTGAATAAATTGGCATATAAAAACTTGATGAAAAAGAACTGACCTTAAAAAAAACTTGAATTTTATACTTAATTTCATTTCTGAAATGCTCAGTACTTATGTAGCGCAATACTGTCAAAACTCCCAAATATTATTATTAAAACTTCCAAAATCACAGGCCAGGAAGTTCAAGCTTCCAGTAATCAAAAGTTAATGAAAGCCCTGTTAACAAATCAGTTCTGGTCAGATTCAAATTAACAGCATTCTTATGCACCTATCAATATTTTCCCCCGGGGGGGGGGGAGCAGCGGGCAAACCCAGGGGAATTTGAGTAATTGGATTTTTGGGGGTCTAATTCCCCAACATAGAGCCAAGCAGTTTGTCTAAATCCCCTATATGGGGGATGCTTAATTGGTGTATCAAATGGCCTGGGGGCCAATATTAACCATGATCTAAAATCGGTACAAAGTCTATTTCCCGGGACCCGGAATCATTCGGCGTGTTAAATTCCTGCCTGTCGGGAATTGCTTTCAGTCTAAAGTCCCGTATATGCCCGCCGCTCCCCCCCTGGGGAAAAATATTGATAGGTGCATTAGATATAACAGTTTCCAGATTATTCTTAAATCTTATGTCTTAGGTCTAAAAATAGGTTGGTGAATACGGACCCAGAGTGGTTGTTGTGTACATGTTGTAAAGTGTTGCCATGGTTTTATCAGGTATGACAACCAGTCACAGTCGTTCCGCGTCTCCATTCTCATCTCCACACGATAGCGAGTACTCAGGTATGGATATCTTGCTGTTCATGTCATTTGAATGTACATGTACAATATATAAAGCTTGTGAAGTGTATGTGAAGCTTGATGAAGGTCAATGGAAATTAATCCTTTACATTAGATTGGCAGGAGTGGGGAATGTTAGTTGCAAAACTGGAAATTCTATTTGTTATTAACATTAGATTGGCAGTAGTGGGGAATGTTAGTTGGAAAACTGGAAATCTATTTGTTATGTTAATCTTAGTTAACTGCCTGGTGCTAGGATTACAAGGGGCATTGTATGAAAGGCTTTGTGCATGACATACTTGAATATTCTTTCACTTATGGAATGTATTGATTGTGTTATTTGTAAATTTATTTCCTTATAGACTTATTTGATGTATTTGCTGCTCCTTTTTATATCCCTATTCTTGTTTAACTGAAGATGTATTTGCTGCACCTTTTTATATCCCTATTCTTGTTTAACTGAAGATGTAACACTCTGAAATCATTATAATTGTCATTTTTCTGAATATGACTTTTTGTTTTATTAACGCTAGAACTAAATGAATAAGCACATTTTCCCAACGGGCCATCTGGACCCCAAAAAACTTTTAAGAGACAAAATTTGCCAAGTTCAATTGCTATAAATCATGATAATTTCTGTGCTTTTAACTAAAATATCATAAATGCCAGATACAGAAGTATGTTAATAGGCTTTCTTACGCTATTTTATGAAAATGAGTGCATGTATATGTATAGTGTATAGCCTATCCAGATGCATTAATTGAGCTATTATCACAACTTCTAGTGGCTTTTACATTAACAAATTACCATAATGTACCTGGTAGAAGTCAATATATCCCTGTATGTATCATGCATTGTCTGTCGGTAAATACGTTTATTACCAGGTTAAAAATTGGAAATATTGCCTGAAAACCTGTAACTTCAATGTACAATATTCACCACTGCCATATTTGTCTTTTGACTGCATTTTCAAATTTGAAAATATATACAATAGAGAATTGATAATTGAAATTATGATATGTTTAAATGTAGCTTATTTTGAAATCGCAACTACACTATACTGTATTTAGAAAAAAATAAAATATGTATCATTCTACATGAGAAACTATATTATATATAATAATTGGCTTCATGTATCTTCATGTCAAACACAAACTTAAATGGGTCGTTTTTGTTGAGCAGACAGTGATGCCTCCAGTGGAAATGATGAAGGGCAGATTGAGCTTACAAGTGAGTAGAAATTGACCCAGGTACACGTTTACCAATAGTGAACACTTTGGATTGCCATTGGTCAGTTTGTGGCCATTTCATTACAAGTTGTTGTGTTATTAGGCTTGTAAAGTTAGCACAGATGCTCCTGGGCTGGTATTAACAAAGCTCCTAGGGGAAGTCTTAACTTACGTTGTACTTAAGTGAAAATTTCAATCAAATTTTCTATGTGAAATCCAAAGATTTTTGTTTACAAAATGGTAAAATACTAAACATCTAAGCAATATTGACTAATTAAAAACATTATAATGTAAAAGACCTTTATATGACACAGCCACAGACTTAAGGAATTGTATCAATTAAAAATATTCCCTAATAATGTGAATATGGGCCCTGGGGTTGTATTCCAGAAACATCTTAAATGAAATCTTATCATTGGCCTTAAAATCGTCATTTTTTTGTAACATTTTATTCCATGTATACATGCAATTGTGCTAAATGTTCACTAATTATCAACTTATTATTAAAAATATTTACTTAACCGTAATTGGAATCATTAATTTATACGTAGTTTTAAAAATATTGCCTTACAAAAATTGGAACTTAAGTGAAAATATTTTAAGATAAACTTAAGATGTTTCTGGAATATGGCCCCTGTTCTGTAAAATGTGTGTTATGTACAATAGTGGAGAGAACATGCAGGAACATAAGACGAAAACAGGAATGTAATGCATACATGTAGCTCAGAACAAACACATTGGCTGGGTTTGACATGTTATAATAGCGTCAGCGCCTTTTAAAATGAAAGTATATCATTCATTTACAAAAAGGCAAGACATTTATACAAAAAGTAAAAAACAGAAGTTTGATTGTTTTGTTTGGCTAAATTTCTTGATTATGTCAAATGCTTGTAATTTACTTGTATGTTAATAAGCTAGAAAGCCTTTGATGCTTAGGATGTGTTTGAAAAGTAAGCTTGAAAGGCAAATCACTAGTAAATTGTTAATAAACAAGTCCTCTGGTTCCTCTGGGTTAGTCAGTTTGTCATTTTGTCAGGGTGATTCATATTAACAAGATATTTTTAAAATATGTAATATAGTGTGTATAATTGAGCTAGTTATGTAAACTCCATAATATAGGCATCTTGCATGCAAATATGTTGAACACTCGCTAGGCCGTTACTCACCCAGTCATTAATACTTTGAATGTATATAATATAATTTTCATAATTACATGAGAAAGTATAAGAGAAAGTGAAAATAGAACCTTTGTTTTTCTTTTTGTTATTACCTAATCATCATAACAAATTATATATGTAAGTTTTTAAACAGGATAGCTTTAATTAGAGTAAAGGAACATATTTGATTACCAAATTTCACATTACCCATAAATAAAGATATTTGATTATTGTTAAATGCATGTCTCGTTACTGTATCCAGTTGTGTGTATAGTTTTGTACACAAGGTAAAAACACTCATGTTTACGACATAAAATAGCTAATGTTCAATGTTTTGAAATATTTGTCGTCTTAATTATTTATTAAGCCATTATAACTCCATATGTTAGAGAATGTGACAGTAACAATTTGTAAATTGTATTTGTAAAGTGTTCAACGTTGATTTAAGGTCATGACATTTTCTGCTGAAATCTAAGAACTTTCGTTACCATGTTTTAAATGATGGTGCAGGATAAAGCCCTACTTTATTTCACATTTTCACATTTTTTGTTCCAAAATGATGTATAAAAACATGATCAGTTTACAGTCTGTTTAAATGCAAGTGAGAGTTTGTAAAAAAAAAACAACATGGAAGAATCCATACGGTTTACAAGATTACAAGAAAGTTTAATGACGTAAAGATATCAACTAATTTTTATTCAACAACAATACCAATTGACATTTCCACAAAATGTAAATGATATGCAAACAAATTTAGTGTGTTATCCAATCGATGTACATAAATATCACGTTTGTATGCTTCTGTACATAAAAAGACGTGTGGTAAAGCTTGTGGAGGGTTTGTGATCATCGATAAATGGAAATGAATCCTTTCACTGTAGTTGGGTAGGAGTTAAAATGTGGCGAAATACTGGAAAGATTATATGACAAATTATTTGTTAATATTTACTGATAAAAATGCACATCCTTTATACACCAATCAGTATTTTCTCCTAGAAGGGGTGGGGTGGGGAGTGGCAGGCTGACCCAGCAGAATTTGACTTATTTCATTTTTTGGGGTCTAATTCCCCACCAAGCCAAGCATTTTTGTCTAAATCCTCACAGTGGGCGATACCATCTTTAAGTTGTGTGCAAAAGCCTGCTCAACATTTCCCAATATAAACAGGATAAAAAATCTGACAAAAGTCTATTTCCCAGGAACCGGAATCATTCGGTGTGTAAAATTCCCACCTGTCGGGAATTACTTTCAGTCCCATATACGCTTGCCTCCCCACCTGGGGGAAAATATTGATATGTGCATTACCTTAGCATGAAGCACGTACTTGTTAACCCGTGTGTGTGTGTGTGTGCTTCAGTGGACGAAAGTCCGAGTAACTTGACCACCCTGAAGAACAGTGGACTATCCCTGTCAATGGCCTCTATGTTCTCTGGTAAGTCCCTTGTATCAGGATAGCAGTGGGTGGCATGCTTACTTCTCACTGCGGCGATTGGGGTTCAGTTCCAGGTCCCGACGCATGTGAGTATGGTTGGTGGTAACCGTACCAGACAGTACCCACACAGCACAAGACCACACCAAAATTTAAGATATTTCAGTAAAAACAATAGCTGGAAATTGCAGCTATGATTAAAATTCGTACTTACTTTTGATGTGTGCCTAGTAAGTAAGTTAGGTAAGGGTTCTGGGACACACTCCAGGTCCTCACATGATGCATCGTCGGCTCGGAAGGACCTCATAAACTTAAAAATACACACACACAAACTCCTTGTATCAGTACATCCCCATGTAGATCATTAGACTCTCCCTGTGGATTGCATCCATATTTTCAGTAAAACCTGATGTATTATGTTCTAGGGTTAATCCGGGTAAGTACGGACAGTCCGGTAACTTCGGACAAATGCGTTTGTAAATCCACTTTACTACATATTTTCATGTTACTTGTTATGATTTTACCTTATTTAAGAAGACTACCTTTTCAGAGAATACATTTCTAAAAATAGCATATGATGTAGTGCATTGGTTATTGTAAATGGTGCATCGTGGGAACAACCTATCAATGCTGTCCTAGTTTTCCTGAACTTTAAATATAAAATAGTGTCCATAGTTTCCCAATGTTATTTGCAATAGCAAAACCGGTACTGTCTATAGTTTTCCTACTCTGTCCAAACTTACCCGGTTTTGGGTGGCCTCGTTTCAGACTCATTAGACCTACAATAGACTACAGATAGATATATGGAATCTACGATAAAATCCGAGGAAGACAGGGAATTCCCGATTTCGTCATAATAATATGGTGATATCCTACAGAGCTAGGCCCAACATATTGACAAGGGGAGCCCTTGTAAAAACTGTCTGTACTTACCCGGATCAACCCTAATCAACCTGTTCGGAGAAAAACTAAGCAGCTCATTGTGTATAATAAAGCATTGAGTGTGATTTTGTTTGAATGTTGATATAAGAATGTATATGTATGATGATGAACTATGAACTTTTGTACAAGACTTAGTCTGCTGTAAAGTAGCATATAAATATTCATACATTTCAAGATGCTGACCTTCAGAAGGGCAACAAGACCATGTTGAACCGTGAGAACGTACTGGAAAGTGGGTCGCATCTCTCTGCCGAGTCTGTGGCCATATCTCTGCTGAAGAAGTTCTCACACCATCAGCTGCCTAAAGCCTCGGACCTGCATTGGCTTGTTACTGAGCAGGAGGCTCCACAAAGGGTAGTGATACAGATTTTCAGCATTTTCCTCTAACTTTGTGTAGTGCCCTATATATCACCACCTGAGGATTACAAGGACCTATCTTACATGTGTTGAAGAAGCAGTTAGTTTAAACCTATGTATTTTAGCTCGATTGCATCGAAAGCCTAAGGCTTATTGAGACACTCTCGAGTCCGTTTCCTGGGTAGAACCAGTACTTGGTGTCTTTGGGGGATATCTTTGAGTATGTTCCCAGAGTGGGGATCGAACCCGGGACATCCCGGTCGCTAGGCGGACACCATATCCACTACGCCACCGCGACCTCAAATGATATTGAAGAAGCAGTTAGGACCTTGCAATTCTAAGGTGGCGAATTATAATGCATTACATGTTGTTAAATGTACATGAGACGTTAGAGCTTTACCTTACACATAGTAGCTATATTACCGGGTATGTTAAAAACGTAGAATCTAGGTCAGTGCTCTCAGTTAGATTACATCAAACACCCATGTGTAATCATGTATAAGATTTCAATTGGCCGTTAGAATATTGAAATGTTATGGTGCGAACACAACATCAATAAAGCCATCTTTATTGATGAGAACTTGTGTTATAAAAAAGAATATTATAATATTAAAGTTAGTATGTAATATTTTTCTAATAGGCCATAATCAAGTATATGCAGTTACTGTTTGTGCAAATAGTGAAGATATATATTTGATGACAAGTACCACCTAATGTTCATCAAGGAAAACTAAGTGATAATTGCATGAAAAAATTGTTATGTCAAACATAAATTTAAACAACCTGATAATATTAATTACCATATACTTTGATTTAAAATGGAAGAAAAGTTAATAAGAAACATTTTTGTAAAATGCCTACATGGCTACTTTTTAACTCACAACCTAGTGTTAAGCTGTACAGCAGGAAACTCCAATACATGTATATATGTTGACTTGACATTTGTTTTATATTAGACAACACTAGTAATGTAATCGTATTTGTTGATTTATTATGCTCCTCGAACAATTTCGGGGGAGCATATAGTCGCCGCTTTTTTCGTCTGCCCTTCCATCCATCCATCTGTCCGTCCTGCCGTCCCACTTTCTTGTCCGGGCTATTTCTCAGCAACTACTGGCGATAACTTTATGGGAAGCTTCATTACCAAGTGGAGGTGTGCATACTACCAGGACTTTCCGCTTCAATTATTTTCCTCAGAGTTATGGGACTTTGAAGATTTCTGAAATTAGTATATAGTGAATAATTCTTGACTTGCTTGTCTGAGCAATTTCTCAGCAACTACTGGCTGGGATTCAACAAAACTTTATACGAAGCTTCATTACCAAGAGGAGGTTTGCATATTTCTAGGACGTTCTGATTCAATTGTTTTTCTCAGAGTTATGGGTCTTTGAATATTAATTTAATACATAGTGCACAATTATTATTGACTTACTTGTCTGGGCTATTTCTCAGCAACTAATCACTGGAATTCAACAAAACTTTATGGGAAGCTTCATTACCAAGAGGAGGTTTGCATGTAACCAGGACGTTCCGCTCAAATGATTTTTCTCAGCGTTATGGGACTTCGAAAATTTCGGAAATATATTATATATTGTGCAATTCTTGTCTGCGCTATTTCTCATCAACTACTGTCCAGATTTCAGTGAAATTTTATGGGAAGCTTCTTTGCTGCGAGGAGGTGTGCCTATTAGCAGGATGTTCCACTTCAATGATTTTTCTTGGAGTTATGGGACTTATAGTTCATAGTGCATTCTTGTCTGGGCTGTTTATCAGCAACTAATAGCCGTATGTCAATATACTTTTATGGGAAGCTTTATTGCATTGAAGATGTATGCACATTACCAGGACGTTCCGCTTCAAAGATTTTTCTCAGAGTTATTGGACTTTGAATATTTCAGTTGTGTCATGTCTATTTCTCTGGAACTGCTGTATGAAATTCAATGATACTGCTTGACAGAGCGAATTGGGGAGCATCCATCTGATATCCTTGTTTGATTTGTTAGTGTTTCCTTCATCATGTTTACGTTTATCTGTCTGCTTTCAAGTTATATCGTCACTTTCAGCTGATTAATTTGAAAATAATTGATATGAATGATCTTGCATACAAACTTAAATTAAGTTAAATTTGTGCTGAGGCCAACAACAACAAAATTGTGTTTCGGGCAACCCGACCCTGCTTAGCGAAAGTTCCCCGACCCTATAGTTTTTAGCAACGATTGTTTACAGGGAAATCTGTATTCTTCATATTTGAAATAATTTTCAATGTTTTTTTTTAATGAAATGTGTTATAAACAAAAGTTAAGAAAAAACTTAATCCTGAGCCTACCTTGTTTTTGAGACCATTGCCCCAAAACACACAATTTAATTTTTTGTGGCCAAAGGAGCTTTGTGAATACGATGATCATTCCAGTTGCTGCCGCTGCCAAACTCTTACCCAGTGTCCCCAGATGATGCAGACACTCTCACGAAAGGACGAAGTGCAGTGAAGGTTGAAACATTTTGTGTTGTATTTGATTCTTTATCATTCTGGTGTTGAAAGATTACATTTGTGTTTTTCAACGGAATCAACTATTCATTCATTCTTGATACTATGAAACACATTTCTCTTTATTATTTACATTTGCTCATGGAACAAAGCAGGCCTTATTAATGTTTTAAGCTTTTAGCTTGTTAAATTACATTTTGTGATATTATATTTAAGAGGTAAATTTCAATTTTGAATTTATCCGTAAATTAACAACGATTTTGAGTCCAATACATATGAATTAAACCACGAGGTTGTTAGCCCGAGTGGTTTACGGGTAATATACGCACATCAGAGAGATAAACAATGATAAAGTGAAAATTATTTCAATTCTAACATGATCAGACAACATATTCTGCAATTACAATGCAAACTGTATTTACAGTTTCTGAACTACTTTTTCGAGTTGTTTATCGGGCAATTTAACAACAGAAATTTAGCGCGTGTCATGTTAGAATTTATTTTATTATATCCAACAATCAGCTGTCACCTTCATACTTCGCGATTGTCCAATATTTTCTCATATTCGACACACATGCTAATATTTTTCCATTTTGAACAGTCTGAGTTTAAATGTGTGATAATGCCCAAGTGCTCCAAATGTGTTATGGATGTACAGCTCATGATGTTGACAGTTACACCAATGTGATAATACGTGGTTAAAAAATAAGAGTACTGCATTTACATAATGTTCGTATGTATTGCTGTACAACTGTTTACGACTTATATACCAAGAAAAGTCACCATGTATGTTTTGCCAGAATCTTTACATGCTTCATGATTTAATAATGTGATTCAATGATTTCATATTTTCTCACAGCCTCATCGTTGTGGATCTGCCTGAATGTTGTTTATTTATTTTTCCACAGCCTCGACTACGTGGCAACATGGAGTGGGCACCACCTCGAGCCCAGATCATTTACAATGTTCACCCTCATTCTAGGTATTGTTTAGTATATATTTACTTACTATATTTAAATATTTACCGGTATACTATATATGTATATCAAATCAAGTAAATACGGTACTCTATATATTTATATTGCTTGATACTCATCGAGATCTAGACTAACCTTCTAGTGTGTGGAGTAAAATTCTGTATCATATGCACTGATACATAACTACATTATACACACAGTGGCAACATCCTTAGTCAACCCTTTAAATTTGTTTATGATGTCAATGGTTTTGAGAGATAAGTCTCATGGAATTCACAAGCTATAATGGTTACCTAGAAATATGCACAGCTCTGTAACATGCCGATGTATCTCTTTTATACAGTGTTATAAATATACTGTACAGCAATTTATTTTACAATAAATTTAACTGTAAGTTGTTAGCAGTTTGTTTTCAATAAAATAAATGTTTAACTATTAACGGCCATTGGCTTAATAAATCTACAAAGTTTCGAACCACTCAGCCTAGTACTAGATGTTTAACTTACATCTCTTCTTACAGGCGGACATTGCTACTTGTGAAGCAGAACTACCGATGTGCAGGCTGCGGTATGAAGGTCGAACCAGGTGCGTATTTCGGCTCCTCATACTCCATGTTTAAAGTAACATTGCTGTTCAATTTCAGTTGATTGTAACTTAAAGATAAGCATCATTGCTAGATACAGGCTAATACAGGACGGCACTTTCCGCCAGTGGATATATGTTTAGAAGAGACTTCCTTGAAACAGACAATACCATAAAAGCGGAAAGTGCCGTCCCGGATTAGCCTGTGCGGACTGCACAGGCTAATCCGGAACGACACTTTACGCACATGCATTAAGACCGGTTTTCTCACGACACGCCACAGGGTATATTTCATACTGATATTTTTTATTGCAGTTTCTATTTCTTTTGTAAATGAAGCCTACTACAGTATACCTTAAAGGGACTTGTTCACAAATTTTTGAATTTTTTTAAGTATGCAATTAAACGTCTTAACTTGATTTGACTCGACAGATTTAAGGATCGGAACTAAAAAGTATAAAAGGAAGAAAATGATAGAAAAAAGTTGCTGCCACCCGGGTTCGAATCTCAGATTCCCTGATCAAAAGGCTAACGCCTTAACCACTTGGCCTTTCTGAATTCTGTAATCGACCCTGTACTTGTACTTAATGTAAGTGATCCACATGTTGTCAAGAATTGTAAGGAAAACAACAGAAACATTCCAAAATAGTCAATCCTTTAGCGTTACAAACGCTTTCTCAATTTCAACTGATGATTACTGATAAACAAAAAATGGTGTCCATAGTGTTATTTTGCTCCATTATATTCACAATTCTTTTATTTTTGGAATCTGTAACAGAAAATTAAAAAATTGTCAAGTAGTCAATCTGTGAACAGGTCCCTTTAAGGATATGCAACAGTGTTAGATACAGGCTATACAGGGTCTTGTTCAAACTAAATTTTGTGAACTGCAACTTGTTTGAACATCAATGTTATAACAGTGTCTTTTTTTTAAACTGAAATTTTTTAAATGGAACTTTTTTCTGTATCTAAAATTTTATAACTGCAACAGTTTTTCTTGTGCCAACTTGTAATTGATCACACATTTTTGTTTCACAAACAGGTTATGCCAAGAACTACAGATACTGCAAGTATTTGGGGAAATACTTCTGTCACAGTTGCCACAGCAACCAACTGTCTCTGATACCTGCCAGCATACTCCACAAGTGGGACTTTACCAAATACTATGTGTCAAACTTCGCATATGACTTGTTAGCCAAGATTGCCGACGAACCTGTGTTTAATATAGCTGACATAAACCCTATGCTTTACAAGAAGAAATCTTACCTTAGCCATATAACAGACTGGAGAACACAGCTATGGCATCTTAAGTCACTGTTGACTTTATGCAAGCAGTCAACAGGGTAAGGTGGTTTGTTTTCTTCATGATTATGTAATTTGAAAAAAAATTCATATAACTATGTGATAAAATAGTAGAAGCTGTAATACATTTAAATGTTTAATACACTGTTTCATTATATAAGAGGTGATACAGTTAACTGGTTTTGGGGGCAGCAATGTTTATTAACCAAAGCAATATATTATAACAGAGTATAGGTAGGTGTTTATATCTGCAACTGCTAATGTCTACAATTGTTTTTGCAATCTTTGAGGGATATTTATAAATAATCAGTATTGATATGTGTACATGTATGTTTCAAAATTGGTTTTGCAAACTGTGTGCATTTTTAAAGAAAAAAGGTGCATGTACATGTATACATTTAGGTCACTGCACATGCATGTATGTTTTAGCCACCTTCTAGGAGCTGGTTTAGAAAGCACACCTTTTGATTCATAATAGCTGTTCTCTTAAAGCAGCCGCCCAGAAATATGTTAATAAAAAAAACTTCGCAGACATGGTTTCTAATGGACATCTTACCGATCAAAATATATATATAAACACATTGAAATCGGTGAAATAATAACATTTTGGTTACTTTTTATCATATAATTATCTCTACGCGCTAGCTGGTGATGCCTCTTGTGTAAATCAGCATGTACATTAGTGTATAGTCCGTTTATGTACCTAGCGTTTTCGAACATAGACATTATAAAATGCCTTTCTTAAATAAGAAACAGTTTTTAGTGGAATGAACGTCATTAACTTTCATAAGAACTAATGCCAATTTCAGATGTATTGAACTATATTCTGTGAACTGCGGCTTTAAGCATTTCTATATACCATTTACAGCCTTATGGAAGAGATCAACAAACTTCCACACCATTGGCTGGAGGACGTGCATTTGTACACCATTAATGATCTCATATCTGTGAGTCTCAACTGCATTTTTCAGTGTCGACTAACTTTTAATGGACTACCTTTCAGCATTAGAAAATTATGTAATGCATGTAATAATCTGCAAATGGAGTCTTTAGTATTATAATTTTGTAAATACTACATACAGGTAGATAATTATACTTTAGATACATTATTAAGTACACATTGTATGAACCAACATAAATAAGAACATTAAAAGCAAATTGCAGTTATAAAATCTCAGTTTGAAAGCTACAAATTACAACTGTTATAGGCTATATGTACAAAAAGATGAATTTTTACATCAGTAGATGTCACCGAAATTTTTCATAAAATAGATGGAATATTTTATTTTTATAATCATTTTCATGCTGTTCCAGATAAAGTCTGGTGCTACTGGCCAGGTGTATTCAAAACTTAAACAGCTGGCAACCGATGGTATATCCCATGTAGAAAATTGTAATGTAAGTGATACTAACATTTAATGAGTAACGGTTAGAGAGGAATGTATTCATTCAAGTTTTAATGCCCCCGGCATCTTGATGTGGGAGGCATATAGTGATTGTCTAGTCGGTCCATCCTGTCCGCTGCGTGATTCCGTACATACGAGGTTAACTAGATTTTACCGTTTCGTCTAGCTCAACACCGCTTTCTACAACTTTTGGGTACTTACAAAGTTGTCGCTTATGACCATTCTCATTCAACACATATCACCCAACCTCACTTTGAAATTGACCTTGGCCTAATTTTGACTGTGAATACAGTAGATCACCGTTATTTCGAACACCGTTAATCCGAATTCCTCGTTATTTCTAAGTTTTTTTTCGGTCCCGATTTTTTCTTCTTATTTTAATTAGAATTTTGATGTTTAATTCGAACTCCGTTATTTCGAATTATCGCTATTTCGAACCCATTAATCTGGTCCCAACACCTGTTTTTCAGTGCATTTATCTATTGTTAATTCCAAGTGTTAATAATAGAGATGGAGATAATTTTCACACATTTACCTTAACCGTATCAACTGTGACAGCATTTGCTCTCTGCTTGATGTTCACACCTTTCCGGAGTTAATAATCAATTAGACCAAGCTGTTGTGTTTGTATAATTAAAGCGTGGCAAGTTATTGCTTTGACAAGACTGAATTGCAAACGTGGATGTCAAAACGTTTGAGCAATGTAGGTTTCTGTATTTAAATTAGACTTGCATTTGTCAGATCGCATTTACTTGCGCTAATATTCACGATGTCAGAAGCAGTAATACTGTGTAGTCAGACATTGTGTCATTTGTTAAAACCTGCCATTTATTCTATTTATTTCTGTGACAATCAGTGCTATATCTAGTGCTACCATTTGAACTTTTATATCATGTCTATTTTGTTGTGCTGTGACATTATGTGCTATCATGCTTTATTCATTTTACAATGAATGCTATGCATAATTCTGTTACTCTTGTATCACGTGTGTTCTGTAAAATATTGTTTTATATGTACAAATGAATATATTTTTTATTTTAATGTAATTATAAAATATAATTATAAAATAAACTCATGTACATCAAGTTATCGTACTTATTCGTTTTTTATAAGTTCAATCAAAGTGTGTAGTGTAACCGCATCTCTGCTATATAACTATGCGATGTTTCCAACAACTTTTTATTTTTCAAAAAAATCTAGAAATGTTTAATTCGAATAATCATTATTTCGAAGTATTTTCTCCGGTCCCGACGACTTAGAAATAACGAGTTTTTACTGTAGTTCAAATAGGCTATTTCTTGGTTAACTAGATTGTACCATTTCGTCTTGCACCAACACCGCTTACTACAACACTTGGATACTTACACAGTTGTTGCTTATGACCATTCCCAATCCACCCATATTACCCAATCTCACTTTGCCATAACCTAATTTGGACTTAAAATAATTAACATTAGCTATTTCTTGGTTAAGTAGGTTTTAACGTTTTGTCTAGCACCAACACCGCTTACTACAACACTTGGATACTTACACAGTTGTTGCTTATGACCGTTCTCTATCCACCCATTTCGCCCAACCTCACTTTGACCTGGACCTTGACCTAATTTGAATAATTCAAATGGGCTATTTCTTGGTTAACTAGATTTTACCATTTCGTCTAGCACCAACACCGCTTACTACAACACTTGGATACTTACACAGATGTTGCTTAAGACCATTCCCAATCCACCTATATTAACCAACCTCACTTTACCTAGACCTTGACCTAATTTGGAATAATTCAATGAGCTGTCCAGCACCAATCGGGGCATGTGTGTTTATCGAACATGTGTGTTTAAGAGTCTTGTTCAAAGCTTGTAATCCAATCCACACCATACTTGTATGTAATATTAGTCCATTTTTTGTGATACAACTTGTGTTTTGAATGCTGTAAATACTGTATAGACCTAGTTTTGATCTGGCAATAAAATACATGTATGTCAATTTTAATAATTGTTGTTTATGGAAGCATTTTAGCGGAGTAAATGTACTATACAGTGGTTCACCATTATTTGGAACACCGTTAAACTGAATTCCTCGTTATTTCGAAGTTTATTTTCAATCCCAATTTTGTCATTTTTAATTTACCAGGTAATTAGAAGTATGATGTTTAATTCAAACTATGTTATTTTGAATTTTTGATATTTCAAACCCACAAATCCAGTTCCAACTGTATTTATCAATGGTTAATTGGAAGTCACACCTATTGTTTTTACCTGTATTTATCAATGGTTAATTGGAAGTCACACCTATTGTTTTTACCCGTATTTATCAATGGTTAATTGAAAGTCACACCTATTGTTTTTACCTGTATTTATCAATGGTTAATTGGAAGTCACACCTATTGTTTTTACCTGTATTTATCAATGGTTAATTGGAAGTCACACCTATTGTTTTTACCCGTATTTATCAATGGTTAATTGGAAGTCACACCTATTGTTTTTACCTGTATTTATCAATGGTTAATTGGAAGTCTCACCTATTGTTTTTACCTGTATTTATCAATGGTTAATTGGAAGTCACACCTATTGTTTTCATGAACTATGATAGCGTTTGCTCTTGGCTTGATTTCACACGTTTTAGGCTTTGTACGCGATTAAACCAAACAGTTGTGTCACTTTCATTAATGCTTGGCAAGATATTGCATCAACCAGCTTGCATTGTAAACACGGACATAAAAACATTGGAGTATTGGTTAGGTTTCTGTATAAAAGTTTGCCTATACAATGTGTAAATAATTGAATCAATTATTTAATAAAAATAAAATAATGTTAAATTAAATGCGTCATAATCATAAACTTTTAATGTCGAGTCAAATTGTGTAGTCTGGCCACTGTCACCTTTATATAGCATTGTGATCTTAAAAATAAAAATTTTAAGAAGATAATCTAGAGATTCAAATAATCGTTATTTTGAAGTATTTTTTACAGGTCCCGACGACTTTGAAATAACGAGGTTTAACTGTATTTAAGTGTGTTTTATTTCTTTAGTTTTCAAACCATTTAAAAAAGCAAAAAACTGTATGTTTAGTTATAAAATGAGAGTCTTATAGCATTGAATATGAAGCTTCAAGAAACTTATATGACAGACATGCTTATTTCAGACATCTAGGCTACTTTCATGTAAGATTTTGTTCTATCATTATGAAACTTTATGGAAGTGTTAGTAGGCATAAAAGGAAGCTAAAGTTTGATTTTCTGCATAATTGCTCTAATCGTACTTGAGTTATGCCCCTTTTTAAAAACAATTCATTCAAATAAGGCTTGTGCAGACAATAACTTAAACAGTTTTTGTTCAATCTTTATGAAACTTTATAGAAGTGTTAGTAGGCATAAAAGGAAGGTTAAGTTCGATTTTGACATAATTGCTCTTATCGTACTTGAATTATGCCCCTTATAAAAAAAAAGTTCCATTAAGGCTTGTGCAGACAATAACTTGAGAAGCTTTTGTGCAATCATTATGAAACTTTAGGGAAATGTTAGTGGGCATTAAAGGAAGGTCAATTTCGGTTTTTGGCGTAATTGCTCTTATCGTACTTGAGTTATGCACCGTCAGGCGCCACATCCGACTCGCGGTGTTCTAGTTTAAACATCATGCTTGTTTTTCAGCGGTGCCAAAACTTTGGCTTCTTTTGTGAGATGTGTGGAAACCGTAATGATGAACTTTTCCCATATCAGCTGGATAAAGTGAGCATATGTCAAGGTGAGTGGCATGGTTAGAACAACAGCAGTTGGATGGTTGGGTGATTTTGATGTTTGTTTAAAGCTATTTAAAGATACTAGTAACTACATTAAATGTTGTAGTGGCGGATCCGTGGTCTAGTGGTAACGCACTGGCTTCACAACCCAGGGGTCGCAGGTTTGAGCCCCCGCTACACCCTAACCTACTAACTCGTCTTTCGCATGAGACGTTAAACCGAGGTGCAGTGTACTAGGTGCTTCACACCGGGCACTAAAAGACCCAGGGTCGCCTCTGGAACGGGACGTCTCCTGTATCTTGCACTATCCCCCATAACCCAACTAACAAGTCTTCTGGGGGCGATGGCCATATGGGAGAAAATCCCGGTGCACTCGATAAAAATGTACTACACACATTAAATGTTGATCTTCGTGTAATGTGAATTTAATATCTGTAGGATTATTGGCCGATTCTAAAACTTATTGACAGATATTACTAGTTACGAAGTACTATGTTATACATCAGAGTTCTTTTTTACTGGTTAGTAATTAATGTAAATTTTACTGAATTAATGCCTATTTGAAACGTTTGTAGTGCCTAAACTAAATGCTTTGAGAGTTGATGAAAAATATTTTTATAATTCACTTGCACAGAATTATCCTTGTTTGTTCATTTCTTTATTTAGCTTTATATTTTGTATTTCTAATTTTTTGATACTTTGAATTCAGGTTGTAAAACTTGTTTCCACAAGACCTGTTTTGTTCCACTGAAATGTCCAAAGTGTGCTCGTATTCAAGCCCGGTAAGAGTTTATGTGGGTTTTCTAAAATAAAATGGCATTCTTACTCATCTCAGGCTTTTGTAGCTGTTGTGTTGTACCCTATTGGTATTTTGTATGTTCCTTGTATGTCTAACAGTACATGTCCCAGCTAATGCACACTAGTTTTTATCCCAACATGAGTAATGAATTGACGAAATAAACCCCCAGCGAATAAACTTAGCTTTATTCACAAACTGTTCGATAAAGCAATCATGTGCAGTATAATGACATAAGCTTGTTGATTTGTGTGATGTAATTTATGTTTTTCAAAATATTTAGTGTGTTTTCTTGTGTTTATTTTCAAAATGAAGACAGAAAACGATGGGATAAATAGAATACTAAGTAAGTGTTGAATAAAGATAAGTTAATTTGCTGGGCACGAAAATGCTAACTACTCGCCAAGGCCCGTGGCAGGTTTTCTAAGCCTCGCTAAATAAATTTATCTTTATTCAACACTAACCTAGTATTACCTGATATTTCTAACTGCATATCACAACAGCTCTCAAATATGAGGCTAATCCAGGACGACACTTTCCACTTTTATGGTATTTTCTGTTTCAAAGAAGTCTCTTCTAAACATAAATCCACAGTGAGCGGAAAGTGCTATCCTGGATTACATCATTAGCCTGTGTGGACTGCACAGGCTAATCTGGGACGACACTTTATGCACATGCATTAAGCCCGGTTTTCCCACGACACGCCTCATAGGTGTATCTAGGTGAAATAATCCCATGAATCTTCATTATTGTTCATTCATATATTTTATTGGATTCAGTCACATGTTATGGCATCGGAATCAGCTAGGTATTATTTAAACAAAATTGGTTAGCAAATTTCCCAGTACATGTATATTGAGAATAATAAGTAAGTGTTCAATAAAGATAAGTTTATTTAACGAGGCTTAGAAAACCTGAACCACGTGCCTTAGTGAGTGGTTCGTGTTTTCGAGCAGAGCAAATAAACTAAAGAAAACATACTATCAGATAAATCAACAATATGACGTGATTATGCTGCACGTGTTTGCTAACTTCCACAGGTGGAAATACACCTAAGTTTATCACATGGGGTGTTATTTTGTCAATGCTGTTGTGAAGATGGGATAAAAGTGTATTTTTCATATGAAAGACAACTGTGGTTGCATTTGCAATAAACCTTTGATACTTTTAGAAATATTCCTGTTATAAATTACAAGTATTAACTAATATATAGTTATATTACACAAAATGGAAACAGGTTCAACAGTTATGACACCTAAGACGGTTGTCACATAGACTTTTTCTTATTTTGCAGACAACAGCGCTTAAAAGAGCAGAGTTCTGAAGATTTGGAGGAGTTTGAAAAGACAGTTGGTGGCGAATGATGCTAACCACATAGTGCTATCACATGTGATTTGCCACACTTTCAATCTGTGATAACTTTTCTAGATTTTGTAGTTGTTTGGTGATAAGGAAAATGCTTCTTGAGCTGCCATACCGATTTTCTGTGAAAAAATCCAGTTAAGATGTTGTATTCATAAATGTCTTATTATAATTATTTGCATTTCTGGTAAAAGAAAATAATTGGTGCATTTAAATCAATGGAATGACAAAAATATACTTGTACTCTTTTAAATGTATTACTAATTAACAATTTTACTGTATTAGTCCCAAGTCTGCTTTGCTCTTTAAGAGTTTAGTTAAGTAAGTATTTAATCATGTAGTTCTTTGCAAAGAATAAAGGATACTGATTTACTAGTAGTATTATTTTTATAATGTGAAATATAGTATTGTTTAAATTTATGCATTAGGAAATAAAAGAAAGAAAATGAAAGTGTCGTCTTTTAGCAGTCAGTGTTATTTTTTCTAGGTATGTGTTTAATATCAGTGTTGAGGAATTTAGCAAGAGATTATAAAAATTGTATAGGAAAAAATAATAATAGTATAAATTAAGGAGTGTTCAAGAGAAGTCTTTGCCTTTCTGAATGTATGGCATATTTTACAAAAAAAGTACTCGAAAAGAAACAATAATATGGCCAGTAGTCAGAAATCCTAAAACTTTTCAAGAAAATGTATGGAACACTCATTGAATTAATAACAAAAAATATGTTGACGATGTTGCACACTCGTATTGTATATATGGATACTTAGATGAAGTTATGCTGGTAATGTTTACCAGATTTAATCACATGTATTTATTTGCTGCCATTGATATCGGAATCGCTTTTGAATTTGTAAGAGAATCCGATTTTGTGTGCAATAGTTATTGATTGTTGAAGCAATTGCATGTTAAGCAATAAAAATCATGAACAAAATCAAGTTCAATTGTAACTATTAGCATTTTACATTATTTTTGTTATGTTTTGGTATTAACCAAATGCTATTTAAACCCTGGGCCCGTATTCTCAAAGCTCCTTAGGGAAAACTTAAGTACATTTCTGAAATTAAAAAAATTCCTTAAGCCTGTGGTTCTTTCATGTATATGTGTTTTACGTTAAATTGTTTTTAACTAGTTCATATTGCTTAATTGTTAAGTATTTTACAATTTTTTTAACTAAAATCATTGAATTTGACATAGCAAAGGTGATCAGAAATTTGCACTGACAAAAAAGTACAACTTAGTTAAGACTTTGTGTATACCGGCCCCTGTTTTGTCGACACAGAACTGTCACAAGTGCTGTCTTTGTTAAAGTGCCTGACTTTCTTTTGTGTTTAAAGTGGATTTTCACTTGACTGATATAAATACATAATTAATGCGTGTCTTGGGAAAACCCGGCTTAATGCATGTGCGTAAAGTGTCGTCCCATATCAGCCTGTGCCTCATATTTTGTTTATTCTATGCTATTTTGGTGAATTCTTCACTTTATAGTCTGTATTCTCACTTGCTGAACAGTTACAATCTTGCTTTCCAGTATTTACTTGGATGTCATCATTATTTTAAGAGAAATTTTTCTATTCCTAATAAGCACTAGGTACAATGAAAAAATGTAAATTATATTTAATATGGTTGTAAGAATTTAATAATATATTTAAGCCTTATCATTTATATTTATATGAAAAATGTAAGGGTATAAATTATGATTCTGCGTTATACAAATACCCTCTATATGTTTATAACAATTTGTGTTTGTTAATATTATATATGCCTGTAACCAAGGAGATTTGTGTTATGAAAATCGTTATTTATAAATATAGAACTTTAACAGTGTTTTTGTTTATTCCCCATTGTGAATACATGTCCATAATTCAATAAAAATATACATTTAGTATTTATTCATAGTAATCTATGTTTGGCTAAATATTTGTCAAGAACAGCACTTACAAACATGTTTAAAAATATACCCATAGATTAGCTAGCCCATTTATCCCATCATCCTGCTGGCATTGACGAAATAACACCCCGTGGGATAACCTTAGCTATATTTCCACACTGTTGGTAAGTGTTGATTAAAGATAAGTTTATTTTCTCAGCACAAAAACGTCTTTTAGGGTTCAGGTTTTATAAGCTCTTTTATAAGTGCTCAGTGAGCTATTGGTATAGCGGACCTCTCCTGCATCATCCGTCGTCCGTATGCCGTCAACACTTTGGACCATTATCGCGATACAGACTACATTTTTTATTCAATTTAGACCTAACTTGTACAGTTTGTGTATGACCATACAATCTCGGATGGGATTGTTATTGGGTCAGATCACAACAGTAACACCAGAGTTATTGCCCCTTTTTCATGCAAAAAAGCCCTTTTCCAACGTATAGACTTTATTTTCCATCCTATCTTAACCAAACTTTCATAGTTTGTGTATGACCATCAGATCTCAGCAGACGCCAAATATGGGCCAAATCATGCTTCAAACACCAGAGTTATTGCCCTGTGTTTATTAAAAGAATGAACAAAAATGGACATTATTCAAGAAAGAGACTTCATTTTTCATCCAATCTTCACCAATCTTGCACAGTTTGTCTATTATCATGAGATTACAGTTGAAGTCGAATATAAGCAAGATTGGACCAGAAACACCACAGTTATTGCCCTTTGTGAAAAAAATATGCAAAAATGGACATTATTCAGGATAGAGACTTCATTTTTCATCCAATAATCACCAATCTTGCAGTTTTTCTTTGACCATGAGATTAAAGGTGAAGTTGAATATAAGCAAGATTGGACCAGAAACACCAGAGTTATTGCCCTTTGTTTGTGAAAAAAATATACAAAAATGGACATTATTCAGGATGGAGACTTCATTTTTCATCCTATCTTCACCAATCGTGTACAGTTTGTCTATGAACATAGGACTACAGGTGAAGTCGAAAATAAGCATGATGGGACCAGAAAAACGAGAGTTATTGCCCCTTGTGTTTGGTAAAAAACATCAATGATTGGCTTGCACACACGATTTTTGATTCAGTGTTGACCAAACTTACACAGTTTGCGCATGACCCTAAAAATTGAGTGATAACAATTGATTTCCAACAGTTACAAGACTTGCATGCAGTTATTTGTACATGCAACATTGATGTCTTCAGAGCCTGCATTAACATTATTTATCATCATTGGACAGAAAATTATCAAATAAAAAGCAAAACTTTACCTTATAGCACAGCCATCTTAATTATCGCGTTGCAACTAGTTTGCCAAAACTGTTTGTGAAAAAGACATCAAAATCTACTGTTTCTGCATTTTCCAGAAGTGTCAATGACTAAATGAAAGGGTCAGGTAAGAATATCGAGAAAAATTATTTGAGAACCATTAGCAAAAAAATGCACATCCACTACCCAAATCATACTTTATTTAGCCCATTGCACTAACCAATGTTTTAAATGAAAATTGATCCTATCCCCCTCTGTGTATTGTTCAGATACCTTAATTTTCAAACCTGTCACAACAGTATGGTCTTCATCTATACAGTTCTCAGGTGAGCACTTTAGGCCATCATGGCCCTCTTGTTTTCAACACTAACCTAGTATTCTTTATTTCTCTTGACACTAGAAGCATGTGTTGACAGAATGATGATGTTCATTTCAACTAGAGGCAAACAGGTTCATAGCATGCCACAAACAGCCTCATAGATGCTTCTACATTGCATACTTCTGAATTCTCAATTCAAAAGCATTTTAGTACACGATTTTTTTCTTTAGCAGGAGTGTGTTGATATTGTTAACAGTAACTTTCCAATACAACTTACACATACAGTACCTTTTTTCATGAATAAGGATTCACTATTTTGCCATCACAAAAATTTATTTTTTATTTTTTTCAAAATATTTTAAAGCACTTTTTTAGCTGCAAATAATAGTTTTTAAGCACCTTTAGTCATTTATTCGGCCCATCTATGTGAAGTGGTAGCTGGTGACTGTGTTACTGGGAGCATGTGTACAGCCGATAGGTGTTGCCGAGTGACGTAGAGTTATAACTATTTAGTGTCATACACAGGACTGGTCTACTACATGAGTGTAGAGTCATGGATGCAATCTCCTAGCAGAGTTGTCGTTCGTTGCTCTCACTGTACACCTCTGCAACTAGCTAAATGACAAGAATCTTGTCAAAACGGAAAATAAATGTATTTAAAGCACATTAAAATTGATTTTTATGATCACAAGCATAGAAATAAAGAATACCGGTAAATGGTTTTTTAAATGATCATAAATGATGAAAAATTAATATTTTGGTTCCTATAAATGGAACTATTTTCACGCCCATTTACACAGATGGAATTAGTTCGCAGATGTAAACAAAACGGACAGAGTGGATGGTATTGTGCGTTGCGTTTTGAATGTTATGATCATGTGACTAAAACCATGTGACTTGGGACTACTTTCGAGCCAACTACAGAAGTGAATGGAATGTGTAGCCAGTGTGCAAGAGATTATCATGGATGCTTAGAAGTGATGAAAGAACAGAAGTTATTTATGTTAAGGAAAGGGGAACTGTTGTTAAACTATTGCTGAAATACAATTATACACAAGCAAGATATCAGATTTTGTTAATTTTCTTGTAATAAAATCATTTTTACCAAAAAAATCATTTTCAATAACAAAGAACATAAACATGGTAATACAAGAAATGGTGTAAGCATCAATAATTGCAAACAATAACATCTACACATAAGATTGAAGAAGATCAAAAAGACGCATTGCAAACATATTGCATTGAAAAAATATATAATATAATCTGTAATACTGGTGTTTCTTTTAAAACCAATAGGGAATTTTTTATGTTACTCTATAATCATAGCTGCAGCAATCCATCACTACTATGATCTAAATTCATTTACTGCATATGCAAATTAAGAGCTAAAATATGTATCCAAACCACTGACGACAGAGTGGACAGCAACTTGCAGCTGCAAAACATGGCATGTATTGAGTTTTATGTTTATAGAAAAATTACTGTTTCACGTTCTGTTAGATTCTTGGTAATTTATTTGTATTTGTTTATTTAAATTAATTTTGAAAAAAAACAACCTGATAATCCATGTAAAATATTCTAAATAGTTATGAGTGGAACTAGTGAAACTAAGTAAATATATAGCTGGTCAAATCGTACAATGGATCAAATGAGAATGGAAACAAGAAAAGATTCATCACAAAAGTAGTATTAATAATATATGTTCAATGATTTTATATAGGTTATTCAATATTCACATACATGTAAAAAAAGTTCAAGTTTTCCAAGACCAATTCCACTATTTTTGCTACAGTCTGATATTTTGTTTTCAGCATCATGTCCTGAACAGCCAACCAATGCCCAATGCAAAATATTTCACATGGTCCGCTGATTGTCTTCAGATACAAAATATCTGGGCCCCTATTCACCAACCCATTCTTAGACTTAAGAAGAAAGAACAGACTTTGACTCAAGAAATAATACATGAGCGTTCGCAAATTTGCCCGGGTACACATGTCACATATTTCATTTACAAATCATTCTAAATAAAGAATGGTAAAATTAGTGTTGATTAATACTGAGTAAAATTCAAATAAACTTTTTTTTTAAGAAAAAGTTTCAAAAAGATTTTTAGTCTTAAGTCTAAGAATCAGTTGGTGAATACGGGCCCCAGGGGCGGTATTAACAAAGCATCTTGAGTTACATTTTATCTTTATCCACAAATTTGGAAATTTCCTCGACTGTATAATTCCATTAAAAAAAAAAAAAATTCAACACTAAGTCTTTCAAATAGCATCATTATGAAAGTGTTATTTGAGGAATATCAACAACATATGCATATGTTTATTAAGTAAAGAAATATAATACATCCAAATTGTGAACTTAAGTGAAAGTATTTAAGAAATTACTTAAGATGCTGTGTGAATACCAGCCCAGACTTGTGTGTCTGTCTACAAAACAACATTAATTTATTCAAGTTTCTCAGGCATACTCGGGCTGTAAAAGTATACTATAGGTAATTACAAAAATAACAAAACTTGCTGCAAGACGTAAATAATCTATCACACATACATAAATTAAGAATTAACAATATACATTTCACTCACATACCCAAGGTTTGTAATACCTTTACTTTACGGATCCATGGCTCTTTCTGGTTGAAAATTTTCATCATCCAAACTTAAAGAGGGACTGTCTGATTTTTTATATTTGAGGCGCGTCGTGGGAAAACCGGACCTAATGCATGAGCGTAAAGTGTTGTCCCGGATTAGCCTGTGCAGTCCGCACAGGCTAATCCGGGATGGCTCTTTCCGCTTTTATGGTATTTTCTGTTTCAAGGAAGTCTCTTCTAAACATAAATCCACTGTAGGCGGAAAGTGCCGTCCTTGATTAGCCTGTGCAGACTGCACAGGCTAATCCGGGACGACACTTTACGCACATGCATGAAGTCAGGTTTTTCCATGACACGCCTCATATTTATTTCAGGTCTCTTTCGTTACACTAAAAAATCACCCTTTAATGTAACATAAAAAGTTTTAAATACCTCTCTTAATATACATTTCTGAACACAAGTTATTCATAACATTTATTATAATATTATAATAGAAATATACTGACATCATTTAAATCTTTGGATCATTTTACAATCTAATTTTCATACAAAAATCGTACAGTCTCTCTTAAATGTATATTGTTTAACCTGACATGACACTTGTTCATGAAAATATCGGAAATCGATTACGATGCACATTTTAGTTTCCATTCTGCAATCGTGTTAAATCGGGACACGAGTGTCACTGAAAATACAGTAAAGTTATAGCTTCCTTTAGGCACTATAGGCATGTGCCTATACATTTTTTCCAGAGATGAAAAATTTAAATATGCCAAAAATGCAATAAAATGAGAGGGGGGGGGGGGGTTGAGGGGATCTTTCTTGGCTGTGTTGATACTTCATTGTTTAATGAGTCGATTACGCCAATATGAAATAAATTTCATACAACACGTGCTTATTTTGCAATTATTTTGTAGAATCGGAGTTTAGCTGAAGTTAGTTGTATGTTTAGCCACATACGAGTATAAACACACCTGGCCCAAATTATCGCTTACATCGTCATTTTGTAGATTCCGCCTATTGTGCCTATACATTGTTTGAACCCAAGCTACACCCCTGATGACCATAAGTCCATAAACTTCCCAGATGCAAATATAAAAACACACAGAGAAAATAACATGTGATTTTGTACATCAAACAGGTCATTCAGAGCATATAAATATATAGAAATATTTGTGCACTATAAAATGTGTTAACAAATAATTTTTTTAGTTAATCGTAACACCAATCGAAGGAACAAGTTCTCATATGTATTATATAATAATCTGTAATTCAAACAGACTAACAGTAACGGTGGCAGCCGACAAGACAAGTTTGGAGGGTTTGTTTGTGTGCTCCGCTGAGTCTCATTTACTTCCGACACATTTCTGCCACTTGAATCCCCCACAGGCCGCGGTAATGACGAAATACAAAATTACCTGAAATGGGAAATTTCATTCAGTTGAATACTCATAACAGCAGCTGCAGCATTTCTTTGCTTAGCTTTTAAGAATTTTAAATTGATTGACGGAATAGTGTTTATTCTTAAAAGCTTTTTCTATCTTGTTTTTTTCATAATAACTTTTTAAATAAAACAAAAAAAATTTCAATTTATATAAGAAGTAAATGATGAGGCGCGTCGTGGGAAAACCGGTCTTAATGCATGTATGTAAAGTGTCGTCCCAGATTACCCTGTGCTGTACGCACAGGCTAATCCAGGACGGCACTTTCCGCCTAAAGTGGATTTATGTTTAGAAGAGACGTTTTTGAAACAGAAAATACCATAAAAGCGGAAAGTGCTGTCCCGGATTAGCCTGTGCGGACTGCACAGGCTGATCCGAGACGACATTTTACGCACATGCATTAAGTCCGGTTTTCCCACGACGCGCCTTAAATGAACATGCAAGGACCTTTCAAGCAGGATCAAAGACTCATGTCTGTCTTCCTCGCAAGAACAGAGCATGTATAAAACACACTTTTAAATTACCTTTTTTTGCAATATTAAATAATTATTAACACCCTTATGACTTTCTTGCCAAACTGCAGAATTTACAAATGCATGCCTTTCTCACATGATACTGTAAAATTGTTATATTTTGCAGTGGCCTCATTTTCACGGTCCTAGCACAGTGCAAATGTAAGATCCCTTGTACATTTTCTTTTCTGCATGTATATTAATAATATTTACATGAATATAATAAAAACGCAAACTTATTAAGTCCGCACGAATAAGTTGTTTTTCAAGAATGCACAAAATTAAGACACAACAAAATAAACTAATTTTACAGTAGGAAAAACTATAACCACATTGTTCACTTACAATAACAACAACAACAATGATAATGGTCAGCTTCACGTTCTTCCACCACATGGACCGCGCCAAGTTCCGACTGGTCTTCTTGAACGTTACTGCCTACAAGGACAAATCAAAACAATACAACAGTATGAGAGGGCTTAGAATAGGACAATTTTAACTTAACTATTTGAGGCACGTTGTGGGAAAACCGGTCTTAATGCATGTGCGTAAAGTGTCGCCCCCCATTAGCCTGTGCAGCCCACACAGGCAAATCCAGGACGGCACTTTCTGCCTACAGTGGATTTATGTTTAGAAGAGACTTCCTTGAAACAGAAAATACCATAAAAGCGGAGTGTCGTCCCGGATTAGCCTCTGCGGAAAGTGCCGTCCCGGATTAGCCTGTGCGGACTGCACAGGCTAATCCGGGACAACACTTTACGCACATGCATTAAGTCCGGTTTTCCCACAACGCGCCTCTTTTTTTTTTTCACTGACATCTGTTTTCCTTCTATTGGCAAGTTACCAAAATCTACTTTGAATTCATTATTTTGCAGATGGCTTATCCTACTGAGTAGCAGGGCACCCTTTGTAAAAACTAATTGTCCACTTAAATAAGAGAAGTATAAAACTAGTCAGAGTGGTGCCACTTAAATTAGCTACATAATGTGTTAGTGTGTACAATGTAATGTACTAAATACTTAATAACCTAAAACCTACTTTATATGCAGATTAATGTAAACAACATTTTTTACCTATTTTAACATGCTCAAACTTCATGATACCTGCTACACATCTATTAAATGACTACAGTTTAACACCGCTATTCGAACACCGTTAATTCGAATTAATCGCTATTTCGAATTATTTTTTCTGTCCCAATTTTTTTCCTTCTGTATTAAACTTAAAGAACGATCATTAACTCGAAGTTGCCAATTTCGAATGTATCTCTATTTCGAATGTATCTCTATTTCGAATGTATCTTATTTCGAATGTATCTCTATTTCGAATGTATCTCTATTTCGAACTAAAATTCCGGTCCCAACTTCATCAGTGTTTATTTCGAGGTCGCACCGAAGCCCAAGCTGTCTATCAAAGGCGTGATCAGTGTTTATTTCGAGGTCGCACCGAAGCCCAAGCTGTCTATCAAAGACATGATCAGTGTTTATTTCGAGGTCGCACCTAAGCCCAAGCTGTCTATCAAAGGCGTGATCAGTGTTTATTTCGAGGTCGCACCGAAGCCCAAGCTGTCTATCAAAGGCGTGATCAGTGTTTATTTCGAGGTCGCACCGAAGCCCAAGCTGTCTATCAAAGGCGTGATCAGTGTTTATTTCGAGGTCGCACCGAAGCCCAAGCTGTCTATCAAAGGCGTGATCAGTGTTTATTTCGAGGTCGCACCGAAGCCCAAGCTGTCTATCAAAGGCGTGATCAGTGTTTATTTCGAGGTCGCACCGAAGCCCAAGCTGTCTATCAAAGGCGTGATCAGTGTTTATTTCGAGGTCGCACCTAAGCCCAAGCTGTCTATCAAAGTCGTGATGTCTTGGCAGTCCTCGCTCTGTAAAGTTTTCACACCTTCCATTGTTCTCGGGTTTACCAGGTGATGGCTGACGCGTGGGTAAATAATAAGCATTAAGTGAATATATGGTAGAGTTATAATTGTGAGTAACAAACAATGCTGAAAAATTTACAATCTTTACAATGTTATTTAAGAACCTTCAATATACATGTCAACAAGAAACAAAAAATGAAAATAACTAATAAAAACCATAATTAATATCGTCGAAGATTTGAATCGATGATCATCACATGGTTTGTTTTTTATGGCAGGGATTCGATTAGAACTATGCTCGGAACCAGTCAAATCTCAATGCGGAGGTTGGAACATCGCTATATCGAACTTTCCTATTTCAAACTATTTTTGACGGTCGCAACGACTTCAAAATAGCGGTGTTCAACTGTATTGGGTACGCTTAAAATGAAATTCTACAGCTAGCTGCTCACATTCATGCTGAGGTCCTCGGTTTTATCCACCAGGAGCTCCAATCTTTCACCTCTGTCCGCTATCTGATCTGCAAAACAAAACCATACACATTCTGTCCAGTCTGACAGGGTTAATACAACAGGAGTGTGGACATTTATTATTTCGGCTGATGTAAGGGGCGTCCTAAATCATAGGTAAAATACAGTAGATATGGGTGTCCTCTAGTTTGACAATCTATGTTCTATAGGACAACAAATAGAATAGAATCTAACCAACACTATAAAAATCTGAATAATAAAACATTGAGCAGCAATGGGATATTTAAAATGTATGAAATAAATTTAAACCAACATGAAAACCAAATTTTTAAAAGATCAAAACAAAAGAACGCCAACAGTATGTAACAAGTGATTTCAATAGATCTCTTCTGTTGATTGCACAAGTAAAATAAGGTCTGGCATGCATCAATTTTCATTAGGCATAAACAAAAATATGTTTGTTTCAGGTTACATGCCTCTCAAAAATTGGGGTAGGTAGGTAAGGATTTATTTTATTTTTATTTGGTAAATAGTCAACCTTCAGATTCTAAAACTGAAACAATATTCAAAACATATTGGTAATATCCTTAAACATTGTTTTAAAGTGGATGCAAAACACATATTTATCGAAAATACACTTATTTATGGACAAAGGTAAATATAAAAAAATATATATAAAAAACTCAATAAATTGTTCTATGGTCGCTGCATTATTTAGGGTAGGTCGGGTAACCTGAAACAAACAAATTTTTTTACGCCTTAGAATTTCACATTTATAAATTTATGATTAACAGACTATACCACACCTACACCTAAAAATTCAGATTCAGAACAAATTGCCAGACAGAAATGATAGCACAGCTGCAACTTGATGTTGCAGTTATGCTTTCTATAAAGAAAATACGTACTGGTTCTACCCGGAAACTGACTTGACAGTGTCCCATCAAGCCTCTGGCTTTCAACGTAAATAAGATTAAACTAGGGATGGCATCAAATACCAAAATCAGTATTCGAATATTCGCATTTTTATTCAATTGAATATTCGAATATTCGCATATTTACTACTTTGAGCTTTGTTACCTATTTGACATACTGTAACTTTTTGCATACGGTTTCAGTACCAATTACCAGGTAAAATCTTCCTTAACATATTCCACAAACATTTGAAAACATTCATGACGCACTATTAAGAATGATATAAGAAATAAAGGTCCCGGTTTTAATTGTTGTTTTGTTGGAGAAGATATTAATAATCCCTAACCCACATATTTCTAATATATTTGGACATGTGCCTGTCAATAAGCATATTTTTAATTTGAGCAATATTTCTTAGATGTAATGTCTGCTAAATGTGTGATCACACTTTTGTAATTTTGTTACACTTTTAAAGTGTAATCTCCAATTAACCCTTGTGGTTTCACGTTGTCTGATGAAGGCGTGTCTTATTGGCAACTAGACAAGTGGCCGCTGACACTCACCCGTATATTCAATATCTCTTAATCTGACATGCGACACTGGGCCATTCTATTGAAAACACGGAATAACTTTAGGTATCTATTGATAAAATCCTTTTTATATTGAAAGAAAAATACTTTTTAAGATCAGATTTTTTAAAGCAATACAAATCTGCGAATATTCAAATGGCGTTTAAACTATTCTAATAGCGATCATTCAATCGAATTTTTGAATATTCAAATAGTTTTGCCATCCCTAGTTTAAACATGTACATTTAAACCAAAGCTGCAACAACACCAGCTGTTTTCATTACCTATGTTTCGCACCATGATCCCCTTCAGTTCGTCGACCTGACCTTGAACTTGCTCCACCTTTTCTCTGGATGAACCAGAGGCGTCAGTTGATGCCCTCTGAAAATATACCACACAGGTCAGTGTAATAATTACAAAGGTAGCCAAAGATCAAAGCTTAAGACCACTGGAGTGTGAAACCAGGGCATTACCAATGGAATATAAACTCCTACCAGATATTGGCTCTGCATGTAATATATTACTGGACAAAAAGAACAGAAAGTTTTCAATGCATAAAATAAAGGTATATATGAAAATAAATAAAAACCCAAACAGGAATGACATAATGATAAAGAGTCACAGATCATTTTGGTCATGAAGTCTAATGGCAGGAGATTATTCTGTTTCTTACTATTTGTGATGCAATTGTCCGACTGAATTCCGAGTTCATGGCGTACGGCAATGCTGTCTGTGCCCGGACGCCATACTGGATCTGAAATCTGAATACAGCAGCTTATGACTTTTCAAACATTTACAATACCCCTTCAGGTTTCAATCTGCCGTCTAAAGAAAAAGCATGCATTGTAAATTCGTCTTTATGACAAAATAATATTTATCTGTACAGCTGAAAAGTCCATTAGATAAATATAAAACTACAAGACAGTGTTTAGGTTACACAACACTAATAAACCTACTTGACAGTGTTTAGGTTACACAACACTAATAAACAATGCAAAAATCATCAGACATTTTGTTTACTTATTCAGTATGTGAATGTTGCCTTTGTCATTTTATGTTTTTCTATCTGATTTCAAATTATTTTGGTACTTCCCATTGTTTTGTTGTTTTTTTTCAAATACTCATTATGACAAACCACGTACATGTATGCACACTTTAATTTTAATTTTACATGTTTTTACTTACTTTCTTTTGACTTCTGTGAGAAATGCAAATGCTTTAGCTCTCTCAAAATCCTGAAAGAAAATAAAATAACAAGTATGTTCTTAAATAACAAAACTATTTAAATGTTAGGACATTTGTATAACAGATGTTTACAAATGAAGAAAGACACCACTTTATGATTCCATTGATTTCACTTGTTTATTTTCACATTGTATGTTATTGCACCTTTCTTTTGTCGAATTTAATTATCATGCTGCAAGAAACGAAAGATAATTTTCTTCATTACACACGTTTTTTTTTTGTATTGAAATATGTGTCTTACATACATCATCTGTGATGCACAAGTATATGATTCGATCTTCACAAATGTAGTGGAACAGATAACTAAAAAGGAAAAAATAAACACATTATTGGTCAGTACTTCTTTGTTGATGTTTTCAACTTCATGGTGTTTTTTTTTTTTTATATACAAAATATAACACAAATGTCAAAATGCTATACATAGTTTGACATAACCAGTTGTATATCTTTGTTTTATTTTTTTTCAATGCTGGTAAATGTTTTTTAGTTATTTAAGTTTTTGACTTTATTACAAAATACAACCTGTCCAAATATGAGGCGCTTCGTGGGAAAACCGGGATAAATGAGTAAAACATAAAGTGTCATCCCGGATTAGCCTGCGCAGTCCGCACAGGCTAATCCGGGTTGGCACTTTCTGCTTTTATGGTATTTTCTGTTTTTAGGAAGTCTCTTCTAAACATAAATCCACTGTAGGCAGAAAGTGCCGTCCTGGATTAGCCTGTGCGGACTGCACAGGCTTATCCGGGATGACACTTTACACAGATGCATTAAGCCTGGTTTTCCCATGACGTGCCTCATATATTTTATGGTACCAAAAGTCTCTGCAAAAGTCTGTTAGACTTTAGATAAAGTAAAAAGGTACTAAGTACAGGAAAAATTACCAGAAAACAAGCCCTAAAGGCCTAAAAAAAATTGGTCCAGCATCTCTTTGCAAGCAGTCAAATTTTTTTTTTTCAGTGGCCATCAACTGATATGGAGATCAGTCCAGTGATAATTTCGTGATTAACAGACCTTGGGACTTTTGCAGAAACCGCACCACAGTTTATTTCTGCTGCAGTTAGGGCTGCATGGTTTTAATACTGTATTGTAATTATCTTTTTTTGTATAATAGTACAGGTAAATAAATTATAAATTGAGAAAAAATACCATAACACAGCTGATGATAATAAACTGTTTAACTAACGTCTTTTTTTATATTTTACCTGCCATGTGAATATGTCAGCTTGGAGTTGTCTGGAGGGATTTTCGCAAGGATCTGTTCTGTGACCTCGGTGAAGTTGCCAGCACAACTGGCATACTTGGCAAGAACTGTGGTACCTCTTGCCACAGTGCTGAACAATATCGGCATCCTAAAACATGTACCAGTGTGTTTGTTTTCAATTTGTTTTTTTTCAGGGTCCTCAATCTGTTTTGGGGGAAGGGGGACATTTTTCATCTCGCCTGAGAAACACGAGTCCTTGAAAGATGTACTCTGCCATTACCGTTAATATGCTGACATACCAGTATTATTATTTACTGTCTTATCAAATAAGATACCAAGCTATCTTGAAAACAAAGGATATGCTTTTGTCTCAAGATGCCGTTCCTCTTATTTACAAAAAAGATACTACATGAAATGATTTTACCATACTAAATTACATTAATATACCTTAAATGTCATAAAACTAAATCTTTAAAGTATAACTATGTAAACAAATGACAGAATCTGTAACAAGTCTTGAAACCATTGTGTTCTTAAGCATCTTTTAATAGCTTTCAGTTGTATTGTTAGGGTTATGATGTCATCTTAGGCTGGCAAACGCCACTCATTCTTTACAAAGAGATTTACCAATATATTAAAATCTCACTTTAATAAAATACATTTAATATTAATTAATACCAACGGTTCCTATTTTGATGAAAAAGTGTAAAAACTCCTCTGTTGAAAAAACAACATAAGTAGAATCTAGTTTCCCTGGAAATAATGCTTGAAATGAGATATTTAATTTATCTGTTTGTTTAGCATTGTGGAATTATTTACTGACTAACGATGCGTGTAGTTTTAGACAATCATGTTTTTGCACATGCTATTATTCTAGTGTATCTTGAGACAAACTGTATCATGTTGTGAACAGTATCTTGAAAATATGGGATGCTCCGATAAACATTGCTGTGAACTACAATCTAAAATAGTTTTCTTTAGCAAGACAGTTGGGTACAACCATATCATCCATGTTCAATGCATTAATTCTTGGCACAATTTCTTGTTACCAGATATCTAAGGTTTTGTAGAAAATGCTATAATTTCGTATTTATTTATATAATTACTGCTAGATGAATTAATCACAGAGAACAATTACTACATAGAAACTGTTCCTGCAGTAACCACTTTTTAATGTGGCAGTGCTGGCATTGTTATAGGGCTAGGCATGTCACTGATATGTACTTTACTTTGTACTCATTATTGCCTTACCTTATTCCGTTTATTGAAGCAGATATGAAATGTCACAAACAACTCTGTTGGATGTTTACATAGAAAATATTGTCAAACCCACATGATCTGGAGGGTTTCTATTTGTGTATTGTTCTGGTTTTGAGATATCAACTAAAATAGGACGGAAAGAAACCAGTCTACTTTCCAAAGCGTTTCCCGATCTTGATGCTATTTCACGCAATCGGTACAACATGACCGACGCATCTCAAAACGCGACGGGCGGCAGTAATGGAGCGAATATGGATAAGGAAAACAGAAAGATTGCCATAGTATGGAATATGGAGTATATTTCTGATGTTGATAAGTATTTTCTTTATTGTTGTGATTTATACATTTAACTACTTGTTTTCATCTGTATTACTAGGCGCTCATTAAGCTTTTGAATTAGGTTACATTCAACTAATATGACTTGTTAACTAAACTGCTGTAATAGATCTAGTTATGACTAACATGACCTCAACTCTGTTGTTCTTGTTACCATTTATATGAATCTGTAATCAACATTATATATCTTTGTCATTGATTACTTTTGTATGAAGATTATCCAGTTATCGCTACAGAACTGACACATTAACATAACACAGACCTTTATCATTTATGCATGAATATATTACAGATCAATTAGCCACTGTTCATTGATTTTTCCTTGCTGTAATATCTCCAATTTGAACAAACAATAAAATCCGTTAAAAAAAAACACAGTCATTAGTAATAACACCTGTTATGTACCTATCAATATTTTCCCCCGGGGTGGGGGGGGGAGCGGCGGGCAATCCCAGAGGAATTTGACATATTGTATTTTGGGGGATCTAATTCCCCACCCTAGAGCCAAGCATTTTTATCTAAATCCCCTCAAATGGGAATGCTTAATTGGTGTATCGAATGGCCCGGGGTACCAGTATTACCGGGATCTAAGTCTAAACAAAGTCTATTTCCCTGGTCCCGGAATCATTGGGCATGTCAAATTCCCGCTTGTCGGGAATTGCTTTCAGTCTTAAGTCCCGTATATGCCCGCCGCTTCCCCCCCCCTTGGGGAAAATATTGATAGGTGCATTTAAACTGAGAAGAGTGAAAGCGCAACGTCATCAAATAGCCATGCCTGCAGCCTGCAGGCTTCTAAATCTGCCAGCCGTTAGCAACAGCCATAGCAATGGTGTCAGTTTGACTTCAAAGGTCTTTGATGTGACTGCCAAACTAAGGCCATCTTCTAGCGGTTTGTAGCAGTAAGAATGTTACATGCTTAGCACACAAAAAAGCATCAATCAATACTACATGAACAACGTATTAGCAGTGCGTTAGAGCTTTAATGAATTAGCTTTCGATAAGAAACGCCAAGGGTATAAAAAAATCAGACCGTTGTTTTGATGCATTGAATAAATTGGAGATTTATACAGGGGATACAACATATACATATCTTGGAATTAAAATTGATATTAATGTGTTTGTGTTACGACAAAACTGTATTGAATATTAACATATTTCAATATTTAAATCAATGTGGATTATTATGTCTTTTTCGCACTTAAGGTAATTATGTGTGCGTTTTTGAAATTTACTAAAAAAATATGTTTATTTTATGATTTAGTGCAATATTACAGAATAAAAACAACAACAAATATGGACAAAACAGGAATAAAAAATCATCAAACATTGACAGAACGTGCACATGTGTATATTTTTGAACAGTCAAAATATGATGCATTTCACTTGTGTTCAATATTGGAATCTGGTACACATTTTTTTAATTAGTGTTAATAGAAAAAAGAAAAAACAACTTAAGCCATTTTAAAAAATTAATTCTAATGCAGACAGTCACAGTCTGGTTTTAGTAAAATAGTTGCAAATAAAGTTTTTCACTTGAAACTTGGAATATACATTTGGCATTTACTCATGCATCAGGAACAACGTTCCCCATAACGCCGTTTTGTATTTTTACAGAGTTATGCCCCTTTTTCACATAGATTTTCTTGTTAAAGTTTATATTCAAAAGTCAATATAGAGTCATACATTATGGGTATTAAGCTGACTGTCCAAAAATAAAGAGTTGCAAAAATAATTATTTTGGTTAAAAAAAAAGGTGTCCGAAAACTTAGACTGACAGAAAACTTATAGTAATTACGTTAACTTCAAAACTATATGTTTTATTCAATTGAAACTTGGTATCTACCTTTGTCATCAACTCCAACATCAAGTGCAACATTCCACATAACTCAGTTTTGTATTTTAACATAGTTATGCCCCTTTTTCACATAGATTTTCGGGTTAACATGTTTATTTAAATGTCTTGTAACTTCAAGACTTCATATTTTATTCACTTCAAACTTAGAATATACCTTTGTCATCAACTACAGCATCAGGTGCTACAATCCACATTAACCTGTTTTGTATTTTGACAGTTATGCCCCCTTTTTAGCTCACCTGAGCACGAAGTGCTCGTTGAGCTATTGGTATAGGGGACCTCTCCTGCGTTATCGGTGTGCTGTCAACAATTGGGTTCGTTCTCACGCTGGAGACTTCACTTTTTATCCAATCTTAACCAAACTTGCACAGTTTGTGTATGACTATAAAATCTAGGACTGGATTGTTATTGAGTCAGATCACACCAGTAACACCAGAGTTATTGCCCATTTTCATGCAAAAAAAGTGGTAAAATGCCTTTTTCTGACATATAGACTTTATCTTCCACTCTTAACCAAACTTTCACAGTTTGTGTATGACCATCAGATCTCAACAGACGCCAAAATTGGGCCATATTGTGTTTCAAACACCAGAGTTATTGCCCTTTGTTTATTAAAAAAATATAACAAAAATGGACATTATTTAGGATAGAGACTTTATTTTTTATCCCATCTTCACCGATCTTGCACAGTTTGTCTATTACCATGAGATTACAATTGAAATCGAATATAAGCAAGATCGGACCAGAAACACCGGAGGTATTGCCCTTTGTTTGTGAAAAAAATTTGCAAAAATGGACATTATTCAGGATAGAGACTTCATTTGTCATCCAATTTTCACCAATCTTGCACAGTTTGTCTATGACCATTAGATTAATGGTGAAGTCAAATATAAGCAAAATCGGGCCAGAAACACCAGATTTATTACCTTTTGTTTGTGAAAAAAATATACAAACATGGACATAATTCAGGATAGAGACTTCTTTTTTCATCCAATCTTCACCAATCGTGCACAGTTTGTCTATGTTGACCCAACTTACACAGTTTGCATATGACCATAAAAATTGATTGATAAAATTTGATTTCCAACAGTTGCAAACCTTGCATGCGGTTATTTGTACATGCAACATTGATGGCTTCAGAGCCTGCATTAACATCATTTATCATCATTGGATAGTAAATTATCAAAGAAAAAGCAAAACTTGAACTTATAGCACAGCATTGCAATTATCGCATTGCAACTAGTTCTCCAAAACTGTCTGCAAAAAAGACATCAAAATCTACTGTTTCTGCAGTTTCCAGAATTGTCACTGACTTAATGAAAAAGGGTCAGGTAAGAATATCGAGAAAAATGATGTGAGAACCATTAGCAAAACACCGCACATCCACTACCAAACTCGTATTTTAGTTAGCTCATTGCACTAACCGATGTTCGAAATCAAATTGATCCTATCCCCCTTTGCGTATTGTTCAGATACCTTAATTTTCAAACCTGTCTGTTACAACAGTATGGTCTTCATCTGTACCAGTTCTCAGGTGAGCACTTTGGGCCATCATGGCCCTCTTGTTCACATTTTAATGTAAAGTTTTTATTCAAAAGTCATATAATTTCTAATCTCCATAAGGTATTCACTTGAAACTTAGAATACTTCTTTGTAATCAACTCCAGCATCAGGCGCAACAATCCCCATAACTCTGTTTTGTATTTTGACAGAGGTATGCCTGGTTTTCTTATAAATTTTGGGGTTTAAGTTTTTATGCCCCTACTATAGAGAGGAAGCATATAGATTTGCCCTTGTCAGTCTGTCCGTCGGATTTTTGTGTTGCGCATAACTCAAAAAGTATAACTGCTAGAGTGATGAAACTTTATAAGCATATTCATCACCATCGGGGCTTGTGCACCTGGGTATTTTGGTGCAGTTTTGTCCGACATCAGCGGAGTTATGGCCCTTTTTTTAGCAAAAATGACATTTTTGGACTAGTGTCGCGTGTAACTCAAAAATTATTATTGCTAGAGTGATAAAACTTTATATCCATATGAATCAGCATGTGAACTTGTGCACCTGGGTATTTTGGTGCAGTTTTTTCAGACATCAGTTATGGTCCTTTTTTAGCAAAAAATGCAATTTTTCTACTTGTGTCATTCGTAACTCAAAAAGTATTATTACTAGAATGATGAAACTTTACATACATATTAATCAGCATGTGAACTTGTGCACCTGGGTATTTTGGTGCATTTTTTTTTAGACATAAGCAAAGTTATGGCCTTTTTTTAGCAAAAAATGCAATTTTTCTATTTGTGTCACACTTAACTCAAAAAGTATTACTCCTAGAGTGATGAAGTTTTATATACATATTAATCAGCATGTGAACTTGTGCACCTGGGTATTTTGGTGCTTTTTTTCAGCCATCAGTGGAGTTATGGCCATTTTTTTAGCAAAAACCAACATTTTTGGATTTTTGTTGCGTGTAACTCAAAAAGTATATGAGCTTGTGCACCTGGGTATTTTGTTGCAATTTTTCCCACATCAGCAGAATTTTGTAACAACTAGCGGAATGTGGGGGCATCCATGTCCTGCGGACACATGTCTAGTTGTTCCAAAGTCTTATCGTTTCTAAACTACATGAAAATTGAAATATGGAATACATTGATGAAATAATTGCCAGAACTCAGCTTTCTATTTCAACAAATTTATGTCCCTTCCACTTTCCAAAATATGTTTTAACTGAAATACTTAGCTGTCCTCTGATAGCTCTTGTTTTTATTCTAATTGATTTACTTGGTTAATTGTAGATGCCGACATTGGGCATAGAAGAGGATGAGACTGCAGTTACGTTTGTAATCAACAAAGAAGACCACACACTCGGCAATTCCCTTAGATACATGATAATGAAAAAGTAAGTTAGTTTGATTTCTATATGCACGCTATGATGTAAAGAATTTTTTTCATATTAAAAAAATTAATCTAGAATTGCATACGACCTTAAATATGCCTGGTTAATTTTTCCAGCATCTCAAGCGATAAAACTGCCTGAACAAATATATGTGTTCGTTTTCTCTGAGACTGACATACTGTTTTCTTTACTTAAGTCCACTTAATCTTAGTTTATTGTATGCACGGGTGTCATTATGCAATTCCTGGAGTTTGAAGCGAATTTCCAGTAGACTCCAGTATGTTTGTGCAATATCAGTCAATTAGGGCATTTGTTGATGGTATCTTTTTAAAATGCACTCTTTAATCATTCCAAATATCTATATATTTTATATGCGTTGTTGTTTTCAGCCCAGACACACAGTTTTGCGGTTACAGTATTCCACATCCATCAGAGGAAAAGATTAATTTTCGGATTCAAACTGCTGGTTAGTTCTAATAATGGCATACTTTTTATAACACTTAATAAAATCTGCTGAAATATTATAATTTTATGCATTTTGTTCCTTTTATATCACAGGACTTTATTAATTTTTATGACTTGTTATAAAGCAAGACAGTTAGGTTTGTATTTTTGTAAATAATACGCCATTATCACTAAACAATTTAATTTGTTTAATAAATAAAAAAAAAGATTCTTAGAAAAATAATAATTACAAATTTATTGATTTCAGGGAAACCAGCAAAAGACATATTAAAGAAAGGTCTAAAAGATTTGAATGCTGTGTGTGAACATGTCCTTCGAACATTTGAGGTAAATAGATCTTCTATTTGAATTTGTATATTAGTGAGGAAAATCAAAATACTGCGTGTAAATCGGTTCATTCTTAAATATATTAAAATGAGCTTCACATGAAACTGTTTAACTGGTTGTTAAAGAATTAAATTATTAACATAAAATTTTAATCAGTAAACAGTATCAATTTTGTAAAGAAACTAAATAGTGGGAATAATTATACATTAGCATGTTATTAATGTACCGTAGTAACCATGGAAACACAATTCCTTAATAGATGCTTGATTCAACAGTGCCTGTTTTATTTACAGTCCAGTATTAATGAGCACAAAAGAAGGAACCAGTCTGCAGGTATAGAAAACATGGACCAGTCTTGAGTCATCCAAAGTGAGTTGGCAAATCTATGGACAATTTTGATGTAATTCGACACAGTCTGGTAAACAAGGGATTTCTTTTCCACCATGGATTAAAAGTAATAGATTTTTATTCATGGACATAATTACTTAATAACAGCTTGTGTGTGTCTTATTATGCGCAATGTAAATGGTTGATGTTGCTCATCTGCAGTAGATAAATATTTGAGGCGTGTCGTGGAAAATTCGGGCTTAATGCATGTGCGTAAAGTGTCGTCCCAGATTAGCTTGTGCAGTCCGCAAATCCAGGACGGCACTTTTTATGGTATTTTCTGTTTCAAGGAAATCTCTTCTAAACATGAATCCACTGTAGGCGGAAAGTGTCGTCCTGGATTAGCCTGTGTGGACTGCACAGGCTAATCCTGGACAACACTTTACGCACATGCATTAAGCTGATTTTACCATGACATGCCGCATTTTTATTTTGGAAAAAATACATCATTAAAAAAACAACAACAATACAGAGTTTACATAATTTTGTAACATATAGACCACGATATCTTACATGCTTTTCCAATGGCTAGGGATAGTAATTCAGCGTCCACATGCTTACATGTATTCAAACATGTACATGAAATGTATTAACATGATGAACCACATTTTGATGTCATAACCCAATTGCTTCGGCACAAATGTTATACATGTACTTGTTGAGTCCATGATTGCTTAAGTGCCCATGCAGTAAAATAAATCTTTTTAAAAGACATTCAAGGCGTGTATGCAAGTAGTTGACCCAGGAATACAAAGTCTGTCTTGCAGTAAACATATATTTCAACTGATTGTCTTGAGGAGGAGCTTAAAGCAAAACGATAACTTATTATAAAAAGTTTTTATTTTAAAGTCACTATCAAAGTGTTTTTCATTAATTTGATATTATGATAATTGATATTAATATGACCAAATATGATTATTTCTTGGTTTTACAAAATCTATGGGAATGTTAGTGCACATTTATGGTTTTTTCATGAGTATTTGTTAGACATTGCATACGCACATGTTCAGTTAATTATGATCTTGCAATAAACATTTTTTTTTATACATTTTCCAGGATTTGTTGTATTTTAGCACAGTTCTCGTCATATACGAGAAATCGTGAGTGAATATTTGGCATGGCGATATGTCTACTTTCAAAGGACATCAAAGGGTCCATATAATAAATCGTAATCTTTAACATAAGAAATTAATATGGGCATCTAATAAAGGTGAAATATATTGCATAATTGGATGGAAATGGGCTAACACATTTTAGGAAAAATCACGAGTTTGATGCCCACTTTAGGTTCTCATTTCTCCTTAGCATCCTTGTGATACTTTATTTTTATTGAATATTTTATAGTGCATTACAATAAATTGAATCTTTGTATTGAACATTTCCATGATTTCTATAAAATAATGTATACTTTAATATAATATATAGAGGATAATTGTTTTATTAGCGGAGGCAGAAAGGAGTTCTGTGTAAATGCATCCAACACGAAACTACTATAACAGTGTCTGACATGATACAGAAACTAACAATAATGTTATTAGCATTTTTTTTACTAACGTTCAGGAAAACTTTGAATAAAATGCACGTTAATTTAAACAAGAACGTATAAATTCCACGAAAACCAATTTTTTGGAACGAAATGAATAAAAGTCAGCACAATAATGAAAGAAAGTTCTGGGTGCAAGATGAAGGTCATACACCTATGGCTAGGGAAAATTGACTTTGATCTTGCAATCCAAAGCGAGGTCTCAATATCTAGATATGAAGTTTAATTAAAAATCTAAATTCGTTCTCAAGTTACTGAGTGGAAACTGTTTTTAGTATTTTTAGTAATGGTGACCTTGACCCCACCCACCCCATAGGCAATTGCAAGCTAGGTCTAGATATAAGGTATGTACATATAAATGTTCATTAATATATCTCAATTCGTTCTCTAGGTATTGAGCGGAAACTGTTTGTTTATTTTTAGTTATGGTGACCTTGACCCACCCAACCCATGTGCAATCACAAGCAAGGTCAAGATATAAGGTATCTACATATAAAGTTTCATTAACATATCTCAATGTGTTCTCAATTTATTGAGCAAACCATTTTTCATTTTTAGTAACGGTGACCTTGACCCTGACCCCACCCACCCCATATGCAATCCCAAGCGAGGTCTAGATATAAGGTATCTAGGTATGAAGTTTCATTAAAATATCTCAATGCATTCTAAAATTATTGAGCGGAAACCGTTTTTCTATTTTTTAGTAATGGTGACCTGGACCCCACCCACCCCATATGCAATCCCAAGCAAGGTCTCAATATAACATGTCTACGTATGAAGTTTCATTAAAATATCTCGATGCATGCCTGTGTTATGTAGCGGAAACCGTTTTTCTATTTTAAGTAACGGTGACCTTGACCCCAGCCACCCCATATGCAATCCCAAGCGATGTCTCAATATAGGGTATATATGTATGAAGTTTCATTAAAATATCTCGATGCGTTCTCAAGTTATTGAGCGGAAACCGTTTTTCTATTTTTAGTAACAGTGACCTTGACCTTTACCCCTGCCACCCCATATGTAATCCCAAGCGATGTCTCAATATAGGGTATCTATGTATGAAGTTTCATTAAAAAATCTCGATGCGTTCTCAAGTTATTGAGTGGAAACCGTTTTTCTATTTTTAGTAACAGTGACCTTAACCTTGACCCCACCCACACCATATGCAATCCCAAGCGAGGTCTCGATATAAGGCATCTATGTTTATTATTCATTACAATAGCTCAATCCGTTCTCGATTTAGAGAGCGGAATCGAAAAGTTGACGCCGCCACTCGTCCGCCCGCCCAACGACATACACCGATTTAATAACCGAAATTTTTCTTCGAAAAATTTGGTTAAAAATATATAAGCCCCTAAATGCATATGCATCGTACTGGAACGTAGCTTGTTGCAAAAAATTATTTTGTTTATTTTGTTGACGAACTGAAACGGCAAGGAAGTAAACCATTGACAAGTTGTTGTTTTTAATGTATTTTATTATTACAGATGTATATTGATTTGGTATATACAAATAATAATAACATACCATAAACGGACCGGATGGTTAATGACAAAAAACTATTGGTGGTTATTGAATGTAAGAATAAATTGTTAACAAAAATAACCGGTTATTAAAATGTATTAAAATTCATGTCGTGTATTTCTCAATAAAAATAGGTGTGTACATGTATATCTAAACACTATATGGAAGTGAATGGACACAAAACAAACATAGTGCAGTGAACAATCGTACTATTGTACAGTGTAAAATAATAAAATGATTTAAATGTGGTTTGGTAGCCTTTTAATGTATATTTACATGTAAAACAGGCATCTGAATTCCACTAAAAAAGCCAACACAAAATTACGCATGATTTTGGAAAAGCCATTGAAAACGAAATCGAGAAAGCAAAACAGTTTTTTTTTCATATTATGCATGGTATGCAAACTAATTTCAAAACAACTGTATTTCAAGAATATACTTATATTATTTGCCTATAATTCAATACCTAGAACATTTTGTAGTGACGACTATGTAGGCAGAACATTAAATTTGATGGGCCCGTACTGCAAGCTAGTGGTACACAATGATTGCGTTACCGAATGCATCACACGCTATCGAATACAATTGCATGACTCGTCTATTTGTTGTTAACTTCATTCAAATAAATACACGTGTTCTTTACTGTTTTTAAATCTGAAAATAATGATTATATTCGTTATTGGTTGTACTAGCCACTATTCCCTTGAAAGTTTCCCTGCGAAGGGTGGCTAGTCTATCAAAATCATAAATGTTACAAAAATCACTTGTATACACGATAAATGCAGTAGCATACGTATCAATAGATTACGTTTAATTTGTGAAACACACATCGTGTACACATATTGTATACAGGACTATTCAAAAATGAAATAATTCATAAACATTTGTTAATGCAACATGTGTGTATTAGTGTCTCGAAGGCGCATGCAATTTAAGCAACTGATATGAAGAAACATTAAATATATATTAAACATTGTTTAAACAAACATGTCAGTTAAACAATTATCAAAGTTTAACTCATAATACTATGTTAGCAATAGTCTCAGGTCAGTAACATACTTTCACAGTCATCTGGTAGTGTTGACCACGTTTTGGGCTGATTGGTTTAGGCTCAAACTACGCCATTCCTCCAGTCAGTATTTCCTCTAACAACAAACCCTCATAGTGGTCCCCTGCTTCGCTGCATCACTGAGGGGATCCATGTGTGAGGAGTTTGCTAAACACATATGTTTATTTTACATAATCCTGGAGGATTTCAAACAAACGGTTTGTGTCATCTAGTAAAAGACCCTGGACACTTGTCACGGCAGACCTAAAACCAATACACAGTATTTAAACAGGACGGTTTCACAAATGGCATTCATATACAAATTGATTGAGTATTTTTATGTCTAATTATCGTTTTTCTTTATATCCTAATTAGCCGATAGCCTACTTTACAGAATCAGAATAGTTTATTTGGACTTAAGCATAGAACAGCTCATCGTCATTAACATGAGTATATAAAATACATGCGTATGTAATACAAACATATACATCAGTTCAATAACAAGTACACAAACATGAAGTATACATGCTTGGCGTGAGAGTGCCACATGGATGGAGGTTAGCATTTGCATTATCAAAATGACAACATCATATACATATTTGAACAATTACAATATAATAATATATCATATATTTGTTTTAATTTGTGTAAAGAATAATCAACTTATCCTAGATATATACGACTGTTCTCTTGTTTTAAAGCATTTTAAACAAAAAATGGCTAGTTTTCTAAGGACTATTTTGTTTGTACTATTTAAGAGCTCGATAAACTTGAACATATTTGGACGGGACCTATAATATTTTGGAATAAGTTTTTTTCTGCACTCTGAGTAGTATGGATATTTTAATACAAAGTGGTATTCATCCTCGATGTCATTAAGATTGCATAACACACATTTACGTTGATCTCTGACTATGTTCTGATGTCTTCCTGTCTCAATAAATAATTTGTGCGATGACAAACGCAATTTAGCGAGTATATCCCTATGCTTTTTATTTTCAACAATATCAAGATACGAAGATATTTGGAATACCGGTTTTAGTTATTTAAATAAAACCATTGAACTAGATGCTGAGGCACTATTGTGCCAGTTTGTGATGTACTGGTCTCGTAATCGATTTTTAAGTAGTGGGATAAATTGATCGATATTGATAATGAATTTGTTGACATTTTTACATTCAGAAGTCTTTTTTTTGCAAAATTTTCGAAGGACGCGCTCAATATTATCCGCTTTTATAAACCCCCAAACCTCGCAATTATAGTTCAGGATGGACAATACATATGCGTTAAATAAATTGAACATGATACTTATTGGTACATTCATATCTTTTGTTAGAGTGAAGAAGGAATGCATTGCTCTTATAGCTTTGCCATACAGTGTATTTGTGGCTGGAACAAATGATCCACCACTAGACATGACAATTCCAAGATAATTAAAATTATTGACAATTTCTAATTCTTGACCTTTATATGTCCATCTTAATGTTTTGCTAAGTGTCCCCCTTTTCGAAATACCATTACTTTGGTTTTATCAATATTAACTGTCAAATTCCACTTATTACAATATATTTCTAGATTATTAAGTGATTCTTGCAGGCCCTCCTGTGTTTCAGAAAATAAAACGGCGTCGTCAGCAAATAGCAATAAATAGATAGATATTTGATTTAATGTAATGCCCGCGTTAATACCATTTCTGTAGGTCAAATTCAATGTCATTAATAAACATAGAGAACATGATCGGAGAGGTTATCTCCCCCTGGAATAATCCAACGTTACTATTGAATATGTCCGATAGTTTTCCCATGTGTTTAACCTGTAATTTTACTTCTTCGTACATGGATCGAATAAGGGATATGAGTTTTCCGTCGATGCCTATATTAATCATTTTACTCCATAACTGACTGCGATTGATGACGTCATAGGCCTTACGGTAGTCTATATAACAACAATATAGCTTATCTTTATTCTGCAACTGCCTTTCTATGAGAGCGTTAAGGATGAATATTGCATCGACTGTGCTACAATTTGGTTTAAAACCAAACTGTGCATCAGTTAGAATATCATTTGTTTCCGCCCACTGTTTCAGGCGTTCATTTATTATACTGGTGAACAATTTTGCAAAACAACTTATCAAGGTAATTCCCCGATAATTATTTGGGTCGGACATGTCCCCACGTTTATGTATAGGTATAATAACCCCGGATGACCAGCTGCGTGGAAAACGATTTTTATCAAGTATGTAATTAAAGAGTATTTCTAACGGTTTGACAATAACATGTATTGTTTCTTTAAAGTATTCATAGATAATGTTGTCGTGCGCATGCGCTTTATTATTATTTAACAGCCTTGTCGCCCTTGTTATTTCTTCTTCTGATATAGGCCTATCTAACTCGGGGTATGAACTTTCTGTGTATTGCCTATTATCAAAGTCATGTAAGAAACTCCCGGCATCGAATGAGTTTATATTTACGTCTACTTCAGTCGCTAACCTACTGAAATAATCGTGAAATTCTTGTAATGATATAGTGTCTGTGTTTTGTGATGCAGGTGTGCGTTTAAATAATTTCCACAATTCCCGCAGTGATTTCCGTGTCATATTATTCATTTGCTTACTCTGCTCTTGATTGTATTGTAATTTTGTTTTCCTACATGTGTATTTGTATTCCTTTTTCATTGCAATCATTTGTTCTCTTGTAAGTCTATTTTTATTGAGATTGTACTCATATAATGCTCTTGTATATTGAATTTGTTTGTTTTTACACTCTTTGTTAAACCATTTTTGTTTATTTTTATCTAAAGATAAAAATCCTTTATTTTCAGTTCTAATAGTATGTTTAAAGTATTTTTCTCCTTTAGAATTTAAATAATTAGAAAATTCTCCAGCTAGAATATCTGGGTCACATTGTAAGTCAATTAGAGACAATAGTGTTTGTTCCAGATTATGTACATCGCATGATACATCTCTTACAAAATCACCCTTACTCTCGGGTTTCCATTTAAAATAAACACTCGGATTACTTTTACCGTTTAGAATAGTATAATTTGTGCGGAGATCAAATGTCAACGGCGCATTATTGGAGAATTCCGTGAAAATTGTGTACGGTAAAATCCGAAATATCCTTAAAATTGGTACTTGTGTTAAAACATAATCCACCAAGCTTTCGCCGTTATGTGTGTAGCACGTAATCTTGCCTATATTGTAGTCGTTAAATAAACGACCATTCACGATACAAATATTGGTAGCTTTACATACGTCTAACAAGTAGTCACCAAATTGATTCGTGCCGGGGTCGCAAGTTGAGCGTGGGAGTGGGGTATCAATATCTGTGTCAATGCCAAAATCATTATCGCTCATATACCTATCATGTTCAATATAATCTGCTTTATGCCCTGTTCGCGAATTTGTGTCCCCAGTTACAAATACTTTTCCTTTGTTTTGATAAAAATTAATATCATATTCCATTTTTTGGAAAATATCATCGTTATACATATAATTATCAGGAGAGTTTTCAGGTGCAATATATATAACACATAAGTATACATCAGATTCAATATTGAAATATACTCTATCTAATTTAAGCCATACAATACAATCAATATCATTCTTTACTAATGTGACACCTTGACGAATAGAGTCTTTAATATAAATAACAATACCACCACTTCAGCGCTTCGCTCTACGGTGTTGAAAACGTCTATATGAGTGAATCGGGTTGCTATACCCTTTCAAGTCTATTATAGAGTCTTTGTTTGTCCAAGTTTCAGTCAAGCATATTATATCGTGTTCGTATAGGAAAGATGTGAACTTACTATCGGAACGTTTTGGTGTAGTTAGTCCTTCAACATTCCGTGTGACAACTTTTACGACACTCTCACGTACATCCTATTCCACATACAATTGCCGGTTAATGTACAGTTTGTCAATTTTAAGGAAAGCTTCCTTGCCTTCGGCTCTCGCCTTTTTCATTATTGGTATAAGTTTCCGTCGGACGTCCATTACTTCCTTGGGATATTGTTCTGATATTCCGAACGCGGTTCCCTTCAACTGCTTGGCTTCCTTGCGGACCCTCTCCTTGTCCGGGAAGTAGGCGAACTTGGCCACGATGGGACGCACTTTGTTCGGTTGGTATCGTCCAACTCTATGCGCTCTGTGCAGCTTTATCTTGGACTTTGCGTTTTGCACGTGCAATTTTGATTCAATAAAATCCAGTATCTTGTGCTCACACTTTTCGTCTTTCTCCTCAGGTATTTGGAAAAAGAACAAATTTTCCCGCATACTCCTGCAGTTGAGATCCGTTATTTCGGCTTGCAATTTAGATTCTTTCAAGTTCACTGACTGGTAACATTTTTGTGAATTGCTCGTGGTTTTAAGCAGTGAGTCAAATTCAGATTGATTTTTTTGTTTTAACCGTATTGCTACTGAATTCACACGACTTTTCTACTTCCTTTACATAAAAGAGAACATGTAGGCCTAATTTGCCTGTGATGCGCTATGAATGAAAATTAAACCTTAAACAATCTCTATTCGCAAAACCTGGAAAGGTCGAGTACCTTTCTCAAATATGTCCGTAATAATTTAGGCATTATGCAGATAATATACAATGTTATACTTTCAAATATTTAAATAACATATTGGGATTTTTTTTAAACATGAATTTTTTAAAAACATTACTAGTACTCGCTGCAAGAGGCTATTATATCGCTGGACAACAAAACATCTGGCATAAAACTACAATCTTTATGTTTTTTACTGAATCAGGCCATAGCTAATGTAGTATGCAGCGAACTTACATATCTGGCGCTATAATTTCTGCATAACAGTTCGAGTTCAGAACATGTGCTATGGAGGTCTCTTCGAGTGACAGAACTGAAATGCCACACAGAAGGAGCATATATTGCAAAGTCGTATCGTATTTGTCTTAAAGATTTGTTACAAAATATACAATATAGTATCTTTTGTAATATGCAAATAATTAAATAATTAGGAAACAAATCGTACGTAATATGCATGCGTACACTACGTGTATACATCTATACACCCACTATTAATATTTCTAAAATTTTGCGTTTTGGGACGAGTTTTGTTTCAGCAAACACGCTATTGAACTGTACTTAAAGTGCAATATCAAGACCAAGATCAGTGTTATATGACCTAGCTACAACTTTACGGTCTATACTTGAATACTTTGAATTAAGCATCTTACAATACCTCTGTGCTTCTTTGCGTTCTTCTGGTAAACCGTCGTCTGGCTCGTTAGTTCAATGGTCTTTTCTGATTTATCGCCCTAAAATGACATTTTTATAATTTACAGCCTAATTTTACCAGCTAATTAGTGTAACAGCTAATTTTAAACCGTTCATTTACTGAGTCTATAAAGGGAGTATTTAAGTTGGGATTTAGGTCAAACTGACAGTCTATTTACAAACTAATTCGCGAGTTCACTCCCCGGCCCGGCCACATAACTTGTGTGGCGATTGGGCATGAAATAATTTCTTCGGCCATTCTTCCCAACCTCTGATTCAAGAAGGGCAGTTGTGCAGTTACTAGCTTAAGTATGTGCGCTTAGTACTGGTTAACCGCTTATATGGGCTAAGCTGGCCCATGACAAGTGTGAGTAGGTGAACTGACCGCCGTTATATGGCTGAAATACTGTTATCCAAAGAAACAAGGATTTTTTTTTTACAAACTATGCTTACGTAATTGGTAAACCGAGAATATATACAGTCATGTGTGTGCATGCGTTAACAACACACCCATTGAATACTCACCACGTATGTGATGTGTATGACTTTGTCTTTCAGAACTACCCAGGCCTTTCTCCATGGAGTCTGCAACGCAAAATGCATGCCATTATCAATTTAATTGTTCTATGATTACAACAAACACATTTTCAGGTATACTTTCGTACCACTTCATTAAATTTCTTTATTCACTTTTAGAACCTCTTTTCTCTCTACATAAAGACTTTTTGAACGATAAAAATATGATCTGCGTTAATATATTTGACCTATTAATATCTTTATTTTACTTGTGTTCACGTTTTTAGACCTGGCCTTCACAGGTTTTTTACATTTGGTCCATTATAATTCAGTAAATACTGAATGATTTCTTACTATTTGTGATTTCGAGAAGAATATTCCGCACATCTTAAACGTGACGGGTATTTGTGTATCCAATGGACGTATTTCCTGCAAAGAACACACAAGGTCAATAATTAAGGACAATTTAATGGCCTGGTTCTAGAAGTCTTTGCAGTTAAAAGGTTTGATTTATATAGGACAGATCCAAGGCACAACATAGTACGTAAACTGAATAGTTTACCCACAGGTGTTATCAGGCGCGGTTACAGATTTTTGGAGTTAGGGAAGGGGCGATAAATATGAACCTACCAACCTATACATGTATAAACTATTGTATATACACGTAGTTTGCAAAACAATGGCTAATTAATTGCGCGATATCAACATTTAGTTTTTTTCACAAATATATAGATTTTGGACTAACGTTTTGTGCAACATAATCTGATAAGACATGTGATGCACTTTTGGATCATTTAACTTTACGCCTATGGTTACATGCGAATGTCATCAGGTTTAAGTTATGCTATTTTGAATATATAAATAAAATATTTTCCTTTCATTAATTTATATACAATAATATAAAATTACAAGTATAATTAGCAATTTGGATAAACCGATAATATGGCTGTTAGTGCAGAATTTTAATTAGTTTTCGTAATCGAAAATATTGTAACATAACGACAAAGAACATGCTAAATTAACGTCCTTGTTGGTCGCTAAACCGTTTGATGTGAGTTCTTAATAAGTATATAGGAACGATCTTGACGACATGAAAACAACAGATTGAATGCTCTACATGACGAATGTATATATCAATGAAAATGACAAATTTGCGTCAAAAGTTTAGAACTACTCACGGAACACAATGCGTTGGTCCATTTGTAAAAGTCTTCTTCATTGTTGGCAGCAAATCTGTACACTCTGCTCTTCTTCAAGTAACCGAGATCGAACGCAAAATCTCTGAAAATGAAATCACGCAAATCATAGTTGAACTATGCGGTTGAACTTGAGACGCCATTGTCCACATAATTTTCTGTAATATTGTTTTCTTATATATTGTTATTTATTTACCTTAATGTAATTTTTAAAGTAGCATGCACACCATTACCTTGTACATGAAGGTAGAAAAACGCTGACGGTTTCTGATATTCGTATGCATCCTTTTTCTGGAGAATGCTGAATATAATAAAATATGTATGTTACAAGTAGTCTCCGCGAAAGTCTGTCATACCTCGGTCGAAGTAACACTGTATCAAGTCCAAGATAAAGGACAATAGCATTGGTCCTTATGGCTGTTGAAAAATTCTGGCGAAGTACGACTTGCAAGATGAATGTTTATGAGTGACCAGTAAAACAGAATTCGGGCCAGTAATAATTAAGCGATAACCGCTATATGTATATATATTGTGTAATTTAACACTAATGGAAAGTTTACGGATAATCTTAGTGTAATACATTGCATTTGCACTAATGGCCAGTTTATGTCTACATATTGGGCAATACAAATATAATTACAACTTATTGCATATCTTTTCGGCAATGCATTCATAATTACAAGTGTGTGCTCACCAGTTTGTGCAATACAATCAATAAAGACCATTTAATGCATACTTGTTTGTGCAATACAATGATAATGACCAGTTTATGCATACTTTTTGTGCAATACAATGATAATGACCAGTTTATGCATACCATTTTGTGCAATTCAATGATAATGGTCCGTTTATGCATACCATTTTGCGTAATACAATGATTATGACCGGTTTATGCATACGTTATTGGGCACTACAATGATAATTGCCAGTTTTGGCATACCAAATGGACAATACAAATATAATCACAGCTTAATGCATGCCATTTCTGCAATCCACTAATAAATACCTGTGAGTGCATACTATTTTATGCAATACACTGATAATGGCCAGTTTCTGCATACCCTATTTTCGCTGTAGTATTTCAGGGACCCATGATTGAGAACACACCATCTCTTCAAGAAACCTGGAATAGAGAATTCCACGGGTGTAATTTGAACACTGGAATAGAGAATTCCACGGGTGTAATTTGAACACTGGAATAGAAAATTCCACGAGTGTAATTTGAACACTTAATTTCTGGTTCTAGCGTAGTAAACGTGCAATGGTTGATGTATTAACGCTAACGTGCCATAAAGAATGAACGATAACTTCGTTAGTTTCGTTTTTGTTGGGTTTGTTTGTTGTTGTTTTTTAAATACAACACGTCAATTAATATAATCTAATGTTAAATTGGACGTATATTTGAACAAACTGAATATGGTGTTTCCATGCAGAAGTTACGTATAACACGACCAGTAAAATTAACACATCTTCACGTAAAATGATCCTTTTGGTTAAATACGTTAATATAAATATACAGTATATTAAATATAAAATACTTTTCAGATTTGGGCCCGTTTTCTCTAGATATCCTTCACAATTTACATGTCCCTCACTATTGATCTGAAATTGCGTCAAAAAAAACAACAGATTAATAATTTTGCAAGGTTTTTTAAAACTTCTTTTCAATTATTTGCCGGAACAATATAAATTAAACACTTATGACACTTGTCTTTTTTTTTTTCACTTTCTTTGATGGTTTTAATAGTACAATAGGCTTTATGATTATTGAGGATTATTTTAACGTTTTAACGGATCCATACCTCATCTATTTGGCTGGGAGGTCTCTTTGCTATGTCTGAAACAAAAGTTTACTATAAATGTTTCTGTACACTATTGTTTGAACGCCTTAATTTTGCAAACATAAATAAGATCAAACATTCTTCATTTAAATATATTAATATATCATTATAATAGTGCGCTTAATGAGTTTAAAACAGTGTTGTTTTCATGTTTTTAACATATATTGTAAATTACTACATGTTTTTAAATAACATAATTGATAACAAATTCGTGACAAGTTACCTGTATATTCGTTTTGGTGAAAGAATTCCTAAAAGGAAAACAGTAAATGACGTTTTATGCTTCAAACTGATTTAAACAGACGAAATGCAAATTTTTTTAGATTTAATTTATGTGTCTTTCATTACCCACTAGCAAAAACCTTTTTATACAACATAAATAAACGTCCACATCGACACAAACTATTTCTCTTATCGAAAAATGCAAATATTTCTGTCGATACAGACCCGTTTATCCTACAGCAACGGTTGCATTCGGTTTTGAATGAGAAAATAAGGACTGCGCATGCGTCATCAATCGATCTGACTCGTCTAGATGCTGTGTATACATGTATATAATCGTTCGCTGCACATTGAAGTATTATTTTAGTTTTAAATTTTTCTCTTAATACGCATTTCTGAATATAGGTTATTCTGAACATTTATTATTATATTATTTAAAAAATATACGCTCATCATTAGAATCAATGGATGGTTTTACAGTATAATTTTCGTACAAAATCGTACCTCTTTAACATAATTTTTCGTACAAAAACGGTTCCTCTTTAACCGATGATCGTTGACCAATATACAAGGACGAAATCATTAGATGTGGAAGTAAGGAAGGAATACAATAACAAATATGCAACTAAATATTACTGTAATAATGTGATGTTCAAATTACAATTATATTTCTATATACAGAAATGATAAAATGAAACACCAATGTAAATGGCTTTACGTATAACAGGCCTTAAATGTAATATTGTATTTCCATAAAGAAAATGCAATGTCTCCCTCCAAGAATACTTAACTAGTAGTTTATACATTATTTGTACAGAGATTTGTTAAATTATTTTTGTATATATGTTAATGTGTAAGAAAAACATTAATGTAACAATTAGGTTAAAACCTACTATTATATGAGCGTGTCCTAACTTTTCAGCAAGCTCCACAACTGAAAATATATAAAAAATTATATACAATTCGTTATTACATACAAACCACAAGCATATGTAAATGTCATTTCGTTGTTGTGTGAACAATAAATAATTAAGTACACTCATAATCGCTTCTCTACGCAATGTTCTTAAACCTACAAAAAGCGTTTGTTCGCGGACATCTCTACCAATGTCACTGATGACGAACGAAATTAGAATGTCATACCTCTTTCGGATGTATCCGGGCAAAATCCGTAAACCTAAAACAATAAAAAGTATAATTCTCATATTCATATTAGTTTATTTTTGTTATGTTAATAAAAGCAATATCATTTATATATCCCTCTGACTGCATATACATGCAATGCACCCCTTTTATGCTAGTATAGCTAGTGATTATTTATTGTCACAAACAAATAAATGTTCATGCAATTATTATCAAAACAATACATAGAAATCATCTACTTAGATATATGGTAACATATAGATGCCTTATTCGTTAGCAGTTATAATAAATTGCAGCGTTTCTAAAGAATGTACAATATATACGTACATTAGCACCGCGATAAAACAATCGCATGACCGAAAGAAGATTGCCACTTTTCACAGCAGCGGCGAAGTTCTGCAATGAAAACAATAACTGTACTTATTTTATGACAAAACGTTGATATATTTAAGAAAACAAATCCATTCCAAAACAATCTATTAAAATTCGTTTAAAGCAATGCTCAACACAAATTATCCTTTCAGCAATACAAATATATTAGAATGATACTAGCAGTCATTAGAGAAAGTTATAAATAGCTATAAAACCTGAGGCAAGAAGCGCAATAGTAGTCTTATTGAGATATTGTTAACTGATTCACCTCACCCCAATTTCTCTTCATTTTTTTTAAATATATATTTCGTAATGGGTTAACAACGTCCAGCGATGTCTCCTCCGCAGTTTCCATAAACTTCTTCTGCGCGTACTATTGAGATATTGTTAAATTGATTCACCTCGCACCACTATCTCTTCATTTTTTAATATACCGGTATATATTTCGTACCTGGTTAACAACGTCCAGCGATGTCTCTTCCGCAGTTTCCATAAACTTCTTCTGCGCGTACTTCTCCTCGATATATCGTCTGCGTATAATAATGGGAGTGTCCCGGTCTATCGTTCGGTCAATGGGAGTGTTCATGTACCAGAAACGGTTGGCTTTCTCGTTTCCGATTTGATGTAAGAGCTACCAAACATTGTAAAATTGTTTTTGGCAGTCAAGCTGTTAAAGTTATTTTCTGCATTGATTGTTTAATATTTTTAATATTTTTATTCATAATAATCACTCATGACTTAATGCGATAAAAAACATTAGTACATTTAATATATTATGTAAGAAATAATTTTCGATTTATCGTTGTTGATCGGTCAATAAACAACTATTTGGAGTTCTGGTGCGTAGGAATCAAACCACGAGTTGTTTAATAGCCACACATCAGAACGACAAAGAGTTGTTTATTGGCCGATAAACAACGATAATGCGAAAATTATTTCGATTCCAACATGATTTGACACATACTTTTGCACAACTGAACGACTTTTTACTATGCTCCGCTCAGATTCAGGACCTCTTTTTGCGTTGTTTATTAATTGGATAGTTTAACAACGGTAATTTTGTACTTTGTCAATAGAAAAATTGGCGACTATCCTGTTAGAATTTATGTTATCCAACTGATAATTTACCTGTAAAACATCATCATTGGTTGCAAATATTTCATCTAAGCACAGTGACCGTACTTTTGACACGCTAACTCCAAGTGATCTATGGCAACCTATTGTTTCATAACAATATAATTATATGCAAATAAATGTACTTGTATATCGTTCCTTGAAAGCCAGAAGGGGCCATATGCTGATTACGCCTTCTGGCTTTTTATGGACGTTATACTTTGAAAATAAACATACCTTATCTTTAATACTCCTTCTTTTTTTAATTGTAAGCATTCAATAAAAATATAACATTTATAACAAAGCCAATATTTTACATTAATGAACAAAGATAAGTTTTACTTGTTTTGTTATATTTGATGACTGGAAATGTATTTGATACATATTTACTGATTTAAATATTTTTAATTCGTCTTTGATTACTTTTGATACGTTTGTATAAAGTTCTAACCTACATACAGTGTTCATAACTACCTGCGCATTTTGGACATAACACAATTCCCAAGTTTATCGAGGCCCACAGAGTCTCTGTAATACATAGAAAAGTAGATCATCAACAGAAGCAGCTGTACCACAACGCCGGAAGCATCATATAATGATTTAATTATGCAATGCTTAATATTGTGAAATTGGTACAAACATGTAACATAAGGTATAATATTAAACGAGATTGCAATCGAAGTATTTTGAATATTTGAAAGCGATACAATTGGTTTTGAGCTTACCGTTTGAAGTACAATCAGCACAAGTTCTGTTTGCTTCTAGCTCGCGAACTTTGTCAACATACTGCACGTGAAATAGACATTAAAATCAGTTTTTGCGATTAATTGTTTGTTTTAAAGGGACCAGTTTACATACTGGCAAACTGACAATTTTTTAAATGTTTGTCATAGATCCCCAAAAGAAAAATACATTATATAAACAAGCAAATTACCACTACTTACAAAGAAATATGTTGGATATATCGTGTCGTTTATGAAAATACATGTAATTGATACAATTTGTAATGCTTTTCATCGGTATTTTGGAAAATACGTGTATCGCCTACATAGCGTTAATAATTAATTGCCGTGAATGAAAGTCAAAATGGCCGAGTAGTGAACGCGACTGATTTTTTATCCCGCCGGTCGTAGGTTCGAGTCCGGGCAAAGGCCAATATTTTAAATATGTTTTTTTCTTTATATAATATTTGTTTTTGGTTAGTCCAACTGCTTTAGTTTTTGCAGTTAAAACATTAAATGACATTTTTTCAAAACTTCAAAAATCTGTGAAAATATACCTTTAACTGATTTTCTGTAAATCATTTAAATATCTAAAAATATTGATTGTCCGAATCAGATTTATAGCTTGTACGCGTAATGGTTATTATAGTTAAAGTATAATCTATATATATTTAAGTGTAGTTAATTTGTGGTAGTTTTAAGATAAACGGCTGTTTGGATGTATACAAAGCCTATTTAATATTTTGTAATTCGTCATGTCAAGTAGTTAAACATTTATCAAGTCTGTCGGATTGTAATATATCAAGCCTGGTGATTTAAAAAAAAAAACAAGTTAACGATTTTTGTACCCGTATACCGGTATCCGGATATCCAGATATCCGAATACTCTTAAACGTCCCTACAAATAACGCATGACTGGAGCATTGTTACCTTCATGTTTCCAAGTGCCTTTCCAATAGCGGTATCCATGGCAGTTTTCCAGGCCGCGGCGTCGTGGATGGTTTCAAAATGAAGCCTTGAATAAACAATTCATACATATATGTGTGAATATAAATGGAATACTAACGCATCATGTTGTGTCCATATTAGTTTTAAAACGCATAATTGAATGAACAAAATATGTGAAACTATTTATTTGAATTGAATTATAACACGTCTTATGGCGTCCTTGGTGGCTGTAAAAAGGCACTTTATAATAACAAAGTGTCTTGTACCAACAAATGGAATCCTTTTGCGTCATGTTATGGGTTATGGCATATACTCAGCGGTTTGGTTGTTTGTCATACATATGTCACAAGCTGAAGAGCATTAATTCCGTCAACCACATCTCACAAAGAACAAGAATGGAAATATTGGAAGCAAATGAAACTGTACTTGTGTACGTATTTATTTTCGCCAAACGCATCTCTCATGGAGTATGAATATGTATATTAGAAGCAAATGAAACTGAGTACGTTTTAAAAGTAGTGGAGACATACTCAATGATGTAATGGAGACATACTCAAAGATGTAATGGAGACATACTCAATGATGTAATGGATACATACTCAATGATGTAATGGAGACATACTCAATGATGTAGAGGAGACATACTCAATGATGTAATGGAGACATACTCAATGATGTAATGGATACATACTCAATGATGTAATGGAGACATACTCAATGATGTAATGGATACATACTCAATGATGTAGTGGAGACATACTCAATGATGTAGAGGAGACATACTCAATGATGTAATGGATACATACTCAATGATGTAATGGAGACATACTCAATGATGTAATGGAGACATACTCAATGATGTAATGGAGACATACTCAATGATGTAATGGAGACATACTCAATGATGTAGAGGAGACATACTCAATGATGTAATGGAGACATACTCAATGTAATGGAGACATACTCAATGATGTAATGGAGACATACTCAATGATGTAATGGAGACATACTCAATGATGTAGAGGAGACATACTCAATGATGTAATGGAGACATACTCAATGATGTAATGGAGACATACTCAATGATGTAATGGAGACATACTCAATGATGTAATGGAGACATACTCAATGATGTAATGGAGACATACTCAATGATGTAATGGAGACATAGTCAATGATGTAGAGGAGACATACTCAATGATGTAATGGAGACATACTCAATGTAATGGAGACATACTCAATGATGTAATGGAGACATACTCAATGATGTAATGGAGACATACTCAATGATGTAGAGGAGACATACTCAATGATGTAATGGAGACATACTCAATGATGTAATGGAGACATACTCAATGATGTAATGGAGACATACTCGATGATGTAATGGAGACATACTCAATGATGTAGAGGAGACATACTCAATGATGTAATGGAGACATACTCAATGATGTAATGGAGACATACTCAATGATGTAATGGAGACATACTCAATGATGTAATGGAGACATACTCAATGATGTAATGGAGACATACTCAATAATGTAGAGGAGACATACTCAATGATGTAATGGAGACATACTCAATGTAATGGAGACATACTCAATGATGTAATGGAGACATACTCAATGATGTAATGGAGACATACTCAATGATGTAGAGGAGACATACTCAATGATGTAATGGAGACATACTCAATGATGTAATGGAGACATACTCAATGACGTAATGGAGACATACTCAATGATGTAATGGAGACATACTCGATGATGTAATGGAGACATACTCAATGACGTAATGGAGACATACTCAATGATGTAATGGAGACATACTCGATGATGTAATGGAGACATACTCAATGATGTAATGGAGACATACTCAAAGCTTTGCTTGTTGCCCACATCCACTTTCAGGGTGACTCTGTCCACCTCTTTCACGGACATCATGTATTTACTGATAGGTATCTCGTGAATGGGAGTGCTATTGTTGAAGTCCTGTAAGGAAATTAATTGAAAGTTTGTATTTTTCATCCTAGAGTTCTGTTTATAATGAATCATTCTATTGTTTTATTTATTGTCATAACAAATAACAAAAAACAGACTGTAACTCGTAAATAGTCGCTGACATAACTTAAAAAATTTAAATTAAAAGCTAAAATCAAATTTAATGGTAACACAGAAATTATGTTAACACAGACCTGTTCACATACTTAAACGGTAGTCACAGTATTTTATTATTATTATTATTATTATTATTATTATTATCATTATCGTCATTATCATTTATATACGCAATAGCTAAGGTAAATTGTGTAATTGCTTATACATCAACATAAGTACACAATACATTTTTAAAGTCGTACTTCTTCGTTTCTATAATACTTCAGCGTGTCGTTCTTCAAGGCGACGTAATATGGCGACGAATTGCTATCAAAACGGATTCGACCCTAAAATGTGTTAACTGAAAATCTCATTACACTGCAAACGATTGGTATATTACAATGTATATAAAATACCGAAACGAAACGACATCACAAAACCACAAAATAACAAACAAATGCGCTTTATAAAGATAACATAATAAAGCCCACTATTTGTTTTTCAATTGTAAATATACAATTTAATTACAATCATCGGGTCTTATCACTTGCTTTAAGAACTTACTTACCGAAATATCAGGGTCTTTCATGGCGCCCTCTTCATTTGGAAACTGCGTTGGAAAGGAAAGACATGCGTTATCCGGCAAGTCAACAATATTTGCAAATGAACGGTATGGTATTCCAAAAGATCGCAATGGACTAAGTACATGTTTGTACAAATGAACTGTTCCAACTGTGAACCGCAAAAAGTTAGCATCCAATACTTAGTAATTGGGACATACATGTAGAATATACATTTATCACATTTTATACCGTGTTTTCTGTGTAATACAGCCATTACGAATAATTGTATCTTAAACATGTGTACGATAACATTTTGAGCGTTTTCATTGGCTACATATTATTTGACTAATCGCATTGCATTATTTTGATGAAATGACGTCGTCAACATGCAGTGACGTCACGTCAGTACACAGCTTTGAGGATTTACCAACTTATTTTTGAAAAATTAAAAGGTTCAAAAGATCTGACACTCGTTGTCATTGCAAACCATATTTTATTAAACTCGTCCAGGAAAGGCTTGCTTACTTACGAAATTCCTGAACTTGTTTAATACAATATGGTATGAAATGACAACTCGCGTCAGATCCTTCATATAGCATATACATGTAAGCCAGTAACTTACCTGTCCGTAATCAATGATGGCTGCTGTCAAATGACGCACCCACTGAATGCAATTATCTGGAAACAAACTTATTTTTAAAACTATATAATATACCTGACTAACGAAAACTGAAATGCTTGAAATGGTGTGAGTACATGTATTAGTATGATTGTTGGTGATGATCTGATGTATTCGTTATATTTCGGAACAAGACATTCGTTTTTAAAAACAGTATTTTATCACAAAACAGTTAATATGCAACTTTTTCGCCCTTTACAATAATGTAGAATATATAATACACCTGACCAGAACACAAGAAGCTGCATGATTGATTGATTGAATCATTTTCACTTGAAACTAAATAACCAATGGTCCAAGTTTTTACAGCTTATACACCGAAAAGCGTACTGGTATTCATTAATATCAACAACAAAAATGCCAAATGATTAATTCTTAATATAATGCAACCAGACATAACACAACCGTATTTAAATATTTCGATTCACTATTTCATTTAGTCTTACCACGGGTGTCTGTTCCAAATCGGTACGTCCTATCAAAACACTCAAGTTCAAACTGGTACTTTCGGTTACAGTTCTGCAAGATACAAAGATTCACCGTTTCATTGCTGTGACGGCAAGGACCCGTTGTTCACTAAAGCCAGTAGTAGGCATACACACTAATACATAGTTGTTATAGTGTCTTTGTTTTAAAATACACCATTTGAAATACGATTTTAAAATCAATTTTGTATTGCTTAAAACAAAATAGACGTTTGGACGATTTAGTATTACTTAGTATTTGGACACTGTTTCGTAATGTGATAAGGGTGTCATATTATTTGCTGTTTGTATAGGATTACGGTAGGGAACCGTTCATAATTTTATATATTCTATATACAGTTTAAATTAATTGGCAAAATGATAAAAATAAAGGATATAAATATAATAAATATTGGGAAATTCTCACATGTTCTTGGGATATTTTACAGATCTTTCGGTAATATGTACAAAAGAAACGTATCGTAAACAACTCTGAAACTGAATCACGGCTGGGCTAAAATAAAATTCCATATCGCAATTTTAACGTAACTAAAACACACTTTTGAATTAAAAATGAAAAAAGACGTGCTTTATTTACGTATTTAATCTGTTTTTAATATGTTTTCATTGCAAACACACAACAGGAAGTAATGCAATATTTGTATTCGTTTTAATAAGGAGTAGAGGAGAAAAATCAACTTACGAGAAGGGTGACATTTTTCATCCTTGATACCGGTATTATTCGCAAAGACTCAAAACTCTAAAATACAATCATCTGATGATTCATATGACATTCTTTTCTGCAAACCACTCCCTTTTACTATAAATAAACTTTCGTTTGCTGATTTTAATTATTTTTTTCGCAATTTTGAATATGAAAACTTAATCGGTAACACAAACACCCCGAAAGCAAAAATATGCACGTGCAAAACGCCACGGATATTGAACTACTGGTGCAAACCATACACCTTTACAAAATATAGTTATTTGTAAATATTGACGTTTTAACGTAACAGCTATGTGTTTTTCAATACATACTTTTCATTGGCATAGAAATAAGAACTACTTACGCTTTCTGTGCGGTAGTACTTTAGAGCGGTTCCGTCGAATGCAAAATACCTACTCTTCCACGCGTATTTCATATTAATCCTATTAAAAAACATAATATACAATAGATATATCACGTCATGTATGCTATAAAAACAACGTTTAAACTTCCAATTAATGTATGTAGCTTGTAGCATTATATATGTTTTAGATCGTTGAAAAAAATGTGTTCGATTACATGACATTTGAATTTGCCTGCGTTAAATGTATTTCATGCATTCATTAATTAAGCTACTTTATTATACATTTAGATTATACAACATAAAAATAGTTAATCAACTTACCCCCCTCTTTTGTACATGTACCCATACTTTTCGTTAATGTTGCTCTGCAATAAAGTAACATATAAGTGTTGTACACTTTATTTTAATTATAATAAATTATACACTTAATTTTACGTCTATGTTGATTTAAATATTTTGAGCAATTGATTAAATCTTTAAATTGACTTTATCTGCACCAAATTATTTAAACAATATGTATTAGCGTGTGCATCATCGCTGCACCTTCTTCGTTTCTGAACCCTTTGGTAATTGTTAAACAAATTACTTATTTTCACTATCCCAGCCAGGGAAGCAGACGTTTCCATGTGGTTGCTTCATGTGCTGCTAAACCCAAACTGATAAATTTCACAGTGCTTTTATACCTTGCTTTCTATTTGTTTTGGGACTCAAGTTCATCAGGGTCGATAATTCTCACACTTAAACAATCCTCGCATACCGCTGCAAACAGTGCCCGTCTTTGTGCTCTCCGTCGCAAGTACTGCATTCCCTCCTGCGCTTCGCAACTCACAGTTCACCACATTTTGTATTCTAGCATTATGTCGACTTCTTCGTATGGGTAACCATCTTCGCACTACAGCTTTCGGGTGACGTTCATCCTAACCTTGGACCTATATCGCAAAGAGGACACTCATCTGCATCTTCTTTTGACACAGAAAGCTCCTCATTCGACTTAGCCATATTTCAAACCATATGTCATTTGTTCATTACAATGTCCAAAGTAATCTCTCAAAAACTGGATATTCTCCAAGCTGAATTGGCTGATGTGTATATCCTTGCTTTCTCTGAAACTTGACTTCATCATGGCATTAACACCAATGATTTGGCTCTTTCTAACTTCAGTCTTCCGAAAAGGAAAGAGCGAACTAACAGCCCATATGGCGGCGTTATTGTTTATGTCAAAAACAATATTCATTATGTTCGAAGACACGACCTCGCAATAAATGATATAGAGAATATTTGGATAGAGTTTTATGTCCACAAAAAGAGAATTATGTTTGGTACATTTTACAGGCCGCCTTCTGCGAACGCACTTTACGACACTTTACAAGAAGAGTCTATGCATCTAGCTGTTGACACTGGTCTAGACAATATCATTGTCAAGGAACTTCAATTTTGATATTCTCAAACCTCATTGTTCGACAAAAGTCACTTAATCTGCAGACAATTTCACTTTTTTTCAGAGTGTTGAAACACCCACTCATTTTCAGAAAAAAAGTTTTTCCTTGATCGATATTATGCTTTTCCATAGTAAAAATACCCTTTTGCATTGTTCTGTTGGAGATCCGTTCCTGAACCAACCTGTTTGAGATCATTGTGCCATCTTTGCCTTTCTCAAATTCACAAAATCAAGCGCACCTGCATTCCATCGACACATCTGGTTATATGACCGTGGTAACTACAACACTGTACGTCAGAAAGTTTCTTTTTTTAATTGGGATTCCTATGTCAATGATGACATACACACATATGCTAACAACTTAACAACAAGTTTATTAAATATAGGGAAAGAATGTATCCCTTCCAAAACAGTCACAGAACGTCTTTCTGAGCCTCCATGGTTAAACTCTTTTATCAAATGCAAAATTAGAAAGAGAAAAATACTTTACATATAAGCTAGACTCAATAACAATAATTCAAGCCGGCAAAGGTTTAGAAATTTTAGAAACGAAGGCATTAAACTTATCCGAAATGCCAAACAATACCACAATAACCAACATGCCTCAAAATTAAATTCAAACACATCGACTTCAAAAACTTGGTGGACTAAACTCAAGCAATTTTTTAATCATGCAATACCCCCACTCCATACAGATAACACAGTTTCCACTTCAAATGATGAAAAGGCAGATTTGATGAACAACTTCTGTGTAAGTCAGACGTTCCTCGAGGACTCAAATTCCCCTGTTCCCGACTTTCAGCTGATGAGGTTTTCCTCATCCTGAGCTCATAACCTTCAGGTCCTGACGGCATTACTAATATTCTACTTAAAGAATTACATGTATTCCAAGAACTATCGTCACCGCTTGCTACTCTTTAATACTTCCCTATCCACTGGTCTCGTTCAATCGTCCTGGAAGTATGCGTTTGATTCACCTATTATCAAATCAGGTGACGCATCTCTACCTTCTAAATATTGACCTATATCTCTTCTCAGTAATGTTAGAAAAGTTCCTGAACGCTTGGTCTTCGAGAAATTGTATAACCATTTACTTTAGAATTCAATTTAACACCTCTGCAGTCTGCATTTATTCAAGGAGACTCAAAAATAAACCAACTTATCTATCGCTACATTACATTCTGTGGTGCTCTTGTTTCTGGGAAGGAGGTCAGAGTGGCTTCTGCGATATTATCAAAGCCTTTGACCGTGTATGGCATAAAGGACTTTCAGATAACTTAAAAGCAGTGAGCATTAACGGATCTCTCCTCAATTGTTGTTCTTCCTGGAAGTATTTCTAACCCAAGGGACATTCAAGCAGGAGTTCCCCAGGGCTCAATTTTAGGTCCGATGCTATTTTATTATACATATTTGATATTGTTAAAAAAATTAAACAAATATAAGACTGTTTGCTGACGATACGTCCGTGTATGTCATTGTAGAGGATCCTTTGCAATCATCAATATCCCTCAATCATGACCTCCATAAAATTACATCTTTGGCCATCACCTGGCTAGTGAAATTCAACCCATCTAATCAGAATCCCTAATTATATCTCGAAAATTAATAAAACCACAGCATCCACCGCTACAAATGAGCCACCAATATATCAAAGAGGTAAGTAAACACAAACATATTGGCATCATATTCTCGTCCAACTTGGGACTCGCAAATTGAATACATCACATCCAAAGCATGGAAACGTATAAACATTATGCGGAAGCTTAATTTTACTCTTGACTGCAAAAGCTTAGAAACGACTAACACTGCTTTCATACGTCCTATTTTAGAATATGGTGACATTATTTGGTCGAAGTGTACTCAGTATGAAAGGACGAATAAGAGAAGATCCAACTAGAGGCAGCCAGAATAGCCACCGCTGCAACCAAACTAATCTCTGAAAATCTTTAATACGAATCAATCGGTTGGGAAACATTGTAGCCGCGCATATCTCAGCACAGTCTAACTCAGCTTTTCAAAATGAAAAACTATCTTACACCACCGTACTTGTCTGATCTCGTCCCTCAGCAAATTAATTCAGGCTATGATCTGCGTAACCCAGTATCCGTTCGGGTACCTCTTTGTCGCACGTCCACTTACCGCATTTCGTTTTTGCCAACACTATATCTCTGTTGAATAACCTGTGTATTGAAACGCGACAATCTACATCAATTGCATCTTTCAAAAATAAAATTAGGCCAAATAGAACCGAAAGACCCCTTCACTTTTACCACGGTCCAAGAAGACTCCAGGTCCTCCACTTCCGCAACCGAACAATGTGCAGTGGATTAAATGATCACTTATTTGATCAAACATATCGTTGAGTCTCCGATTTGCCATTGCGGGATGGTTGAAGACAACTACCTTCACTTTTTTTCTTGCCCGACCTATAATCATATAAGAACTGCACTTATGCAATCAGTGATCCCTTTTTGCCAGCCTTCTCTCGAAACATTTCTTTCTGGCAATGCTACACTGGATATTGACTCTACGAAATCCATCTTTGACGCTGTTAAACTTTTTATTAAAAATCCAATCGATTCTAGGCAGTCACGCATACACGATCTTCCTTATAACTATAACCCACTTTATCCCTTTCATTATCTCCCTCTGCATCTGGAATACATAGGTGAACGTGTGGATTTTGTATAAGTGTTACAGGTTGCTACTCCGTTTTTCATTTTTTATTTTATTTTATTTATTTTTTTAATCATTTGTCTAATCTTTTTGTTACCAATTTTTTGTACTATGATATTTCCTAATTGTCGTTTAATTTTCTTTATTATATATTCACATTTGATCTTCCACCTTGTAATATAAAAACAATTCTATTTTTGTTTGTTTACGCCCCTTTACACACACATAATCACGAATTCAAAACGGAGAGAGACTTTATAAGCTTAAAGCTTTCGTTTTGATTCCGTTGCCACATTATTCATACTGTATTGTGTTTTGTTTTTCATATACTACTGTACCTGTATATATTGGGCAATATGTTTAAACTAAACAAAGGCAGCGCAAGTAAAGTTAAACATATGTATGTGTTTTGTTAAATCGGTTATGCAATTGACACATATTATATTGCTCCTATTAAAAAAGTGATAATACTTTAACTCTATCTGCTTACTGTTGTGCTTGTTTTCGTAATTGTATTATTATTTTGGAGCGTACGTATATTAGTTGTACGTTAATGTTCTGAAATATTTACAATCTGAGGCCGTATATTTAGGAATTTTACATTATGTAGCCATGTTTTAGTACAAAATAATAAAGTATATTCGCACCTGCAGCATATTATATTACGGAAAGAAAAATAAATGCGATCTTGAGGTATATACCTTGCTGAAACTGTAAAGAAGACAACTATCTGAAGTGGTATAGCTCAGCAACATTAACACTGACCTTAATGCATGAATATATTAAAATATCGTAACGATTAATATAGTTTATGCTAACCAGTTCACGAGTGTCACGTTAATGTTGCCGAGCTGTGCAAGCTGATAATACAAGATATTAGTTGTATATTGTCGTTGCAAATAGTTTTGGGGAAATCGTGATTACATAACTTCCTTATTACTAACAGAATACGGATAAACCGTATTTCCCGTTGGTAATTGGTACATTTACTGTTTTTGAAATTTAAAAAAATCCTATTCCAATGTTGGGAATTTATATAAAAATGCATGACAAGCTAAAATGCAACATTATTAGTGGTCAACGGCATTTCCATTCCAATATTCTTGTGACAGAGTTAAAAAAAAAAAAAGCTCTGTTAAGAGTACATGTTATATTAAAGTAGTGTATAATGAGTTTGCGTATATAACGCAATATACATATGTGCATATTTGGTAGTCATAATTGAATATTCTATCAAAAGCAGTACCAAGCGAGTAGTCCTAAATGAATAACATCAATCAGTCCTAATATTGCATGGACTAAGGCTCCAAGCTGATCACATACTGATCTAGAAGAATGTATTCACTGTTCAATATATAAGCAATACTATTTAAGTAACTTACAAGTATTCAACAAGAAATATGCTGTTTTGCAAATATGTTCATGAATACATTTTATTACTTTCGAGTGTCCGCTTCTATATTGGTACGCGGTAGGTAGCACTCTATTGATAACACATCAGTCTAAGACAACGTCTCGATTACTTTTATAGTGTATATAGCTAGAGCAAACTGACCTGACGCTCATAAACATACAACCTTGAACTAATTTCTATATTTATTCCAGTATCAGTCATTTTCGTTGGAAATATATCCTTTATAACTTTAGGACTTATAAAATAGCTGACCGTGTATGTACCGATTAAACTATGACTTTATTACCATTTACGCAGTAGAAGAACCGTTTATTGTAACGCAGAATAATAAAATGATCTGTTAGGAGGGGCATTGAGTATTAAGTAGTTTAGTATGTGGGTAGTGTGTGTCGTAGTAATTTTGTCAGACATGCGACAGCCGACGGATATGTACATTATCGTATATTAATCCGAACTACATATTATTTAGTTTTAAATATATTTAATTATTACATAAGCCGAGTTATTATTTTATTATTGCTGTACTGCAGGAGAAATGGAGCTGAACAATCAACGGATTTTAGTATGACGTGTTCCTATTCTCTAATACGAATATTAAAAAGTTAAAATTAATTGGTAAAACCCCGTGTTTTCACAGTTTGTAATATCAGAAGAATGTGTCATTTGCGTTTAAGGTGATACGCCGGTATTGCAATGTTCGAAAAAAAAAAAAAAAAAAAAAAAAATATTTACTATTCTATAATGTTTGAGGTTGGTACTAAATTCGAAACTACTTAAGCATTAATGTTTGTTATATATCAAGAAAAATATATCAGATAACATTGTATGCGATACATACACGCTTTAACATCCGCGTTAGATACGATAACATATCAGTGTTGGAATGTTTTGGATTATTAGTGTATTCTCGTGCGTTGAAAAACCATCGCAAGCGCAAAAATATATATGTAATACTATCCCACTTTCAATCATACATGACATGACATGTATGACATAAAAATCCCCAGTGTCTCGATGATAAACTAAAACAATCACAATATCCGGGTAGATATGACAAGAAGCAGCAACTCGATGAGGAAGTTTCGACATGCCTTTAAACCGGTTTAAGCCCCTCAGTTCTGTGCATTGACCAGTACAAGGCGGCGAAACCAGTGTTAATCATCTTTGTGTTGATGCTGTGTGTGTTTTTTTTCTTACGTGTTTTGTGTTGTGTCGTATGTACAAGTAGTCACTTGTCCTAAATAAAGGACCATTTCATGTCAATAAGTTTTTCCTGCTGATGCAGATGAAGTTTCAAATACTTTATATTTAAACCGAATATTTTGTGTTCGAACTTAACCTTTATCGACTATATTGGCTAAATTATCTAAATCAAACACCATGTAGACCTCTCTTCGGTGTCCTTCAAAAATAGCGTACACTTGAATTTCGACCAAACACCGTGGCTGATCTACAGTAACACTGAACATTTTGACCATATATTGTATAACGTCATTATAAAATGTGTAATTAATTTATTAACTCTTTGCTGTGAAATCGTAATGTCGAACATTTAAAGGCAATCTATATATATTGCTGGCGAAATATACAAGTTGTAAAATGGGAGATTACGTCGTTATTTGTTGCAAGAGCACGAACCAAGACGCTGAACCTAAGTCGTACATAAACAAGATTTAATCGTTTCAAGAATGTAAGTTATGGCTACAAATAATCGATTTCGATTACATTATTTCTGAAACATGTTATCTGAGTTTGAAGACATTTATGAGATAATTTACGATTGTTATTTGCTAATCTTTCAAGAAAAAGTAAAAATTCAAACTCAGACTCAGTGAGATTGATTGTTCTTCTCATTTTATATTCGTATATATTTTAATAAACAAATAAACATAGCGTTCAAATTTATTTCACTGTTTCACAAATATTTGTACTTTAATATTTAAAAGGGTATGCCCATTTTATTTCTGATTTATAAAATTTAATAAAAGTTTAGGACACGCGGTATATATTTTCGAGATCCAAACATCTCGGTTGTGCTATGTACATTTTGGCAAATAAATAAGACTTTTTAATAATATCAAAATATTATTTTGTTCAAAACTATAAGCTTCAAGCTTCAAACATAAAAGAAAACTTGAAAATTCGAGCAATATGTGTTCTACTGTTTTAAGTTATGTTTTCTAAAAATTACAACTTTTTGCATTTTCACGTAAACGCTGCATTCTGATTGGATAATCCGTACACGTGACCTGTCATTCATACTCCGATGAACCGACTGGGTATGCAAATTACCTCGTTACTATTCATGACCGTACTACTTTCTCATTCTCTATTTGCGAACTGACGTCATTGTTTTGCGCGAACCTTTTCGATGCTTTCTTTCATTCGCTAGTTACGAAATGACTTCATTGTTTTGCGCGAGCGTTTACGATGATTACACTATCGTTCTTAAACAAAATGACTGATTTATCAGTTCCCGGTGTTGCAGACGATGAAATTGTTAACGTATATTGAGAAATTTGAAATGTTTTTACCAGAAAGTCCACTTCAAAATGATCCACAGCGATTTGAAATGTCTGATGAGATATTAGAAATGTCGTTCGACGAAAATGAAACCGAAACTAAAACGGGGATTCATACGCCTGAGGCTACCCGTCAGTTGCGACCCTTAGACAGTTAAAAGTAAAGTTAATATCCACTTTTTGCTGTAATTATAAGAATTGTTTTGTTTTGATTTCGTCATAAATAAGCTGCGGAGGTCATGGGATGCGCGATTATAAATATTAACAATTCGTTCTTTCCTATTATGATCCGGTAAGAGTGAACACAAGTGTTAATTGTAAAAATACTTTCACGTAACACTTACCTGTTGGTCTGGTACACCTGAAAATCGGTTCATAAATTATTTGATACTGTGAACACACATTTGCAGGTATTTTTTTATTTTTATACACACTACCATAAATTGTTATATGAAGATTAACACCAGTAAACTCCTCACCAGTTACCTGCTTTTGGTAACTGCGCCACATGCGGGGTCACAAATATGACCAATGTGATCTGCGTTTTAAAACAGTTAATCACCTATGATTTCCATGGTTTAATGATTTCATAAATATAAATCTAGTATTTATTGTGTATTTTATTACTAAAATCGTTTTAAATAATTGTGTGAAAAATACAGACCTTCCATCAGCTTGAATTTACCGTCTTCAGTAGACCTGCAAAAAGGAATAAAATGGCGACAATGCAGCGTATATGAGTCTTGTATTACATGCTAGAATTCCTGAAACAATATTTCCAAAACAATTGTTGAGAATGTCTGTTTCGTAGTTAACCTATAAATATATTGTGGGTCAAAGGCAAAATTCATCCGACTGATAATTCAGTCTGAGTTTACCTACGAAGATTTCAATGTGTCTCAATCAACGCTCATCCACTTAATGTCGAGAATATCAAAATCTACGTTCGTCCACCGAATGTTCATGATGCCCCAGTCAGTGTTCACACATTGTCAGATTTATATTAAAAACCAGCATCGATGGACATTGTGCATGAAAGTTTGCAGTGTTTGTTATAGTAATAAATACCATCTTTTTAGATCTGCTTGTACAAATTCTAATATTCCAAAGCTACCATTACTCGCAGCCTTGAAATCAGACATGCATATAGCTAGTCATTGCAATCAAGAAATTGAAATAAAAAATATCCAATCTATTTAGAGGTCATTTCAAGAGAGACATTATAACATTCTGAAACTATAGTACTAAATCGTGTGCTTATTTGGGGCACGGTCCCCGGTTTATTAATACAATAACAAGTATACATAGGGAGTGAAATAATACAGTGTATGAAGAATTTACCAGCTCTACGAGTATATATTTTTGGACACTGTATTTAATAATAAGCCTTTAATCTTTATTGGTAATTCAAATTCGTAATCATAATTGTCCTATTTCTATTTTGAAATATTTAACTTTCCGTGTTTTCTTAAACATTGCTGTAAGCTTTTTGGTTTAAGAAACCGTCTAGTAATAGTCGTTTCCATCAGAAGAACTTGCCAGAAAATGTATATGCCGTGTCACACTAATTTCGTGGGTCGTATATACGATTGTGGCGCATGCGCGTTAATACATTCTGTTATCTTACCACTGAGTTGGATAAAACACAATTTGCAATGTGGTCTTTGCAAACAAAGTAATTAAAAGACCGATTTGTGTTGCTATTTCATGTATATGTTATGTTATTGTACCTGACCCTACTGATCTGTATCGTCTGGAAGCTTCTCACAATTTCGTGGGTTCTGACTGGTTGGCCTACTTCGGTTGGGAAAGAGTGTTTACAGCATCAATTTAGTTTCGCTTTGTGCTGGAGTCTTTGCTTATCAAAGAACGAAAATCTTGGTGAAAACTAGTGTTTTTGAAAATTGTATCATTATAAATACACAATCCTTATCATATTTTTTAAAAGATAACAATATAGGCCTGACGAAATCTACACACTTGTTCAATTTTAATTGTGCAGGTTTAATTTAGGCTTCATGAATGTATAAATATTTCTTTTGTGTAAGATATTGTTCTTAAATATTAAATAAATGATAAAATTGCACGCAGCGATTCGTGGGCAGGAATGTTAACTTAAAAGTTAAAAGTTTGAAAATGTCCGTCAAATTTAGGGAAGGGGGATTGTTTATGCTTTTTTTTACCGAAAATAGCAAAATTCCAGTGAGAAATAAACACAAGGGAGATAATCATTCATGTGCCATTATCCTTGGAAAACTGTTCTTAATATACAATTTTTTAGAACGACATTTCATGAATGTAATTCCAAAATAGTTTTAGGGTAGTGAATAGTTTGTGTATTTAATGTCATTAATTGGTGATTGCAATGACCAAGTCACTTACTGGTTGACATTAACCGTAATAGGATTTCATTTTCAGATACTGCAAAAATATACTTAACAGTTATAGTAATTCGAACAATGTTTTCGGATGCACGAGCGAAAATTTTATTAGTTTTAAACGGCCACGAAATTATGGTAATTAGGCATACAAACGCTATCTTTTAAGACACTTTTGTTGAGGCTTCTGTGTTTTATATTGTTATTTATATGTAATTTTTATAATCAGCTTTAAATATTCAACATATCTGTTTTTAATTAACTGTATTTTTATATGTAACAATAACAAACCATGTTCAAAATGTATCTATTGTAAAATCATTTCGTCAGTTCTTTAACGGGTTATGTTCATAAACCAGCATATTCGTTTCGAGATTTTGTCGATATAACTGTTGAAACATATTCTAAAACATTGTACCACTTACATTACCGATCCAAGTCGTACTTGCTGCATTACCTGCATCTTGAGAGTATCCATACAGATTCCTGTCTACGTCATTTCTTAACTTATCTTTTTTTTAAATTAATGTTTTAACGAAATTCAATCGGTTTATCATTTTGATCTTTATGTTGCTAATTGTTTTTTAAAGAGACAGTTTCACAGTCTGGAGTTGGAAAAAATATTTTTTCTAAAAATGGGATTTTCAAACAGAAATTTGTAGAATCTATCAAAGTTTTTGTCTGTTATACTGCATTGTATGGGAAACATAATTATTTTGATATTTACTATACTGTTTTGGTGTGAAAACTGACCAGGGTATGTCTACCACGGAGAAACAAAATTCAAGTTTAACTTTGCACAAGGAATGTGCGTTCCAACTTTGAAATATGAATAATAAATGTATTAATTATACGACAAGAAAAAGTCAGTTTTATAAACTTATTCCTCACAGCCAAAAACTGTGAGACTGTCCTTTTAAAAATCGCAAACAAAAATGTGTAAATAATACGTACATATGTACTATTGTACCGTGTGACATTTGTAAACCCGCAGACGTAAATAAATCGTCCATTTATTTTTAATCAAAGACAGTATATTCATGTACAGAGAAGCATTTTAGGAATGAAACAGGAATTCGCATACCATATGCAATACACAAATAAAATGTTACTAATAAATTAGAACATAATGCCATGTTATGGCCTACGATGGACAAATGAAAGGAGTGGGGCTTGAAGACTTTACATTAACTTGTAAGACTACTTTATAAAAATAAAAATATGTGTATTTTCCTACCTTATACGATAAAACTATTCCTTTAGAATGAAACAACTACTCGGCTGTTGAACAGAGCTATGACATCAAGAAGACATTGCGTTGTATTTGAAATCCGAATACGTACATTTGATACGGGGGTACATTGATAACCGAGGAGGTGATACATTATTGTGACTCGCGTTGAAAATGTTCGCATACCGCAACATACAGACATTTCGAAATTGAATCAGACGAACATTACGGTTGGCTACAAGAACGCACACACGCACGCATGCATATTAAAATCTCTATCCAGCCTTAAAAATCCAAATGAATAGTCAAACTGTTAAACATTGTTGCGGTGTTCTCAATGTATGACATCAGTACCATGAACTGTGAGCTACGTTTGTTTTTCCTGAAAGCGAGTGCAAAGCAGTGGTGCAGAATAATTAAGAAAGCGATATTAACTCGCCATTAAAGCAACAATTTAGCCTTCACACAAAGCATTTTTATATATGTGATTAGCTTTAAAAAGAGACATACATTTCTACAACATCTTTGTTAAGTATAGCGCCACGTGGTTGACGCAATAAAAGTAAAATACATCGCATTTCAAGGATATTGCACGGTAAATTACTTGAACAACACATGTCAAACCAACCAATAAAAAATACCTATATTTGTAATACGTGACTTCATACAAAATAGATTTAACACGGTCAGCAATTTTCTTCAAGTGTACCCGGCGCTAAATACCCGAGGGCACCCTGGTATCCAAAATGTGTATTTGCCTTGAATGATAACATAACCAAGTCACTGCCAAAGGCTCGCGAAATAACAAAATTCATGAACTCCTTTGATAAAATATTGTATTAAATTCGTCTCAGATCATATATTTATGCATAAAATAACAGTTGCACGTCAGTCCTGTTGTCCATGGTTGGTGTGTTGGTTTTTGGGCGGTTCCGTGTGTTTTCCGTCCGTCTAGATTTCGTGTCCGCTTTGTTACTGTTTAATTCCAGGAATGATTTTAATATAACTTAGGATTATTATTTACCATGATCAGACGATGTGTCGCGTTCATCTCTCATGCTTGTCTTTTAAAGGTCAAGTATACAATTCAAAGTCAAAGGCGATGGAATTTCGTTTCCGCCCGATAACTTCGCGTGCATCACCCATGCTCGTCTGTCAAAGGTTTGGTCACAATTCAAGGTCATATGTCAGGGTTATCGTTTCCGCTCCATAACTTCTAAGTGCCTGTAAGGATTTTGATAATACTTCAAATTATTATTACCCATGAGCAGACGATGCGTCGCGTTCATCACCGATAACTTAGCGTACATCAACCATGTTCGTCTGTCAAAGGTAAATGTCACAGTGAAAGGTCAAGGTATTCTACATGCAACTAGGGATTCTGCCATGAATCTGAACAAATTGATCACCATCATTAGAGGATGTATCCCAGACAAGAACAAGGTCTGTGTGTCCAAGGTAAAACTTACAAGTCAAATATAAGAACGGACTTTTTATATGAAGCACATCTTTGGTCTGCATTGACGAATTTTAAACTATTTTGGCGGAAATGATCATCATCGACCAGGTCTGTTGAAAGATAAAGGCCAATCGTCAGGGTCAACATATTTGTCACTGTCATATAGGTATTGTACTGTTATTTTTTTCTTACATTGTGTTGCCTTCTTCTGACAAGCATATGTTTCGGGGCATACGTTACATCCCATGACAACCATTGTTTTAAACGGGTACAAATTAGGTATAGGTTTTCATATTTTTGAAAGTCATGAACATTTATTCCACAGCAAAATTATTTTCAGATTGTGAAAGTTAATACTTTTAATTTAATGATTTAAACATTAAATACATTATTTATTGCTGAAATTTTGGAAACCCCAGAATATATTTTGAAATTACATGTACATACATATACAATTTGCTGAAACGAATATGGTTGCAAATTCGTCGCATTTATTGTGTTTAGGAACTGACTGAAAATATTGTGTAAATAACAGCAGACAACTTTTATTTAATATAATATCCTTGAAACGTTATTTCTGTATAATTTTATTATTAAAGACACACATATATATAATGACACATATATATAATGTTTTGACATGTACATGTACAAATGATATTGCAAAACTTTCATGAATTGTATGGATTTATGAAACAGTGTTGGAGTCGAATACGTTTTAAAGACTGTGTATTGTGCATTGTCAGTGTACGGGATATACACGTGTGTTTTGCAAGAAAAAGAGAAACCGCTATTAACCAACTATTAACGAATACAATCAGCTATTACCGGTAGAATGTATGTATAAAATCACGCTTCATATATTGCTCAATAAAATTGTCACATTTAATATATAGATGCAAAAAGTCGAAGACAATAACAATGAATGTAGACGACACATAAACACAGTGCAACGCACGAACATGTATATTGCACACAAGTTTATAAGAAATAATAAAATCGTGCGTGCTTATGCTTTAAAAATGATTTGTATACATGTACATATCATTCGATTATGCATGATATAGGCTATTATACATTTGAAAATATATACGTTTCATAACGAAATTTCAAATTATATTTAAGTTTTAAATTTAAAAAATTTCAAAATACAATTCAAAAAATCTATTCATGTAGTTTATATTCAATTTACAGAAAAGTTAGTGGTGGCGATTATGGAAGCAGAAGTTTATGTAATTAAATTTATTAAAGGACTTAACGCATTATATATTATCGTTACACATTGCATAACCATTTAAGCTACAGCGTGCATGACATTACACGTCGACACAATGTATTGTGTATGCTTTTTATGTTCTACAGAGCATTAACAATAAGATGATACTATTTTATGTTCCCCTACTACCTTAAGATCGTTTCCATATAGAGGGATTACTAGATACTAAATTACTAGTGTTAGCAATGCAGCTGTATTACACATCACGCGGATCAAGACATATCGTGGCCTTCTGTGAAATGCACATGTTGTACATGTATCTGACGATACAAAATTAAATGCATACAGTTTTGTTCAAACTATTGTCAGCGCATTCGCAAAGTGTTGTTTTTTTTTCTTGTCTCGGAAATACGCATTGGTATCGATCCGTTAAATGTTCATAAAACAATGTTGAAACAAAATATTCAATTAACCATGTGGCATTCTTTGTCGTGTGTAAGCACTCATCTCTGTTCAGCAACACATTTCAGAGTCTTGTAATCGCGTTTATCACGTTAAACGCTCAACAAGGTTTAGACTGTGTGACTCGTCTAGCCAATGTTTCATCTAAGAAACATTTGTTTATTTAATGTACATCTCAAGGATTTCAAACAAACGATTAGTATCATCCAACATCAGACCCTGGACACCTGTCACATCAGACCTGAAACAAATACACAGTATTTGAAACAAATGACGTTTATGCAAATGCAAATGATATGCAATTTAAGCGAGTCATTTGTCCAATGAGTATACTTGTTTATCACGTGATTAACTGTTAACCTCGTTCAAATAAAAAGCACGTAGTCTGCCTGTTATGTGCTTGCCAACTACTTGGAATACATCCACATTACTCCTAAAACTTGTGTGGAGCCTAAATTATAGACCGATCCGGGTTTTGCCACGAATAGTTTAAAACTCCTCCCCAGCTATTGTTAAAGGATTAATTTCAATTGATCGAAAATCACAAACATTACCACGTGCTCTGTGTAATATCACAAACATATTCCACGTGGTCTTTTGTATGAAAGCGTTTAACCGCTTAACACGTGATATCCAAGTGCGATGATTGGATAGCATTGCAGATTAATTTGAATATGATTTACATTTGTATAAGCGTCTATTATTTGCAGTTGATGGAAAGGTCAGTTGCCAAAATCATAATACTGTCTGTAGTATGAGATTACATGTAACATGTAACATTTAGCTGTAATAAAAAAAATTTGAATTAACATATGGAGATTATCTCTTGTTAATTATCTTTTATAAAGGACACAATTACATTTCAAATACATAAACTCTTTGCGAAATAAGCGGATGATATAGCTGAAAATGAAAATACAAAACAAAAGAAGTGTAGTGCACAGCACACGTACATATCTGAAGCTATAATTTCCACATAACAGTTTTTGTTCAGAACATCGGCAACGGAGGTCTCTTCTTTTGACAAAACTGAAATGGCACACAGAAGGAATAGTATACAGTAAGCCGTGTTTTATTTGTTACGAAATAGGTTGAAGGCCTTAACATGTAGGTGTTTAAAAATGAAACAAGTGAAGAAGACCATACCTAATGCCTGAATGTGTATTATACAACTTCTTACATAAATACTTGTAATTTGATCTGCACTTTGACCATTTAAGGACGATATGGCGATTTTTATATGTTATATATTTACATTTTTAAAAACACCTGTATAAAACAGTCTTTGTGGAGTATTAGCAATACAAAGATCACTCTTATATAAATTACCATTATAAGTTTGAATTAAAATCCAAAAATACCTTTGTATTTGTTTCTTTAAGATTCGTAAATAACTCTGTGCTTCTTGTTGTGAATTCAGAATTTTACAATACCGTTTGGCTTCTTTTTGAGATAACATTCCAAAAATACCTTTATTGTTCTTTTTTTAATTAAGAATCAAACCATACAGGTCGTGCTACTTTTTGAAATAAGAGCCGTACAATACCTGTGTGTTTATTTTTGAATTAAGAATCTAACAATACCTTTAGGTTGTTTTTTATTTTATAATCAAACAATGTCTTGTGATTCTTTTGGAAGTAAGAACCGTAAAGTACCTCTTTGATTCTGTTTGAAATAAGAAACGTAAATACCATTGTGCTTTTTCGCATTCTTCTGGTACACCTTTGTCCCGTTCGATAGTTCAATGGTCTTTTCTGTTTTGTCACCCTAAAGGACAAAACTCAAGGTAACCATCCGTAATGCAACAGCAAAACTGAACGTTTGTTTACCGAAAGTTTAAACTGAGTATCTTTGTTCAGTTTTAGATTAAAACTTAGTAAATATCGTTACATAATTGGAAAAAGACAAAACATGTTAATTGGTACATGTTTTAAAAGCATACCCATGTATACTCACCACATATGTGATGTGGACGGCTTTGTCTTTCAGGACTACCCAGGCCTTTCTCCATGGACTCTGAAGCACGAAATATGTATGATCGCTGTTCCATTATCCAGATCAACAGACTATATCTAATTTACATGTCCAACTGCTAATACAAAAAAGATATTCATTTAGTCTTTGGTCAGTAGTATTCAGTAAGTTGCAGAGCAATAGATGCTAATGTGTAACATTTATTAGAATCCTAGAATAAATCTATAATTTCACATTGTGTTGTTATTAAACCATTTGATATATACTTTTGATTACAATAAACAGAAACAACTTTATAACACGGTGTTATAGAACATTCTCTAATTTAATTTAAATGTTTTAAATGTGTTTAATTTAGATGTTGATACAGTATCAATTCTTACTATATGTGATTTCGCGAAGCAAATTCCGCACATATCAAACGTCACTGGTATTCGTGCATCCAGTGGGCAAATTTCCTGCAACGTATACACGAACCCAACGTAATAAATGGCAAACGTTATGTAATTCTTAACATTGAAAACTATCCAGTCGATACATTCCAGCGTACATTCCATCAGATGTTTATGTTCATATATTGCACTTGGCTCAGCTATAATACTAAAGTGCACTGTTATCTATCCAAAACGTTTATGGTATGAATGGACAAATATATTTTTAAAATAGATCTGGTTCTTGTCTTAGCGATAAATCTTTTTCAATGTTAAGAATTACATACGGAACACAGTGCGTTGGTCCATTTGTAAAGGTCTTCCTCATTGTTGGCAGCGAATCTGTACACCCTGCTCTCCTGCAGGCAACTAACATCGAAGGCAAAATCTCTGAAATAAAGTCGCACCCATCAAGTTTCATATACGATTTTGCCGCTGGTTTTTGTATACAGGTTTTATTATTTCTATTATAGTACTAATCTTAAAATAATATGCGAAAGTTTACCTTTTACATGATGGAATTGAAACGCAGACCGCGTGTGACATCCTTATACATCCTCTTTCTGAAGATTTCTGAAAAGAATTAAATACGTTTTATGTAAAACTACGATACTTATTAAGTACGCTGACTTGACTTAGCGCTGAGTACACGAGTATTGAAAAACCTCGATTAACCTCTTCTTCTAACTCAAAAAAAAAAATAACCGTTTTATGCAAACCTTATTTTGTTCATTGTAGTACATTAGGCATCCGTAATTGAGAACACACCTTCTTTTCAAGAAACCTGGAACAGATAGTGTTCAAACGCTGTGATTACTGCGATTTAATCACTAAACTTATATAATTATATTCTTATTATAGCAGCGTGAACATGAAAACTGTTAATGTTTTGACAGTTACCTGCCAGCTAGAATAACAACAGCATGTGGACCGCAATAAAAAAAAAAAAAACATAAATGTGATCAAATGTAAATCTGGAAGTAATTTGAAACATACAAAAAAGTATTACCGCGCTTACGTTATACGTATAATATGATTTTGATGCGGCAAGTTTCGTGTAAATTAATGCATTTGGCTAAAGACGTAAAAAAAGGAGGCGTGTTATGGGAAAACCGGGCTAGATGCATGTGCGTAAAGTGCCGTCCCAGATTAGCCTGTGCAGTCCGCCTCACGCCTCAAATAGTGTACGTATATCTAAAGTTACCTCTCATATTAGGGCCGGTTTTCTCCAAGTATCCTTCACAATATACGTGTCCCTTTTTATTCATCTAAAATTTCGTTGTTAAAGGACAAAGTTTAAACTGTTTTGACAAATAATAATAAAAGAAAATAATCCCGATTTTCAGTTCTACAATGTTATAATACATGTATTATATTAGTTTATTTTTTCCCGATATTTTCTATCTATCATTATGAATTAAACAGTTCTGATATTTATCTTTTATATTTGTTTTCATTTTGTTTCTTTGTGTTTCTCTGGTTACGAATAAATACTATTTTATGATTTCTTATGAAAATTTTACTGTTTCACTTGATAAAGTTTTTATTATTTTATATAAATACTGTTGAAACAAAAGCAGAATCTACATTTAAAATCATGTTTCACAGACCTCGTCGATTTCACTGGATAGTCGCTTTGCTATGTCTGAAATTAAACATTAACTTTAAAGGTCTGTAATTAAATGATAGTCATATTGGTTATTATCAATAGGCCTGATTTTGTATAAAAAAAATAATGTATTATTCTTTCTTTGTTGCCAAATATAATTTCTATTGTTGTGTATGTGAAAATGGAATAAGTAAAATGTAGGGGTTTTAACATGTTTACACTAAAAAACATATGTTTCAACAAAACAACAATCTACGTTATTTGTATAAACTATATCATCATAAATACATGACAACTCACCCGTATATTCGTTTTGGTGAAGAAATTCCTACAAGGAAAAAACGGACAAGTGAATAACGTGTTATGCTTTATCAAGTTGGACTTAAAAGCCAGAACATATTTTTAAAAGATCGCATATATATTATTTGGACGTTCGTAAAATCATGTAATTCAAAGACTTAAAAAAAATACAAAAACAAAATATGACTATTAAAGCTGCAAATAATTATAACTGTATATTAACATATGCCATTTAAACTAGGCACCGTTCAATGGAGTGGAAAAATAATGTGAAACACCAAGCTTTCGCATCACTGGAATTAAAAAATGGTAAAGCCTAATATAAATACATGTGTACTTTGTGATCGCTTCTGGGGAAAGAACATATAGTGTTCTGCTTTTGGATTTGTACGATCCTTTGCTTGATTAACCTCATATTTCATGCTTAAGAACGATTTCATATCAAGTGCAAATTACAACATACTTTAATATAAACATGTCCTAACTTTTCAGCAAGCTCCATAACTGAAAAAAAAACATTTTAGATGTAATTATTAATACATTTGATTTAATTTAAGATAATTAAATGAACAATTAGTTATTAATTAAATGTCGTTAAACATTATAATCAATTTTCAACTTATTGGCTTATAAAACATATAAAGAAAATTAACTCGTATATGCATTGTAATCATAATAATATTTTGTTCACAGACGTCGCTGTCATTTTCACTGGAAACAAACTCAAATGGCTTTACCTGTTTCTGAAGTATCCGTGCAAAATCCGTATATCTATAACATTATTAAACATACGTCTTATGGCCGTATTAGTTCACGTTTGTTAAAACGAGAAAACACTATATCGCATTAAGTGCATACATTTGAATACAAGTTCTTTAATTATGCCAGAAACAAGTCATGGTTTATTGGCGTTATCTAAAATGTGCATTGCAATTATTTTCAAAACATAAAACATTTAATTGCATATACGTACAAACATGGTGACATATTTATTATGAATACGTGAACATGTATTAAATATCTTAGCGTTTCTATAGGTTGTACCGAAGATACGTACGTTAGCACCGCGGTAGAACAACCGCATGACCTTCAAAAGATTTCCACTTTTCACAGCAGCGACGAAGTTCTGCCATAAAACATACTCTATAATCATATATAACGTTACAACGTTAGCTTATTGCAAAACAATCCAAAAGCCATCTCTTAAAATTGTGTCATTCCTTTCCACAGTACATGTACGACTTCGAATTTAAACCTGTTTCACTTACGCATTCTTGTGATACTTTCATACTTGATGCACTTCGCCCTAACTGTCTTTATAAGGTTTTCTAGGTATTTCTTACCTGGTTGACAACGTCAAGCGATGTCTCCTCTGCCGTTTCCATAAATTTCTTCTGCGCGTACTTCTCGTCAATATGTCGTCTGCGTATAATAATTGGTGTGTCCCGGTCTATAGTTCGGTCAATGGGAGGGTTCATGTACCAGAAACGATTTGCTTTCTCGTTTCCGATTTCATGTAAGATCTACCAAATATTGTTGAATTACTTTTAGCAGTCAAAATGTAAGCTTCGTTATTATTATGTGTTTATGTTTATATAACAATACAATTTGCATTGATTTCTATTAAATAAACGTTTGCATCAAATTTTATTCATAATAAACAAAACTAAATGATAAATATACTACTACTTCATTTCTTAATATAATTCATATAATATTGCGTACGTTATTTAACTGCTAATTTACCTGTAAAACAGCATCATTGGTTGCGAATATTTCGTCTAAGGAAAGTGACCGTACTTTTGACACGCTGACTCCAAGAGATCTATGACAACCTATAAGTTTATTACAACAAACATAATTATGTAAATAAACACCCCATGTATTCTATAAACCTTCTGTTTTGTACTCGAAGCATTCATTTAACATATATAGTATACTAAGCCAATATTTTACATTGAAGAACATCGAGCAATGTTGATTCGTTTGACATATTTGATGTCCGGGAATGTACTCAATATAGTTACACAACTTTAATGCTTTTGTAATTTGTCTAACTACTTTTGACACGTTGTTATGTGTAAAAGATTAACATACTAAATACAATGTCTTAAATAGCTACCTGCACATTTTGGACATAATACAATTCCCAAGTTTATCGACGCCCACAATGTCTCTGTACAAACAGAAATAAAATATGGAACATGAACTCAACGCTGATGAACCAGGGCTGGTATTAGCACAGCTCCTAAGGGAAATCTTAACTTCAATTGTACCTAGTGACAATTTCAGATCAACTTAAAGAAATCCAGTGGTCTCTGTTTACGAAAAGATAAAATACTAAAAATCCAAGCAATGTTTGCTGGTTTAAAAGCTTTTAACGTAAAAAAGACCTATACATAAAACAACCACAGGCTTGAGGGATTTTATGAATTTCATAAATTGTCTTCAGTTTTCCTTAAGGATATTTGTGAATAGGGACCCAGAATATTAAAAAGATCATGAATCTATTTTAATATGCTATGTTTTATAAAGTGAAATATGCATAAACATTTAATGTATATTAAGAAGGATTGGATATACAATTGTAAAATATGTGGAATCAAACAATTGACTACGAATTTACCTTTTGAAGAACAGTCAGCACATGTCCTGTTTGCTTCTAGCTCACGAACATTGTCAACATACTATATGCAAGACACACATAAAATCATAAGGCATTTCTTAATTTAAATTTGTGTGAATGATTTTGTCGGAAAGTCAAACTCATAAATATACATTCTATGAATAAGAGTAATATAGTTTAGAAATTATATTGTTATAGGGAATTAAATATAGGTATTGCTTTCTGAAAAACGTTGTACGAATGTAAACTGCAAAACGTCTTGTAAATATGTCATATCGGTAGCTGATTTCGTAATAGCGGATTTTGTAGTTTAAAATGACTGTTCGTGTTATTTGTAAAAAAAAAATAGTCTGTAGTTTACAACATGCCATGCCTGATAGAAGTTTGTCATTAATCATGTCATATAGATGGCCATCTGGTAGCTTTGAATATGCAGTGTGTGTTATCAAAAATACCGTTCGGTTACCTTCGTGTTTTCAAGTGCTTTTCCAATGGCGGTATCTATGGCAGTTTTCCAGGCCGCGGCGTCTTGAATGGTCTCAAAATGCAGCCTGGAAAGGAAAATATATATCACACTGTATTAACGTGAATGACATTCTAACGCAAATAAAATAAAAGTAGAAAATTATAATATTGGAAGCTTGTGAAACGAATCTCACAATGAGCGTGGGAATATTAGAATCAAGTAAAACAATGATGTAGTGGATACATACTCAAAGCTTTGCTTGTTGCCCACATCCACTTTCAGGGTGACTCTGTCCACCTCTTTCACGGACATCATGTATTTGTTGATCGGTATCTCATGAATGGGGGCACCATTGTTAAAGTCCTGAAACAAACAATAAGTTCATGTGACTTTCCCGAAACTTAATGCAGAACGGTCACGTGACTGATCGAAAATGATCTTAGTGACTATAAATTGGTGAATATGTGTTTTATACTGCATATATTTTTAACTTGCTGATACAACAGAAGCACGCACTGCATAAAATAGTCATGAATCATCTAGAATACATGTTTGAAAAGTTCTTTACTGGTTCTAACACGGTCGCTTAGCTCAACGTTTTGTTAATATCAAACCAATAGCAAACGTTTTCACATTCCCATAATGGTTGTATATAAAAAATTTCTTGACCGATTAAGGCAACTTCATAAAGTTATAAAGGGCTACACAACATATTGACCCTATAACAAAATGTTTTTCTTACTTCTTCGTTTCTATAATACTTGAACATGTCGTTTTTCAAGGCGACGTAATATGGCGACGAATTGTTGTCAAAACGGATTCGACCCTAAAAATATATAACAGAATTATAGTATCAAAATGATAAGGGCAGCCATTGAAATAACACACTCTTGTCAGGACAAAATTAAGATACTTAATATAATACATTTGTATAATAATATATACTTAAGTTGTTCTGAAGTGACTTTTACGTATAAACAGTAGGAACACTTTTCACTCGAAACAAGTACCTGAGTATTAATATTAAAACATGCTTACCGACATATCCGGGTTATTCATTACGCCACCCACTTTCCTAACCGCGTTTGGATAAGTCTTAAAAACAGAAACAAGAACTGCGCAAAGGAATGACATACTTAACACATCAAGAAAGGCGGTAAGGTCCCACAAAAATGACAGTAATAATGGGATCGGTCAAAACATTTAACAAAAAGACGCACTAGAATAATGTAAAAATTAAATTTTAAAATTAATTATAGAAATTTTATACTCAATTGTATTTGAAATTTTTGTTGCTTTATATGTGGAAATATAATCCAGCGAAATCGTATATAATAATATTCCAACCAAATATTAACACATAAAATAAACATACTCTTTCGTAGTCAATTATTGCTGCTGTTAAATGATGCTGCCATTCAATGCAATGATCTGGAAAAAATATTATTGTTCTTTGTATATTAATGAAATATCAACTAAACCTCATTTGATTCTAACAGAAAGAATGCTTTGTTATAGTAGTTGAGGTAATAGTTTAACACATGACTGGTATACATTGATAAACAGCAAACACAAACTTATTGTTACTAGCATATCAATCAAATGAATTCAACTCATTAACTCTTGGAAATAATGAAAAAATCGTTGATTTACGAGAGCCTATGAAGTTACATGCATAATAATATACTAATGTCGTTTGACCTCACCAAGGGTATCTGTTCCAAATCGGTACGACCTGTCAAAGCATTCTAGTTCAAACTGGTACTTACGGCCAGAATTCTGCAATAATAACCCAAAATAAATGATGTTTCCAAGCCAAAGATTCTATACAATCTAAAATATAATAGGAACATATTGCACATATGTCAATAAATATATATGAAACAAGTACATGTACGTGCATGTATGGTAAAAAAACATAACACAAACATAACATCATTTAATGTATACAATTAATTTCACATTTAAGAAGTTAAGGTCTATTCATATAAATTGGGGTTCTATTTGATGAACAATAGTAATTGATAAAGAAAAGATAAATGACCAATGAATAAAATATAAAATATATATTGTAATGAAAGGTTATAAAGTTGCTATATTGATTTCTTGAAAGTTTAAATGCTACAAATAATAATTAGAGAAAACTTGCCATACAAAATAACAATTATACACAAACAAATGTACAATTTTATAATTATTATCATTATGCAATATAATATATCGACAAAGCGCAAAAGTACCGTAAACAAGTCTGGAACAGAATTGCGCTTGTTTCCGTCCTAGAACAAAACACAATATTGCAACTGTTACATTTCTGAAACAAATATTACGAACTTCAACATAAAAATGCCAGTACAGTGTAAAGACCACATTGCTCTGAAAGAGTGCTTGTAAAACCAATATGAAGAATTTATGACCAAACTACTGTTAAATACTATTATGTGAAGGAATAAAATATATTCTGTCTACATACATTGCAGAGTGTGACCGATTTCATCGTTGATACTGGTATTATCCGCAAAGACTCAAAGCTCTGAAATAGAATAGGGCGTTCTATTGTACAACAAATCTTTAGTGTGCCACTATATATATTAACATATCTACGTTGATGAATATTGCTGATTGTTCATAACGCAAAGTACATGTACATGCTATGCACTCAAAACTAGCATGAAGATCGAAAACGCATATATTTCTTCAAAGAAATATAAGGATTTTCTGTTATGTTCGAAATAAGCGATTTAGTATATATCTAAACGTCTATCTCACTCCACTAATTTTCGAAAAGTTTTGTTATTATGAGCACAAGGAATCAAATGGGGGAAAGAAAAACAACGAGCAGCACCTTTTGTTGTGTTGATTATTTGCTTTAAAGATTAAAATAGCTGTTAAGTATTTATTCTCTATGCACAGTTTACTAATGACGATGACAGTTTTGGCAAACCAAAACGCCACAGAAATACTAACTGACAATATAGCTGATAAGATGTGGTAATATGTTTCGTATATAATGCTTTTTTGAAAATTTTAAAACACAGAATCGAAAGGGTGAAGGTGAAGCCAATGTGTTTTATAATTTTCATTGATGAGCAAACTGTATAGAAATAAAACGCTTACGTTTTCGGACCGGAAGTACTTCAGAGCGGTGCCGTCAAAGGCGAAATATCTTTTCTTCCAAGCCTGTCTCATATCAGCCCTGTTCCAGTGTGAAAGACAAAGCAAATTTAAAAATCAGAATATAAATTATTAATAACAAATGTCATATTTCGTATTCGTTGATATTAAAGACGTTTGCAACAACTTTTTCCGATTTTTTTCCAACGACAGATTTTCTTTAAAATGTGCACAAACACACAAACATGTGTCAATGTATCCTAAAACAAATAAGTCTTAAACAATAGGGGTCATCGGCCTTGTTTCGGAAATATTTGGGTTTCAATACGGTACCTATAGAAGCCTTTTTTCAGTTTGTGTGACTAGCAGTGTTCATTTATATAAAGCGTTCATGTTCAAACAAGGACGGAGATGCTTAAATGCATCCTGTTTAATGTTTCGTTTGGCAATATACAAGTGCCGATTAATGATTAAACGCGCTTTATCTATATCTACCATTTAAAAATGACTTGTAATGGAATCTTAATGAGGTTAATTATGCATTTAATATGCGTTTGAAAACTTCAATACATAATCAAATATACTAATATATTTTGTTCCAAACGCCATATTTTGTTTTAAAAAAAATCCATATACATGTGTCATTGTATGCTGAAACTAAAACAGTGTTAAAAAATAGGGGTTACAGGCCTTGTTCCGGAAATCCGGGTTTACGGCACCTGTCGAATACAGTACCTGTCGAAGCCCCTTTTTTCAGCTTGGAATTTTTATCAATGTTTAAAGTATATAGGAGACCATTTTTGACACGAGGTTATGGTTCTTTCAGCTGATATGTTTTCACATGTCTTGTTTGGCAATATACAAGTGTATTTTGGAAACGCTTTACCTACAATTACGGTTAAAATAATGAATTTTATTGGACATTGAAGTAGGTCAAATGGGTACTAATAAAACCTTCTGAAACGTCATTTATTATGCATCAATATATTTTTGTTTTAAACGACAGATACTTACACCAAAGCATTAATAAAAAAAGAATGGGTCACCGAACTTGTTTTGGAAGTATTGGACTTTAAATAGGGTACCTGTGTAGCCTTTTTTCATGTTTCGTGTTTACGTTAACAACGTATCATTGCCAAAATATAATGTAGATATGTTTACAGATCTTTTTTAACTAATTTGTTTGGCAATGCAATGCATACGTGTGTTTTTGTTTATTATAATCCTTTATGAACTTAATACCATTGAATGGACCTTAATGACTTATAGTAACGAAATAATGAAGCAAATGGAGAAATTAATCCCAATTATTTTCTTTTTGTTGCGAACGTCTTTAAATAACACGTATGGAGATACGTTATTACAAAAACAAATCTATACGTCTCGATTGCAGCCTCTATACATAACTGTGTTTGGCTTTCATAACTGAGTTTGGCTTTCATTTATTTAAATAAATTATATTTCTTTTAAATTAGTGTTTTCTCTCTCTCTTTGTTTCTGCTATAAGTTGTACCATCAGTGATCAATGATATACAAATCTCCATGTATTAAACAGTATTACAGTATAATGTTTATGCATTAAATCCATCAACTAACCCGCCTCTTTTGTACATGCATCCATACTTTTTGTTATCGTTCACCTGAAAATACGTATCATATTTATTTATGTGAGCAACTGCATATTGATTAATTACAAGTCCATGTTCGATTGTTATTCTTGGCATAAGTTGAATAACAATACATATTACCTTGCTAGCAAATAATATATTTATTTATTTTGTAAATCTAGTCATTAAATCCGTAACAGGTTACCGTTGCAATACTTGTTTTGAATATTCAAATTGATATTGTAACAATTAGGCTAACAAATTAATGATTTGTTCCTCAGGCAGCGCCGCAACGTATTTTTATGGCCTGCCAAGAATTTTATTTCATCCCAAACACATTTTTATAAACTATATGTTGACGATCGCGCCCAGGTTTTAAAGGAGCATTCCAGAAATATGTTAATAAAAATAAAACTTTGCAGAAAGTGTTTCTAATGGGCATGTTACCGACAAAATTCGATAACTGTTGATAACTCTGGAGTAAACCAGCATGTACATCGTAGTATATTCCGTTCGTACCAAGCGCTTTTGAACAGCCCCTTTCGTAAATAAGAAACAGATTTCGAACGAATAAACACCATAAACGTTCATAAGAACTATTACTAAAATTACGACGTATTTAATTATATCTAACCTCCTACATAAATGACGCGATCCGATTGGCTAAGAGAGGTCACATGACCATGGTGTATTTTCCATACACCACGGGTAAATTTCAATACTCCATGCAGTAGAAAGCAAAACAAAATGGCGACTGTTGGATGATATGTTGTAATTCTTTATCAACTTGACATGACATAGCATATCTTTATGTTTAAATGCAGATTCAAACTAATTTAACTTAATACTTTGAACGAACTGTCTAAAGTTCATCAACTATAAAAAATAAAGTCATCTTACCTCGTTTTTTTTTTTACTGTAGGCCCTAAATATCAACCTTGAAAGTGTGTCTGACAAAAACAAAATACCGGTTTGTTCTTGTCATATTTAAATAAATCCAATTTAAGAAATCCATGTTCACATGAAACATATTATTTCAATTGTCCATATGTTCATTTTTGAACTTCCACGATTAGTTACACTGTCTTAAATATCAATTGTGCTGTAATGGATGACACTCCTTAATGTTTCATTAGATGACGTAACTTACATGACGTAGGTATACTGGCGCAGTGCCTAAATCTGCAACTGGCCTAAATCCGCCACCCCATCCGAATAAGCGTTTTTTTACCGACTATTTCTTTTTTGTTGATCTCGATCAATCAGATACTTTCCCTTAACAACGCTGAAGAGTTTTCATCTTGATTTGTGTGTAAATGAATATTTTATCCAACTATTTTGTACATGACCCCTAAATGCAAACAAGCTGCATGCAGGAAATCTATTTCATACCGCGCATGCGCAATTTTGAGGCCCCGCATGGTGTCCATGATAAAATTAAATTATCGTGTTTTAATATTTATGTCTATGGGAGCATGTGCAGCATAAAAATAACCATTATTTATTAGCATTACATACAATAAAGTGCGGAAAGAACTGCATATTAAACGCGCAAATGTCTCGCTACTCAAAACCTTATTATTTGTCCCACGTGTACACAGTGCCTCAGTTTCAGAGCTATTTTTAGAAATACAAAATGAGTATTTGAAAAAATTGAAACATTGTATTAACAACAGACAACGAGCTGCTTAATATGTGAAATTAAATAAGAACACTAGTCAAATGTGAAATAAGCATGTCACGGCTCGTGATCTGCGACTTTCACCAAGCAACTTCGGATCACCGTGTTTATTTTAAACACTAGAAATAACCTTGAAGAAACAAAAGTGGGAGTTTTGTCTATAGAAGTCAATAGAAGCTGCTTTGAAAACAGAATTCATAAAAGAATATTATTTCCGAGAAATCTGAACATTTTAAAGAGGAGTGGCGGATTTAAGTACACCGACGCTCATTTTTTTACACTGTTTAGGCCTTCAGTTTCAATAAATATTTTTCATTTGCCAAGTATTTGAAATGTAACCAAGACACGCCAGTAAATGCACATTAAACCTAACTTGATTTATGTGAATTTTCATGTCAATCGGTAAAAAACTTTTGAAAATGTCGTAAAAATACCCCCCAAATGTGGCGGATTTAGGCTCTGCGCCAGTACTGTTATTGTCTGTTTCTTGGTAGACACATTGCTTACAGTCAGTACCAGTTTGTTAAAGGGGCACTCTTGGATAAAATAACTATTGAATATTAGCCTATAATATTTTCACTATCTTTACTAATTTGAACCATGAACGCGGTCATTAAAAATTTCAATAAGATTTAATAAAAGTTTCTATTACCAATACGCATAATTATTTATTACTCAATAACTAATATGGACGTACCAAGATAAAATTAAAAGAAAACACTGACAGGTAGTCGGTGAGATAAATTCGTTACACTGTTAGTAACTGACGGTGTATGGGATATACACCCTCAGTGGCTTCATACCATACGAGAGCGAAGACATTACACTAACTAATAATACCCCATGGACAGCGGCTTAAAATTAAACGAATCCGCATTTTAACATAGCGGAAGGAGAATAACCCGGTAGAGATTTTGGTATTTCCAGTAACGTTCTTCCTGTCTGATTTAATTATATCAATCGGGTATACACAAATTGTGAAATACTGTGTAAATTTGGACAAAAAGTAATATGCGATTGGGAACCTTTATAAATATCGTATATTTGTTGATTTAAATGTGAAAGGCCAAGCTTCTAGCAAATGTTATTTATTCTTTAGTAACATAGTTTTAGTCATAACATATAAACTTCTCGTATCAGTTTTCATAAAAAACGCTTTTATAAGCGAGTATAGCATAAAAGACAACAGAATTTTGCGCATCTTTCTATCGATACGCCATTTTGTTTCAAACCGGAAGTGACGTATATTCTTTCCAAACGCGTTAATTGTTTTATATATAGACTGTAAAAATTACTTCAAAACTCTCGAAAACAAAATACTTCAATAAAAAAAAATTAGCCCTCCCTCCTGGTTTTTTGGAAAAAGTGCCTGAGAAACAACTCATTAATATTGTTTAGCCTTACGATAAAATTTAAATACGTTCACATTGCATAGATGTATACTCTATAGGTAGGGACGACTGAACAAAAAGAATGTTACAGTAATTGATATCAGACGAATTACAAATATAATTGGTGAATAATGGGCATTACATATATGTATATATATGTAGGGACAATTGAACAAACGTTATGTTGCATAAATTGATATAGAAAAATTCAATAATACAAATGGTATGGTGAGTACTGGGAATCGTGTAAGATGCTTTATAAGCGCAGTTGCATATATATGTTCACAGAGTTAATATTATATAATAATAATTAGTATTATCGCAAGCAACGTTTGCGGATACGTCCCGACAATTCAAGTTTGGCTGTGGTAGCATTTGTTTACTTAATGCTTTAATGTAAATACTGTAAATAACATAACAAATAAGCACTAAATATTAAATTATATATGTATGTGGATTATATTATTAGTGTGCACTTCTTGATTTACATATTTGATATCTTTATTATCTTATCATAGTTCAGTAAGAACCACTAGTATCTTCACATGGCATCTGATTGAGATCATATTGCGATTACGAAAACAATACCGCGATATAGACATTACAGAAGTTTTAAAGATTGCAACAATATCAAATAGAAACACGTTGATATTTATTACGGAATATAGCACAACAGAGGAGACAGCACCCGGAAGAAGAGACACAACTTATCGTAACAAATGGGGAAAGCTTTAGTGCTGTATTTTGTAACTTCCTCATTTATGACAGAATTACACAGCTTGAGTTTCAATTTTATGGCGGTGTATCTTATTAACCGTCCTCTTTATAAATGTATATATTATATAAATACTGCCTTCCTTGAGGGTGACAGTGCGTCTTGTCAACCCGAGGCACCACTGTCGACCGAGGTCGACAGTGTTTGTCGAGGGTTGACGAGACGCACTGTCACCCTCAAGGAAGTCAATATTTATTTTATTATGCCAAACAATCCCGTATCATTTGCGTACCGGGCGACATAGCGGTTGCGGGCGACATTGCCGGGCGACATATACAATTGTTGCCCGCTGCAGTTTATATGCATTATATAGAAAAATATTCAAGTGAGGTATAATAAATTAAAATATTAAAGCAATTATGATATGATAACAATTGTTCTCGCAAAACATATACAGGTAAGATAATCTAATTTTGCCACGTCCACACGCACATACCATCAATAATGATGAAGTTTGTTGCAACCTCTATCAATTTCTGGAAAAAAATGTCTGCGCACGGGAAGTTTATGTGTCTAATGTTTTACTACTTTATCTATTTTTTTACGATGGGATGAAGTTCAGTGGATCACACTTTTACTCTTGAACACACAGTGCCAAATGTTTGTCTTTCTTGCTTAAATAATGTAAAAGGCATTCTTACCAGTTATTGTGTAAATAATAAAGATACGTGCATATGCACAATACAACTGATTTATCTTTTTACAATACTTGAGGTATATAATAGCTTTTTGTACATCACAATATATTTGATAGTACAAGTCTCTTTTGGCATATTGTTTTCTGGTTTAAAATGTGTTGCAAGGCAAAGCCTTAAATCTTTCATACTATAATACTGTTGTTTACATAATGATAAGTGTACAATACGCATAAATGCGTATATGCATGCTATTTATACAAGTATAAAGAAATAAAGATAAAGTGCACAATGGTCTCACGCTTATAGAGTCTTTCCGGACGAGGCGCATACAGGGTGTTCCAGTGTCCCCCATCCTGATTAATTAAGTGTAGAGAATGACAGGTGTCTACGCTGCAATACAAATGCATGAGTGCAACTCAGTGGATATGGTATGGTATTACAAGTGACAAATGCATGAGTGATTGTAAGTGTGTAGGAATTATAGCTGTCTATGATATAATACAAAAGACAGAGTGCAAATCAGTATGTAGAGAATGATAAGTGTCTACGCTGGAATAGAAATGATGGGTTAAAATCAGTGGGTTTGGAATGACAGGCGTCTATACAAATGGAGGGGTGCGTGAAAGTGTGTCGGGAATGACAGGTGTCTATGCTGGAATACAAATGGAGGAGTGCAAATCAGTGGTATGGTATGGTATTATAAGTTACAAATGCATGAGTGCTTCTCAGTGTGTAGGAATTATGGGTGTATAGGATACAAATGAAGGAGTGCAAATCAGTGGTTATGGAATGACAGGCGTCTATACAAATGGAGGGGTGCGTGGCAGTGTGTAGGGAATGACAGGTGTCTACGCTGGAATACAAATGGAAGAGTGCAAATCAGGGGTAATGAAATGACAATCGTCTATGATGGTATACAAATGGAGGGGTGTGTGACAGTGTGAAGGGAATGACAGGTGTCTAAGCTGGAACACAAGTTGATGAGTGCTTGTCAATATGCAGTGTGATAAGTGTCTATGATAGAATACACATAGACGACTGTTGGCCGCTGGAATACAAACGGAGGACTAAGTATATATTATTATTCATGACAGTACTACTTTCTGTATTCTCTATTTGCGAAATGACGTCATTGTTTTGCGCGAACCTTTACGATGTTTACTTTCATTCGCTCTTTGCAAAATGGCGTCATTGTTTCACGCGAACGTTTACGATGTATACACAATCGTTCGTAATCAAAATGAATTATTTGTCGGTTGTCGATGTTGCAGACGATGAAACTGTTAATGCGTATTGGGAAATTTGAGTTTTTACCAGAGAGTCAACTCCAAAATGATCAACAGAGATCGGAAGGTCCGACCAGATATTAGACATGCTGTTCGACGAAAATGAAACCGAAACAAAAACGGGGATTCCTACGCCGGAGGCTACACGTCAGTTGGTAACCTTAGACTGTTTAAAGTAAAGTTTATATCCACTTTTGGTTGTAATTATAAGAATTGAATGAATTTTTTCTGCATTTCATCGGTGTATGAACTGTCGGAAAAATTACGCCTAATTTGCATAAATGAAATAAATTTGCGTGTTAGTATTAGTTCTGTCGTTTTACAATTAAGCGTTGCAAAAGCATAAACCGAGACTCAGAAACTACGCTGTACATATACAAGTTTTAGTATTTTTGAGAATATATGTTATGGCTACAAATAAACGATTTCCATTTTCAGTGTTTCTGAAACATGCTTTGTGAGTATAAAGAAAAAAATATAAACAGTTTAAATCTTTTCTTCAAGAAATCGTAAAGATAAAAAGTGAGAGTATTGAGATAGATGGCTCCTACCATTTTATATTTTAAAATAAATAATAAAACAAAATAATAATAATAAATAAATAAATAATGCATTCAAGTTATACATCACATATTCAAAAATATATATCCTTAAATACTAAAAAGCTATCAACTCCTTATTGCTAAATTATTTTAAAAAATGCTTAGTAGATACTCAAATATATATTTAAGGGCATGAAACCACATTTGTGGATATTGTTTCGGTTGTGCCATATACATTGTGTATGCCAGATATACAAATTGGACTGTTATTAGAAATATTTAACAACCTGTGAAGTCAATTTTGTTCAAGGTCCATATATAACATTTGTGATTTTGAAACACTATGTTTTTGGAGTATGTGTTTGACAAATACTAAATATTGATACACTTGGAATTATATTACAAATTATGTGTCAAGATCTTCAAACAATGCATTTCTTCGTCCGAAAATCAAATTATAGAATACCAGCAGAATTTAAAGATTTTTCTTTATTTACTACTTAGAATCTTTAAAATACTAGCCGAGAACAAAACTCCGAGCTTCGAACGTAAATAGAAAAATATCAAACTACGACGTCTTCGTTCATCCCTATTAATCCGATCTGGAAAGTGATGGGGCTGTGCAAAAGTGTTTATGGTAAAGAAATTCTTTCACGCAACACTTACCGGTTGGTCTGATGGGCCTGAAAATCGGTGCATAACTGTCTTGATAATGTGACAAATATGTAAATAAAAGTCATCCAGACTTGCATATTTACATTTACATTATACATTTACATTTACATTACATTTACATTTACATTTACAGTTCATATTTACATTACATATTTACATGAACATTAAACAAGCTTACGTCTAATTTTTCATATACATGTTTATAGTAGGCAAAAAAAAATGATTTCATTGCTATTTTGTAATAGGTTTGGCTGTTTATGTCTTTCACTAACAATAAGCATTTAAGTAATTATTTGGGTGTTGTTTGCCTTCAGCGGAAAGTTTTCAACACAACTTCAACTTTGCATATCAGTTTATTTGTAAAATAGTCCCGATTTTTAAATACGTAATACGATACGTTACGAGCTAAAACTGGGAATAGAACAGCTCCATTGATTTTCACCATGTCTATGTAACTGTAAATATATTCAGCAATGGTTTAAGTGTTTTGCAAACAGACTTTGAAATAACTTAAATTAAAGTTTGATAAAATATGGTTCTTCCTTGTTGAACATAGAGAGTGGAATCGCGTGTTCTGTAAACTTGAAAAATGAAGATTTCCACGAAAATGGCTATATGTCGTATATCAATAATTGTAACATAGCTTTGAATTAATATTTAATTTCTAGGCCTCATTGATAATATGTACGTACATATTGGTAGTAAAATATGGTTAGTGAACCTAGATTATTGCTTATGTTTGATACAATTATACAAATTGTCAATTTTAAAGCATTTTATTGATTATACATTTATAATTTAATTCCTTTCCTGATATTGGAAGAGGAATAGTTTCCACTTGTTGCTTTGTTAACTGCGTCACATGCTCGCACGACCGCGTAATCCTCAGTTTAAAATAGTTCAACAGTAAATGTTATTACCTATGATTTCGATGGTTTAATCATTTCCTTCATAATAAGTCAACAGTGAATGTTATTACCTTTGATTTCCTTGGTTTAATCATTTTCTACATAAGCTGGTATTTTGGGGGATTCTTTATTATTTAACCTGTATAGAATAATTGTAATAACGGAAACCAAATACAACATGAAATATGTCTATCAAATGCAGTTAATATTTTTCTAAAAAAGTCTCACCTTCCATCGACTGCATTTACCGTTTCCAGTAGACCTGCAAAACAGAAATGAAATGGTGATTATGTAGCGGATATTTGCATTGTATCACTTAACATAATTCCTGAAACAATATTTCCAGAATTGTTCAGAAACTCCTGTGCATCATTTACCCACATAATAAATATTCCGGTTCAATGCAAAGTTCATCCAACTGAATGAAGTTTTATTCAAGGTCCATCTACCTAATATTCCGAATCAACTTACACCAACCTAATTTTAAAGATGTCTTAATCAACGTCCTACAATCGAATTTTCAAGATGCCTTAATCAACGTCCTACAAACTAATGTTCAAGATGTCTCAATCAACGTCCTTCAACCGAATTTTCAAGACGTCTTAACGTCCTACAACCGAATATTCAAGATGTCTTAATCAACGTCCTACAACCGAATTTTCAAGATGTATTAATCAACGTCCATCCACCGAATGTTCAGGATATCTCAATCAACGTCCACCCACCAAATGTTCAGGATATCCCAATCAACGTCCATCCACTAAATGTTCAGAATCAACGTCCATCCTCCTAATGAACCCGGATGCCCCAATCAACGTCCACCCACCAAATGTTCAGGATGTCCCAATCAACGTCCATCCATCTAATGTTCAGAATCAACGTTCACCCTCCTGATGGTCATGATGTCCCAATTAACGTCCACCCACCTAATATTCACACGGTCTCAATCAACGTCCATCCACCTAATGTTCAGAATCAATTTTCAACCACCAAATTGTGAATATTTTTTAATCAACTTCCACCCAAATAACATTCACAAGGTCTCAATCAACGTCCATTCAGCTAATGTTCAGAATCATCGTCCATTCAGCTAATGTTCAGAATCAACGTTCATCACCAAATGGTCAAGATGTCATTTATCAACTTCGACCCACCTGATATTCACAATGCCTCAATCAACGTCCATTCAGCTAATGTTCAGAATCAACGTCCATCCACCTAAGGTTCAGAATCAACGTTCACCACCAAATGGTCAAGATGTCTTTAATCAACTTCTACCCACCTAATATTCACGCGGTCTCAATCAACGTCCATTCAGCTAATGTTCAGAATCAACGTCACCACCAAATGGTCAAGATGTCTTAATCAACTTCGACCCACCTAATTTTCACAATATTTCAATTAACGTCCACCCACCTAATTATCAGAATCAACGTTCACCCTCCTAATGTTCAAGATGTCCAAATAAACGTCCACCCACCTAATATCCACACGGTCTCAATCAACGTCCATCCACTTAATGTTCAGAATCAATGTTCAACCACCAAATTGTCAATATGTTTTAATCAACTTTCACCCGACTAATATTCACAAGGTCTCAATCAACGTCCATCCACCTAATGTTCAGAATCAACGTCCATTCAGCTAGTGTTCAGAATCAACGTCCATCCACCTAATGTTCAGAATCAACGTTCACCACCAAATGGTCAAGATATCTTTAATCAACTTCTACACACCTAATATTCACGCGGTCTCAATCAACGTCCATTCAGCTAGTGTTCAGAATCAACGTTCACCACCAAGTTGTCAAGATGTCTTTTATCAACTTCGACCCACCTAATATTCGCACGGTCTCAATCAACGTCCATCCAGCTAGTTCAAAATCAACGTTCACCACCAAATGGTCAAGATGTCCTCTATCAACTTCTACCCACCTAATATTCACACGGTTTCAATCAACGTCCATCCAGCTAGTGTTCAGAATCAACGTTCACCACCAAATGGTCAAGATGTCGTTTGTCAACTTCTACCCACACCTACCCCTTCTTCTACACGGTCTCAATCAACGTCCATCCAGCTAATGTTCAGAATTAACGTTCACCGACATAATGGTCAAGATGTCTTAATCAACTTGCACCCACCTAATATTCACAAGGTCTCATTCAACGTTTACCCACTTAATATTAAGGGCGTCGCAATCAGCGTTCGTAGATCATATGGACAGAATGGTCAATGCATGCTTATATAATTATGTGGTTGAGAATGTCTCAAACAACGTTCACCTCCTAACGTTTGTGATGTCATAATCAACATAAAAATTACTGGCATTATTTTTACTATAGTATTAAATGCCTTAACTCCATTTTTTCATCTGCACACAATCCATCCAGCCAGTTGGTGTTAATGATAGCCATCTAATGCATGTGTCATTTATTTGAGATGTATATGTACACATTCTTATTCAATGCTACAATTGCTTGCACCATTGAAATCAGAAAACTTTATAGCTAGTCATTTAAATCCAGAAGTCGGTTTATTCCGAGAGAGAGACCTGAATATAAATCATTGACAACTAGCGTAGTAAATCGTGTGCGTATATCGTGCACGGCTTCAAGGTCACAAGTTTTTGAATACCTTATCTACATGGGGCGTGAAATTATACTCTGTGCAAAGAATTTTACATATTTACAAGCACACATTTTGTGAACGTATATAAATTCGCTTTTTATCGTTTTTGTATTTCATTTGCTTGAAATTCGTAATCATAATTATCTGATTTCTATTTTGAAATACCATCAGACAGATCACGTGGCAAGCTACATTAAAAATTCCTAGCTGTAATAACCATGTAGAAGCTTTGTACGTCATACTCAGGACACTTAAATTCCATTGAAAAGATAATACTTGTTTTCCGCAATTTTTCGCACGTTTCTTTCAGCTTTCTGGTTAACCAAGCTAAACTTCTGGTAGTAATCTAGGTGGTTGTGAATATCTTTCGAAATGTGGACATTGACAAATGTACAATGTATAATGATGTTTTCATGTTTTGTGTGTAGTACTGCTAGTGTGTTTTCTGTTATGTTTTATATGTAAGAAACACAAGAATGTTCAAAATTTGAAACTGTATTGTAAATAGCTTACAATGTCATATTTACCAAAATATACCAAGTTCAGGTCAGTCCTTTGGAAGGGGTCTTTTCATAAACTGGCGTAATCTTCTATAATATTTGCCGACGTTACTGGTAAAGAACGTTTTACCTTTTATAACTATTAAATTACAACTCCAAGTTTTATGTCTTAAAGTACAAAGAATGCTTGGGAGGATACAAATTAAAATCTGTCACGGTTAGCTTTTTTTTTTTTTGAATATAATTTGTTATTTTCGTATATTTATGTATGGACACGCATTATTAATCGCAAATCAAAAAAGTGGGAACAAACCCACGTGCAAAAGACAACATTTTGTACATTTATTTCAAATTACACAAACTATGCAGACAGTAGCATTGTAAAAATTCAACAGGTTACGGTTATTCATAGTCCATTCAAGTTGTATTTGTATACTGGATGCTAATACATTAATTTAATGGTTCGGTAACAATAAATCAGAGGTTAACGCTATATTTTGGCTGAAATTGCTCCAGTGAAGTAACATTTAAAGAATTGACATTAAATATTACGCTATATAATAAAAGTAGCAAACATGTATACAATTGTATGCCTACCTGATTCGATAAATCTAGTCCTACAAACTTTTACAACGATTCGACTGTTGAGCAGGGGTTACACTATCAAGAAGACATGGCGTTTTTTTTGTTCACGATTTAACCAGATATCTACATTTACGGGGGCGTACCTACACCTATTTAAGTAAACGCACACTTTAAGTTACGAATAATATAAATCAAATGTCAGTTAAACCAGTAAGTATTTCGAGCACTTAACCTCGCGAAGAAGGAAATTCCAACCAAATAAATCATATTTTAATTGTGGGCATTGAGATAGTCAGATCAAGATATTCCCTACGGAGAATGCAATAATGTTTGGTCTAGAAGTATTGATCATTATTGTTCAATATTGTATACATTTGCATACTGTTAATACAATTTGTTTGTATATACGAGTTAATATAAATAAAAATCTGTCTTTAAATACTCAAGCACAATAGTTTGAACGATGCATGCTTATCCAGCTATAACTTATTTGTATTATTGTAATTAACTGTCAATTATAATTGGAATATTGTTTATACCTGTATTTTTCCTGATTGTATTTGGATATTTAAAGGACATGCGATGTCCCTTTTGTTTTGTTTTAGGCTTTTTTCAATATCCATATAAAGTGTTACGCTTATTCGTGCGTCTGTAAATACGAGTATGCCTAGGTACGCCCCCGTCTGACACGCGTGTAAATTGCTAACCGAGGTAGTAGTGTACGACGTGTACCTGTTAACTTCCTGAACGATCTGATTCGAACGATATGCGACACTCCATCGATAAACAAACTACCGTTTTATCTACTGAACTTGATACGCGTAAGTGATACAATGGTAAATGTATCTCTTTAGTCATGTGAATAGTTTACATTGTTCCCAATACCAGCAACATACAGACTATGCGCAGACGTCTAAGCTGAATAAGACATTTTTAGCTCGACTATTCGAAGAATATGTGAGCTTTCCTACTACCCCCGGCGTCGGCGTCGGCGTCCGCGTCTTAATTTGATTAAAGTTTTTATTGAAAAGTCTTGTAACTTCAAAACTACATAAGTTATTCACTTCAAACTTGGAATATACCTTTGTCTTCAACTGCAATGTCAGGGGCAACATTCCCCATAACTCTGTTTTGTATTTTGAAAAAGTTATGCCCCTTTTTCACTTAGATTTCTGGTTAAAGTTTATATTTAAAGGTTTTGTTACTTCAAAACTACATTAAGTTATTCACTTGAAACTTGGAACTAAACTTTGTCATCAACTCCACTATCAAGGGTAACATTCCCTATAACTATGTTTTGTATTTTGACAGAGTTATGTCCCTTTTTATGCCCCCGGCATCTTGATGCAGGAGGCATATAATGATTGTCCTGTCCGTCCTTCCGTCCTGCCGTCTTGTCGTCCTTGACAAGGTTAAGTAGATTTAAACGTTTCCTCTAGCACCAACACCGCTTACTACAACACTTTAATACGTACACAGTTGTTGCTTATGACCATTCCCTATCCACCCATATCACCCAACCTCACTTTGAACTTGACCTTGATCTAATTTGCACTTAAAATAATTCAAATGGGCTGTTTCTAGGTGAACTAGATTTTACCGTTTCGTCTATCACCAACACCGCTTGCTACAACACTTGGATACTTATACAGTTGCTGCTTAGGACTATTCCCAATCCACCCATATCACCCAACCTCACTTTGACCTTGCCCTTGACCTAATTTGGACTAAGAAATGGGCTATCCAGCACCAACCGGGGGCATGTGTGTTTATCAAACACAGAATCTTGTTCACATAGATTTTCTGGTTAAAGTTTATATTCAAACGTTTTGTAACTTCAGTACTACAAAAGCTATTCACTTGAAACTTTGTCATCAACTCCAGTAACAGGAGAACATTCCCCATAACTCTATTTTGTATTTTGACAGAGCTATGCCCCTTTTTCACATAGATTATCTGATTAGTTTATATTCAAAAGTTTGGTACTTCAAAACTTCATAAGTTATTCACTTGAAACTTATAACAAACCTTTGTCATCAACTCCAGTATAAGGGGCAACATTACCCATAACTCTATTTTGTATTTTGACAGAGTTATGCCCCCTTTTCACTTAGATTTTCTGTTTAAAGTTTATATTCAAAAGTTTGGTAACTTCAAAACTACATAAGTTATTCACTTAAAACTTGGCACTAACCTTTGTCATCAACTCTAGTATTATGGGCAATATTACGCATAACTCTGTTTTGTATTTTGACAGGGTTATGCTCCTTTTTCACATAGATTTTCTGGTTAAAGTTTATATTCAAAAGTTTGGTAACTTCAAAACTACATAAGTGATTCAATTGAAACTTGGCACTAACCTGTTTCGTCAACTCTCGTTTCAGGGGCAACAGTACGCACAACTCTGTTTTGTATTTTGACAGAGTTAGCGTACTTTTTACATATACTTTGTGGTTAAAGTTTTTGTTCCAAAAATTTATAAACGATACAAGTCAACACATTAACGTTTTGTATTTTAACAAATATATGCCACTTCCGCTATCAAAAATATGTACCAACTGAAATACTTCAAATAGTCGAGCGCGCTGTCCTCTGACAGCTTTTGTTTACGGTCCATATCAAGTCGTTTGATGAAAGTAAGGTCACGATACTATTTCAATATATAAAATACTACTTCTATCACATTTGGTTTTTATACAGTTTTATCTCGTAATTACGAGATAAGAAGTCGTATTTACGATATATTATGTCGTAATTACGACATACTAAGTCGTAATTACGAGATAAAAAGTCGTAAGTACGAGATAAAAAGTCGTAATTACCATATGCTATGTCTTAATTAGGAGATGAAAAGTCATAATTACGAGATAAAAAGTCGTAATTACGATATATTATGTCGTAATTACGAGATAAAAAGTCGTAATTGCGAGATAAAAAGTCGCTATTACGATATACTATGTCGAAATTACAAGATATTAATTCGTAATTACGAGATAATTTTTCTAATATTGAGTATTTTTTTATTTTTTTTTTATTTTTACACCTGGTACCAGGACGCTTCAATACTTTTGCCTATTAAAACTGTAATAATATAAATAACAAAAATATACCTCTTTGTGTTTATATAGGAATATATTAGTTATTATTAGTTCTTTTGCACACTTAATTTGGTATGAAACACCCCCAAAAGTCATTTTAAGAAAGAAATGCGTGAAAATAAAACACCATTAATATACAACATAATGCAAATGCACACGTTGTGGTGAAATCAGCACCGTGGATGTGACAACGGAATATTTTCCTTAAAGGGATCTGTTCATAGATTGGCAAATTGACAATTTGCACATTTTTGTCAGTGAAAAATACATGACAGATAAATCAGCGAAATAACACTAATTACAAAGAAATATATTGAAAATATCGGTATTTTGGAAAACACGTGTATCACGTTTTTTGTTAGTCCGAATGCTTTAGTTTTTGCAGTTAAGACATTAAATGACATTTTTTCAATAATGCAAGTCCCTTTAAACTGATAGAAGTCAAGTGGTGCAGAAATGACCGAAATATTGATATTACTATTTCGGTCACATCTGCATCGCTAATTGTCAATGTTATGATTTATGACATATGGCCCGTTGATTGCCGCGGCTTAGGGGCCAGCATGATGGATGATAATTTAATTGACCATGCGAAATGGCGACCGACTTTAAACAACAAGGGATGTACGATTTTCCAATTTCAGAGAAGGCGCGGTCACTTGCCGAAATATTGGGGCGGCGGCCTCCGCCCCTGCCGCCCCATTGCCAACGCCCTTGGTCCCGCCATCGCAATTAAAAATGTACGTATAAAGCGCTTTCAAATATGCACAGATACTTTAGATTAACTTTAATTATTCCTCTTTGGATCTAAGTAAGTGTTGATGGAAAGGATAAAATTTTATTTAGCTTAAAGTAATTATGTTTTAGGGAACGCTTTGTTCACTTTGAACATACACCAATTGTTCTATGTTTAAAAATTTAACGGTGTTAGAATGTATACACAAACTTTAACAATACTATTCGATTAAACAAAATCCATGTTCCGGCAAACCACATTTCATTGTATAATTATGACTAAATCTTGCCAAACGCATAGTACCTTAAGACTGTCGCTGCTGTCATGTGATAACAATATTTATTTTTATCAATTTATATACAACGTTGTTAATAACGCAACTTGTTAAGGTGACTTAAATCCCTTTTGGGCCGGGTGTTATATATGTTGTATCTGTATTTACTCATAAATGTGAATGTTATACACAAGTCACGCTAATAAAAATTTACTTACACACTTTCTTACTTACATACTTTCTTACTTACTTATAACAAAAATACTAGTTGATACGTCAACGAGCTGGAATAACTTCATTTCTTGCATCTAATCTGACAAATTGCTATCCAATTACAACGTAAGTCAAATAGTCTTGACAGCTCCTGGTGGTACAGTCTCGTTACTAGTATTGCATGGATCATTTGTAGACTGTTTCTTTTGGCTTTTCTCTTGAAGTCAATGCCAGTTTGGCAAAAGCAGAAACGTGTGATTTGCATGTCTTTTCGTGAGCAGTTTCACAATTCATCCCAATAGTGTTATTTTTGAAAAAGAAAATGCCGTCAGCTGTTCAAAGGTCACACATTTTGCATGATACAAGCAGTAAGAGCCAAGTGAGCGTATTTCAAGGTACCCGCGGTAAAATGGAGACCGGATACCCGAGTTCAAAATTACTACACTTTCCATTCGTAAAAGGCATACTAGTTTTATTACACATTTTATTTAATGGGAATGAGTATTTTATGTGAATTTCTCACAAATAAGAGTGCATGAGTCACGAAGAATACTTGGGTGTAATTTATATTTCGTTATCAGCTTAGTTGTCAAACGCGACACTTTTAACCTCGTGGAGTGCTAACGGACAAACTGACAGAGTTGTGATTCTTTATATGTTGTAGTGGTGTGTAGCCTATTTAGTCATCAGCGGTAACGTCCCCTTATTCCATTCGGAGATATTCGCTCTACATCGAACAAAATGGCGACTGACAAGTAATAGATTTTGATTTTTCATTTTATTTCACAAGTTGTCACATTTACTTGTATCTTATTTACGATCTAACAGCGGTCGTATTTAAGAGTACGTTTATAACTAATCGTCAATCGTTGCTAATTTGTAAACGGGATACCAGTCGGTGAATATTTGGGATTTTTATTTTGCCCATTGTTCGTTCATCGTTTTAACTTATGTAGCATGGTAGGCCAGAGAAGGAAGAATAAATCGTTTAAACTCATTTTCATTCTTTAGTTTATGTACATTTAGGTTTAAAGATTTAATAACAACTACAATTGTACTTAAATGGATATAATGATTGTATGTTTAATGAATATGTTGGTATTGTTAGATGGGGTCTACTAGTACCGGACTTGACACTCGACACCAACAGGATTCAGTAAATCTTGAGTTAAAATTAATTAAAATTAAAATATTAATGTTGAAATATATTTTTGGTATGAGTATAATCATTGTGTTGACAATATATCAAATATATATCCCATTATTTTACCAAATGACCAAAAAAATTAGAGCACTAGCAATCAAATCTTTCTGCTATTTATTTTATCAAATAAAACAAAAAGACATACCGTAATCGTTTGAATATGATACTCACTCGTGTATAATATGCGGCCCTGACTTTTGCCCAAATTTTTTGGTAAAAATTGAAATTCTGAGTATAATACGCATTTAAAATCCAGAGCCTGTGTCCGAATCTACAATCAACAAAAAAGCGACGCCATTGATGTTTTTGTGTCAATATATTTACGTCTTGTGGAAATTGCAAAACGTAATATCGTTATCATCCACTTTCGTACCCAGTCGCTATATATTGTTACCGGTAATTATTGGGTATTTGACAATTTCATTGATAATTCTATCATAGACAATTTGTTGCCATCAATGGGCTTGGTGTGGTGCCATAATTACACTTAACAAGCAAACACGCAGCGTTTTTATAGCATTTTATTCAGCTCAGTAAAAAATAATAAAGCAAAAAAAATTATTACTTGATTGATCACTATTTTTACAATATGAACTTTATCCGATGCACGCACATTGCAGTACAAGATTTACGCATGTTCAATGGGAATACCCACATTGATTGGACTTTAATTACAGCATATCTTTAAATAGAAACAATCCCAAAATGCACTTGATACTTTCGAAAAATTACGAACGTTTTTGTGTTTATGTCATTCTTAAACACATTTATCGTCAATATCGGCCAGAATTTGCTTTTGAAAATAAAAGTCGTGAATATACAGGATTATCGAGTAATGGATAGAGACGTGAATAGTCATATGTATCCAGTAATTGGTACGGTCGGGTTCACACGTATCTATAAGGAAAAGGGTTAAGCAAATATTTGAACATACAATTTTCAGGTAAACTCTTTACTTTCAAGTATAATACGCACCCCCTACTTTTGATAAAAAAAATTATGGTAAAAAAAGTGTGTTTTATATTCGAACGATTACGGTACACAAAAAACTTCACACTTAGTCAGATTACTAGAATAACCAAAGCATACGCTTTTGGTTAATTCGCTTTCAGTACATTGACAGGAAGCGCATTTTGCTACAATCTGAAACACTTTTTATATGCATTGGTAGGCTACACAACACCAAATGTCAGCAGAGGTATTTGTTTATTAATAAACATGAATGTAAAAGCCCTTACTTTAAATTATATATTTAGAAAATGTTTTCCTCTTTTGTCCATTCCTTATTTTATTAATAGTGTACTAATATTTGGTAAAAGCAGTTCAAAAGCTAGATTGTGGCTTTCACTACGTTGGCACTAAGAAATACAACTTTACAAGTCAGTTGCCAAATTCATTTAGTGAAAATACCTGTCATTTTGGCTACTGGTAAAGCTAATATATTAATAGTTTATTGCTTAAAATTGTGTTGCAGGCAATTTCATGGGGCTTAGATGCTTAGTGATGGAGAATTATGGGAACTAAGAGGTTGGACGTCAATACCGCTACCGTGTCTGAATTCGAACAGTTGATTGGAGTGGGTCACCTCAAGGCTGAAGCCATTGTAAAGCAAAGAAAGGTGCCCGTCTTTGTTGCCTGCAGAGATTTTTTAATGGTTAAAGAACAGATATTTTATGATGCTGTAAAAGAAACATGCACTGTATCTATATGTATAACAAAAGTATTATATAATTCAACTGTTTATGCTGTATGTCTTGATGGCTTACACAGTTTTTGTATATTATTTAGATACGGTGTTATTATACCAGATTATGGATTGAAAGTGCCAAACTAATAATAATAATTATTATTATTATAATAAAAATTCATACATATATTGAAAAAAAAAGTTCTGTTCTATCCTGTGACATTAACATTCTGTGTTTGGAGACATTGACATGAATCTTCCTGGACTACCAGTGTATCAGGGCTTTTTTTTCACCATTTTGGGAATATGACCTATACCCACGAAATTGGGAATTTTTAGCGTCAATTCACCTAAAACTGGGAAAAATTTAATTATTTTTTGATTAATAAAATTTGAATTATTATATATAAACTACATAAAAAAGAGAGTTCTGAACAAAAAAAATCAGAAAAGCAGTTATAACATCTTCCAACAGTCTTTATTTCTACACTGAACATCTCTTATTTCCAAACATTTGAAAGTCAAACCAACCATTCGGAATTTTTGCACTGGATTTGGGGGGAAAATGTACTTTTGCCATTTGGAATATGACCCAATAATGGCTCTAAAATTGGCCAATAATTGGCCCTGTGTATGTTGCAAAATCCAAGTCTCTCAGTATCCTCCAATTATTTTTATGAAATGTGTCAGAAATTCCTTCTCAGGTTCTGTCTGGTCATGGTTTTGTCGTGCTGTTGCAGGTGCTGGGCGGATTCCAGTCAGTCAGTGACCTTGGAGAAGTGCCAGGGGTGGGGCAGAGTGTGATAGACCTAAACAGGAGTCAGCTGTGCTGCAACACGTCTCGAAGGGCTAGCAGGTATGGGAAGGGCTCCCCTAGGGTTAATTTCATACCCCTACTTTATAGGATTCGTGCGTATATGATTCATGCGTAACTTGTGTGGGGATTGGTTGTGAAATACTTTCTACGTCCCTTCTCCCCCTACCTCTGATTCAAGTAGGACAGTTATCAGTTACAGAACTCCAGGTAATTTTTCAGTCGAGGGGTATTTCACTAATGAATATTTAGATGATGAATGAAATTAAATCACTAAGATTTTTCAGGAGTATTTTATATCACCCTCAAAGCATAACAAATGCACGTTGAGTCTAATGCATCACTCTTGCTTTAAATTCTAAGCCATGGAAAACTGATTTTCCAGGTGGTCATTCTTTTCAGCAACTTTTTTATGATCATGTTTCTTTTCTGGACACATTTTATAACGTCAGTCAAAGATTATTAATAATGGGACCGACAATATTTTCTGAACTAAATGCCAATGATATTTACTTGAAGAAATGGAGCATTTTCATTTGGCTCGCCATGATCTGTCAAACTTGTAAGGCACAACATGCAGACGCTTGTTAAAAGAAGGCAGCGTCTCCGTGACTGAGACTGTAATTTGGACAGCTCTGGCTAAACCTGACAATGTGTGAACGAAAGACGGGAACCAACCAGTTGTGTTTACATGGAAGTGCAATTATGAAACAGCTGATCAAATAATACGGAGTCGGCAAGGGAAGTACTCCTGATAATATCATACAATGCGTTTGGTGGATTTTACTGTGAGTTTTTTTACTCACTGAAATTTATTTTCATTCATATTTGGAAACTTTCCATGCGTATTTTACGCAGATACGCATCTTATCTGGACATCTGGTCAGTTAATGGCGTATGTTTACTTGGTACTGGTAAACCGCGTAGATCGTTAGATCGGCTAAGCTTGCACAGGAAATGTGTAAGTAGGTTAACTGAACTCCATTATATGACTGAAATAGTGTTTAATACAGCGAAAAAGCCAAACAAACAAAAACAAAACAAACAGCGTATTTCTCCATATTTATTTTCTGCTGAATAACTTCTAAATGCCTGGAATGATTTTCATTTCACTGCAGATTATTATTTCCCTTGACCAGATGATGTGTCGCGTACATGACCAATTCTTGACTGGCAAAGGTAATGGTCACAGTTGAAGGTCATTATCTGTGTCAAAGCAGTATGTGGGAGTATTTATAAACTTTAGTGATAGCTATGCTCTATATCTGTAGGCTCTAGGGGTGTGATTTTTCCCACTCGCTGGTTAAGTTTTCGATGAACTCCATACAAACAATTTTCTGAAGGATCAAGAACAGTCTTTTATCCCATCTTCACAGTGTCATTGACGAAATAACACACCGTGGGATTAAATTAAGTCTATTTCCACACTGTGGAATATAGGAAACACGAGCAGTATAATGACGCTATTTCCACACTGTGGAATATAGCAAACACGCGCAGTATAATGACATCATATTGTTGATTTTAACTACTGCGTTATATTTTTGTTGGTGTTATTTAGTATGTTTTCTTTAGTTTATTCACAAAAGAAAGGCAGAAAATGATAAATATAGAATGCTAGGTAAGTGTTGATTAAAGATTAAAATTTATTTGCTGAGCATGAAAACGTGAACAACTCACCAAGGCTCGTGGTTCAGGTTTTCTAAGCCGAGGCTAAATAAACTTATCTTTATTCAACAATAACCTAGTATTCTCTATAACTGATCTTGATCATCCAGTTGAACTGAGCACATTCTAAAAAAAAATTTCATTTTGAAGTAACATTTTGTCTGGATAAAATAACATGAATGGCTGGTATGTTTTGATTAAAACCTTCAAATCAGACTGTAAACTTATATCCATAGGTATTGTAATTGTGTATGATATGGAGTTGGTGAACAGCTTATATTGAACCAGATTTTATGTGGACCCCGTGTTTGAGTCTGATACTGAAAAATCAGGTTCAAGTTCTGAGTCACTACATTTAAAGTTCATTACCTGAAGCTGATGACCATTTACAGAACAGAATTGTCGACTAAATGAACTTACAATGTTTAACAGTTTGCTAGGGCCTAACAAAATTTCTGTGTTTCGGGCAACCCGTCCCTACCTAGTGAAAACCCCCAGACCCTAAAGTTTTTGAAGACGATTGTTTTCAGTGAAATCCGCATCAGATTTAAGAAAAAAAATCAATGTTTTTTTTAGCAAAATGTGTCTTTAAAAAAAGTTTTAAAAAACTCACTTGCGACCCTAGCTAGCTATTTGAGACTGTTGGCAGAAACACACAATTTATTTGTTTTGGCCTAATATGTTGGATTATTGAAACCCTTTGCTGTGAGGTGCGTCGTGGGAAAACCTGACTTAATGCATGTGCGCAAAGTGTCGTCCCGGATTAGCCTTGCAGTCTGCACAGGCTAATCCAGGACGGCACTTTCCGCCTACAGTGGATTTATGTTTAGAAGAGACTTCATTGAAACAGAAAATACCATTAAAGCGGAGTGTCGTCCCGGATTAGCCTGTGCGGACTGCACAGGCTCATCCGGGACGACACACACATGCATTAAGTCCAGTTTTCCCACGACGCCCCTCAATTATTTTTACTCCAATGACGGGAGTAATGTGGAAAATTCCACATACCGTAAAAACTCAGTCATAAGTCGATATTTTTTTCCTTCAAAAATCGACTAAAATTACAGTCTCGACTTATGAGGCAGTTCATGAAAAAAAAAAAGGAAATTCAAGGAAGATCGATCCTCGCGGCGTCGCGGTAATGGTTGTTTGTTGTTGTTGTTGTAGAGAAAACTTGTTGATTTATAACACAAAACGTCTTCTATTAACTGATACTTACCAATTAATATAATCACAGTTTGCAACTTTACTCTTTTTTTATTTTGATAATTTCATAGGAAGTTTCATGTTAGCAGTTGTCTTTTTTAACTGTGAAATCGTAAACAAAGAGTCAAGGTCAAGGGCATTAATACAAGTCTCACGAAAATTCGCAATCTGCGTGAATTGACACTTTGACGTCATCAAAGTAAAGCCGATTTCTGTCAAGAAGCCATAAAATAACCCTTTCTCGCCGATAAAATTGGCTTCCTTTGTCTAGAGAAGCGACATGCTTAACCAATCACGTGTTTGTTACTCAGTGGCAATCGTCCAATTATGTTAGAGCACATGCATAGCTCCGCCTTTCGAACTTTTACAGAGAACGAAGGTGGAGTTAACGGCCTCTTGGTTATGTCAATCATTGTTATAAAATCACGTTTTTACCAACATGTTAATCAATTGTTTTGATAGTCATATTAAAAGTACCGGTACCGGTACAAAGATTGGATTACAGTGATCAAATTGTTTCATCAGATTAAAAGCGTACTGTTGGTGAAAATAGTTTGTGGGTTATTACTAGCGTGGATTGTTAGAGTGCAAACTTAATATTATTAATATTATTAACTAGATTTTAAAGTGCATAAGTAATATCTGGATTTAATAATTAGATAAAAAAAAAATGGTCGTCACCTCCTTCCTGAAGTGCGGGATCTCGAACAGCATGGATGGCACACAGGATGATGCAATGTTCGAGGACCTCGTGATGATTGGACGACCATCAGAAGTTTCTGATGTGTCTGTGCATGCTGCTAGTGATGAGTGTGATGATGACGATTCATATGTGTACGGTGATAGGTTGACGGATGAGCAAGTCGCTGCTCTGTTCAACAGTGACAGTGACTCAAGTTTTGGTGGATTTTAATGTTGGATTATTACTAGTTATCAAATTGCAAGGTAATTATATTGTTTACTGCACTAATATCTGGATAATTTTATTGGATAAAAACATTAAACCGGACAATGAATTTGACGAGGCCTTTGTCATTTTACTGACGCATATTTTCATTTTCCCAATTTCTAGTAATTCTGACTCGACTTATGAAGTGAACATAATCAAAATCGCCAATTTCGTACCATTTTTTACCCCCCGACTTATGAGCGGGTAGACTTATGACTGAGTTTTTACGGTACTTAGGTTCCAGAAAAAAAGATCTGATTACCACACATATCTTGTTTCTTTTCATAGTTGTTGCACCTAAAGCCGGGAACGGTGAAAATGTGTATTGATTACTTGCAAGGTTTTCTGTACCAACAATATATAATTGTGGTCTATTAAAGAGAAGCTTCAATTAAATATCAGTCGTTTGAGGATGAGTGTCTTGGAATGAACATGATCTTGTAGCAGGGATGGTATTTATAAAGAATCTTAGTCGTAAATCTACATAGTGACATAAATTGAAATAATCGAATAAAGTTAATTATCATATATTTTGATTTAAAATGTAAAAAAAGATAAGTAAATAATAACCATTGTTGTAAAAGATGTAGAGGTGGAAACTTCAATACATGTATATACAATGACGTTTGTTCTAGGTTAGGCATAAAAAAATATGTTTGTTTCAGGTAACATGCCCAAAAAAATTAGGGTAGGTAGGTCGGGATTTTCTTTTCTTTCTTTTTTTTTTTTGTAAATGGTCAACTTGTAGATTCTAAAACTGAATAAATATTCAAAACGTATCAGTAATATCCTTAAACATTGTTTATAAGTGGATACTATCAAAAACAAAACACTTCTTTATCCAAAAACACGTTTAATTATTGAAAAAGGTAAATAAACCAAAAATCAATCTGACAAACCCAATAAAATGTTCTAGGGTCGGGGCATTTTTTTTAGGGTAGGTCGGGTTACCTGAAACAAACATTTTTTTTTTACGCCTTAGGCCAATCAAAAAATTAGTTCTGTTTCTGGTCTCCTGCCCCAAAAAATAAGGGTCGGTAGGTAGGGAATTTTTAATTTTATTTACTAATTTTGTTTGATGATGGGAGAATTGTGTATGTGTTCCACATATGTTTCTATTCAAATGAGTATCATGTATTATGGTACTTCATGTATTATGCGCACATTTTTACCCTGAAATTCAGCTATGAAAATTCGGCATGTGTTGTACAAGGTATCAGTCTTTTCAGTCATGTTTTTTTTTTTAATTTACTGGTATTTTATTTTATATTTAATTCGTAATATTTTATTATTCCAATTCCAATAGTCAGTTGCATTAAACATAATACAATATTGATAGCAAAAGTGTGGTAGAAAAAAACAACAGCAATGAAGAAATACATAACATCTCATTAACATTTACCTTCAGTTAACATACACGGTTAGGAGACTCACCGGACCACCTCATTTCGAGGTGTTAAGAAAATGTCTGGTGGCGACTTCCGAGGTGGTCAAAGCTTGTCAAGATTCATAAACGTCAAATTACTTATAACGTTTACATATTTATAGACTGTAGAGGCGATACAGAAAAAAGAAATACTTGTCAATGGCGAAATGGGCGAAATAGAGCACATTGTTGAAGAACTACTTACTCTAGGAAATATAGATACAGTTGATGAAACACTGTATTTTTAGCCTTCCTTGTTAATTAAGCAACACAGTTGTTTAATATACGAACACTTCTAAAACCGAAAAAGGAAGAATAAACACAATAACTTGACGTTTATGATTCTTGACAAGCTTAAGTTGTGTCTACCAGTTCTGCTTTCGGTTTCATGAACATCAGCCAACTTAGCACCACCGGACCACCTCAGCATCACCGGACCACCTCATTTCAAGAAAATCGCAGAAAACTAAAAAAAAGTAAAAAATTATTGGAAACCATGTAATGCATATGTAAAGACATTTATATTTGTCATCATCGTCAGTCGTAACACTACTTATACCAAATCTAACATATTTTACATTACCAGAACTTGTATTATACTTACGCAAAATGTCATATGTTTACCGATTCTAACATTGTTGTTTGCAAACTGTTTTGGACATTTGGACAAGCTATGTTACTTTTTTGTTCGAAATTCCATTGGACCATCTAGAACATAATAGTAGGACCCCATGACATACCTCTATTTACTCTAAATTTAACTACCCGTATTAGCATTTACAAAGCTTTATATTTACCGTCATTTTCACTGGTCAATAATTTAAATTCAGACCAAGTTTGAAAATGAAATCTCATATCCACGAGGTCATCAGATTTTAACTCTTTGTATGTGCTCAGTGCTTTACTGTTTCTTTGTTTTTTGAAAATATTCTATCTGTCGTGTATGCCTGCAATTTAATGGGTGTCTCATATACCAGTGGTATTTTTGGTATCCAATGAAACATTGACAACATGTGGCGCGTCGTGAGAAAACCGGTGTAAATGCATGTGCGTAAAGTGTCGTCCCGGATTAGCCTTTGCAGTCCGCACAGTCTAATGCAGGACGTCACTTTCCGCTTTTATGGTATTTTCTGTTTCAAGGAGGTCCTTTCTAAACATAAATCCACTGTAGGCGGAAAGTGCCATCCCGGATTAGCCTGTGCAGACTGCACAGGCTAATCCGGGACGACATTTTACGCACATGCATTAAGTCCAGTTTTCCCAGGATGCGCCTCGTATCAACATTACAAACATTATCAGACGACTGGTACCATAGTTTTGCCACGATGCGCCTCGTATCAACGTAACAAACATAATCAGACTACTGGTACCATAGTTTTGCCACGATGCGCCTCATATCAACATAACAAACATTATCAGACTACTGGTACCATAGTTTTGCCACGATGCGCCTCATATCAACATAAGAAAAATTATCAGACTACTGGTACCATAGTTTTGCCACGATGCGCCTCATATCAACATAACAAACATAATCAGACTACTGGTACCATAGTTTTCCCACGATGCGCCTCATATCAACATAACAAACATAATCAGACTACTGGTACCATAGTTTTCCCACGATGCGCCTCATATCAACATAACAAACATAATCAGACTACTGGTACCATAGTTTTCCCACGATGCGCCTCATATCAACATAACAAACATAATCAGACTACTGGTACCATAGTTTTCCCACGATGCGCCTCATATCAACATAATAAACATTATCAGACTACTGGTACCATAGTTTTGCCACGATGCGCCTCATATCAACATAACAAACATTATCAGACTACTGGTACCATAGTTTTCCCACGATGCGCCTCATATCAACATAACAAACATTATCAGACTACTGGTACCATAGTTTTCCCAGGATGCGCCTCATATCAGCATAACAAACATTATCAGACTACTGGTACCATAGTTTTCCCACGATGCGCCTCATATCAACATAACAAACATTATCAGACTACTGGTACCATAGTTTTCCCACGATGCGCCTCATATCAACATGACAAACATAATCAGACTACTGGTACCATAGTTTTGCCACGATGCGCCTCATATCAACATAACAAACATTATCAGACTACTGGTACCATATATGTCTTAATAAACGCCCCCGAAGATTTTACAATTTTCTAAAAGGGGCATAAAATAGGAGTCCATTTCTTGGTATTCTGTCCTGGATACCAGTACATAGACAGTGATTTTTTTCACCTTTGGGGGAAAGGTGTCAGGACCCTTCAGATGGGGGAATTTTAAGCCCAAAAGGGAATTGTTTTTTTGTTTGTTTTTTAAGCATTATTACATGTTAATATTCTACTTTGTTTATAAAACATGAATGAATTGTTTTGCTATTATGCACTTACTTGGTTAGATGAAAAATTGCTGCGAATGTTTACGAAAATTCCTCTATCTTAATCAATTTTTGTCAGATTTGGGTTAATAAAAAAAAATAAAGCTAATATTCTGAGGGGAATTTTAAGGTAAATACAGAGGAAAAATATATACTTTTTTTAGCAGGGGAATGCGGCCGAATTTCGGCGCCAAATTGGGCCTTAAATAAACACTGATAGACAACACTATAATTGGACTATGTACGCTCACTCAGTATTAATTTCTTTTAAAAGATCAACAAAAACAGATGTTTGGGCATAGATTTGCATTTGTAAGCTCACTCTGCATACATCAAAGAGTCTAAAATTGGACATTGAATGTGCATAAGCACCAGGAAGTTGATTACATAAAGTACTAAACCCTCTAATTTCCTGTATTGTTCCTCATTTTGTATCGGATACTGTAATAAACTTTATTTTCGAAAGTTGATTATTTTGCTATATAATAATTTCTGATTTATTTGCGAGAACCCTGTGTTCTGAACACTGCTAATTAAACCGATAAAGACCCATTGTATGAAAGTTGTTATAAACAAGGGTTGGACTGGTTTAATCTGTACATGTAGCAGTACTTTACAGTGATACTGACATGGTAAGGGTGGACAAACACAACATAGATTTAGACTGTAGACACATCATGTACAAATTGCCATACATTATGTTCGTAAAATGAAGGATAAAATTTACGCATGGTGGAAGATTGCGCGACCTCGGTCATTAGTGAAATATATCCCAAATTAATTCTTAGTGAATAAAAGGATTTTTACAGTAGTCACTTTTCCAATGTACTAAGATATCTGAGGAATTTTGACCTGCCCGTAAGTATTTTAATCAGCTGTCATATACTTAAATTTTTTTATACCCCCACAAACGAAGTTTGGGGGGGTATATAGGAATGAGCTTGTCGGCCTGTCTGTCCATTGGTCTGTCGGTCTGTTGGTTTTTGGTTTCCGGATGATAACTCAAGAAAGGCTTGACATATTCAAATAATTTTTGGTACACATGTGTAACACCATACAATACAGGTCAAGTTCGATGTTGGTTACAAACCACTAAATTTTGACCGAGTTATGGCCCCTTTTCGACTTAAAATGCCCTAAAACCATGGTTTCCGGATGATAACTCAAGAAAGGCTTGACATATTCAAATAATTTTTGGTACACATGTGTAACATCATAGAATACAGGTCAAGTTCGATGTTGGTTACAAACCACTCAATTTTGACAGAGTTATGGCCCCTTTTCGACTTAAAATTCCCTAAAAACATGATTTCTGGACGATAACTCAAGAATGGCTTGACATATTCAATTAATTCTTGGTATACATGTGTAGCATCATAAAATACAGATCAAGTTAAACTTTGGTTACAAACCACTAAATGTTGACAGAGTTATGGCTCCTTTTGAAATTAAATTTTTCCAAATACAATGTTGACTATTCACAAATTAAAGCATTCTCTCTCTGTCCATTTCTTTTTTGTGACAAGGCCATATTGTGGGTGTATATCCGTCACTCAGGTGACAATTCTAGTTTTTTTTAAACATGTGTAGTATTTCACACCTTGTTTTTCAGATATTTATTTCCTTCTAAACTGATATTTGACATCTCAGCGAATGTTTATCTTATTGGTATTCTGTTAGCGTGTACTGTGTAAATCTGCAGAGTTGTAAGAGCCATGAAAATTACAGGAGATGAATTTAAAATTGTGGTTTATTATAGGTGTTTTTATGAATTCCAAATTTAAGTTGAATCACAATGGAAATGCTGTGAAGGATGTATGGGAATGGAAATAGCATTATTTGTGTAATAAGATATTATTCTGTTATTATATAGATCTATTGTAAATATTCACCTATTTATATTTTTTGAACTATTTCTTCAAACTTGACTTTATATGGTTTAAAGTGTGTGTTGAACTAAGTATGTGTAAATATAAATTTGTTTTCTTGGCCAAAATTAAAATTAACTTTGTTTGCCATTGCCTACCTACCGAGGAAAAGGACCCTACTCGAAAGGTTTTTTTCTTTGTTAAATCGAACCAGTTTTTTTTTAAATTCCAAATATTATATTTTTTTTTGGGGGGGGGGGTAAATAAAAGCTCGCTGTTCTTTCATTTCCATTGGGTTAATAAATTAACTGTATCTGCTAAACCCTTGCTCATAATAGGCCATATCAAATGCAATTCTAATCATGTTTTATCAAACTGGTGAAAACAACAGGCAGTTTGTCAGCGTTCATTGTCTAATTAAAGATGATTGCTAGCAAGCTCTTGTTATATCAACAGACACTTGATTATATTATTAAAAGCAATGTCTGTGTTATATGCTATATTTTGACGCTATATTGATCATTCACAAATGTGCATTAAAAAAAAAAAAGCGCCTACATGTACCTACCTACCCGTTACCAGCAACCTTGGGTAGGCAATGGCAAACAAACAATTTTTTAAGGTTGGCCTTGTTGGAAAATTTATTGTTGAGGTAAACAGATATTTTCAGGCTGTAATTTGTGCAAAGTTCAGTTGATAAATGATAGAATAATCCATTTACTAAAAATAGGGTGAATCATGATTTTCTGTTAAAAACACGCTGCAATCTTCTCTATTTAAATTCTTTGATTTACCTTTATTGACTCATCCATATTTATAACAAGTCTCACTTGCATGAAAATGGACTTAAAAGTATCCATGTCATTTTTTAATCACCGTAATTGTTCTGTTTATTTTCAGAGCCATTCGTGTGAGAAATGCTAGTCAGTCAAGTAACAGCAGTCCCACTAGAAAAAGTGGACATTCTCGACTCAGGCTGAAGCAGCGGGGTGTCTTCAAACGTTCCAAATCAACCGCGCTTGCGAAAAAAGCAAAAAGTCTGAAAGAGTGCAGTAAACAAGTTTGTGAAAATGGTGTAAAAAACTGTAAGTCAAGAGATAAAATCTCACCTAAAGACCCAGAAAAGTCTTTATTCTCAGCCAAAAGTGTGTATGATGATGGGCCGTCAACATCAAATTCTAGTAACATTTCCGCGTCAGAATGTTGTAATTTAAAACCATTACATGACAGTCACAGAACGCTTATTGAGTGGCCCTCAAATAAAGATGACAATGATGGTGAACAGGATTTGGAAATGGAGGAGGAGGAGGAAGTGGAGAGTATTCAAGGGGATGTAAATAACGTTAATAGTGATATGGAAAGGGAAGACAATTCGGAGGAGGAATCAAATACATCTGATGTTTCTGATTCTGTTTATAGTTTAGTAAGTAAATAAAAATGCAAATACCAGTAGATTTGGCAAATCAATCAGGGCTCACTCTGGATGAAACATTTGAGGCGCGTTGTGGGAAAACCGGTCTTAATGCATGTGCGTAAAGTGTCGTCCCGGATCAGCCTGTGCAGTCAGCACAGGCTGATCCAGGACGGCACTTCCCGCCTAAAGTGGATTATGGTTAGAAGAGACTTCCTTGAAACAGAAAATACCATAAAAGCGGAAAGTGCCATCCCGGATTAGCCTGTCCGGACTGCACAGGCTAATGACACTGCGCACATGCATTAAGCTGGTTTTCCCACGACGCGCCTCATTTCTTTTGCCAATTTTAACATACTGCATTTAAGTCCTGCTGATTTTGAGTACCATTATTTTATTTTATAGAGGTTTATGAAGAAAAACTTGTCACCTGACACAATTTTATGTAGCCATATGCTGCAAATTTGTAACACTTAGCTTTCTCCATTAGGAGAGTGGCAGAGTGAGCCTTAAAAACAAGTACCACCAACCGTGACACTAGTGTTAGCTGTTATTGCTTATTTTGGTTCATACATACTATACCAGGTATTAGATATTTACACATTTATTGAACTAAGTTTTGTTTGGAAAGAAATCATCGGTTATTAACTGTTAATGTCAGTTACCTGATTTACCCTATAATTTTTAGCTCGACTATTCACTGAATAGTCCGAACTATACTACTCACAAGTTCATCGGCGTCGGTGTATGCTCGTGTTAAGGTTTTCATTCAACAAGCACATATCTCTGTAACTACTAACGATATTCAATTGAAACTTCACACATGCCTTCGGAGTCATTATGTGAGGTCACTGACCAAGGCCCATAACTCTGATCTGCAATTTAGCAAAATTATGCCCTTTTTTGTACTTAGAAATTCAGGTTAATTTTGCGTGCAACAACTGCATATCTCTATATCTACTACAGGTATTCAATTAAAACTTCACACATGTCTTTGGGGTCATTATGTTATATCACAGCAGACCAAGGCCCATAACTCTGACCAGCATTTTAGCAGAATTATGCCCCTTTTTTGACTTAAAAAAAATCAGGTTATGGTTTGCTTGGAAGTACATATCTCTGTTACTACATGTATAACATATTCAATTGAAACTTCACACATTTTCTTGGGGTCATTATGTAAGGTCACTGACCATGGCCCATAACTCTGACCTGCATTCTAGCAGAATTATACCTCTTTTTGTACTTAGAAAATTCAAGTTAAAGTTTGCGTGCAACAACTTCATATCTCAACATCTACTACAGATATTCAATGTAAGGTCACTGACCAAGGCCCATAACTCTGACAAAGCGGTATGAATAGTCGAGTGCGCTGTCCTGAGACAGCTCTTGTTTGAAATAGAGGGGTCCTTCTGTATTTGAAATCAACAAAAGTCTACAGGAAAAAATCAATTTATTCAAAGAAATGTTTTCAATTTAATTTACTTACTCTTGCAAATACCCAGGTAAATGATTCGGATATAAGAAATTGGCATGCTTGTTTTTATTACAGTTAAGAAGGAAGGATTCCCTACTCCGAGATGACAGACTGTACAGCTCTGGCAAGAGATTATGTCACTCCAAACTATCTAGGTAACTGTCGCATAAAAATTTGGTAGTTCTTGTACGGATAAAATGTGGGTAAGTGATAAAAGTATTAATGTCCAATCAGGATTGTTTAACCATAGTATGATTAATGTCCAATTAGGATTGTTAAAGTAAAGGCAATTGTAACAGGTATTTAAAGAAACTTCTTCAAAGCAAAACTTGTAACTGTTTAATCAAGAGAGAAGTGACTTATTGACGTGAAACTTCGTACACCGCAGATTCGTTATATATCGCGATCCGTTATATCGCGATGTCCAAAATATCGTGAATCGGCTGTGGATCTCGATTTTTTCCCATTTTTTACTTCAATGTTTTACTATTACACGACGATCATAAATAAATCCAGTTTGGTCTGGATTTTCGCGCCTACATCGCTACTCTTTCATTCACACTCTTGTAGTGTGACAATCAATAATCCGATCCGTTCAACAGTAACAGTTTGACGTCTTCAGCTTACATCGTGCGTGCCACCCATGACAAAGTCCTTTCACTGCTGTCGCTTTAATTAGCAGCCAAATTACGCGCCGTCCACGTGGAGGGTGTATACAGTAGCAATATGTCATAGATCAATACTGACCTAACTGAACAACAATAACTGTCGATACGGCGTAACATTTTTCTGTTTCTTTTTTGTTTAAGCGGAAGCGCTAACTGCACTACTTTCGCGATATAGATAACCACATTTGTGGCGCGTCGTGGGAAAACCGGACTTAATGCATGTGCGTAAAGCAGTCCGCACAGGCTAATCGGGGACGGCACTTTTCGCTTTGATGGTATTTTCTGTTTCAAGGAAGTCTCTTCTAAACATAAATCTACTGTAGGCGGAAAGTGCCATCCCGGATAAGCCTGTGCGGACTGCACAGGCTAATCCGGGATGACACTTTACGCACATGCATTAAGTCCGGTTTTCCCACGACGCGCCACATTTGTTGTTATACGCTACAAAACTTTTATACAAACGTAAAGATCTGAAGGTTCTCTGCTCTACGAAGTTTTTATACCCACGCTTTCCATGAGGATGACGTGACGTTGTACATGTCAACATAATTTGTGCGCGCTTTTCTAGCAGAACAAAGGATTTACACGAAATACATGTGCAGTTTAATTGTAAATAGGATTCGTGTTTACTTCATGTGAACAGTAAAATTCCGATTTTATTATACGCATTTTATTATACGCATTTTGAAATTAATTACAAGGAATAATATTATCTTTTATTTACAAATGGAATATTTTACATATGGATATAACACATTGTGGAAGTTAACAACAATGCAAAAGGTGAGTTAATTACGTGTATGTTTTGAGATCGTGAAATTAAGCTAGTGTGTACATGTATATCTATATGTACATGAATGACCTGACAAGTTACATCGCGATCCGGCTATATCGCGATCGCGATCCATGGACCCCGTGAATCGCGATATAACGGATCTACAGTGTATTAAAATACATTGTTTGTGATTACATTAGGGTTAGTGGTACTAAGGTTAAGGTTACTGTTGGCATTTCAGTTTATTAGGTCCATTAACACTGAAGCTGCATTTTATGTGGACCCATCCCCCTACCTAATGTACTTTAAGAGACGCCCCAAAAACTGTTCAAGCAGACTGCTATGAGCAGGGATCATGTTTTTCTGGAAAGTCAATCGATCCTGAGGTCCGCCAGCTACGCTAATCTTGTATCCGAATTATGTGGATCCAAAAATGATGCATTTTCGAAAATATGTATTATAAAGTATAACCATTATCTGGACAGTTTTCACACCTTAAAGTCCAATAAATGTTCATTTCCACGTCTACATGTATTAGGAGTTTTGAACTGCACGAAAGTTTAAATATAATGCAGTACAATTAGAACGACCATTCTGTATCAGAATTATGTGTATCCGAAAACATAGCATTTCCACAAATGTGTATTTAAAATTTTTAATATAAACTAAGTTTACGCACCTTTAACTTATATAAACATTTAATGTCTATGTCTGTTATATGAGTTCTGCTTAATTAAACTTTAAATATAATGTAGTTAAATATAATGTAATGCAATATGGTCACTTTGTGCTAGCTCAGTTGGTAGAGCGCTGGACTGTCAATCCGGGGATCGTGAGTTCGAACCCCAGCCCGTCCACATAACTTGTGTGGGGATTGGTCATGAAATTATTTCTACGGCCATTCTCCCCCTACCTCTGATTCAAGTAGGGCAGTTGTCAGTTACTGGCATTGGTATGTGCACTTAGTACTGGTTAACTGCTTAGATCGGCTAAGCTTGCCCAGGAAAAGTGTGAGTAGGTTAACTGACCGACGTGATATGAACGAAATACTGTTAAACAAAAAACGGCAAAAAATTCAAACAAACAAAACAAACAAAGAAAACAAACAAACAAACTTATTTAAATTAACAACGTAATTTTATTGAAATCCATTTGTACTAAGATTTGTTTTAATTTTCAGTTAGGTTTCATATCTCTATGCATATTTTTATCATTATGAATGCAGTACAATTATCCAGGAAATGCACGTTTTCCACGAGGATTACGTGCGGTTGCTATGCTCAGTCTCTATAGTAGCTGGACACGATTTTATTGTGGAGAAGTGCACTCTGATGACGACATCAGAGACTGATCAGTGTCAGTTGTATAATATAGTCAACTAACTGCAGCATAAACACTCCAATTATCGAAAGGATAGTGACACCAATGTGGTCTATCGTGCATCACTGATCCGGCTTTCACACCTACACAGCATTGGGGCCAGCGTGTATTGAAATCAATGGATTATCACAATTTTATATTGGCTTGAGAAATTTAAGAAAACTTGTCAGACCGATAGCTTGTCATTTTCAAACCCAATCGGTCTCAGACCAGCAAAACCGAAAATAATATGATCCCTGGTTATGAGTGACCTATCCTAATGAAACTGTGTATATCAGTGCCTCCAAATCCTAAACCTTGTCAATATTGCAACCCAAATGGTTACCAGTACATGTAGATGCTGTAAAGTGACCTTTACATTAGAAATCATCATACAATAGCAAAATAAACATTCAATAATACCATACTGATGCTGATAATTGCAGACATCCATGTCAGGGCTTTTCTTGGCCAGTGTTATAGCCATTATTTGGTCATATTCCCATGGCAAAAAGTCCATTTCATGGTTTGACTTTCAGTTGTTTGAAAATAAGAGGTGTTCAGTGTACAGATAAAGACTGTTAAAGCTATAATAATTGTTTTACTGATTTACTTTTGTTCATAATATTCTTTTTTATGTAATTTATCTACAGTGATTCAAATTGTATTAATCAAACAATTATATTTTATCCCAGTTTTAGGTGAACTGACGCTAAAATTCCCAATTTCATGGGTATTGCCTATAGGTCATATTCCCAAAATGGTGAAAAAAAGCCCTGCATGTACTTCCAACTGTTAAGGCTGAGTAGATACGCACAATTATACAATAGTATAATTCAGATTATAGCACTTAGCATTTGTATACATTATATATGCACAATGCAAACAAACTAAAGCGTTGGGACACTTTTTGTAACATTGTTTACATTTTGTGTTTAATTATTACAACTTGCTTGTACTTATCTAAGATATATATCTGTGTAATATTTTGACTTTATGTACTATATCAGAATGATTTTAACTCTTAATGCTGATTATTATACAGTTATTTTGTTGTTTTGTTTGATTTGTTTATTTGGGTTTTTTGCCGCTTTTTAACAGTATTTCAGTCATATCACGGCGGTCAGTTAACCTACTCACACTTTTCCTGGGCAAGCTTAGCCCATCTAAGCGGTTTACCAGTATTAAGTGCACATACCTATGCCAGTAACTGACAACTGCCCTACTTGAATCACAGGTTGGGGGAGAATGGTCATAGAAATAATTTCATGACCAATCCCCACACAAATTGTGTGGCCAGGCTGGGATTCGAAGTCACAATACCCAGATTGACAGTCCAGCGCTCTACCAACTGAGCTATCTGGGCCCGGCGAGCTATTTTGTAATTTGAAGGCTTATGTCCCTTTAAGGACTGATCCTAGATTTTAGGATTTGAATTTTTATTATTTCATAATGAATTTTCTGAATAGGCCTTAACAACAGTGTTGAGATGATTGATAGCTGAATCAGACCGTATCTCAAAGTTCTGTAATTTTTGCCTACTAAAGTCTTTGAAAATCCTCAATGTAAAAATCAGTCTTGGGAAAGAAAATATAACTATTAAATTAAACTAATTTTATCATGATCAGATTTCCAGCTCATGATTTCACCATTAAATTATTTTTTCGTGACTTGTAAATCTTAATTCCCCACCATTAATAGCTATGGTTTTCCATTAATAATCACGTTTCCTCTGGTATTGGTTGGATCATGTATACCAATTATGGGGCCTGCTTGCCCTTCTTGCATATGATGGTCTATAATAATAACTTCTTTGATCAAAATGTATGATATCTTAACTATTGAGACCTTATAAAGAAGGTCTCAATTTCATATTTAATGATAGCAAGGAAAGAACATAGAAGTCACTGTGTATTTCTTTCAAATTTCATGAAAGGGCCGTGCTGTATACCCGCTTACACACTTTAGGGGCTTTTAAATGATGATGTATTGGAATAATTATGGTCAAAATGTTTTGGGGTATCCTATTATTTTCAAAAATAAAGGTTTAAAGAAAAATGTTAAATTTATTTAGTTGCATTTTTTCCTTGTTTTTCTTTTAATAGTACGCATTTTATTTTATAAAGATGGATAGAGGTGAAGGCCCCAACATTGTGGGTGATAGAGGTGAAGGCCCCAACATTGTGGGTGATAGAGGTTAAGGCCCCAACATTGTGGGTGATAGAGGTGAAGGCCCCAACATTGTTGTGGCTTTTTTAAGGCTTTTTGGATAACTCTAATCTTAAATCAGATTGTTAGAAAAAAAAGGAACAAAACACGTTTTATAGAGCCCATGGAAGTTTTGGGGGTATCGTAAGCTGAATTTAGTAATGGCAGAATCACAAGTCCATATTGCCCAGCTTTGTCCCATAGAATGTTCCGACAAGTTAAATTTCGCCAGAATTGGCGATATGATTACTCTACGGACAAGTCACAAAGTAGCAATTGTGAAAAACTTACAAGTAAGGCAATATAAGATTTTGTCACCCCCGGAATTGGGGGTGGGTGGTCGTCAACTGTAACGTCATTTCCTAACAATGGAGAATTTTCAAATAACTTACATGTATAATACTTTCAATTGTATGTTTCATTCAATGTACCATTCTAGATAAAACAAAATTGTAAGGAAAAAATACAGTCACTCTAATTGAAAGTCTTAATTTACAGATAAAACAATTGATTATGTTAGTTTTTGTTTACAATGTTAACTTCTGGGGGAATTTCTGACCTTTTAAGGGGAAAAATGACACTGTTTTTGCTGGGGGAACAGCCTTATTATGGCTGTAAAAATGACAGATTGAGGGCCCGGGTTGGGTTTGATGGTTTGGGGTTTGAGTAATGCCTTGTTCCCACTATCACGATTCGTGTCACGATTGAAATCGTGGTCCTAATCGTGGACCAATCGTGGTGATCCTATCAGATGTTATCAGATCTTGAGGTCAGTGGTGGTAATCATGTTCATTGTAGAAGTATTTTGAACAGTGCCTTCCCCAGGATTTTGTTCAGGCGGCCCGGTCCCGATAGGTGTGGATTAGGGAGGAGTATCCCCTCCCTACCTCGAAAATTGTGTTGTGGCACGTGTCAAATGACGTTATCTGGTGCATTTGAGCTCTAAAATTTAAGGCTAACACGTTTTAAATTGTGTGTAAACGTTTAAGACATGAAATAAACTAAACATCATCGTTTAAACGGTATACCTCTAGACTTTTAAAAGCAAAAGCATCATTGTTGTTGGGAATCTGAAAGTAACAATTTTTTTCCGGATGTTTATGTCCATTGGGCATCACATTCGCACAGTGACGTCATGGTCAAATCCACTATTCTCGTCGTTCTCGAATTTTTAGGTTACACTCGATCTACTTACAGAGCCTCTTTTTCAATTAATTATGTTAATATGGGCATGTGTTTCATGTTTTAACAATGTTTTAATCGTTAAAACTGTTGAACGTAGTACTGATAAGATAATTGGTGAATTGTAAAGATCTTTATAAAAGTGTATATTATACATGCTTTGTTCTTTGCATAAATGGCTGGAAAATTTCCTCTTGCACGTCTTGCCTAGTAAATAACATGTACACGCACGTTTTCCATGCGTGGAATGTGACGTCGTGGTTGTCAGCAGACATTTAACGCTCTTTTGTTTTTAAACACGGGTTTTACATGGCATACATGTACATAAACAATACAGCTTGTGTTTACGAAACTACAACAAACATTAACACTGGATAGGCTTTTCCAATTACAATTTCATATTAGCGTCTTTCTGACTGATCTTTCGCTGTTTATTTTTTGAAGTTATTAAATTCATCAAATAAAAAAGTGTGGACAATATAAAATACGAAAAGGGTGAGCAATCTTTTTACGGTCGATAATACGCATGGACGCGTGTATAAGGTTATTTGTGTGTGGATACATGCCTATTGTGCCGCTTGGTCAATCATAACCCCATTCCGAAGCAAAGATAAACAGAGCGTTTCTATTGGCTTACATTGATTTTACTGCGAGATGAAACTCAGCCTACAGGGCGGTGCTTCACGCTGATTGATTGCGGCTTAGTAATAACTGTAAATTGTTTAAATTTTTGGCAAAGTGACACTCACTTTGATCATTTACCGACTTTATAGAGTGAGTGTACTCAGTACATGTTTTTGAGTGTAAAACGGCCATTGTGACGTTAGAGATTAGTTTTCACAGCAGGAATGGTCGGCCTGCTGCAGTGAACACCGCTAATGAATTCATAAAAAACACGCGCTCCGGGCGATGTTTATAAGCGCAACACCAATTTTAGGTGCTCCGGGTATGTTCAAGTTTAAATTTAAGCTCCCTGGCACCAGGGCGCTAAAACAGCCTGGGGAAGGCCTTGTAAACGGTTAAAAAATTATCTACGATTAACAAGATTAGCTACGATCATGGGGATCAGCGTATCAGATCTTATTGCATCGTAACAAAGCATGACAAATCATATCTACATATCTAAATCATGCCTCCAAATCGTGGTGATCGGGATGGATCTTTGACAAGAAAAAACACCACGCTCTGTTAAGATGTGTTGCGATCTCAAGAAACAATGAAGTTAATAGTCAGTCTGGCTGTATTTATATCACTCCGGTCCAGTCGTAGCTCAAATCGGGATCACCATCGATCATGATTGTGAAAGACATCGCGACCAAAATCGTATCCTATCGTAACGGAGCGCACTGATTTCTGATAAGCGTATCGGAACTTATCTGTGCATTCTAGAACGTCCTAATTCGGAAAACCCGATCGTGATGATCGTATCAGATCAAGACCCAATCTTGGACTCGATCGTAACAATCCCAACGGGACGTATGTAATCGTATCTAAACTGACCTCAACCCATGTTATTGACAAATCGTGACCAGATCGCAACAGATCGCAAAACATCGTACCAAAGCGTATGGACTCGCATCACATCGTATCCGAGCCTGAAATCTCAGAGAAATACTACGATCAGCTACGAATGGCCAATCGTGGCATTCGTGACAGATCGTTCTCTGGTGGGAATTTAGCATAAATGTGGAGTGGGGTTTAAGGGTATGGGTGGTGGTGGGAGTAAATTGTTAAATCTTCTGTGTAGGATAAAACAGATAATATGTTGTATGCAAATGAAGTAAATGTCCCTGTCATAATAAATGACAATCAACCTTGGCATAGTGCCCTGAACACTTGCTTTAGTTGCCTTCAAAATTTCTACAGTATATACCAGTGCATTTTATGTTTTAAATTTCCATAGACTTGGAAATAATATACACCACCTGAAGATGTTATTTGCATTTTGTTACGATAAATAAACCTTATTATCTGTTTCATGAATATATTTTGGATTTGGATAATCAAATCATGCTGGTTTACATGTAAGTAACATGTGAACTTCTTAGTAGTTGCATGAATATAAAATGCTGCATTTTAATTGCAGCTGTTAACATTTTTGAAGACAGCATTTAATGATAAATTAATTGGATGCCACTCTGAAATATTTTATTAACAGTTTATGTTCCCTTGATTATCAGTGTTGAAAACTTCATTCTATATAAGGAGGTCTATGCAGGGTTAGAAATTACCTATTGGCCCAGGTACAGTTGGCAGAGCGCTGTACTGTCAATCGGGGGATCGTGAGTTTTAATCCCAGCCCGGCCACATAACTTGTGTGAGAATTGGTTGTGAAATTATTTCTACGGCCATTCTCCCTCTACCTCTGATTCAGTTGGGGAAGTTGTCAGTTACTGGCATAGGTATGTGCACTTAGTACTGGAAAACCGCATAGATCTCCTAAGCTTGTCCAGAAAAAGTGTGAGTAGGTTAACTGACCGCCGTGATATGACTGAAATACTGTTAAAAACTGGGAAAAATCCAAACAAAAAAAAAAACTAAGAAATTACCTACATAACACTTGTAAAATTGTCTGAGTAAATTTTTTATCAACTTGTAAAATGCAAAAACGCCTACTTATTTAAGGTGGAAATATGAATATTACCCTAAAATGTTGCTTTCCAAGTTTGTTATTTTATTTTTCTAACATCCCAAGAATAACAATATATTTCCTTAACACAAGGTAGCTATATCTACTATTGACCATGGATATTTTGAGCCATTATATGCTGTTTTTCACACGCACAATTTTGAAAGCTTGAACAAAAATTACACGCATTATATATTTTTAACTCGCATTTTGAGAGTCATATGCAAGTCCAAATTCTATCGCTGCTATGCTGCATTTCCATACTGTTGGTTTGGCCATTGCATGATTTGTCTCGTATAAAAGGCTGTTGAATTGTCGCACTAGTGTATTCTGGATCAATTATCATAATTATGGTTATCTGTATGCTTTGATTAATAAATCTTTTTGTCTTTTTTTACCTAAAAATCGAAAATAAATAAATGAAGAGGTAAATTTTTCACTACATTATTAATATGGCCAAATTTCAAGAAGTACCCTTCATGTCTTTCACATTTTCTTAGATAGGGAGAACATCAGGGGGTTGTTGATTGACAAGTAAATATTTAAGATTGTCAAAACCCTTTTAAAGACAACACCTGGTTTTAAGATTCATCATTTGTTGAAATTTTCTTTAAATGTGACGCGTCTTGAGAAAACCGGTCTTAATGCATGTGCATAAAGTGTCTTTCCGGATTAGCCTGTGCAGTCCGCACAGGCTAGTCCAGGACGGCACTTTCCGCTTTTATGGTATTTTCTGTTTCAAGGAAGTTTCTTCTAAACATAAATCCTCTGTCGGTGGAAAGTGCGGACTGCACAGGCTAATCCGGGACGACACTTTACGCACATGCATTAAGACTGGTTTTCCCACGACGCCCTCAAATTGTTTCTTGCTTTTCAGTCCACAAACCACATACAGTAACCTGAAGCGGCCGCAGAAGCGGTCAGTTCACCATCTTCATCGACAGAGAATCCCTTCTAAGGAGCATCCACCGCCGGGCTTCGCAGAATGGCTGAAACAGTTCCAGGTTTGAATGCTTGATGTTACACACAATTTTACCAGGGTGGTTTTTTCAGGCCAGTATGTTCTGGTCAAGGCACCAGAATTTCAGTCAAGTTGTGTTTGTTTAGATCAAGTTGTTTGTTGTTTCTACTTCATCATTACACTTATTACCACTGTCGGTACTCCTGAAAACTGTTGAGCCATATTGGGACCTCATTTCCTCAACTCTCGAGTATGACTTTGCTGGAGAAAAAATCTGCATTTCCCTGTGATTAGTGTGTTCAAAGGGTCATGGATTTCAACCAAATTATCAAAATTTTCATGTTAAGACTGAGAGACAAAGCTTCATAGTTCACTAACCTCAATTTGCCTAATTTGGCCCTACATCATAATTTCCATTTTGTAGGTCATGCATCCATTACCGCAATTACATAACCCATGTACATTTTCAGGAGTGGCAAATCAATTGTCCAACTTGTCCCAGAAATTTTGTCAGTATTTACTTTATTACTGTATGAACGAGTTGCAATCAGCATTTGTCTAAAACAGGCAAGTAAGGCAATATAAGGTTTTGCCATCCATGCATTTCAGCAGTTGACATCATCTTTGTACTTTTCAGAATTTCACATGGGATGTGTTCATTTCAGCAGTTGACATCTACTTTGTACATTTCAGAATTTTACATTTGATGTGTACATTTCAGGAGTTGACGTGTGCTTTGTACATTTCAGAATTGCACATGGGATGTGTACATTTCAGCAGTTGACATCTTTGTACTTTTCAGAAGTTCACATCGGATGTGTACATTTCAGCAGTTGACATCTACTTTGTACATTTCAGAATTTTACATGGGATGTGTACATTTCAGGAGTTGACATGTGCTTTGTACATTTCAGAATTCCACATGGGATGTATACATTTCAGCAGTTGACATCTTATTGTACTTTTCAGAATTTCACATGGGATGTGTACATTTCAGCAGTTGACATCTACTTTGTACTTATCAGAATTTCACATGGTATGTGTTCATTTCAGGAGTTGACATGACAATGTTATGCACATTTCAGAATTTCATATAAGATGTGTACATTTTAGGAGTTGACATCTACTTTGTACATTTCAGAAAATCACATGGGATGTGTACATTTCAGCAGTTGACATGTGCATTGTACATTTCAGAAAATCACATAGGATGTGTACATTTCAGCAGTTGACATGTGCTTTGTACATTTCAGAAAATCACATGGGATGTGTACATTTCAGCAGTTTACATGTGCATTGTACATTTCAGAAAATCACATGGGATTTGTAAATTTCAGGAGTTGACATGTGCTTTGTACATTTCCGAAAATCACATGGGATGTGTATATTTCAGGAGTTGACATGTGCTTTGTAGATTTCAGAAATTAATCACATGGGATGTGTACATTTTAGGAGTTGACATTTACTTTGTGGATTTCAGGTATTCACATGTTCTGTGTACATTTCTAATATTCATATGTACTCTATACGTTTCAGTCATTCACATCTGCTACGCATGTATTTCAGGACTGGGGCAATGCGGAGAGGCTGATGGCGGTGGATGAACTCATCCACCTGTGTGAGCCCACGCAGGTGAGGCACATGATGCAGGTGATAGAGCCCCAGTTCCAGCGAGACTTCATCTCCCTGCTGCCAAAAGAGGTAAGGCCTGAGCCTGTATTCACAAAGCTCCTTAGAGAAAACATGAGAAAACTTCTTAAATTCATAGAATTCTTTCGGTCTCTTTCTGTTTCATGTACAGGGCTATTTACATTGACATTTTTTTAGCTTGACTATTCAACGAATAGTTCGAGCTTAACTACTCACGTGTTCGTCGGCGTCAGCATAATGCTCTGGTTAAGGTTTGCGGCCATATCTCTGTAACTACTACAGATATTCAAATGAAACTTCACACATATCTTCTGGGTCATTATGAGAGGTTACTGACCAAGCCCCATAACTCTGACTTGCAATTTGGCAGAATTATGCTCCTTTTTGTACTTAGAAATTCAGGTTAAAGTTTCCGTGCAACAACTCCATATCTCTATACTGTGGAATCACTTGAATTTTCAGGGTACAAATTACGCGCAAATGTGATCGCGGACATATTCGCGCGGTCTTAAATTCGCACTAACCGATTTAGAAATTAAAAAAAAAAAAAATACTCGCGGTGGTCATGAATTCACGGAATGGTGGGAGCGCGAAATGCTAGAAAATTAGACCTTGGCGAAAATGAGTGATTCCACAGAAACTATTACAGGTATTCAATTGAACCTGCCTTTAGGGTCATTATATAAGGTCACTGACCTTAACTCTGACCTGCAATTTAGCAGAATATGCCCTTTTTTGTATTAGAAATTTCAGGTAAAAGTTTGCGTGCAACAACTTCATATCTCTATATCTCTACAGATATTCAATTAAAACTTCACACATCTCTTTAAGGTCATTATATAAAGTCACTGGCCAAGGCACATAACTGTTACCAGCATTTTAGCAGAATTATGCCCCTTTTTTATAGGCCAATAACTCTAACAAAGCGGTTCAATAGTCGAGCCGTCTGTCGGGAGACGGCACTTGTTATTTGTAAAAATTGCTTAGATGTTTAGTATTGTACCATGTTTGTCAACAGAAAATTTGATCTGCAATTTTCACTTAAGTACAAATTAAGTTAAATTTCCCTTATGAGCTTTTGTGTAGCAATATTTATACATATTCAATTTGTTTTACATTCCAGCTGGCCCTGTATGTGCTGTCGTTCCTGGAGCCTAAGTACCTGCTCCAGGCGGCACAGACGTGCCGGTACTGGCGTGTGCTGGCTGAGGACAACCTGCTATGGAGGGAGAAGTGTCGAGAAGAGAGCATTGACGAACCCCTCGTGTTTGGGCCAAACAGGTACTTGGGTTTGGAGTAATTGAGGATTGAATTTAAAAAGAAATACAAACATACAAATCCTGCTCTATTATAGACAGGGATCCTGCTGCATTATGGACAGTGTTAACCTTTATAAGCATGTTCCTTATTTAAGTCAAGAGACTGATTGCATGTAAACTGAATATCCCTCAATGCATACAGCACTGGTTTGTTTAGAACCTCTCAGCTATGAGTCGATACATTTTCATCTTGTGTCATTAAAAAATATATTGATTTTGGGACAGTCCCAGTACTGTAGAATAACTTGAATTCGCGGGGTACAAATTGGCTCACTTGCGATCGCGGACATGTTCGCGCGGTCTTAAATTTGCGCAAATCCAATTTTGAAAACCAAAAACAACAAGGTGTGTTTTACAAAAAAAAACAAAGTGTCAACTTTTTTATTTTTATACACAAAACTCGGCAGAATATCAGTGAAGGGTCCTATTGTGACACCTTGTCTTTTGCAATTAACATGTGTATTAACATGTATATCGGTACCGGATTAGGCTTTTGATAACGATTGTCCACTTCTGAAGAATAGGGGATGCATATTATGGCGATACAATAGATATTTTATATCACGTCATGTCAAAATGACACCTTGTTGTTAATCAAATGCCGACTGAAATATAGGCTCCATATCAGGGGCGCTAATTCTTTACTCAAAATGCCAACTTGTGAAATCAAACTGTCAACTTGTGCGCATTGCATGTTTTATACCAAATTCAAATTATCAAAGACTTGAAACTTATTTTCAGAGCTTACTGTACTATTATTATATATCTATACATAAAATTGCATTTTAATGCCCCCAAAGGGAACTTTGGGGGCATTTAGTAATCGCATCGTCCGTCTGTCTGTCTGTCCGTCCGTCAGGCTTCTTGTGCGGAGCATAACTCCATTAGTATGAAAGGGATTCAAATGAAAATTATTATAATGATAGAGTACATGGACCACAACTAATTCTTGAATATTTATGCAGTTATTGCCCTTCAGTTAATTTTCTTGTGCAGTGCATAACTCTATTAGTATTGAAGTGATTTAAAATAAAACCACATATATTGATAGAGGACGTTGAGAGGAAGTGCAGAGTACAAGGGCCATAACTCTTTTTGTTGGAAGTGTCACATTTGCCAACATGTAACTGACATTGTGTTGCCTTCCTCTGACAAGCATATTCCTTTGGGGCATACGTCACATCCTGTGACAAGCCTTGTATTTTTTACACATTATATTACGAGTGTTCAAAATGGCGCCTATGTTTAACTGTGTTATAGAGGTATGAAGCACTTTATTGTAGAAAAACGATCACAATATAAATTAAAAGAAATATGATGCATTTATCAATTACAAAGTAGTAAGAAATATTTAACTAAACTAAATTAAATGATGAAATCATCGCAACAGTCACATATACCTGCATATATTTATATTTATGAACTATTACTGACATACATTTGAATGAACGTGTCACTACCGAGGGTTCTAAAATACGAAATCGGTAAATATTCGCAGTGGTAAATAAATTCGCGCAAAAGCGGGAGTGCAAAAAGCGCGAAAATTAGACCTCTGTGAAAATTAGTGATACCACAGCATATTGCATTTTCTGTGTAATATTTAATATGTGATCCTGAAATTGCCATGATGTCTTACCTGACTTCATTGTCACACCCAGTAGGTTGCGTCGCCGGCAGCCGTCGCCCAAGAGTCCCTGGAAGTCCCTGTACATGAGACAGCACCAGATAGAACAGAACTGGAGAACTGGGGCTCTCAGGCCACCCAAGGTACAGTGACTAAGTTATTGTTCATGTCCAAATTTCTGTTATGATGAATATATATAAATTTGCATACTGGATTGTAATCAATATAAATCGATTAAAGAGCATCCCACCGAAAATACAGTTATAGTATCAATAACCACGTAAAACACATGCAAAAACCAAACATGCTATAAATATAGGAAGCAATCCAAGAACTTAATTATGCTAATAGAGTGTCAGGCTAATGTGTCCAAGCAATAATTCATTCGTAAACATAATGAATTATATAAATTCAAAGCAGACATATATTCATGAAATTCTGTGGGAAAACCCTAGTTGTACATATTACTAATTTCTCTACGTGTGAATAGAAATTATATACACTTGGTATATGTCGTTTCCAAAAAAATATGTTTTCCTCCTTGATTGTTATATGATATCTAAAAATAAAAAAATTCATCAGAAATTTACAATATATATATGAGGCGTGTTGTGGGAAAACTGGACTTAATGTATGTGCGTAAAGTGCCATATCCGATCAGCCTGTGCAGTCCACACAAGCTAATCCAGGACAACACTTTCCACCTACAGTGGTTCTATGTTTAGAAGAGACTTCCTTGAAACAGAAAATACCATAAAAGCGGAAAGTGCTGGCCTGGATTATCCTGTGCGGACTGCACAGGCTGATCCAGGATGACACTTTACACACATGTATTAAGCCCAGTTTTCTCACGGCACTCCTCAATTAGTATTTCTTTTCATGTACGTGTCATACATATTAATAGTATTTCCATGAATTTTAACCACCATAAAGGACAGGTGTTTGTTACATTATATTATACTGACCAACGAGCGACAACTAGTTTTAAATGCTAAATGACAGGAAATGTTTTGAGCATAATAAACAAAAAATTTAAATCAAACATGTTTTTGTTGTAGTTTGTTGCCTTTCCATATCTTTTTCAAAAGACAGACAAATATCAAAACACTAAAAGCATTATACATGTATTTTTTTACATATTCTTCTATACAAAATAAAAAAACACTATAAAAATGTTAGTTTGACTAAAAGATGCTTTAACACAAAAAGGAATGAACCACATAATATTAAGTTTTGTTGAAAATTCCATGTTCTTCCATGTATTATCAACTCTGTCTGTGTTTGCAGCTGTTGAAGGGCCATGATGATCATGTGATCACCTGCCTGGAGTTCTGTGGTTACCGGGTGGTTTCAGGTTCCGATGATAACACCCTGAAAGTCTGGTCCGCTCTTACTGGGAAGGTAGGTTATAGCCGTTGTAAAGCAGATAGATGCTGAGTTACCACAAAACATTTATGGAAATAAGGCAAGCTCTTGCTTTTTCAGTACTTTATTATTTCATTATTTCCATTAATTGTTACTGTAGTGAGCCTCTGCCATAAATTATACTAAATGACACTTTGACAGGCATAAAAAATAAGCACTTGCTCTTCTGTACACCGTGTTTGCAATGTAACTTACTTAAAACAAAAATCTAAAACTTTTCCTTAATCTTCCATATTTGTTGTTTAGATGATAGTTTATATTAGTATTTAGATAACTATATTTCATGCAAGTCAAATCAGTTATTGTGTTAAAGATATAAGTTTATTATTAAGATATCTCATTTAAGCTAATTTAATCTTGGACCCTCTGCCGTGTTTGAGGATGCTGGTAGTTCACACTGGAGGCTTAACCAACATGCCACAAGTCTAGTTATGTTTTTAATGTGAGACTGAATTTAAAACATGCCCCTTTGCACTCTTTGAGAACATTGTTGGTCAAACTGGAGTTTCAACCAAGTTTCATTAATGACTTTACTACGAAACCTCATTTGATACATGCCTGGTTTTCAGTGTCTGAGGACGCTGGTGGGTCACACGGGCGGTGTGTGGTCATCCCAGATGCAGGGCAACGTGATTATCAGCGGCTCCACGGACCGGACCCTCAAAGTGTGGAACGCTGACACCGGTGTCTGTACGCACACCCTGTACGGACACACGTCCACCGTCCGCTGCATGCATCTGTGTGAAAACAAGTGAGTCTCGCTTACTGTCATGGTTTGAAGTTCCGTCTTACAGTAGTACCAGTGGTATTGTTCTCTCACTAGGTTAGTTTTAACCTTTATGTGCATTAAAATACACTGAAATATACTCAACTATAGTGCATATGTACTGTTGCGCACAAAGTCATACCTTGAAATGTGTGCAATACTAAATAATCCACAGTTTTACCTTTGTTTAGACAAAAAAAATCTGAGTTAAAAGAAACACTCTGTGTATGCGTATAAACAAGGAAAACATTCGTCTAATTGATAAATAGGTATAAAGTATTCAAACCTAAGTTATTCAAGTCAGTCATCAAAAATATGCATGTATGTGTGTATTTGTACAGGGTTGTAAGTGGATCGCGTGATGCCACACTGCGAGTCTGGAACGTGGAGACCGGTCAGTGTCTGCACGTGCTGATGGGACACGTGGCGGCCGTGCGGTGTGTCCAGTACGACGGGCGGCGGGTGGTTAGTGGGGCCTACGACTACATGGTCAAGGTCTGGGACCCTGAATCCGAGACGTGTCTGCATACGCTGCAGGGTCACACTAACAGGGTCTACTCTCTACAGGTAGATAATTGCATAAGGCCCGCTTACTAACGAAGTTCTTTTTTGGACGAGTTTAATAAAATATGGTATGAAATGACAACTCATGTCAGACCCTTTATGTCCTATGTATAGCGGTAGTTACTGTTGATTTCTTGTTACAGTTTGACGTAGTCGACATAGTAAGTGGCTTCGTTAAAAATGAAATGCCCTTTGTATAGTTGCTATTAATTTCTCGTTACAGTTTGATAGAGTGCATATAGTAAGTGGGACCATTCCAAAATTTTCACATGAAAAGCCCTATCCATAGTAATTTTTTAATTCTCATAACAGTTTGACGGAGTGCACATAGTGAGTGGCTCCCTGGACACGTCTATCCGCGTGTGGGACGTGGAGAACGGCAGCTGCCTGCACACGCTGATCGGTCACCAGTCGCTCACGAGTGGGCTCGAACTCAAGGACAACATTCTAGTCTCGGGGAATGCAGATTCCACGGTGAAGGTGTGGGATATCACCACAGGCCAGTGTCTTCAAACTCTGCAGGGTAATTTTCTCCTGTTATGTTTTGACTACTCTTATTATTGTCTTATATCATTATTAAACTATTGAGTGGCAATTTGGCATTATAAAAATTAAGGTTGTATTTGTTTCAATTATTCATTCGCAGTCAAAGTGTTGCACTATGTAAATGAAGTCCTGTTAAATATATTTAAATCCAGATTAATCAACATTTAATAAAAACTGTTACATGTTGATAGATTAAGTAAATGCATTTTACCAGTGTCTTCTGCTATGTACACATGTGTATACCTATAATTGGGTTTTTATTGACAGAGGGATAATTATAATAATTATTATTATTGTTATTAAAAATAATGATGATTTAAAATAATAATAAAATATTTATAACAAAAACAAAAAATAAAGAAAAACAGCACTTCTCCTTAACTTATTACCACTTCTCCTATATTTGACTTCAGCCAGAGGCTCCCAAATTTGACTTCAGCAAGAGGTGACTTCCCAACATGTTCAAGCTATTTTGAACCCTGCTTATATTGTGGAATCACTTATATTCGCTGGGTACAAATTTTCGCGCACTTGCGTTCAGGGACATAGTTGTGCGGTCTTAAATTCGCGCAAATCCGATTTTAAAGAAACTTGTAACAAATACCTGAGATATTTATGACAATAATATGTGTGCCAATTTTAACAGAAGGCCAGCAAAGGATCCTGTTGTGCATGTTGGTTGCAATAAACGTGTACCAGTACCATATTAGGCTGTTAATTGATAACAGTAATTAATTGTTGTAGAATAAAGGCCGCATATTTAGGGGAAACAGTATACAATTTATACCTTAATACTTAAACAAAGACAATTACGGTTTAGCTTTTATTAATTAAGAATATTCATATCGCGACACTCACATATACCTGCCTATATTTATGAACATTTACCCTCAAACATTTGAACAAACGTGGAAACTCCCGTTGCGTTGCTAAATTACGCAATCGGTAAATATTCGCGGTGGTCCTAAATTTCGTGCAATGGACGGAGTGCAAAAAAGCGCGAAAATTAGACCTCCACGATAATTAGTGATTCCGCAGTATTAAATATTGCTTGTTTGTTTTGCTTTAACATAAAAATGTATTCAGTCAAGTGTGTATCCAATCCAGGGTCCAACAAGCATCAGAGTGCTGTTACATGCTTACAATTCAACAAGAAATTTGTGATCACATCATCCGACGACGGAACTGTAAAAATCTGGGACTTAAGATCTGGCGAGTTTCTCCGTAACCTTGTGACGCTTGAGAGCGGTGGCAGTGGCGGCGTTGTATGGCGCGTGAGGTGTAGTAACACTAAACTTGTGTGCGCCGTGGGGTCTCGGAACGGGACGGAGGAAACCAAACTTCTTGTGCTGGATTTTGATGTCGAGGAAAAGAAGGAGAAAATGCCAATAATTGAAAGAGTGTGACTTTTTTAAAAATGAATTTTTAATTGTTACGTAATTTCAGTTGTTTAGACGTCCTCCGTAATAAGCGCTTAATCAGCATGTCTGAATCATGTGCAGTTGTTTTTAAAATTCCCTGTGCTAGGTTGATTTTCATTGTTTTTGTTTTATATATATCTTATTCTGGTTCTTAAGGTGTAGAGTTTAATTAAATTTATAGTTTTCATTTTTTGTAGTTCAAATTTTTTGGTAACATAAGTCTTTTCAAAGATGCTGTTTTTGTTTTGAACTGAAACAGTTTAACATACGAATTTCAGTATCAAAACAGAATAATAAAACATTAAACACTTGCAGATTGTGGCTTGGCAATGTAAAAATGCATTTAATACCATTCAACTAATTTACTTCAGTTTTGCAACATCAAAAAAGACTTGGCTTATACATGTAAATCTAGAATCTGTTAGCTGGATTGACCTTTTTAAGAAAGATCACTTTTATATTAACTTTAAATAAGTTATTTTTCTGAGCTGTCAGTCACTCGTAAAATTGACCTATAGTCTTCTGAATTTTTTTTATTGGAGACGCATGTACATAAAGATTCAAAAACAGACATGTATGTGCCTAAATCTATGATCGCTACTTACATACCCTCCCTGCATTAAGTTTAATTTATATATTTTAAATGTTTTCTAATTATTTTGCACCTACATGTACAAAGTCAAAACGTGAGCTTCAGATAACATAGTGTTACTTACTGGGTATTAATAGTGTAAAACATATGAGGGGCGTCGTGGGAAAACCGGACTTAATGCATGTGCATTAAGTGTCATCCCGGATTAGCCTGTGCAGTCCGCACAGGCTAATCCGGGATGGCACTTTCCGCTTGTATGGTATTTTCTGTTTCGAGGAGGTCTCTTCTAAACATAAATCCACTGTAGGCGGAAACTGCCATCCCGGATTAGCCTGTGCGGACTGCACAGGCTAATCCGGGACGACACATTACGCACATGCATTAAGTCCGGTTTTCCCACGACACGCCTCATATAGTTACCAACTTGTAGATAATCATTTTTCTTTTACATAGTTTTAACCCTAGCAATGTTCATTTCATTGGGTACAACAATTGCTGATATTAACAGGTTGACAATATGTGTAATATGTATTTTTATCAACACAGAAGCATCTTTTAAAAATCTTAACAAAGCAAATAATGTTTGTGGACAAGGCGATTTTCCAACTACATTGGAGGTAACAGTATTAAGACAATTATTAAGATGATATGCAATTCGAGTTGGGGAGTGGTAAATTTCCCCTTATCAATATTTATAATTACATTGTCGTCTCCAGCTATATTTATAATTACCTTGTCGTATCCAGCTATATTTATAATTACATCGTCGTATCCAGCTATATTTATAATTACATCGTCGTATCCAGCTATATTTATAATTACATGGTAGTATCCAGCTATTTTTGAATTTAAGTTTGACATAATTTCATGCTACTTTCTCAGTATTGATTTGCTATTAATTAAACAAACATCATTAAGCAGCTACAGTGTTCAGCAGTGGTTTCTGCAACCTGTAAAGGGCTTCATGAATTCCTCTCTGGATATTTGTTTCGGTAGAGGATAATTTGCAAAGAAATGTCAAAGAGATAAATGTGCTGATTAGAATTATAGGGCAATATGAAGTATCTTTTTAATGTAAATGTTGTTTTTATGTTTTATTGTATGAGATAACCATTAGCCTGTCAGTGGTACGATCCAGAAATGGGGATGGAAAAACTTAAGTTTAGATATTTCAGATTCTACACAGGTTTCAATTTAATTTAAATTATGTTTTGTCAGTGAATTAAACTGTTATTAAACCCATCCCAAGTAGATGTTGTTGTCTCGTTTTATGTTAGTATTTTATTATGTTCTTCTCGAGATTGAACATGAAACAGTTATGTGTCATACAATTTCATTTTACTATTCCGTGTTTGGCAGAGTTTCCTTGTTTATTTATTAAAGTATATCAACCTCTTGTTTGATGTGCTAGTTTAAAAAATAAAGCCTCTATTTTTGGGATTTGTTTCAGGAGTTCAAATGAATGTAAATACTAATTGTAGCAAGGCCAGGTTGTTCTCATTGTAAATGGCGAACAACATTATTTAACGAATTATTTAAGTTATTTCCAATAAGAATTGTATAACTAATTAATGTTTCATTAATAAAGCACACATATAATGTGTTAGATTATTTTTAACAAAGTTATTTGTCTTTTTCCATATAAAATAGCACCGAAAACAATGGTTAAGTCGTAATAAACCCATAAACTAATGAAAATACTGGTAGTTATTCCCTCATATGAAAATACTGGTAGTTATTCCCTCATATTATGATACTGAAGAGTTGTTAATATATAAGATATTGACATGTGGTATTTTGTAAGTAAATATACATGTGTATATTGGAATCAGTTTCATCAGTAAATGTAAAAAATGTATAGCGCGACTAGTAATGTGTGGAATAGACAAATATCTTTGTTCAAAGACATTCTTTTCCTTTCTTGTTTACTGTATTAACAATTTTATAATAACTTTTTTTTTAAGTTAATAACCACATGCTCTGTTTTAATTCACAGAATCTACAACTCATAGAATCTTCAAATGTCCATGTGTATATGGGTAACCACAGTTACAAGCCTGCAAAATCAATATTGACAACATAATATTCAATGTTGGTTTAACGATTCAATCAATATACGAGGGATGATCAAAATTAATGTAGATTTTGTTCATATTTTTAGACATATAATTATTTCGTAGAAAAAAAGTACATTAAAATAAACTGGAATATATATTGCATAAATTTACAAAATTTCAGCTATTTTACTCTTCTCTGTTAAAAATGGCAGGCATTTAAAATGAGTGACTATAGGCAACCCAGAGCACGTCATTTGCTTCAGGGAAGATTTGGCGCGAAGGAAATGTTCCTGTTTCAATATTGTTATTTCACTATTATTCAATATATATCTTTTGTTCTTTTGTTGGGACCTCCGTAAAGAGGCCTTTCTCATCATGGTCTTGAGGCAATATGATAACCAGTCGCATATACTTGTACAAAGCGCTGTTTGGCATTTTGAATACCAATATATATAAAATATATTTTAAAACATTCGGCAATTTAAGTATGTCTGATTACATTACACATTTAGCATATAAACGTGTATAATGTTAACATATGCATACATTATTTTACTGAATCAAGAAAGGAAATACCTGTTAGAAATACTTACAATAAAGTAATATTTACGTCTTATTTTAAATCAGCATGTACACTGAAAATTAAAATGATGTAATTTGTCATTGGCATTTTCTACTTATTTCTTACTTATCAACATGCATTAATCATGGAGAAATAAACCAAGTGAGACATTTTGCATAGCTACCTGACCATTGACTGTCCGTACTGATCAAGCTAATTTAAGCTGATTGACGTCGTCATTGTCACGTCTTTTTTTTCCTTATCCATTCATGTCTCAATGCTTACAATCCCATCTCAAAATTCTATTGCCTTATATGAAAACACGTGCCCTACTCAAAAGCCGTATTCTCTGCGGTTTGTTGATAAAATCAAATGTCTGCATAGATGATTTACAAACATCTTTACTCGATTTCATTACCACTCGAATTTAGAGTCGATCTCACAATGACACTTTTTCTCAATTGACGGTGTGCATCACCGTCATATCAATAATTGTTTTTATTAATGGGCAATCTTAAAAATGAAACCGACTTTTGGTAGGATGTCAATGTATGTTTGTCTTACATTACACCAAATTTTTTGAAGTAAGTTTACTTATTTCGTACATTATTTGTTATAATGAAAATGAATGGCGTGCTCCGCTTAACGGTTACCATGGTTATATTATCAAATAGATCAGGTGCGTAACAAATTAATTTCACAATATTACTTATTAAACATGTTCCATTTGAAACCCCGATTCATTTTGATATAGGTTTTATTCAATTAAGGTTATTTAGTTTTAAACGATATAAAAAGTCTACGTTATTTTTGAACATCCCTCGTATAGGGTCAGTGTATTGGGGTTCACTTCGTTGTAAAGTTATTATGCTGTTAGCAAATAAATGGTATCTGTTATTATTTGTAATTCTGCATAAAATTAAAATATTACCAGTCCTATTTTCTTTGTATTTTGTATGATACTGTTAAGACGCAGATCTAGATATTATAAGTTTTAAGATAGTTGGCGTTGGTTTTCGAGGCTCTTGATATTAAGAAATTCATAGGTTTATGCGTCAAGAATGTTGAATGAGGTTTCAGTCACCTGGTATAGTCGCCAGCCTTCTGAATGTATACACTGTACAATGCTTGGCTGAGCTATTTTAGTGCAAAGCTCTAGTTTGTGAAAATTATATTGAACAAATTATATATGAGGCGTCTCGTGGGAAACCGGGTCTTAATGCATGTGCCTCAAGTGTTGTCCCGGATTAGCCTGTGCTGTCCACAGTGACGGCACTTTCAGCCTAGGATGGAGTTATATTTAGAATAGACTTCCTTGAAACAGAAAATACCATAAAAGCTGCATTAGACTGTGCGCACAGAAATCCTACTTTTTGTATAGGAAAACATGATTGTACAATAAAAGCAAACAACTTGAACCAACTTGGAAATAAAATGCAACACTCGGCCAATTCTCCTTTTGTCCTAACGTTTTCAAATGTGTATGCTGCAGACATGTCTACAGGTAAGAAAGATAAACACACAGATGTCGTTAACAAGATCCTGGCATTGAGTCATATCATGTTCTCACAATGGAGTAATGATCCAAACAACAGAACATAATGGGAAAAGAACCTCCCAATTTATAAACATGTCTGCGCTGGGTAATTTGTATTCTTGATTATTATAAAGTTAGGCATTGAAATCCAGTCAGAGCAGAAGTTGCTGTAGTGGCTGCATTCTTCTGTGCATTGCTCTGTATTTCATTTAGTCATTAATACTTCCACTTGCTTCATACATAAGTGGAATACTTTTCTGAGAGCAAGGCTTCTACCAGTAAGCGAACACTTGGGTGGCATTTCTTTCATTCACCAATGTTCATGTTAAATCCAGGAAAACTCACCGAGCAGGTGTGTGACTACTTGAACAGAAAAGTTTAAAAACATGAATTCTGAAAGACCTGTAAGTTGAAAAACATGCATTTTAAAAAACAATGGGAAACCACAAACACCTCTTTTGCAGCTACAGGAAACACTTCGGCATTACTTAAGTTATTGACCAAATATGAACTTTACTTTTCAAAACAAGAAAAACAAAAACTTATAATATATATCAAGCTTTAATATTAAATTAAATGCTTTTATCTGTTTATAACAAATATTTTCAAAATTATTTCTGAACAACATATTGCTACCACGTATGAACCTCGCCTATACATTTATACAGGTATGCATAATAATTATTGTAATAGTTTCACAATAAAATGCACAACAAAGCAATTATACAAAACACAACGTGACAAACTCGCACACTAATAACTATTATAACTAATGGTGCAACACAATTTGTACAATAAGTTACACAAAATTATTATCACCAGAAATATTGTCATGAACTAGTCTTGTCCCAAATAAGAAAACTTGCTTAATAAATGTATATGCTTTCTTTCCATATTGACACAAATAAGTCATATTCATCTCTGAAAAATATAGACATTTATAAACTGCCTTTTGTTGGGTTTTTTCGCCGTTTTTATCAGTATTTCAGTCATATCACGGCGGTCAGTTAACCAACTCACACTTTTCCTGGGCAAGCTTATCCAATCTAAGCGGTGTACCAGTACTAAGTGCACATACCTATACCAGTAACTGACAACTGCCCTACTTGAATCAGAGGTAGGGGGAGAATGGCCGTAGAAATAATGAATTCTTTAGAAAGTAGACGATAGAACTTTCACTACACTACAGACAATTTCACTACAGAACTTCAGTTAAGATTTTTCTTAGAAGCTTTGTGGGTACTGCATTAAGACCGGTTTTCTCACGACGTGCCACATTTTCTTTTTTTTATTTTCTATGTTAACACTTTAAGGATCTTATAGCCACAATCTTAAAGCAGCAGTCCAGAAATATGTTACTTAAAATAAAACTGCAGAAATTGTTTCTTATGGACATCTTACCGACCAAAATACTAAAAAAATGCATTGAAATCAATAAAATATTAACTTTTTGGTGACATTTTATCGTAACATTATCTGTATGCGATAGCTGATGAAGCCTCTGGAGAAACTAGCCTGCACATTAGTGTATATTCTGTTCGTACCAAGCGTTTTCGAACATAGACATAATAAAATGCATTTTGTAAATAAGGAACAGTTTTGAGTCGAATAAACATCATTAACGTTCATTAGAACTAATGCCAGTTTAAGATGTATTGAATTATTTTCTATGGACTGCGACTTTTAAGAATAAAGTAAGGGAAAAAATTGGTTTCAATATTAACAAACAATTTTAGAATATACTTCAACACACAGTAATAATATGCAACGTGGCATAGAAACTTGTCAATATTTATTAGGTATGCACACTGTTGTAAATAATGTATCTTGCTTCATACGAGTGAACAGTAATGTTCCTCTGTAAACAATACATGTATCTACCTAAATACACCATGACATACATATGGTTATTTGAATTAATTATGTTATACACATAATATTGCATAAAATATAATTCCTATGCATTCATGTAAATTAAGATTGGAAGCAAACTACCACGATTACGGGTATAAAAAAAATATATTCAGTACAAATTCATGATTATTACATTGTTTTCGTGATTTGATTAATAGAATCAGTTTACATTGCAATACTTGCACATTATCAAGCAAATCTGTACATACCAGAATAATGGTCAAGCAAATCTGTATAAGCAAATAACAAAATGAGATTGTATGGCTGTCGAAACAATTTTAGACAAAAATCCTGTAAAATATCAAAATCAGATGCATCAGAAATAATTTCTCAGTCATTAAAATATTTCTGGAATCATCCAAAATGCTGTTCTGGTATTTACCCTTAAATTAACATACTGATATTTTGTTAAAAATGTAATTTGTAAATAAATTTAAAAAAAATATGTTCTATTAATCTATCTTTTTTTTTTTTTTTAACAATCAACCTAACATAAATTGAGATCCTGTCTACATATTTGGTTCCTTATAAAGCAAAACATCCTTTTTTCACAATACAAATGGACATACTGAACAGAAAAATACTAGCCATTAGGCAACAAACATGTTCAAGGAAAATACCGGTAATTAAACAGCATTTTTCTTTCTAGTTCTATGAAAAAAACAAGAAAGTCTTATTGAAGATGCATAAAAATTTCAGGGGTGCCATTCTTCGTCCATTCATATGAATTCCTCCTTTAATTGACAGATTTCAAATACATGTACTAGTAGGGCTAAATTTTGCTGGATCTATTTAAAAATCCTAAATTTTGGTGAAACTATCAAGGTAGTAGCATAATTTTCTCCCCTTAACTGTTTCTGACCTCACACTCCTGAGATATGTAATAAGCTGTAACTGTATGTTATCTATGTTTTCAGAAACACGTGTTTTCGGACACTTTCAAAATCGGCCGATTTAATTATATTTTCTGTGCCTAAGACACACAGTTGCTCCTTGTCAAATGTTCAACTCATTTAATGCTTATAAATATATAAATATTGACCTCTTTAAGGGTGACAGTGCGTCTTGTCAACCCGAGGCAACACTGTGCTTGTGGAGGGTTGACGACACGCACTGTCACTCTCAAGGAAGTCAATATTTATTTTATTATACCAAACAATCCCATATCATTTGCGTACCGGGCGACAGCGGTAGCGGGCGACATTGCCGGGCGACATATCAAATTGTTGCCCGCTGCAGTTTATATGCATTATATAGAGAAATAAGCAAGTGGGGTATAATAAACAAAAATATGCATTAAAACAATCTGATATATTAAAATGTGTCCAACTTGTTATTATTTGGCATGCATATTGGCAATTCATATTATTATGTTACATGCATATATCTGAAAACCAGGTCGATTAATTACTGTACAAATTCTATAATCATGCATCTTCAATGAGCCATGCTTTGTGCACTTATCGCCTTCATCATCCAGTACATGGATCATGTGTTAATAAACAAACCTGCGAAAAATGAGGTGCACGTTAACGAGGAAGAGGCGGAGTAACAAAGGGACAAAACAAGATGGGAGACAGCACTGTCAAAATATCACAACAAAATGTACAAGCAAGGGGTACAGTAACACAATAATGAAACAGCCGAAAGATTTATCATGATCTGCAAATTGTCACACAAGCCGACTAACATTGGTTTTACATCAAAGAAACAAAACAACAAAAACAACAAAACAAACACTTATACAGTAATTCCAAAAGTTTCTACATGAAAAATAACCTGTATTGTAACTTTACTTGCAGTCTTGATTGATAATTGGTGTTACAAAATATTTGATAAATTCACTAAATAATATAACACACTAATGTGACGGCAAACGGCTGAACAATGGCTATGTCTGACATGTTGCTATGTAGTTACTTTCTAACACAAATGATAACATCAACACACATATAATAATTCTCTACAATGGTGACAAATCTGGGGCGTGTCGTGGGTTAATGCATGTGCGTAAAGTGTCATCCCGGATCAGCCTATGCAGTCTGCACAGGCTGATCCAGGGCGGCACTTTCCGCCTACAGTGGATTTATGTTTAGGAGAGACTTCTTTGAAACAGAAAAAAAATACCGGTATGACACTTTATGCACATGCATTAAGCCCGGTTTTTCCACAACATGCCTGATTTATTTTGAAATAAATCAGTTTGGCACCTTTAGCAAACATACTTTTAAAAACATTAAATAGTCTTTAGTCTTAAATAAATAGTCTTAAATAATCTTTAAACTGTAAGCATATTGAAATGGTTTTGTAACTGGAATTGCAATGTTTTGATGAGCCGATGAATTCAGAAACATGAAATGTCAAAATACAGAATATCCACAACATTTTTTCAAATGCATCCGAATCACTTCATTAATGTTAAGCTGAAGAGTTTAGATTTTGTATAACTTTACTTAATTTGAGAATATAGATTTAAATTACTCCTATATAGTACACCAACTACCACAATTTGGACTACCAAAAGAGAACACCTGCATGTGTCAATTATGGTTCTAATATCACACATGCTATATTTCCTAAATTGCCAATAAACAACTAGAAAAAGTAGTTCCAAAATTGTAAAATATAGTTCACATTGTTATTGCAGAATACATTGTATGGTCATGTTAGAATCAAAGTAATTTTCGCTTATCATTGTTTGTCTGTAAATATACAATGATTTTTTGTTCTAATGCATGTGTATTAAATTAAAGTTGAGTTAAGTTTAATTCATACACATCAGAACTCATTGTTTATTTACAGATAAACAACTCAAAATCGAAATTTAGTTATTAAACAACCAATGTGGACACAACTTCAATGCAAGAAACATCAGCTATTTACTTATTTCTAAAATGCAAGTTTCCCATACACAGATTTATGTCTACACAGACAATAAGCCATTATACAATATAATATACATTAGTTACATGTTACATTATACATTATAAGGTGTTTTAATGGCAATAAATAGAACTAGCATATGAAATGGTACTGCTCATCGCACAAACCGGCTTGAGAACAAAAAAGAAGCTGATATGGGTAAGACATACTTAAATGCCAAAAACATGTCCAAATGATAATTAGATAACAAAAATTATCTCACAACATGCTGATCATAGCTTATATACGCAGTAACCTTTGCTATAACATACTTATTCTTAAAGAAAACCTGTGAATACATTGATATATATTACAGAAAATGCTATGTCAGTTTAGGGTATTTTCCATTTGGCTTCCATATTACTTTAAAAAAATAACAAGCTGAAATTCATATCCACAAGACAAAGATCAAGGTCACAAAAAATCAAAACGTCAAAGCACAAAGGTCAATGTCACGAAGGAAGGTCAGGAAAATGTGAAAGTATCTTCTTCATCACACAGTACTTCAGGTCATCATCACACTTTGCTGAACTTCAAACCAGCTGAAAGATAAAAAAGACATGGAATAAAATAATAGTTAAGACACAATTTTACAGATCTTGCTGTTCTGTAGGTCACAGTTGATTTGCTTTTAAGCAACACATATGTAAATATTTTTACCTGTTCAAGACATGCTGTGCAACAAGTAACATTATAATGATTTACTTTAAATCTGTAAAACCATCGATTGTATAGAAAGATTGCTGATATAAACAAGGCTTGTCACAGGATGTGACATATGCCCCCGAAGCATACGCTTGTCAGTAGGCAACACAAAGTCAGAGTACAATATTATGCCCTGGACAAATATCTTGAGATTTCAGCAACACAGCTGTTTGTTGTTGTGACACACTGCCTCATAATGATCATCATTCCCACAAAGTTATTACATTCCTAACATGTTGGCAAAAATGATGCTTCCTACAAAAACTTCATTCTAATATTTGACCTTTAAAGTTTAACCTTGGACCCATAGACCTTGACCAAGGAGCACTTAAGTGGTATGTGACACATCATCTGTTAATATTAAAATCCTTCAAGGCTTTTAGAAGTTATAGACCAAAAAGAAAATTCCTTGACATTTGACCTTGAACTGTGACCTTGACCTTTGACTGAGGACCATGGGAGTTGTACACGACACATTGCCTGGTCATGGGAAATAATAATCTGAAGTTTAGAAGTTATGGTGGAGAAACATAAATCTTTGAACTTTGACCTTGAACTGTGACCTTGACCTTTGACAGACGAGCATGGAGTTGTATGCGACACATTGCTGGTCATAGAGAATACTAATCTGAAGTAAAATTTAAATCCCTCAAGACGATTAGAAGTTATGAAGTGGAAACAAAAATAATTGACCTTTGGCCTTGAGTTGTGACCTTGACCTTTGACAGACCATCATGGGAGTTTTATGCGACACATTGTCTGGTCATGGGGAATAACAATCTGAGGTTATATTAAAATCCTTCCAGGCGTTAAGAAGTTACAGAGCGGAAACAAAAATTCATGACCTTTGACCTTAAATTGTGACCTTGACCTTTGACCAACAAACATGGGAGTTGTACGCGACACATTGTCTGGTCATGGGGAATAATAATCTCAAGTTATATTAAAAACCATCCAGGCATTTAGAAGTTATGGAGCGGAAACAAAAATTCATAACCTTTGACCTTGAATTGTGACCTTGACCGTTGACAGATGAGTATGGGAGTTGCAAGCAACACATTGTCTGGTCATGTGGAATAATAATCTGAAGTTATATTAAAATCCATCCAGGCATTTAGAAGTTATGGAGCGGAAACGTAACTTCATGACCTTTGACCTTGAATTGTGACCTTGACCTTTGACCGGCAAGGATGGGAGTTGTACGGATCCATCGTCTAGTCATGGGGTATAATAATCTGAAGTTATACTAAAATCCATCCAGGTACTAAAAAGTTACAGAGGGGAAACGAAGTCTGGATGGAAGGACCCACACACGCATGCACCCACACACCCACAGACGGACAGTGCGACTACTATACGCCCTCCTTCGGGGCATAATAATAATTATAAAACAAGATCCTGTGTTTGATAAACACACATGCCCCCGGTTGGTGCTGGGTAGCCCATTTCTTAGTCCAAATTACGTCAAGGTCAAAGTAAGGTTGGGTGATATGGGTGGATTGGGAACGGTCATGAGTAAAAACCGTGTAAATATCCAAGTGTTGTAGTAAGTGGTGTTGGTGCAAGATGAAACGGTAAAATCTAGTTAACCAAGAAATGGCAATTTTGAATTATAAGTCCAAATTAGTTCAAGGTCAAAGTCAAAGTAAAGTTGGGTGATATGGGTGGATTGGGGACGGTCATAAGCAACAACTGTGTAAGTATCCAAGTGTTGTAGCAAGCGGTGTTGGTGCTAGACGAAACGGTAAAATCTAGTTAACCAAGAAACAGCCCATTTTAATTATTCTAAGTGCAAATTAGGTCAAGGTCAAAGTGAGGTTGGGTGATATGGGTGGATTGGGAACGGTCATAAGTAACAAGTGTGTAAATATCCAAGTGTTGTAGTAAGCGGTACTCGGTGCTAGACGAAACGGTAAAATCTAGTTAACCAAGAAATGGCACTTTTGAATGATTTTAAGTCCAAATTAAGTCAAGGTCAAAGTGAGGTTGGGTGATATGGGTGGATAAGGAATGGTCATAAGCAACAACTGTGTAAGTATCGAAGTGTTGTAGTAAGCGGTGTTGGTGCTAGACAAAACGGTAAAATCTACTTAACCGGACGGAATGAAAGACAGACGGAAGGACGGACAGGACGATCACTATATGCCTCCTGCATCAAGATGCCGGGGCATAATAAAAACGTACATGCATGAAAGTGATTTATAAATTGTACATTGGAAGCTTTCATTGTTGTTAATGGTTAATAACCACAACCATCTATTAGCAACTATGCAACAAATGCCCAAGCCATTAACTTCTCTCATCTCCAGTGTCAAGGAGGTATCACTGACATCTTTTACGAACACATTTTATTGAAATACAATACCAATATTCCCATTCAGATCTGCATTGACTAGAGTTATAATACCAAGAAATTGCCCATTCTGTACTACAGTATGGTACACGAAAAGAGAATCATTTTCAGTTCCCATTCTAAACAGTATGTACTGCAGTTTGGCTCATGAAAGAAAATCATTTTCAGTTCCCATTCTTAACAGTATGTACTTGAGTTTGGCTCATGAAAGATAATCATTTTCAGTTCCCGTTCTAAACAGTATGTACTGCAGTTTGGCTCATGAAAGATAATCATTTTCAGTTCCCATTCTAAACAGTATGTACTGCTGATTGGCTCATGAAAGATAATCATTTTCAGTTCCCATTCTAAACAGTATGTACTGCTGATTGGCTCATGAAAGATAATCATTTTCAGTTCCCGTTCTAAACAGTATGTACTGCAGTTTGGCTCGTGAAAGATAATCATTTTCAGTTCCCGTTCTAAACAGTATGTACTGCAGTTTGGCTCATGAAAGATAATCATTTTCAGTTCCCATTCTAAACAGTATGTACTGCTGATTGGCTCATGAAAGATAATCATTTTCAGTTCCCATTCTAAACAGTATGTACTGCTGATTGGCTCATGAAAGATAATCATTTTCAGTTCCCATTCTGAACAGTATGTACTGCAGTTTGGCTCATGAAAGATAATCATTTTCAGTTCCCATTCTAAACAGTATGTACTGCAGTTTGGCTTATAAACATACAATGATTTCCTGTTCGTCTGGTATATCATAGCATTGACATTAGCTTATTGTAGCAAAACAAATGATACAACAACACTAACTTAAGAATCCGAAAGATTTCTGTAATTTGTAATGCCATTTTTGTGATGTCCTGACACAACTGCCTATCAACTGGGCATTCAACATTAGATAACATATGATAGTTATTGTTGTTTTTACAAGGTCTTAGCTCTTAACTGCCGTAGTGAGGCAACAAATAAACCAGGGGCAGATAATTAACATAGCAAAATGCCTATGCACATATAATCTATGTTTCCATGAGCGAAACTGCAGATACTGTAGTCTCCCTAAAAATCTCTGAGCACCAGTGTTTCTCAATGTAAGAACATGACATAGCTGTCAATCATACAGTATCCACCAAGATGCAACACTCAAGCTGTATTCTAAATGTTATGCACCTATCAATATTTTCCCCCAGGGGGGGGAGCGGCGGGCAATCCTAGGGGAATCTGACTAACTGTATTTTTGGGGATCTAATTCCCCACCCTAGAGCCAAGCATTTTTGTCTAAATCCCCTGAATGGCAGATGCTTAATTGGTGTATTAAATGGCCCGGGGGCCAATATTACCAGGATCTAAATTCCGAACAAAGTCTATCTCCCGGGACCCGGAATCATTTGGCGTGTATAATTCCCGTCTATCGGGAATCGCTTTCAGTCTAAAGTCCCGTATATGCCCGCCGCTCCCCCCCTGGGGGTAAATATTGATATGTGCATTACATCTCAAAACAGACTACCGATTGTTATTAAGGCACGCAATGTCATACAAACCATGCCATAATTTTCAGAGGCGTCAATCAGAGATGAAAATGGTCATGTCCTATTAAATCTTGTTGCAAATTAATGCAGGTTAATAAAGAAATTGTAAGTCATTTCAGGATCAGACATGTGAATTGAATATGTAACTTTTTTCTTCAAGCTGTAGAATACATCTCTACATAAACTGAGCTTTTTTTAAATAATTTTAGCCAATTTAAGTTCGTTTCCCAGCTAAAGTAATGCCTAGTTCCTAAAGGCATGACAGAATTTGTTTCAGGTTTGTAATCCTTTTTTGTTCATGCAATATGCATTTCAAGTGTATTGAAAAAAATTATAATTGTTGCAACTGAAATAGTAAATAGTTTGTAAATAATAACATTCAAATAAAAGTATTTTGTGTGTGTGTGTTTTCTGCACTTAACTAGCTAAATTTAAGCAATTCTGTTTCTTATTCTGGGTCTATATGGTACATATACATATTGTTCTCAACATTTTTCCCAACGGTGTGAAAAAAACAACAGCGGTTAAAATGTTTCAATGAAAACAAATTAAAAAAAAAAAAATTCTGACATAAGACTAAAATACTGGTGTCACAGTGTTGTAAATGAGCTATTTCCAAAAAATTCAATTGTAATCCACATAGATAAGTTTCATGCAGGAATTGACTACCGTACATTTAATTTACCATTTCTAATCTGAAATAGTTTTAAGCCAAATACTTCATGACCAGTCTGACTGAATACTGATACATGGTCACTGCATAAGGTGTCCCATCATAATAAGCTATAACCCGGACTAAATGCAGGTGCGTAAAGTATCATCCCAGATTAGCCTTTGCAGTCTGCACAGGCTCATCCGGGACGACACTTTCCGCCTACATTGTTTTTATGTGTTAAAGAGACTTCCTTGAAACAGAAAATACCCTAAAAGCGGAAAGTGCCGTCCTGGACTGCCTGTGCGGACTGCACAAGTTAATCCTGGACGACACTTTACGCGCATGCAAATGCAAGTTCCCCATTTTTGATACATAAACTGAATTGATTCACTTAATTAGAAACTGAAAGTGATATGTTTATAAGTAGATATCCACAACTGAACTAATCAGAGAATATTTAATATTGAATAGCATCTCACATGATGTTTTAGTTACTTGTTGCTGTTTTTGGATGTAAGGATCACGAAACTAAGTATAAATTGTTTCTTAAGGGTCTTAAAATGGAATATGTTTATCATGATTTGTTTAACACCAACAATTTTACTTCTGTATGACATACAGGGCCTTAAACAAAACATGCGATAGTTATCAGAAAGTTGAAATGCAATTACATATTGAATGTAATAAATGTGATGTAAACAAGAAGAAATCAAGTACTGGGTAATACTTTTCTGACAGATATAACAATATAGCATTATATTTGAACTCAATTCCAGCTACTAATTTGCTTACAGAACCTTGGACCATTTACGTCTCTATTTATGGATATTAATATTGTACAAAAACATAATTTTCTATTCTACATCTCTAAAATCAAAATAAATCTAAGAAGAATACCATTTATGTTTAAAAAATTCTACTTTGAATACCTTTGAATACAACTATTATCAATGAAAACCCTACTCCATATAAAAATGTCCTTTAATTAATTACTTTAATTACTTATTAATTAGCCAAGAGTAAAAACAAAGGTAAAGAAGTGTTAAGATTAAAATAAAAAGTCAGTCCTCAAAAATAATTACTATACTAGCAATTGAAAAAAACAAAGATTTATCAACAAACCTGCAACAAAAAATAAAACGATAGAAAATTACATGCTAATGGAACCATTCTCTGATTATTTTTGTACCTCCTTCTGAAAACCTTGGCATGGGTTGCAAATTATCTCCCTTAGTTTCAGAACACTCCCCAGAATTGAACGATTGTACCTTCGTCATTGCTGTAACAATTTTTACAATGCAATTTGTCCACCCTGACCCTGACGTCTGCGCCCTCTGACCCATTTCCGAGGGCCGCGTGGCACACGCAGCAACGGAAGCACTGCACGTGATAATACAACCCGAGCGATTCTATCACCATCGCGGCGCCAAAGCCTGTCAAGAGAGACATCAACCGAGTTAGCACGGCGAGAGAACTAGAGGGCAAGCAGCATAGCATGGGCTTCTAGACGTCTGATTGGTTGAAAGTCTTAATGAGTTTGTCTTAACGTAAAAATGAATTTGTACTAAATTCATATAATACAATAAAGTCAAGCTTTGTAAGCTGAAAATGTATTGACTTTAAAAATAATGTCACATCATAATATGTAAATGTTTTAACGTTGTTTCTGTTTTAAGTACATAAGTTTTGATTACACATAAAGATAGTATAAACGATGTTAACAAAGAGACGTATAAATTAAACAAAACTAATGAGAAAATATCAACTAATCAGACATCGTTAAATGGTCACAAATACAGAAAGCTAATACCGGTACATGTAATACATGATGTTTATTTGATATATAACTGAATTTAAAGCTAAGCTTAAATAATAACAAATTATAATCTGGATGATTTTCTTGAGTATATAACGTGTGATATAGTAGCATTTACATTTTAGAGCATTCAGGTATATAAATGAATCGGTTGGCATAAATTTCGTGCCAAATTGCACAGTGAATTTATTTTGTTGTCTAATTTTATACATAACATTAAATATGATAGAAATATGGACAGGCTCGTAAAAGCAATCGAAGAAACAAGATTTTGGTTTAAGCCTGCCTATAACATTTTCGAGCTTGTTAATCAAATAGTTGATTTATGTGATTTGTATCTTAAAAAAGTGACAAGCAGCAAGACGAGCTATAAATAGCTGCAAAAGTCAACGTTATGCGGATGATTGAAATGAACTTTCTACTATAATGCTTCTAAGCTGAAATAGCAAAATTGTCAATATACATACCCTGACTACTTAATGTGAGATTTTTCTTTAAAAATGATAAACATGGTACAATAATGAGCCAGTAAATACAACTAGTTTTCATTACATAGCCAACCGTTACTTGTTAAATCCTATATAGATTGTAAATATTATTTGAGGCGCATCGTGGGAAAACTGGTCTTTATGCATGTTCGTAAAGTGTCGTCCCGGATTAGCCTGTGCAGTCCACACAGGCTAATCCAGGATGGCACTTTCCGCTTTTAAGGTATTTTCTGTTTCAAGGAAGTCTCTTCTAAACATAAATCCACTGTAGGCGGAAAGTGCCGTCCTGGATTAGCCTGTGCGGACTGCACAGGCTAATCCGGGACAACACTTTACACACATGCATTAAGTCCGGTTTTCCCACGACGCACCTCATTTGTTTTACATAATTTTACATAATTGGTATGATTCCTGTGTTTATTTTACTGAGATACTATCAAAAAGTGTTTGTCTCTTCTGGGACACAAAACAAACCCATGTATAAAAATTGCAATGTATACGTTTAATTAACAAAAATAAATCCCGACCTACCTACCCTAATTTTTTTGGGCACGACTGTAATCTGAAACAAACATTTTTTTTTTTTTAGGCCTTAGTAAAGAAATGAAAATAAAATATATGTATACGTTTACTTATATTTTATTTTCATTTCTTTACTAAGGCCTAAAAAAAAAAAAATGTTTGTTTCAGATTACAGTCGTGCCCAAAAAAATTAGGGTAGGTAGGTCGGGATTTATTTTTGTTAATTATACTTTTTTTGGTCAATGGTCAACTTAAAGATTCTAAACTGAATAAATATTCAAAACATATCAGTAATATATCCTAAAACGTTGTTTATAAGTGGATGCCATCAAAACAAAGCACTAATTATATAAAAAAAAACATTTAATTATTAAAAACAGGTAAATAAAAGAAAAAAATATCTGACAAACTCAATAAAATGTTCTAGGGTTGGGACATTTTTTTAGGGTCTGTCGGGTAACCTGAAACTAACATATTATTTTTATGCACCTAATAACACACAAATATTTTCTTTATATTAATTTTCACATCAATATTTCAGCAAATACTATTCTACTGCAGTTTGATCAATGAAAGATTTCTTAATCTTCATTAACATTATATTTAATATTGTCAATTTTCACAAGTTAATTCATATTACAGTCTGATGTTGTTGTTTTTATCACTGAAAATCCAGTAAATGGTGTCCAAAATTATTTTCTGTCAACCCAAGAAACAGCCACTGTTTGATAGTAAATATTAAACACCAACATTACAAATGAGGCGCGTCGTGGGAAAACTGGTCTTAATGCAAGTGCGTAAAGTGTTATCCCGGATTAGCCTGAGCAGTCCGCACAGGCTAATCTGGGACGACACTTTCTGCTTTTATGGTATTTTCTGTTTAAAGGAAGTCTCTTCTAAACATAAATCCACTGTAGGTAGAAAGTGTCGTCCCGGATCTGCACAGGCTGATCCGGGACAACACTTTACGCACATGCATTATGCCCTGTTTTCCACGACACGCCTAAAATATACCTTCAAGAAAGTCACACTGAAGGTGTGTAAGGTTTTCAACTGAAATGATGTAAAACTTCTAAAACCTTGGTATTGGTGAGGAATGTGGAGTTAAGATTTATGATAATCAAAAGTTTACTGATATACACAGGTCATTAAATGATCAAGAAATACAAGAATGTTCCCAAACCTTTACTAGTATATTATTTGTTCTAAATTCATGTATTTATATTATTATTATTGTGTTTAAAATTCAAATCTAGGGAAAACTGCTCTAAATGCACCTTATTTTGATACCAATCGGTGAAAAATACAGAAACACAACAAAAACAGTCATATAAAATGTTTCCAACCATTTAGAAGTAAATGTAAAGATTATCAAACTTTCGCTGTATCAACAATTGTGAAACTCTTATTAACAACTCAAGTGACCATAAGGACGTGAAATTTAACATCAACCTACAAAATACAAATGATGTACACATGAACTGCCCTGGGTTTTTCTAACACTGAACATCCACTTAACATTCACTCCATTATTCTTGCCCTTAATCAAAATTTTCTACTTTCTTTTATTAAATCTGACCATTTAATACCAAATATTTATCAACCTACTAAACTTTTGTTGAGAACTTAACATCAACCTACCCAGCTCCTCTCCACAATGTGAACACTCCTGTTTCCCGCTAACAGCTATAACAGGCTCCCGGTCCTCGGTCAACGTGCGTGTGGGCTTCGTATCCGTGGCACTACTGTTATTCCTTGCATTGAAACTAAAACTTGGCGGCAAAGTTTGTGACATGGAAGGGTTGCTGGAATAGCTATTAGGCTGTGTTCGTGCACTGAACTGTGTAGTTATTCCCTGATCTGGGCTGCGGTCGTACTGTCGAAGATTTGAGCCACTGGTCGACAAGGGTCGAGGTGATGGGGTGTCCTGAACTTCACTATAAGAAGGGTATGAATATCTATTGTTCTGTCTTGCTGGGGGTTCAACGTTACCACGAAAACGACTCACTAAAGAACTCTGACTTGGTTTTGTGGGTCCTGCCCTAGCAGTTACGCTTTCAACATTGACTCTTCCAGCCAACCGCCTTTTCTCCGCCTCTCTAACCAACCAGTGGTCATTGCGATTAGAATAATCACGATTATGAATTAGGTCTGTTCGTTTTCCTATCACAAAGGGCCGATCATTTAGCGTTTCCGTATTTGCACTTGAAGCACTGGTGTCATCCTCCTTCATCCATGGAGCAGAATGTCTGAACTTCTGTTTTGGCACAGCGTTTAGGGAATGAAGCTCCGCCTTAGAGGGTGCCTCCCTGGTTGTTGGCGAGAGGGGTTCGGAGTGTGATGATGCCGTCTCTGTAGAAGGGTCAGGCTTAGTTAGAGGGGTTGCCTTGCGATTCATTGCCAGCAGGTCCTCTCGTGTTAGCCTAGCCTTCTCTTTGACCCCTGTATCTGGCTTTGGTGCAGTTGGAGGGGGGACTTTTTTACCACCAGAAGGCTCCCGTGCTCTCGAAGCGAACAGAGACGACCGAGACTGTGGGGAATGAGACGCAGAGCTGGTGGTGCTGCTGGGTGGTGAGCACAGACTGGAGCTTAGGGAGGACTGGTACGACGAAGAAAAGCTGTTGTCTTGGTTACGTTTGGCCTCCAATAATGCCTTCTCCCTCTCAATCTCCTCTTGCTTTCTTTGCAGTTGCTCTCTCTCCCTTCGCAGCTTGTCCTGAACAAAAAAATAGTGTCTTTGATTTATTTTGTTCAGTGAAGAATTCACCATTATTGAGAATGTTTTATACAAGAAGACCATAATCATAAACGTTTCATATAACCATTATCTGGAATGTTTTATTAAGGAATATAATCCAGAACTGTTATATATAGGACTATTATTGAGAATGTTTTATATAGGACAATTATCCAGTAAGTTTTACATAAATACAACCATGGATCATATTTTTTTAGAAAGTCAATCGGTCCTGAACTCCGCCGATCATGCTCATGTTGTATCCGAATTTTGTGTGTCCGAAAATGGTGCACGTCTGAACATGTGTATTTTTAAGTATAACTATTAACCTCAGTGTTTTCACACCTCAGACTTTAATAAATTTTCATTTCTTTATCTGTTGTGAGTTTAAACTTCACAAAAATTTAAAGATAATGTAATTCAAGAAGTACAATAAAAACGCCCATTCTGTATCCGAATTATGTGTATGATATATACGAAAATAAGGTATGTCAAAAATTGTGTATTTTATTTATAACTGTAAACTACAAAGATTCCATACCTTAATCTTCAATAAACTTTTAATTTCTATGTCTGTTATATGAGTTTTGCTGAACTAAAGTTAAAATATAATGTAATACAATATGGTCACTTTGTACATTAAAATTAACTAAGTGACTTCATGAATGTCAATTCAGCCAACTAACAAATAAACTTTAACTGCACTGAACTATGTTTTTACTATGTCATTATGAATGCAGCACAGTACATAAAATTATTATGCAGCAAATGCACATTTTCCATGAGGATTACATGCGGCTGCTAGTATCAGACACGATTTTATCTTGGAGAAGTACACTCTGAGATTGACATCAGAGACCGATCGGTGTCAGTAACATAACACAGTCAACAATCTACAGCAAACACACTCCAATTATCAATCGATAGTGACACAACTGGGGTCATTCATGGATCACTGATCCACCGGAGTTTGCACCTACAGTGCATAGGGGCCATAAAATGTGTGTACTGTGTATTGAAATCAGGGGATTATCACGATTTTTATAGTTACTGGAGAAATTGAAGACAACTGGTTGGACCGATTGCTTGTCATTTCTATCGGTCTTTTTCAAACCCAATGAGACCGTCAAAACCGAAAACAATATGATCCCTGAATATAACATAATTGTAATGCAACCAATAGTGACTGACAACAATTTTACCCATGCAATCAGTTTCTTTTACCTCTTGCTCACGTTTTTGTCGTTCTTGTTCTTCTTTCCATCGCTGCCTTTCTTCTTTTAACTTGCGCTTCTCTTCTTCTATTTTTTGACGTTCACGAGCCAAGGCGTCGGTTTCTGAAAACCAAAAAAGCATATTTGATAAAAATCAAGAACTGTTATTCGTACACTATAAACTAACTGCTTACATTATGCCAGTCAATGATTCGGAGTATGTTTCCTCTTAAGAAACTTGCTTGTAAAGCATAAGATACTCTTTTGCTAATCTTACAAAATTACAATATAAATACAATAACAGAAAAATCCATGTTCAGAGCATTTGTTAAAAACAATAACATCACATCTCTTTATTCTGACAAAGCACAATGAACAAATAGTAAATTAAAGACTATTTTATCAAATTCCGTTTTTAAAACAACAAAATAATTAAATTGTTTAATTAGAGGGTTGAGTGTGAAACTGTTGTATCTGTTAAACATTTCTACATCTGGGGCGGTATTTCTCGAAGCATCTTAAGTTAAATTTTACCCTTATCCTTAAATTTGGAAATTTCCTTAACTGTATAATTCCACAAAGAAACAGTTTAGCATTAACACTTTAAAATAGCATCATTATGAAAGTGTTATTTGTGCAATATCAACAACATATGTGTCTGTTTATTAAGTAAAGAAATATAATATATTCAAATTTTGCACTTAAGTGAAAATATTTAAGAAATAACTTAAGATGCTTTGTGAATACCAGCACTGATACATAGTTTCACTTTCAACCCTTTATGTATATTTCAATACCAAAACACAATTAAAAAATATTCTATAAATAAATATGTACAAAAAATAAATCAAACAATACCATCTGGTTGGTTAAAAGTGCGTAGAGGTGGGGTAGATTCGCTCTTTGGTAAATCAACACGGAAACTGTACTCCGGTTGTTTGGAATCCCTAAAATGTTGAAAAAGGAAAACATCAACAACACACTTTATTATATGACCTATAAATAGACACTCTCCCATTGGTCCAGACAGGTATCCGCAAGCAAACATAAATGTCATATTCACTGGCCTAAACTGATGTTCACTGGGCTAAAAATAGAAATGAGCAAGTTCAATCTTGGTTCCCAGCACACAGTTTAAAATGTATTAGATACCCACAAAGATACCGGAACCAATGTACATTTCCTGTTCAGTGACTAAAAATTTCAACACTAAGGTTAGAAACCAGTAAATCCAATTCCCATAGGGTCCCATTATAAAACGGCAGACTTTCCAATGATTTTTCTAGCATTTCTTTTATTTCTGATTGTGCAAGCCTGGTATCAATTTAAAGATCAATCTGTCCTCTTCCAAAATTTGCAATAAAAAAGATATGTCATGTAACTTCTATGAAAATGCATCTCACTTGAATGCAGGCACCGGTAGAAAACAGGGTTTTGGCAGTCATATTTCGACACAAGCCCCGTACCACAGTAAACACACCCCAAAAGTTCACCTTTCAAGTTAACCTCCAATGAAATGCACCAAAATGTTGCAGACACGCATAGGATAATAGAAATAACCACAAAAGGCATGTCTGAGATACCTAAATGGCTTTTATGCCCGAAGAGAAGAGGAACTCGTTAGTAACAGGCACTACTTTTGAATGGACCACGGAGGGATACACAATGATTCACTGGTACCTAACCTTAAAACAGACGATTTCACTGTGATATGTTACATTTATGACTTAATTACTTGACCATAAGGATAAGCATACTTCATTATTATGTATACTTTTCAGGTAATGTGATATATTGAATAAATACATGAACTTCTTTCTTTGATCAGAACTGAAAGAAAAAAATAACATTGATTAATATTTACTAACAACATAATAGTTTTATTGAATTAAAACAGTCATATAATAAAACAATTGTTGACTAGGGAGCCAGTGAATATGATCTAATATTCACTGGTAGAAAATTATATGACATTCTACCAGTGAATATCAGATCATATTCACTGGCTCCCCAGTCAATAATTGTATAATACTCCTTGTACGATGATCAATTAATAAACATAGACATGTCAAACATATGAAATGAAACATAATCATTATATAGAAAGGAATGCATTTCTGTCCACTGTGTTTGTGCAGGTGTATCTTAATCCAATAAAAGAGGCACAAATCACCAATCACAAATCACAAATAAATGATCCATATTTAAGGTTCTCTTTTTCTCTCTAAACAAACAGAACGATCCTGCGACCTCACAGAAAGGATCATCATCATTTTTAGCAGTGCACTGTACTTAATGTGAACTCATAAAACTGAATCATTTTACATGTAAACTATTTGTGCACAAATATAATGTACCACACATTCGTGCCCATGTCTTTGCCATTATAATACATGAAGGATCCTGCAAGCAGGGCCCATGTTCACATAGGATTAACTCTAGGATCAAGATCAATCTTAGCTCATCTTGATCGTCTAGCTCAAATGAGCAGAATCTCAAAAATATGTCATTTTCAAAATACCTTTTCTTCTAGATAAAATAACACAAATTTTTGTAAAGTTTTGATTAAAATATTCATCTTAGATTGAAAATCTATGCTGAGAGGAGTTCATTATTATGTAATATATATATTTGTCCAATTATAACAAGAGCTGTCGGAGGACAGAGCGCTCGACTTTTCTTGTGCTTGTCAGAGTTACTGGCATTTTTTTTCTAAAACAAGAAATAAGAAAATTCCACGAAAACCAAATTTTCTAACAAAATGCATTAAAGTCAGCACATCAATAAAATTTTTAGTAAAAGTGACCTCAACCTTGACCCCACCCACCCCATATGCAATCCCAAGCGAGGTCTCGATATAAGGTATCTATGTATTAAGTTTCATTAAAATATCTCAATGCATTCTCAAGTTATTCAGCAGAAACAGTTTTTCTATCTTAGTAACAGTGACCTTGACCTTGACCTTAAATGCAATTCCAAGTGAGGTCTCCATATAAGGTATGTATGTATTAAGTTTAATTAAAATATCTCAATGCGTTCTCAAGTTATTGAGCGGAAACCGTTTTTCTATTTATAGTAACAGTAACCTTGACCCCACCCACCCCATATGCAATCCCAAGTGAGGTCTCGATATAAGGTATGTATGTATAAAGTTTCATTAAAATATCTCAATGAGTTTTCAAGTTATTGAGCGGAAACCGTTTTTCTATTTTTAGTAATGGTGACCTTGACCCCACCTACCCCATATGCAACTCCAAGCAAGGTCTCGATATAAGGTATCTATGTTTGCAGTTTCATTACAATAGCTTTATCAGTTCTCGAGTTAGAGAGTGGAAACGAAAAGTTGCTAAACTAGCTTACCGAAAAACTTTAACCTGTCCATATAGCTTATATGTAAAATTTCTAGGTATAAAAAGGCCCATAATTTTGACAAATTTCAAACTAGAGTTATCAAAATTGGCCTATTAGTTCATTTTAATATAGGGAATAAGTGTTCTAAGTTTTAATGAAATCCCTTAAGCCATTCCTCAAAAACCAGCTTACCAAAAAACTTTAACCTGTCCATATAGCTTATCAAAATTTTTCAATGTAAATAGAGGCCCATAATTTTGACAAATTTCAAACTAGAGTTACCAAACTTTGCCTATAGGTTCATTTAAATGTGGGGAATAAATGGTTTAAGTTTGAATGAAATCCCTCAAGCCATTCCTGAGAAACTAGCTTATAAAAAAACTTTAACCTAGCTCCGGCAACCGGGGCGAGTAGAATAGCTTGCCTTTTCTTCGAAAAGTCGAGCTAAAAATTGATCCAGATATTTTGTGAATGACATTTTTTCAGTCTGATACTGAAATATCTGGCTCAAGTTCATCTTGAACCAGAAGATCAGGGTCAACTTGTTTTGTAAACACGTGGCCAGAACTTCAAATTTTCTAACCTGAACTCCTCTTGTTGATTCCTTGGGTCAATAACCAATGGCCTGGCTGGCATATTGGATGAAAGCTTGATTGTCATTGGCTCAGAGCTGAACCTGGGTTCGGTAACACTTGATCTGATTGGATCAATGTTAAACAAGTTGTGATTGGCTGCCTCTGACTTGGTCTGGAGAATCTGTGATTCCATATTTTGCAGAAACCTATCAGAGTCCAGGCTCTTCTTTTCCTGTAGATGAACATTCATTTCCAATCAATCAAACGTTTATAAATGCATAAACTTACATAACTTTAGCAAGACAGTTAATACAGTTAGAGGTTCTATTCTAAGTTTATGAATTACGCAGTTAAATAATTTATAACAAGAGATGTTTGTAAAACATGTATGCCCCCCCCCCCACGACTTGCAGAGAAAGTTGTCAATATGTGTAATTGTTAAGAGATTTTTTTAATATTGTATGTGCACATTAACACATGGGGAGGAAATTAAAGTTGATGCTTTAGAAAGTAAATATAAAGCTGAAAAAAAAAGAGAGAGTATAATTGTGGATTTATTTTTACAGTCTATTATATAAGGATACCTGTTTTCTGTTTGATTTAAACATCAAATAGGCCAAAACATCTCTAGATATCCTGCAGAAACAAAATGGTCTACAGAGAAAACAGTTTTCATGTTACAAGCCCCTGTGACCTTGACCTTTGACCTCAAAATTGATAGGCATCTTCCTTTCCTCCCGAGTAACCAGCATACCAACTTGGATGATCGTAGGCCAAAGCGTATTCTACCATGTTATGCGGAAACGAAATGGTCTACAGAGGAAACAGTTTTAATGTTACAAGCCTCTGTCACCTTGACCTTTGACCTGTTGACCTCAAAATTGATAGGCGTCTTCCTTTCCTCCCAAGTAACCAGCATACCAACTTAAATGACTGTAGGTCAAAGCATTCTCTAGATATCGTGCGGAAACAAATTTCATGTTACAAGCCCCTGTGACCTTGACCTTTGACCTGATGACCTCAAAATGAATAGGCGTCTTCCTTTCCTCCCAAGTAACCAGCATACCAACTTAAATGATTGTAGGTCAAAGCGTTCTCTAGATATCGTGCGGAAACGAAATGGTCTATGGACAGACCGACCGACCGACTGACCAACGGACAGGTGCAAAGCAATATACCCCCACTCCTTCGAAGGGGGACATAATAATGAAAAACATTAACTACATAATTAATTATCTAACGCAGTGGTTTTATGGGCATTGTGTCCATCTTGAAATTGGGAGATTGTGAAATGGATCACTACTTAGGCCAAAAAATAATTTTCCTAGTAAAAAAACCCTGACCCTAAGGTTTTTAGTTCCATATTCATCAGATTTTATATAATTTTCAATGTTTTTTGACCGAAATGTCTTTAAAAAAAAGAGTTAAAAAAACAAACTCAATCTTGACCCTACCTAACTTTTTTGAGACCATTGCCCAAAACACACAATTTATTTTTGGGGGGCCTCAGAGAATGGTCCAGCGATCTTTTACAAAGACACATGGACTGTACTGATCGAAAAACAGACTTGAAAAGATCTCAATAATAGGGACACAATGCAGCTAAAATAATGAATTTTAGACATTTACAAAAGGAGATCACACAAACATTTTCTTGTACTACCACTGTGAAGCCCCTAACCTGTTCCTGTTTGTGTTTTTCGGCCTCTTTCGCCCGTCTCTTATCCTCCTCATACTGCATGCGTATCCGCTGCTGGTCGCGTTCAAACTTCTCCTGTGCAAGACATAGAAATAATATAACATGAGACATAGAATAGAACATGAGACATAGAAATAGAACATGAGACATGGAAATAGAACATGATACATAGAAATAGAACATGAGACATGGACACAGAACATGATACATAGAAATAGAACATGAGACATAGAAACAGAACAGGAGTCATAGACACAGAACATGCGACATAGAAATAGAACAGGAGTCATAGGCATAGAACATGAGACATAGAACAGGAGTCATAGACTAGAACATGAGACATAGATATAGAACAGACATAGAAATAGGACGAGGCATGGAAATAGAACTCGAGACATAAAAATATAACAGGAGTCATAGACATAAAACATGAGACATAGAAATAGAACATGAGTCATAGACATAGAACATGGGACATAGAAATAGAACAGGAGTCATAGACATAGAACATGAGACATAGAAATAGAACAGGAGTCACAGACATAGAACATGAGACATAGAAATAGAACAGGAGTCACAGACATAGAACAACATTTTTAATGCTTTTGAACATGTGGCTTGAAATCTCCAGTCTGAGATTTAATCCACGAGAATGAATGTATTTATTGAAGGATAAGATACAAACAGTAATGTAGATATTTTTTTTATTTATCAACTTGCATTCATAATATATGTTAATATTAATATATGTTAATATATTATGCTGTTGTATCGTCTATAAATGACTCAATACTCATTTAAATTTAATTATGTATATATTTACTGTTTTAATCTTAACCTATTTGTTTAATAAGATAGATGATGACTATGATATATTTGGCTACTTCTGCTTGATTAATAAGCAAAGAGACTGATGCTTAAAATTATAATACTGACTGAGCAATAAATATTAAAGACAAGGAGAATTTTACATGATTAAAGAAAGACGAGGATACAATCAAGATAATAGATTTGTTGTATACAATGAACAAACAAAAATATTTGTTAAATGAAAATACCTGTAGTAAAACTAATAGCTACCAAAGCACAACCCTACTGTAGCAGAGTTTTTTGCTCAAAATCATACACCCGACATTACCTGAGGAGAGAGTGGCACATCATATTGGGGGACGTTTATTTCTGGCTGGGTGGCAATGTGCGCCATTTTCTGTACAGGAGATGCAGACTACAAGTACAGACACACCATTTAAATGCACGGCAAGCCAAACAGGGTGGGTGGGGTAAAGACACGCACAGGAAGCAAACTTTTGAAAATTAAAAATGCAACTATTAAGAAATCTATAACACTTGGCGAAACCAAGCTCTAAAAAAAAGAGGAAAAAAACCATAAAGATTACAAATAAAAAATCACAACTTCCTTCCCTCAAAAATGTAAAAGTGAAAAATATACCAGACACAAAAATTAATAATGTTAAAATTTTTATTTTTTTCTGTTAAATTTTTCTAATTATGAATAAGAAACTAATAATTAGAAAAAATCTAAAGACAAAAGGATTTAAACATTACAACAGTTTTGAAATAAATGTAACACATCATTAAAATGTTAGACATCAGAATATTTTAATTTTGACATGTACAAACATGCAAGTTGCTGCATTTGTCCACAAAATCATTGAGCACTGCAGCAGAACTTCATTATAATAATAATTATGATGGTAAATAAAGAAATTAAGGTTCGCCTTAGTGGGAAGATGGCTGTTACACATTTATAGTGTGTTATAAATAACAAAGTCCCACTGTAGCCTGAACCAACATATAAGACCTAATTTTTTACCACAGCAAGATTACAAGACCACACAAGATGTGATTTATTACAAGAACACACAAGATGTGATTTATTACAAGACCACACAATATGTGATTTATTACAAGACCACACAAGATGTGATTTATTACAAGACCACACAAGATGTGATTTATTACAAGACCACACAAGATGTGATTTATTACAAGACCACACAAGATGTGATTTATTACAAGACCACACAAGATGTGATTTATTACAAGACCACACAAGATGTGATCTATTACAAGACCACACAAGATGTGATTTATTACAGCAACAGTTATACTGGAGTCTTAGTTACACTAATTTACTGGTTACAGTGATTTGCTATTTTCCTTTGATCTTCACGATGCTTTTGGTACGTAATTTAATTCACAAACAACATTTATTAAAGTGCTTTTGCAGACAAATAGCAAATTATTCTCTCCAGTGAACTTGCACAGTTTACTTCGTAAACGAATATCGGGTACCATTTGAGTGAAAAGTACATAATTATAGGCCTGCTAGCTAAATATTGATGTAACTGTCTTAAAATATGGCAGTCGTCATAAAATTATAACCGCTGTTACATTGTTCTTACCAAATGCTAAACTTAAGCTTTGGCAAATAAAGTCACGTATCATATAATGCTTTTTATAATAAGTTTGAACGGAGACTTTCACACCTTAGGCCACAACAAATTGATCAGATGTTCGTCGGATTTGCCACACCTTAAAATCGTAAATCGAAAAAAAAAAAAAATCCGTATCTGTTTGGTGTATATTTTGTTCAGCTTTTATATATTAAGGCACATTTAACAGAGCAAGCCAAGTCATTATGTTAGTTATTAATTTCAATTTATTTATGGATATATTTTGTTAACATCTTGTAGATATTTTAAGAGTGTATGTTGAAATAAAAAATAATTATCCAAGTTTACTGCAATAAACACTTAACAAAAACATTAATATAATAATCTAAATATACTAATGCTTTGTTAATGCCATAATGCAATTAATATACAGCAGACTGAAGTATAATTTTATAACAATTAAAGCAATAAGATATAAACATTCCCTGACATGGAAACATGCAATGCTGTTGCGAGTCGATAAAAAAATAAATAAAATTGGCTCAATAAAAATAAGAGCCAGTGTGAGCCCTGGTTAACGGTTTTAAAAAAATGGTGGAATCCAGTTGTTTCGTCGTGTCGTTTAAAGATACAGAACTTATACTAGTAATTCATAACTTGTGTTGTGTTTATTGTATGACATTTCATATTCATGTTATTAAACTGTTGGTTACAAAATAATAATATAATAAGTGAATGACTTGGTGTATAAAATATCTATTTTGATAATGACAATTACCTTGTATAAGGTCTACTTTCTAATAGTTTACTGTTAAGATATGGCTATTTAGTATTTTTTGCCGGGTGTTAATTTAATAGCAGAATCACTATTGAAGACTCGTTGCACAAAACCCTTTGCAGGACATTGTCGAAGAAGAAATGGAGAAATTAGTTGCTTAGTTTATTACATATATATTGATTTTGACAACAATTTATGGACCAGAGCAGATGAAGAGGAAATTATTGACAAGATATCAAGTTATGATGGCATTTGGCAGAAATTTTCAATCACTATAGGCAAGATAGGATTTTTTTTATTTTGTGCTTTTCGCCTGCCTCCGATTTTTATGTTTATTTCGCTCGCTTGCTCCAATTTTTTTTTTTGCTCCAATGAATTTGTTGTGGCCTTATCGAGAAGGTTTTCATACCTAACCCAAGCCAGTACTTTTGTTTGACGGATGTCGCTCATGGTCAACAGTGTTATTAACAAAGGCACAGACATTTATACTTCAAACTAAAATATCACATTAGAGTGTTTAATGCATGCGAATCTTAACTAGCTGGTGTATTTGTTTTGGATCTGTATTATTTTAAAATATTTAATAAACTATGAAATAAAACATATTAAACTTTATTTAATTTATTAAAGCTAGTATTCATTATTATTAAGTTTAGGCTTGCCGCACCGTAGTACACAATACTTAAATTTTCAAAAGATGCGATACTACGAAAGATGCGATACTACGAATCATTCTGTATCTCCCTTGACTATTCGTAGTATTGTATTTCAACTGTATATCTATATGTACATGAATGACCTGACAAGTTATATCGCGATCCGGCTATATCGGAATCGCGATCCATGGACCCCGCAAATTGTGATATAATAGATCTGCAGTGTATACTGCTGTATACAACACGGCTGAGGGCCAGTATCCATAAATCCTAAGTCATAACTTCAGAAAATTCCAAAAATCATAAGTGTCCTCAAGCCTGTGGCAGTTTCATTAAAAAATATATAATATGAGGGGCGTCGTGGGAAAACCGGTCTTAATGCATGTGCGTAAAGTGTCGTCCCGGATTAGCCTGTGCAGTCAGCACAGGCTAATCCGGGACAGCACTTACTGCTTTTATGGTATTTTCTGTTTCAAGGAAGTCTCTTCTAAACATAAATCCACTGTAGGCGGAAAGAGCCATCCTGGATTGTAGTCCGGGACGACACTTTACGCAAATGCATTAAGTCCAGTTTTCCGAAGACGCGCATAAATTTTTTTTTTTAAATTCTACAATATTTTAAATATAAAATAATGATTTTAACATAGAACATGTGATTTCAAATGTTATCTTTAGTACAACCTAAATTAAGATAATCCTCAGAAGCCTTATGAATAAGGGCCCAAGGGTTTCATGGACAAGTGCGTTACTAAGGCTACACCGCACACGGCACCGCAGACAGACTCTTACACGGACACTCACAATGCACCACGCAGACGTGACTGTGCTACCATACCTGTGCTGTGAGGTTCTCCTCTTTCGGAATGTTCAGTTCGATTCTCGGGAAGCTCACAGTGGCTTCAGGCTAAATAAAGGATCAAACAACATGCATTGGTTTTGAAGTTGTTAGTATCTGTGTAGTTAACAAAAGTTCCTATTACATATCAGTAATCATGGCAGATAACGAGCAACTTTGCAATTTGCAATTTGTATCCTACTGGAACTATTTATATTAGGGTAAAAATGTTGTCACTGCATATACTTTTTCACATTGATTTTTTTAATATACATGTACTATCACTCTTGTAACAATATATGTTAGATAATAAAGGAAAGTATCCTGTTTTAATATCTGTTTGTATTTATCCAAAATACTGTTGATATGCCCCTATAACATATAATTTATTGTTTGATATATGTATCTGACAATGCTAAACTCGAGTTTTTAATGCTAAATTTCATATCACTAATGGCACACCACTATCGTTTATTCAGGAATGATTCATTAACCAACATGCAAACTTAACATGCCAGCATCTATTTTTAAACTATTAAAAAGATTTACATGCACATGGGCAGTTATGGACACTATGAGACATTCACTTGCATTTCACCTGTAACAACGTCTTTCAACTTGCAACATGCAACATTTAATTCTACAATGGATAAATAAATCACAAAACCGGCATACAACTACAATGTTCTCACTCTCCAGTCCAATTATATGTTTTGCCAATATCGATCAATCAGAATTCACCTACCCTTCTCTTCTGCTCCTCCTTCTGCTGCCAATCTTCCAGGCGGGCAGAGTCATTGAACTGATAAGCCATGGGCTTGGTCTCCAGAGGTTTGGACGTTGACACCATTTCAGTGAAGTTCTTGGTCACTTTGTCCACATCAGAATCATCCTTGGCGTAAGTCTCATCGAACGTGAATGGTGCACTCTTGTAGGGAAGAGTGGAACTAAACCTTTTTGCTCTTTCCTTCTCCTGATCCTGAAACGATGGCGTTGTTTCGTTGTACTCTGACTTTGGTTTCCGCAGCTGCCAACGGAGAAGAGCAGCTGGTGGCCCAAATCCCGAGGAGCTAGAATCGTCAGATGCGGTACTGGTGTTGTCATGACGGCGGTCGTAACTCGGCTCTTCACGAGTAGGTGGGTGGGAGAGAGAGGAGGATTCTGGTTCCCGTTGATTAGTGACCCTCGCTGAAGCAAAAATCATTTTCGTATACAACTATGCAAAAAAGCTACAATGAAAATAAAATCACACATTTACTTTATTATCATTTATCAGTGTGATAAAAGTTAATATAAATAAGATTCTGTGTTTGATAAACACACATGCCCCCGGTTGGTGCTGTATAGCCCATTTCTTAGTCCAAATTAGGTCAAGGTCAGAGTGAGGTTGGGTGATATGGGTGGATTGGGAACGGTCATAAGTATCAACTGTGTAAATATCCAAGTGTTGTAGTAAGCGGAGTTGGTGACGAAACGGTAAAATAAAGTTAACCAAGAAATGGCACTTTTGAATTATTATAAGTCCAAATAAGGTCAAGGTCAAAGTGAGGTTGGGTGATATGGGTGGATTGGGGATGGTCATAAGCAACAACTGTGTAAGTGTTGTAGCAAGCCGTGTTAGTGCTAGACGAAACGGTAAAATCTAGTTAACCAAGAAACAGCGCATTTGAATTATTCTAAGTGCAAATTAGGTCAAGGTCAAGGTCAAAGTGAGGTTGGGTGATATGGGTGGATAGGGAATGGTCATAAGCAACAACTGTGTAAGTATTGAAGTGTTGTAGTAAGCGGTGTTGGTGCTAGACGAAACTGTAAAATCGACTTAACCTTGTCACGGACAGAAGGACGGACAGGACAATCACTATATGCCTCCCATATCAAGATGCTGGGGCCATAAAAATTCACAATACATTGTATTAAGGAAAAATTATAGTTGTCATGCAAGCTATACTTGAAAGAAAATAAAGCATTAACTTGTTATTTAACTCATCAATCTAAAGCAAATATAAATAAATTTAATTATATCAAAAAAATCATATTATTTTCAGTTATTTGTTTTAAAAGGCAAAATCAACACCACATAAGTAACATTACTATGTAGGCATACATCACTTACCTGCTGGAGATTTGTGCAAGGACAATGTTGGCCTTTCTTCTGTCAAGGTCACATCGCTAGGGGCACTGAGGTCTTTAGGGATCTCTGAGAGTTGGCGTGCAGGCATTGAACGCGTGGTTGCCATGGTTTCAATCTGCATTCTTTCCACTGCTACTGGACTGTGACCTTTTGCATTCTTCTGTAAAGATGAAAATATTTTTAGTAAAATGTTTACTACCTCGGAATCAAGGAGTAAACTTCAAGTTTAAACATTGTGTATGTTGTTGATTAGAATTATGGAAAAACTGAGCATGAAGTTTACAACATAGTTCACGTTATCATGATCCTGAACCTCTCTTAAAATCCAATAATTTAATCGTATTACTTTATCCTATGCAAACACACTGGTGAAGGTACATTCAAAACAACAATGTCTTCTGTAAGGAGCAAATATAATTCAAAACATTAATTTAAGAAAAAAAACAAAAAAAAACACAGAATTTAAATATTCACATGTTGTATAATGGTAGCTAATTATTTCAGGCTGAGTAATTTTATGGTCATATTTTATAATGCACTGCGGTTTTAGCTAGTGTACGCATTTAATCAGTTTTTCTTACATTTAACCATATTATGGAAATCAGTTGTGTCATCAACCAAAACAAATCTACTTTTTCTTTGTAATTTATCAATAAATCAGTAAAGGTTATACCATATTTATAGAGGAGGGGTAACAAATGCAAGCATTGATAAACACATGTGCACAATGACATTTAAATTTTAGGAGTGTTGTGGGAAAACTGGACTTAATGCATGTGCGTAGTGTCGTCCCGGATCAGCACATTTATAGATCAGCACTATTGAATAACAACCTTAGTCAGATTGGGACACAGGAGGTCACAGAAAAACTATCACATAAACAAGAGCTGTCAGAGGACAGTGCGCTCGACTATTCGAAGTATTTCAGTTGGTACATTTTTTGGAAAGTGAAAGGGGCATACATTTGTTGAAATACAAAATTGAGTTATGGCAATTATTTCATCAAATTATTGCAAGTTTCAACCTTATGTAGTTAATAACTTATGTAGTTTTGAAATTATAAGAGTTTTAAATATAAACTTTAACCAGAAAATCTAAGTGAACAAGATTCAGTGTTTGATAAACACACATGCCCCCGGTTGGTGCCGGGTAGCCCATTTCTTAGTCCAAATTAGGTCAAGGTCAAAGTAAGGTAGGGTGATATGGATGGATTGGGAATGGTCATAAGTAAAAACTGTGTAAATATCCAAGTGTTGTTGTTAGCGGTGTTGGGGCTAGACGAAACGGTAAAATCTAGCTAACCAAGAACTGGCCATTTGAATTATTACAAGTCCAAATTAGTTCAAGGTCAAGGTCAAAGTAAAGTTGGGTGATGTGGGTGGATTGGGGATGGTCATAAGCAACAACTGTGTAAGTATCCAAGTGTTGTAGCAAGCGGTGTTGATGCTATACGAAATGGTAAAATCTAGTTAACCAAGAAACAGCCCATTTGAATTATTCTAAATGCAAATTAAGTCAAGGTCAAACTGAGGTTGGTTGATATGGGTGGATTGGGAACGGTCACAAGTAACAACTGTGTAAATATCTAAGTGTTGCAATATGCGGTGTTGGTGCTAGACGAAATGGTAAAATATAGTTAACCAAGAAATGGCACTTTTGAATTATTATAAGTCCAAATTAGGTCAAGGTCAAAGTGAGATTAGGTGATATGGGTGGATAGGGAATGGTCATAAGCAACAACTGTGTAAGTATCAAAGTGTTGTAGTAAGCGGTGTTGGTGTTAGACGAAACCGTAAAATCTACTTAATCTTGTCACAGACGGATGGATGGAAGGACGGACGGACAGATGGACTGAAGGACCGACAGGACGATCACTATATGCGTCCTGCATCAAGATGCCGGGGGCATAAATAGGGGCATAACTCTGTCCAAATGCAAAACAGAGTTATAGGGAGGTTGGCCCTGACACTGGAGTTGATGACAAAGATATGTTCCTATTTTAAAGTGAATACCTTATGTAGTTCTGACGTTACAAACGTTTTGAATATAAACTTTAACCAGAAAATCTATGTGAAAAAGGGGCATCACTCTGACAAAATACAAAACAGAGTTATAAGGAATGTTGCCCCTTACACTGGAGTTGACAACAACAAAAAAGGTATATTCCAATTTTCAACTGAATAACTTATGTAGTTCTGCAGTTACAAAACTTTTGAATATAAACTTTAACAAGAAAATCTAAGTGAAAAAGGGGCATACCTCTGTCAAATACAAAACAGAGTTACACGAAATGTTGCCCCTGATATTGAAGTTGATGACAAAGGTATATTCCAATTTTCAAGTGAATAACTTATGTAGTTTTGAAGTTACAAAACTGTTGAATATAAACTTTAACCAGAAAATCTATGTGAAAAAGGGGCATAACTCTGTCAAAATACAAAACATAGTTACAGGGAATGTTGCCATTGACACTGGAGTTAATGACAAATGTATATTCCAAGTTTCAAGTGAATAACTTCTGTAGTTTTTAAGTTACAAAACTTTTGAATATAAACTTTAACCAGAAAATCTAAGTGAAAAAGGGGCATAACTCTGTAACAATACAAAACAGAGTTATGGGGGATGTTGCCCTTGATATTGAAGCTGATGACAAAGGTATATTCCAACTTTCAAGTAAATAACTTGTGTAGTTTTGAGGTTACAAGACTTTTGAATAAAAACTTTAACCAAATTCAGACAAGGACGCCGACGCAGGGGGTAGTAGGAAAGCTCACCTATTCTTCCAATTGAGCTAAAAATGGTTGACATTTGGGCCTGCAACTGAAATCCTGGCTTTCTGAATGGCTAAATGCATTGTCAATCAAATCTCATTTATTGGCAAACACAACCAATAATAATACAAAGTGCAACAGGACAAACCTCAGAATCAAGGTCTCACCTCATTGTTATTTGTCTCCCATTGCTGCTCTCCAATCAGCTGGTCCATAAGGCGTGGCTTTCCAGTCTCATCTGTCTTCACAGGAATCTGACGACCGAGATTATATATATATATATATATATATATATATATATATATATATATATATATATATATATATGCAATAGCAACAAAATATAGTTCACCAACTGTCAGAAAAAATCTGCCAATTAACTCATTTATGTACATGGAAAAAAAAAAGAAAATATGAATATTGACGTAAAACCCCAACAATATGAATTGTATACCTTAGCTTTAAAGAAATGTCATTCTTGCACCACTTTTCTCCCCATACCCCTCCACCTGCCACAACCCCCCCCCCCCCCAAAAAAAAGTCCATTCTCAAGCCATTAAAAAAGTTCCCAGTGTCCTGCTAAATTATGGACATCAGCCCCTTTGTCATAGAATACATAGGCAGACATTAGCCCTTTCCTGAATGTTTTCCAGGGCGGACAATACCCCCTTCACGACTTTTCAGACCCGGACATTAGCTCCTTTTATCTAGGACAATATTCCCTTTCGAAAGAGTGTTCAAAACCGGCCATTAGCCTCTGTCAGCTATGGCAGTATACCCTTTTAAACAGCCAATCAGACCATTTCATGTTTAATAGGTGCAATAATTATATAAGTGTTTTGTTTGCATGTGTTTAAGCCGCAGTCCATAGAATTCAATTCAATACATCTTAAATTGCCATTAGTTCAAATGAACATTTATGGCGTTTATTCGACTGAAAACTGTTTCTTATTTACGAATGGCATTTTATAATGTCTGTGTTCGAAAATGCTTGGTACTAACTGAATATACACTAATGTACATGCTGATTTACTCCAAAGGCATCACCAGCTATCCCATATAAATAACTATACGATAAAAAGTTACCAAAACATTATTATATTACCGATTTCAATGCGTTTTTTTGTATTTTGATCGGTAAGATGTCCATTCGAAACGATTTCTGCAAGGTTTTATTTTTATTAACATATTTCTGGACTGCTGCTTTAATATGCAACTAAAGTAAGTCCACTGTCAGTAAAGGAGCACACAATCAATTACTTTCTTAATTGGTTAATTGTTGTTTATCACTGACACATATTCGGATACAACAAAATATGGTCTGAACCATGTGAAGGGGCTTTTGTCCACCTAAAACAGGAAGGGGCTAAAGTCCTACAAAGAAGGGTATAATGTCCTACCTGGAAGGAGCTAATGTTCGCCATTTCATTTTTTGAAGAAGGCGCTTTTGTCCAAGGAGTTCGTGTGTTAGAATTAAATGCAACACGAGCCTAACCCCCACCCCCACCCCCGCTGACTCCACACCATTCACCACAACGCACACCCTCCCCCACACGAGACTCTGTTATCGATGCCTCAAAATGTCTGCTGTGACCACAGTATTACCTGGTGTACGTGTTTCACAGGCGGCTCCTCGAGCGATGTATGGTCCGTGGACAGGCTGCTGCTATCAGACTGGGTGTCCATCTTACTCTCCGGGTTGTTGTTGTTATTGTTCTGGTTGGACTGGTTATCCTCGTCCTCCATTGAATCGTATGCTTCTGAAAGAATACAGAAACTTTTATATCAACAGATAAAACTGATATAACATATTTATTTAATGCTTAGTAGTGAAATTTAGGAAAATATCAGTGAGATATATCCCTATATCACTCACAGTGAGGGACTACTTTTTTGGGTCCCGATTCAATACGGTAAATGAAACGGACCGTCATCGATGCCAGGCTCAAAACTGTGAAATGACGTCATTATTTTGACTTATAACGTTACGATGCCCGTGATATTTTCCAATAAAATGTAAAACAAAGGTTAATAAAGCATTAAATAAAAAGAAAATATGTTTGTTTTTGGTGTGATAACGCATGTTATTATTTCCGAAAAGAGAGGCAATTTACATATTTTCACTCGCACAAGCGCTCGTGAAAATATTAATTGTCTCCCTTTCCGGTGATATCACGCATTATCACACCTAAAACAAAAAAATATCCTCTATATTCCTAACAAGTGCCCCCACCCTAATTAACGCCACCCTCTAGTAGTTTTAATAATGCTTAAACTTCCAGTCTGATAAATGCCCTCATTTTGCTAAAAACACTAAATGCAAATGCATGATTATCTGTTTTGTAAATCTTTGAAAATATATTTGCAGAATGAGCTTCAAAGTCAAATTATCATGTTCTCTTTATACTGGTTGATGTGACAGAGTGCGAAGATCTGGACTCGTATTAAACGCCCCCTTGGGAAAATGTAGGGCCCACCAGTGGCATTTTTTAGAGAATACATGATATGAGGCGTGTCGTGGGAAAACCGGACTTAATGCATGTGCGTTTGGTGTCGCCCCGGATTAGCCTGTGCAGTCTGCACAGGCTAATCCAGGACGGCACTTTCCGCCTACAGTGGATTTATGTTTAGAAGAGACTTCCTTGAAACAGAAAATACCATAAAAGCGGAAAGTGCCACCCTGGATTAGACTGTGCGGACTGTACAGGCTAATCCAGGACGACACTTTATGCACATGCATTAAGACCGGTTTTCCCATGACGCCCCTCATAGATACCTTATACCTTATCATTAATAATTACTTTATCATTAATAATTAATTTATTTTGAAATAAATATACTCCCCAATGTCACATCTTAATTTGATGAACCTTAATAAGATGTATGTTTGGTTGTTGTTTCTTTTCATTGCTACTGTTGAGAAAATGCATAATTATAACTATTATTCAAGCTAAACATGTGCTTAGTTAAACAAAGCCTTGTCTTATATGTAGAGTCATGTTTACTTTTATTATGGTAAATTGCATTTTTTTAATGTTATTTTTATGTTCCAATCATGTTGATGTTAAGATCATGATATATGTGTTATATATTGAAACAGGATCTTTCTTGCATGTTAATCTGCTGAATGCATATAGGGCCTTTTTTCATATTTCATTACAGAGTATAACCGTACTTCTATTAAAACAACAACAAATGACACCGTTACATTTTAGGCATCCTATTTATACGGAATTAAACATCAATGGTATCAGCAGTAATGACTTCTTGTTTAATATTTACATTATCCGCACAATATATATTGTTCCAGTAAATACAAATTTTTAAAGCACATAGTTTACCACAAATCTTATGTCCGAAACATAGAAAATGCTTTAAGTTTAAAATCCAACTTTTCAATGCAATAAATAATAGGCATGCTGTGAAAACAGACCCGTATCAGTTGGTACTTCCAACAAATCCAAAACGTAATGTCACCATAAGCAATCACTAATCATTCGCCATTAATCGAGCCTCTACACCAAACATCGCCACTTGACGATTTTGGAATGCCGAATATATCCCTTATACCTAGTTGTCCAGCTACAAATATTTCTTCCCTGGGCTGTCTATAATATCACAATGCCACAAGAAGCTATCAGGTGTTGCTTTCATTGCAATATTCTTGTGATACAAATTCCCTGTGATATGAACCCAACCTTATATGATTTTGGTTTAACTTGTATGTACATTTGCTGCAGTATTTGTTGAACTATTTCTCATATTTGTTCTTCTCAGTTTGGTGACAACATAAATATTCTTTTAATCAATATTTTATATTGCATGCTTGAAATTCCAAAGTTAATGAGCATTCTACGTGTGCTGAACAAAGTAACATGCATATATTTATTGACTTATTTGAATTATATTAAACTTGAAATTTATTTTAGATCACGTTTACCTTTTAAGAAATATATTGTAAATTTAACACTCTATTATGTGAAGTTTGAGTAAGACATCAAACATAGAATTGGCCTGCTATATTTCTTGGATTATATTAATATTACTGAGCAATTCATGAAGATTATGTAAGTTTGTTAAATTAATAGATTATTTCAGTATTGTATTCATGTTTCCTTCACTTGTTCTTTTAATACATTTTTTCTTTATAGTTTTCACTTCCCTGAAAAACTGTGTCCATGCATGCATAAACACGGTTCTATTTTATTGTAAAAATTGTTTTGGTGCATACAGTATTGTGGTAAAATCAAGTTCATTGATGTAGTCATGAAGTCAGATGTCCACTGTACTAATTCATTAGCAAAATCTTGAAATTTCATACAGTTAATGGTATATAAAGCCAGAGTTTTTTTATTTCTTGGTTCTCGGACATTTTTGGAAGTGTCCGGTTGGAGGCGGGAAAAAATAAAAATTACAAATAAAAATCAACAACACAGAATTGAGTAAATTAATGACTATAATTTCACAAATGGAAATGGGCATTGATATTTAAATCCTAATGCATTATTACTTACAAAAATCATATAACACAACATTAACTTCATCACTACATGATAACTATGACATTAATATTGTTTTGCATTCCGTGTAACAGTTTCAAACCCTTTCACAAGGTCATTTTAATTATATCGGTTACATTCTACATTTTTTTTTTTTTTTTTTTGCTTTTTGGAAAATATCGGGTAGGCGGATCCGAGAACCAAGAAATAAAAAAACTCTCGCCTAAAACATTTGTGTAATAAATCAGTTTATTCTATCTTGGATGTCTTATTCAAACTTTACATAATAGTGTGTTTGTTATTATCTATACTGAAAATTTTCTAATAAACAAGTGCATTTCATTTCCAACACTTGTTACGAACTGTTCAATACTATTTTGTTAAACTCCCAATAAATCAACTTCTGATGTTGTTGCTGTTGTTTTCACAATTACCATTAACATAATTCACAAATTAACACAAATTTTATTAAAATATTCTCAAAGAACAAAAACATCATCTGAACAATATTTACAATATTCGAGTGATATGTAAAGAATATCTGACACTTTTATACTTATTTCACCGTCCAAGCGTTCCGATTTAAATTTCAACCCGTTGTGCACAGATTTTTAACTCTGTGCTTAAAGAATGTGTAAGCCCTTAATTCGAGACCAAATAAAGAACACTCCTCACTGGAGAGACAACAAAATATTTATTGACGATTTCTGGAGAGAAAGTGAATGATACCTTCATGTTAGAGATAATATAATGAGGAATGCGATCTTGCTTTGTTCAAACATTTTTCCAACTTGAAGTCTACAAGAAATGTAGCAAAAGAACTTATAACGCAATATATATGCTTGGTCATTGAAATGGCAATATGTGAACATTTTTAAATCAAAGTTTACACAAAGTTTAAAAAGTACTGTTAAGGCGTACGCATTTTAATGGTCAAGTATTGTTGTCAAGAAAGCTAAAGTGAGATATTATTATATACTTAGAAACAAAATTATATGAGTATAATATCTTCAAAAGATGTACCTTTAATATAACAATCTGATTTTCATCACATACATGACCCTTGTGTCATACCTAACAATTTCATATCATTATCATATCACATATATTTCAATTTAATTAAAATATTTACTAAAACATTAAATATTTAATAGTAACAACCACAAAAAAGAACAGAAACAATGCATAAAGCGCTTTATCGTTAATTCAATTCATCTCACATTGGGTATTTCTTCCATGTGCGTATCTTTCAGCAAACCTGGTCTCTATCATGGAGTTTGTAAACACTACCATTCATCTAGCGTAAATATTAATTGTTCAAAGGTAAACATGATCACACTGGAGTTTGGAAATCTTCCCCAGTGCATGCACGGTATGGTAATAAAAAATAATCACAGAAACAAGTAATTTGTATAATAAATATACAAACCTCTGTTTCAGTTGTCTTAACCAAAATCAGAATTTTCATTTAAATGGTACAAACTTATGCAACTGTCTTTTTTGGTTCTCTTTTGGTTCCTTTCAGTCTTTAATTGTAACAGTTTATAGGCAAGAATACTGACCATTTTAATATATTTATACATTATGACGGTAGTTGTTGCAAATTAATTAATTCCAGAATCTGCAGTAAGTATGAGGCGCGTCGTGGGAAAACTGTGCAGTCCGCGCAGGCTAATCCAGGACGCCTCTTTCCGCTTTTATGGTATTTTCTGCTTTAAGGAAGTCTCTTCTAAACATAAATCCACTGTAGGCGGAAAGTGCCATCCGGGATTAGCCTGTGCGGACTGCACAAGCAAATCCGGGACGACACTTAACGCACATGCATTAAGACCGGTTATCCCACGACGCGCCTCGTATTGTTTATGATCAACGCCACCTTAGGAGTACAAGGGCCTATCTAACATGTGAAAAAGAAGCAGATAGGCCCTTGTAATCCTAAGGTGGCAATTTGTTAAGGTCAATAAACATTCTAAAGTACTTCACAGTGGGTAATTAGTATGCACTAATTGTCCTCAAAGCAGTCAAATATCAGGAAAACAGTTTGTTAACGATGTCTAACGAGTTAATCAGTGTTTTCTCCCATCACTGGTTGGCTTATTAATTCCTTGTTGTATTGGAATACTGGGTAATGCAAGCCAGACTGCTTATGATGAAGTTTATTAGCTGTAACATCACCTTCCCCACCCAACATTTATAACACACAATGGCTGTCAGCCTGACAGGGCTTATCAGCTGATAAGAAAACAACAGGAGCCACTGTTTCACCTGTGGTTTACAATTCAGCAGAATTACCTGATAAACTTGTCTCTCATACCATAACATTTCTTCCCAAATTATCAAGCTGTTGTTGATATTGTTGTTTTATTGTAAATAGTGTTGGTATACAGTTTGATAAGGAAAAGCATTTTGAACATAGAAAACAATGTTCTGTTTTTGCATAGAAAATATCAATGCATTATAATTACAGTCGCTATATTATAAATATATTAAAATTTTATAAATATTTTTATCCATTTAACAAAGAATATAGTATGAAGCCATGAGAAGTTGTTTGAATCATTCTTTGTTTTTAAAAAGTGCATACTTTTCAATGTTGGGCTGCTGACAGTGACTGTCATGACAATTGTGAGCAGTATACATGTACATTCTAAACAAATAGTCGGTGTAGTTTGACCAAGATCAAGATTACTGTTTGATCATACATTGTGAGCAGTATACATGTACATTCTAAACAAATAGTCGGTGTAGTTTGACCAAGATCAAGATTACTGTTTGATCATACATTGTGAGCAGTATACATGTACATTCTAAACAAATAGTCGGTGTAGTTTGACCAAGATCAAGATTACTGTTTGATCATACATTGTGAGCAGTATACATGTACATTCTAAACAAATAGTCGGTGTAGTTTGACCAAGATCAAGATTACTGTATGATCATACATTGTGAGCAGTATACATGTACATTCTAAACAAATAGTCGGTGTAGTTTGACCAAGATCAAGATTACTGTTTGATCATACATTGTGAGCAGTATACATGTACATTCTAAACAAATAGTCTGTGTAGTTTGACCAAGATCAAGATTACTGTTTGATCTACACAGTTATTATGAACATGAGGATTTATTTTAAAATGTAGATTTTTGTCAATATTATGCTATTGAATGCAATATTACATTATTATATCTTACTTTCGTATGCCCCGAAGTACATATACTATTATATACTTGGAGAAAATATATCATTCGGAAAAAAATGTCTAGTAATGTTCTGAAAATGATTTATCAGTAATTATGTATGATAAGGGTTACTATTGTCCCAAGATATTTTAGAATTCAAGTTGTACACACCTTCGTCTGTCAAGCGTTTCACCTTCAGCTCGATCTGCCCCTTTTTGACTGCATAATCCACCATGCCCTGCACCTGGGACAAGGTCAAGGTCGTCACATCGTGGCCATTGATCTCCAGGAGTTCGTCACCTTGCATCACTTCCTGTACGTCTGCTGCGCTGCCTGTGGGAATTATGGGTAAGTGATAAGTCATGCTTACTCGTATTTTTTATGAAATGTGAATGTTTTTTGTTTTTTTTGTATGTTTGCGTGTATTTTCTTTTGTTTGTTTTTAAGTTGTAAAAAGAATAAAATGTTGCTGATCTCCATAAATTTTAATATTCGATAGATTCAATTTATGAACATAATCAACAGAAAGAAAACATCGAAACTAGGAGACTTAAAATTAAAACTATGAGACTTAAAATTAAAATCATTCACTTCTTTGAATTTGTTGTTGTCTGGGTTTTGTAAGGAAAACTAAAAATTTGTAAACAAATACAATGAATAAAAGGAAGCTTTTGTGCAGAATGTTAATCACAGTCGATTAAAGTATGGAATACATCAACAGATGTCTGAGTTGTGGAGGTCTAAATGTAAAAAGAAAGAAACTGCAAATGATGTGTCGAAAATATGGAATTTTCAAATATAATAAAAATCTCTTCTTCTGCTTGCATCTGTTAGTTTGTTAAATTTGGAGATCATTAGTGCTGGAACCACAGCAGCCATAAGGGAAACAAGAGCTGTTTGGAAAACAGATATACCCCATCTAGGTCCAAAATACCAGTCTTTAAAATGTCAAGTTTGGTAAAGATCAGACTTGAAGAGCGTGAAACAGCTAAAAGGGCTAATGTTTTTATAATTCACGGGCAATAACTCTGCAGTTGCTTGGGCAATTTGGCAGATTATCAAAGTTGGATATAACATTCGTGAAGATAAATGAAAACTGTTGGACTTGCAGAAAATAATGTGGTCTATTGACAAACCGACTGCCTGACAAACCAACATTTGCAAACAAATATGCCCCACCATCTTTGATGAGGGGCATTATTACAACAAATTGTAAAAGATATCAAAATACACAAAGATGAATATCAAAGGGGGGGGGGGGGGTCATGTTAATGAGGAAAACTTACTGTCAGGTTCAATAAAAACATCGTCATTTTCACTTGTTTCGCTGCCTGAACAAATAATAAAATTATATAATAAATTCCATGTATGTATTGTTAAATGATTTTGGCATTGTATATATGTATGTGGTACCAGACATCTCAACCACTACCGGACACTATTCTAGAGCAACTTTACACTGAAAGTTAACTATAAAGTAAAGCAAAGAAGCTTCGAACAGTCTGACACTATCTACACACATTCACATGTATGTTATACCAGATGACTTAAACAGAATGTCACTTAATAAAACTCAAATGTGTCTACACAATTTAATAAAATAATTTAATAAGTAAAGAACACATCAAATAAATGGCTTTCAGAAAGTGCTTTACACTAGCATAATCTTTACACTAAACCTCAGCCAGTAAAAATCACCTGAACTGAAATGATTAAGAGCATTTAGCCAGACTTATTACAATTTTACACTGAAACTGACCCGTCCTAGGTTTACATGCTGAAGTTTTTTGGTTTGAATCAATGGTTTCGAACTAAAATGCGCATGATTATGCGTTAACATGAATTTTTAAAAAATTTTACACTTGAAATTCATGAAGATTTACACATTTCAGAGCATTTGTTCAGAATGAATAATTATTACACTAAACTCACCTAGGTTTACACGCTGTACAGTTATAGGCTTTTTCTTCTCAATTCCACCCTCCAATACAAAGCCAAAGCCGCGCTCGTTGTTTTGACGCTGGCTGATTTTGATCACCTTTTCTACAGAACTCTGCAAATTCAATTTTAAAAATATATGTTTATTTGATGTATTTCAGAACAAAGGTTTTAATGATTTACCAAGTATAAATGTGGTTAAAATGGACTGAACAGTGAAAGTGCTTACACACAAGAATGGTTCAAATCAAAGTTTCAATACAATCTGAAATAAAATTGTTATACATGTATTATCATATATTAAGCATCTATGATTTTTAAGCACATTAATTCAATGATGTACACACTTACAATAAAGGGGAACAACTCTTCATAAAATGTGTTAATCAAATTGAGTTACTTCCCTTCACCCTGTGATGTTACAATGGTTTTAGTCCAAAAACAATTTTCTTCTATCTACATTTTGAAAGTAAGGAAAATTAATGCAAATATATAAAAATATTATTACAAAAACAGTGTAACTTTTAAACTAAATATTTGTAAAGGAAAAACGATGTAATTTTATACTATAAAAAAACAACTAAAAATCTTAAAATGTTAGGTAAAATAATTGCGCTTAGTCAACACTATCTCATAATTATAATATATTGTGCCATTCCATACTTTGCAGTTATAAATGTGCGTTTGTAAAGAACATACTTAAAAACAAAAAGAAACAATGGTGAAAGCAATAATGGTTTACAAATATTACAAAACTAATATTTTGTAACACACAATAAACAATAGTTGTTTTTTTCGTGTTTTTTTTCACTGATTTAATTGCTAGGTTTTTCTTTTGCTGAGTATTTGGATTTGATAAAAGCCAAACAAAAACAAAAGAATTAATTCAATATTAGTGGGATTAAATCCTAAGCGAATTTCAATATAGGACGGGTAAACTGAATTGCCGACCTGTCTATTATTGCTGGCTGCTAACCAATTACATATAAAATTACACGTACTAAAACATTGGCATAGTAATTTCGATCTGAATATTAAATCTCGGTCAAAATTGTCATATGTCAAACATATAAGGCAAAAACTAGGCAAAAACTATGTCTTTGTTACAAAATATTTGGTGCTAGTGACTGAAAAAGCTTTTCATATTATTTACCAAATTACAATTAAAAACAAACGTTGATTGGTCAAACTATGTATACATATATAGTTGTTTTCATATAACTTTTTCTGTAGCTTGTATGTATAGGTATTTAAAAATCATTTGTATTTTGTACAGTTTTTCAACAAACTTAGTTAGTTGAATAACAAAAATATTTTAAACTTAATACCAATTTAATAATGTTAATAGTAATACCTGTGTTATTTCAATGTTACTAAAATGGTGAAAAAAGATGATGCCAAAACTAGAATGATTTTTTGTAAATAATGCACACAAAAAATACCCGATTTTTATGGAAATGGTACTAAAAACTGTTTCTAAAAATGATCCAAAAATTGAAAATTAATTGGTGCATAAACGGTATTAAACTAATTAAGATGGAATGATTCTGACTGCATGACTGACACATTTTTGTAGCCACTATTTTTAGACTAAGCACAGTCGATTTCAATGGTAGATGAACGAATGTTTATTTCTCAAGAAAAACGGGGAAAATAGAAATGACACAATGTCTAATGACTGAGCATTCTAATTATAGTAACACACGCCTTGTGCTTGGGAGACGGTTTGCTTCCCAAAATGATAAATTTAAAGACGATTTCGGTAGTTTTTTATGTGCATCTTTTCACGCATCAGTGGAGTTTATTTAAATCTTCATAATGGGAAGTGTTTTAACAGATAATAATATTTATTAAATATTGTGTACGCTGTAATAACCAACTAGAATCAAATATATTCATAATAATTGCCATGATCATAGGCGAAGTGTCTTGTGACTCGATTTTGTTTGCAAAAGTTTGATAATACACTGAAAACGAAAGTAGGAACACGCTGACTAAACATTGGACTCGCATATAGCTGTGCACATGCTTGCGATTATTGTGAAAGTGTTTTGGCTGTAATAACATTTTGAACATAGTCATAATCAATTGCTGTTACTAAAATAATTATATGTAATATATATATATATATATATATACTTACTTTTGAAAGTGTATGGTTATAAATTATGACAGTCATTCCATCCTGTTTTTTACAGAAAAATTTCCAACACGCACATGTTAACTACATATTTTTTCTCAAAAACAAGCACGGTGACCCCCTGTTTTCTTTTCTGCAGTTTGTTAAGAATATAATTATGTAACAAATATCGAAAATTCAGGAATGTTCACGGAACAGATTTTTTTCTATAGTCAAAACCAATCTTTTATATGATTACAAAATGTATAATGTTTTCATTAAAAAAGGATGAAAAAGCATTTTTTGGCAACTATAATATTATTTTTTCACTATCTAACGGATTGCTTTCTTACAATTACCCATTTCAACCAATAGGATGTCGTTATTTTTTACCAATCAATGGTCAATACTATTTTGTTGCTTAAACAAAAACAGCATCAAAATTTCCTAGAAATGCATTCACGGGTAGGTCATTTACATGCAATTTCCAAAACATCTAATGTGGTGACCCCCATTTTTTATGGTTTCATTGTATTAGGCATTGAACGATCTGCAAAATATGTAAAAATGAAACGTTTTCACGGAATGGGAAAAACTGTTGAAATCGTCTTTAAACCAATTCTGGTGTGCTTTGAGGAAATTCATAAAATAACACCTTACACGCAGACCCTTACCACACACGACTCAGAATTTGTGTGGGTGGAAAACAGTTGACCCCTAGAATTAGGGATTTTTTTACTTCGGTTGGGAAAAAAAAGATCTTTAACCTGTGAAATGCTTTTTGTAGTTCCGGATGCCATGTACAAGGTATCTACACAAGGTATGTACTTAGGACAGATAGAGTTTTGGATACCCAGGTAGCCCACCTCATTTACCACTTTATCTGTATCAGTCAGAAAGCTTCCACCTTCACTACTCTTAATACCCAAAGTTAAAAGACTAGACAACATTAATATTCATGAGAGAAGGAGGAGCAACACTGAAATATAAGACTTGAGCTTGTATCACCCATTCCGCTTACAGAGCTGCCCGCATCTTCAATCACTTCCCCAAACATTTCTTCCTCCATGCTGTCCTGATTTGACAGTCTCCTCTTGGCTCCAGTATTGCATGGCATCACATCTGGTATCTTACTTGCGGGCAATTCTGGGACATCATTTCCTGATTTTGTCTCACTGCTTTCATTTAACATTTCTTCCACAAGTGAACTGTTTACATCAACATAACTGTCTATCTCACTTTCCAGATCTTCATTTTCTTCCAGTCTAAAATCCTGCCTTTCTAAAGGGACATTTTGTTCCCTTCGAGAAACACTGTCCTGAGCAGAAACAGCTTGCTGGATAATCTCTGACAGAGTCAGCTTCTTGCCTTCTTGTTTCTGATTTGCAATTGCTTCTAACGTCTCACTTACAAGTTCTTCAGCAATGCCACTTGTGTCAATAGAACAGTTAAAGTTTTCCTCATTTTCAATGGTATCATCACCAGTTTTGTAGTCATCGTCTGATAGTTTCACAGCAGAATGTTCATGTTTTTCTGCTTCTATGTCTGTCTCAGTCAACTTCAGATCATCCTCTTCCAACCCAGTCTCATCAGCTCGTTGTTCTTCAATGTAATTTTCCACTGAACTTATCTCGGTATCTTCACTTTGCTTGGTTTTAAAATCACCTGGTTTGGCATCACTCCAAACTTCAGTTTCATTGCTGATATTGGTGTCTTGAAAAGTATTTTTCTCACATTTTCCTGGACTCAGTTCTTTTTCTGGATGGCTGTTACTGGCTTGCTCAAACATTGCCCGAGCAATGGCGATCTTGTCTTTTGAAGGTTTAGATGCAATAGGTGGCACAAAATTCAAAGGGGCAGAAACCGTCTGCGTATTACATGATGCCGACAAAGCGTTTGCGGTTTGATTAGTGTGAATGGGTGATACATTTTGCAAATACCTATCTTTGGTACTTTGGGTTACTGACAGCTTGTAAAAGAAAAACATAAGAAGAAATTAAGATGTTCATAAATTATGATAAACACCAAAGTGAATCCTGATTATCAAATAATACATTTCAACGCTAAATTGAGGTTTTTTTTTTCTAACATCGTTTATTTTTTTGATACTAATTGTTTACAATGCAAGAAATATTGTAACAGAGAAAACAAACTTTGCACATACAGATGCAAACTGTTATTATTTGAATGCAATTTCTCATGTCTAAGATAAAAATTCTACAATATGTGAAAAACATGAATGAGTGCTGACTTCTGCAATTTGCAGTATTTAAAATGTAACATTTAAGGAGGTATTTAAAATGTAAGTCACAGAGATTTCTGACTCGTACAATGACAAAAAAGTTGTATTATGTTTTCCTTAATCACATTTCACTGTTTAAGGTTTTCACACACTAATGGTCATAATCACAAATGTGTTTAATTTTTTTCCCATCATAATCTACTATCAATAAGACAATGTATTTGAAAATTTAAAGACCTTTTACCATGTAATAAAAAAGTTATTAGGATTTTTGTAATGCCACCACCTTGGTCAAAAAAATTGCTCGAGCGGACATGATCTCATATTAGAAAAAGCCACAAAACATGTTCATGATTTTATTTTCAGCATATTTTAAACTTCATAACAGTTACATGGACATCTATAAGCAGAATAATAACAACTGTGTGATGTTTTTAAAAACAATTAAAAAAAATAAAAATATGTAGTGCCCCTATCGAAAATAAGGACAAATTCAACTAACTTGAAAATGCGTGTCCATACTTTAAAGTCAGTTGTGATCATATAGGTAAAGGCTATAGGTGAATTAAGCCCACCAAGATTATGTACATACATATGCAAATGAAATACCAAAAAAGCATTAACTTTCACCGTCATATAACAGAAATATTTGCAGCTTAAGTATACAGGGGTAGGTTTTGAATACCTAGTACAGTAACGTGCCAAATGCTGTTTTTAGTACATATAACAACTGAAAATGTCACAAAACTTCAAAAATTCTAATATTCTGATTCCAATAACAGCTTGGTAACTTAAACTATTATTTTAGACAACTAATACAACTAAATACTGAACATTGTTACTATAATTATATATTAAAGTCGCTCGGAAAACAGTCGTCAGAGAAAACCATAGTGGACACAAATGCCAACATACTGGACCCATGAAATCCAATAAGTGAAATAATTATCCAACCATCTTTTAACCTAGTATTTACACACACAAAATACTGACATGCTTGTGTTGCAACGAATAAAATTATTTAAAATTAACCCTGTAACAACAGTGGTCGAGGTCATCAAATTACTAAGGGTAAAACACAAGAAGAACTGAACAGTTTTAGTTTCTGTTGAACTAGCATATATCTCTTTATGTAGTTTAGAATTACATTTATTTCCATTTATATACAATTAAAAAAGACTATACATTATCATAATAATACATAAAATATACAACTGTGTGATGTTAACAGCAATATACCATACTGACAAATAAGCAAAATGTTAAAGTAACCCCTCTATAAACAAATTCTAGCACTTTTATAAAATGTGCTTTCAAGTTCAACTTGAATTCTGGACTATTGTTCAAGGCCTTCAAGTGTATTTGAGCCTCCAAATTAATGTTATTGTTAATACAAATGTGGCGGGTCGTGAGAAAACCGGTCTTAATGCATGTGCGTAAAGTGTCATCCCGGATTAGCCTGTGCAGTCCGCACAGGCTAATCCGGGATGGCACTTTCCGCCTACAGTGGACTTATGTTTAGAAGAGACCTCCTTGAACCAGAAAATACCATAAAAGTGGAAAGTGCCGTCCCAAATTAGCCTGTGCGGACTGCACAGGCTAATCTGGGACAACACTTTATGCACATGCATTATGACCGGTTTTCTCATGACGTGCCACAAATAAACTATACAAAAGTATAAACTTTTACCGTCTCTAACTAGAAATATATGCTGATCAATGAAGTAAGGAAGGGTGGGTTTGAGAATTTACAACAGTTATTTGCATGGTGACATGTCATTTCTGTCAAAGCAACAGTTTCAAAAATTATAGTATTAATATAACTAAAAGATGATACTTAAAAGTGTATATCAAAACGTTTGTCAAAATGGGCACCATAATGCAGATCATTAAATTAAATGTGTTCAATCCAAGAACAAAAGCACTGTAATCTTGATGACTGTTGTTGGAAATTCTTCTTGTGCAATAGAGTTTCCCAGACCTGTGTGTTCCTGTGAAAACTTGAACTGATGAGCTGTTTTGTTTTTCTCAAAAGTCCATTGATGATTTGTCCAGAATAAGTTATAAACGTTGCCGTTGATGTGACATCAGGGAACCTGAGCCAGTGAGCTGCAAATACAAAATTATTAAGTCTATATCGTATATGTACAAGTAAATGAAACATCATTGTTAACTACATACACTGAGAACATTGCTCCATTTATTAGAATTTAGATGTAAAATTATGTATCATTTCGAATGTTCAAATGTGAATCAGTTAACACAAAAATTATAGGAATCCGGTGCAATATGTACAGATCAAAAGACATTATAAATTAAAAAAGAATGATATATTTTTCAATAGAAAATGGTCATGAATGAGAACTGAATAAATAAAAAATAATATAATTGTAATAATTCACTTATTTATATTGCTGTTCATATATTTAACAAATAAAGGAATTCCAAGTACATGTACAACCATAATTTTCAAACAAACCTGTATGCAATATGGTGCAAATCAAGCCAGTCTCTTCTTTAATTCAACTCATAACACGGATAATGCGTCTTGCATTTATACAAGACTATTCATGAGCCAACAGTCTCTATTCTGGCACCAATGTGGCTAGTAACGTTCAAAGGAATAAAATGTTCCACACAATATTGTCACCGATACAAGTCCACGATAGCACTGTTTGCGATTGTAGATATTTTCAGAAATAAAAACAACAACAAATTCCACTGTCCTTCATAAGGCTTCCGCTTCGATCTAGATTGTGTTACGTAGAAACATCGTGAATAATTACACCAGCATAGGGAACGTATCAACACGCTCACTATGATCATCAAATACATTCACGAGTCTTTTTGGTGGCACACTGTTTGTGTTTAGACAATATATTTCACTGTTTAAAAACTGACCGAGTAAATGATCATGGGCGCAATATTTGTTATTTATGCTTAACAAATGAAATATACGTTAATTCTGTCAAATAATAACAGTTGCTAACCAAAAAAGTAAATATTTTGTTGTAGTTTATGGTTTATTTACAAAAAAAACGATGTTTATTTATGTCACTTCTTGAGATTATCGTCGTCTGACGTTGTTCCGAAATATACAGATAGACAACGATACGTTTACGAAATGAGTCAATATTACCTGATTTCATTAGTGTGCGAATACCTTAATTTAGCACCATGTTTTTATAAAGTAAACTTTTCCAAATTTTTTATACCCCCTTGAATGGAATTAAGTCTTGAAAGTTTATTTCATTGATAAAAATAATTTCAAATTTAACACCAAAATTTATACTGCTCTAAGCTTCAAGCCAGATAAGCAGAAAAACTAAACCCTCTGTCACCTGTAATTAAAACAAAACTATTCAAAGAAAATCATTTAAATCGCCAATGACTGTACAAAGTTTTTCTAATAATATTAAAATTAAAGTATTTTATTTAAATAAAAAGTTACCAGTGGGATGACTCTAACCTGGTCAGTTTTGCATATATCGTCAGCCGCAGACCTCGCATGTCCGAACCTCTGTTCCCGAGGTAACAAAGCCTGTGGTGATGTCGGCGAGAGAGGGGAAGACACATAACTCGTGAACTTTGAACCACTTAAATCCAACGATTTTGTTTTTGAATTAGCAAGTTCGGAACGTCGCGATTTAGCCGGGGTATTTTGCACTTCTTTCTCCTTCTCTTCAAATGCTTGTGTAATGTTTTTAATTTTAGAATTGCTGTTCGGAATATTCACTTTGTTTTTGTTTTCATTACTCTTATGTGATTCGTTCACACTGTTCTGCCACTTCTGTAACACGCTGTCTTGTGATTTTTGCGTCTGCAGAGGCCTGGCCTTACTGGGTTGAATATGAGAGCTACTTTTATTTTTCACCCACGAATCATCGTCACTCAGTACCTTATTTGGTGCTGATTTGTCAGAAGAAGAGAACACACTGTCGTTATCGTTCGACTGATGACTGTGATTTTCCGAGTCCGAATGACTGTTGTCTTCACCACTCGAGTTCTGGGCCCATGGGGCAACCTCTGGCAATTTTGGTACGAGCGTTCTCTGGAAATAACAGTAGATCATTGACAAGGTCATAACTATACATGATGCTAAAGCTTTTTAATTCTTGAGCCAATTGATTTGTACAATGTTGTATAAACAAACTTCAAATAAACATTTCATTGCATTTGAATTGATCTAAACTTCGCAAAAGTATTTTATAAGGCTTTTTAATGAATACTTTAAGATATAAACAACCAGAGCATTTCATACGCTTAGCAAATTTTGGTTATAATTAACTATGAGTGTACAATTAACCTTTTCAGGCGTTGATTTTGGTGACGTCAGAATTCTTGTGGTTCTCTCTATATTCATGGGCTCATCTTCTATTGGGTAGACATTAAATGGCTTTCGCCCCTCGCGCTTTTCTCTGAAGGTGCAAACAGAATACGAAAAGTTTATTTGAGGCGCCTCATGGGAAAACCGGTCTTAATGCATGTGCGTAAAGTGTCGTTCCGGATTAGCCTGTGCAGTCCCCCCAGGCTAATCCGGGATGGCACTTTCTGCTTTTATGGTATTTTCTGTTTCAATGAAGTGTCTTGTAACCATAAATCCACTTTAGGCGGAAAGTGTCGTCCCGGATTAGCCTGTGCAGACTGCACAGGCTAATCCGGGATGACACTTTACGCACATGCATTAAGTCCGGTTTTCCCACGACGTGCCACATTTAAATCCTAACAGCAATAAAGAAAGAGCAGCTAAAATTATGCATAGACTGCGGGTCATTATTTTCCCATACAGGTACTGGATGTTTTCTTAAAATACCATGTTATTTACCCATTAAAAAACACAACAGTTACTACATTTCATATCATAAAACTCACCATTCAAGTAACTGAAGTTGAAATTGTGCAGAATATTATCAAAAGTTGCCACATTCAGTTTTCATCTTTACCGTATTCCCACAATTTATGAATGAAAGTATCTTATGTGAATGTGAGATATCAAATAGCAACAATGTGTCTGCACATTTCATTTAACAGCATAAACGTTTGCCTTGTGCACTTATTTGCAATACAGTACTGGGATTTTATCCTTTTTTTTCATTATTTTTCATTATTTTGTTAATAAACAATAAACTTAAATGTTTGTTGAGAAGATAAGAAGATAACAATATCGTAAAATTAATGATATCTTTCATAAAGGCTTCTTATGAAGCAAAGATATATTTATGTCTCTAAATTTTCTATAGAAGTGCAATAAACAGCTGGTATGGCAACTAGATTACTCAAATATATAATTGTTGTATTGCATGAGGCTTTATTTGCCACGGAACTACTAAAATACTATACATTCTCTACTATCTCAATTAGACCAGTACAGTTCCCATTGGACACTAGGAGAATCAAAATGCTGACAGCGTAGAAAAACTATTGGCGACAAAAGAAACTAAAAACATGTGAATTATGAGTGCATTTTTGCTAAAAAGGATTATATGTTTGAATGAAGTTCAATTACCCAACTATACACTTAATAATATAGCTTCTTATTCAATAGTATACGACATCATAATAAACATTTATTCGTAAGTAACGAACAAATATTTTTCAAGCAAATTATCTAATGCAAACGGAATTATAAACATTCCAGTTAACAAGTCAATCTGCAACGAGCCATGCAGAATAACGGATAAAGCGTGGTAGTGAAGAGCATTGATTGTTAGTGATTCGTAGCCTACTGATTCAAAAGTAGGTCATACGATGCATGCTCTCGATTTTCCATACTACAGTTTACAATTAATACATTGCAGTAATTTGTTGTCAAAATATTCAGAATATGAATCAGTAACAAGAAATAACACTTTCACAACGAGTCAAAAATAACACATGTAGCACATTAATTTACTGGCCTTATTCCACGACACCCAGGTGAATATTTCGGTTACATTCAAGTAAATACTGAAAATAGGTGTGTCATTAATTTCACGTAACATCTTTAATAATTGACTTTTATAGAAACTGTAATTGTAATACATCACATGATATACACAGTATTATACACAGGACATACATTATCTTAATAATTAAAAGGTAAGAAAACATTCGTGAATTTTTTGCTGTTTTCAAGAATGACACTTTCAGGTTTCGATTTACTGACTCATGCCCTGCAAAGAAAAGTAGTTTTACCCACGCCCGTGAAAAGTGTCATGGTGACAATTTAACAGTTACTGTTTTTATAATTAATTTAAAAAAAAATATTTTACTGTTTGTTTATAAAAACCAGACCTATATGTTTAGTAACCATTTAATGAATACTTCACAAAATATTTTTTTATTTTTGAAAATATAATTCCGTATTAGCCGTCGATACGCCCTTTAATAAACATGCTAAAGCTTACTTTTCCGCCATTATCTGCTTGAATGTCTTGGGTCGTCTGTTGTCCTCTTCGGGTTTCTCATCAAGATCGTCGTTGTCTGTGAGGGGCAGGTGGGCGGACTTGCGACGCTGCTTCTTCCAGCTGCTCAAGTCCTGCACGGTAAAAATGAAACACATACAGTAACAACACTGGCTTGTAATAGCATGTAAGTACCTATAGGCTGGTTTTTAAAGGTAGTTACGGTATCTTGGTCATATTAATATGACAATGAACTTTATGCATGAATATATAAGGAATCCAAGACAATGAATACATAGTTTCAGTACTGGAATATGTTAATCAATTGAAAATACAGTAATGGTATCAAAAACACATCTGAAACAAGTGCATGAACAAAACTGGGTATAAAGACATGGGAAAGAATTCAAGTGTTAAATTGTTCTAACAGAATTGATGAGTGTCGGGTCAAGTTGTCCCAGCTATAACCTGGTGCCTGGTACAACCTAAATTTGTCAATATGATGACTATATTAAGGTTGGAACAATGGATTGTTTGAACATTTGGACATTAGGAAATTAGATTGTCATGTTTTGTTGACAAGTCTGAAAACGTTGCACAATACGCGATAATAATCATCAACATTATCGAATTATGGATAAAGTCAAAGTTATTCACCATAGAACATTTAAGATTAAAAGTCATTTGATACACAAGAGCTGTCAGAGAACAACCCGCTCGACTATTCGAAGTATTTCAGTAGATACATACTTTGGATAGTGGCAGGGGCATAAATTTGTTAAAATACAAAACGTTTAAGTGAAGCCTTGTATAGTTTATTAATTTTTGGAACAAAAACGTTAACCACAAAGTCTATGTAAAAAGTGGGCAAACTCTGTCTAAATACAAAACAGAGTTATGGGTAATGCTGCCCCTGATACTAGAGTTGATGACAAAGGTGACAAAGGTTATTTCCAAGTTTCAAGTGAATAACTTGAAGTTACAAAACTTTTCAATATAAACTTTAACCAAAAAATCTAAGTAAAAAGGGGCATAACTCTGTCAAAATACAAAACAAAAAATCTAAGTAAAAAGGGGCATAACTCTGTCAAAATACAAAACAGAGTTATGGGGAATGTTGCCCCTGACACTGGAGTCGATGACAAAGGTATATTCCAAGTTTCAAGTGGATAACGTATGTAGTTTTGAAGTTACAAAACTTTTTAATAAAAACTTTAACCACATCCAGACGCGGACGCTGACACCGGGGGTAGTAGTCGAATAGTTGAGCTAAAAATGCATATGAAGTGAGTTATTCAATTCTAACATTATTTTTGACCAATTTGAAGCCTCATACACTTTTATGTTAGAATAAAATGTAACATGGCATTTACACATAAAAATCCTGATGTAATATTGATCATGCAAAGCTTACTTCATGAGTGCATAAAAATGAAGTGCATAAAAAATAAGAACTATAAAAAGATTGATTTAAATCTTAAAAATCCACCCTTGGGGGTATTAAACAGCAACATATGCAATATGTAAATATTGCTTAATCCCTAAAAATCATCAAACTCCTGTCGACCATTTTCAATGCCTCTTATATATAAATAAACATTTCAATAACTTGCCAAATTGGGCTGCGATAAATAGTCTTTTACAGCCGGTTTAATAATAAACCCAATTTACATAAACTAACCATTTAAAATCCATTTTGTTCAATGCCAACCAGCTGTGCACACAATCCGTCCCAAAGAATTTGAAAATAAAAATTTAAAATCCAGACACTTTGCCCTAAACTAAAAAGTTTACAGTTACATTGCCTGTATTCAGCAGGTGAGAAAAACAATAAAAAATAATGTCCCAGTCATCTAAACAGTGAGGAATTCGGAGAATTTCTCTTCAGAAGTTGTAAGGATGCCATGTCAATCAAGCTTAATGATGACAATCTGAATCCAATGTGAAAAATGTGTTCAACAACTTGGCGCTGTCAAAACTGAAGCAACAGCAAGCATTCGAAAGTGGTGGCCAATCAATTTTTTCTCCATCATCTATTGTAGGGCGAAAATGGGACAAAGTAGCTGTCAGTGATTAAACATCATCCAAAGCTTGAAACATTTAAAACATTCAGCTTAAAGAACCGTTTAATATTAAAATGTATTCTTATTTTACTGACTATGGTTTCAAATTACAGAGCTGCCTTTTTATTGTTGTAAAACTACAATGAACTATGCAAATAATTGGTTTAATAAATTAGAAAACAAAAGGAAAATGTCGTTAAATAGCTATCAACAATGCTGCACTAAATTTAAGCGAGTAGGACGTAATGTAAAACATCCCAGCAGACCTTTGAGTCATTTAGCAGAGTAGACAAAGCTATTAATCAGGCGTGTCATAGTAAAACCGGGCTTAATGCATGTGTGTAAAGTGTCGTCCCGGAGCAGCCTGTGCAGTCTGCACGGGCTGATCTAGGATGGCGCTTTTCACCTACAGTGGATTTATGTTTAGAAGAGACTTCCTTGAAACAGAAAATAGCATAAGAGCAGCAAGTGCCGTCCCGGATTGCACAGGCTAATCCAGGATGACACTTTACGCACATGCATTAAGCCCCGGTCTCCCATGACACGCCTCAAATTGTTCCATAAGTATGTAAATAGAGTATGCTTTGTTTCATTGCAAGCCATATTTTACTTAAGGAATATCAATAATGTTCGATTTATAGTTGTTATGAGCCAATAAACAACAATTCAGAGTTCTAATGCTTAGGAGTTAAACCATGACCAAATGGTTTAATAACCGCGCACCAGAACAACAAACAGTAACTGTTGTTAATTAACAGATAAACAACGATAAAGCCAAAAAAAATTTAATTCTAACAATTAACAATTGGAGATTTAACAACGGAAAGTTGAGTTATTTGTCTATAAAAAAAACTCAGCGTGTGTCATGTTAGAATTAATATTTTATACATGTAAATGGACTTCAAGAAGCTATGTCTATATCGGTAACACATGTATATGTGCTAATGGCATTCCATGAAAAAAAAAAAAATTCTTCATATTTTCTTGACACTTTACTACCGGTAATATATAAATTAAATTACAGAACAGAATTATGACAAAAATGAGGAACATTATTTAAGTCAGGTGTTCAGGATATACACATATCTTTTTTAAGGCTTAGGTTACAATAGTAAATTCTTTACAGATTTTTCAACAATTATGTCATAGAATATCGGTTTCTGATTTTACATCCAAAACCTCCTATTTCTGAAAATAATTAAAATTAATGCGCATTTATACCATTTATATAAAAATTTTGCTGGCAGATCATTAGGAACAATGATAAAAATTTCAATCCAGAACCCACTAAAACAGGCAAAATGTTTAAGTTGCCAATAAATAATGATAATGTGAAAATTATTTTGATTAATTTCTGTCATTTCAATGAAAAATACATTTAACAATGTTCTACCATCTCCTCAAACTCTTGAATAACACTTCAAAAGACTGAATCATTTGTTCATAATGTATTATTTCATATAATGGTCAGATATAAATTGAACATAAAATATTTCTATGATCACGAAACACCACACATATTTACAAATATTTAAAATAATTATTCACGATTTAAGGAAAAGTCTCCCACCTGTTATAAAATCCAGTTTGTTGCAAAAAATTGAACAAAGTGTATTAACATCTTTTTGAAATTGAATAAAAGAAACTTAAATACTGTACATAAAAAATCAAATCCACACCATTCAATATTCTATACAATCTACATACATGTATATGTTAAAATGACACAATTTCACTTGCTTACAAAAAGTACTGAATGCAAGGATTTTTTGCAGATTAGGCGTAAAAAAAAATATGTTTGTTTAAGGTTATATGCCCCTACAAATTAGGGTAGGTAGGTAATTTTTTTTTTTTTTTTTATTTGGTAAATGGTCAACTCTAAGATTCTAAAACTAAACTAGAATTGTCACACAAGTGACGGATATACCCCCACAAAATGGCCTTGTCACAAAACTATTGCATCCATTCCAAAGAAATGGACAGAGAGAATGCTTTAATTTGTGAATGGTCAACAGTGTATTTGGAAAAATTTAATTTTAATAGGAGCCATAACTCTGTCAAGATTTAGTGGTTTGTAACCAAAGTTGAACTTGATCTGTATTTTACAGTGTTACACCTATGTACCAAAAATAAGTTAAATATGTGAAGCCTTTCATGAGTTACTGTCCATGTTTTGGGGCAATTTAAGTCAAAAAGGGGGGCCATAACTGTGTCAAAATTTAGTGGTTTGTAACCAAAGTCAAACTTGACCCATATTTTATGGTGCTACACATGTGTACCAATAATTATTTAAATATTTCAAGCCATTGTTGAGTAATCATCAGGAAACAATGTTTTTACGGAATTTAAGTCAAATAAAGGACCTTAACTCTGTCAAAATTTAGTGGTTTGTAACCACCAAAGTCGAACATGACCCATATTTTATGATGCTACACATGTATACCAAGAATTATTTGAACGTGTCAAGCCATTCTTGAGTTATCATCCGAAAATCATGTTTTTAGGGAATTGTAAGTCAAAAGGGAGCCATAACTCTGTCAAAATTTAGTGGTTTGTAACCAACATCCAACCTGACCTGTATTCTATGATGTTACACATGTGTACCAAAAACTATTTGAATATGTCAAGCCTTTCTTGAGTTTTCATCCGGAAACCAAAAACCAACAGACCGACAGACCGATGGACAGACAAGCTCACTCCTATATACCCCCCCCTTAACTTCATTTGTGGGGGTATAATGAATATTCAAAACATATTGGTAATATCCTTAAACATTGTTTTGAAGTGGATGCTTTCAAAACAAAACAAGTATTTATCCAAAAACATTTAATTATTGGAAAAAGGTACATAAAACAAAAAGATTCTTTGTTTGATAATCACACACGCCCCCGGTTGGTGCTGGGTAGCCCATTTTTTAGTCCAAATTAAGTCAAGGTCAAGGTCAAAGTGAGGTTGGGTAATATGGGTGGATCGGGAACGGTCATAAGTAAAAACTGTGTAAATATCCAAGTGTTGTAGTAAGCTGTGTTCGTGCTAGACAAAACAGTAAAATCTAGTTAACCAAGAAATGGCACTTTTGAATTATTAGTCCAAAATAGGTCAAGGTCAAGGTCAAAGTGAGGTTGGGTGATATGGGTTGATAAGGAATGGTCAAAAGCAAAAACTGTGTAAGTATCGATGTGTTGTAGTAAGCGGTGTTGGTGCTAGACGAAAACCGTAAAATCTACATAACTTTGTCACTGATGGAAAGACGGACGGAAGGACGGACAGGATGATCACTATATACCTCCTGCATCAAGATGCCGGGGGGGGGGGGGGGGGGGGGGGGGCATAATAAAAATATCTGACAAACTCAAGAAAATATTCTAGAGTCAGGCAATTATTAGGATAGGTTGGGTAACCTGAAACAAACATTTTTTTTACACCGTATTTGTTTCATTATGTATTAGTCATGCTGTGTGGACATTTATCTCCATCCATAAAGTTTGGACAAGGACCACAGCTTTGTGGCAGAGGACATTAAGATTGTGTGAACAGTTAATGCTTTACAATGCTTTTGCACCAAGCAATTATGTTAAAAAACATTTAAATATCACTTAAACATTCAAGAAATCATGATAATATTAGACACATCTGGTAGATGATACTGGACACACCACCATACAATCCTGAGATGCTAAAACTTAATCATTGTATTTACCAAATATGATGATAAAACTAATAAATAAAAGTTGCTGAAAACTCAGGCCTTATCAGTATCAGCATTTGCAAAACACTTAAAATATATTTGGACAAGTGGGAGTTAACATTCTTATAAAAACATTGTAAAACCAATGCACTTAAAATAAATAAATTCTGTCAAAGAGTGAATGATGCGTCCATTACAAGGTAGTACTTACCGACTTCCAATCAGGTTCATCACTGGATAGATTGGCACTATTTGTTTTCCCTCGCATAATGTTTGTTTCCTGTGCCACCTGCATCTGTCTTTTCGCCTGCTCCGCAAGTTCCGCCGCACCTTTTAGCTTCACAAACTGAAGAGGATCTGGAGTCGAAGAGCTCGGTTTTCTTGTCATTGATAAGGATGTCCGTCTCCTTGGATAATCCGTGCTACCGGACGACTGACGCGAATGGTTGCTATAGAGACCACCTTCCGCGCTGTCAGTTGATGAAGATCTGGTGTGAGCGTGCGAAACGTCTGGCGAACTTTGATACATACTGTCGTCTTTATTATCAGAGTACATAGAATCCTGGCTAGCCGTAGAAAACCTTAAATCTCGTGTGAGGGAACTTGTGCTCCCATATTTCCGCATTTCCCGCATATCGGAACGAACGGGCATATTACCACTGGAGTCTAAATCATCAAAGCTTGAAACTGATTCCCGCTCAACGGAATCTAACGAATCGTAAGAACTATCTCTGATGTGCTTGTTCTCTTTGTTACACTCGCCGACCGTTTCTAGTCCATTTTTGTCTTTGCCGGTTGGTAAACCATTTTTGAAACACTCGTCCGCTATAATGCTATCCCGTTTAGTCCCGTGTGTGTAAACTATTGCCCTAAATGCGCTGGTGTCAAGTGTGGGACCCTTGTATTTTCCATTCACTGATTTTGCTAGCCAGTAAATGCAAACTGCAACCTGAAACCATACAAAATGCATTTATTAAAAGACATTTTGTGTATAACAAAATATAGTATAACATTTTAAACAGCGTACCAGTACTCTTCTTTATCTGTTATCTGTTTAATTACACACTTGTTGCAAGAAAATTTTACTTCAGTGAGACAAAAGTCCCCTCTTTGACATATCTGGGTGGTGTAATATCGGATTTGTAACATGGATTTTCTATACCTGATTTTCTTCCAGTAGGCAATATGTGATTTCTCAATGATACCTAAACTCACAGTTTTAAATGGAGCTTCTGTATCGATTGACTATTATGCACATTATTTGGTCACATTTCTAATAAAAAAAACAATAACAGGTAACTTAATTGATCCAATAATACAACAAATTCGAATAAAAAGCTGAAAAGCATATTACATATGAGGTGTGTCATGGGAAACCCGGGCTTAATGCATGTGCATAATTTTTATGTCGGCCCCGATCAGTATGTGCAGTCCGCACAGGCTGATCCGGGATGACACTTTCCGCTTTCATGGTATTTTCTGTTTCAAGGAAGTATTTTCTAAACATAAATCCAATGTAGGCGGAAAGTGTCGTCCCAGATTAGCCTTTGCGGACTGCACATACTGATCGGGGACGACAGTTTACGCACATGCATTAAGCCCTGGTTTTCCCACGACACACCTCATATTTTAATGTGCTATTGTAATGTGAGGCATAAACAGACATACAATGGTCAATGGTTAAAATATTAACAATCTTGTTGCTGTTGTTCTTGTTGCTGCTATTGTTTTTTTATAGTTCTTCTTGCATGTAACACCACTAACTTGTAACTAAGTGGAATGCTTAAAATATTCAAATAATGTTTTAACAAAAAATACTCAAAACAAACAAACTATTACATTGTCCCTTTAACAGTCTGAAAAGGCTTTATACTTCTTAATGACGTTTTCATTTCAGGAGACTTAAGACGGGAAGCTTTTATGAATGGCAGAACACTCCTCCAGCATAAACAATAGGGAGGAACAATAGATTGTTTTATAATATATCCGGATACAGTCAATTATAAAACCATTTACATGTTTCCTAATTCACACAAATGCAATTTTGACGTGTTCGTCTATTATTTGGGTTGACATTTTAAAGGTTACAAAAATAATGTTTCTTGTGTCAAAAATTTGCTTATCTATGATCACTGGATAATTATTTTGTAGCAATGATTATGAGGTGTTTTTTACCCAAATTTTTCTAACCAGTCAGTGGGTGATAACCATCGCTAGTCCTCCCAGACTGGTGTACACGCAATCATTTGTCGCACATGACTGGTTTTCTTTACCTGTTTCACGTTTGATGTAACCCTGCATTATTCCGCAGTAAATAGACATGTAACTTAGACAGTCCCCAAAAATGAAAGGTCTGACAATTGGACCTCAATGAGCAAGTGATTTTAAACTGGGACATGCACGTAGTTCCTTGAATAGCATAAATACTGTATACTACAATTTTAATGTTGGAATATTGTTTATAATAGTAACTAATGCAATGACATATTTGTAGCTTATTTTGCAAGGAATTGATATTACAGAAAAGTATTTACTACATATCAATTACATACAAATGCCAGAAATTCTATTTGCCATCAGAATTGAAGGTTACTTACATCCCAATATTGAACAGTATATATGTACGAAGGCCCCAAAAAATACTAATTATTTATTTTATTCAATTTTAGCTCATCATTGCTAAACACACAGAGTTTTGGGAATTTACCGGCAGAATTAAGGATCAAAAACAAAGCTAATATCAAAAACAAAGCTAATATCAAAAACAAAGCTAATATCAAAAACAAAGCTAGTTTATCAGTTAGTTTATACATTATAAATATGAAAGCGAACAAATTTAGTAATCCCAATAGATTTACATGATAGCATTATCACATGAAAATAATTACTGGTACATACAAAGCTTTTACGTCATAAATTTCCTCGTTATTAGAACTTAACCATGACTAGTTAAAAGCAAACACAAAATTGTCGATGTATTTAAACAAGAATGTATTTATCTTGGTAAAAACAAAACAAAAAAACACCGTCTTATAAGCGCCGAGCAAATGCTGTTTACTGCCCAAATATGTAGATTTATTGAAACCGTTATCTCAAGATATTCAAATAGTTAACATTGTTGGAATGATTTCACTACTACTTCATTATCTGTTTCAGCATGTAACGACAATACTTTCAGGGCATATCACTTTCCACCCATGTTGATTCACCGAAAAACAAACAAGTATAACATGCCTTTGTAATTGCATTCAATTTCTCACGACCTCTTTTTTATCACAAATAATCGATTTTGAGCAAATACCACTACACAAGGATACTAAACACTTATTATCATTTTTTTTTTATTTACCATACATGCCATAATTTTTTCAGGCCAAAACGGGACATTGCCAAAAAATCGCCGGGACATTGAACATTTGACCGGGACACATTAATATTGTCAGTTTGTCTGAAAAAAAGAGTAATAATAATAGTTTATCGTATCTAACCTAGGTCCTATTCCGTTTTGTGGTCTATATAGTTATAGTTCAAACAATAAACACCCAAAATGAATAACACAAACATACACACGCATATATTTTAATCATATTTATTCAATAATATAAATTATAACATGTATTTTCAATTATGACATCGAAGAAATTACACGAAACACGCAAATATAAACACTGATCGTCAAATAAACAAATGCGTTTACAAGGTAGACTACTCCAGCAGACTTATACCTGGGCTAGGTTCCACTATACACTGCGTCATTAACTGTATCAAATTTTGCGATGTGAACAATACAAATAAAAAAAAAGTAATGATTGTTTTTGCATCTTTAATTCTCAAAAAGTTCTCAATTTATTTTCATACTTACCTTCAAACATTACCAAACTAATTATGTGATAACACCTATTCTATTTCAAATCAAAATAACAACAAACACAGTTCCTTTTTTATTTCGAAACAATGCAAACAATCAGCAGCAATTAGCGACCGCGGATATATGACCCCCATCCCGCGATAGTGTGACAAACGATCAATAAATCGCTAATGGGGTATCATTACTGCTCCTATTTGACATGCGGGTAGCGGGTATTGTTGTCATAGGGATCGATAAAGGGATTAACGATCTGAAGTTAATTGTTGGACCAATGTAAGTTTTATGGTACACTAACATTGATTTTTGTGATTGACCGGGACAAAATGCATCTCACCGGGACGCCGGGACAGACCTCGCGAAACCGGGACAATCCCGGTGAGCCCGGGACGTATGGCATGTATGTTATTTACCAATGACTAAAATTCCTTGTAAGATATATTTATCCTTTTTACTCCCCAACTTGAAGCCGAAACAGGATTTCAAAACATAAATGAGATCTAAATGTGACTGAACCTTTATAATTTTTCGCTTATCAGTACATGTGGGATTTTAGGCAATCAAATAACATATTCAAACACATATATCATGATTTTTAACATATTGTAATTACCTAAAAAAAATTATTTAATATGAACTGTAACCACAAGTATCATGATTTTTAACATATTGTAATTACCTAAAATTTGTTATTTGATATGAACTGTAACCACCCAGTATGTTTTAGGAAAATTTTGCCACAAAAATTAAAAGTGTAATGTTTTCGTACAGTGGATAAAGATTTTCTTTTTTAAGCCTCATTGAGCTCCATTCAATTTACATGCTGAACATCAAGTGGAGAAATGGATTAAATATGAATATTTGCAGTCTACATTTGGTGGGTTGCATGATTTCCAAATAAAACATGAGGAACTTAATTGCAGTTTATTGTGAACATTCTCCTGAAAATCAAACACTTAAAATTAACATTTAATTTGTGCAGAATTTAATAATTTTATTCTTATCAGCAATAAGTTATGTATTTCCCCAAATATAACATTAGACTATAAATGAGGCGTGTCCTGGGAAAACTGGGCTTAATGCATGTGCGTGTCTTCCCGGATTAGTCTGTGCAGTCTGCATGGGCTAATTCGGGACGGCACTTTCCGCCTACAGTGGTTTTATGTTTAGAAGAGACTTCCTTGAAACAGAAAAGACCCTAAAAGCTGAAAGTACCGTCCTGGATTAACCTGTGCGGATTGCACAGGCTAATCCGGGATGACACTTTACACACATGCATTAAGCCCGGGTTTCCCAAGACACCCCTCATATATTTTTCTGATCCAGCCACATGAGTACCTTTAACAGTGTGCTTAAAGACCTATCAGTATCAGAGTCACAAATGGGGCAATTCTAAGCCATTAAATATACCTTCCCGTTAATAACGGTCAGAAATTCGACCCGCCTTTCTTCACAAATTCGACAGAATTCTTCCAAATCCAAAACTCCGACTAGCATAAGGTCACTGGATTAGCCCAACAATGATAAAACTTTTCGCCACAAATCCGCAGATAAACAACATTCCATCTCTGTATCCACAATGACCGATTGCAAATTTGTAAGTCCGGGCCCTGAATCAATAAAATCTGGACATTTCATTATTGTCGTGTCAGAACCCCCAGGAATGTCCATTGCCATAATGGTCAAAAGGTAATTTCTGTCATTCACAGGAAATTAAATAATTACATATCATTTATATACCTTCATTAACTTAACACCTCAACAAAAACTGAAAATTTCACTATGATTATAGGTTTTATATGTGTTCATTTGCTTAACGCAACAGCAAAAACTGAAACTAAAGATCTATCATTATAGGTTTCATACATTCATACATTTTTTTTCAAACACTAAAACAAATCTATTATTACAGGTTTTATACCTTCAAACCTTTATGAACCTAAATTGCTGATAATTTATTCAGATTTAAAGCTGAAGATAATTATGATGAAATTTTCTTTGCAATATCGTCATTTGTTACGTCATTTGTTACTTTGCATCCGCTTCCATCGTCCTCAGGCTACAACGCACCTGATTTATTATATTTATCAAGCATGATGGTGAGCTAAATACAACTATATTTAAATGACAACATTCCACAGCAAAGCCATGACGTTATGATTATTGTAGGATAAAATTACTATTTCTGCTTTTAAAAACGTCAAAGGCTAAATACATATTGCTCCAGGTGTATTATTTAAACTTGCAATATACTTATATGAGGCATGTCGTGAGAAAACCAGGCTTAATGCATGTGTGTAAAGTGTCATCCCGGATCAGCCTGTGCAGTCCGCACAGGCTAATCCAGGACGTCACTTTTCCCCTACAGTGGATTTATGTTTAGACGAGACTTCCTTGAAAGAGGAAAAACCATAAAAGTGGAAAGGCTGATCCGAGATGATACTATACGCACCTGCATTCAGCCCGGTTTTCCCACAACACGCCTCATATAATATTATATGTTTATATGAATCTTATGTGATTTAAAAAAAATATATACAAATACCACAGCTTTAAGTTAACTTAACTTACATTCTAGTTCCAGTAAACAAAGATTATTTTTGTTACATATTTCTATATTAACTTATTTTATTTCCAAAAATAAAACATCCAAATACAATCCAGCTTGGATATAATTACTTTCACAAAGTCCTTTTTAGACAAAGTGTCACAATATCACAAGATAAGTTTATTAATAATTCAGGGATATCATCCCTCTGTGTTATTTTAATTTGTAAAACAATTCTAACATGATAAAGCAACATATTACTTTACAAAATACTTCTCCTGCAAGAGTTCTGTATAAAGTAACGTGTCTTAAATTCTACAGAAAAACTGGAGCTCACACAAGGCCTCTTTTTCTTCACAATTAGTAAATTTAATACTTAAAAGAACGCAGCAGAAAGTTCACGAAGGTAATCTCTGCCACTTGAAGATAAAACGGAACCTGTCACACTTGTATCCAAACACAAGTTTCATCCAACCAAACACAGGCCAACAAGTTACTTAAATCAAACCAACACTGGACATAGACAGGGCACAAGTTTACAATGCAGTCAGCAACATTCATTGCATATTTTTGCTGGACATCTTTTGGGTCACTGATTTTGTATGTTCATCTGCCATGCGACTTTTATATTAATGTCAATATCCATGCCCGTCTCTCCTCTATGGCAGTCAACAAAAACTAGTCAGTATTTCCTTAGTGTTGTTCTTTCACATGAGTCTCGGTGTGTTTCTATTTTTCTGTCAACACGATTATGTTAATGAAGTTTTAGACCCTATAATGCGTGAATTACTGTCAGTTTATGTCAGTTTTCTACCCCCGAGAAGACGTCCCTGAATTTTAATCAGTTAATGTTTTTTCGGTCAAATAAATACAAAATTGAGCTCTTTGACCATGTGACCTAACATGAAAACCGATCCTACAATAGGGGCCACAAAAAATTCAACAAGGTGAGGATCTATATTTGTGGTGCGTCGTGAGAAAACCAGTCTTAATGCATGTGCATAAAGTGTGCAGTCCGCACAGGCTAATCCGGGACGACACTTTCTGCCTACAGTGAATATGTTTAGAAGAGACTTCCTTGAAACTTCCTAGAAAATACCACAAAAGCGGAAAGTGCCGTCCCGGATTAGCCTGTGCGGACTGCACAGACTAATCAGGGACGAAACTTTACGCACATGCATTAAGTCCGGTTTTTCCCACGACGCGCAACATTTGCATATACTTCATAAGAATTTCTTCCATTCCACTGGACACTTGATAATGCCTAAAAAATAACTTGCTTTAAAGAAGCTAAGTAAGTGAGAAATGAATTTTTTATTCTTATGGTAAACTCAAGTAGCTATAAGCTGATGTACGGATATTAACAAATTAACTTGAACTCCACTGACCAACTGTGCTAGCTAGCTACTACATATGAGGGGCGTCGTGGGAAAACCGGTCTTCATGCATGTGCATTAAGTGTCGTCCCGGATTAGCCTGTGCAGTCCGCACATGTTAATCCAGGATGGCACTTTCCGCCGACAGAGGATTTATGTTTTTATAAGAGACTTCCTTGAAACAGAAAAAACCTTAAAGCGGAAAGTGCCGTCCTGGACAGGCTAATCCGGGACGACACTTTACGCACATGCATTAAGACCGGTTTTCTCACAACGCTACTACATATTTAGTTCAAATACAATCTGTGTCAGATTTTCCCATGAATTGGGAGACCTGAGTATGGGTTAGACAATTTAACTGGGACATAGCTGACCTTGACCTTTCAGCTAGCATAAAAGCATGCATGATATTTGAATGCAATTCAAACAAAAATTATTTCTTACAATTTTGATACACTAACTTAAATCATCAAATGACATACTAAATATTATACTATAAATATTGCCATTAAAATGAAGCAGTCTTCAAAGGTACAATGTAAGAAGTTGTAAACTTTTCAGCTAAAAGATAAACACATTTCAGTCCAAGTCACTATTTATAATGAAATCCAGCTTTTTCAAAAAACAAAAACCTACAACAAAAAGAAAATTATGTACGCACAATTAACATTTGAAATTATTACTGTTTGTGCCCCATTTTTGGCTGTGCAGCAAACAGCTGTAGGCTTTAATGTGACACATGTGCACACAACATGGCCAAATGCAAACTGCAAAAACAATTTACTTTTCGACCAGTACAACAGTATGATAATGGCCAGGCAGATGACAATGTAGGTAATTTGTTCCCACAAAGCGAGCTGCCACCACCCTATTATGACTTCATGACCTCATACACCATTGTCATGACAACCAACAGCTTTGCAGAATTGGAAGTCACACATAACAGATCTTTCCAGGTTTTGCCATAAACAGTTTAAACTCCTCCCAAGCTATTGGGCTAAATCTATATTCACTGAATATCACAAACACATCACAAGCTTAACCACATGCCCTTTTGTGTCAAATTGGTTTACCATTAAACATGTGATCCAAGCGCAATGATTGGATAATATTGCCAATTAATTTGCATTTGACTGACACCTGTGGAAATGTCTATTAATTGGCTCTGGCAGCAATAAAGTACTTGTTTACAAATGTATAATACGTACCACTCCTATTATTTACTGTTATTTTTTTTATATAATATACTGTTATTTACTTTCACTTTTTTCACCAGGTCATTCTGAATAATAAGCAGCATTCTGAAATATACTCTTATTTAATATATGTTTTGTCACCAGGTCATTACTGGTGAAGTACCTATATCTGGACACTTTTGCTGGTTTTTGGACGATTTCTCTGGATATTTGCATCAAACGAAAATAAAAAGTTAAACATAATAAGTTGGGTTTAAGGCCCCCCAAAAAGTTGTTTGTTTCAGCTAATGTCTTGGATAAAAGTATGGTAGGTAGGTAGGCATAACTTATTTTGTTCATAAACTCGTTTTTCCTTCGTGACCCAACAAGCACAGATCTACATCGATCTGCTTTAACATCTTTTTTAGATATTGCTTATAACCTAATTTTTATAACTTATTAAAACTAATAATAAAACAAAGACACACTTGATAATCAATAGGCAGTTTATGTAAAACAATTTGAAAACCAAAGCCCAAGTTTCTAAGTTCACAATCTTTACTTCTGACATGAGTTCCTATTTCCTTTTCCCATGCGGGCGCATTGTTCTTGGTTTTTTACCAATTTAAACACACCTACAGTGATCCTGTACAAATTAGTAGTTCTTCTGTAGTGTGATTTCAACACTTGCACCAGGGAAGCCACAATGGCCACAAACATCCTTCCTTGAAGTGGAATTAAATGTGCAGGTATAAAAACATGTTTCAATAGGGTTTTCAGAATTTTGCAGGCGGTTCAGTGGTCTAGTGGAAACCCACTGGTTTCACATTCCAGGGGTGGCAGGTTCGTTCCCCCGTCACACCCTGACCTACTAACTCGTTTTTTCGCATGAGACTTTAACCGAGGTGCAGTGTACTAGGTGCTTAACACCGGGCACTAAAAGATTAGCGACGTCTTCTGTATCTTGCACTATCCCCCCTAACCCAGCTAACAAGTCTTCTGGGGGCGATGGCCATATGGGAGAGAATCCCCGAGCACTCGATAAAAATGTACTATACACACACATTTTCATAATTGGTTCCTGGTCAAAACTAGGGATGGGACCGAATATTCAAATATTGGATAATATTCAAATATAAAAAAAGGAATACGAATATTCAATTTTCAAATTTATTTAAAGAACAAAATTTCTTTTAAAACATCAAGTTTTTTTCCAGTTTGATTACAAAGTTAACATGAATTCCAGTCGTATTTCCTGCCTGGCAGATGGGCAGGGGCAGTGTAACGTTTTTACAACACATGCCAAACATGTCCAATTAACGACAATTGATAATTGGCAGGGGGGTGGGCGCAAAATTAACGGTTTGTAGGAGGCGTGAATATAACGCATTGTATCTACAAATAACAAAACTGGGCCATGTTGTGATAACGGTTTCACAGTTTGCACAAAGCGTACATTGTTGTTTATTGTCCTTAAGTGACATCTATAGAGTTAACTTGTTGACAGTAAATAACAATTACTCTCTATGTAAACCAATCAAAATGAATCCATTATCAGCCAATCAATTTCTTTAACAAAATTAGCATGATCTGGTCAATCTTAATATACGTCACTTGTAAATTATTCTCCATTATATCAACACCGTATATTATACATGAGTCTTGATTAATAAACAATGCCACCATCATGTGCTTGGAAGTACTTCACGCGGTTATTAGACAAAACCCAGGCAACGTGTAATCTATGTAATATAAAATTTGTGTACGGAACGATTAAAAAATTAATTAACAATACATTTAACAATATCTTACATTTGTTTATATTTGCCTAACACTCACTAAGTTATATTGCTCATTTACTGCTGAAACAAGGTAAAACAACTACGTACACGTAGTATACATAATTCGGATAGGTAAATATTCGGACAGAGTGCCGTATATAGTAGTATTTACAAAACGAATATTCAAATATATTCGAATACCTAAAACGAATATTCGAATATTGATTTCAGTATTCGGTCCCATCCCTAGTCACAACACCTCTTGAAGATAAGTACACAGGTTCTGCATCAATAGACGCTGTTTTGCCATTTATTATTCATAAGCACCTGCACACAATCAAACTTTATTAAGGCATAGATGCTTGTTATTGTTAAATGTGCGCCCAAATGATCAATTACTGTCAGTATTTAGGAGGAAAGCTCCGACGAACTTTGCAAAATGCAATTTATTTACTAAAACAAACGATGGCAAAGTTGTAACAAAGGGTGACAACTGTTTTGTATACAAACGGTTAAACAACACCAATAGTATTGGTGTTGCTGCCTAGACTGGTTCCGGGGTTGTAATAGAATATTACAATAACATGTCTAGAGGCTGGATCCCGGTCTAGTATTTAAAAGAAAATTTTACAAACGGCAAAAAAAAGTTTATGGTCAGGGCAAAAAAGCATGGTCGGTCGGGTTAGTGGAAACAAACAACTTCTTTTTTTACGCCTAATCTTAAGCTTTGGTAAAAATCTTAGATAAAAATGCTATCAAAAAGTAACTGAATCATGTGTTTAAAAAAAGCCTGAACACATATCAAAATACAGATGCAGTGTACCTAAATCCAGACACTTTTTTTAAATATGTTAAATTAAAAACAAATAATTAAAAATGAACATTAACCAACAACTTGCTAGTAAGACTTCTTATTATGCTTAGTAAGAAACTGAATTAATAGTCAATTGATTCTGTTAAAACTTGACATACTTTGCTGAGAAGGGCACATGCATCATTTTATACTGTTCATCTGTATTCTCGCGGTACTTAACCTTTAAGTAAATATTTGGAGCAAAAAACAACTAACAAAACATTTTCTTTCAATAACATGCTATAAATTGAAGCTTTTCACGAAAATAACAACTGGAAATCCTGTTTAAAAGTAAAGTATTCGTCCTTAAATTATTATGTTTTTCAATGCACCATGCAGACATCTTGAAAAATTACGTAATCGGTAATCTCGCAATAAAACTTTTGTTTTGAAATAAGTTTGCTGTAAGTGTATAAACAAACACAAGTACACTTTAAATTGTTGGATTTTAACCTTTAACAAATATAACAAAACAATAATTTGAGTCTTCATTTACATTTACTCAGGCAGACGAAAGTGTAGACATTGACCCCCTAATGTCTACCAATAGCTGCAAGCTGATACCAAAGTTGTTTATATTAATGGTTTCATATCATATTACTTGTTTAAATTCGAATGAATTAATTTATAACTTATTATTTTCTTAAAGAAAACAAAAAATATGTTAGATGTTGACAATTAAGCATGCAAATCCGAAGATAAACAATTACCGCGAAAATAGAGATACCGCGAGAATACCGATGCCGAGTATATACCATAGAATCATCAGTCTTGATTATACAAACGCATTGATTTTCAAGTGTCCGGATTTATGTACTCTCGGAATTTACGAACTTCGCCAGTATATAACAGTTGCTATAACAATATGGTCTATTGTTGGAGACTTGATGCAAAATCTAACAACTTACATTCCTTGCCCTCCGATCAGATTCTTGTCTCAGTAAGCCCTCTTTTCTGAAAATAGACAACAAACATAATTATTGCATTTTAAATTTAATGTAATCAGTGGAATATAAATGCTAATTTCACATTTTAATAATCAAATTAATGAATATCGCTGTGTATTCATTTACAATTGATGCCTACAATTGATAGTAACAGCAATTCAAACAGCTCTACACAGTCATGTATATAAACAATTTGTTACGTCTGCGCAGTAAGACATTTATACTGAAATATTCATCTCGCCTGAAAAAAAGAAATAAGGCATGTCGTAGTAAAACCGGGCTCAATGCCTGTGCGTAAAGTGTCGTCCCGGATCAGCATGTGCAGTTCGCACAGGCTGATCCAGGATGCCACTTTCTGCTTTCATGGTATTTCCTGTTTCAAGGAAGTCTTTTCAAAACATAAATCCACTGTAGGCGAAAAGTGTCGTCCTGGATTAGCCTGTGCACACTGCACAGGCTAATCCGGGATGACACTTTACACACATGCATTAAGCCCAGTTTTCCCATGACACCCCTCAAATCAAGTAAAACATATGAGGTACATAAAGTATCTAGCTTTAACAGATATAACTTAAAAGAACACCTACACAACATTTAAATACCATAAAAATCAGTAGGATCAGCAAAGGCGTTACTGGACTAGATATCCGTAGAAATACACATTTTTATGTTCAAAGCATGATACACGCTGATCAATAAAATCAATCATGTTACAGTAACCCTTGTCAGTAATTTCTTTCATCTTGCCATCTCCATTCAGTTTACAGCATGTAAACAACAATAACTTTCAATAGGTAGAAGCCATTCTGCATAAGTGGGCATTTATTTTCACTGTGTCACTACATTCTTACTAGAATAGAGAGCACAGTACAGTTTCAGGCTTTGCTCTGCCAGCCTGCCAAAGTAAGACTTGTGGCCAAAAAAAAATGTCTGTGTTTCGGGCAACCCGACCCTACCTAGTAAAAAAAACCCCGGCCCTAAAGTTTTTACCAACAATTGTTTTCCATGAATTCTTATTTGTCAGATTTCAGATAATTTTCAATGTTTTTTTGACAAAGAGTGTCTTTAATATATCAATCTGACCATACCTTTTTTTACCTTAACTTTTTTTAGAACATTGCCCTAAACACACAATGAATTTTTTGGCCTGATCAAGAACTTTGATTTTTAAAGTACCTACTTAGTATTTCCGAAACTATATCCCTTTACCATCACTTATGTTGAAAAAACAACAACATTTTATACCAATCGGTCTTGGGATAAAGAGCTGTGTCTTTGATGTGACTGCTTTTTAAAGAATAAATTCATCGGGCATTAGTTTCACCATAAACCGAGCAGGAAAACTCATGTCTTGTAGCTTGTTGACGAATCCACATCTGAGAACAACACCGTATGTTGGCAAGGACTTCGGGAATGTTACGTGGGACAGTACATGACAGTTTATACAAGATCCCGTCCATTAGTCGATCATTAAGACAATGTTAAAACACCACTATGTCGCTGACGGCTTAATTAATCATACGTTTCTGCATACAAAGCTGACAGGGACATGTAGCAACACGGATCCTAGCCGGAAACTAATAAATTATGCAGGTTCAACTATTTTACGCCATTTTTTCTATGTTCAACAGCAACGATTCAAACCACAGTTAAACAATTAACTGGAAAAAAATCTGTATCGACAATGATGAATAATGTAATTAGGATTTCAAGCTGCTTATGGCCATGATTAAATGCATAATTTGTATAAATGATAAACATGATCATATACATTTCAAGCGACACTGAAAAAATGTTTAACACGAGGCAATTATAACATGACAATTTTTTATATAATAAGAGGGAATCTGCTTATGGTGCATTTTTAATTATATTTTCTTCAGTCTTTCATTTTAGTGCTAAAATACTTTTTTTTTATTAAACTTTATTACCTTTGCCATCTTTCTTACCTATAAAAATAATTGGCAAAAAAAGCTGTCGATATTAATTAAATATGCAGAAAAGAAAAATGCTCAAAACACAATTAATCTATAGAACAGAATTTAAAGTATAACAGTTTTAAATAAAAAAAATATTTGGCTTATCAATATGTTTTACTAACAAAGGGCCAAAGAATGTGAAACGAGCCTATAAACTTGATGGCTATATTAATTTCAAAGGGCTTATAAATCTTTAGGCTTTCTCAAAGCATGCACAATATAAAACACTTTTGATGTTGAGTTGCCAGTGCACTCATTGTAAAACGAGCTGTTACTGACAACTGCACAAAATCCCTAATCTCTTCTTCAAACCTGAACATTATTATTTGTAAAATCAATGTAAGCAAATATCCCATTCATACACTGTTTGGGGCTACTCTTTTTTGTAATTTAACCTCCTCTTTTGTATAGCATTTACATTAAATAATTGTTATTTATGGATACATTGGCATTTTATTAAAGGTTGTGGAAAAGCTTAACTGCATTTATTTACAAAAATATGTCTCCAAAATAAGTAGGTATATAAATTTGAATTATACAATGTCCGTAACTTAACTGAGATTTTTGCACAGACAGAATTAAAATGCACAGGAATTCCTAATAATGCATAACCGCTCTCTTTTAAGCATGTTTACATTAAGTAAACGTAAATTTACATATTTTATACACCCACATTTCATCTATTCCCAACTTTTTTCAATACCCATTTCAAAATAATTTTTAAAAAAACGTGACGATACAAAATGAATGCACCGCCATGCCCGTCTCTCCATCAGAAACAAAATATCTTTACCATAACCTTAACGAGATCATCAACCATTAATTAAATGCATATTGACACTACTTATCCATTTGATTACTTCATCTCAGTATTCAAACCTCAATCTGAATCTCATTACATTGCAATTTACAACCGCAATCTCCCCATATAAAGTCCTGCAGTTTCTTGAAACCACTGCCTCAACCCTCACAAACAAAACAACAAATTCCAGCAGCCGTCATAGTAAATACAATCTACACATCATCAAATCCCAATATTCTTTCCTGCTGTCAATTGGTTATTCACATAAATAAATCACATTGTACAATCTGGTAAGACTGATGGAAACGCACTTACCCCTCTACTTAAATTACCTGCATCGAACAATACACATGTCATTAGCATATTATAAAAAACTGTAAACACTCATGATGGATACTTGTCATAAAACTGTTTGAAGAAATGTGTCACATGCAGCTAAGAAGAAAAAAGTTTAAAGACTGCAGATGACAAGCTCCTGAATATAATAAATCAAACGATGTTTAAATGTGTAGTTTAAGTTCTTCTTAAGTAACTTAAAATATTTTGGTACAATACAAAGTAGTCTTAAGTATTATATTGATTCGCTTTTCAAAACCAATCATGAAAACAGTGACTGGAGACGTGAATGTAACTATCAGAGGTCACATCACCTTATCCACTACCCATATGGATATCATCCCAGGTCACATCACCTATTCACACTATCAAAATGAATATTATACCATGTCAGTTCACAATATCCAATGAATATCATCTGAGGTCACATAATAATATCCAATATTCACATGAATATCATTTGAGGTCTCATCACCATACCCAATACCCACATTAATGTATTCTCACTAGTCACTCCACCATATCAAATACCCACAGAAGTATTATCCCAGGTTACATCACCATATCCAATAACCCACATGAATATCATCTGAGGTCACATCACCATATCCAATACCCACATGAATATCATCTGAGGTCACATCACCATATCCAATATCAAATACCCACATAAGTATTTTCCCAGGTTACATCGCCATATCCAATAACCCACATGAATATCATCTGAGGTCACATCACCATATCCAATACCCACATGAATATCATCTGAGGTTACATCTCCATATTTAATACCCACATGAATATCATCTATGGTCATATCACCATATCCAATACCCACATGAAAATCTTAGGTCACATCTTCATATCCAATACCCAAATAAATATCATATGAGGTCACATATCCATATCCAATAACCCACATGAATATAATCTGAGGTCACATCACCATATCCAATACCCACATGAAAATCTTAGGTCACATCTCCATATCCAATAACCCACATCAATATCATCTCAGGTCACATCACCATATCCAATACCCACATGAATATCATCTGAGGTCACATCTCCTTATCCAATACCCACATGAATATCATCTGAGGTCACATCTCCATATCCAATACGCACATGAACATCATCTGAGGTCACATCAACATACCAAATACCCACACGAATATCATCCCAGGTCACTTTACCATATCCAATATTCACATGAATATCATCAAAGGTCACATCTCCATATCCGATACCCACATGAATGTCATCTGTGGTCACATCACCATATCCGATACCCAAATGAACGTCATCTGAGCTCGCATCACCATATGCAATACCCACATGAATATCATTCCAGGTCACATCACCATATCCAATAACCCACATGAATATCATTTGAGGCCACATCACCATATCCAAAAATCTATGTGAATATCATCTAAGGTCACATCTCCATATCCAATATTCACATGAGTATCATCTAAGGTCACATCTCCATATCCAATATTCACATGAGTTTCATCCCTGGTCACATCAAATCTACAATTCTCAAACGAATATCAGCTGCAGCCAAATTTATTAATAACATAAATGTGGCGCATCATAAGAAAACCGGTCATAATGCATGTGCGTAAAGTGTCCTCCCAGATTAGCCTGTGCAGTCCGCACGGGCTAATCCGGGATGGCACTTTCCGCTTTTATGGTATTTTCTGTTTCAAGGAGGTCTCTTCTAAACATAAATCCACTGTAGGCGGAAAGTGCCATCCCAGATTAGCCTGTGCGGACTGCACAGGCTAATCCGGGATGACACTTTACGCACATGCATTAATTCCGGTTTTCCCACGACACGCCACAAATATTAAGTGAGGCACCAAACATAATTCCTTACCAACACGAATATGAGCTGAGGTAAAAATCATTTTTAATAACCACATGCATTTCAGTACTGGGCAATTTACACCATGTATATTGCTAACATACAATATGCCTCTCCTTAACATTGCCAACCGACATGCATTTAAGTATACTTGCAATCCAATATTGATTTGTCAAACTCAAATATGTGCATGTCAAAGCAAATATCAAAGATTCAGTGATACAAATATCACACTGAATCAAATCACCCAGCTGAATCTAATTAACTAAAGTTATTAACAGTATGAAAAATGCTCTATTTTAAAATCATTAAGTATTTGATAAGCCAAACTATTAAAAATACTTTGATTACCTCAATGTTATTAGTACTAAAACTCTGCAGGTCATACCAAAAAAAAAGATAAATACGAATTAAATCAATTAAGTGTTGTTTTTGTGTGTGTGTTTTTTTTAATTAATATTATAAACAGTGTGTTCACTACAATTTTATACTCACGAGCTAATTCATGCAGTCCTCAAAATAATCCACTTGCCATATTTTATAGTCCACTCTGGACAAGTTAAATGTATCACTGCTTGCCCCATTAAGACAAGAATGACAAACATACTTTTCATCATATAATTGTTATCAATACAATTATTGTTCCAACTTAGAACATGGGGGTACATAATATATTAATGTCGCTCCAAATATATAAATTATCTTTATTTCTTTACATAATTATGAACACAAACAATTTAAATAATCCATAAATGATAATGCATTTACTGTATCAGTTAATTTCTTGACATTTGGTATTATTAGTTCAGGCAAGTTGAAATTCAAGGATTTCTGCCCTGAATGGGAAAGTCTAAAGTATTAGACCGAAAACAGAGCAAGAAAATTTCAAGCATGACAAGGGGTATACCCATATAATCATTGTTTTAACTACTTATAGCGATTCCCAGTGCCGATTTCTTTTTAAACAAAGACATTCTGCTTGCCAAAATATGGTAATTTGTTTAAACTATTATTTTAAAGCCATTTAATTGTGAACTTTTACTGCATAAACAAACCAGCAAAACAAAAACACAAAGATTACAAACACTTTCATACATGTATAACTGTTGAAAATTCAACACAAATATTATGCGGTACTTATAAGAACAATGTGTTTCTTTCAAAATACCCCACACATATTACATGTGTTGAAATCAATTGGAGACAACCATTATAAAACATGTAAATTATAAACAAAACCTGCAACAGGCTGCACAAGCCAATGTTCTCAAAAACACAAAAACTGGATTCTTACCTACATTCAGTCGATGATTTATTCCACTTAATAGCAATAAATTTGTCCACCGTGTCACAAAATCTCTAAATTCTAATACTCGATATCCAGGTATGTATTGATTGAAATCAATATCCACAAAAAATACCCATTTACTATATTAGCAGTTCAAATGCTGATTCTTAAATTACGTTTTAAACATACACTTCATAACACTTTAAACGCCTTAGTAAACGTAACACTGTCGAGTGAGAAACCTTATAACAGAAACCCTTGTTTCTTAAATCCACTATCAGTTAAAGAAATCTCAATAACTTACTCATTGAAAAATCAATCCGATTATTAATAACGCACAAAATAAATAAATGTGCGCAGGACATCTAAGCCGTTGGCCGATGTTAACACCTTGTGAGCTAACCACAAATTGCAAACTATTTCGCTTATGTCAATGGCTAAAGATAAAAGCCGTCTGATGTAAACATCAGGTATAGGCCTTCTACAGTCGACAATGTACGAAAATGGTTAAATCTTTAGCCGTGTAATGAGATTAATGCTATAAAGATATTGATAAAATATTTGTTTAAAAATATTTTGGCACACCAGTTTCTATCCGGATAAACTGTAAACAATTAGTTTCCAAAGAAATTATATGTCAAGCAAATTCTTTTGTAATTCCCTTCTGTATTTAAAAATATACTCAACAATTAAAGAATTTAGATACCTTTTACACTAAATTTATAAAATGATTAAGTGTTAGGTGGTTTTTAGGAGAAATTTGGAAGTCAATGGGTTTTATCAGCTGAAGGAATGTATGGACATAATGGACTGAAGAGGTTCATGGAAAACATAGAACGAGAATTATTTTTAACAAATTTCCATTGGAATTAGATTCATGTTAAGGAAAACATTTTGTAAACTTAGAAAGCACCCTGAGAGCACAGACCTCCACCTAGTCAGCTCATTCTGCCATGTGTTGTGCAATTTATTAGCAGGCCAGGCTACAGGATTTTGAGATAGAGGGGGCGGGATGTTTAATTAGAGGGGGGCGGAAATAAACGGATTCTGCCAATAAACTGCTGTTGGTCTCTCACATGTTAGGGTACTATATAACCAAACCAATATAGTCGAACCGGAACAATTTAACAGAAATACAGCAGAACGGGTTTAATAATTGCAATAAATTGATTGAAGAACACGTCAATGGTAACGAAATGCACATGTTTAAGTTATTGGCAGGTTTAAAATATCAAATCTTGGACAATTTTAGAGGGAGGCTACGTAGCTTTCGCCCCCCTCTTAATCTGTTATACAACATAATGTTGCAATTTGTCTTATCTCCCAAAAATAATGGATCCTTTACACAATTCCTGGATCCATATGGTGATCTGAATCACCACCAAAATCTAAACATTTCATACAAATCGGTTTATAACCTTTTGCGTTAAGTTGCTCACTAACAAACAGACGAACCAATGCTGGCAACAACGTAACCGCCTTGGTGGAGATAAATATACTTCATTTTATGCTAAGTGGCGAAATTTAGAAAAATATCAGTAAGATAAATTCTTATATCACTCACTGTGCTGGACTACTTTTTTAAATGTAAAAAAATACTCCATAGCATAAAATAAAAAGAAAAGTTGTTTGTTTTCGGTGTGATAAACGTTATATCATCACTGGAAATGGATACAATTTACGTATTTTCACGAGCGCAAGCGCTAGTGAAAATATTAATTGTCTCCCTTTCCAGTGATGATATAACATGTTACTACACGGAAAACAAACAAATATCCTCTATGTATTTTGTCTTCCCAGTTACTAATCAATTTAGGAACACAAACCAGTCAAATACAAAATGTAAATTACACACTTCATTATTCAATCAGGCACAACACGGTTAACAACATGATCACAAATAACATTTGTAGTTTTTTTTGTTAAAATATGTAATACGTCTTAAAAACAATATTGTAACATATATTATGCACCTATCAATATAGTTCTGGCTCCCATAACTTAAAATGTCGCTTTTGCTATATTTTGACTTTGCGCGACATAAAAGTTATGGAGCAACCCCCTTAGTAAAGTCTACCATCAAGTCTAAAGAATTTGCCAGTTTATCAACAGTCACCAACAAACTGCCCAAAACGGCTTTTAAATGCAGTACTGAACCAAATAGGCAGCATTTTTGGAAAGATGGATAATTGTTACATCTAGTTAGTATACTTATGACAAAATACGGTCTAAAACACTTCCAAATTACCGTTTGGTTACTACAATGTGGAGGAAATCAGCCACATGGAAGACATTTGTCAAATGAAAATCTCACGGGATTTCACCGTTATGTGACATTTTATATATTTTTAGTAACAGAACATGTGCTGTGACTGTTGTCCAACACAGCTTGAAATAAAATGACATTTCCAGGATTTTTACTTCACTGGTGATTGTTTTGTGGACACACTATAATTTTAATACTACAGTAAAAGAATAATAGATTAAACATAACTTACATCAATATTAATACAATATGTTTGATGGTCAGACATGAGTAATTGAACACAAATATAGCATTACGGAAATCAAAAACCATGTTTACAATTTGAGCAAAAAGGTCAAGGTCGATCCAAAAATATCCAAAAGAAAATCTCGTAGTCACATGATAAAGCAACAATGGCGGCGTAGTTTTAAGCCTGGTGCTGATCAGAGTTATTTTCAGGTATTATTTGATGCATTTGACAATTTCTATTCTCAAAACATGCCACAAGTCAAAAGTTTATATTGACTTACCTGTATATGTAGTGATTTCCTCCAGAAATTGCAAAATTATGGATTTATAGCGTGACATATTTGTCTAAATCTCCTCAGTGGGAGATGCTATATGTCTATTAAATGGCCTGGGGGCCTATATTACTTGGATCTAAAATCCAACCAAAGTCTAAAGTCCCATATATGCCTGCTGCTCCCCCCTCCCTGGGGGAAAACATTGATAGGTGCATCATACAACATTAAATTCAGTGAGGTTAGAAAATGGAGGTTAATGTTTTGAATTCTGAGTGAGGACCACCATTATATTCTGTAAAATTGAGCACATTTTTATTCATATACAATGTCAGCTTTTCCATTATACTCAGGATACCGTCTACAGGTTTATACTGTCTGTCAGTGTAAGCCGAGATATGCCGAGTATGGTCAAGGTGGGGCAGTCAGTTCTTATATCCCCATTGCTCTGAATAGGCTGTTATTATTGAATAAGATTACTAGAGACTGTGATAGTTTTACTTAATAGTCAGTGATAGAAATATATTAGATTTGTGAATTGATTACATGAGATATTGTAATATTGTTCATATTTATGTGTATCGATTTTGATGTATATTTTATATATTATATCATCTTAATTATACTTGAACAAACAGAAAAAGCAAAGTAAAACATATTCAAAAAGTATGCTTTTTGTTTGTCAAAAATTGCTTTCAGGCAAGTCATATAAACAAGAGGTTTAGTATAGCAGCTGATCATGAAACAATGAACATAATTACATTTGCACCGGTAATCGGTACATACATCATAAAATAAAATGGCCGACCCTTGGTCTAACAAACAGGTCACTGTCGCACTTATAAAAATATACAATCGTACGGAAGTGCCAAATTATGAATGGTAACATTATTGTCGTAAATATCATCCACTATTCTACTATATAAACATAATATTACTCATATTTATTTGTGTTTTAAAGCTTAATACACTGGAAGACGGTACACCCAGTATACATGTGAACACATTTATGTACCTTTAAGATCATCGTAATAATAAAAGACAGTGTAATTTATTGCAATCTCTAACAATTATCTTGGTATTCTACGGTATTTCAAATTTTTAAATCCTACTAATATTTCTAATATTTTCTTATCACATTAAAAATGCTTAACATTGAAATTAATATAATCAAATTTCTTAGAGAGGCATTAATATTAAGTTATAAAACAGGCTTTAAACTCTATTCGTGCGGTAATAAAATAAATAAAAAAGTGATTAATTATTCAATCTATCTTGTGATATTTAAATGCAGCCTGGCCCTAAGCAGTTCGCATAATCTTGACGACGAAATCATCCCACATAACATCAAAACATATGATAGAAGACTCAGTGTCTACAAGTGCAAAACAAATATTTGCATTCGAAATAGAAGATCTTAATTTACTGTTTTATAATAGCCAACTGCCTAGATGAGAGGAATTCTAGCTTTTCTTTAAATTAACATACATTATTGTATATAATGACAGCTATATCTTCGTGTCATAATGACATATTTCCACAAATTATTATACAATTAATATGTATATTAATAGAAAGTGAAATAATCTTTTTATTTTTTATATTTATTTTGAACCACTGAGTAACGAGTAGCAGGCAAGAGAATGAAACTTTTGTTTGAATTAAATCAGCGACATGCAGTCTGACTTTATATTAATAATTACAGACAATTTGATCTATAAACAATAATGAGATTTTTGCCTGTAATAATGTCTTTATTCTGTTGACATTTTCATGCTGATGACGATTATGTAAAGGAGGAAATCGATTATGAAATTTAAAAACAGAATGACTGAAAAAGATGACTACCATACTAGAATTTTGCATATGATTGGGGATGAAAAAGATTAAGATGTTTTATAACAAAATGCAAATATTAGAGATTTCTCTGTTTGGTTGATGACAGTAGTGCAAAGATGTTCATACAAAGATGAAGATGAAGATGATGATGAAGATGATAATGATGATGATGATGATGAGGCGGAGGAGGAGGACAACGATGACAATGACAATGATGAAATAATTGTTCTCCATGGTGAACTTTTTCAAAAATATTTATGCCTCCATACTATCTCAACAAGTACAGGTATTATACTATTGAAATAAATATTTACAACGGGGCACACCAATACAGCATTTTAAGTTGTCAACTACGCGCTTAACCATTCTACATGCATTTTGGTAAACAGCAAGACTAGCTGAATGCATGGCAGTTTGTTTTTACATTTCCTAAATGCACATCGAGTTGCACAATCAACCTCATTCCTCGGTTGTGAAGGTTTACGTTTTGAAACCCACTTAATAGCATTTTAAATGCTCAAATTAATAGCAAACCAACTTCAGGTACTTTTTATCGTCTACATATTAACAAGTTTACATGCTACATTGCAGGGGATTGAATAGCATTGCAAATAAAAGATACACATCAATGTGCAATCCATGATTTTGCATATTCATATGAAACATTTTGCACACACAAACCATTCATTTAACTTTCCTCAATATTACAGGGGCATAGCCAATCATTGGCCTGAATACCCCAGCAAACAAAGCTGTGAGAAAAATGGTATAATTATGACTAATGCCTCTTAATGGCATGCAGTACAAATTAGTCCTTGCTTGTTCTATGGTGGTGCATCTTTGACAACTTATAAAACATCATGATACTTTAAAATCACAAGTGAGAACAACAATATTTTTTCCTAATACTCTAATACTAAACATCATGGTAGGGTGTTCGTTTTGAGCATTTAAAATTCATCAAAATCATCATATTTACATCTAAAGCAATTCTTGTGGGATTTGCCACCCTTGTTATGTCCCGATGGTACATAATTAAGGGATGTTGTGCAAAAACTGGGCTTAATGCATGTGCGTAAAGTGTCATCCCCGATGAACCTGTGCAGTCCACACAGGCTGATCCGGGACGATACTTTCCGCTTTTATGGTATTTTCTCTTCTAAACATAAATCCACTGTAGGCGGAAATTGCCATGCTGGATTAGCCAGTGCAGACTGCACAGGCGGATACGAAATGACACTTTACGTGCATTAGGCCCTGTTTTCTCATGACACGCCCTATATACATTTGTTTTCTCATCGTACCTGATGTTTGCGCAGCTTGTATTAGAGCTTCATAAGAGCATACAGAAATTCATTTTCATTAAAGATCTTTAATATATTTAAGAATGAGTATAAATACCACAACCTCCCACCTTTTGCAAATGTCGCCAGTAAACTAAAATACCAACAGTGAGACGTCTTTTAATCTTTCAATGATTATCCTAAATGACGCCATTAACATACCGAGATCATAAAACTCAAATCAACATTCCAAAATTCAGTAAAATGCCGAGTGCTCAAAAGTTTGGACATAAGGCTCAGCAAGGCAACCCCAAAGGGCCTCTAGTTTATTGCCTGGTTCAAAGGTTGACATGGACGAGTAATACAGACTATGAATTCAGTCCCTTTCTGCTTTTTAAATGTGTACCTTTCTTTGTACCGATCTTAAAGAAAAGTGATTGAAACTTACAGATTTGCAATTTTAATAACGCTAAACAATTCCATAAGTGAATTTTATTCAATTTACTTAATTAGAGAATAACAGTAGGGACAGTCACTGAAATGTGAATAGGTCATAATTTAGAACATCCCCCTGGACATTTTAGTGCTGTGATGCTGTTTTTGTTTTGTGGATAAATTGCAGAAGATACTAAATACCTGTTGTTCTAATCTTAATATAGTACAATTATGTTTTTTATGTTATACCTATTTATAATCTGACTCGCTCTGCAAATACTGGATAGGCATATTATCAGTACAAAATACAACAGGCCAGACAGAATTCCCATATTTCACACAGTGAAATAAAAATCTGTATTGAATGGCTGGAAAATTGGACCACTTTTACGTTAATTGGGAATGTTATAATTTCGTAACGTTCCGAGCAAACTTCGGAATCATCCCATTTTATTTATAGACACCACAATGCTGTTACAACATGCTGTGTGAATTGAATGATGTCACTGATGTACAAGTACACGTATCGGTGTGCGTTATTTAACTGTATTATTTTGTTATTATTTTTTTAGATTTAATATATCATTTGTTTCATGGAATATTTGTTGTGGTGTTTTTATCATAAGCAGGTATAAAATAAATGGAATCCTACATGACTGTGGTGTTCCAGTGGGTTGTATCGCTCTTGTTGATTGTGTAAAAATGTATACAAGCCACCAGCACACCGCAGTCATATAATATTGCCTATTAACACAGCAAGAAAGATTTTACTTTTATATCACATAAAGGATCTTTAACAATCACACAAGTTTATTTAAGATCCAATCAATATACTGTTAAAAGCAAATTTAATAAATCTCCCAGCATGTGAAACAGATTCTATAATCAATGGCATCCAACGAAATTCAAAGTTATGTTCACAATTAGCGGCACTATTCTTTGCATTCTTATAGGGCTATTATGTTTGCAGAATCGCTTTTCAACCTCACCGTCATTGACTCTGGATCAGCAAGTTCAGCTTCTGATCAGTGACATTGATATTCTTGTATGTTTTGTGTTTAAATTTGCTAAGGTTACACACTAAAAATTAATTTTGTAACAAATATGGTTTGTGAACATTTCAACTGGTCCAAAGAGGCAATGAAACCGATACAAATGAAGACATCAAATAGGTGACAATGATAATTATTTCAGATAAGTTTTAAAAACCTGAATATGGACATATTAATGACAATAAAGAAGTGGAGTATGTACATGTAACTATGATCACAACAATTTATAGTCTCAACATTAGTCAGTAAAATATAAGTAGTGATGAAACTTAATTTTTTAATTCATATTAAAAGAGAACTGTTATTAGATCTGGATGAACCTTAGGCAGAAATCTACACACATTTTTTATGTCTTTGTAGAAACAGGATACCATAAATCTAAGTCAATAATAAACTTAAGTCTCACTTTGACCGACTGAATTTCTTTAAAACGCTGGTGAAAGGGAGATATTCTTTCAAAGGCATTTACAAAACAGGTAGCGGAAAATCGTGACTGCACTCTTATCGAAGTTCTAGATTATACAGAAGAAAAAAAGTGTTTTACTGCTAAACCAATTCTTTTCTTTTTATGTCGACATATCACATATTTTGCGATAACGATACAGATAATTTAAAGCTTATTAAACAAATTCAACATGTTATCTTAAAACGCTAAAACAAAATCCACAAACATGTTTCATTTCAGAAATATTTATAAGCACCGCAATTATATCTCAAAATACGAACTTCCAAAATCAATTTACATCCCAAAATTCACCAAGGCATCTAGATAACACTTTATCATAAGCCAGATAATAAATAACATCCTAAGATGACAAAATGTTGTGTGTGCCCAGCAACAAATGGCAGTAAGACTGTTTGTTAGTGAAAGAGAAATATCTGACTTGTAAGCTGCTTTTACCATGAAGCGCCAGGCTAAAAAGGACAGAAAAACATGTATGAAATAAAAGCAAGTACATTGTATTAAGCAAAAATGTTTACTGATATATGACCTTTAAACGCTGATCCAAAATAGTCATAATACACATTTACAGTGTAAGCAAAAATAACATGGACGTTACAAGTACTTCAGATTCGAGAATTGAGAACAGAGCAATACAGAAACCTGAGAATCGATACATCTATTACACTAAGTTTTGCGCAATTATTTCTTGCAAACAATAAATTATTTAGGTACAATTGAACTAATCTTGCAATGAAATGTAATGTTCCTTTTGCAAAGTTCTAAAGAAGGGCATGTAAATATTAGAAGTCTGACACGCAATGACAATATCAAAGAAAATATTGCTTTTTGAATTCTGTAACAATCTTTGACTGTTGCAAGTGCATGTAGCCAAATGTTCAACTCCAATTAATAATAAGATAGGGTCAGCTAACACCAAGTGGCTCTTTATTGTAATTCCTGACAAAACCAGCCACAGCAAAGCTCTTTTATCTCACAATGATGAATGACATTAAATAATTTATGTTCTTTGTTTCCTGTATCACTCAACATCATATACCAATCATTATCCATTAATTTAAAGCTTTATATGGAATAACTTACAGGTTTTAACGACCTTTTTGTATTGTTTGACTGACAAAATTGGATATTGAAATATACCCTAAAAGATTTCATCCGTTTCTGGTTTATTATCATGGAAATATGAAATCATACAAAGCTTGAAGAATTATAAACAGCCTTGAATTGTGTGTATCGTCTACCTAACAAAGTTATTCTGACATACAATACGACAAAAAAACACCAAAAAACAGCAGTTCACAGTGACACGGAGAATTCTACCTGTCCACCAGTACCACTACTATACATTATTGCAATCATGCTCAGGTTTTCCACTATGCTATGTTGTATAGCTGTTTTATACAGACTCAGTCAATGATTTTTTAATTCCTGTAATTTTAACTTGCTTATTGGGTCCCTAGCTGTGTCTCTAAATAAGATGGGTTCTAATCTTCTAACGAGTCACCATATTCCAGTGGTAAAGTATATCATGCATCTACACAAATCACAGATTTACAGTTTATTCTGTTTCCAATATGACATTGCAGCAAATATTAGAAGAGTTGTGAAAGTATTTGTGGCGCGTCTTGGGAAAACCGGTCTTAATGCATGTGGGTAAAGTGTTGTCCCGGATTAGCCTGTACAGTAGCGGACTGCACAGGCTGATCCGGGACGACACTTTACTCACATGCATTAAGTCCGGTTTTCCCACGACGTGCCACTTATATTTCTGGGTTGAGGCTTGGGTATGAAAAGGCCCTAATAATAGGAAGAACAGAGAAAAAAACACTATGGAAGGTCATAAATGTTAAAGACAATGTCAAGTATTAGGCAATTATATGCTAAAAATACAATAAAAAGTTGGTGGAGATTCCCAATATAACTCTCAGCTATACAAGGTACAAAACCATGTGTCTGCTTTAGTTCTCACTGAAGACATAACTTTTATATACATCAGGCACAAAGTAAGTGAAGAAGCTGTGGTTTAAGTAAACGTGCCAGGGTGCATAACTTGACTCCAGGTCAACACACACCAGCCAATCATGCAGGATCATGTTTAACTGGCATTTTAATAATGGCATTATTTGTCTTGTCATGCTTCCATTTTCGTTAAGCCATATAATGGAGACAAAGCATTACAATGACAGAACAGTATGAGGAGATAACCCTGTGCAGAAAGTGCTTGATGAAGAAATTTAATTAAAGCCAAGTTGAAGTCATGCTCACAAATTTTGCACACCCATTCAGAGACAAAGACCTGTCTTTTCAAGGATGTGTCTCTCCTAGGTAGTTCCGTTCATTGACAGTGGCTTTTACTGATGAAGTTCATCAAAAACGTAGTCAGTCCTGGACCAAGCCGTTTGGGGCATAACAATTTTTACTAGACAGTGTCTTTTTGAGCATAGGAATTTTTATATAAAGATCTCCAGAAAGAGCTTTTCCTGAACTGACACTCTTTCTGTGTGTGTGTGGAGGAAGACACAACTTTTCCTCAGCAGAGTTTCCCGAGCATTGTTTCCTGATACAGAGCTTTCCAGTGTATGGCTTTTCCCTATTCCAAGCTTCCTGAGCATATTTTGTCCTGTATCAAACTGTTTCGATACAGAACTTTCCCATACAGATGTCAAATGTGCATTACCTCTCCTCAAAAGAGCTTTCCTGTGTATAGGGACATTCCCTGAAAGTGATTTGCTAGGCAAAGATTTTCATATGTATTATTATTTATAAGCAAATTCTTCTTTATGAAACCCTCTGCTACTGCAGAATATCAGGTGAGTGTTTTTTACAAGCAAAGAATGTGCATTATTCAGTAGTGAGTTTGTCAACATCCCCCAGTTAGTTACTGCCGATAACCATTCTGTCCCTTAAAGCACTGCAGATTCAACTCTGTGTGCGCCCCCGTGAACTGGATCCAATATATTCATACAGAATCCCTTAGCAAAAGGCAATAATGAATACATTACACAATGACATATAATGAATAGACGGGTTAAAAGTTAATGCTATAATCGCTCTATATATAGTTCTGTATTTTCCACAACGCAACAATATCAGTCCAACATAAATAACCACAATAATATGTATATATCTGTGACCTGGTATTTAACAATGCATTAATTAAGTAAATCATGCAATATTTTATTTGTTATATAATCTATGCACTTTAAAACACTATTAATGTGTCACAGGTTGAATGCAGTCATTTTTTATGTAAATTTATATTCATTATTATGACATTTAGCACTGTTCACTGGCATGACTTACTTTAGTTGAAACAGCTCAACAACACAATTTACTTACTATTTTGACACGATATGTCTGACATCAATGACTCCTTTAAAACATACTTTTCAATGATAAAAAATGAGTTTGAAACAATTAAATGTATGACATGGTTTTCGTAAGCCCATAAAGAATTAAATCAAGAACAATGTGGAGCTGTCATTAAAATAGAACATAGACATTTATAACTATGTTTTAACACTTCAAAAAGCAAACCCATCCATCTAGTTCTAAGATACTATTTTTAGTTTTTGATACATTCATGCAACCAGTTCTTTATTAGTGAAGGAGGGTCCACTTTTAAATACAGCCTCCACTCGTATTTTTCGGTGTAGCTATTTAACTCAGCTTTTGACTTCCTTAATATCCCATAAAATGTTAAAATTTCCCGCAAGTAGTCCCCAATGAATAAATCCTAACATTCCATTGGCTAATTTATGGACATTTCCACTACACTAGCCATAAATGAGTAGGTGCAACATCCCAATAATATAGACGACTGATTCGTAACAAGTTTGAAACACTGATGGCAAATTTAATAATGGAAAAATACAGTTTGCACAAAATGAATTTTTTTGTATATGAGCACCGCTATTTAAATGATAATGATTATATTCGTACGCAATAGTCTGACAGTGACTCTATAAATAGCAATTGTATCTAAGACAATTCTCCCACCTGAGGGATGGTGTATACATACTGATAAGGTGAAATGACCCAAGGCTCACTGGGCTGCTGGTCAGTGTAGGGTCAAATTTTTTCCTGGATATAAAATGCCTTTGTACAGTCAAATAGGCAAGAGACTTGAAACACAACATTGTTGCTGTATTTTTCGGCCTAGCTGTCTAAGATCACTTTTGACCTAGATTTCTTGTGATAATTATGCAGTGAGAAAATTGAATGCCAATACAATTGGTCAAATTTTCAAATTTTAGGGAATGCAAACTTCAAACAATGGTTTAACGTATACCAAGAACTGTTGCATACTGTTGGGGATTAAAAATTAACATAATTGTTTACACAAGCAGTTAAAATGAAGTTATAAACATATCCTCGAACATACTCTAGAACTGAGGCTAATTATGAACGTATTTTCTCATTGTATGCCATAAACAGAATGCTATATTCATTCACGTGACGAATTAACTATCTTGTTTAGCCTACATTTATATAAGCAGTACGCTCTATAAATAGCAATTGTGCAATGTTCCCATTCATAAATCTCACTCACAGAGTTGCCGTTCCATGTTGCCCATTGAAAATCTAGCTAGTTCATCGCATTCCAGAAACAATAGTGTCATTCTAAAAAACTAGCTAGCAAACCGTTGTATAGCTGTGTTAATATACTCATACATGCATCAATAATAGCGTTCAGAGAATCATAAACCTACAAATTTCAATCAATGGGGAATTTATATTATAAACTTACTGTTAATTTGAATTAAAATTGTGGTTACGATTTATTAACGATTATTTATAATTGCATCTTTCTATCAACTTCCCCAGTAGATATTATTAAATCTGTAAAAAGGTGCTACATTTGCTATAGATAAAATGTTATGAAAGAAGATTCGGAATACTTTGAATTGTTATTCGCGTAGCATGAATACACAATTTGCAATACTAATTATACACATGAACCCTTGATACAGTGTATACCATATTTCTACTGATATAATTTTAAAATCGTCATAGTCTAATGAATTTTTATGTTTGCGTTATCAAAAATTAAGTCTTAACATTTCAAAAATCGCTGAATGTTCCCTGACTTTTGCTTTTTATTGCTTATTTGACTTCAAATGGTTATTATATTAGATAACTAACATGAATGGTATATTACCGGTACTATAAATAACTATATAGGCTCGTCTGATACATAATAATTTTAATTCATTCCCCAAATCATTTTCTTACATTGTTAATTTGTTAAATTGGCTTGACAAATTCAGATAACAATTATGTTAACCTAAATTGTTTTGGTTATTCATATATCACTGGTGGAAACATGGGGTTGTATGATTGGTTTATTCACGGCATAGATATTAATTATAATTTTATTTAATTTTAAAATTTTTAAATTTATCTCAAATTAACTTTTGGGTCCGAGAAGTTTTCTTATATTGTCCGAAAAATCTGGGGTCCAGTAAGTCTCCTTATATTGGTGGGGACCAAAAAATCTGGGGTCTGAGAAGTCACGTCTTCGCCGTCTGTTTAGGTAATTTTTAAATGACATCTCAATATTAATTTCAACGTCGATTGTCTTTTTTAAAGACATTTCTTGTTACAACTCAACAAGCGTGTATCTAGCCATAAATATTTTTATATATTTAAGCGCATCCATACTTTGAACAGAAATGTACTAGTAAAGATTCTTGCTGCGTATGTACCGATTATTCGATGTATTACCGTCTTTGTATCATGTTTTGTGCTGATGAATGTATTATCTGAATTTTATTAGACAATCCTTAATTAACCAAAGAGCATATATTATAATTATTAATGTTGATGTTATAGAATGGTATGTTAGGAGGCATAAACTATTGTTTAGTATTTGAGTATTGTGTACCATTCTAGTCTTAGTTACATTGTTTAAAATATTTATGTTGGAAGTTCAATTTACATTCCTTATTTGCAAATGTACCACAGACGCAAAATATCTTTTTAATGTCTGCATTCTTCTTTCTTTTTTTATGGGTGAATATGGCTTCATTGAGTCAGTAAAGTCTTGAATTCGTGTTAATTAATAATAACAGAAATTTATATGAATATTTAGCAATAAAATAATTATGTGTCCCTCAAAGAAACTTCGAGTCAACAAGAAATTAGACACTAGCAAGTTTGAGGCATCTGGAGTTTACTGTGAAATCAGAGTGTTGCTCCAAATTACCCAGAATAAAGTGATGAAATGTTAATATTTCTCTTAACTTACTGTTAAATGGGAGACCATTCACTCATATGTTCTACTCCAACAGCATAAAACATGAACATATTTTTAAACAACATAGGGAGAAGCATAATCATTATAAGGCGTAAAAAATTAATATGTGGCGCGTCGTGATAAAAACGGTCTTAATGCATTTGCGTAAAGTGTCGTCCCGGATCAGCCTGTGCAGTCCGTACAGGCTGATCCAGGACAGCACTTTCCGCCTAAAGTGGATTTATGGTTAGAAGAGACTTCCTTGAAACAGAAAATACCATAAAAGCGGAAAGTGCTGTCCCGGATTAGCCTGTGCAGACTGCACAGGCTAATCCGGGATGACACTTTAAGCACATGCATTAAGTCCGGTTTTCCCACGACGCCCCTGATATGTTTGTTTCAGGTAACATGCCCACAAAAATTAGGGTACGTAGGTCGGGATTTTTTTTTTGGGGTGTGTGTGGGGGGAAATGGTCAGCTTGAAGATTCTATTACTGAATAAATATTCAAAACATATCAGTTATATCCTATCAAAACAAAACACTTATTTATCCAAAACACATTGAATTATTGAAAATGGTATATAAAACAAAAATCAATCTGACAAACCCAATAAAATGTTTTAGGGTCGGGGCATTTTTTTAGGGTAGGTCAGGTTACCTGAAACATATTTTTTTGTATGCCTAAGGAATAAAAAATGTTTACTAAGCATTATTACATTTCTAAAATACGCCTTAATCTTATAATGTCTATATCTTAAAAGATTTATATATATAAATGACACTTTAAGCCAGAAAAAAATTATGGTTTGAAATATATATTGCCAAAATGCACTGAACAATTATGACAACAAGTTTATCTTCACTTTACTGTGAGTTTCCACTTGACAAGTGTGATGACTAAACACACAGAAATGCCGTTGTCTTGTAGCGGCCCTGTACCTGCCGTGTTCAACAACCGTGTCTTATATTACGCTTTTTACATAATAATAAAGTCTTAATAACCATGTTTCTGCCTTAGGGGCATTCTGCTCAGCATTGTCCCAGTTTTCATGCGCAAGACATTACACATGGTGAGAAAATGCAAGTGAAGACGCGTGTGTATCCAACATGTCTCGGCTAAGGTCGTCCTATGAATTAATGATGTTTATGTGCACATTCCACTTCCATGACAAGTTCAAACACATGAATTCAATTTCTTTATTTATTTATTAAAGCATTCAATTTATTTCCTGCCCATTGAAACCACCACCTATCATATCAAATTTCATAAATTTGCCATGTAACATCCTATTTAATTCTTATGTCATGAAGTGCCACTTTTTACATATTTTTAAAGGAAAGGTTTGTTATGGTTATTAATGTTGTTTGTTCTATTGGCAACCAATGAAGACCGAAAACGAAACGCTAAGCACTGATCACTTTATTTTAAAGGCGTTACTGTCTGGAAATTATGGTCTGTTTCATAGACATTGATCCACAAACACCAACTTAACCATGACTATCCATCAAGCAACTAGACAAGGACATAGGATGATGTAGATTATCCAAGGCTGATATAGATTATGCAAGGCTGATGTTGATTATAAATGCAAATGTAGATTATGCAAGGCTGATGTAGATTGTGCAAGTGTAGTGTAGATTATGCAAGGCTGATATAGATTATGCAAGGCTGATGTAGATTATACAAGGCTGATGTAGATTATGCAAGGCTGATGTAGATTATACAAGGCTGATGTAGATTATGCAAGGCTGATGTAGACGTCCAAAGGCTGATGTAGCTTGTGCAAGTGCAGCGTAGATTATGCAAGACTGATGTAAATAATGTAAGGCTGATGTAGATTATGCAAGAGTGATGTAAATAATGTAAGGCTGATGTAGATTATGCAAGACTGATGTAAATAATGTAAGGCTGGTGTAGATTGGGACAGGCTGATGTAGATTATGCAAGGCTGCTATTGATCATTGAAGACTGATGAGGTCGCGATGGCGTAGTGGATATCGTGTCCTCCTAGAGATCGGGAGTTCCCCGGTTTGATCCACACTCTCGGAGCGTTCTCAAGATCTCCCCCCAAGACACCAAGTATTGGTTCTACCCAGGAAACGGACTCAAGAGTGTCTCAATAAGCTTTCGATGCAATCAAGCTAAAATAAATACGTTTAAACTAAGACTGATGAAAATAAAACAAGTCTGACATACATTATGCAAGGCTGACGTTGATCGTGCAAAGTCAACTCAGTCACCGAACATCTCATACATGGATAAACCTGTTTGAAATCACAAACCACAGGCAAATGTCTTATAACATTCCAGTGTCACTGTGACAGCATTCACTTCAAAATAAGCACCTTAATGAATCAAAATTATGCGGCGTGAACATTCCCTTCAGTCCAATTCAAAACCACCAGGTTGAAACGCATTTTATTTTATTTTACTGTCTAATGATTTCATATCTATGCAAATTGTAATCTTGCCCAGTATATATTTTTCACAGACTTAAATGAATTCATATTTCTGCAGACTGCAGTCCAAAATGCGACAAATTTATCACAGATTAATCAAAACGGCTGCATCCTACGGTGCGAATTTACCTGCTTCAAAAAACACATTACAAAATTGACTACTAATTCTGGGTACTGACACAGTACAACAAACCACATAACTAAGTAACATTTTCTACTGATTTTATTTTGTAAATGAGTTTTTAATATAGAATACAGTGTTTAAATTATTTGTGATCTGTGTATTAAATATGAACATCAGTTATGGTGTTGTTTTTAAACATTCTTATTATTTGAATGCCTTTTTTTTTACCAGAGAAAAGTACTGGTTCTACCCAGGAAACAGACTCGAAAGTGTCTCAATAAGTCCCTTACTTTCCACACAATCAAGCTTAAATAAATAGGTTTAACTACCATTGAGGAAATGACACATACACTTTTCACAATACAAATACATTTATTCAATTATGTACAAAAATATCATACGTTCAGTTGTCAGAGCTCAATCGATCATGAAAAATCTCTTTCTCTTCCCATGTCCACAAGATTCTTAAACGTTTCTTATTAACTTAATTATAAAATCTAAATCAATTTGTCAGAATTCAATATCCCTGAAAACTCAATGTTGGCCCCCTTACAAGATCATCCTGACCTTTAACATGCTCTGATGGGTTCCCAGCTTTGTTTAGCCCATAACCAAACACTTCAGGCGTACCACATTCTTGCGAAAATAACTGTGTAGCAGGTGATAATTACAGGTGTTGCATACCCACCATTGTACCAGGCCGCGCGCAAAGTTCCCTGTTCTGATCCATACTTTTTATACACTATTAAATAGCCAACGTTGCGAATGATTTAATATCGCATTGTGTCGAGCTTGATTTTACTACTATTCAAAGCACACTGCAACAAAGGAGCGACATTCCGCGAAGTCGGGCATTATTCAAATTAGAGATGCCAAAATTGAACTATTTGAACGATTCAACCTTGACCTTACCTGATAGATTGAAGATTGATGCAAACAGAATTGTATAAATAAAAGAGATGACGACTTTTGGACAAATAATCACAATATTGAGTCGACAACAGTCTGCATTCATTTGATAAAGTTTCAAATTGAAGAAAGTGTTGCTAATTATACCAATTTAGAAGTGGTCAATGTTATCCTTTGAGATGTTGACAGCAACTAATTCTACACTAAATATACTATATACTAAGACAAGACGTTGTATGGACACATAACAATAGTACTGTCCTTTCTTATGTTTAGAAAGATTAGTCACAAAAATGGTATTGCATGTCAGGTAACAAACTGCAGAAATTGTGCTACCAAAAAAATAATACCTGGTAGTTTTTAATTAGGTTGTTTTTTGCATCATCTAGCTAAACTACAAAATAAATTAATAACGCAAACAGTGAGAAGTGGCATAAACAGCCATGAATGCTCCATAATTATGCAACCACTGTTGTTTTTTTCAACAACTGGGACAAGGTTTAATAAAAAAGGTATGCCCCCTCAATGTTAAAAGCAAGCTTTAAAATATCAAGTTTGGTGAAGATATGATGAAAAAAGTTGGAAATAGAGAGAAGAAACAGCTTAAACAGCATTTTTTTAAATAGATAAATCAAGGGCGTTAAACTCTGCAGCATCAAACTTAGCTGAGATATTATGCCCTCAAATATGTTCATCAAGTTTGGTGAAGATCGGATGAAAACTGTTTGACAATATATAGAGAGTGGAAATGGGTAAAAAGGCTAATTTCAGATAATTCAAGGGCCATAACTCCATAATGTTTATTGAAGATTTGATAAAAACCTTTGGACTTAGAGAGTGGAAACAAAAGTGGTCTACCAACAGACCGACAAGAGCAAATCTATATACCCCACCATCTTCCATGTGGGGCATAATTATATTAATAATTTTTCACACTTGTGTATATAACATGCCATTTTGAATGTATTATTATTTTAAACTTAGAAAAAAAAGAACTGCCAAGTTAAAATACAACATGTCAATAATCTATAAGTATATGTTCCTGACCTTTACACAGGTTAATTTCTTCTATTCTTCCTAATATTTAAGATAGCCATTATCCCCAAACTCAATATTGATAGAATCTGACCTGTAGTGCATCTAATATGAATACGAAAACATAAATTCTTATGATAAAGTACTGATAGAATCTCAAAGCACTTAAAGCACAAAGCTAAACATGCGGAATCCTTTGTCAAAAGTGCCAATAGAAATAATTCAAATATTTTTATCTTAAATATTGTAAAATATTTCACACAAAAGGTTTTATAATTCTATTAACATTCAAAAATTGAGCAGTAAAGTACATGTTACGTAAGTAACAAAATGAAGGCATTAATATTATTAACATAGCTGACAGAAGAGTTCTTTTTAAACGGACAGTACTCTTCAGAATTATAATAAAACAATGAAATAAATTTAAATAATTAATTGAAAATAATAGTTTAACTATTAATATGAATGTATAAATATATATAGTCAAACCTATACATAGACTCAACTATGATATAGTGAAAATTACTCTCATTTATTGTATACATGTAAACAAAATTGTTAACAAATAACCCTACTTTTTAGAGTTTGTTAACATTTTGCCTAAATGCAAATTGTTTTTACTTAAAGAAGTTATATCTTTAAATTATTTTCATTTTATATACTCAATCATAATATTAAGTTTATTTACAACAAGTAAACGTTTATTTTATATTTTATTTGTGATTTTAATGGGAAATTACTGAATATGCCATCAGCAAGCCATAATTTAGCCATTAAACCATTCTTGCTTGTAATGTCTGCCTTTGAGCAAATTTCCAGGGGCATGCCCAGGCAAATGTATGTAAGCACGTGCATACACTTAGTTGAAAAATCATAAATTTAAAACTGCCTCAAAGTCTTTTAAAATAAACTTCATCACTGTGTGATATGTTTCATTAAAACTTGCATCTGTGCAAAGTTGTGTAAAGAACTGTTTATACATTCATGCAAAATGTCATGTTATAAATTACATACTTTATTAAATTAAAATATTAACATATTTTCAACCTATTAATGCAGTGCCTTTTTAAACTACATGTTGTACCCTGTAAATTGTATAATCGCTATTATTCTAAAAACAAATCAAATTCACAGGGCATTCACAGCTACCACCACCAGCATCAGTGCAATTAGCCCAGACGAAAGCCAGTTTCCATAAAGCGGAAAACACGCGTTTTCCGCATGGCTATATTTGGCGCTGAACACGCCCTGATTAAAATTAATTCGCTTCAGTCTATATTGCATGATGACGTTTTTTTATTGACATATTTTTGGGCGCTAAATGATTGTTGGCGCAGAAGAAAATTACTTCAGCGTCAGGTTTCGGCTTCATGGAAACAGTTTTTTGGATGATAACATCTGCGCCGAAAAGGTAGGCTTCATGGAAACCCAGCTTTAGGCACACCACTGAATGCATAAATCCATTAACAGTAACAACAATACATATACCATAAAAGCACATCCATCAATAATTAAGTGGAATGTGTCAAACTTCAAAAATCAATAAAAGCTAATTAATGTCTTAATCCAATCTATTTTAAGCAAATTTTTCTGAGTAATCAAATAATCTTGCACAAACACTTTTAAATATAAAATTAAGGGTGGTGCAGATGTAAACCTCTACAGAAAACTCCACAGCCAATAATCATTCACCCTACACAAAACCTATTTGTTGAGCGGTGATGTACACAAATCAACACAAATCAATGATAATCCGGTGGAACAAATGTCAGAAATTCATTAAGCAATCCTGTACCTGCGCCACAGCTGGGTTATGTCAATAAAACACTAACAAGAAATCTAGATAACTGAGCATATATGGAAAACCATCTCACAGCACCAAGACACACTTGACAATAGATCTACCAGACAGAGGCGTAGCTTGCTGGCCACACATGGGTGTAGTTTGCTTTTTGCAACATGGAAGTAGCCTGTTTAATGATTAAAGGAACAGATAATAGATCTGCCATCGTCTGACAAGAGAACAGCTCGCAACATGAACATCGCTTGCTTATCAATAATAGAGCAGATTTGTGTATCTTCTGTTTTGGGACAATAGTGGGCATAGTTTCAATAAAACTTAAAGAAACATATTTTTAGATCTGCCATTTTGTGACTTGGGCATAGTTCGCTTGATGATTACGCAGAGTTGTAGATCGGCCATCTTAACTGACATGGGCATGCTTGTTTTAAATGTAGCATTAACATAGTTTTAGATCCTTCCACTCTGTGACCTAAGGGCATAGGGTGATACATGATTTAACAGAAACAGATGTTTGAATCTGCCAGCTTGTGAGATATGCATAACTATGTGCCAACAAAGCATTTTTAGTTGCAAATATTTAGTTTCTCAGCTTCTATATAAGAAGATGGAATTTTTCATATGAAAAAGTAATAGCAAGTATATTATGACAGGCTATTGACATTGGCAAGGTGTAGTCTTAATGCTGTATCATCAGCACACATTATAAGCTTGTCAGGTTCTACAGTAGCTACACCTATGAGACCATCATCAATTTTAGCACTATGGAAAGATGAAATTCCTCAAAAGGAAAATCAATAGCATATGGCAGGCCATTAATTGGCAAGGTATAGTGTAAACACCAGTATTATCATTTGCAGATACTTAGCTGTTAGGGAAGACATAATTATGCAATGGCATGCTTTTACAAAAGCCCGGCTAATTTCACCAAATTATTATTTTATTGACTTTATTTGAACACCTGCCGTGCGGCAAAAACGAGGATCTATAATGGAGAAGGATTTCGTGCAAACATGCCAATAACAGACATACAGTCTATGTTTTAAATCTTTTATGAGTGCATGTCTAGATCTTATAATGTCGCTTTGAAATCCCCAATGTTTGACCTTCGAAAATAGCTCTAGTGCAATTAAAAAAAATCTAACAAAATCTGTCACAAACCATTTAATATGCAATGAAATTCAGAATTGTACCAAGATAAAATGCTTGCTGCACACATTCTTTTTATTAGCAGGAAATTAACAATATATGTTAGTCAAACATGTAATCCCCCCCCCCCGACTTGCAGCCGTCGTCAATATGTGCAATTGTTAAGAGATTTTTGTAATATTGTATGTGCACATTAACACATGGGGAGGAAATTAAAGTTGATGCTTTAGAAAGTAAATATAAAGCTAAAAGAAAGATAGAATATAAATATGGATTTATTTTTAGAGTCTATTATATAAGGATACCTGTTTTCTGTTTGATTTAAACATCAAATAGGCCAAAACATCTCTAGATATCCTGCGGAAACAAAATGGTCTACAGAGAAAACAGTTTTCATGTTACAAGCCCCTGTGACCTTGACCTTTGACCTGTTGACCTCAAAATTGATAGGTGTCTTCCTTTCCTCCCGTGTAACCAGCATATCGATTTGGATGATCGTAGGTCAAAGCGTATTCTACATATCATGCGGAAACAAAATGGTCTACAGAGGAAACAGTTTTCATGTTACAAGCCTCTGTCACCTTGACCATTGACCTGTTGACCTAAAAAATTGATAGGCGTCTTCCTTTCCTCCCAAGTAACCAGCATACCAACTTAAATAATCATAGGTCAAAGCGTTCTCTAGATATCGTGCGGAAACGAAATGGTCTACGGACAGACCGACCGACCATCCGACCGACAGATCGACCAACGGACAGGTGCAAAGCAATATACCCCCACTTCTTCGAAGGGGGGCATAATTAACATTTAAATTACACAGTTGTATTGCTGCAGAGACACATGTACATTCAAAAGTAAGGCTGAAATTCAATTATTGGGACACAATGGTGACATGCAAGCCAAGACCATGAAAAAATAACACTTATATTGATTAAACATATACACCAAAGGAAGGAAATACAATATTGTTGCAATTGAGCCATTTAAACCAGAGTTAAAAGGCTTACACTATTTGTATCAAGCTGCACTGATGTCTCCATTATTTAAGAGTACATTTTCATATCAAACCAAAAGGTTGTCAAGTGTATAAAGTGACTCTTCTCTAAATATCTTTATATCAGTCCAAAACCACATTATTTATTTGTATAACATTTTAATACCATACACGTGTGATCGCTGTCATTTAACCATATATTCAAACACAACTTTTTATTAATACAAGCATGTTTCTCCACTTAACCAGATATTTCAAGTCAATAATTGTCGCGTGCCCTTACAGAAGAATTTATTACTTCCTATCTGTAAAAGTTATTCATTGCCGGTACGCCATGTGCAGCAGAAGACATACATTACATGATTTGCGCACATAAACAGACATGATTCACCATTGTGACAGCAACCACTGAGTTGCAAGCTATTCTTCATGGACATTTGTCGCTTAATGCAACACGCAATAAAATATTATCAATTATACCACATGAATCACGCTGTTTAAAATTTTTACTTTTCATAAAAACAATGTAAAATGGTTGTTAAGTTTCAGCTTGAAATCTTATTGGCTTATTTTTTTTTAAAGATTTAGACTAAAGCCTTTCATAGTTTTATAATGTTTGTAGTCAGAGGGTAAGACCGCCAGAAAATCATTATCATCATCATTTTAAAAAAAATCACAAATTTCACAACAAAGCTCCACTAAAATTAATAAAGTAGGTCTTTCAAAAATCATTAACATCATAATACAAGTACTTTAATATTCACCGTCTACATTATTCTGGTCTTTCCAAAATCATAATTTTCACAATGTAGGTCTTTCAAAATGTTTCCCTTTATGCAGGTCTTACAAAAATCAATTTCATCATGAAGGTGCCAGCAAATAAACATGAACATAACAGCCCATTTTTCTACCACATGGATGATGAAGGTTACATTATATGTTACATCTGCATCACATAGGTGCTTGTTTTGGCAACCACCTCAGCAACTCCCTCCAAATAAATGAGCCTGTTGTATTCAAACACTTAAAAACAAGCATGCTCCCTTGTTCAAATACAAGTACTGCTGTTTGTGTTTTACATAAATTATCCAAACAAAAATTGCATGAGCATGACATTTGGTTTCTAAACAAGGTTATAAACTGTAACTTTAGCAGCTTTGTTTCTCCCTGATGGGGTTCTTTCTTTTCAATAAATGAAAAGCCTTCCTAAATGACTTGGATCAACTGACTGGTTTCTGACTAGAATTTGACTGGTTCCAAGCATAGCTCTAATCAAATCCCTGCAGTCATACCAAACCATGTGATGATGATCTATTAAGATCTTCTAGTATTATTAATGCTTTAATATAGATTTACCTTTTCTTTTGTTTTCCTATTAACCCTAAATGATATATAATTAGCCCATTAATATAGAAAATCACAATGAGTTTCACTGAACAAGTAAAACTTACACACACAAAAACAAAATCCTTCCAGAACAGAAAGGATTTACACTACTGATGGTAGTGGTTACTGTTAACAGACAGGGGAAGTAACTGCTGCAAGGAGTTTGAACTTGGATGTGGGACAAACTGGCCCACACAGAGGAAACCCACCTAACTGGTATGGTGGCCAGCAACACTAACCTCGCAAACTCTTGGGCCAGGATCGAACCTGGTCACCTACATGAGAAGAAAGGGCACAATTGTCTGTGCTTACCAGACAGGTATGAAAAAGTTATTCACCAGCAGTCTGCTGGTCAGTGGGATGCCACAGGTTGATTCTGTCAGTTACAAATGATGCTGGTAGGTGGGAGACACGTTGTTCCTTGAAAGCCAGACGGGGTTTTCTTTGCATATACGGGGTTTTCTTTGCATATACGCTGACACCTTCTGGCTTTCAATGGACACATTGTCCTTCCTTCTGAATTTGCTTTGTTTTTCTAGGATGGCAAAGATGCATTTCAGAGAACATAGGACTGTGGTTGTAAAATATGTCCATTTATAGTATGAAATATATAACAATAAAATTATATCTTCTTATAAAGTATCAAATTTCCAACAGAACAAATCACTTTTAAAACATCATAATGCAAGACTTCAAACATTATCCATGAAAATGTACTCTAAAAGGACAAAACTGTTTGAATATCATAATAAAATTATAAAATATGCATGTTTCTGATGCTTTTGACATTTATTCAAATGCAGATTTTGTTTTTAATAATACATTTACCTGGTGACGTTTTTGGGCAGTTTTAAATTTTCAACTGTTTCAACCCAGTGTACGCACATGCGTATGTATGTATGCCTGTGCATGCCCCAACAGTACTAGATACTAGATCCAGCCAAACACCTGTTCAAAGGGATTAGTCCAAAACCAAACTGTCAACTTTATATACCTAGACATCTCCTTGAAAAAGCTGTCAAAGAAGTTATTAAAATCGCAATCTTACCTAATCTCTTACCGACTATTGAAGTGCAGACCAGTTCACAAAGTGACAATTATGTTCCTCAAGAGCAAGACTTCCATACAAGTGCACAAACACGCTATCCGATATTCTGATATTATTGTAAATTACATTTTGTACTAAAATCCTTGCATAGAAACACTTCCTTTGAAGTGACAAAATATTGTTCAGCTAATTTTTGTTCTGCTTCAACATTTAACTCTCGGCTTGCTAATTTCTGTTCTGTTCCAACATTTAACACTTACAACCTTCAACTGATTTCTCCAACCTCAGGAAGAAATTACCCACAACCCGAAGAGAAAGCTTGTGATAAGCTCACAATATTGTGTAACGCTTGCCTACTAAACCGTGACACAAGACATTCGTGGGTTTAAAACGACAGACTTCTTCGCGAACACACTTAAGTATTTGTTGGTTCGCACCACAATGATTTGGTATAATTAGATTATGATTAAATTACTGCTCCCTGTGACATTATTATCATGATGCAGGACAAAACTGTTCTCCATTCAACGGCTCAAGTGTTGTTTATAACGTGATATGCTTACTAATTGAAAACCATTTTACATGTTAAAATCGTAAACAAAGGACAAAATAAAATCGGTGTAATTAAACATTGTTTAATTCGTTTTAAAACCTCACTCACCTATTACAAGAATTTATCCTGAGTTATTTTGCAAATGTAATCAATAACATAATATTTTACACATTTATTGTTATAATTTTATCCCATTACCTGTTACTTTAATTTTTAACTATTTCAAAAAGATGGATTCAGCTCGTGCAGCCAAATGTAATGTGAAACAATGGTATGCTAAAAAGTATTTTAGCAATATCATATCACCAATATAAACCCAACAGATACTCACAAAATGTTATCTTTATAATAAAAACAACCAATTACACCAAAGTACAAACATCAAACTCATCATAATAATTATGCATCTGCAAAGTTGAACTGAGATACAAACATCAATCAGTAATCAATATTTAACATCAATGTAATCAATATCAATGTAATTACCATAATGGTATTTGTTCACAACAGTGCTGGGAACATCTGATGGTGTCAATATAAAAAGCCAAAATGGTACTCTTCCATAATTACATACTGAAACAGTGCTGAAAACATTTGAGAACAAGATGCTGCATTCCCTAAATGCACATGCCCCTGGTTGGTACTGGACAGCCCATTTGAACTATTGTAAGTCCAAATTTGGTCAAGGTCAAGGTAAAAGTGAGGTAGGCTGATGTGGGTGAATTGGGAATAGTCATAAGCAACAAATGTACAAGTATCCAAGTGTTTAAGTAAGCATTGTCAGTGCACCAAGAAAAAGCCCATTTAAATTATTTTAAGTCCAAATAAGGTCAAGGTTAAAGTGATGTTGGGTGATATGGGTGAATTGGGAATGGTCATAAGCAACAACTGTGTAAGTTTCCAAGTGTTGCAGTATGGGGTGTTGGTGCTAGACAAAACAATAAAATCTAGTTAACCAAAAAATAGCCCGTTTTAATTATTCTTAGTCCAAATCAGGTCAAGGTAAAAATGAGGATGGGTGATATGGGTAAAATATAGTTAATACGTACAGACGGAATCACGTACACACGGACGGACGGATGGACAGGACAACCACTTTATGCCTCCTGCATCAACATGCCAGGGCATAATAAGTAGACTAAAATGGTACTATTCTGTAACAACACTCACGGAAAGGGCTAGGACCGTCTGTAACACCGCCCTGTGTTAGTACCACCAATTTATAATGCAGGATCTGAGTGGTTTACATTTTTCGGCGTAGCTGTCTAAGATCACTTTTGACTTAGATTACTTGCGATAATTATGCAGCTGGAAAATTGAATGCCAATAGAATTGGGCAAATTTTCTAATTTTAGGGAATGCAAACTCACAATAATGGTTTAATGTATACCAACAACTGTTGCATACTTTTGGGCATTAAAATGTACATAATTGTTTACCTAAGCGGTTAAAATAAAGTTATAAACATATTCTCGATAAACACTCTAGAACTGAGCATAAATTATGAATATATTTTCTCATTGTATGTCATGAATAGAATATTATATTAATTCCCATAATTAATCCACTATTTTGTTTAGCCTAGCGGCCCACTCTATTAAGAACAATTGATTCTAGATAGTGAGTTCAACACACGATCATTCTAAAAATAGCGCGCGTTGAGCTGCCGGTGTATAGCTGTTATAATATACATGCATCAAATAGCGTACAGAGAATCATAAGAGCGAATATTTTAATAAATGGGGAATTTATGTGTATAAACATACAGTGCATGTTAATTTGAAATGGAATTGCGGTTGTGTTCTATAAGGAAACAATTAGAATTGCACATTTCTAGCAACTTCTCCAGTAGATGTTAATGAATCTATAAAAAGATATATTTCAATAAATAACATGTTGTGAAATAAGTCTCGCCCGGAAAAAGTCGAAATGATATTCATGTTACTTTTACTTCATTTGTTTAGCATTAATACATTATTTGCAATACCATTTATACACAGAAACCCTTGATACATCATATTCCTACCGAATATTATTTTAAATCGCCATAGTCTATATAGTCTAATGTAATATTTGTGTTATCAAAAATGGAAGTCATCATTATTTCAAATGCGCAGAATGTTTTCTGAAGATTGCTTTTCCTTAGGATACACAGTATAAATGATTAATTGACTTCGAAATGTGTATGTATTATGCATAGATAACTTCCAAGATGGGCATATTACTTAAGAATAACTATACGCGTCTGACACAAAATAATGTTCATTCATTCCCGCAATTATTTTGGCACATTGTTAATTTGTTATATTTGGCTGACAAATTTATATAATAATGATGTTAATGTAAATTATTTAGGTTATTCATGTATCACTGGTGAAAACATGGGGCGGTATGATCGGTTTATTCACAGTACAAATATTAATAATTATTGAATGAATCACAAATTATTTTTGGGATCCGAGAATATTAATGTCAACGCCGATTGTCTTTTTTAAAGACATTTCTTGTTTTAGTTCACCTGAGCACGAAGTGCTCGGTGAGCTATTGGTAAAGGGGACCTCGCCGGCGTCGTCCGTAGTCTGTCGTCCATTGTCCGTATGCTGTCAACAATTGGGACTGTTATCGCGATAAAGACTACATTTTTTATTCAATCTTGACCTAAGTTGCATAGTTTGTGTATGACCATAAAATCTCGGTTGGTATTGATAAGGGGCAAAATTGGACCAGAAACCTTAAAGTTATGGCCCCTTGTTTGTGGGAAAAAATGCAAAACTTGCCTTTTTCGTTCATAGAGACTTTATTTTTCTACCAATCTTAACCAAACTTCCATGGTTTGTGTATTGACAAAAGATCACAGTAGAAGTCTACAATGGGCCAGATAGGACCACAAACACCAGAGTTATGCCTCCTTTCTACTTGAAAAATAGGCAAAAATTGCCATTTTTCCTTGATTAAGACTTCATTTTTGTCCAATCTTGACCAAACTTCCAAAGTTTGTGTGTGACCAAAAGATTTCAGCAGGAGCTAAAAATGGATAAGGTTAGGCCGCAGACACCGAAGTTATGGCCCCTTGTATGTGGAAAATAATGCAAAAATTGCCTTTTTTGTTCATAGAGACTTTACTTTTCTTCCAATCTTGACCAAATTTCCACAGTTTGTATGTGATCATACGTCTGCAATAGAAGCCAACAATCTGTCAGATTGGGCAACAAACATCGGAGTTATGGCCCCTTTGTTAGTGAAACAAATGCAAAAATTGCCTTTTCCGTGCATCGAGATTTCATTTTTCATTTAATCTTGATAAAACTTCCACGTTTTGTATGGCCATAAGATCTCAACACAAGCAGCAAATGATACAGCCCACAAACACAGCAGTTAGATCCCCTTAATTGTGAAAATTAATGCAAAAATGAATTTGTTGCACAACAGGGACTTCATTTTCAACCATTCTAGACCAAACTTGCACCATTTGTCTAGGACCATAAAATTTTAAGCGAATTTCAATATAGGGCGGGTAAATGGCAATACACTCTACTCTTTGAAAGTAAGCACGACATGACCTTTGCACAGCAGTCGCCATTATCTTTCAGAACTGCAGCATTAACACTATTCCTCCAAATTGCCTGCATAAAGTTGGATATACCAGGGTAGAGAAAATATATCCAGGTCCTTGCTTGTTCTATGTATGAGATTGTTCTATGTATGAGAGTAAATCAGCTAGACAAATTATTTAAGGACATTATGGCGTACATTCCCACAAGCCTTTCACAACAGTTAGACAACAGTTAGGCTTTTATCTTTGCCAGCACTTAGGTGAGCCCTTTGGGCCATCATGGCCCTCTTGTTTTCTATTAATATTCGCTACAGAGGCTAGGTTAGGCGTAAAAAAAAAATTTGTTTCAGGTAACATGCCCAAAAAAATTAGTGTAGGTAGGTCGGGATTGTTTTTTTTTTTTTTTTTCGGTAAATGGTCAACTTGGAAGATTCTAAAACTGAATAAATATTCAAAATGTATCAGTAATATCCTTAAACATTGTTTATAAGTGGATACTATCAAAACAAAACAATTATTTATCCAAAAACACATTTAATTATTTAAAAAGGTAAATAAACAAAAAATCAATCTGACAAACCCAATAAAATGTTCTAGGGTCGGGGCATTTTTTTAGGGTAGGTCGGGTTACCTGAAACAAACATATTTGTTTTTTGCGCCTAAGAAATCTACTCTCTAGCACTACTTCTGGCTAGAATGATACATACTCATCAGCGATAGCGCGCTGGGACAGGTCCTCCAGGTCTGATGGGTCAAACAGCTGTGTCTTCTTGAGCCCAAAGCTTTTCTCACACGCTGATAGGAACACATTCAAGTTGTCCTGAAAATAAAATGTTATCCTCTAAAATAAAGTAATATCCTCCAGATAACAGGCATATAGAAACCTATCAGGCATTAGAAACATATCAGGCATAGAAACGTATCATGCATAGAACATAATTATTATCAGGCTTTCGTAATGTATCACACACAAAATGCTATAAGGCAGTATCACAATCATGGTAAGGAATGACAGAAATGTCTTTTTTTTACTTTGGTTTCACTTTGCAAGATCTTGAAGGATGTATTGAAATGCAACTGCGTCTACAGCACAATTATCATAATTTTAATCTACAAATTGCCATGAAAATTTACTAACATCTGATCTGCTTACTTTACCAATGATCATAAGTAACTCACCAACTTGTCCTCTAACCATTATGACTTTTTTCATGAATAAGATCCAATATTATTTATTATTTATGATATTGTGTAAACAGATTAAATGCATGTGCTATTTTTAAAATGTAAGAAAAAAAAATTCTGAACTTATTTATTTTTGAAACAAGTTTAATTGCTGAATCTACTTAAAGCTCTAAACTGGTATGTGCACAAGAAAAGGACCATTCATAAAACCGAGATATGATCTAAACCTTTCATAGCAGAGTGTGCAGTGTGCATTTACAGTGACATAGTAACAAATATGCAATGGGCAATGCCGTTGCAATGCCCTTCAAAGAAACCTTTGGTGTCAAAAGCGACATTGATCAAATCAGTCCTGCTTGTTCTATGACCTGTGAAAAGCATTCCATTTAAATAAATTCTTTATGTCCTTTTAATTACAAGTCTAAAGTTTCATTCAAGGAACACATAACTGTTTTAGTTTGAACCTATTACAGTTGACATTTTGTTCGTACCTTAAACATATTAGCAATGGCTGACATTACAAAATACAAGAATCAAAACTAGTTAATGGTCATCGAAAAAATTAAATGTATGGACTATGAACGAAACACTGGCTTAAAATGAAGGAAAACTCCATGTCCAATACCGAAGTGTATTAGTTTTAAACTAAACACACAGATGCCCACATGTTTGGACACTGACAAAGGGTGTGTCGCCAACACTAATTTTTGCCTCCACAAATTAAATTTCATGTATATTTTATAGTGGAAAAATGACAAAGGGCCATAATTTTGCCAAAATTGGTCGCAGCCAAAATTCCTTCCTTTACGATCACTTACAGGTTATGGTTCTTCAGCTGTAAATGTTTTATTGAAATCCTCGAAGCAGTTAAATAGGAGTTGAGTCCACAAAGTTTGTCGCCCAAGCTAATTTTTGCCTCCACAAATTTATTTTCATATATATTCTACAGTGTCTTTTTTTTTGTTCACCTTTGGGGGAAAGGAGGCGGGGCCCTTCAGACGGGGAATTTTACGGCAAAAGGGAAATTGTTTTTGTAGAAAAGCGATAAAACATTTTAATATTCTACTTTGTTATAAAACATTAATCAGTTGTTTCTCTATCTTAATCAACTTTTGTCTGATTTTGTTCTTTTTTTTTCAAAATAAAGCTTACATTCTAAGGGGAATTTTAAGGTAAATATAGGGGAAAAATATATACCTTTTCAGCAGGGCAATGGGGCCGAATTTCGGCCCAAAATTGGTCCTAAAAAAACACTGTTCTACAATGGAAAAAAAAAGAGAAAAAAAGGCCATAATTCTGCGAAAATTGGTAGCAGTAAAAATTCCTTTCTTTTACGATAACCTACGAAATCCACCAGCAGTTAAAGAGAAGTTGAGTCCACAAAATTTTGTGAAGTATATATTCTAGTGAAACAAGAGATGTTTGTAAAACATGTATGCCCCCCGACTTGCAGCCAAGTTGTGAACATGTGCAATTGTTAATATACAATCCCAAGCGAGGTCTCGATATATGGTATCTATGTATGAAGTTTCATTAAGATGCGTTCTCAAGTTATCGAGCGGAAACCGTTTTTCTATTTTTAGTAATGGTGACCTTGACCTTGACCCCACCCACCCTATATAAAATCCCATGTCTCAATAAAAGGTATCTATGTATACAGTTTCATTAAAATATCTCGATGCGTTCTCAAGTTATTGAGCGGAAACCGGTTTTCTATTTTTATCAACGACGACCTTGACCCCACCCAACTCATTTGCAATCCCAAGCGAGGTCTCGATATAAAGTATCTATGTATAAAGTTTCATTAAAATATCTCAATGCTTGTCAAGTTATTGTGCGAAAAGCGTGTTTCTATTTTTCGTAACGGTGACCTTGATCTTGACCCCACCCACCACATATGCAATCCCAAGAGAGGTCTTAATATAAGATATCTATGTATGAAGTTTCATGAAATATCTTGATGCATTCTAAAGTTATTAAGCGGAGACCATTTTCTATTTTTAGTAACTGTCACAATGACTTTGACCACACCCACCCATTATGCAATCTCCAGCAAGGCTTCGATATAAGGTATATATGTACGAAGTTTCATTAAAATATCTCGATGCGTTCTCAAGTTATTGAGCAGAAACCATTTTTCTATTTTTAGTTATGGTGACCTTGATCTTGACCCCACCCACCCCATATGCAATCCCAAGCCAAGCCTCAATATATGGTATCTACGTATGAAGTTTCATTAAAAATATCTTTTTGGATTCAAAAGTTATTAAGCGAAAGCCGTTTTTCTATTTTTAGTAATGACGACCTTGACCCACCCAACCCATATGCAATCCCAAGCGAGGTCTCGATATAAGGTATATATGTATGAAGTTTCATTAAAATATCTTGATGCGTTCTCAGGTTATTGAGCAGAAACCGTTTTTTTTATATTTTTAGTAATGGTGACCTTGACCCCACCCACCCTATATGCAACCCCATGCGAGGTCTCAATATAAGGTATCTATGTATGAAGTTTCATTAAAATATCTTGATGCGTTCTCAAGTTATTGAGCAGAGACCGTTTTTCTATTTTTAGTAACGGTGACCTTGACCTTGACCACACCTACCCCATATGCAATCCCATGCGAGGTCTCAATATAAGGTATCTATGTAGGAAGTTTCATTAAAATATCTCTATGTGTTCTCAAGTTATTGAGCGGAAACGGTTTTTATATTTTTAGTAACGGTGACCTTGACCCCACCCACCCCATATGCAATTCCAAGCGAGTTCTCAATATAAGGTATCTATGTATAAAGTTTCATTAAAATATCTCTATGTGTTCTCAAGTTATTGAGCAGAAACAGTTTTTCTATTTTTAGCAACGGTGACCTTGACCTTTAACCTGTTGACCTCAAAATGTATAGGCGTCTTCCTTTCCTCCCAAGTAACCAGCATGCCAACTTTCATGATCGTAGGTCAAAGCGTTCTCTAGATATCCTGCGGAAAGGAATTGGTCTACGGACAGACCGACCATTAGACCGCCCGACCGACCAACATACCGACCGACCGACAGGTGCAAAGCAAGATACCCCCACTTCTTCGCAGGGGGGCATAAAAATGACAAAGGGCCATCATTCTGACAAAATTGGTCGCAGCCAAAATTCCTTCCTTTACAATTACTAACATGTTAATGTTCTGCAGCTGTAAATGTTTTAGCAAAATCTGCCTAACAGTTGAAGAGGAGTTGAGTCCACACAATTTCGGGATGTATGTACGAATGGACGGACAAACGGACGGACAGACTGACAAGTGCAATGCTTCCAATATGTGGGGCCATAAAACATATGCAGACCTTTTCTCATCAACTCTATATCAACAAGTGAATCAAGCTACTTTCTTTTGTCAATCAAATCCTTGGGAAGTTAATCATCTTGACCCAAATATTGGCAAACTATTCCATAACCAAATAAATCTGATCGTCATCATATTGACTCAACAAATTCGGTTACGCTACTTTGTAAGAGGTATTTTATAAGCCAATTAATTATCTCCACAGTGACACATTTTCTAATTCTCAACAGATTTTTCTATCAATATTGTGTTAAATAATGGATATGTTAAGCTGAGAATTGTGAAAAATCATTCTGAAATTTTAGGTCAATTTATTTAAGCTTAACATTTCTAATGAACATTTTACAACATCTTAAGTCAAAGCTGAGGTTGCAAATGTTTATTTTATTTTCCAACATATGTATTTTAAAATGTACAGTTCTATATAGTTTTTTTAGACTGTTGGCGGAAGCCAACGGTTTATTGAGAGGGGAATTTCAAAAACAGGTTTCGTGGAAAACTACTTCTTTTCTTTGCAGGCTATTAGCCAGTAAATCGAAACCAGAATGGGTCCTTCTTCAAAACAGCCAAATTTCACACTTGTTTTCTTACATTTTAATTATTTAAAATAATGTATGTAATATGTATCATAATATAATGTATAATATAAAATGTATATCATGTGATTTATTACAATTACAGTTTGTAAAAAGGTCAAGTTATAGCAAAATAACTTTAAACTAATGGCATCCCAACTTTTGCTATCTACTTGTATGTAACCGAAATATTTACCGGAGTGTCCTGGAATAAGGCCACCAAATTAATGCGCTACATCAGTTATTTTTGACTCATTGGGAAAGTATTTTTTCTTGCTACCAATTTTCATTCTCAATATTTTGACAACACTTACTGTAATTTATTAATTTTAAACTGTACTATGGACAATCAAGAGCTTTCATCGTATAATCTATTTTGACTCAGTAGGCTACGAACAAAGATCTATAAATAAACATGTTTATTTATAGATTTTTAGCTAAGAAACACTAACAATTGGTGCGCCTAACTTCAACGCTTTATCGGTTATTCTGGCCCTTGCAGATCGAATTGTTCACTAACGTGTATATAATTCCTTTTGCATAAGATAATTAGCTTGAACAAAATAATTTTTCGTTACTTACAAATTAGTTTTCATTAAAGGGACCTGTTCACTGATTGACGAATTGATAATTTTTCTACTTTTTGTCACCGATTCCAAAAATAAAATAACACTGTATACAAGGGAGCAAAATAACACTACGGACCTAGAAATGTAATGTAAAAACCGTTTCGTTCATGAATAATAAAGAGTTGAAATTGATCAAATTGTAAAGCGTTTGTAACACTAAACGATGGAATAATTTGGAGTGTTTCTGTTGTTTTCGTTTAAATTGTTGACAACACATGGAAAACTTAAGATAAAGTAAATAATGCAGAATGAAGCATAGAAGTCGGAATGGTCGAGTTGTTAAATCGATAGCCTTTTAATCCGGAGGTCCCGGATTCAAATTCTGGTTGGACCGACTTTTTTTTCTTAATACTTTTATTGTTATTATACTTGAGCTTTTTAGTTCCGATGCTAAAACCTATCAAGTTATGACATTTAATGGCACACTTCAAAAAATGCGAAAATCTGTGAACAAGTCCCTTTAAGATGTCGAATACTATAGCATAAGAAGCCAAATGATAAGTGTTAAAGGTGGGACAATGAACTTCATTCAAACAAATGTTTCCTTTTAGCAAAAATGCACTCATAATGCACATGCAAAGATCTATCAATAAAAAAACATGTTTGTTAATAGATCTAAGGCAAATGCTTTTAGTTACTTTTGTCGCCAACAGTCTTTCTACGCTGTCAGCGTTTTGATTTTTCAATGCTAGTGTTGCTAATGCGAACTTCAATGCAAAAGCCATTAAAGAGTTCTCTCCCATAATTAAAAACTTCTGTGCTATAACACAAAACAATTAACCTAACACTGACCTTTATGCATGAATATATTATAAAAAGATTACGAAAACAATGCTAGTTTCGTAAGGAAATAATGTTAATTAGATACATGATGCAGAAAATACCATTGTGCCGAATGCGAATGGCCACAGTTTCAAGATTTTCCGAAGTTAAATAAAGAAGGTAATTCAAGCGTCAAATGATGCTAATTATAGAGTTTACTAGAGTCAGGTCAACCTGTTGGAATTATACCATTTGAGGGTTGAGCGAGAAACTGTGGTATCTGCTTAACATTTCTATAACCGATACAAGTTTTTAGAAAAATAAGCTTTATTTCAAATGAAAAAATGTTATTCTCTCACAAAAAATCACAACCATTTTTTTTGTATTACTAGATGTCCTTAATTTATACACAAGTAAAGCATCAATGTTATTCCTCTGTTCAGGTCCATGTTTGAAGAATTACAAGTTAATGCACCCATCAATATTTTCCCCCAGGGGGGCGGTGGTGGCAGGCAGACCTACGGGAATTTGACAAATGTTTTTTGGGGGGTCGAATTCCCCACTGTAGAGCCAAGCATATTTGTCTAAATCATATAGATCTATCAAATGGCCTGGGGCATATATTTCAGGGATCTAAATTCCGACCAAAATCTATTTCCCCAGGACCCAGAACCATTCGGCATTTCAAATTCCTGCCTGTCGGGAATCGCTTGCAGTCTAAAGTCCCCTATATGCCGCTGCCCCCCCCCCTCCCCCACCCCCCTTGGGGAAAAACAGTGATAGGTGCATAATTGACATGGGAAATGGATCATCAAACAAAATAATGACACAATTTTAACCCTACACGGATATTTCACTCACAGCTTTTATGACAGAACCTAGACCTTAATGATCTGAAAAGAAAAAAATTAAACTAAGGTTACATAAACCTTGGGCCTCATTCATGGAAAACAAAAGCACCTGCTTAAAATGTAAATAACCTCCCAGTATTTTAAAATACACTGGCCATACAAACAAGTAAGACTTTTTAGCTAATCTGAGTTTTGTCCAACATTTTTGGAAGTCTGATATTTATTCTGGCAGTGTAAGGCTAGAGTTTTCAAGCCAACATTCTCATTTACAAGTCTCCAGGTTATACAAAGAGTCCAAACATTTACAAAAACAGTCAACAACTTTGCCATTTGAGACATATTTGTTGTGATTAACAAATCACTTTTAATGCGTCAACTATGGTATGTGGTAATTTAATATCCTGATAACACTTTCCCCACTAAAGAATGTATTGCTTGTTTATCTCCTGAATGTTTTCCTACTACTTGCTATTAATACAATTAAGTATTAAGAAAAAAACTGTGCACCTGTTCATTGTGTGTAACATACTGCCTCATAATGATCATCATTCCAGCCAGATTATTTTAAAATACTTCCATGTTGGCCATAATTATGCTTCCTACAATTTTTTTTATATTTGGCATGTAAGTGTGACCTTGGACCCAAGACCTTGTTCTTGTCAGGGACACATCTTCTCATAATGATCAATATGTTCAGATTTATAGCAGAATTCCTGTTTGCATGTAGACTACATTGCTCAAAGATAAATATTAAATATTATATTTGACCTTTGACCTCTTAATGTGACCTTGACTTCCAAACTAAAGGCCTGATTCTTGGGTGTGACATACCATCTTATGATGGTTATCATTCAATTGTATTAAATTTTCTAAGTTATTTGAAAATCCCTCAATGTAAGAATAAAATATTCTCCAGACAAATATTTGACCTTTGACCTTTAATTGTGACTTTAACCTTTTACAGACAAGCATGTGTGAAGTCTGCAATACACCATCTCCTCATATTAAAATCCTCCCAAGCATTTAGAGGTTATGAAGTGGAAATAACAAATTTTGACCTTTGACCTTGAATTGTGATCTTGACCTTTGACAGACAAGCATGGGAGTTTTACACAAGACATCATCTAATCATGGAAAATAAAAATCAGAAGAAATATTAAAATCCTTCCAGGCATTTAGACTTAATGGAGCGGATACGAAAATCCTTGACCTCTGATATGTGACCTTGACCTCTGACAGTCAAGCATGAGTGTTGTATGTGACACATCGTCTGGTCATGGAGAATAATGATCTGAAGTTATATTAAAATCCTTTTAGGCATTAAGAGGTGATGGAACGGACAAAAAATTGGTAAGATCGGATGGACACTGTTGGACTTGGAGAGGGAAAATGGCTAAAAAGGCTTATTTGAGTTAATTCAAGGGCCATAACTCCACAGTTCCTGGGGCGATTTGATTGATTATCTAACTTGACCAAGATATCATGCCCACAAAGACTTTCATAAAGTTTGGTGAGGATCGGATGAAAACTGTTGGACTTAGAGACCAGAAACGGCTTAATATATCCATTTTAGAAAATTAAAGGACCATAACTCCACAATTCCTGGGCATCTTGGCTGATTATTGAACTATGCCAAGATATTTTGCTGACAAACATTTTCATGACGTTTGGTGAAGATCAGATGAAAACTGTTGGACTTAGAGATTGAAACAAAAGTGGTCTCCCTACCAACGGACAGGTGGACCGACCAACGGACCGACATTAGCAAACCAATATACCAAGCGCCATCTAACAATGCTTAAATTCCAATTATCAACCCTATTGTGTAGTATCATCATCTTTGTGTTATAGTTTTTTCTAAGGAAAGACAAACTGTGATTCTTCAAAGTGCTGAAATATATTCAAACATATACCATAAACTAATAATTTATTTAGAAAAACAAGGTTTTAAAACATCCATCTTTCGAATTACAGAAATTGCGGAATGCACCTCCCTATAGTAGATTGCAGTGTTTACCAAGGCTTGGGATCATCTCCCAGCTGGTAGGCGTGGAGTATCTCAATAATGTCTTCTAAATGGAAACATGATTTCAATTTGAAGTATTTCAATGTATTAGCAAAAGGCGTAAACATTTGCAAAGTTTCCGCACTTAATCGGGCTGTAAATTACAAGTGCATTTTTGACATTCCAAACTGCAATGATTACAAGCAAGGGTAAATTGTCGTCTTGTTAAGTACCTGTACATTCGAGCGTTTGAATATATGTACGGTAATTTAATACAAAGCAGAATACATGATATAGACAATAGGTATGAATTAAATATGCATGGCTTGAAAGCTTACACTTTTGTAATTTAGAGTAACACAGCACAATAAATTATTAAACTGAAAAGGAGACCTGATGAGTAAACTTGTACAAAACACATCTGGAGCCATAGTCCAGAAACATCATAATTAATATGATATCCTTAACCTTAAACTCAACAGTTTATTCAACTGTTTAATTTCCTTGTACAGTGCATTGTGCTAGGTGTTATCAATTATAACCTATATTTTTCTTCTTTTTGTATATTTAAATATAAAAAGATTCAGAAATGTATACATAAGTCTTGAAAACAAAACATTTGGAACTCTTTTACTTAAATAAAGTATTTGAGGTGCGTCGTGGGAAATCCGGGCTTAATGCATGTGCATAAAGTGTCGTCCCGGATCAGCCTGTGCAGTCCGCACAGGCTGATCCAGGACCGCACTTTCCGCTTTTATGCATTTTCTGTTTCAATGAAGTGTCTTCTCACCATAAATCCACTTTAGGCAGAAAGTGTCGTCCCGGATTAGCCTGTGCGGACTGCACAGGTTAATCTGGGACAACACTTTATGCACATGCATTAAGAACGGTTTCCCACGATGCGCGTCAAATATTTTAAGATACATTTTAATAAGATGTTTCTGAAACATGGTCAATGGAAATATCACTTGTGTTAACTTAATAAGCTGTTACTGAATTCAGTCTGTGACATACACTTTAAAAATAGGGCCAATTTAACACTTTAAAAATAGGGTAATAAAACACGAAGTCGGCAAACCCTGTTTCAGAAAAAATGTTAACATTTTAATCCTTTTTCCATCAAAAAAGTTTGAAAAAAAGAGTGGAATTGCTAATTAATAACTGAACACTACAGATCGTGCTATCAATTTTTATTTTTATTTTCCTTTTCTGTGACTAGTTGGGGTTAAAAAATGTTATTTCCTCCAAATTCCTACATATGAAGGAAAATATAAACAAATAGTTTCAAGGGTACTGATTTACATTTCACTCTGACCACCACTTAAGTGTCTCACGCTTAACCCACTGACGTAACGATGTAATCTTTGAAAACTCCCCATGTTGAGTGGACTAAACTGATAACAGCCATAACTGTGATAACAACAACGCATTCCAGAGTTAGGTATCAGCAAGAATAAACAAAAACGGTTATGGAAAACGTCTGTCCATTTGACTATTAATAATTCTTATGACTATGTTTAAGAAGGATTTACCAAGAACAGATGATGCACTTTTCTAAATCAGTCTCAAACAAAAGATTGATACATGCAGCCATCTGGCTATTTGAAATGATTCGAACTGACGATAAAAACGAATAAATTTGTTGTTGCATGCAATATGCCCAAATTCTAATGAATGTTCAGCAAATTGAAAATCTGAAAAAAAGTTAAATCCCTTTAACCCATGGGACAATATGTGCAACAAAAACATGTTATAACATTATAATTATTAACAAATACACATGACATTGTGAAATATTTAAAATCTTATTACATAAGAAACCATAAACTCATGGCAATTGCTTTTTTAAATAATTTTAAGACTGTTGCTAAAAAAACATGAACTTGAAAATAAATCTGATATATTATTCTTGAATAATGCATAAACAGTAAGATTTTGTTAGCTATGACCCAGATGTAAATGAGGCTAGACGTGGGAAAACCGGGCTTATTGCACGTGCGTAAAGTTAAGACATTGTCCCTTTAACTACCATAGTGAACGCAATAATCTGCTGAAAACTGTCGAGTCATTACAAGCCTTAGAAAACTGAGACCTTCAGACCAATTAAGGAATGTTATGAAATTGTTCACCCTGTCAGATAACCATACGTAAATTACATTAGCTCAACAACTGATTACAAAAGTCATGTCATAAAATTCGTTGTAAACGATTGAATAACAGCTCACCCAATCATTCTGTCACAAACACGATGACTTTGATCACCTAAGGCTTGTAGCAAAGCTTTCCTTAATATGTGTATTACACTGAGGAGTGTATTATGTCTGTTCTTTGAAGTTCAAAGAATATGCATTCTCTAGCTCATAATTAATGATATGTTCCCAACCCCCCCATCAACATTAGAGTCCATTAGGATGTTAGATGTTTTATTTGATATTGCTGGAAATTCAACCCCTTAATCATATCAATGATGTCTTAATTCCCTACTTGTAGAAATTCACCCTTTTAATCAGTCCAGAAAGTAAAGATGTCTTTCTTCTTATGTGGTGGAAATTCACCCTCATAATCAGTCAATACAGAAAACAGTCTTATTACAATTATGAGTAGAAATAGTAAACTATGTAACAGACAAGAGACAAGACATATCTGATGGCTAAGTCCTACTGTAAGGTATTCATTCCAGGAGCAGTCAAGACATTTACAAGGTCTTCCTCTTTATGGATGAAAATTACCATCTGAGCAGACATTAGAGCTTCAATATGTCTCTCACCATAATGTTCAATGCAAGATTGATATATTATTGAAAATTCAGCAATCAACTCCCCAAGATTGGAAGTCACAGGGACAGACATGGAACTTCAAGCCATTGAGTGAAATAGAATTCAAGATTGTGTACTAATACAGACGGAAATGTCTCTGCCTTATTTGGAAATCTCCAAATGAAGAGTAAATCAACCCTTCTCGAAAAAGTGTATTTAATACACATTTAATGCGTATTAAACGCTGTGGTATTGGCACCGTATTTGTTCTGCATTAAATGCGCATTAAATAGACTTTTAGTACACTAAGTCTATTTTTTCTGTACTTTTTCTGCTTTTCGTTACAAAAAAGTGTGTTAATGCACTAGAAAATACACTTTAAATACACATAAGTGTATTTTTTTTAAATAAAGTGTATTTTTTCAAGGAGAAAAATACACTTTATATGCACTTAAGTGTTTTTTAATGCAGGAAAAATGCAAAAACACAACACTTTATTTCTAGAATAAGTGTATTTTTTCTGCATTTTTAAGTGTATTAAATGCGTATTAAACGCAGAAAACTACGGTGTCAATATCGCCGCATTTAATATGCATTCAATGCGCATTAAATACACTTTTTCATGAAGGAAAATAGCGAAAAACTAATGCTATTATATACATAATACGTCATATAATTACCTATTTTAGTTAAAGATGTGAAAGCCTTAAAATCGATAATTGGGCCCTCTAACGTTCTGACACTAATCAAGTGCATCAAATTGATGAGCAACTTGAAGTGACCCAAGCGTGTTTGAGCCAAACAAACAATTAAATGTGTGACAAACAGTTTGATCCATCAGAAAATTCGACCCTCATGAATTATAGCAGAACAAATGAAATTTATATGAGTATATAGGGTTAAAATGTTGGTCCCTTGAAGAAATGTCTAGCCAATGAGAAATTCAATAGCCAGTTCTAGGCATCAGGAGTCTACTGTATTTCAAAACATCTGAGGTCTAAATGAAATCTTACTCCATTATGGGGATGATGCTGCAATCCAAAATACCTAGTAAAATTTCAGAAATGTTAAACTAAGTTTTCAATTATATAATTACTTGCATGATTGTGGATAAAGACCATTCAAATATTAATTTCAACACTAGTTTATGAATTTCATTAATCGAATAACTTTCTTAAATGTTTCCCAATTAGCAAGATTTCACAACGCAAAATTCCCAATTTGAAGAGTACCGGAACCATTCCCAATTTGAAGGGTACCGGAACCATTCCCCATTTGAAGGGTACCGGAACCATTCCCAATTTGAAGGGTACCGGAACCATTCCCAACCATTCCCAATTTGAAGGGTACCGGAACCATTCCCAATTTGAAGGGTACCGGAACCATTCCCAATTTGATGGGTACCGGCACCATTCCCAAAGCAGTGAAAAACATTGCTGAGTACTCAGGCCCCATGACTACCAAAATTCTAAATCTCAAGCATTACTGTGGAATCACTTGAATTCGCGGGGAACAATTGTAAAAGTAAAGATCCCAACGTACTCTGCACTACGTGTTTTTATGGCAATCAATGCACCCACAATTTTCATGCGGATGACGTGACGCTGTACATGTCGGCATAGTTTTCGTGCCTTTTTTTTTTGCAGAACAAATGATTAACATGAAATACATGTGTAGTTTAATTGTAAAATAGAATTTGTATTTACATCACGTGAACAGTAATATTCGGAAAGGCGTTTCGGATTTTCAATTGATTATTCGCGATTTGAAATTAATTACAAGGAATAAAATTAGATCTCTATATTTTTATATACAGTGTATGACCGCATTTAAATGTACGAAAACGCACACAATTTAAAAGAAAAAAATCATTAATCAGAATGAAGCCCATAAAGAAAACATTCAAAACTTTCATTAAAAACATTCGTATTGTGACATATAAGCCAATCTGCGTATATTTACGAACGATTACCGACGTACAATGAACGAACGTGTAAGCTCCCAATTAAGGTGTTGTTACACTGCAAATGCGGTGGTCATAAATTTGCGCAATGGCGGGAGCGGGAGAAGCGCGAAAATTAGACCACCATGAAAATTAGTGATTCCACAGTAAGTCTCAACTTTAAATATTGACCAATGAGAATAAGCTTTGATTTAATATTTCAGATTCAGACTTAAAGGGACCAGTTCACAGATGGACGAATTGACCATTTTTCAACTTTTTGTCACAGATTCTAACAATAAAGGTACAGTACAAGGGAGCGAAATAATGTTACAGACATAGAAATATGCTGTAAATACCGTTTTGTTTATGAGTAATCATCAGTTGAAATCGATAAAATTATAACGTGTTTGTAACGCTAAACAATGGAATAATTTTGAACGTTTCTGATGTGTTCGTTAAAACGCGTGGATCACATACATAAAGTAAATAATGCTGAACAATATGTAGAAAACGGAATGGCACAGTGGTTAAGGCGGTAGCCTTTTACTCCAGAGGTCCAGGGACCAACTCTTTTCCTTGTCTTTTTTAAGAATCATTTTTCGTATTGTTATACTTTATCTCTTTACTTCCAATGCTTAAATCTGTCAAGTTAAGACATTTAATGACATACTTCAAATTCGGCAAAAATCTGTGAACGAGTCCCTTTAAAGATTAAGCATAAGAATAGCTTAAGTTGTGGGGCCAGGTTTAAAACATATTTGAGGCGCGTCGTGGGAAAACCGGGCTTAATGCATGTGCGTAAAGTGTCGTCCCGGATTAGCCAGAGCAGTCCTCACAGGCTAATCAAGGACGGCACTTTCCGCCTACAGCAGATTTATGTTTAGAAGAGACTAGCTTGAAACAGAAAATACCATAAAAGCGGAAAAGGCCATCCCGGATTAGCCTGTGCGGACTGCGCAGGCTAATCCGGGACAACACTTAGCCTGTGCGGACTGCGCAGGCTAATCCGGGACAACACTTTACGCACATGCATTAAGCCCGGTTTTCCCACGACGCGCCTCATTTAAATTATCTGATTTGTATGTATGTCTTCCACAAAAGTACATGACCTGGGATGTGAGATAATTTTGTGAGATTTTAAGTGGAGACATCAATTTCATGGAAAAAATGGGACTTTTTTCTTTGTTAAACTATCATTATCTCAGATCGAACAAATCGTAATAATTATCTGTCAAGAATAGTGTAATTTTACCAAAAGGTCTTTTGACATTTGACGATCATCCACAATTGCTCTTGATGTGTCCAATGCCCCGTATCATTACATTAAGCATTTAAAAAATGTTTCCTTTTATAACTGGAGATATTGAAATAAAATACACACTATAATTCGAGTATAAATTCATTCAATTCAGTTATCAAATAAGCCAACAACAACTAACGAGGTATTAGATGAGACCCAATTTGTCATTCTTTAACGCTTGAATTGGCCCTTAACTAGGCACAATTTAACCAGTACTTAGGCGTGTCTCTGTGAACAAACTATTAGCCAAATCGGGGACTATAATGTGTTTTATAGGACAGGATTTTTTCTCCCATAATCGTTCTATATTATTAAATGTTAGTTCTAAGTGAACTTGATGAGATCATAATTTAATTGAAGATTTTTGTTAAATTCTGTATATTTCTTTGTTACTTATCTCTTACTATATATTTGCGATTTATTACATTATGTGTATGCTGTATAGTTGAATCACTCGTTAATCATCATTATGCTTCAATTGCAATGAACTTTTTTATAATTATAAGCCCTATAATAACACGATCCAAAAACTAAATTTTCAAGTTTAAGGTTCCAAAGTATAGACCATCAACAAATGTTTCATATTCAAAAATACAAATGCAGTATAGTTAAAACATTTCGATTAAAATATAAGCACCAAGATATGTTAAAAATAATCTGATTTAGACAATGCCTTACATAGGCAAATATCATTCAAGGGAAATAATGAAGATATATCATTGATTAGATGTACAGTACTTATTCCCCTTTGGATAATTACATTTAAACTTCAACTAGAGGTCGCACCAGTATAGATACAAGAGCTGTCAGAGGACAGCGCGCTCAACAATTTGAAGTATTTCAGTTGGTACATATTTTGGATAGTGGAAGGGGCATACATTTGTTAAAATACAAAACTTTTAAGTGAAGCCTTGTATAGTTTATACATTTTTGGAACAAAACCTTTAACCACAAAGTCTATGTAAAAAGTGGGCTAACTCTGGCAAAATACAAAACAGAGTTATGGGTAATGTTGCCCCTGATACTAGAGTTGATGACAAAGGTTAGTTCCATGTTAAAAGTGAATAACTTATGTGAAGTTACAAAGCTTTTGAATATAAATTTTAACCACAAAATCTATGTGAAAAAGTGGCATAACTGTCAAAGTACAAAACAGAGTTATGGGTAATGTTGCCCCTGATAATAGAGTTGATGACAAAGGTTAGTGCCAAGTTTCAAGTGAATAACTTATGTAGTTTTGAAGTTACCAAACTTTTGAATATAAACTTTAAACAGAATATCTAAGTGAAAAGGGGGCATAACTCTGTCAAAATACAAAATGGAGTTATGTGTAATATTGCCCCTGATACTAGAATTGATGACAAAGGTTAGTTCCAAGTTTCAAGAGAATAACTTATGTAGTTTTGAAGTTACAAAACTTTTGAATATGAACTTTAATCACAAAATCTATGTGAAAAAGGGGAATAACTCTGTCAAAATACAAAATAGAGTTATGGGAAATGTTCACCCTGATACTGGAGTTGATGAAAAAGGTATATTCCAAGTTTCAATTGAATAGCTTTTGTAATATTGAAGTTACAAAACTTTTGAATATAAACTTTAACCAGAAAATCTATGTGAAAAAGGGGCATAACTCTGTTAAAATACAAAACCGAGTTATAGGGAATGTTGCCCTTGATACTGGAGTTGATGACAAAGGTTAGTTCCAAGTTTCAAGTGAATAACTTATGTAGTTTTGAAGTTACAAAACTTTTAAATATAAACTTTAACCAGAAAATCTAAGTGAAAAAGGGGCATAACTCTGTCAAAATACAAAACAGAGTAATGGGGAATGTTGCCCATGACACTGGAGTTGATGAAAAAGGTATATTCCTAGTTTCAAGTGAATAACTTATGTAGTTTTGACGTTACAAGACTTTTGAATAAAAACTTGAAGCAAATTCAGACGCGGATGCCAACGCCGACGCCGACAGTAGTAGGAAAGCTCACCTATTCTTCGAATAGTTGAGCTAAAAATGCTCGAATACGAGTTATTAAAGTTATCAGAGTTATTCGGTTTCCATGCTAGAATTTGGAAAACTGTGGTAATCAGAGTAATTAAATAAACACTGGAACCATTAATACTTGTACTGTTTAATTATTTACTATGTTTATCAAAACAGACTGCCACCTACCACGGCCCTCAGTTTTGGGGGAAGGGGCCCACCGCCATCTGGAGGGGGAATTTTGACTGACCGGGGGAATATTTTAATATGGAAGTTTTTACAGATTAACTGATTTGAAAACTAACTCAACCCGAACAATTCAGCTGCTAATTAAAGCGACAGTCGTGAATGGACGTGTCATGGGTGGCACGCGCAATATAAGCTGATGACGTCAAACTGTTTCACTTTGATGTTGAACGGATCGGTTTATTGTTTATCGCACATAACATGTGTCAATGAAATATTAGCGATGTAGAGATTCTGTGAAACATATGAGGCGTGTCATGGGAAACCCTGACTTACTTCATGTGTGTATAGTGTCGTCCCAGATCAGCCTGTGCAGGCCGCACAGGCTAATCCAGGACGGCACTTTCCGCCTACAGTGGATTTATGTTTATTAGGAACTTCCTTGAAACAGACAATACCATTAAACCGGAAAGTGTTGTCCCAGAGCAGCCTGTGTAGACAGCACAGGCTGATCTGCGACGACACTTTACGCACATGCATTAAGTCTGGTTTTCCCACGACACGCCTCATATGTTTCACAGAACACACTAGGGCTGCAACAACATACATTTAAATAGCCTAGCTGGATCAGGATTAAATTGGCATTTTTATTTTCTTTCTCATTTAAACATGATTTTTTATGTTCGTACTTGATTTATTAGTTTATTTGTTCGCAGCTGATATAGTATCATGAATGCTTTGTCATCCTTAAGTATAACTTATGTTGAACAATAAATTGCAATATGAATTTTGCTTAAAGCAATATATTGCAATAAGATTTTGCCATATTGTTACAGACATAGAACAAACCGATAAAAATAATTCATGCAATATAAGAACAGATGTTATCGAGGCCTATTAAATTCTATTGCTATAATTGTTGTAAAACACAAGGAAGGTTCTGCAGCTCTCTAGAGGTGTGAAAGGTTTGCAAATTTATACCTCAAAAGTATGCAGGTTATGTTATCATTTTGGTCTGCCCATCCAAATAGTCCATCAGACAAAACAAACCAATTTAATTGGTTTTTTATATAAAACATGGCAAAGGAAGTAACTTGTACTTACCAGTCCTGCAATGGCCCCTGGGAGTTTGTTGATCCTTTTAATGGATCCAGGTTCCAGACAGTTTAACAACCTGTAATCAAGAGTTACTGCAGGATAAAATGTGTTTGAAAAACCCATCCAATATTTTCAATGAAACTAGTGTTAGATGGTATCTAAATTGTTCCTTCTTTAAATGATATTCCTAAAGTTAAAAACTGGCTTGTTAAGAAAAAACAATTTAATTTCATTATATCAGGTGGGTGTTTTCTTATAACCAGATCATCTCCAAAACTTTCACTTGTTAATTTCTTAATACCTCATATAGAATGGCCTAGCATGACACACTGCCTTATAAAAATGTGTTCGCAGCAATCTAAATAATATGAGGTGCGTCGTGGGAAAACCAGACTTTATGCATGTGCGTAAAGTGTCGTCCCGGATTAGCCTGTGCAGTCCGCACAGACTAATCCAGGACGGCACTTTCCGCCTACAGTGGATTTATGTTTAGAAGAGACTTCCTTGAAACAGAAAATACCTTAAAAGCGGAAAGTGCCATCCTGGATTAGCCTGTGCGGACTGCACAGGCTAATCCGGGACGACACTTTACGCACATGCATTAAGACCAGTTTCCCACGATGCGCCTCATATTATTTTCAGTTCATATCAATAAACAATGCAAAGCGTATAAAACTAAATTTGATGACAATCTAACCTCAACATATTTTATAAAATATGACAAAATGAAAACCCGGGTACCATCAGATGGAAATTCGAAGTCGGCTTTTGAACCATCCGTACAATTTCTGGTCTTGTAACGTACGTCCAAAACCGAAATCATAATGTACAGAAGAATTTTTCTTAAATGTGCCAATCACTGCATAATTATAATAGTTTACATATCAGAAGATGAAATGAGCTTGTTCACCAAAGTGTCACCCTATTTGAAACACATACTCAGGTTTTATAGAAATTAAAATGAGGCGCGTTGTGGGAAAACCGGACTTAATGCATGAGCGTAAAGTGTCCGCCTACACTGCCTACAGTGGATTTTTGTTTAGAGGAGACTTCCTTGAAACAGAAAATACCATAAAAGCGGAAAGTGCAGTCCTGGACTGCACAGGCAAGTCCGGGACGACACTTTACACACATGCATTTAGTCCGGTTTTCCAACAACTCGCCTCAAATGTGTTTTATTACGCACGCATAAATGTACTTACTCGCATAGTAAAATGCCATTGCTCAGTGATTTTCGGAAATCTTCTGGGTATTCAAACTTCTTACGGGTCACTGCCTGAAAATAAAATAAAGAAATTATAGAAATGAGATGTAAATTTATCAAAAAGAAAATTAAACACACCATTTTCATATTACACATTTAAGATGTTTGCTATTTTTCAAAGACTGCAGAGATGCTAATGTGCATTCAAGCTAAATCACAGAGATGCTAATGTGCATTCAAGCTAAATCACAGAGATGCTAATGTGCATTCAAGCTAAATCACAGAGATGCTAATGTGCATTCAAGCTAAATCAAGTTGTACGCGCTAAGTAAGCACAACAATGCTACACTGATGCTTAAAAGCTGTTGTTTAAGACAGGTATGTAGGTTTATTGATGTTTTTTTCTGTCATTATTCAGTTTTCAATCATTCAAAGTTTTAATCAGCACAAATTTACATGAACAGGAGGTAATTGACGAACACAAAATGTTGCTAATATTTTTCATTGTGTAACTTCCTTGGTCATCATTAATCATAAACAAAATTGTGATCAATCTGTAACCATAAGCATATAAAAGCACAGAAAAGACATGTTAATGACAATTTTTATTTATCAACATTTTATTTATATGGACAATATATATTAGTCAAGGGAGCTTACACTGACAGACTCCCAAGAGAAAGCAAGGGAAGACAAATCCGAAAGAAGTAAATCAAAACCTGTGTGCCTTATCATTCAAACTTCAAAGGCCACACTATTATAGTAGGTAAATTGCAGCTTAATTATCATATAAACATTACCTCACACTCTGTAAACACTATAGACTTAGACTTAATACCAGTTTATCAGAAGCTTTACTATTTGTTTAAAACGCCTGATGTCAAAGCCAAAATAAGGCATGATAATATACTTCGGCGCTCGGTCAACGAGTATAGTCTGTTTGAAAACTGAAGAGCCACCCTTATAAAAGTTGTTGACACAGTATTTTATCAATGTTTTACAAATGTTCATGATACTGAACAGTGGGCCAGAGCAGTTAATATTGACATTGGAGATTAGTGAGTTAGTTATGTTTGTCAACATTCCTCTACACATGTTAAATATTTCTACTTCAAAAACTCATCCAGATAACTATTTTTACGAATTAAAAAGTGACCAAATTGTATACTTAAAAATACAATTTTGATACATACATGCAAGTAAAAATAACAGCACACAACTATTTAAATTCTGCAAAACAATTCAAAACGAAAAAAAATTTTTTTTTTTGTTTGATGCTTTGTAAATAAAATGAAGATCTTCTTAAATGAATACAAAGATTTTCATCCTTTTAACTTGTCTATTTAAACTGTAAAAATTTAAAAGTATTTGTTAGTTTTATTTCGCATACAAAATTAAAGTCTTCACAACTGGGTTGTAAGGTCAATAAAATTCAATCAATTCACTCTTAATGTCACATTTAGGAGGTCACAAACCACCAATCATAAAAGCCCTGATGTCAATTTTTATGTTTTCACAAACATTAAAATCAACATAAACAAGCTTTCAAAATCAAATAAATTTTACTGTAAATAACTGTTCTAAGTTAATAACAAGAGCTGTCAGAGGACAGCGCGCTCGACTTTTCTTGTGCTTGTCAGAGTTACTGGCAGTTTTTTTCTAAAACAAGAATTATGGAAATTCCACAAAAACCAAATTTTTCAAATGAAATGCATTAAAGTCAGCACATCAATAAAATTTTTAGTAATGGTGAACTTGACTCTGACCCCACCGACCCCATATGCAATCCCAAGCGAGGTCTCGATATAAGGTATCTATTTATTAAGTTTCATTAAAAATCTCAATGTCTTCTCAAGCTATTGAGCGTAAACTGTCTGTTTTTAGTAACGGTGACCTTGACCCCACCCACCCCATACGCAATCCCAAGCAAGGTCTAGATATGCGATATCAATGTATGAAGTGTCATTAAAATATCTCAATGTGTTTTCGAGCTATTGAGCGGAAGCCATTTTTTATTTTTAGTAACGGTGACCTGGACCTTGACCCCTTCCACCCTATATGCAATCCCAAGCGAGGTCTCGATATAAGTTATGTATTAGGGTAAGTTTCATTAAAATATCTCAATGTATTATCAAGTTATTGAGCGGAAACCGTTTTTATATTTTTTTTTTAAAGTGACCTTGACCTTGACCCCACCTACCCCATATGCAATCCAAGCGAGGTCTCGATATAAGGTATCTATGTATTAAGTTTCATTAAAAATATCTCAATGCACTCTTAAGTTATTGAACGGAAACCGTTTTTCTATTTTTAGTAACAGTGACCTTGACCTTGAACCTATGAGCAAACCCAAGCAAGGTCTTGATATAAGGTATCTATGTATAAAGTTTCATTAAAATATCTCAATGCATTATCAAGTTATTGAGCGAAAACCGTTTTTCTATTTTTAGTAACAGTGACCTTGACCCCACCACCACATATGCAATTCCAAGCGAGGTCTTGATATAAGGAAAACTATGTATTAAGTTTCATTAAAATATATCAATGCGTTCTCAAGTTATTGAGCAGAAACCGTTTTCCAATTTTTAGTAACAGTGACCTTTACCTTGACCCTACCCACCCCATATGCAATCCCAAGTGAGGTCTTGATATAAGGTATCTATGTTTTAAGTTTTATTATCTATGTTTATAGTTTCATTACAATAGCTTAATCCGTTCTCGAGTTAGAGAGCGGAAACCAAAAGTTAAGAAACTAGCTTACCGAAAAACTTTAACCTGTCCATATAGCTTATATGTAAAATTTCTAAGTGTAAAAAGGCCCATAATTTTGATAAATTTCAAACTAGAGTTACCAAACTTGGCCTATAGGTTCATTTTAATAAGGGGAATAAATGTTTTAAGTTTGAATGAAATCCCTCAAGCCATTCCCGAGAAACTAGCTTAGCGAAAAACTTTAACCTAGCTCAGACGCCAACGCCGATGCCAACGCGAGTAGAATAGCTTGCCTTTTCTTCGAAGTCTTCAAAGTCGAGCTAAAAATGCGGTATTCTCACATATTACGAAATGAACTTTTTGGTAACGTTTTAATGAAATGGCCATAGATCTACAAAAAAAAAGTACTTGATTATTATAATCAGGGTTGCCACTAAGTTGAAAAAATGAAATTCCCTGACTTTTCACTGACATTATGATATTATGTAAATATCATAATGATGATATTAGTCAGTGCCGATAATTGACTAGACTTGACTAGGCTATAAACACATATATTTATGCCTAAACATACAAACATGCTTAGCATACAAACATGCTTTCCACCGAATAAATGTAGAATACTCCAGAATTACATGAAACTAATAATGTGCACATGACAAAAATGAATACCTCAGCTTCATGGGTGCTACTAGGGTTTCTAACCTTTACAACGACAGACAAGAGCACTGCCTACAGGTGCTGGACGCTCAACTTGCGCGTATGTGATAGTAGTCGGGCATTTTGTTGATGGAATGTGTTTATCACTGTGATGAATTGTGCTAAATTTAAAGTAAATACCTGTCATAGATATTGAGAAATTTGACCTAAAGCTAAAATTCTAAGTTGAAAAAAAAAGCAATAACTCCACCAAAATCCTTGATATAGTTACCTTATCTTGTCTACAGAATGGGTTCATACCTGTGATCAAGTATTTTGAGTTACAAGTCAATACCTCTTATTGTATTTGTGAAATTGGACCTAAAGCGAAAGTTCAAAAAAGGGCAATTACTCAAACAAAATGCTTGATAGAGTTACCTCCTCTTGTCTACACAATAAATTCATCACTGTGATCACTGTGATCAAGTTCTTTTAGTGTTAAGTCAATATCTCATACAGGTATTGAGAAATTTGTGCTAAAGCAAAAATTGGGTTGAAAAAAAGGGTCATAACTCTAACAAAATCCTTAAAATAGTTACCTCCTTATGTCTGCAGTATGCGGTCAGCACCATAAACAAGTATCTTGAGTTTCAATTGAATGTATGTTGAGAAATTTTATTTTTAACAAAAAGAATGTCAAAATATTCTTAGTTGTTAGTCCAAACAAGGGCAGATAACTAAGGAAATACAAATCACAGGGTTACCTGCCTTGTTGTAGTTAATTACCCTTTTGAAAGTGAACAAGTATTGAAAGTTTCAAATGGATACCTTTGATAGTTTTTGAGAAATGGACTCTGACAAAAAAACTTGAGGAAAAAACTTAGGACAGGCGAGCTAAAAAAATGGTATTCACTGTATTCACCTTGGTATTCACTGTATTCACCTTGTTATTCACTGTATTCACCTTGGTATTCACTGTATTCACCTTTGATATTAGTGCAAACTAATAGTTGTGCTTCTTTCCTTTGGCATGGCTTCTAAGAGCCTACTTCCCGTTATTTCCAAGCAAAACTCCACCACCAACCAGACGACAACATGCTTTTTGACATTTGTTGAGTCCTTTCTTACCCATGCAGAAAACTCAGTCAGTCAACCAAGCATCATTAAGTATTGGTTGTTAACTCATCTTTAAAACAAACATTTACTCATATTTATAGATCTATTTTTATCAATCTAAGTGTAAGTGTAACCTTAAAATAGAAGCATGCATGTTTGATTTATAAAATATAAAACCATTTCATTATCTGTTTGATAACTTATTGGCTAACACACTGTAGAGTTAGGAGCATGTGACTGCCCTGGAGGCAAGGGCTGAAAGGCCTTTCAGTCTTCAAAAGTATAAAGCTAACAATAAACACAAAATTGATTCCAACACAATCACACCAAAATGAGTTTGGAAAAACTTATAAATACTCCTTGGAGACTGTCGTAGCCACTGAAGAATTCAATTTTCACTGACTTTTCCCTGACTGTTCTAAAAATTTTATTTTTCACTGACCATTTTCCAGATTTCCCTGACAATTCACTGACCTTGAAAACAAATCATTCTTCCCTGACTTTTCAAGTTAGGTGGCAACCCTGATAATACATTATTAAATTAAAAAATATGAGGCTTGTCGTGGGAAAACCGGGCTTAATGCAGTCCGTACAGGCTAATCCAGGATGGCACTTTCCGCCTACAGTGGATTTATGTTTAGAAGATACTTCCTTGAAACAGAAAATACCATAAAAGCGGAAAGTGCTGTCCTGGATTGCACAGGCTGATCCGGGACGACACTTTACGCACATGCATTAAGCCCGGTTTTTTAACGACACGTCTCATATATATATTCAGTCAAGTATGGATAACCTGTGGATGATATAATGCTATAGGACTATTTTTTATGTTCCTCTATCCAATATGGAAGATGTTTTTAAATTTGATTGTTAGTCTCTTTCTTTACCCACTAATAAATACAGTTTTATATAAAAAAAATCAACAAGGACAAAAACGATTTTATTTATTTAAAAAATCTGTCAGTTTTGAATTAAGACACAAGAACTGATCACATGCCAATATCCCTCTGACTCATTGAGTCGTTGTATATTAGGATTAGATTTAATGTATAATTTTATGTTACTATTATCACTAAGTTTTTGTACAAAATCGTACTGTCCCTCTTTTAAACAACTGAATAACAAGCTTTTTTCCATGTGAACATTACTAATAATATAATATTTGTTGTCTGCTAATATGCCTACAACAATTGCAGTCCTGATTATAGATGGTGATGATACACTAACTATTTAATCAAACAAATGAAACATTTAATTTACATGTTCAAAAAAGTCCTGTTAATTATATGCTATGATGTATCAAATTACATGTTCATGTAAGCCTATTGAGTACTTTTGTAACAACAATATAAAACTTTATTGTCCCTTAACAACAATTGAGATTTCTTTCCTACAGAAAGTGATTTCTCATCTAGATACAAGAACAATATTTATGTATTGCACTGTTCATTTAATTCATTCACCTATCAAACCCCCCTAACGTAAGTACAAATAAACATTGTCATTACTGTTTGTATACAAGGGTAACAATTGCCTTTACAATGGGCGTTCTCTTTAAATTTCATTACACATAGGTGATAGTTTTAATTTTTGATTTCACGCAACGCTCAAGAAATACAAAAACCAGCTAATAGTCAATTTCAAAACGTGTGAACCAAAAATAAAGCAATTAATGACCCATACAAAGAGAGTATGTCAACTTAAACAAATCGTTTACCCTTAGAAATTGATATTGTTACAATTTGAAACATTCGCTATGTTATACGCTTGTCGCAATAATACGGTAACTCTCGTATTTGACTTGTATCGGTTACAATCCGTCTGTGACACATGCGCAAAAAATGTTCAAGGTACTAAGTCGAAACACAAATGTTCTTAACTTTACAGAACCATCCAGTAATCTCTGTTAATCTGTCATGGCTTTTGATCAGAAGCAATTTAAGTTAATGGAAAGTTTATACATGGTCCATACTTAGAGTTAAAAACAGTTTAAAGAGTTGTCTGAAAAATGTATGAGTGGTCCATAATACAAGTTGACACTGCCATTGTTTTAACCATACTGAAAATGATTATTATTTAGAATGTTTCGCAAATATATGAAAGATGCGATTTTAGAGAAAATGCGATTAATGTCATGCACTCCTGTGACTATTAAAATCATGATTTGACTGTATTGTGCATTATATGGTAACAATTTATGACAGGTATTACACCAAGTCATGTTATCCATTCCAGGCCAAGTTGTTGCATTGGACAAATGTCTATGGTGTCTGCCATGCAGGGATGGGTACCATTATTTAAAAAAATAATTAATTAATTACAATTAAATTGAACACTTTCCAATTAAATTACAATTACACATATTTTCAGATTGTAATTAATAAATTACAATTATTTTGAACAAAGTAATTAATTATAATTAATTATGGGCAGATGAGTGCTTAAACTATACCAATGACACAACTTTATTATTATTTATTATTTAAACTTCAAACAATCACTTCTGATATTAATGTTTGCTTCAAACTCATCAAACTCATCAAACTCATCAGTCTGCTTTGTGAACTACAAGCATATCAGTCTCACAGAAAACTGTTCACAACAACTTGTTACATTTAACAAACATGAGAGCTTCAAAGTTGTTGTCACTCATATTACAGCCATCAGGACGAAAAACATTGCCTGCAATTGAGAAAAGTCTCTCAATGTAATCAACTGTATGGTAAGAAGAGAGAAATGTTGTATCTTTTTATATCAAGTTTACAAATTGAGTGAATACAGTGTGAACCCTTATCCATACAATTGCCAGAATTGTCAAAATTATGTTCTGTACTGTTCAGGCAGGTTTCTTTTGAACATTAAATAAACAATACAGTACTTCAGTGTCATTCACGTTTATTAAGCTATATCAATAGATACTGTTAGAAATCAGTGGAAGGTGTATTAACAATTATCACCTCTTAAAGATTATAAATACCAGTGAAAAAGAAAGAAGCATTCTTCTCTACTTGGGATTAAACTCTCAATGATCAATACAATCAATACATAAATAATTGAAAATAATTCAATTTAATTGACAATTACATGCCAAATTTTGCTTCGTAATTAATTCATTACAATTAAAATAATTGAGTTTTGGTTCAATTAACCATTATTTTCAATTATTAGATAAAAGTGTAATTAATTACAATTAATTAAATTATAATTGTAATGGTACCCATCCCTGCTGCCGTGCCTCAGGGAGACTGCCAGTTTGATCCTTACACTGGAAGCATTCTTCATCTTCATAACAAGAAGTACGGGATTTACCCCAAGAGACAGATTCTGAACATGTTTTTATATTATACACTGAGCACCAAATACAATCTTCATTGAAGTTATATTCACACTGTGGTTAAAATAAACATAAGGCCCTGTTCCTTGAAATTGTACAACCTGTCAGCTGCGCTTGCTCAAATTCTCATTTGTCAATGGAACATTGCTTTCTTATTGAACTATAAATTATATTAGATTATAGAAATAGGCTATAACAAGGGATGCACATTAAATTAAGAATAAATAATATAAAGCTAATGAGATATTTAATTAAACAAGAAATGTCCTTAAAAAAGACAATCGGCATAGAAATTAATATTGAGATGTCATTTTTTTGCCCTATAATACAAGAGGACCAAGCTGTGACTTCACGGACCCCATATTTTTCGTTCCCTACTAAGGAGACTTCTCGGACACTAGATTTTTCGGACACTATTAGAAAACGTATCGGCCCCCAAAATTTATTTGAGATAAAATAAATAATTATTAATATCTGTACCGTGAATAAACCGATCATATACCGCCCCATGTTTTCACCAGTGATACATGAATAAGCTAAATACTAGTAATATACGTAAACATAATTGATACATGAATTTGTCAGGCAACTTTAACAAATTAACATTGTCAGAAAATAATAGCGGGAATGAATGAGCAGAAAGTTTATGAATTCCCCATTTATTGCAATTCTCGGGTTTAGGATTCTCCAGACGCTAATTGATGCGTGTGTATTAACACAGCTTTACCGCGCGATATTTTTAGAATGATTCTCCTGCTGGAGTTGTTCTCGCTAGAATTAATTCACGGGGACGAAAGTCGGTTACAGCGTACGATAATATTTGTACACAATGATAAAATAATAGGAAATATGAGCTCAGTCAAATTTGCTAATATTTGTTTTGCTTATTTATCAGAAAAATACCAGAAATTTACCACTTTATATTTTGTGCTTGCGAGCTCAACAGGCAACATTGTACGTTGTGACCGACTGTCGTCCCCGTGAATCATAGCATTGTTATTGCTATGTATTGAGCGCGCCGATTATGTAGGCTAAACAATATAGTTATTTCATTTTGTGAATGAATATAACATTCTGATCATAACATACAATGAGTAAAATTGTTCATAATTATGTTCATTTCTAGAGTGTATGTCGAAGATATGTTTATAACTTAAATTTAACCGCTTATATAAACAAATATTTAAATTGTTAATCCCCCAAAGTATGCAACAGTTATTAGTATATGTTAAACCATTGTTTGCATTCCCTAAAGTTAGAAAATTTGCCCAAATCTATCGGCATTTAATTTTTCCACTGCATAATTATCGCAAGAAATCTATGTCAAAAGTGATCTAAGACAGCTACGCCGAAAAAATCTGCAAAAATGTTTGAAAACAAGACACTGTGTTAGATAAACACACGGTTAGTGCTGGACAGCCCATTTGAATTATTCTAAGTCCAAATTAGGTCAAGGTCAAAGTATGGTTGGGTGATATGGGTGGATTGGGAATGGTCATAAGCAGCAACTCTGAAAGTATCCAAGTGCTGTAGTAAGCGGTGCTGGTGCTAGACAAAATTGCAAAATCGAGTTAACCAAGAAATAGCCCATTTAAATTATTCTAAGTCCAAATTAGGTCAAGGTCAAAGTGAGGTTGGGTGATATACGTGGATTGGGAACAGTCATAAGCCTTACAACTGTGTAAATATCCAAGTGTTGTAGTAAGCGGTGTTTATGCTGGACGAAATGGTAAAATCTAGTGAACCAAGAAATGGCACTTTGAATTATTTTAAGTCCAAATTAGGTCAAAGGTCAAAGTGAGGTTGGGTGATATAGGTGGATTGGGGATGGTCATAATGTACCTATCAATATTTTCCCCCAGGGGGGGGAGCGCGGGCTGACCCAGGGGAATTTGACTTATTTAATTTTTTTGGGTCTAATTCCCCACCCTAGAGCCAAGCATTTATGTCTTAATCCCCTTAGTGGAAGATGCTATAGGGGTATCAAATGGCCTGGGGGCCAATATTACCCTGATCTAAAATCCGACCGAAGTCTATTTCCCCGGGAGCCGGTATCATTCCGCGTGTCAAATTCCCACCTGTCGGGTATCGCTTTCAGTCTAAAGTCCCGTATATGACCGCCGCTCCCCCCTGAGGGAAAATATTGATAGGTGCATAAGCAACAACTGTGTTAGTATCCAAGTGTTGTAGCAAACGGTGTTGGTGCGAGACGAAACGGTAAAATCTAGTTAACCAAGAAACAGCCCATTTAAATTATTAGAAGTGCAAATTAGGTCAAGGTCAAGGTCAAAGTGAGGTTGGGTGATATGGGTGGATAGGGTATGGTCATAAGCAGCAACTGTATAAGTATCCAAGTGTTGTAGTAAACGGCGTCGGTGCTAGACCAAACAGTAAAATCTACTTAACCTTGTCAAGGACGGACGTAAAGACAAACGGACAGGACAATCACTATATGCCTCTCGCATACCGCATCAAGATGAAAGATTAAAACCCCAGGCGGGTATGGAACTCACAACTTAGAGGAGTCATACAAAGAAATCACAGTAGACAACGCTTTAGCCAACTGCGCTATTCTGCTTTGTGAGGAAACGTCTGTAAACTATGGTTGTACAAAATACTGCAATTCTGCCGTCAAAATGTAAACATGAAAAGGGAAAAACAAACACGACAATTATTATAAATTGATTTTTATCTCACAATGCATAAACTCTTTTCCCGTTATAGATACCTCATTTTAACCATTATTATTTGCCATTATCAATATATTAATTTCAGATATTTTTTCAAGAAATTACCCCCTTGAGGCCCTTTTCGTTGACATACGTGTAGTCTCTTTAAATATATGAAGGCCTGTAGCATATTCTTCGGCCAAAGTAATCATCATCATAATCAAATGCAAATTGTTTCACTTAATAAATTAATACTTCACCGTATTATATTCGAAAGACATGTTGGTTCATCTGTATGTTATGCACCACTGTTTTGGCAGTAAATTGCCATTGTTTGATGTGCATGTTCACTAAGAAGGTATTTGACATTCAATGTTATATACATGTATATCACATCTTCAAACCCGAAAAATCCGTAGCAGACTAAATTCAAGCACACACGCATCGAGAATTATTTGTATTATTCATTTACCAAAGTGTAATGGTCTCTTTTCGAAGTGAATGTCATTACATTACTTACACGTTCACAGTCATGCTCATCAATTGTCTTCAAATGTGGATCCGCTAGTGGTTTTGCTATAACCCTTCATTTGCTCTTTTTCATTTTTTTTACATACTTGACGTGTAAGCGTAGGCAGCATTTATTTTCTTTTGAGAGGTCCAGTAAAAAGATGGATTCCCAATCACTAAACTACGGTGGCCCTAAAGTGACAGGACAGGCTTGTTTATTTATTTTGTATTTATGAAATGTATTTTGTAAAAATCCAATAATATTTTGTATAAACATAATATTATTTCGTTATTTCTAAATCTTATTGCATATTAACATAAAGATATATTTTGTTGAAACATAGTAATATTTCGTTTAAATTCATATTAATTCATATTAATTTGTTTAAACATAGTATTATTTTGTTTTTACGCAATGTATTTTGTAAAAACTTAATATTTTTCCGTAATTACAAAATAGTATTCTTAATATTTTTCCGTAATTACAAAATAGTTTTATGTTTTTTTATAAAATAAGATTAGCTATAATATGCTTATTGCGTTTTAATGAAATAAAATTCATAATTACACAATAGTATTACAATTTTACAAAAATAGATGTCGTATTAATGAAATAACATTATGTTTGAATGAAAGAATTGACGTTATATGAAATAATATTACATTCTACAAAACAATATTACATTTTAACAAAATGATATTACATTTTTATGAAATATTATGTTTAAAAAAAATAATATTGCGTTTTGTTGAAAAATATTTTGTAATCACAAAATAGATTTCGTAACTACAAAATGAAAAAAAAAAGTGTATAATGTCACTTTAGGGGCACCCTTCTAAACACCTTATTTTGTATAAATCGGATTGTAAAAATGTTGATCCAAAGTCCTTTGAAAAGTCCTTTGATACCAGGTACAGGTAAGTTGGTATTAAAATTTTAAATCTTTATGACATACAGTTAAACTGTTTATGGATGAAAACGAATAAAATACTGGTTTTATTCACTATGAAATCCAGTGTTTAACTATCAAGTATTGCATAAAATTTGCATCTTCGTTTTCCCGAAATTTGCAAGTGATGTTGGAACTCAGAAATTTAAAAAAAAAACACATTAAAAACAAGTATAAAGGTATGGCTATCTCTGTGTAAGATGATGGAAACAAACAAGTTGACAATTAAAATTATATGACTATTTCACAAAAGTGAAATAAAAAAAAAAAACTTAAACAAGAGACGTTTTAAGATAGCCAGTTACACAATGCATAAGATCATTAAATACTGTTTACTGTTAGTCACTACAACAAAGGAGCCAAAATAACACGTTTTACATAATCATAACATATAACGGTCATGATACCCCCACTCAAAATGACTAGTTATTACATCAACATACAGGGTGAGATACTATCTTGACTGACACGACTATAAACCTGTCACCCGAGGGTATGACATAATGTTATAGAGATAAAGTGCCTAAGTCGTCTTTGAACTCAAAAACATCAAGTTCTTAATTACTCGCTCAATCAAGACCTCTTGCATTTTCTCTCCAATAAAAAAACACGACTAGTGCAGTGCCTAAATCCGCCACTGTCCTAAATCTGCCACCCCATCCCAATAAGCGTTTGTACCACAGGGATTACTTGTTTTTCTTGATATGGATCAATCAGATGTTTTTCTGAACAATGCTGACAAATTTTCTCCTTGATATGTTGATTAATTCAATATTTAATCCAATTGTTTTGTCCATATCCCCTAAATATAAATGACGTGCACGGGGGAATCCATTTCATACTACACATGCGCAATTTTGAGGCCCCACATGGTATCCACAATAAAACTGAATTTTGTGTATTAATATTATGTCCATGTGAGCATGTACAACATAAAAACATCAATTATTTATTGGCAATGAATACATTTAAATGCAGACAAACTGCATATTAAGCATGCACATGCACATTTAGTTAATTTCACGTCGCTCAAAAGCGGATTACTTCGCCCCTACACAGGGCCTCAGTTTCAGAGCCATACATATAATCTACTTTTAGAAATATAAATATTTTTTTAAAAGAAAATCGAAACATGTATTAACAACAAACAATGAACTGCTTAATAAAAAAGCTTGACTTAATACATTAGTCAAATGCAGAATAAGCATGACACAGTGCCCTATGTACAATACTTCTCCAAGCGTCTTCGGATCACCATGATTTTTTCACAACACTTGAAAATGATCTCCAAATAAACACAGATCGGTTTTTTGTTTTAAACTCAATAGAAATTGCTTGAAAAACAGATTTCATACAAAATATTAATTTCAAGCAATTTTAAAGAGGGGTGGCGGATTTAGGAACTCCCACGATCATTTTTTACACTTTTTGGGCCTTCAATTTCACTAATTATTTTTCATATGCCATGTATTTGAAATGTAACCAAAACATGCCTGGAAATGCACATTAAACCTAACTTGATTTATGAGGATTTTTGTGTCGATTGGTTACCAATTTTTGAAAATATTGTAAAAATACCTGCCAAATATGGTGGATTTAGGCACTGCGCCAGTACTTGTTACATTTTAGGTTATTTACACAATAAATATCCAAATTGACAAACATGTTGTGTCATTAAGTTTTTATGTTTTATACTCAACAAGAAACATTAAAGGTATATTAAATATTTTGTTTGGTTTTTGTGTACTTTGTTTTTATTATTGTTGTTGTTATTTCCTGTTTCTTCTTACAATACGCAATTTTCACATAAAAAATAATTCAAGCATGTAAAAAAAAATATTTAATCAACACAACCTTTTTGTTAAGCTGATCCACCCTACCTAACAACAGCTACCTGTCTATTAATAAAAGCAGTTATAACAACATCAGTTCATTCATCCCAGTACAGGAATCTATTAACATTTTGTAACCTGATAGCTCCGAACAATATCAATTTTCTATCCTTTTCAGTGGTTTTCTTATAATATTTGATGTTGGGATGTAAAAATAGCTTAACAATAAATGTGCGTGTAAAAGAAAATACATAGAACATGGTACATCAGAAAATAAATTATATTCCTATGTAACTCAAATATAAAGAAATACTACATGAAATTGAGATATTAAAATAAATACTTATGTACAAACTATCAAATCTAAAGTCAATATTAAAATTACGAGCTCATGATCTCTCAAGTGCATTATACAACTTTTTTTAAATATTACGAAGCCAATTCCTAAGGAATTACTGATTGCGCATTAAAAAATCAGATTTTAAAGTTAAAAAAGCTTATCTTACTAACAGATCAATTCTCTGTAGGTCACACAGTATTAACGACAGATTAATTGTGCATACAACCTTACTTCTAAACAATTTTACTTGTGAAAAATAAGTTAATATTAGATATCAATTATTACAAAAAAATGATTACCGGTAAGCTTTAAAGTGTATGGTAACAGTCTAGTTTTTAAAGAAATATTAATGTCTTGTGTAACAGCAATTTGTGTGAATTTTGGAGAGAAAAATAATGTTTACTAATAATCAAGGATCTTGTTATTACATTGTTCGCTTAATTATCAGATACACCAATAACGGTTTCTATGCCAAGGGGAAAATATTAATACAATTAATTTGCTAAGGGAAAACAAAATGCCATTTTAAATGATCTGAAGGAAAAAATACCAGGACATTTAAAGGGGCGAATCTAACATTCATAGAGACTTAATATTGAAGCATTGTTAAATTTTATGGCCTTGTTACTCATAATAAACAGTTAACGAACATAATTATTATGTATATATAAACAGTGGTCATCAATGACATTTTCGCAGGCGCGGAAAATTAAGAAGTCTAAGTAAAATTGATATGAATGTACCTGAAGTACCATTACCCGCATGGCCACGCCATTGATAAACGCTGCTGTTGTTGTTTGTTTGTTGGGATTTTTCGCCGTTTTTAACAGTATTTCAGTTGTATCACAGCGGTCAGTTAACCTACTCACACTTTTCCTGGGCAAGCTTAGCCCATCTAAGCAGTTTACCAGTACTAAGTGCACATACTTATGCCAGTAACTGACAACTGCCCTACATGAATCAGAGGTAGAAATAATTTCATGACCAATCCCCACACAAGTTATGTGGCCGGGCTGGGGTTTAAACTCACGATCCCCGGATTGACAGTCAAGCGCTCTACCAACTGAGCTAGCCGGGATAAACGCTGCATAGCACAGAGAATTTTTCATTGAAATGCATGATTTTGTGTGCATGAGTTCAAAACACACTGGAACCATGTATCCAAACCAAATGTTTGTAGTAATATTGTTTTCACTATGATTCCATGAATTATTGTGATTTATTAGAGAAAAAAAAGTGCTTGAATACTATGATGTCTATACGTAACTGAAATATTGTTGATATGCTTAAGAATGTGACCAGTAAAAAGACAAACAAATCATCATTATGTTCTCAAAGGCATATGAATATGATATGGAAATGTTATTCATACATTCAATTTTTATTTGCATGCTAACAAAAATTATGGTACAGAAATTAATACACCTGTAATAATGTATTTTTTGGTGTTCAATACGATTACGTTCCCATGAATCAATACACCTGTAATTATGTATTTTTTGGTGTTCAATACGGTTACGTTCCCATGAATCCTTGTCCATATCCAGGTCCGTTTCCACATACGGATATGGATATACTCATACGGATGTGGATATACTCATACGGATATGGATATACTCATACGGATATGGATATACTCATACGGATATGGATATACTTATACGGATACTGACTCATGGAAACACAGTTTCACTTGGCAGATGTGATGAACACCATGTCCGACTTACTGAAGCAAAGTTACATTCCAATACAAAGAAATCAATGTAGAGATTGCAGAGTCCATTAAACAAGAACCACTTGAGATTTTAACAGGCATAATAACCCCTAACTAAGTATGTATTGAACAACCCTGCAGAGGGCACTCATAAATGCCCATTAACCAGGTAACAAGGTGGCCAACCAGTCAAGAGCTATCAATGTAGCAAGGTCCAGAACACCTTTTTCTTGATAACTAACACCTCTATCTGACCCTATCAGACACAAATTGGAAATTGGAAACCTGCCATTCTCAAAGACCCAGGCTGTTAATGTGGCTGCATTCACCATAATTGGTACAAGGCATAATTAATTTGTGCACAAATATCTTGGCCAAAAAGCTTTCACAGTCTTCAAGTTTACTAACATACATTAAACCTAGGACAGGAAACCTGGGTTAAGTTAACTGCATTAAAACCAAGTACATTTGGAAATTTTAATTTAGTTGGGCAAACTTAGCAAAAGTTCTACGCAACTTTATAAAGCTGTTCATAATGTTTTGGGCATGTGACCCAAAAATTAATTTCAACACTTTTTTTCAAGAAAAAAAAAAAAAAAGTGATATATTTGCTGTATAACAACAACCTATTATTATTATTATTACATAACAAAGGTACTGGGAAATTAAACACTGTTTAATACAAAAAACTTTCAACACATATAAACACAATTTTAATATTTATGCTACTGATTATTTGTTCATTTTAATTTTATATTTGGTTTGCATCTCTTTGCCAATTTTGCTATATAGTATATGCTAATTTATAATGTTTTGATAAATGAATGAAAATCTCATAAGCAAGTTACACAATATTTGTTAATACATATTCTTGTACAAAATGATTATATCATTTACTGCTGTATTTATTATAAATAGCCTGTTCAATGATTTGGCAATCATCAAATGATGACAAACCATGGTGAAAATGGTCCAATATTGTTACATATTGTTGCAACATAGGAATAGTATAAATAATGCAATTTTACTGTTATTTAGCAATAAACATTTGTAACTTCTTGACATAAACAGGATTTTGGTGACACTAACATCCTTTATTTAACAATAACGCACATTTCACATATTTATCATCAAAGTGTCCTGTTTATCACAATAAATAGACAACTGGTATTTTTAATTAAAAAACAATCCAATAGTAAAATATATCATATATTCTTTTTGCTTATGAAAATCAATTTTGAAACGAGTATGAAACTATTATAGTTATTATGCTTTCTTTGTAGCATATCATACTTTTATTATATTATGCAGAAAAAAATGAAGTTTTATATGTCACATCAGATTTCTATTAACTGCAACCAAGCAAAATCCAAAATTCTGAGTACAGTTTGTATTTTGAAAATATCATGTTTAATAAACAATTTCATACTAGGTCATTTTTCAAAGCTGATACATTATTATTGTGAATGTAAATATTTACTTATTACTACATATCTACATTACGTGCGTTGATAACAATTACATATTTTTCAAAATGATGCCAAACTCAAATTTTCTCTTCTGTTGAGTATGTGTAACTCTGAAAACACTTAAAACAATATTTACCTACATAACTATTCTGTATGAAATTACTAGAACATTTCCATATAATAGGTTATGATTATATTTGCATGGATGCTGCATTATTAATAATTCAGTTAATCTATGAGTAATATGCAATTAATCAATCCTGAAATCCAAGAGCTCCTACTGACTTCCCAGAACTGATAAAATTCCCCTCAAATTACAATGAAACATGGGAAGCATTGTTAGAACAAACATAACAATGTGTTTCTGTTTTATATCAAATGATATAAAAAGAGTCACTTGTTGTTATTAAATTTGTTAAAACTGTTTCTGGTTATGTGTTTTTTTCTCCAGAAGTATGCAAAACATACAGAAACCACTAATTAAGCAGTATTTAATTTGTTATAATTATTATCAATCTGAACAAGTAGTCTACTGTATCAATCAAGTAGTTAACTGTATCAATATAAGTAGTCTACTGTATCATTCTGAATAAGTAGTCTACTGTATCATTCTGAATAAGTAGTCTACTGTATCAATAAAAGTAGTCTACTGTATCATTCTGAACGAGTAGTCTACTGTATCAATTAAGCAGTATTTAATTTGTTTTCATTTTTATCAATCTGAGCAAGTAGTCTACTGTATCAATCTGAGCAAGTAGTCTACTGTATCAATCTGAGCAAGTAGTCTACTGTTAAAACATCAGATTTAATCTGACCATGAAATCTGTAAATAAAACACGTCCATCAATCCTAGACTTAAGTTCAAGAAATTAAAGATGATGTCTATTGCATTAATATAAGTAGTCTACTGTATCAATCTGAACACGTAGTCTACTGTATCAATCTGAACACGTAGTCTACTGTATCAATCTGAGCAAGTAGTCTACTGTATTAATCTGAACACGTAGTCTACTGTATCAATCTGAACAAGTAGTCTACTGTTAAAACCTCAGATTTAATCTGACCATGAAATCTGTAAATAAAACACGTCCATCAATCCTAGACTTAAGTTCAAGAAATTAAAGATGATGCAAATGTTGAATAAAAAAAAACAACATTTATTTCAATGTCCATATTGTCTTTAAAAATTACCACTGAAGTGTTTTTTGTATCAAACATGTCACAGTACAAGTTCAGATATGTTTACATTTTACTGACAAAGGCTTTCAAAAAGTACCATTCCCAACTGAAAGTCCACAGCACATTAAACATTGTTAAATCAGATAGCAAGAATATTATGCATCCTTATGTCTTCAGGGTAAATATAGGGTCACCATTAGAATATCATAAATACCCATTACCAGCAGGCTAAATGGTGGGTATTATAACATAAATGCTCAATAGTATGCAAGCGGCTAACTATCTTATGTAGAAAATGATTTAATTGTGGCTAGATTTCAATCTTACAGGAGGTAAAATACCAGTGACTATTAGGCTGAGAGCATACCCATTAATCCTTATTTAATCATCTTAAAAAAGTACTTGAAAAGGATCTTAATACAAACAGCAGTCATTTAAGAGAACATGCATCATGATTTTTATCCACTTAAACTATCACATGTCTGCAGCTCTCAGTTAAGAAAATAAAGCATGGAGATTCAAAACTCATTAACCATAACTTAAACAACAAAATAATAATACTATAATGCACCATGTGAAATTCAATATTTGCTTTACTTACTGAGTTCAGAACAATGCAAAATATTGCTAAAATTAACATTATCAAAATTAAACAAAGTTTTAAGTTCATGTTAAAGGGGCGTATTTACGGATAATACGGTACGATATTTTCAAAAATACAATTATATTTATAGAAGTATTTATTAAATGATTGCTTAACACAATGGTAACGTTTTAATAAACAGACAGTAAATAATTTATTTTATAATTATAAAAAGTGGTCACCGTGACACCTTTCGCGAGCGAGGGAAAATTAGTAGTAGTAGTAAAATCAAGGGAAAATTAGTAGTAGTAGTAAAATCAAGGGAAAATTAGTAGTAGTAGTAAAATCAAGGGAAAATTAGTAGTAGTAGTAAAATCAAGGGAAAATTAGTAGTAGTAGTAAAATCAAGGGAAAATCAGTAGTAGTAGTAAAATCAAGGGAAAATTAGTAGTAGTAGTAAAATCAAGGGAAAATTAGTAGTAGTAGTAAAATCAAGGGAAAATTAGTAGTAGTAGTAAAATCGATATGAATGAAATGTACATCAAGTACCGCTACGTGCAACTGCACACTATTGGTAACTGTATTGAAGTGTGGGAAAGTTTTCATTGAAGTGCACGATTTTGTAGACTTGAGTTTGAATTCTTCTGGAACCGTGTATCGAATAGCAAATTTTGGGCAGTGTATATATCTTTACTTAACCATTCCATGAATATATTGGCTCAAAAATGGGAATATACCTTGTTTTAATATGTGTCTATATTTACGGGAAATACCGTCAATATGGCCCTTTGAATATATTGGCTCAAAAATGGGAATATACCTTGTTTTAATATGTGTCTATATTTACGGGAAATACCGTCGATATCGCCCTTTGAATATATTGGCTCAAAAATGGAAATATACCTTGTTTTAATATGTGTCTATATTTACGGGAAATACCGTCGATATCGCCCTTTGAATATATTGGCTCAAAAATGGGAATATACCTTCTTTTAATGTGTCTATATTTATGGGAAATACCGTTGGTATGCCCCTTTAAGCAATAAGAATTGTTACAATGCCAAGTGCACTCACATTTCATATCATATAAGTGATTATTTATCTGTTATATTAATTTACCAGGTAATTTGTAACATAAACAGCCTTTTAAGCATACATAATGTATGGGAAGATTTCATATCACAATGGCTATCTTAATTGATATAATGATGGTTTCAAGTGTATTCGTGCAAACGTATGCACCACAATTTTAAAATGACGTCAACACAAGGAAGTATCAATATTACAAATAAAGTAACAGTCTGACCTCAGATGTTTCTTTTTTCTACATTAAAAAATAAATGTTAATAAACAGAGTCAATACATTACCAGTATGCACTAATCTATCTTTAATTGAGAGACTTTGTAATTTTTTCACACTTTACCTTTGCAGTATTTGTTTAAAAAATGTATTTACTTGACATATTTAATTCATGATGTTACATTTTGTAATATATGAGAAATAAATAATAACACAACATTAATTTACAATTTATTCACTTTTTAAAAAACAACTTTTCCAAATTCTTTAACATTATGACAGTTATAACTTGTTTACAGAATTTATAAAGCAGAACGAGATCTGAATCAGTGTTGTGAAAATGAAAATGTTAAACCCATATTAAACTGTGGGTAGATCTAGATAAAAATGTTCATACAGTAAATCAAAACAGCCTAACGATATGTAAATTACTTTTAGAAAATGAACATTAATTTTGTGCTTCAATGGTCCAGTAAACAATATTTAGCCATTGACATAGTGGCCTATAATGGTACATAGTATGTCACAGATGATGCCTGCATGTGCCTGTCTGTTTACATTGTACAATGCTACGATTTCGTCGGTGCATCATTTGCGAATTGTTCCTGAAATTAGCTTTCTTATGCTAAAAAATTAACGGCTTCTAGTAATTCTTGTTTAGCGCCCTATAAATCGAAAGACAATATAAATTGATACTGGCGCAGTGCCTAAATCCGCCACTTGCCTAAATCCGCCACCCCATCCGAATAAGCGTTTTTTTAAAGGCGATTTCTATTTTGTTGATCTCGATCAATCATATACTTTCCCTTAACAACGCTGACGAGTTTTCATCGTGATTTGTGCATAAATGATTATTTTATCAAATTATTTAGTACATAACCCCTAAATGCAAACAAGCTGCATGCGGGGAATCTATTTCATACTGCGCATGCGCAATTCTGAAGCCCCGCATGGTGTCCATGATAAAATTAAAATGTCAGTATCAGCATGTGCAGCATACAAGTAGCCATTATTCATTGGCATTACATGCAATAAAATGCGGAACAAACTGCATATAAAGAGCGCAAATATCTCCCTACTCAAAACCCTCATTATTTGTCCCACATGCACGCAGGGCCTCAGTTTCAGAGCTATTTTTATCAAAAACAAATGAGTATTGGGAAGAAATTGAAACATTGTATTAACAACAGACAACATGCTGCTTAATATAGAAAATTAAATAACAACAATAGCCAAATGTAGAATAAGAATGTTACGGTTCCTGATCTACGATTTTCACCAGGCAACTTAGGATCTCCGTGAGTTGTTTTTTTTAACACTAGAAAATGAACCTTAAAATAAATAAAAGTGGGAGTTTTGTCAATAGGAGTCAACAGAAGTTGCTTTGAAAACGGAAGTAATAAAACATTATTATTTTCGAGCAGTTTGAACATTTTAAAGAGGGGTGGCAGATTTAGGCATTTCCTCTGTCATTTTTTACACTGTTTAGGCCTTCAATCTCTATAAATATTTTTCATTATCAAAGAATTTGAAATGTGACCAAAACACGCCAGCAAATGCTCATTAAACCTAACTTCATTTATGTGAATTTTTATGTAAATCGGTAAACAACTATAGAAAATATAGTAAAAATACCCCCTAAGTGTGGTGGATTTAGGCACTGCGCCAGTACACCTAGGACATACTGTATCCGATGTTTGTCCGAAATATATTCAATTATCATACAGAAATAATAAATACTGTCAGAAATTTATATAACCTACAAGCTGTACGGATTATAATGTGTACTGGCATGGAGTGAAAAAAAAGGGGTCACATTCCTGTTACAGCTCTACGGATATACCTGAATCCACCTTTCAGTCTCGTGCAATGCGAGCTCTGTAAAGAACTCCATTTCCTCGTCTTCTCTGTCCCGCAAATTATCCCATTCCCTCCCATCTTCGGCTCCCGAGTCCGTCATCGTACCCGATAAAAAACGGGCCGCTTTAATTCACTTATAAATCCGATGGGTTAAACAACTCACAGAGATGTGAAAAGAAAGAACACATATTTTTTTCCTTAAAATACACTATAAACATAACCGGTCATCCTTGAATGTCTAAGGTAAACACTTTCGAGTATTTCACGCGTTATAAACACCGACACACTGCGACGCTCTGGCGATCAAGTAGTGACCGAATGCACCTGAAATTTTACGACCAAATATGTCAATAGCTGTTGCCAGAGTCGCGATTAAAAAATTATTCAATTTTACTCTAATAAATATGACGTTTGGTGAAGTTTTACAAACTAGTCTGCTCGATCTTATGGTACGGTGTTCATATTCACCACATTAGTTTATAGCTATTTTCTAAACGCTCAATTAAACACTGTTCAGTATTTCTATAGTACTTTGATAAATAACTTTCTTTAATCTTAATTGGTGACCCAAATTCTCTTGGTGCACGACACCAAATAATGTTGATACTCTTTACACCGAAGATATTCTGTTCCTTCAGATTGTCTGAATACCATTGTTATGTCGTGCACAATCAAGTGTTGATAACGTATTTCAAACATGCCTAATGGATTGCAGAGTGGCGTTTTGATGGGGTTATATAATTTAAGCAGTGGTCAGAAGAATAGCAATAACTCACTTAATATGATACATTTGCTATTGTTTTCACCTTTGTTAAAAAGCAACAACACCATACACTACATCGTTATAGAAGGCGTTCTTCCATTTATAAGTGTCAGCAATTTAAATATATAGGTTTTATATGTTCACGATGTACATATTTCTACATGTATATGTTTATACTGTTCTGTTCCGTTCCCTTCTGTTCATGAAACAGCAAATGATTAGATTGGAGACATTACTGTTTGCTTACCGTATTTATTAGGTAAATAATGTGACGATTCATTCTACCTATTATAATTGCTCTTGACTTATTAAATCCGGCATTGCACGGTCAAAAGGAATCGTGCAGTCGCGGAGAATTTGTGCATCAGTTTTGCAAAATCGGCAATTTAAAATAAATAGGAAATGAATAATCAGTAATTGTTGAACCGGTGAATGGAACACAACAGCACCACATAGTGGGCAAGTCACAGTATCATGCGTTAATTAACAAGACTTTTAATAGTGAACACATGTTTTGGTCAAAATAGATCTTCTAGCTTGAAAGTTTTATTTTTTCTGAATAAAATACGCAATTACCGTAGAAATAGATCTACTAACTTGAAAGTGTAAACGTTTTCTGAATAAAATACGCTATTACCGTAGAAATAGATCTACTAACTTGGAAGTGTACACGTTTTCTGAATAAAATAAGCAATGTCCGTAGCCTTCCGTTGTATTAAAAGGCGACAAATTGTGCGTGAGGGGCTAAGTACGTTGTGGACAATTTAAAATTACTAGTGGTACTCAATAGTTTATACCGTGCTTACATTATTAATACAGTTAAAGGGTCTCTATTCCAAGTTACTTCGTATATTCCCCGAAGGAGTAATTTCCCCTTACTGGGAAAGGAAGCATATATAATGAACGTTTAATGTTTTCAAGAAACTGAAGGTGAATATAATAAACATTATATAATATAATTAATACCGTTGTTTCAAATAATTTTTAACTTATATTTTAAGAAAAATATATTTAAGTCTTATATAGCGACAACAGGGTCAAATCAGCATGTAAATCTAAAAGCTAAGCGCTATTGAGTAATTGCTGATGTGTTGTTAGTTGTATGTGCGTTTTAAAATGTTTACTTTTTGTATATTATCTAAAACTAAAGATCCGTCTTGTACTTTTAGTCGAAACTGCAGATATTTTATTTAAATGGGCTATGTCATCGAAACAATTTCCTTCCTATTGCACTGTAAATTATATTATTTGATAGAAATGCGCTTTACTAAGACATGTGCATTAAATAAATAAAACATAATATAATACACAATGAGATATTTAATAAAAACAAATTAGCAAAAAAAGTCTGAAAAACTTAAAACCCCAAGTTCGGTGTGATAACGCGTGATATCATCACCGGAAAGGGAGACAATTAATATTTTCACGAGCGCTTGCGGGCACTTCAGTTAGTAGAGCACTGGACTGTCAATCCGGGTATCGTGAGTTTGAACCCCAGCCCGGCCACATAACTTGTGTAGGGATTGGTCATGAAATTATTTATACGGCCCTTCTCCCGTACCTCTGATTGTGGCGGATCCGGGGTCTAGTGGTAACGCACTGGCTTCACAACCCACGGGTCTTTCGCATGAAACGTTAACCGAGGTGCAGTGTACTAGGTGTTTCACACCGGGCACTAAAAGACCCAGGGTCACCACTGGAACGGGGCGTCTCTCGTATCTTGCACTATCCCCCATAACCCAACTAACAAGTCTTCTGGGGACGATGGCCATAATCCCGGTGAACTCGATAAAAATGTACTACACGCAGATACCTCTGAATCAAATAGGGCAGTTGTCAGTTACTGGCATAGGTATGTGCACTTAGTACTGGTAAACCGCTTCTAACGATCGGGACAAGTGTGAGTAGGTTAACTGACCGCCGTGATATGACTAATATGGCGAAAAATCCCAAACGAACTGAGTACCATTTTATTAATCCCAGTTTTAACTGATCTAGTACTAGATTGTTTAGTGGTATGTAACCTTGTCAGCGAATTTATCAACATTAGACAACAAGAATAAGCGATAAAATATAAAAATATTCCTTATAATGTCAAATGGAATTGATGAGCCAACGTTTTGTCATGTTTGTAAAACACAACTGAGCATCATGAAAAGATGCACGAGATGCAAAAAGGTTTTATACTGGTGTGTAATATTCATAGGCTTTATATATTAGATGTGTATTTCGTATGATAACATTTCGGATGCTGTTTAAACAGCATCAATTTGTTGTGTAGACACTGTCATCCAATTAATTTGAATACCCTTTGGCGCATACGCACGCTGATATAAAATAACATTTACAGTTATCTAGAGTCTTGTATAAATGCAAAAATGTAAATGTAGTAGTACAAAATAATATCTTAGTTTTCTAAATTTTTTCAAGTTGGAAAAAAATTATTTTTTATTTTATACTACCATATTTACATGTTTGTTTCATATGAAATGTAAAATTTGATACTAGTATGAGCACTATTTATTATATTTGTTGTAGCAATTAAACTAAAGTTACATGTAAGAAGAATAAAATACAATTTATAAGAAGATATAAATCGTCTTTAGTTCCAGGGAATGTCAAACCCAAGACTGGCCAGTGCACAAAACCGCATGTAGCCCAATAAGTGTTGCACAGCATGGTCGTGTGGACAAGTACACACAGTCAGATAAGAGTATCTTTGGTATACCTCAATCATTAATTTTAATAATATATAACCTTTATGTATTACACTTAAATGCCAGGGCTCACGCTGCATTCGCCAAATGAGCCAATGGCTACAAATTTTTAATATTTGACTAAGGCCACACCAAATTGAATACTTGGTTATCAGATTTTTTTTTTGGAAATTTTTTGGAGCGAGCTTGCGCAAAAAAATTAAAAATATTATTTTTTCAATTTTGGTTATTTTGGCGCTAGCAGATAATTTTCACTAATTTATAGATATAAAATAAGTTTTTTTGCTTTGAACATGAGAATTTTAAGTAATAAATGTATACAATAATTAACCATGAGATAAACAGACCTAACATAAAATATATCTTAAATGGGGTATGTATGATCTTATCAAATTTTCATACAAAAAATATGAAAGTAAAATAAAACCGATAAAACGTTGATGAATAAAAAACTAGAATAAAAGTTCTGATGAACTGATATTAAAAAATCTTCGAAATTAGAGCTTTACGCTGTTAAAATACCTTTCGTATTCCAGTCAAAAACCCATTCATATACATTAGACATGTACAATATTGTGAAAACCCCAATATTCGTTGTAAAGTGACTTAAGACATTGACAGAGCCTATCCATACAAGGCAGTGGTAATTACAATCAAAGAACGCACTTTTCGTGAAAATGTGTGTATATAACAGGATTTTGAGTGGTGGTTTAAAATAGAGGGTCCTCCATCCGCAATGATAAGACTGATATGAATATATTATTATATTAATATTAAACTACAGTTTACAAATACATCCTTGTATTGTTTAACACATGATTTACTAGCCTGTTCATCAATTTTGTCAGTAACAACACGTCTTTGCAGTCCTTTCGTTAATGCAATAATTCCGTTACAGTGTTATAGACTCAATCTATAAAGCGTTTAGTTTTGTGGTTTGGGCCTCACTATGTAGCACATGCTAAATTAGCACAATTTATCCATGTAAATAGTGTATATTTCATTGACTATGCCGATGTTTCAAATGGTATTCGTGCGGTGTTTCACCCACAAATTCGATTAAACGTGTCGGTATCGGCATGGCACTAGGAATAAATTTGTCATTATCAAGAATTATATTGAGAAACATATTAAGTATTGTACATATAACTGATTATGTTTTGACTTTCCTCGATCATATTGGTCCTTTCATTTGTGTTGTTAAAATATGTGATGTTGAAATATTGATATTGTAATCGTATAGATCCCCTTTAATACTGAAAATGTTCAAAGTAAATTATATCAGTGAACAGTTCAGTCAAGTATTAATTTGTGAACTTGTTCAGAATTTCATGCAAAATGAAACCACTTATATTATGTTCAATTGAAGAGCAACAGATAAGGATCGTATTGTGTAAATACACAATTTTGAAACCCCTTTTACGCAATTAATTATATATTTGACGAGTAACAAAACTCAAATAAAATACTCAATACGCACAAAATGGTGAGCTCATTGCGTAAAGAGATCGACTGAAATGGGTACGAAATGACGGGTTGATGTGTACATTTACGAAATTGTTATGTTACGATATGACAGACGCTTGTATATCAAGGAGCAGTTTAATTGGATGTTGTTTTCAACGTAACCAACCATTGTTTTTTTCACCTTTTGGGGAAAGGTTGCAGGGCCCTTCAGATGGGGAATTTTACGGTAAAAGGGGATTTTTGTTAGAAAAGCATTATTAGTAAATTTATATGTTTATATTATACTTTGTTATAAAACATTAATAAATCAATTGTTTTGCTACAAATGATAACTTAGATAAAATGCTTTAATTTGGCTTGATGAAAAATTGCTGGGATATTTTACGAAAATTCCTCTTAGTTAATTTTTGGTCTTTTTTTTTCTCAAAATAAAGCTTACATTCTGAGGGAAATTTTAAAGTTTATATAGGGGACCTTTTGAGCAGGGGAATGGGGCCGAATTTCGGTCCCAAATTGGCCATAAAAAAACCACTGCCAACAACTGTCCAATTGAGATTCACCGAGAATCTCCGTAATAGTCCGTTTCAGTTTTGTTTTCTTTGTTTCTGTTCAATGATTTCGAATTTGGGACACACCAGGGTAATTGCATATTGGATTGTTCCTGAGCTCATTTACACCGCTGAAATCGTAAGAAGTTCAAATGCCACAAAACAGAGGCAACTATTGACAAGAATTATACAATTATCAGTGCGAATGTTTTCTTTCGTGTCAAAATCGAGTCTACTCACCAGACTTTGCCTTGAAAACAGTTAGCATTATTTACCAAAGGAAGTTATTTTCAGAAGGTATCCCGAGTTAATTATGTGTTGAGTACCATTTAATATGCAAATTTAGTGTTGTAAAAATTGAAATGTTTGTTTGTGTTAAATTTCAGAAAAACTCACAACATTTGCATGTTGTGATTGTTTTACTAAATCTGGAGATCATCTTCGTCTAATACTCAATTATTTTTATTCTGATAGGGTAACAATATTTCAGTTACTCAAATAATTTGTTCAGAAGTCAATTATTTAAAATACATACATGCCATACGGCCCGGTCTCGCTGGGATTGTCCCGCTTCCGCGAGGTTTGTCCCGGCATCACGCTCAGATGCATTTTGTCCCAGTCAACCAAAAAAAACGATGCAAGTGTGCTTTATTGGGCCAACAATTAACTTCACATCGTTAATCTCTTAATTGGTCCCTATGACAACAATACCCGTCAGCCGCGTGTCAAAAAGGAGCAGTAATGATTGTCTGGTTTGGTCCGGATTTTCGTGCCTACAATGCTAGTCATTGACACCTGTATTGTGCGAAAAACAATCACCCGACCCACTCAACATCAGAGTGTAACAGTCAACATCATCAGCTAATATTGTGCGTGCCACCCATGCAAACGTCTTTTCTTGGCTGTCGCTCTGATTACCAGCTGAATTACAGCTATGGGTCGTGAAAAACGTGCTACACGTAGAGGGCGGTTACAGTAACTGTGTCATAAATCAATACTAAACTATCTGAATTACAATAAAATTATCTATACGGCGTAACTGCTTGTCATTGTAAAGGAAATCTTTATGGTGACAAAAGACCGAGAAACAATATGTACTGCCCATCATTCAAGACGGATCTACTTATACCCAATTTTGTTGTTTTGCGCTACGAATATTGTATTAAAAAGTTAAGATTTCAAAGTTCTTTGAGCTACACATTTTTTTATTGCGGTCAATACACCCACACTTTCCATGCGGATGACGTAACATTGTAGATATCGGCATAATTTTCCCGCGCTTTTCTAGCAGAACACAGAGTTTACATGCAATGCATGTACATCTTAACTGTAAATACAACTTGTGTTTACATTGCGCGAACAGAAAAATTAGGATAAGCGTTTCAAATTTCGATTTTATTATACGCATTTTCATACGTGATGTTATAATTACTAAATAGTTGAAAATATGTTATGTTACACATTATGGACAACAATGAAAAATGTCGTTGTGAGTAAATATTGGTAACTTTTTTATGTTGTGAAACCGGCTAGTGTATACATAGGTGTCCTGCTCAAATGTCAAATGTCCCAGCGATTTTTTGTAAATGTCCCGTTTTGGCCTGAAAAAATTATGGCATGTATGTAAAATATGATGAGGTAATACCCAATTTTGACAGAATTCTTATCTGTTGCTCTGCAATTGTCATGTTTTGGATAAAAGAAAATTAAACCATTTTGAAATTTAAAATATATATTTAAGATAAAAATAATATTCAATATAAAAAGAAAACAAAAATAATATGGCATTTTTTGTTCAAAGTTTTTGTCTGATAGCGATCGTTTTACCCTTAGGATATAATAATAGTGAAAATTTGCCATAATTTTTTGTTTATATTTCTAAAATTTGGAAAACGTGGTATTTTTTATGCAGATAATGATGAAAAAATAATTTAACATATTTGCCCTTATATGAATCATTGTGCCAAGTCAATATTTAATGAAACATGTAGTGAAATAAAATTATCTAGTATACATCATTTTTATGTCGCATATATCTTTTGATGATTTGTATTTAAAAACAAATTAACGGCATTTATATTAAACAAAAATTTACACATTGAATTAACAGTGTTTAACATTTAAAAAAAAATGTATTACATAAATAACCAACATTTTAAAAATTTGTATTGAGCTTATTCCTTTCAATTTGACTATTTCATGAATACTTATCATCTTATTGCATCTAATAATATTCAAACACATTAACTGATGAAGATGATACAATCGATGTTATATTCATATACGTTAATGTCAACACATTTATTCTATGTTTTTTAAAAGATTTTGCTCATGGTACAATTGTACGCAGAGGCAGGAGGATGCCACTTTTGATGTACGCATGTGTAATGTAAATAAATACATATGGGGCATGTCGCGACAAACCTGTATTCGTGACATCAGTTATGACGTTGGAAAATCGACTTTGAAATGACGTCACATTAATTGCCCAATTTCGTCATTGCAAAAACATAAGGATGTTATTTTGTTTACAAGGCAAAAAAGGGATATTATAAATAGATTTAAAGATTCAAGTAATATTGTTTATATTTTATCATTATCGCAATTATTCATATATGGATATTTAAAATAGCGTATTAATCGACATAAGAGAAAAGAAAACATGCTGCCATTTCTGTTCATGGACATTTGTAATGATTGTAAATTTTGTTATTTTCAAACATGTGAAAATGATGATTTTTATGTTTTGTGACTTCTTTTAAGAGCTCTTCATTCATTGCTATCATGCAATTACATACTGAACTGAAATTATAGTTTAAATAAATTAATAGCAATATGTACACATTAACTTGTAGAGCATAGTGTATATAGATTCGGACAATTTAAAATTTCGGTAATTGTTTATAGGAATGTGACTCAGTCGGCCCCAGGCATCAAATCAAAGTGTTTCGAATTTAATAAAAGTACCAACTATTATTGATAATTACATACATATATACAATATACAACGGAAACCAGAATTTTTGTGAATTTAAATATATACTTTACATAAATTATTTATAATGAAGACTATTTAGTCTACGAATACCAGTAGATTGTCATGCAATGGAGGGCTTTTTTCCTTATATACATGTATTTGAGTCCTACAAAAGGCTACTTTACAATCTTAAATATGTATCAAGTGTGGCAATAAAATTTCACAAATCGGACTATCCAAATTTAAAGGTTCACCTTTAAACAGTATTTACATAGCAGATTGATTGATTATTGAATTGTATGTAAACAAAACATAGATAATATTGAAATAATACAGATATCATCAAATATTCAATACAATGTGTTTTTAGCTCACCGAGTACTTCGTGTAGGGGACCTCTCCGGCGGCGTCTGGAGTCGGTATGCCGTCAACAATTTGGACCGTTATCGCGATAAAGACTACATTTTTTATTCAGTCTTGACCTAACTTGCACAGTTTGTGTATGACCATAAAATCTCTGATGAGATTGTTATTGGGTCAGATCACACAAGTAACACTAGAGTTATAGCCTCTTTCATGCAAAAAAAGTGCAATAAATGCCATTTTCCAAAATATGGACTTTATTTTTTATCCAATCTTGACCAAACTTTTGCAGTTTGTGTATGACCATCAGATCTCAACAGACGCAAAAAAATTGGCCAGATCGTGTTTCAAACACCAGAGTTATTGCCCTTTGTTTATTTAAAAAATATGCAAAAATGGACATTATTCAGGATAGAGACTTAATTTTTCATCCAATCTTCACCAATCTTGCACTGTTTGCCTATGACCATATGATTAAAGGTGATCTCGAATATAAGCAAGATCAGACCTGAAACGCCATAGTAATTGCCCTTTGTTTGTGAAAAAATTGCAAAAATGGACATTATTCAGGATAAAGGCTTCATTTTTCATCCAATCTTCACCAATCGTGAACAGTTTTGTGAATACCTTTACTTTCAAACCTGTCCCAACAGTATGGTTTTCATCTGTACCAGTTCTCAGGTGAGTGCTTTGGGCCATCATGGCCCTCTTGTTAGAATTTTTGGTCACAATTTAACTAATACTGTGCATGATATTTTTTCATAATATACAATTTTATTGCGCGTATATTTCACGAAATGATAAGGCCTAGGCCACTTCATAATTGTTGCAATTTTCTACTTTGGGGCAGCTGTCAGGGTTCGACCTTAACGCATGTCCGTAGGTCCGTGACCTGTGATTTTTCGCTCGGACCGGTTGTCTTTGAAGGATGACAGGTCCGGTGACCAGTTGTGTTTTTAATGTTTCCAATTGTGTAATTCGTGAGTTATCCTTTGTGATTAAGAATACAGGGAACCATTCGAGATTATATTGTTTATTGGCATTTTACCACAAGCTCTCGTGTATAAATTGCACCTTTTCCGATTCATCAACTTTCCAATCATTATGTTATAACAGCGTATTATACGTTCAAAAATCGAAGTAACACCATGTTGACTTAAGAAATTATATCTGACGGTCATTGTAGTCGTTTTCGAGAAACAATTTCCATTTATAATTATTAACTATAGTCATTTAATAACCTTTTATTATTTTCATACAAATTTAATCAAACAACATATATTGTATAAAATAATGAGTTAATAATTACTTCTATTCATATTATAATGCACAAACTTAGCAGGGTCAATAAAATTTGTTCACATGTTTCTTTGACCAAAAATCGAAATTTTGAGGTTTGGCTAAATACATTGATTTCGTTAATATTACTCTTTTTACAACAGGCAGTTTTAAATTGCATCTCTATTAAAAAACATTCACAGTAAACCAAATTAAAGTCGATGTTTCCGCATTATGAGAATGATTGCAAAACGTTCAGGAAAGGATAGCCCAATCAAATAACAATCAATAATTATCTTTTTTATTGCTATAATTGCATTTTGATTGCTCAGCACATGACTGGATGTCAAATAAGTTGATACCTCATCTTTATTTAACCAACAATGCGCATACAAGATTTTGAGTGAAAATATGTTAGATAATGAATAATAGATTTTCATGTGTGCTCAATATATTTTATCGATTTCACTTCTGAGAATCTTTTTTTTTTAAGCCATTGTATGCACTATGCAGTTTGATGTATTTTCATTATCGGGACAGTTCATACTGTATCGGACCAGTAGGCTTTGCAGGTAGATGGTCCTGTGGACCACCACTTCCCAAAAGTTAAGGTCAAACCCTGGCAGCTGTTTGACGTTTTTGTAATCCAGTTTGATTTCATTTTTGAAGAATATAAAATCCTGATATGTATGGATTTTTGTATAGGAGTCCCCTACCGGTGAAAACCCCTACTAATTAAACATTGTGCAATACTGTCAAATCGCCCTTTATCTGTAGATGTACAAAGTTTCATATTCAACTCCCATTTGTCAGTGCAGTATTAAGTTGTTGTTTTTTCTATTTTAGTAACATTGACCTGACATTCGAGTTACTTTTTGAGTTATTGCAGTACTAAACTGACAGAGGGCAATCATATAGTCCATTCTGTGTACCAAGTTTCATGATCATATGTTATGTTCTTTTCGAATTATAACAGTATTAAGTTTATTTCTATTTTAAGTAACAGTCACGTGACCTTTGAACTCTGGTGAAAAATAAAGGGTCGTGTACAATCCTCACCTTGCTCTTTCTATGTATACAAAGTTTCATCAAAGTATCTTCAGTTATTTTTGAGTTATGGCAGGATCCAAGTTTTGGGGACAGGACAGACAGACAGAGTGAGACCGACGGACGAACAGACAGACAGACGCACACAGACGGAGGGCAAACCCATAGTCCAATCTGTGTACCAAGTTTCATAAAGTTTCATGATCATATCTTATGCACTTTTAAAAAAATTACAGTATTAAGCTTATTTCTATTTTTAGTAACAGTCACATGACCTTTGACCTCTGGTGAAAAATAAAAAGTTGTGCATAGTTCTCACATTGCTGTTGCTATGTATACAAAGTTTCATCAAAGACGGACGAACAGACAGACAGACGCACACAGACGGAGGGCAAACCCATAGTCCAATCTGTGTACCAAGTTTCATGAAGTTTCATGATCATATCTTATGCACTTTAAAAAAAATTACAGTATTAAGTTTATTTCTATTTTATGTAACAGTCACATGACCTTTGAGCTCTGGTGAAAAATAAAAAGTTGTGCATAATTCTCACATTGCTGTTGGTATGTATACAAAGTTTCATCAAAGTGTCTTCAGTACTTTCCGAGTTATCACAGGATCCAGGTTTTGGGGAAGGACGGACAGACAGACATACAGACGAGCTGACAGAACGACACACAGACAGATGGTAAACCTATAGTTCAATATCTGTACCAAGTTTCATGGTCATATCTTATGTCCATTTCGAATTATTACAGTATTTAGTTTATTTCTATTTTTAGTAACAGTCAGGTGACCTTTGACCTCTGGTGAAAAAAAAGGTTGTGCATAATCCTCACATTGCCACTTTGAAGTCTATATGTATACCCAGTTTCATTGAAATTAGTTCCGTCATTTTTGAGTTATTGCAGGAACCAGGTTTTGGGGACAGATAGACAGACGGACGGACAAACAGACGGACGAACATATAGAGAGACACACAGACGGATACTTATAGTTCAATCTTTGTACCAAGTTTCATGGTCATATCTTATGTACTTTTCTAATTATAACAGTATTGTTTTTTTTTCTATTTTTAGTAACAGTCACGTGACCTTTGACCTCTGGTGAAAAATAAAAGGTCCTGCATAATCCTCACATTGCCGTTTATGTGTATACCAAGTTTCATCGAAATATCTTCAGTACTTTTTGAGTTATCGCAGGATCCAGTTTGTTTTAGTTTATTTCTATTTTTAGTAACAGTCACGTGACCTTTGACCTCTGGTAAAAAATAAAAGGTCGTGCATAATACTCACATTGCCATTTATATGTATACCAAGTTTCATCGAAGTATCTTCAGTACTTTTTGAGTTATCGCAGGAACAATATTTTGCGGACAGACGGACGGACCGACGGAGGGTAAACCTATAGTTCCCTCTGGTGAAACACCGGTAGGGGACTAATAAAAGCAGTGTAAGTTTTGTATAAAACTGCAGATTGTTGCCATGGAAACAATGCTTACAAATGAATAATAAACAACGCAAATGAATACTTTTCTGTGGTTAGTAAATAATTATAGCTACATGTATGTGGTCTTAACAGCTGCAATTGTATTTAAATACAACTCCAATGTATGTCATTTATTGTTTTATCAGCCTTACTTATTCACATGAAACAGTTTTAAATCTTAGTAGTTGTACGATTATTTGATATAGGTTTGTTATGATGGTATTATTAATTTTTTTATAGGTTAATTTCACCAAAGCATTATTAAAATATATTTCAATATGCATTCTCATGAATTGTTGCAACCTGTAGCCGTTAACACTTATAAATGTACAATGAATCTCATGCTTTCAGGAAAAGTCTATATTTGAGTGTATGGTTGCTTAGCAACAATTTGGAACTTATCCACTTTCTAAGACATACATACTCTAGCAAAGAAATAACTGCTAACAATGAATACTGATGTAAGAATGAGTTGTCTTAACAAAGTAGTTGATTCTTAAAACATGTTGAAAGAGTTTTTGATTATTATAGTATAGAAACAAGTGCGCAATTTACAAATGTTGAGGTCAGAAAAAAATCCAGCAGTGGAGTTATTCAGATGACAATATCTCAAAAAGTATCTGAGATATATTAATAATTTTTATATCATTTTATTGAGAAGATCATTGGCTTCGTTTTTTAATCCAAACAACTAAAATTTTGTCATAAATACAGGTTTTCCCATGACACAGTATATTATACATCAAACAATAAACTCAAAAGTTGACTGATATTCTGTTGTTTAAATGACTTGCTCCACTACTCTTTTTTTTCATGGAGAGGGCGCAGAGCAATTTGCAAAAAACTATATGAGGGGCGTCGTGAGAAAACCGGTCTTAATGCACGTGCGTAAAGTGCACAGGCTAATCCGGGATGGCACTTTCCGCTTTTATGGTATTTTCTGTTGCAAGGAAGTCTCTTCTACCATAAATTCACTTTAGGCGGAAAGTGCCGTCCTGGGTCAGCCTGTGCGGATTGCACAGGCTGATCCGGGACGACACTACGCACATGCCTTTTTTTTTTTAATGTAAAAAGTCGGTGCGGTAATCCCGTTACCAACACTTCAATTTGGTGTGGCCTAAAAGAGAATTTTATAAAAACCTAAACATTTGTCAAAATTGGCATGTTGTCAGCCAAAACTTTGACTAAAAAAAATGTTCAGTCAAGGGAGCCCTGTATGCAGAAACATATTCCGGGGCTGAAATTCCATTCTGGTAGTTTCTTGATTTTTATATTCTTGGATCCAACAACCTGATTTTTTTCATAACACAAACAAAATAAAGTAAAACCCCGCTAATACGACCACTTGGGGGTCTTAATAAAAGTGGTCTTATTATCGAGGTACCACAGATCACCGAGTAATACGTCTGTATAATTTTAAGTTTTAATGAAAATAATGAATAATGAATAGATAACGAAAATTCAGATTTGTTTTCAATAAATACATTTTAATGACGACAGATTATGTAACCTATAGTTATGAATATGAACTTTACATTAAGTCGGAAATTAATTAAAACTTGATTAACTAAGCCCATTTAAGGTTCAGCATTCATCAGTGTTACCCACTGACTGTCAGCTAGTGTCAATTAACGTAATCTGATACACAGTCGATGTGTTAATCCATTATCAAAATATTTGTACCATTGTTGTTCACACTCTCCTTTTATACCACATTAGCAGTTTGTTATCTACACGAAATATGTTGTTAATTGATGATGTTAAGTGTCAACGACCAAATGACCCTGGTTGCAATAACGGGATTATTTTCAGTATTATTTGGTCCTTTCGGTCTGTGATTAGTGGTTGTAATACGGAATAGGGGGGTGCCCGTATAATCGGGGTTTGCGACCATTAAAATATATAGTAAAACAATTGGGTCTTTTAAAAAGTGTCTGCTTCAGCGGGGTGGTCGTAAAATCGAGGTGGTCGTAAACCGGGGTTTTGGTGTATTGGAAGTTTTTAACAAAATCAATATTGTAAAAATAATAAACCAAACATTTCCCCCTCTTACTGGACAGTTTTCCAAGAATGTCAGAGAAACTAAAAAAAAAAATCTCTGACCTTAGATAGTATTTGTAATGGGACATTACAATAATTTTTTTCTTACTTGTAAGTTAGTTCTAAGAAAATGCTAGTGTGTTAGTGACGACAGTTTATTTGGATCTGTGAAAAACGTTTGTCCAAGTAAAGAAGCTGATTTTCTTTCTTCAGGTGACATTGATGATTCTTCGACAGAAAGCTACAGTCACCCACCATTGGTCAACTTCTCATTAGCGGTTAAAAACAAAAATGCTACGGCAGCCAAACCTGGAGGAAAGTGCTATCTACATAACAATGAGTATCACACAGATGTTCCAGTCGTGTCGGAAGAAGAACCATTTGCTTCGATAAGCGTAAAATATAATAAAGACAAACATTCAATTAATGTTCAGTTATCATGGACAGGTGATTTTTTGTATAGATATTTTGCATATTCTCTTAACATTCCTCTTGAGAATCTGAAAGTCATTCACAAAGGAAAGGTTTTGAGTCAAGAAAATATTATGGAAACAGTGAAAAACAAGGCATTGTATCAAGTGTTTGGTGAAGCAGCAGAAAACGAAGATGATGTGGACCAAAGAGACATTGCCGTCATGATGGAACAGACCGGTATGGACAGAAATAAGGTGGTTAGAGTACTGAAAAAGAAAGGTGATCTGATTGATGCATTATTAGATCAGTAATCTACATTTTTTTATACAGCTGAGCTAAACTTTCTTATCTTGAACTTGCCCGCATATGTCAAAGTGGAAAATAATGCCAGACGCTTATTTTGTACAAAATAAATTAATACAGTTACCTCGCAGTGTTAAATTGAATTGTCCATCATGTCAAATTTGTTTTCTATCGCAACAAGTACTTTCAAACTTAGTTCTGTCTGTTTAAAACCAGCCACAACACAAGTTTGTCACACATTGCAAACATCTCTTTCCTGAATTTTAAACGAGTATGTGTTTACTTTAATTGAATAATTGTTACTTGTTTTCAGTTCATTATATGTACATGTCGAATTTCAGACAACTCAAAGTCATTTGTCAACAAATTTCAGCTGTAACTTGAACAATCAGACTTCATAAATGTCTTATGCTTTTAGTCAACCAGATTGAAAGCCAATTTCACTAGTAAGATAATAACATATACTTTCTTAGAAGATCATTATTATTTTTAATACGTTTTTAGCTCAAATGAGCAGAGAGCTATTGGAATAGGGGATCTCCTGCGTCGTCCATCGTATGTCATCCGTGTGCCGTCAACAATTTGTTTCGTTCTCGTCCTGGAGACTTAACTTTGTATCCAATCTTAACCAACTTACATAGTTTGTGTATGACCATAAAATCATGGATGGGATTGTTATTGGGCCAGATCACACCAGTAACACTAAAGTTATTGCCCCTTTTTCATACAAAAATGCCTTTTTCCAACATAAAGACTTTTACGTCCAATTTTAACCAAAATTTTACAGTTTGTGTATGACCATCAAATCTCAGCAGACGCCAAAAATGGGCCAGATCGTGTTTCAAACACTGGAGTAATTTTTTATGACAAAATATACGAAAATGAACATTATTCAGGATAGAGACTTCATTTTTCATCCCATCTTCACCAATCTTGCATAGTTTGTCTATGACCATGAGATTACAGTTGAAGTCGAATATAATATAAACAAGATCGGACTAGAAACACCGGAGTTATTGCCCTTTGTTTGTGAAAAAAAAATGCAAAAGGCAGAAAATAAAATATTGTTTTGTTTCCCCTCCGGCGACTCATGCTAATTAAGGGTGGGTCGGTAGGTCGGAAAAATATTTTATTTGTATTCACAATAAGTCATTTTCAGTTATGTTTTCCTTATGTTCGAAGTGATACGTTATCGTATTAATTCTTAATATTATCGTTGTAGTAGATTCATAACATTCTGCTTATTTACGTAATACTATGTTCTAATTACCTTACAATAATTTATCAAAATTTAACAAGAACATACGTTAAAAACAAGAGCGTTAGTAATAAAAACTTGTTGAAACTAAGGAGTAATAGCATGACGTTGCAATTTGCCGGGCATCCAAAACAGAACACTGTTAGCAACAGCCACAGCAACGATGACTGTCAAACTGCGGCTAGCAGTTTGTAGCTGAAAAGCGTGTTACACGCTTAGCACGTGGATAGTGTTTAAAAGCATCAATATGTAAAACTGTATCTGAACAACGCAAATGATAGAGCATAAATGAATTAGCGTTCTTTGGAAATAAAAACAAATAGGACATTGTTCATTAATAAAAAGAAAGCAACACAACATTTTTGATAAATTAAAATAAAAAGAAAAGGCGCTATGTTTATTTACTTTCATTTTTGACAAGGACTTTAGTTCTGATAACTTTCATTCAAATGTTCCTCAGCCAAAGTTTTTGCATAATTCTAATCCGTGTGCAGTGATGAGTTTGAATAACACTTTCGTTAACTATTACTAGATCTAGTAATTTTAATTTTTTTAACATAATAAGACGTTTGATGCGATCAGTTTGTCGAGTTAAATGACGTCGTAATTCATATTCTTAGTAAACGGTTCCTTTCACCAAAATTATGATATTTATTAATCCCCCGCCGCGAAGCGGGAAGGGGGTTTATAGGAATGCCCTTCGTCCGTCTGTCCGTCTGTCCGCAACATTTTAGTGTCCGCTTCATATCTCCTATACCCTTTGAAGGATTTTTCTGAAACTTGGCTCAAATGTTTAGGTCATTGAGACGATGGGCAGAAGGCATGAGTCAGTCACGCCGGCTCAAGGTCAAGGTCACACTTGAAGGTCAAATATTCGAGCCTCTATTTCGTGTCCGCTCCATATCTCCTATACCCTTTGAAGGATTTTCATGAAACTTGGCTCAAATGTTAAGGTCATTGAGACGATGTGCAGAAGGCATGAGACAGTCATGCCGGCTCAAGGTCAAGGTCACACCTGAAGGTTAAAGTTTTGAGCCTCCATTTTCGTGTCCTATTTTCGTGTCCGCTCCATATCTCCTATACCCTTTAGGATTTTCATGAAACTTGGCTCAAATGTTTTGCTCATTGAGACCATGTGCAGAAGGCATAAGCCATTCACACCAACTCAAGGTCAAGGTCACACTTGAAGGTTGAATATTTGAGCCTGCATTTTCATGTCCGTTCTATTCTATATCTCCTATGCCCTTTGAAGGATTTTCATGAAACTTGCCTCAAATGTTTATCACAGTGAGGCAATGTGCAGAAGGCATGGAGCAGTCTTGCCACCTCAAGGTCATGCTTAAAGGTCAAATGTTTGAGCCTCCATTTTTGTGTCAGCTCCATATCTCCTATGCCTTTTAAGGAATTTCACGAGACTGATTAAGGTCAGTGTGATACTTCAAAGTCACCTTTAAAATCTAATGAAGGATCACGGCGGGGGATATAACTGTCCTTTAGACTGCCTTGTTTATATTTATTTACTATTCTAATTTGTAGTAATTGATTACAAATGCGGCTGTTAAAAACATGCATATCTATAACAAAGCACATACCTAACGCAAATGTGTTAAGGTCGCGGTGGCGAAGTGGATATGGTGTCCGGCTAGCGATCGGGAGGTCCCGGGTTCGAACCCCACTCCGGGAGCGTTCTCAAGATCTCCCCCAGAGACACCAAGTACTGGTTCTACCCAGGAAACGGACTCTCGAATGTCCCAATAAGCCTTAGGCTTTCGATGCAATCGAGCTAAAATAAATAGGTTTAAATTTAATGTGTTACAAATGACTTGCACCTTTACCAATTAAAATTAGAATGAGGGTGTGATAAAGTTTTTAACGACGACGGTCATTTGCATATTGGAAATTGTATGCATTTACATTGACTTACAGTTTGGCTCTTGTTTTAAGCTGACTCCTCCTGCGTCAAGATTTTATCGATAATGGACACTTGGTGGTTGTGCTCTAGAATCTGACACTGAATGTTATGGCGTCCTTTTCGTAAAAGCATACGTCAAAGTACACAGAATTACGTGTTACCGATAACTGTCCGTTTAAAGTCATTTTATAAGCGTCTTTTGAAAGTAACATTTGGACACGCTATTGGATTCTTTTTAAGGATTCAGAACCCCGCATTTTCACACACAAATAAAATAAAATGTTTTCTTTGGTCTATAATTTTTTTTGGGGTCGCAGCGATTTTGCAAGGTTGGTTGTGGGAGGGGAAAGAAACAATATTTTATTTTAGGCCAAAATGGACATTATTCAGGACAGAGACTTCATTTTTCATCCTATCTTCATCAATATTGCAGTTTGTCTGTGACCATAAGATTACAGGCTAAGTTGAATATAAACAAAATCGTGCCAGAAACATCGGAGTTATTGCCCTTTCTGAATTTTTTTTTACAAAAAATGGACATTATTCAGGATAGACTTCATATTTCATCCAATCTTGCACAGTTTGTCTATGACAATAAAATTAAAGGTGAAGTCAAATATAATCAAAATCAGGCCAGAAAACAGGATTTATAGCCCTTTGTTTGTGAATATACAAAAATGGACATAATTCAGGATAGACACTTCATTTTTCATCCAATCTTCACCAATAGACGCTTCCACAAATGTTAATCATATTCAAAGTAATCTTCAATATTATCCAATCATTGCACTTGGATATATTTCATACAAAAAAGCATGTGCATAATGTTAGTGATATTCAAATGAGCACATGGTAATGTTGTGATTTTCGATGAATGGAAAGTAATCCTTTAACAATAGCTGGGGAGGAGTTTCAACTATTTGTGGTAAAACACGGATCGGTCTATTGTGCAGTTTGTCTATGAACGAAAGATTACAGGTGAAGTCGAATATAAGTATGATCGAGCCCGAAACACCAGAGTTATTGCCCCTTGTGTGTGGAAAAAAACATGAACAAGTTATCAATGATTGGCTTGCACACACGATTTTTGATTCAATGTTGACCAAACTAACACAGTTTGTGCATGACCATAAAAATTGATTGATAAAATTAAATTGATTGATAAAATTTGATTTCCAACAGTTGCAAGACTTGCATGCAGTTATTTGTACATGCAACATTGACGTCTTCAGAGCCTGCATTAACACCATTTATAATAATTGGACAGAAAATTATTAAAGAAAAAGCAAAACTTTACCTTATAGCTAGCCATCGCAATTATCGCATTGCAACTAGTTCTCCAAAACTTTCTGCGAAAACGGCATCAAAATCTACAGTTTCTGCATTTTCCAGAATTGTCACTGACTTAATGAAAAAGGGTCCGGTAAGAATATCGAGAACAAGATTCTGTGTTTGATAAACACACATGCCCCCGGTTGGTGCTGGGTAGCCCATTTCTTTGTCCAAATTAGGTCAAGGTCAAAGTGAGGTTGGATGATATGGGTGGATTTGGAACGGTCATAAGTAAAAACTGTGTAAATATCCAAGTGTTGTAGTAAGCAGTGTTGGTGCTAGACGAAACGGTAAAATCTAGTTATTATAAGTCCAAATTAGTTCATGCTCAAGGTCAAAGTGAAGTTTGGTTATATGGGTTGATTGAGTATGGTCATAAGCAACAACTTTGTAAGTATCCAAGCGTTGTAGCAAGCGGTGTTGGTGCTTGACGAAATGGTAAAATCTAGTTAACCAAGAAACAGCCCATTTGAATTAGTCTAAGTGCAAATTAGGTCAAGGTCAAAGTAAGGTTGGGTGATATGGGTGGATTGGGAATGGTCATCAGTAACAACTGTGTAAATATCTAAGTGTTGTAGTAAGCAGTGTTGGTGCTAGACGAAACGGTTAAATCTAGTTAACCAAGAAATGGCACTTTTGAATTATTGTCAGTCCAAATTAGGTCACGGTCAAAGTAAGGCTTTGTGATATGGGTGGATAGGGAATGGTCATAAGCAACAACTGTGTAAGTATCAAAGTGTTGTAGTATTAAGTAAACGGTGTTGGTGCTAGACGAATCGGTAAAATCTACTTAACCTTGTCACGGACGGAAGGACGGACCACTATATGCCTCCTGCATCAAGATGTCGGGGGCATAAAAATGATTTGAGAACCATTAGCAAAAACAGCACACATCCGCTACCCAACTGGTACTTTAGTTTGCCCATTGCACTAACTGATGTTTTAAATTAAATCGATCCTATCCCCCTTTGCGTATTGTTCAGATGCCTTAATTTTCAAACCTGTCACAACAGCATGGTCTTCATCAGTTCTCAGGTGAGGGCTTTGGGCCATCATGGCCCTTTTCTTTCATTTTTTTAAAGCAGTGGATGACGGATTAAGTGGACATAATTTTCTTGTATAACTTTTATATGTATATTTGCTTGTGTTATTTATTTGTGGTAGATAAATGCCGTAATTGTCTTCATGATTTTAAGCTTGACTATTCGAAGAATAGGTGAGCTTTCCTACTCAACCTTTCGTCGGCATCCACACTTTATTCAAGTTTACATTCAAAAGTCTTGTAACTTCAAAACTACATAAGTTATTTACTTGAACATGCAATATACATTTGTCATTAACTCCAGCATCAGGTGCAACATTCCTCATAACTCAGTTTTGTATTTTGATAGAGATACTGGTATGCCATTTTTTCACATAGCTTTTAGTTTTTATCCAAATGTCTTGTAATTTCAAAACTTCATGGAATGTACTTTTGTCATCAACTTCAGCAAGTGCAACATTCCCCATAACTCTGTTGTGTATTTTGGCAACGCTATGTCCCTTTTCACATAGAATCTTGTATTAAAATTTTTATTCAAAAGTCTCATCACTTCAAATCTGCAAAAGTTATTCGCTTGAAACCATGATTATACCTTTATCATCAACTCCAACATAAAGTGCAACAATGCCAAAATTATTATGCCCAATCCATAACTCAATTTTGTAATCTTTTCTCATAGATTTTCACTGTTAAGTTTTTGTTCAAATGTCTAATTTCTAAGCTTCATAAACTTGTAATACATCTTTGTAATCAACTCCAGCATCAGGTGAAACAATCTCTTAAACTCTGTTTTGTATTTTGACTGAGGTGTGCCCACTTTTCATATAGATTTTAGGATTGTATTTCAACAAATTTATGCCCCGTCCTCCCAAAAAATGTACCAACTGAAATGCTTCAAATAGTCGAGCGATCTGTCCTCTGACAGCTCTAGTTTTCTTATTTGATGTGTTGTTTATATTTGTACCATTAAAGAGAATAAGATAAAAAAGGAGCTTATTGTTTAAGGTAAATAGCCCATGGTCAGGGTTTTGTCAATCATCTTAATTCAATCTGACAAAATGCAAATAAATTTCAATGTCGTGTAGTGATATATATGTACAAGGGATACACATGAGTCTAAAGCCTCGGTCAGAACCGGGTTGCGTCAACCTTACGTCAAGCTTGCGTTGAGATTTTTGTCAAAAACATGTGTCGGACCTTCGACGCCCGTGCATGTTTTTCTCGATCGAAAGGTTGCCACAACAACCACAGTAATCCTTCAAAGCATGCCAGACAAACCATGGGCAAACCTTTCTAAGATTATTGTTCAAATTGAATTTTTACACAGACTAGTGATGGGTACATGTAGAAGGGCTGTCACTCCTTAATAAGGGAATGGGGCCCTGGCGAAGGGGAATTTTCCCATTTTTTTATTTTAGGGCATTTTTTATGTATATTACATTTTTAGCTCGACTTTTCAAAATAAAAAAGGCGGGTTAATCTCATCACCCTGTCGTCTGCATCAGTGTCTGCGTTATTTAAGTGCATTTCTCAAAAACTGTGAAAGGTATCCATTTGAAACTTTCAATACTTGTTCACTATCAAAATGGTACTCCATTACAACAAGGCAGACAACCCGTGATTTGTATTATCTGCCCTTGTTTGGACTTGCAACTTGGAATATTTTGACAGTTTTTTGGTAAATATAAAATTCCTCAATACCTATCAAAGACAGTAAATTGAAACTCAAGGTACTTGTGTATGGTGCTGACACCATTCTGCAGACAAGAGGAGGTAACTCTTTCAAGGATTTTGCTTGAGTAATTGCCCATTTTCCAACTTAGAAATATTGCTTTAGGTCAAATTTCACAATAGTACTTGATCACAGTGATGAACTTATTCTGTAGAAAGAGGTTGTAACTATATCAAGGATTTTGGTGGAGTTATTGCATTTTTTTTCAAATTAGAATTTTTTTTACTTTAGGTCAAATTTCTAAACATCTATAAACGGTATTGACTTGAACTTGAAAATACTTCATCACAGTCATAAACTTATACTATATACAAAAGCCTAGAGTACAAATATGAGAAAGTCGAGCATCCAGCACCTGTAGGAGGTGCTCTTGTTTATATTGTATTTGTAATACAACATTAATGAATTGTTTTGCCACAAATAATAATTTAGATTATTCACAAACTTGGTTTGATGAAAAATTGCTGGGACTGTGTACAAAAATCTTAAGTCAATTTTTGTCCGATTTCGGTCGAGTTTTTTTTTCAAAATAAATCTTACATTCTGAGGGGAATTTTAAGGTGAATACAGTGGAAAAATATATACTTTTTTAAGCAGGCAAATTTTGGACCCAACTTCAGTCAAGTGTAGTCTTGAAAATGACAGCATTTCATAAATTTTGTGGAAAGTAATGACAAATTCAAGGCATGACAAAAATGACGTGGCAATGTAATAACTATTCTAGCCATTATCGACTCTGGGTTCCAAATTGCGAGCTTCGGCCTAATTAAGAATGCATTTCCTGCACAAATACCACCTGATACTAGTTAACATTTGTACAAGGTAGCAACAGATTTATCTAATGCATGCTAGAGCTATTACTTGACCATTTAATAGCTCCTTAGCCCATTATTGACATCAAATTCATAACTAGTAACTATGACCTTTGACCTGGGACCACAAATCATGCCTGTGAATTTGACCATTAAACACATGCAACACATTGCCATGTCATAGTCAACATTTGAATTAAATATTAAAAGACTATTGCCAAAATTAGTGAATGCAATTTAATTTTACAGTCTAGCCAACAGAAGACTCAATAAGTATGTAGCCTTTCACATGCAGCCAGAGTGATGCAACTATCAATATTCCCCCCCCCCCCCATAGGCATATACCATAATGCGGGACCTTAAACATTAATGTAAAACTGTAATGAGGTATATTTTATCATGCTTAAAATACCACTGTCTACCAGCTTGTCACCCAGCATCTCCCACTGTGGGTATTTATACAAAACTGCTTGGCTCTAAGGTGGTGAATAAGACCCCCAAAAATAAACTTAGTCTGATTTTTGCTGGGTCAGCCCGCCCACCCACCACCCCTTGGGAAAAATTGATAGGTGCATGACAGTGAGCTCAGTATTGGTAGTCTCTTATCACAATAACGATGTGCATCATCAGTTATCACAATAACGATGTGCATCATCAGTTATTTTTCTAATCATTTTGCGAAATGTACTTTAATTTTAAATTCGGAATTTTGAGAGCAAGAAATGCCAAATTGGGATAATGAATGAATATCAAGTTTGGTGACAAATTCACATTTTGCTAAACAAAATATGGTGATTTTGAATGTTTTTGATTAAATAAATCTTTTTTATGAATTCCGAAAAGGGAAATGTTTGTAAGAATTGGGAGAACAAAATTCTGCTGAGAAGGAGCCAGATAGTCAGACCTTTGAGAATGGTAGCAAAATGTCTGGCTTTATACAATAAGTCATACTCAAACATTTATTTTACAGGAATCTTCAATCAAAACATAAGGTGTTTGAACATCAGTAATTCTTAACATGTGCATAAAAGATGTCAATGTAATAAATTCAAGCATGTTTAATGTAAGAACCATTTTAATAGAAACAATCACAAAACAAATGAGACTTGTTGTGGGAAACCTGGGCTGAATGTATGTGCGTAAAGTGTCGTCCAGGCTAATCCAGGACGGCACTTTTCGCTTTTAGGACGGCACTTTCCGCTTTTATGGTATTTTCTCTTTCAAGGAAGTCTCTTCTAAACATAAATCCACAGTCGGCAAAAAGTGCCATCCTGGATCCGGGACAAGACTTTACGCACATGGATTAAAAATAGCCCAGTTTTACCACGACACGCCTCAAATGTGGATTACATTTTTAAGAAACAACATCGTATTAAATCTATAGTTTCGGAGACACTAATTAATTATATTAAAATTATTACAAGCTGCGTTTTTTTACATAATTTCATTAACATTTATAATACCACGTTAGAAATAAATGGATGTCATCAAATAACAGAATAAGCATAAAAAACGAAAGTACAACAAGCACGTCCTTATAGAAAAAAAGAAATCTTTGGCCAGGAAAACTACCCGTATAAACTGTTGTTTACTTTTGAAGATTACAAACAGTACCTTAGAACAGGTAAAATAACCCTGAATATTGATCATTGTTACATAATAATTTTTAACAAAAAGGCCCCTGTGATGAATAAATGAAATGCACGTCATCAGTAATTTTCTAATTAATAATACAGTGGGAATATGAGACACAACAATATAATATTCAGGAAAATGTAAATTGCGACGGTCTTTAAATTACTCAAACTTTTGTTTTCAATACAGCTTACATTAATTTACTAATAATATTATTGGAATACATGTATAAGACTCACCAAAATAATATTCTGTAAATGGTTAGTTAAGATGTTACTCGAACGTTTATGATCAGTACAGCTTATAAATGTATACACTCTGGGCGCTGTAAATTGCGATTACCAGAGTTTGCCCATCATTTGACTCACAATTTTCTAATTTTCTCGTTCACAGCAGTTGAAATACTCTTCGCCTAATTTCTTCAAATCACCACCTCTATTAACAGTAACTTCTCACTATTGCAGTAGTTCAATCAAACATCAGTGAAGAAATCCTTCAACAAAACAGTGGTTGCACAAACATTTAATTATGAAGTATTTTGATCATTTGTTTGTCTACTGATTATTTGCTTTTGTGCTCGTGGCATCATCAGGCTTTGTCACCATATTTGCTTCATCTTTTGATTTTACGGTCACAACAGTTACCTTGTTTGATGCTTCACTTTTGTCTTCCTTCTTTTCTGCAGCCTTGCTATCGGGCTTTTCATCTTCTTCTGGGATTGGGGACGGTGTTTTGTGCCTCTCCTGATTATGCAACGATGTCGACGAAGACTTTCCAGTGTCTATCAAGGATAAGCTTATAGACCTTAGTCCAACTGGTGACTTCTCTATTTTGTCGTTCAGTCTCTCGAGGTTAAGTCTGATCTCTTCGATAGCATCTACAAGCATGTCAACCTTTGAAACTAAAGCTTGCTGCTTCTTTTCTTCTCTTACTGCGTCTTCTTCATCTAGAAGCTTGTCCTTTCTCAACAGTTGCTTACCCTTCTCCAAAAGCATCTTCTTGGCTTCCGGATATTCCTCTAGAGCTGACCACAGATCGTTCTTAGTGAGACAGAAGAGATCTGAGTAACCAACAGTTTTTACGCTTGCCGTTCTACGGTTCCCGGTCTTGTTGCCAGCTATGTTCAGGACACTGATCTCACCAAATACTGCTCCATCAGACAGAGTAACAAACACCTTCGTCCCATCTTCTGATACCACCTGCAGTTTGCCACCTTTGATAATGTACATTTCCTTACCGATGTCCCCTTTTCGGCAGATAAAATCACCAGGGCTATAGACTTGTAACTTCAGTTTTAACACCAGCTCCACTAAAAGTCCCGGCTCACAATCCTGAAATATTGCCACTCTTCTCAATGTAAGCACATGAACATGGATTGATATTTCAGCACGTAATTTATCAGGAAGGAACATGAGAGACTCTCTGTCATCTATCGATTGCTTATTGTTCCATGTGTAGTCAAACCACTTGATGACGCGTGCCTGCAACTCTGCTCCAATGCCTCGATGATCCATGTAACTCTTAACATTGTCAACTTTGTTCTGAAATTCTGTCCTTGAGGCATTCATATGGTTGATCATGGCACCGACATTACCGAAAATGGTAGCAAAAATGAGCACACCGATGAGAGAACACATGATACAAAACCAAGTCTCCTCTGGGGTTCTGGGTTCGGGGGTGTCTCCAATAGTAGTTAGTGTCAATGTAGACCAATAAAAGCATGTGGAGTACTGCTGCCAAAACTTTGCATAGGCCGGATTATTGACAGCAGATGGGTACACCCAGTCATCGGTACCAAAGCCTATTATTTCGCTTATTTTGAAGTAGAAGCATCCAAACCAGTGAATGATGATTATGATGTACAAGATCAGGTTTGAGATGCGAATAAGGTTGGGGTAGTTTGTGTGGGTCTCGGCCATGTGGAAGAACTCTTTCAGTCTCCAAATTCGGACTAGTCGGTTAAATCGTAGATATGCCATGTACCTAAGTACTGGCACAATGTACAACAGATCAAATGGCAGTAGACTGAGGATATCTAACACAAACTTTTTCGACTTTATATACTTTTTTGTTAACCTGGGCACATCTCTTACGAGCAAACCTTGTTCTAGAAAACCTGAAAATATGCAAAACAATAATGAGGTACCTTTTGAAATATAAAAACAAATTCAGAATATTCGCACACAAAAATTCAGCTAATAGTTCAAATATACAGAACAAATTTATGTAAGCTATGAATTTCACATATAAAACACATACTTGTATGCATTTTATGTCAATTTTGTTTTAGAACAACTTTCTGTTGTAACCATTACATTTTGTATTATTTTTTTCTCTCATAATATTACAACATTACACTACAGTCGTCATATCATGCAGTCTTCAATGTATAGTTGAGAAACCTAACTAGCCTATTACCTGAACAGTTGTCAATAAGAATATACTGGTATGCAAATAACAGTATTCCACGGAATGGAAAAGTGACTATTCAATTACTGAAATTGGTGTTTGATGCCATCCCTCAAAATACATAGTCAACTATGACGTCAGCAGATGTCGATACATTAACTTACAGATCCTTGACTTGCAGAACATATCACACAGGTAAAGGGTGTCACAGATATAGTCGAGTGTCAGAAACACTGGCAAGTACAGCTCATGGGGCTGAGGGAACACACATCGCATTATGATGATCATTAGGTTGTAGAGAACGGAAAGCATCGTCACCATTGACCAGTAGTAGTAAGCGGTACTTGAAGGGTCACAAGTGACAATCTTCCAGAAGCTGGAAAAAATTAAAAGGGGAATTTCAAAGATCACATGCAGAATTGAGATTAGTGATAATGCCTGGATAAAGCATTATGTAACAAACTTCTGCAACAGGTATATACAAATTGGACCAGCCCATATATTCAGAGTGGATGTGTGCTGTGGATATGAGTAAATTGAAGGAATTGAACAAAATAAATTTACCACCTATTTTACATACCTATGTTTGTAAATGCTTAACAGATAATCAGATTTTGTGCACCTATCAATATTCCCCCCCCCCCCGGGGGGGTAGCGGCGGGAAAACCCCGGGGAATTTGACTAATCGTATTTTTGGGGGTCTAATTCCCCACCCTGGAGCCAAGCTATTTTTGTCTAAATCCCCTCAATGGGAGATGCTTAACTGATGAATCAAATGGCCCAGGGGCCAATATAAACCATGATCTAAAACAAAGTCTATTTCCCGGGACCCAGAATCATTTTGCGTGTCAAATTCCCGCCTGTCAGGAATTGCTTTCAGTCTTAAGTCCTGTATATGCCCGCCGCTAGGGCTGCTGCGAGTATCCGAGCACTTATAATCACGATTTTGGGCTGGGAATCGAGAACGAATACTTGCCATTTCAGAGATCGTTAAATTGCGATCTTAAATTTGATATTTTGCCTTATATTGATTTTCATAAAATTAGTTAATACACAAAATAAACCCTTTTGAGACATTATATTGCAGTTTAATGTGTGTGCATGTCTTAGTTTTCCAAATAGCAGAATGTAAACACAAGTCACGTGACAAGTAGAGCTGCAATATCAGGAGCGTTACATTCAATGTTTTTTTCAAAACCTGCATTGTTCAAGTCACCAACATAAAATAATGCAAGTTTTGCCCAAGTTAGCCTAAATATGCGCAGGTGCACGTAAATCCCAAATCAATTTAAAAAGATAAGAAAACATGAATGTGAAACTCCTATCAAAACAATCGTGCCATACACAAGCTTAAGTACATGACGTATGGCGGCAATCATGAAACATCGACTATCTCCGGAATGCTCCGTAAGATAGATCTCGTATCTATCATGGAGCCATCTTGGCTTGATACACCCAACATGTGATCCGCCTGTGTTATAGGGCTATACACGACGCGCTTTGAAATAGCACCACATTTTATGGCGAAACGATGATAAAAGAAGAAAATTGGGTGTATATTTTAAAGGCATCTTGACCTATTATCGAAAAGGCTTACTATGCAAATATAATTTCAAGAAATTATAATACAGTATCGAAACTAGACTTAATAGTGAAACAGATTTAAAGTTAAATTACACTGATAAAATAAGGTTTTGAGGAAGAATCAAATAAAGATAATGAAAATATCTACACAATACAGACTGCCATTGCGTTTTACTACTGGCTTAGGAATCCGAAAAGGCCTTATTTGTCAGGTAAAATTCATGTTTTAATAATTTATTTATAATTTTTTGTAATTTAATGTATTTATTTTATAAATTTTATGTTGTTAATGTTATTATCATAAAGTATTATGATATTCTTCAGTGTGTCCAGTTCGTTAATTTGTATACAATAATTTAATGTATGCAATTCAATAGTACTTCTGTTATTGTTATTATTATATTTTTATATCATTTGTTACATTGTATTCATTAACTTTTATCTAATGTCCATGGTTTCTTATTAGTAATTTACCATAAGTTAATCTGATTATAGTGTTTTTGCCGCAATAATATTGTTACTTAATAATCTATGAATAGCTGGCATAATTTTTGTTAACTAGTACAACTAATTACAGTCTAAATACCATTATACTATTACTTTGTGTTAATGTTTACCTATACATCGCATGCTGAATTACAAAATGTTCCTTAAAATTTAGTCAAAGGTCTCTTTTTTACAGGTGAACTGAGTTTTGCAAGTCTATGATTAATATGGTCACCTCCCCAAGAATACCAAACCTGGCTGTGACTGGTTTCCCTACAAGAGCTCAATGAGAAACTTCAGTTTAGAAACTACCGTATTTACCGTATGTATTGGGACACCCGTATTTTTCCGAAAAATAATTATTTTTTGAGTCCCTTAATATTGGGACACTTTTGAATGTGGAATTTTTTCTTGTCCTTAAATGTTGGGACACAAAAATATAATGGTAAATTGTCTTCAATTTTGCAAGTTTAAAATAAATATCTCTCGATTTCAATATGATCAGAGTAGTATAGATCTACTGTGCACCGTATATTGCAATAGATATGCTGCAAATAATAAGAGTGTACCCCTTTTATATAATAAAAACTACAAAGACTACCTTTTTCAAAATTTCAGTGCATGTATTACGTAATGCGCGTAAAATGATATTCATATTAAATAATTTATTGAACTTCTTACAACAAACGATAAAATTGTCAATTAATGTCAATTAACAGTTAACAGTATTAGGGTAACTACCCGGTAGTATGTGATAATTGTCGGGCCTCTCATGAAGCCAATTAGTGTGCCACAGCGGCGTTCTTATCGCTAAACAAACGCGTCTAGGGCCTGTTTAATTGACCCGTGGTGCAAACTGTGTACTAACGCACTATACTACCCGGTGTTCTTAATTGACACGCTCCACTCAGTTAAGCATGCGGTATAACGACGATCGGTGTGTGTGTGAAAATACATTGGGTCGAATATTACCATATATTTTGGGACACATTTTAGGGAATTATTTTTTTTTATGACCCATTATATTGGGACAAGAAAAGTTGTAATTATTTTTAAGTGTCCCAATACATAGGGTAAATACGGTAGACTTGACTGTAAATAATATGTCAGACCAACCAAATATTATCCGAGGGTATAATGAATGACTGCCAGTTGTATATAAATATGACGAAGATACTATGATAAAGTGTTAATTGAAATGAAAGGAACATAGGTTGAATTTACCATCATGTACTGTTACAATTTTAAGCTGTTTTCAGCTTCTCTGTCCTGAACGTGCAATACCGTAATGATGTATTTGAAACACATATATTTTATAACTGGTTATACATTTATATAGCGTTGAATAATGCTTTGATATGTTTCCCATGTAAAATGTATATTATAATATTAATCTAATATTTTTATATATTAAGTTATAATATTACTGTAACCATCATTATAACAAATGCGATAGAGGGAAATTATAATTAATATTTTCAAAACAAAAATCACTTACAAACTTGAGGAGTGATGCGAAATAAATACATATATTTTTATGTGCCTGAACTGTCACAAGATGACAATGTTGAACTGTATGGACACATCCAGCAGCTACATTTTGGAATTAAATTTCTATAAGGAAGTAAACAACCCAGACAGGACATTTTCTTAATACGATAGTACTCAGTTATATCTAGCCACTAGAAACACATGAAATATGCCTTTATAAACAACATTACCAAGGCATAAAAAAAAATATGTTTGTTTCAGGTAACATGCCCAAAAAAATCAGGGTAGGTAGGTAGGTAAAATATTGTGTATAAGTGGATACTATCAAAACAAAACACATATTTATCCAAAAATACATTTAATTATTGAAAAAGGTAAATAAACCAAAAATCTATCTGACAAACCCAATAAAATGTTCCAGGGTCGGGGCATTTTTTTAGGGTAGGTCGGGTTACCTGAAACAAACATATTTTTTTTTTACGCCCTATTATACTTTATTTAGTGATGTATCTGCAATGACGAAATTTGAAGGAAGCAGTATGCATCTATACTGGTGAGCGAGTATTTGTCGGATGAAATATTTCGTGACAGTTTTAATTCATGAACAAACTCAACGATAAAAACTCGCATGTTACATCCTGGGTTCATCACCAGTTTGCCTATGTAAACAGAATAATTATATCACTTGTGCGCATGCACAACAATAGAGGCTCAGAAAGGGGTACATAAAACACGGTCTTTTTCATTTTGACAGTAGTATTTTCTGGACGTTTTTTTAAATGTGAAACATACGGAAAAATGCTTTATTACTTACTTTAAGCTATATTAGAAAACAAATAAATTATCAGATGCGTAATTTATATCTGAATAATACCACTTTATCAAATGATTTAATAATAACTAGAGAATATAAGTAAGGTTTTGAAACAAATACGGAAGCATGACGTTTTGAACAGTTTACTAGACGTTACGTATCTATGTAGCTACTACGCACGTCCTTAACGTCGTTAGCGGGTTAAAAAATGTTCTACCAAAGTTCGTCTGCTATAAAAAGCAGACGGCCAAAACTATCACAAACACTGTCTTTCCCCAAATTGGGATTTTATCACGCATGCGCACATCGTTTTACTTCCCCAGACGACAGTTGCATGCGTTTCAGACAATCAACGTAAACATTTGGGTTTTAACCAAAAAATAAACTCACTTTTTTTTGTGAAGAAAAACAAAACATACTTGAAAATATAAGCGTTTACTTGTATTATGATGATAAAATACGAAAAGCGGTTACGAAACATAAATATTTAAAAACGTCCGGATAATACTACTGTCCTACACTCGCTAACAAGTATAGTGTAATGAAATAGTGATAAAGTAAATCACTTTATTTGTTGTAATTGTTTTTAACAAATTATAACCGTTTAATATCAATTTTCTCCTGAAATCAAACATGAAAGTGACATTTACACAAAATATGAAATATAATAATTTGTACTCATCTGGTTTATTAACTATGTTTAGGTATGCTTTTATATGTGCAATGCTGTTAAACAAAATGAAGTACTGTGATTATTTTGTTTTGTGTTACTATTATTTAAATTAATTCCCAAACTGGATTGACATAATTACTGTCAGTTGAATACATGGTCAGTGGGGATAAATGATTTTATTGATCTTAAGGTAGATATTTTTCAGTATTTTCTTGCATTCCAAAGTTGTTTTGTGATGTATTTTTTTTTCAAATAAAAAAAAGTGCTTTTGAAGTTAGCTTATCGAAAACAAGTGGATCAAAATGATGCAAGGCACATTATTTGCTTGAGTCAGAAATGAGAAAATTGCAATTTGCTTGCATCCAAAAGCAGGATTCGGCATCAATTGAAATCCCTATCCAAGACTGCGTGTCCATAGTATTAAAGTGAGTGGCTTTCTTATAATACATTTGATTAATATTTTCAGGAGTGGGTTGCTAATATCATTGTGCAAATCCAAAAATTGAAGTCATATATGAGCTAATTTTCAATACACAATTTCATGCCGAAATGGCAGGTTCATTTTACATTTGAAATGTGGAGGACAATTGATAAATAAGTATGGATACAACTTTAATATTACAGATTCATCAATCAGTATATTTGACAAAAGCAAAATTTGGTAGGTAGTTCAGCCTATATTTAAGAAAAAGAAAGCAAAATAGCAGTTACACATTCTGCATAAACTTGAAACATCTTTACCTGTGGACAAGTTACATTACGATCAAGGTGTTGAGTGAATTATGTCAAAAGCACCATAACTATGAAACACTAGTACCAGTATGTATGATTCAGTGTTCCACAGAAATGATGCTGAAGATAACTCAGCATATTTCCAAACTCCAGTTGGCTTCAAATTTAGCTGAATATAACATTATTCCACAGCCGAATGGCATCACATAGTATTTACCGTACTGTTATTTGGGTAATTATTAGCCTCGATCACTTTATTTATAATGATTCCCAATAATTTACAACATTTTCGTTTGCATTTGTTGATCGGAATTTCAATACTGTAGCTTATGGGCGCTGCCATTTTTGATGATCATGTGATTAAAAGTAGTCCAAAATGTCTTATGATGTACCAGAGGCTATTTATATTTAGAATCGCCTGTGTACCCAGAGTGGTATGGCGGAACAACAATACAGCAAACCACCAGAAAAAAATTAAATCCCCAGTGTGGAAATACTTCGATATTTAAAAAAAAATGACGAGAAGAAGGCGATAAATTGGTTTAATATGATAAAGTTATTAGTCTTCATGACTCATGAGAGTGTTTTCCTGTATCACAATTTGTAACAGCTGATTCGTGGTTCGATCTGTGAATTGTAAACCCGGACTCGTGGATCGGATCAGATCATCACTTACCCAACAATCCACAGCTCTACCCGCAGCTCCCCCCCTGGGGGAAAATATTGAAAGGTGCACTTGTTGTTAAATTTTTGGGGAAGGAACATTTACGTGTCAGTGTCTGAAAGAACCCTTTTCAGGAATGTTCAGTATTTAATAGTCCCTGAAGTAATATAGTAGTAAACTATTAACATCCATATGGACATTATATATTTATACAACGTATTTAATGTTTAGTACTATATAAAATTGTCACATGGTGTGTCACGTCAACAATATTTACCACATTCAATGATGGTTTACTGTCCTTTACTGAATGGTAAAATATTTCATATCTGTGCTTACTTTCTAGTCAAGATATCTCGGAAGTGATACACAGGTGCCTCGTTTTCAACTGAAGATGAACGTCCTGTAACTGTGAAACGCTCCAAAAAAGAATCCTTTTCTCCTGTTTGTACGTTGGTCTGAATAAAACAGGAAAGAGAAAATTAAATTATTCATGCTTTTGCAGGAAACAAGAGGCACGCATCACTCCAATGGCTTATTAAGTAAGGAGTGTCCATAGGGAAACAACCCTGATATGCTATATAAGACAAACCGGCCCCGCCTCTGGCAGCCTCGTTTTTTCAATGAATCAAAATAAACTCAACGTATTTTGTTAGAGAACTACCTAATAAACATTTCTGAGAACTTATTTTGAAATCCAGGCATTGGTTTTTGGCATGATGAAGATCTTTAATGTTTTAAATATAGCCATATTAGGAAACATGGCCAAGCCCCCTGGTGGCCATTTTTTAAACAGACCACAGGAACCATCTGAGCAACTTTAGTAGAGCACCACCCAAGGATCATTTCTCTGAAATTATTTGAAAATCTACACAGGGGTTTAGGAGATGTTGTTTAAAGATTTTTCTATTTATAACTCTGGCTGCCACCTTGTCAGCGGACCGGAACCATTTGAGCAACTTTGGTAGAGGACCACCCAAGGATCATTGCTGTGAAGTTGCTTCAAAATTTGGCCCAACGGCTTGAAAAGAAATGTTGTTTAAAGGAAAAGTTAAAGCATGCATGCTCGACGAACCAACCACCATGGCAAAAGCTCGCTGGCTTTCAGCTAGTGGAGCTAAAAATTACCCAATGGTCAGACAAAAAAGAAACAAGATTCTGTGTTCAATAAACACACATGCCCCCGGTTGATGCTGGATAGCCCATTTCTTAGTCCAAATTAGGTCAAGGTCAAAGTGAGGGTGGGTGATATGGGTGGATTGGCAATGGTAATAAGTAACAACTGTGTGAATATCCAATTGTTGTAGTAAGCGGTGTTGGTGCTAGACGAAATGGTAAAATCTAGTTAACCAAGAAAAGACACTTTTGAAATATTATAAGTCAAAATTAATTCAAGGTCAAGGTCAAAGTGAGGTTGGGTGATATGGGTGGATTGAGGATGGTCATAAGTAACAACTGTGTAAGTATCCAAGTGTTGTAGCAAGTGGTGTTGGTGCTACACGAAATGATAAAATCTAGTTAACCAAGAAACAGCCCACTTGATTTATTCTAAGTGAAAATTAGGTCAAGGTCAAGGTGAGGTTGGGTGATATGGGTGGGTTGGGAATGGTCATAAGTAACAACTGTGTAAATATCCAAGTGTTGTAGTAAGCGGTGTTGGTGCTAGACGAAACGGTAAAATCTAGTTAACCAAGAAATGGCACTTTTGAATTATTATAAGTGCAAATTAGGTCAAGGTCAAAGTGAGGTTGGTTGATGTGGGTTGATAGGGAACGGTCATAAGCAACAACTGTGTAAGTATCCAAGTGTTTTAGTAAGCTGTGTTGGTGCTAGACGAAACGGTAAAATCTACTTAACCTTGTCACAGACGGAAGGGCGGATAGGGCAATCACTATATGCCTCCATCATCAAGATGCCGTGGGCATAAAAATGTTGCTACAGGGTTGTCATTAAGATTTTTTCAAGAAGGCTCAAATACCAAAGAGGCCAAGGCTTCAAACCTGGAAGGTGCGAGTGATTTAGGATATCGGGGTAAGCTCCCTCTCCCTCGAAAAATTTTGTAATTTAGATGCACAATCCGAGCACTGAGCCATTTTGGACACATGATTCATGATAGTTCGATGTATGAAAATTACCCTTTGTTTTACTTAATTTTAATAGTTCAGATTTTGTATAATCAATTATAGAAATAACATTTTTTTTAAACGAAGGAAAAAAATAATAACACTGTTAGTGTGATTTTGTATGACTTGACTTTTTAAATTTATAACACATTTTAAATGTTTTTTACGGATTGAACAACCCGTAGATTAACAGTATAACACTTTCTGGAATTCGAAAATTAAATGATACATTCATTATATTTTGTTAATTATTAATTCATAAAGTTTGTTTTTATAAATAAAACACTGTGTTCAAATTACCTTGCAATTATTTTTCCAATTTGAAGAACAATAAAATCCATTGAAAACATGAATGATTAATAGTAACACCTGTTTAAACTAAAAGTGACAGCGTGATGTCATCAATTAGATGGGCTTCTGAAGCCATTAGCAGCAGCCATAGCAATGGTGCTGTTTGACTTCAGAAGTCTTTGATGTGACTTCTCAATTGGGGCTGTTTGCAGCTATTAAGGGTGTAACATGCTCAGCTCAGCACATGGTCAGTGTGAAAAAGCATCAATCAATACTACTGTACCTGAACAATGCAAGCACTGTCAATAGAGCAATGATGAATTTGTGTTCTAGGAGAAAAATCAAGGGTGTCCAAAGTTCATAATGTTGCTTCACTGCATTTGATAAATTGGAGATTTGCATGGGTCAAAGAAATATACATGTATTGGAATTAACATTGAAACTGTGTTACTAGGGAAAACTTATTGGATATTAACATGAATATTTACATTCAATCTGGATTAGTGTGTGTTGAGGTTAAAGACTGGCTTTCTGAACAAGGTACACAATAATTTATTTTTAATTCTTTGAAAACTTGAGCCGGCCCATATCTCGTTTGAAACGGTCAATTTGGCCTGCTGCCGGCTCTTAATGACAACCCTGTGCTATTAAAGGAACTTATTCACAGATTACTACATTTACTATTTTCACTTCTTGTATAAAAAAAATAGATTCAGTAAGATTTTGAAGCAATTTTTTTTATTAATTGTTATGGAAAAAATGTTTGATAAAATGTACAAAAAAATTTAACAAATGTATGTAATATCAAAACAAAACACAGTTTTTGAAGATGAATATAACTATTTCAGTTTGTTATTTTTGTTAATTTTTTTTTAGATTATTGGAAACTTGTGTTTTATCAAGCATTTTTATACCAACAACTACCCAGTGGTCGAAATTAGCACAAGCCCATAAGCCTTTGATCAGATTCTCAGTTTTATTTAGGTGGGCTTGAAAATTTTTCCCAAGTAATAATACAAGAATTCATGCTTGCATGGCCAAACTGCTTACAGGGGCGTAGCTTCCTTTAAGCACTATAGGCACGTGTCTACACATTTTTTCTAGAGATGAACAATTTAATATGCCAAAAATGCAATAAAAGAGGGGATATTTCTTGGTTGTGTTGATACTTCATTGTTTATCGAGTCGATTACGTCAATATGAAATAAATTTCATGAAACATACGCTTTTTAACAATATTTTGTAGAATCGGGGTTTAGCTGAAGTTAGTTGTTTGTATGAGTATAAACACTCCTGGCCCAAAATTATTGCTTACAGCGTCATTTTATAGATTCCACCTATTGTGCCTATACATTTTTTGAACCCAAGCTACGCCCCTGGCTTATTTCAATGATTGATTACTACTGGGTATCAGACACTGACAGTTGATTCTGTTTTCATTTCTTTGAATGATAAAGCAATTTATTTAACAAGACCAGGCTGCTATTAGAATCAAATCTGTTGAACAAATGAATATGGTTTGTTTTATATTCATACAGAAACAATTTAGATCAATTACAAGGCATTCAAAATGACTGTGACAACTGTAACAGAATAACACGTTTAATGTCTGAGCATGACTATATAAGACATATTTATTTTGAACTGGACTTAACATATTTTGAAATATGAATTATGATAACACAAATTGCAAACCACATAAGAGTTACAGTGTGGATTAAATGTTATCAGTGTTTTTTTTCAGTCCTTTGTCAATGGGGCCCGGGGCCTGTTGAATTGTGAAAGCGCCGTAATACCATATTTTGTGAAAATAATATTTCAACCTATTATATATGAAATTTTTATATCAAGGTTAAATCACACAATTTTAATTGAATGTGAACATATTATATGTTTTTTGTATAAACATCATTATCAGTCTAGCAGAAAACTTTTACGTGGAATAAAAATAAAGCAAACAAACCTCAAACATAAACTTCCTAGCAATTGTGAATTTTGGATTAAAATTTGTGAAAAAAGGGTACTTTTTTGCTTTGTGATTAGGGCCCTATTTCGACACCAAATTGGCTTGAAAAAAATACTGGTTATAAAATGTGAAATATGTGATTTTCATTATTTTAACAAAAACAAAAAAATCAACTCATGTTGCGAACATTATAAATGGATGTTTCTTTTTCCTAATTAATTTCTATTTGGCGGACTGATGCTTTTAACTATGGATTATTATAAATAATTGCACACATTTTGCTACACATATAACCAAAAACAATAAAGCGCACGTTTACCTGCAGATTAATTTATATTTTATTTAATTTACATGGTCATTAAAAATTGTATTCGAATGCCAAAAAACATATCGTAAAAATCACTTAGACTGTGAACAAGTCCCTATAAAAAGATCTACTTTCTATACCGTACTGCCTGATATTTATTTCAAAGTATGATTTGTAGAACTATTCCATTGATCACTAAAGTTAATAAACAAGACGTCTTATATGCATCTCATCATCTACATGCATCCAGGGGCGTAGCTTCACATAGGCCGTGTAGGCCGCGGCCTACACTTTTTCCTAAACAATCAAAAAGATAAAATGCCAAAAATGCCAATGCAAAAATCAGAAGCGGGGTGGGGTGGTCAGTGGAAAATCAGAAAAAAGGTATGGCAAGAATAGACCATTCAGGCAGTGATTGTCATTTATTTGACTGGCTGTTTTGCTTGGAATCTACATGTATGAAACGGTCGATATATAGTCTATAACGATAGGAAGAGTGCGAACGACGGGAGTTCGAATATTTGTAAAGTTCGTTTACGCCGTCTTTTAGAAATGGAAATATGCATCTTGGGTAATGAAGATCGGTACTCTGCGCAACATTTATTGCCTTCAAAACTACCTGACATACAGGATGATACCCTGCCGACAATATATGTTGCCTTTGCCCCCGATCTTCCTGAAATATATGGGACATTCGAGTCAGAAATTGCTAGATGGAGAGTCAGATGAAGCATGACAGACAGGATGCCTTCCAGACTCCAAGACACCCTTTAGGTGACGTGCAAGGCCCTGTATCCTTGCGTTTGTGCCATAATTTGGGGTCTTTTTGACCATGCCGCCGAAGTCAGCAACATGTGAAAGGTCATTTAGTGGAATGAAGCGAATAAAGAACTATTTGCGATCAACAATGACGTCTGATGAAGATGTTGAAACCTGATGTCGCTTGATTGTTCCTCTTTTTTATTTGCCTTGGTCAATGATGTTTGTGTATTTCAAAACCATTAATAAGGTATACACATGTATAAAATAGCGTTAACAAGTCATGGATGCCTGCAACTTCTAAAATTTGCCCGAATTTTACTTTGAAATATTGTGAAATATGGTGTTATTTTAAATTGAAATACACTTGTATCAATAGAACTACCAGTATACTACGCTATAGTATGTTGTTATCGCTTGATGATAAGACACATTTTGTCATACGTTAAATTAAAATTGAATTTTTTTAAATTACAACAAAAGGTTAAAATATGATAATACTAATTTTTTAAAGGTATTTCAATGAAGAGCAGTTGGTCCTTGAACACCAATGATGTACTCAAAGCAGTGTTCTGCAGTGTATTTGGACTATTGCGGACAAGGGCCCTATAGGCTTGAAAAAGTGGGGACAAATTACAAAAATGTATGGACACAGACAAAAAAAGTTTTACGTCTCATGAATATTCCCAAAGCAGATATTTGTTTTGAAAAGCACGTACTAGCTGTTTTAGTTAATGTTCGTTTTTCTTTTCTGTTAAAAAAAGGATTAATACATAATATCGTGTTCTTAATTAATTCCTTAAGTTCTGTTGATCAAGTTCATTAAGTTCTGTTAAACTGCATTCTTAAATAACTTATTACCATGCACTATTAATTCCAATTTGAACAAACAATAAAATCCATTATAAACACAAGGCATTAATAATGAAACCTGTTAAAACTACAAAGTGAACAGTGTGACGTCATTAATTAGCAGGGCATCCAAAACTGCAAGCCGTTAGCAATACCCATAGCAACGGTGTAGGTTAATTCGGCTTCAAAAGGCTTTGATGTGTCTGACAAAATGCGGCTGTCGTCTACCAGTTTGTCGCTGAAAATTGATTTTTACGCTTAGCATGTGGACCGCATGTACAATTATCGATTTATACTGCTGTATCTGAACTGTTCAAGCGCTGCCGATAGAGCGTAACGAATTGTGTGCATCCGCGGACCCTTTTATGAAAATTAGGTTGGTACAAATCATTTATTTTTGCACCAATGGCGCAAGGCCGCATCCACGGCAGAACACTGACTCAAAGGTAATAGCATTTCTATAAACTATATGTATTGACATTGTATTGTGTAAGAAATGAGGAAAACAAGTATATATATATTTGATAATTCAACAATGAATGTTAATGCAAAAAAAAAACAAAGCAAAGAAATCATCAAGCACAAAATGCACTCAGGTTTATACAGTTCGGGTTTAGTGATAATAGCCATCAAAAAATGTATTTAAGAACAATGTACAATTGCAGTGCATTTCTTGATACATTAATCTAACTTAATTGTAATAGTATTAATGGTCTAAGAAACATATTTATTTATTCTAAATAAACGCCAAAACGTACCTAGTCTCCTAGAGACTCTAGGGCAAAAAAAAATTCGAGGGTGGGCATGCCCCCCCCCCCTAGATTTCGGACTACACTTTTATTTTAACCAAGCTACGCCCCTGGCATCGTGTGTTTTCAAATAATATTACAGCCTCGTTTGCATTAAAAATATAATGCAAAATATATATAGAAATAACTCTGCCTGTTATTTTACCTACCGCTCGAACACCCGTTATTGCTTTCCCCCATTTAGATTTGGGAGCATTGGTTGTATTCTCAGGCTCTGGCTTTTGTGCCATTTTGACTAAGTTAGTGTCGCTTCAACTTCAGTCAATTTATAGTAAGTAAAAGCAATAGTTTCCTGGTTCAGTTTTTGCGTTGTCGTCCATTTTTTATAGAAGAACATTCTGGTGACGTCATTCTAAACAAGTGCAGAAAGCGGTTCATTTAAACAATTCGCCGGATTACAAACGCAGTTCAGTGTAACAGAGAAAAAAAATAACAGCGATTGGTTAGGTTTAAGCACTGAATAACTTATATTTATAACTAAAGAAAATAGGTTGTGAACCGAACAGCACGCCGTTTCAGCAGGACAAAATGATGGTATCATTCAACAGGACGTGTTCACGAATAAACATAATAACTACATAACCAAGTAACGTATTATATTACCTGAACATGATGAGTGTACCAGTGAACAAAACGTTATACGGAATTAACATATTAATGTCGACAAAGAACAGTTCTTTTTCAAAACAAAACATAATGACTAAAGTACCCAACAACATGTTACAAGAACTGAAAATAATGAAAAACACACTCAATAATACATTACTTCAGCTTAACAACTTTGCGGGTCCACACAACACTTTAAAATCACGACTGAACAAAATGAACGAGAGACAAAACATTATTTCATGATAAGTGAAAATAATGCTTATTAAACCCAACAGCAAATAACGTAAACTGAAGACAATTGCTTTACCACTGGCCTGTTTGTTCTATGAACCGAACACAAGGACCGTACCACTCAACAGTGCATAATATTGACCGAAGGTTTTATTACCGGAAAGCAACATTAAAATGCACTGGCTTGACATAAAGTAAATACCACTCAACATATCATACTTTTGGCTTAACATAATGCCAACTTGACTCAATCCAATGTCAATTTGACCCAGCATAATGACAACTTGACTCAACCAAATTGCTTTCTGACCCAACAAAACGCCAACTTGACTAAACCTAATGTCACCTTGACTCAATTTAATGCCAAGTAGACTCAATCATATGTCAAATGGACCCAACATTATGCCAATTTGACTCAACTTAATGCCATGGTGACTAAACATAATGCCTTCTTGACCCAACATTATGTCATATTGACTAAACATAATGCCAATTTGACCCAACACAATGCTAACTTGACTCAACCTAATACCAACTTGACTCAACATAATGAAAACTGGACTCAACCTAAAACAAACTTGACCCAACATAATGTCAACTTGACTCAAAATAATACCAGCTTGACTCAACCAAATGCCAGCTAACCAACCATATCAGTTTCTCACAACAAAAGGCAATTCTGGCGTTCCATAAATTCTGGTGTTTATCAATGCTCTTGCCAGCTCGTCCGAGTTAAATGCCATGCCAATAACAATTTTTTTTTTTGTAATTTAAAGCTAACAAAATATTTTGAAAGTTAAGGAAGCCGTTTTCCATTATTGTTTATTCCCCAAAATGAAAGAAAACCGCGACGAACTTCTATATTATATTTTTATATACATATATACCCGGTAGTTTGATTTAGGCTTTAATAAACGATTAAATGTGATAAAATTCTCAAATTGTTTTATTATATTACAAAAATCAAAGGACTGTCATGTGTATTTCGTTGTGTAAAAATGTTATACTCGTCTGATAAATAGTAACATTAATGGTATTAACGCACTGGTTTCGTGGTGAAAATAGGACGTAATTAAAGTAGCCGTGTGTAATGAAATAAAACACATGTATATTTATGTTGATAAATACTCTTAATTCAGAAACAAAAGATGATTGCAACAGCACATTATGTATGTGGTACATTATGGCAAAGGATTTAAGTACAAACGGAATATGGTTTACCATGAAAAAACACATACCGGGTTGTTACCGTTTACCTGTTGCGGCGTTGGGTTCCCATCTAGACGCCACCTACAGTGGCACAGGTAAATACCAGATAAGCGTATTTAGGCAGTAATGCCTCACTATCTTTTGACCAATGTTTTAAACGAAATGTTTCTAAGCGTATCTTTACTGTTCTATTACTATTGCGATTTTAAGAAATTAAGATGTTCATGGTATAGTTAATTAAGTTACTTTTGCTTAAACGGTGAAATGGAAGGAAGTAAAATGTTCCACACAGTCCTGATATAAACGGTATACAAATTTGATCATGGTGACTCTTAAGCAAATGCCTGACACCAATCGCATAAAATGAGAGACATTAGTTAAAAGCAAATTATCTTTCATTTTAAGGAGTAAAGTCTCTTGGCCGAATTATAGTTCGATCGTTGTCATTGCATCAGATGTTTTTCCAAAGTTGGCATTCTTGCTATTTGGAATAGTGTTCGTAAGTATTATCAGCTTATTAATAACCACATTTAGCTTCAAGTGTTTTAACATATGCTGATGATTTAGTTTAAACATATTTATTCATTTTTTTCATGAATATACGTGCATATAATTAACATAATCAGTTTGAATATGGATTGGAAAACAAGCATATGCTCATATCAATTCTTTTTCATGGTGGAGTTGACACAATTAGTTTTGCACTTTGAACAACCAGTTAGTAAACATGGACTTATTTGCAAACATATTGGGTTTAAGATTTGATCTAGGTAACAGGTCACAAGTTAGCTTGTATTTAGTATGATACTTATTCCGAAATATAAAAAGGTTGGAATTTCGGGAAGCTGTACAGATTTGATAATGTAGTTAAGATTCTGGCCATGTTTGTTATACTGAACTTTAAGAAAAAAAAAGGTGTGCCCCCCCCCCCCCCCCCCGAGGCGCAAGCCGCGCCCGTAACAGCATCTTCCCGTATGCGCCAAATCTTTTAGTAGCTTCAATGTAGTGCTGGACATGAAGAAATATATGATTTTATTATCTTGAAAAGTGAGATGTTCATCGCCGTGAAGGAGGTTATTCAGTATCACTGCGCATGGAAGATTAGAAAGAAGTTGTTGGCGTATGAGATGGTACCGTGGACACTGGATCAGAAAGTGAAGGGGAGTTTCGATTGCACCGCATGCACAGTTTGGTGAAGCAACTAGGTTTCTGCGGTGGAGTTCGTAATTAAGAGAGCTACACCTTAACCGCAATCGGGAGTGATATACTTGTAGTTTTCTCACTCCAACATTAAATAGTGGACATGACTTAATCTGACGTGGAGTAAGTTTTCTCTTAATTTCAAGAGGGGAGGTAGAGTTTCGGACGTCAGAAGAAAGCATATTCCACTGTCGAATAGAGGAGGGTAAGAATGAATTAGTATATGATGGGTGTGTGCGTGAACTGTGTATATACTATGGTGGAATCGAAGTTCATAGCATTGATTAGTTCGAGTAGGATCAGGTTGCAAAGGTTTGAGGGGGCAATGTTGTTGCGCATTTTGTAAATTTGCATCAAGATATGCTTTGTTCTTCGTTCGGAGAGTGATTCCCAGTTAAGATCTTTTTGAAGACGTTCGGTGTTGCAAAACTTTTGTGGCACCTGTCACGATTCTAGCAGCTTCCAACTGAACAGCTTCTTAGCCTCTATGTCGCTTTTCAATGTGGATGAGCAGTTGTCCCACATAAGGTCTCCATACTCCGATAGTGGCCTTATGAAAGAGGAGCACATCTTTTCCAGGCTTGATCATGACAGAGCAAATTTAAGGCCACGAAGTATTCCTATCCTCTGCCAGGCTTTTGTAAAAGGCATAATGAAATATGAGAGGACAACTTGGCGCCGTCAGAAAGAACCAGGCCTAAGTGAGTGTGAGTTTTGACTTGGGTAATCGGAATTTGGTCCATTAAGAGAGGGGGTGAAAGGGTTTGATGCGTTTCCTTGAGAATATTATGCTTTCAGTTTTTGAAGGATTAAATGAAACAAGCCATGCTTTAGACCAGGAGATGATGCGAGTCAAGTCATGATTTATAGTGGCAGCGGATGCAATTGGATCATCAACTCTGATATACAGGCTAGTAACGTCAGCAAATAGTCGTATATTGGACTGGATATCGGTGACAATATCATTAATGTAAAGTAAGAACAGGAGTGGGCCGAGGATGGAGCCCTGTGGGACGCCAGCGTTGATGGCGGACCAGGCAGAAAAAGAGTTTCCAAGAACAACACGCTGCTTCCTATCTGATAAATAAGACCGAAACTAACTCATCAGGTTGCCTTGAATGCCTGCAGCCGACAGTTTTGTGCGAAGCCCACGATGCCACACCCTATCAAAGGCTTTGGAGAGATCGCAAAATATGGCTCGAACCTCCTTGCCTTCGTCAAGAGCTTTGATGATGTCGTTATATAGATATGTGAGCTGGTTGACTGTAGAATCACCTTCCGTAAAACCTGATTGAAATTGTGTTATCAATGGATTGGATACCAGATAGTTATATAGATATTTATGGACACAGCGTTTCATTAGTTTTCCAAGACAGGTGAGAAGGGAATTAGGACGATGGTTAGAATGCATTGAGGGGTCAGACTTTTTGAAGACGGAGGATACGCTAGCTAGTTTCCACGCGGATGGAAATAGTGAATTAGATAGGAGGGTTGCGAAAAGAGTAGACAGCGGAGTAGAGAGTTCTTGGATGCCCTGTTTGATAAGTCTATGGCTAATGAGATTGGTCCACATGCCTTTAAAGGATCGATGAGCATTGCAGCATCTCGAACATGTTTGACTGAGATTACAATGTCTGAAAGGACGGAACTGGAAGAAGTATGAGTTCGGGTGTCGTGTGGTTGCTGTCGTCTACGGTTGACTGTCTATAAAAGAAATCATTGAGAAGTTCAGCTTTTTCTTCGTTTGTTGATGCTTCAGTGTCGTGCTGATTTATTACAGGTGCAATGAACACGGTGACCTTAAGAATTTTGTGTGCAGTACATGCGGAAGAGAGTTCGCCACACAAGCCGACTTAGCTGCACATCAGATCAGGGAAAACAACATTAAAGAGATATAGTGCGATATTTGTAACTACAATACCAACACAAAATCTCATATGGGGGAGCACATGTAGACTCACGCAGATGAAAAAACACATGTGTGCAGTGTGTGCAGGGCCGCCTACAAACACATGAGTTCGTGAAGGACAGAAGCACAAATGATGTATAGATATTTGTGTGTTTATGTGTGACTAGTGTTCGTTTCGACCGGCGTTATTTGTGTTTAGGGTTTCGCTGGTGCTATATGTTCTAAGTATCAGTTCGTATATAAATGTATGCAGTATTGTTACCGTTATCGAAGTATTAATGTGTTACTTAAATAACAGCTTAACTGGAGACATTTTAGCTCGACTTTACGAAGAAAAAAAGGAGAGTTATTGTCGGCGCTCTGTCGTCTGCGTCAGCGTCTGCGTCTGCGTTAGTTGTTTGGTTACATTTTTTGGTTAAAATACTTGTTCACTAAGAAAAGGGTAATTCATTACAACAAGACAGGTAACCCTGTGATTTGTATTTCCAGACTTATCTGCCCTCGTTTGGACTTATAACTATGTCAAGGATTTTGGTGGAGTTATTGCCCTTTTGTCAACTTCGAATTTAGCTCTGGGTAAAATTTCTAAATATCTATGAGAGGTATTTACTTGAAATCTAACACACTTCATCACAGTGATGAACACATTCTATTAACAAAATGCCACCTACTATCAAAGACGAGAAAGTCGAGCACCCAGCACCCGTAGGCGGTGCTCTTGTTACAATCGTGTTTTAACTATAATTATAATTATTTTTATAACAATTTAATACTTTTGAACAGTGTTCATTCCCTCCTTCCCTAACAGTGATAATATGAAGTTAGTGTTATTTCTGTTCTTCAAACACAAAGGATGTTTCATTGTTGTTTTTTTGTAATCAGATATTGAATTTCACCGATCTACCTGTGATTTATCTGTGATATAATGATGGTGATAATAGTTAATAGTTCATTCACATTACGCATGTTTTATTCTCAAAATCATCTTGTTCATATTAAAGCAAAAAAGGATGTATTACTTTTCATACTGTGATTTTTAAAGAAATCGAAGAGATTTATAGGTCATTTACTTATTATTTGTTTTAATAGTAAATATTTCATACACAATTTGATCTTTTTTACAAGTAATGTGACATTACTGTGATTTAACACAAGCTGTGATTTATCCATAATTTAGTGATACTTATAATATTAATCATTTGTTTATAATTTAAACAAAAATAAATAATAAAACGTATTGCGCATTGTTCAATTGTAAAATAAAGTACAGACAAACACACCGCATCAGGTCACAAATTATAGAACTATTTTCTTTAACAGTAGTTGCATGCTATATCCAGTTTGTTTTGCAAAAGCACCACAATTAGCCCTAATTAGCATGATCATACATATAGAAGAAAGTATTTTACATAAGAATTAAGTTACTTTACCAATTAAAATTTTTAAGCGGCCAATGCTTTCAAGCGGTTTGGTATATAGCAAGAAACACATAAGTGCTGTAGGCACAGATTTCAAAGAGGAAAAAAGATCGACTGTGCGTGAACCATGAAATGCAAAATAACTGTTATGTTCACACTAAACATAAACGTGTAATGACATAAACGATATACAACATTGACGAAGTAATACAAGTACATGGTTTTATGGTAAGGGCCAAATAATAGAGGCTTTTAATGGCTACGAACAAAAGTTACGGGTAACTGTTCTGGTTGCGTGTGAAATTCAAACATAATTGTTTGAATGTGAACTTTTGAAACTGTCTATAAGGATATCTTTCCTTAAAGGGAGTTGAGCTTATTTTGACATTCATGAAGATTATTATGAAAATGGTAAGAAAATGTAAGTTTGACACAAAATTGATCGATGCTTATAATATAACATTTGCCAAAATGTTGCACTCGGTTAAATAAAGCCTAAAATCAATGTCATTTAAGGGGTTATTAATTTCTGCCCAGGGGACATAATTTAAATCCTTTTCTTTCATTGACGCTGGGCTTTATTTGACCGATTTTAACCAATGTTTTAGCCATTCTGATAATTTTAGCACGAGACAATGTCTAAAACGCACATTATTTACCATTAAACGTTTTCATGAAATCGGTCAACATGTCAAAAACCAACGCAGTTCCCATTTAACACTTAATTGTTAACGGAGAATAATAAGTATGTCCGTGTATTTCGATTAATTTCGTCCATGTCGAGACCAAGTCTATATGTGGGCAATAACTTGCTCTCGTTTCCTCTCGCAGCTTCCCATCGTACTCCTAATGTCCCCCTGGTAACAGCATTTCGACTAGTGTCCATTTTCGCCTCTTTTACCTTCGGCTTCACTCTGAGTCTTCCCGTGTCATCGAACTCGTGGTCCCTAAATATTTGAAATAAAAACAAAAATAAAGAAAACATGTTCATTGAAATTAACATTTTAAGTAATATCAATAATAAAAACTATACATAAACACACATTTCGCTAATAACAATAGTATGTTGAATTGGAATTTCAAATTAGAAGCGCGGAAAAGTATTTACCCAACGGTGCAAGAGTTGTAGATTTGATGTTCATCGTTGTTTTTGCAATCGATGTTATACTGGCCAACACGTTTGTAGACATTCTTCTTCGACGTTGTGTACGAGAAATGCCTGAAAGGTATTTAAATAAATTGAAATGTAATTGCATCAAACCAGCACTTTAAGCATTATTCCAGCATGTAGATTTAAACGCAATTACCAACCAGCTTATCCGCAAGTAATACTTTCCAAATAAAATAAGCGATAAGACACGAATAATCATTAGACACAGTCAGCCATATTATATTTAAATATATCGGTAATTTTAATTTTGCAATGCTTTTTATAATGTTTTTACCTCAATGTCGTTCAACAGAAAAATAGTGTAGATACCTTTTTGGGTCCAGACGCATGTGAATTTTTTCGATTGTGGTATCTATGTATTGGCCCAATTCTTTGCTGGTCACTGAGCCCTGTCCTCGTCGGTCATAAAGTGTCAGCTCTGAGAAGGTTTCCCCCATTATGCTTGAAAACGCTCTTACGTTGTATTTGTGGGTTGGAACAAAACTGTACAAGATGGTTTTAGCGTCGATGCTTGCTATGACGGCTTCCCAGAGCTGTGTTGGCCATTCATTGATGTACATTCCTGGAGGCGGAAAGTTCGAAAAGTCCACGCTGCTCACGAGACGAGAACGCAAGGAAGAGCTAAGTACAATGCGTTGTTACGCTGAAATACTAGCCTCATCTTCAGCCCGCCACCACTCTGTGATGTCTTTACACAGCTAAGCACAGTTGACTTTGAACACAGTGGAAATTTCTGGACGCCAATAAAGGTATTGTTCAGCGGTAAGGCGAATAAGACGTGTTTTTGTGCTGTGGATCGAAATACAAAATTCTGTTAATAAATGGATTTATATATGTAAATATTTTACACTGTGTCGGAGCTATTAGTGTAAGGAAGTGAATAGTGGAATTCATTTTATGTTCTCCAAATTAGTTAACTCGCAAATTAAGATCTTCACATAAGCAATAGCTCCGTCAAATTGGCGGGCAAATTTCGCTCGCTGTGTGTTTAAATATAGGATTGTGCGAACATCGCTCATCATACAGCACGGACAATGGCCAGTAGTTACATGGGCATCTTGTTAAGCCCTTCGCAGCCGATAGGGCCCGCGGCAACGCAAGTGCATTGGAACGATGATAATTGTGAATATCACGACGTGATTTCGCAACATTCATTCACGGAGCTCAAACATGTCCCGTTAAGCTACAATGTGACTACCGATGAATGCCCTGTAAGTAACCAACTTGACAAAACCACGACACCGGATATAGAGATCACCTTTCCGGATCAGGACTCTGATTCGACCTGTCGCTGACAGTATGTAACCCCGAATATTATACACTTCTAGACAATGTGCTGTCAAATCTTCCCAAAACGCTTTATATTAGCAAATTAGTACAATTGTGTAACAAAAAAGATGATGACATATGTGTCTATCGCAACATGCTATACAAACGAGCACAATCAATGCCACGCTGTCCAACTGGGTCAGTTATGCAAAGACGCTCAACTGACCAAGAGAAAAGTTACTCAAAATATGCAAAAGACTTGTACGCTCTCCATCAATTCATTAACAATAATGACCCAAAACCTTACATATTGAAAAAGTCGTATAAGCATCCCAGTAAAACAATAGATACCACGGAAACGTTTCAATCGCAGATGCAAATGGAAATAACCTCGTTACAGTCTAAGAACACTATACTGCAGCACACCACCATAGAAATGAAGCAGATGCGCCTGAAGGACTTAGAACTTATTAACCAATTATCTGCAGCATTGCTTGAAATGAAAAAAGTATTGTGCAGAACTTGCTGTAGCAACAAACCGCACGATCAGTTATCACGTAACGTAATACGAAGGTTAGAAACAGAAATAAAGAAAATTCGTGAAGAGATACAGCAGGTTACACACACAATCAAAAAGCAGCCACACCAACCTGACATGCTATCAGAGACAGAAAGTAACATACAACCGACACTCTCAGAACCGGTAACTCAATGCAATACACAGCCCACGAAGGGAGGCGATGAAACGCAACAAAATTATGCAAATATACTAAAAGCATTACCGCTAATTGGAAGTGCAATTCCAATGATTGTTACCAGAAGAAACAACAATGACCTTAAACTGTGCGCTAAAGACACAGCGGTTAGAAACAATGAACAGGCGCAAAGCAGAACCCGCGGTAAACTCAGATGACCTACACACATAACATATGTGCATAGATCGACACAACGCAAACTTTTATGTGCGTTACGCAAAGCAACCGACAAATCCGGAAACGCCGATATTCCAAAGTGTTCGCTCCAATCGTACACGTCGTTATTATATCGGAGGCATTTCAGAAAACTCAAATTATGCCGGCCTCAAAGGGTTTCTTAGCGAAAAAGGTGTAGAACCCGAAAAATTTTTTAATAAACACCAATCGCAGAACATTAGCTGCAAAAATATCATTATATCAAAATGACCAGAATCGTGTAGAGCAAAAAAACCTTTGACCGAGAAATTGCAGACGCTGGTACTCAGAACAAAAGTGGGAGGCACTCCTCCGAACAGAAGCAGTAAAGGAGAATAACATGTATAACACGAACAGCAGTGGTGTCGACTTGTTCTATAATGAAACGAACACTTTTACTGACAATAAATGCTCTCATCATCGTATTTAACATGACTACACTAGAATCTACATCCAGTACGTGTAATGTTCTAACATGGAACGTCAGAGGCATCATGTCATCAGCAGGTTGCCTCAGTCACCTCCTTGATAAACACTCAATAGATGTAGCAGTCGTGACTGAACACAAACTGATGCGAAAATCATATCGATTCCTGGAAAATATGCATGCGAACTACGCGGCACACGTGATTTGCGAAACGGAAGTGACGCCACTCTCCAGATGCGGAAAAGGGGGTGTCAGCATACTATTCAAGAAAACATTATCATTTTCAACCAAAACCATTAGTATGGCTGAACATAAAAACATATGTGGACTCAAAATGTTTGCAAATAATTCGCTACCAATATTCGTGTGCGCAGTATACATGCCGCCTGTGAATTATGACATTGACGAGTGTATTGAATACATTGACTGTATGCAGGGTCTAGTAACAAGGTTCTCTAATGAAGGTATCATTCTCTTTTGTGGTGACCTGAATCACTACCAGAAACCCGGTTCGTACTGTTTTAAGCTGTAGACTATTACAAGAGTTTCTGGCCAAAAACAAATTGTCTGCCGTACGAACAATAAGCAAAAGCGACTTTACATTTAAACCCACGCAGAAGACGCTAGACTATGTGGTTATTGGAGTATGGCAAAATGATATCATAAGTCATAATATCATAGTTACAGATGACTGTTGTTCAGTGACTCACCACCCTCCCATTAAAACAGTACTAAATATACCTGTCGCAAACTTTGAGATTAAACGTGATGATATAATTGCGTGGAATAAATGTACACAGTCGGATTTGAATAATTATGCAGAACTTCTAAAAGCATACCTTTCCTGCATAAACGTACACCAAATACATCCACATACGAATGACATAGAAAACCTATATGAACATGTCATCAAATGTATAAAAGCGCATCGCAAGCTTTACCAAAGAGCAAATTTAACCAGAATGCCAAACTATACTGGAACAGCTCTGTAAAAGAAGCCCATAATGAACAGCGCCGAGCCAGAAGGCGTTGGATCGAAAACGGAAAAATTCCAAGAAACAACCCGTACTTCAATCAATATAAAGAAGCAAAACGCACATTTAAAATATACAAAAGAAAGCCATCGCTGAATCAAATGAACAGTTCTACAGTAAACTTCAAGAAGCTGCTGATAACCTTGACATGCGTACTTTCTGGAGAATGGTTCGCATTAAACAAAACAAAACAAAAGAAACAATAAACGAAATAGAAAGCGTCAGCTGTACCGTTCGGAACCCTAATGACATTACATGTACTTTTGGCTCGTTTTATGAAGAAGTATTTACACCAAAATCTTCGAACATGTATAACACTAACTTCCACGCTGAATTAGACAAAAAAGTACACACACGTTCCTTAACGCAACCGACTTTTCCAAAGACAAGTGTCTCGCAAAAGATGTTTCAATTGATGAAATAGAGGAAATAATGAAAACTCTTAAACCACAAAAGTACCAGGACACGACAAAATCGTCAATGAGCACCTAGTATATGGAGGCGAGTGTCTACGTCACTACATAAAAACACTGTTCACTCTAATACTACAGGCGTGCTATGTTCCCTCTGGATGCAAAACTGGAATACTCATTCCGATACACAAGGAAGGCAAACCGAAAAATAAATGCAGTAGCTATCGCCCGATTACGCTACTTCCGGTGATATGCAAACTGTTGGAAAAATTACTCCACACAAGGATAAGCAAATGGTGCTCCGACAACAAAAAAGCGTTTCCTAACCCGCAGCAAAATGTCTATCAAAAAGAACTAGGATCTCTTACAGTGTCATTCAACCTACAGAAGTGCTTATTTTCAAATCTGGAATATGACTCCTCCTCATATGTAGCGCTGCTGGACACTTCCGGTGCAATTGATAACGTCCTTCACTCCACATTATTTATAAAACTGCATGAATTCTGTATCAGAGGCACAACGCTGACGACATTAATAAACTGTTACACAGGTATTACAAGCGCCGTAGTTGCTAACGGAGTTATATCAAAGCCATTTCCGGTTCGCCAGGGAGTCAGACAACGGGGGGTCCTGTCCACGTGGCTGTATCTTCTATTTATACACAAGCTTCTGTGTGACCGTGAGTCATCCGGCCATGAATCCACCACTGGTCATCTTCACACCGGAAACCCAACTCTAGCAGACGACCTTACGCTCATTTTATGCAGCGCCCAATCGCTACAGTGCCAACTCAACATCGTTACTGAATATGCTAAAACTTGGGGATATCGACTCAATGAAGACAAATGTGTTTATGTAGTATACGGACAAAACAGGACTTCACCTCAGTCATCAGTGAAGATTTATGACAAAATATTGCTCCCCTCCGAATCTGCAAAACACGTTGGCATAATACTTCACAAATCGCTTAAGTCCACACATGCAATTGACGCACGAATACGAAAGGGTCGCGCATCTGTCTTCTCCTTAATGACAATAAAGAACAATACATACAACATTAACCCGCTGAAAATGGCCAACCTGGTGGAAAAAGTTTCCATCCCAACCGCACTGTACGGAGCAGAACTTTGGTCGTCACTCAAGAACACCGATGTCCTTAAACTAGAACGGTTTCTCAGACTTTCCGCTAAACTTTGTCAGGATCGGCTAGCTCGCACCAGAACTGACATGTCATTAAGTCTAATTGGGTGGCTACCAATTACTGCAAGCATTGACGCAAGAAAACTTATGTTTTTTCATAAACTCTGCTGTATGAACACTAAATATCTAACGAAACAAATATTTGAATACAGACTATCGTTGTTTCATATTCGCGGTAAATCTTCACGGAACAGCTTCATACCAGATATGTATGCATTACTGGACAAATATAAACTTACTAACTATTACATAGCATATTATGAATCCGCTGAAATTCCTTCCAAACTGGCGTGGAAACGTATCGTAAACACCGCGGTCAGTCAATATCACGTCTATCAATGGACACTACGTGTTACTGGGAAACTAGAATTTGCGCGGTTTAGTGTCGTTCACCCTCGTATCGAGCAAACTCCTCTGTGGTCCGCGGAGAGGACACCTCGTGAAACCAGGGAAGCCTCGGCAGCTGTGCGCTCTTAGTGAACACACGCGAACACACATCCGGCTTTGCATGTAGACATTGTGGCCTTGGTGGCATAGATAGCGACATGCATGTTATCGTCTCCTGTCAAAAATTCTGAACCACAAACTTCAGTTACTACGTGAATGTGACATCCCACCGGATACGAATGCCGATGCCATGGTGACACGTTTGCTCATAGCGGCAAACACACGTACTGATGGCGTAACTAGATGTATATGTACTTTTTTAAATAGATGTCTTACGTCAATTTAAAATCATATTGTTTTACAACAAACAGACGTTCTGTGTGATATCACGTACGCAGCTATAGAAGTAAAAGATTAAGAGAGTACTCATAAACTAATCGAGTATTTCGCTTTCGACTAGATTTGTGTATTTAAATAAGTCAAATCATTAAATCCAAGAGAGAAATTGGTAAATCTTGAATTTCGCCTTTGTTGAGATTTACTCATTAAATTATCATGAGTCATTAAGCTTGAAATTTCAAAATGTGTCTGGTGACTCAGAATATTCAAAATCAAAATTATATCATTAAAAAAACTGAATTAATTGAGTACCTGTATGTGTCCATTTATGTTTATGTAATACTGTATATGTACATACGGTATTTTGTAAATAGCTGTTATATATAAGTATAATGAGGTGTGTAACTGTGAATGTATGTGTGCATGATCTTATGTTTAAATATTATTATTATGTTCTAATGTATGTTCAATCACTAAAAGGTGGGCATAAGAGTATATATATATATATTGTTAAATAATTTCGTATTTCTGTTGACTTTGAACACAGTGGACATTTCTGGACGCCAACATAGGTAATTTATTTCAGACAAACATTGCAACATATATCGGGCATGAAAGTGCCGTTGAATGTCATAAACTGGAAATTTCAGTTCTATGGCCATAGTCGTGGTATCTTTACTGTCACCAGTTCTCACACTACCATCTGGCGATACTACCATGAATGATTTCAGTTTATTCAAATCGATGGCTATATATCCTTTTTCGTAAATTATCTGACCTGGACATAACACTACCAGCACCTTTCCGGTCCCAAGTGCCATGGCCGCCTTAACATTTTCCTATTTAGTTCTTTCATGTAGACCCCCAATTGTGACTAAAAAATGCTCTTTCTGTTGTGCCAAGCTATCCGGACCTAGTGCAGCAAACATTGTGCTTCCAGTTTTTCTTGCTTTTGATATTTGCTCAATTCGATCAGGAGATCTCTGCTTCATTTGTCTGCTTGTTGGATTATCTGAATGCTCAATATTTCTATAGTTATTGATTCTGTCAAATTCATCACGTCCTGTGTAATCAATGTACTAGTAAAGGAAGGTTTCAGACAACAAATGCATGTGTAAATTCCATTAAAAAGTAACATGCTTTCTTTCGAATACTCATCAATGTCATGCACGAATGCAATCATCAAACTGTTTGCAAATACATATTTTCAATTCTTCCAATCAGATCCTCATTTCCTTTCAATAACCTTTTGTTTGGCATACTCTTTCTTTTTACGCAACTTCAATAACTCTTACACAAAAATATGTCATTAAATATTCAAAACAACACAAAGTAAAAAAAAAATAAATCAATAAAAATCGATATTTAAATAAACAAACAAAAATATATATTATAAAAAAAATCCATCTTTTATTGTAGTTAATGTTAATCGGATTATTCACACTTTCTTCCGCAGCATTAATGGGTCACAGCGGATGTATTTCTTCTTGAGGGTGAATTTGGCGAAAATGCAATGTCCAAAATGTTCGTATGGTTTCTTTACGGGGCTGGGGAACGGTTGTGTATTTGTTTGCGTCGATGCCTCTCGCCTCTCTCATTGATGTTGTTGTTGGTGGTGGTGTTGTGATTTCAGTTTGTGTCTATTTTTCTTTTCTATTCAAGGGTTGATTGTTGACGATGATTTCCCCTACTTTAAATGTTGTAGAGTCTCCAAATTATTTTCTAAGTTGGTCCATGGTGAAAGATTTACAAAATATTTCCAAATTTTGAGAATCCATTTTTAAGCTATTATATTGAGTTTCTTGTATTCTTCACCAACTGTTACTTTAAGTGTAAACAGCTGGACTCTACACTTAGTTAATAGGTAATTGTCTTCACCAATTGCTACTTTGAGAGAAGACAATTGGACTTTCATATATATATATATTGAACCCTAAATTAACCCTACATTATCTTCTCTAAAGTCTGTACCTATCTAACACCTTGAGGGTGATAGACAGGACTTGTTTCTAACCTTTTATAAGTATATATTTATGTTTGTGTGTTTAAATAAAAGTTCAAAGTTCACAAATCTTACATATATGATGTACTATATCGACACAGCGCCGTTTTCTAAAATTTCTGTCGAATTTTCTGTATGAATACCGTCGACCTCTTCACAGTTTTACAGGACGGAGGGATTAACTAGCCCCTCCTTGGCGTAATTGTCGGTTTTGGACTTTCCAGTACCGTTAAAATCACATGGGTGCCAGGAGTGTTCTTTGTCCTCCTGCAACCGCATATATCATGCCTGTTAGCCATTTGTTTGAAAGATTTTCTTTTTAGAAAAATGACCAAAATTAATATGACAAACAGACTGGCACAAATTCCTAATACATATTTACTACTCTGAGATCTAACATCAACATCTTTATAATTGGTAGAAATAAAATCAAACATGTCATTAAGGGGGATTTCTTTTAAATGCTTTAAATGTCGGGGTATCTCCAATTTGGTATTGGTTTTAAACAGGTTATTAATATTTTTCCACAATTTAATTTCACTGAAATTCTCCAATGCTAATATATTTTTATAAGAATCTTCTACATCTACTTTGGAATGCATGACATTATACTTAGGTAGATTCAAAATTTCATTTACAGCAGAACATGTCTGGTTCAATTGGATTATCCCGAATGGTGGCTTGACGTGAATGGAATGTTACCCAAATTTCTCAATTTGTAATGTAAAGGTCATTGGAATTGATGTTGAAATGATCCAAATGCCATGTTCAATTTATGTTGCCGTTGGCATTGTGCTCAACATTTAAACTTTGTTACAATAACGATTTACTCTATCCATATTTGCCATAAATAAGGATATGACAAATATTCATTTAAATTTACAGGCTACCATGCTACTTTAGGGTTACAAAACGTCATGTTACTACTTTTGCATAGTTAAAGATCATCTGCGGATAGCAATGAATAAATAGTTCAGTCTTTTGAAATCATTATAGCTTCAGATTCCAATGTATATTTTGAACTTGTTGTTATTTCTTTTTCTTGTATTTGACCCGTTTGAATTGGAATAGGGATATTAATTATCTGTTAAATTTCAAATGAATGCTTGAAATTAAGTAAGGGAATGTTTAATCGAGTGCCTGAATTGATTTCTCTATATTGAACATAATTGTGTTTGATAGAATTGTAACTGCTTGGCATCAGATCCATTTCCATTTGAATGTTCTGGAAAGTGCTTGCGAAATTTAAAAAATGTACTTTATGTATCCATAATGGAAACAACAACAGATCTCGTCTGATTTAGATCATGATCAATTTTGTCAATTAAATGGGAACACGGTGCCAAGTCATGTACAAATGTAACGAGCCATCTATCATTGTTAACAAACACGTCATTAATTTTGTGAAAAATGACATTTTCTCGCAAAACATAATTACTGTTGGCAAGGCTAACAAACAGATATAGCGATATCTACAGATATCTCATTTTGATATCCTGACGATTCTGTCGTCTTAAAATATACATAGACAAATACGCATGAATTATAGATTTTCACCTATAATGCAAAATGTGAGGTCCCTAACTCAACATATCAGTAAAATAACCCACAAAGGATTTAAATGCTGTTTGCATTTTGTCATTCTTGCTGACTACTGTATCTACGTCCATATGTTCGTGTGTTTCACTACACGTGATATTTTGATCATTAACCAATACACCGCGGTCGATTGATTTATTGAGCGGCTCGTTATTGTCAAGACTGTCGTCTTGACCTCTACTTTTTAACCTTTTTCCGCGTTCCATCAGTGGAATGTCATCCTCTGAATCTGAATTATCAAGATCGTATCGGTTTTTGTCTACTAAACTGGCTAACTAAATATTATCATCAGAATCTATTGTTTCTCAGCTAGATTCTGAATCTGGTGGAACTACGTACTGATTGTGTCTAACCCGGTGGACATTTTCATCCTTAAATGAGTTAATTTGATCCCAGTCTATGTTTGCTAGTCTAATCATTTCTGCATGAACTTTGCATGTTGTCCCATCTAATTGGTTTTTAATAACAAATGTAGCTAGTCCAGTTTTGTAAATGATTCTAGAGAAGAGACGCCTTTTGCATCGAGTTTACCTTTTCTTTGATTGTTTTTGTAATTAACGGGATCCCCAATATTGTAGGTCATGGGTTTTGCATTTTTATCATGATATTTTGCTTGACGTGTTTTAGCCTTTTTCATGTTACTTCTGACCTGCATAAATGCTCTATGTTGTTCTTGTAAAATGATTTGGTGCATGTCTTCACCCTGATACTTTTGTCTAACCTTGAACAAATTATCAACGAGGAGAACAACATCCCTATTATAGAGTAAACAGAAAGGTTTAAATTTAGATGATTCATTCACGTTAGCGGCTAGTGCTTGATTTAAATGCAGACCCCATATTTGTTGATTATCACTAACCCTTTGGACAGAACATCATGAAGTGTTCTATGAAATCTCTCAACCTTAGCATTACTTTGAGGATGATAAACTGAGGTCAGTACATGATCTATATTCAATTGTTGCATAAACCCTTTCATGACCTTGATGACATTTTCAGATCCATTGTTAGAAACAATTTGTAATGGACATCGAAATCTTGGAAAAATTTCTTCTAACTACAAATATGCTATGGTATCAGCAGTTTTATCAGGAACAGCAAATGCTTCAGGCCAACGTGAATACAAGTCAACAAAGGCAGCAATGTATTTATTTCCAGACAATGTTACAGGGTAGGGACCAGATAATTCGAGGCTTAAATCGGCCATTGCATATGGTGGCTGGTCAGTTCATGTAAAGGTTGTTTGACTTTCTGTAGTAACCTTGTTTGACAAGTTGTGCAAGTGCCAATGTACTTGTATAATTCCTTGAACAGATGTGGCAAGCAATATTTTTGACGGATGTTGTCATAGTACTTTTGGACGCCATAATGGCCATTGTCATCATGATAACCTTTAATTACTTGGGCTCTTAAATGAATAGGAACATACAATCTGCGAACTGGATCTCCATCGGGGTCACTTATATAATAAACAATACTATTCACAATCATATATTTTCTGTTCACATCTTTTGCCGGTGATCCATTTGTTATCAAAGCTTTTAAAGTGACAATTTCATCATCCTAAATTTTATTCTTTGACCAAATCAAATCCTGGAAGTATATCTGACGGTTTCTGTAAATTTTATCGTCAGTAGGAATGTTACAGGCAGCAAAACGTTTTGGGTCAACCTCATTTGAATTAATAATGTTAATCTGAAAGCATTGTCATTAACAGCACACTGAATGTTTGAATCACTGTCATACTCTCGTGTAACCTTGGTGACCTCTGTGTTTATAGGGTGTAGAGATAGTAGGTCAGCACATGTGTTCTGAGTTCCAGGAATGTATTCAATCTTGCAATTGTAACCAGTAATACTTAAAGACCATAATTGAATCTTTTTATTCTGCATTGGTGCTTCAAAAACATATTGAAGTGGCTTATGGTCAGTCTATATGACAAATTCAGCATTATGTAAATAATAATCAAACTTTTGAAGATAATAGTACACAGCATATGCCTCTTTTTCAATAACAGACCAACGACGCTGAGTCTTACTTAATTTGTGAGAAAGATAATAAATTGGTTTCTATGATGGAGTTGCAAATGTTCCTGACAAAATGCCTGGGTCATCAGAAGCATCAGTAGACAGAGTGTACTTTTTGTTGGGATCTGGGTACATTAACAATGGAAAAGCTGTTAGACTATCCTTCAAAAACTTAAAGGCTTTTGTGTGTTTTGGTGTCTAGTTAATATGTGCATGTTTTCTTGTCAATTAAATAATTGGCTCAGCAATTGCAGAGAAATTTGGTATGAATCTTCTGTAATATGAACGCATTCCAATGAATGACCTTACTTATCTTACACAGGTAGGAGTTGGAATAGTTGTTATTGCTTCAACCTTCTTTGGGTCAGGTTTTATTCCTTGAGAATCAATAACAAAACCAAGGTAGTTTGTTTGAGACTGCAGGAAAGAACATTTTTTCAATTTTAATCATAACCATGCAAACGAAGTCTCTGAAAAACCTTAGATATATGCAGCAAATCCTGACTGACCGTCTCACTAAAAATCAACACATCGTCAAGATACGCGACTGCAAAGTGATTCATGCCATGTAAAACAACAGACATCAGTTCTTGAAATATTGCAGGTGCATTTGAAAGGCCAAAAGGCATGACATTGAACTCAAAGAGTCCTCTATGACATGCAAATGCTGTTTTACTTTTGTCTTGTTTATCCTTTAAAACTTGCCAGTATCCACTGTTTAGGTCAAGACTTGAAAAGTATTTAGCTTTACCTAAGACTGCCAGCATGTCATCAATTAATGGCAATGGAAAGGAATTGTTAACTGTGACTTAATTGAGTTTGCGAAAGTCAATGCAAAATCTTTTTGACCCATCTTTCTTGTCAACAATAAAAACTGGGAAACTCCAAGGTGACCTTGACCTCCTGATAACTGTAGCATCTAGCATTTCATCAATAACTTTATCTATAACCTCTCTATTTCTTAAGGGTGTTCTATAAAGCTTAGGTTTGATTGGTTCATGTGTTCCAGTGTCAATTTTCATCTTCACAGTTTCAGTATACCATAGCTTAGAGTCTTTAGCAGCAAAAATATCAGTATTTTCTAATATGAATTTCTCAATATCACTTTCTATATTTGTTATCAACATGTATTTCTTCTAAGTTTAGTTTTTCTGAGTTATCTTGACACTTCATTACTGACTCCATAGTTTTGACATCTTCATTTTCGACTTTTCTAATTTGTGCCATAAGGCCATGCCTATATATGGTTTGAAATTTATCTGTGTTATTAACAACCAACCGAGAATTGTTCTTGAACTGCTTAAGATAGAGATAGTGTTGACCACTTCAAGTCCAGGTTCATTTACAATGAAACCTCTATCAATCTGAGATATTTCATAATAAGTTTGAGTTGGCAAATCAGGACTTTCTCCTACTTTTCCTAAACAAATTTTTGAAGACCTTGGTTATAAAGTAACTTTGTTTTTCATTCGGACTGTTGATGCTTGTCATGCTTTGATTGCTTCAGTTGTGCCTATTATTTCGATATAGTTGCTTTTGCTTATGCTTATGTTTACGCCACCTATAGTTGCTGTAGTTTACACTAATATAAAATATATGTGCTATCGGTGCTTACTGCTTATTTTACTGCTTTAAAGTGCTCTGTCAGTGGTAATTCCAAAGTGTGCTATGTCATGTGGTGTAGTGCTTTTGTGAGGAAGCTGCTGATCATTCCAATCCAATTTTGATTTATATTTCAGTGTCTTTTTTATCTGTTACATCCTATTTCACTTTCTTTTTTAGAACTATTCTTAGACAATAGTCATAGATCAGCGGCTTCAACAACGTTTAATACAATATTTATAGTTTTATGTAAATATGTATACCATGTAAGTTAGCTACCTATTTATCAACACTTTTAGGGGCCAGCATTATAAATGATATATCTATTAATTTGTTTTGTTTTTGGGTTGTTTGGTGTTAGGGTTTAGGGTTTCTTCTATCAGAAACCTTCGTTCTTATTCAGAAAATACCTATTTTATATAAACCGTATAGCTGTATATAAGTTATCATTTGATCTTAACAATATATGCATGTTTTAATAGACCATGTACGGATTGAAATATATCTAATTTTATAACCATGTTTCGTGTATTAAAATCATGTTTCTTTTATAATAATGTTTCTTTTATAATACTATATGTCTTTTTTATATATACCACTCTTCTCTTATAAACTTGTTTCTCATTTGATAAAAAATACTATTTAATTATAATCATGCTGTTTTATTTATAATCATGCTATTCATAATCATGCTATTTTTGTCGGTCAATAGCTATACATAGCTAATGTTGATTGTTATGAATCCCCGACTATAAATAAATTTGTGTATCTTGTTGTATCTTGTATGCTATATGAATATCTTCTTTAAGATTTACGTAAATTTTGTCATTATTTCTCATGCTTTTTAAGTCGAAATCAATCCTAGCTTTGTTTTCGAAAAATCTAAACCCAGTATCAAATTCCGCTTTAATTTACTAACTACATAAAACTCTTGTGTCACTTCGGTTCCACCGATTTTAAAAGCAACATAATGGACCCGAGAACGTTTAAAGATGTTTCTCCCGCTGTTTGTAAATGAACTTTCTTACGTTTTAATTTTGGTTTATTTTTCATTGACTCATATACTCCCTGATGCATTCATGAAACTTCAGCTCCGGTGTCCACAAGTGTCCTAAATCTTTGTATGCCTAAATAAATTATACATGAATTTGGACTTCCTGAAACATTTAATCTTATATGAGGGAATTTTATTTGATTTGAAAGAGTTGTGTATCTCCTTGTCATCAACCCCAACATGAGAAGGAGATTTTAGTTTTCCGATTGCTTGTTGTACGTGGTTTTTCCAATACATGATGGTCTGGTCAAATTGACCTTTCCAGGACATCTTCTACTGACATGACCTGTATTTCAACAATTCCAACAAACAGGTGACCTCAGTGTTTGAGCTGCGTTTACAGTTTTGGGTCTGCAACCCAAAGCCACATGACCTGTTTTGTAGCATTTGAAGCATCATTTTTTTGAAGCAGAATATGGTATTGCATGACTTTGAGGGAAGTGACCTTTGTTAGTTGAGCCTGGCCGTAACCTTAAGTTTTGTTCTGGTTGAGCAATATTAATGGCTTCGTTCAATATGTCTGAATTCTTTCTTAAAATGGTTCATTTAAACGTGTCATTTGTTAATCCCGCCACAAATATATCAACTAACTGCTTTTGAACACTGTCAGCATCGGTTTCACTAAATCCTACTTCTGCTAATGATAATAACTTATCCGCATACATTTGTAGATGTTCGCTAGATTTTTGTTTACATTGTCGTAGCTTGTTCAAAGCAACGTGCATATCTAGCATAACACTAAATGATTTGGCTAATTCAGCTTTTAATTTGGCCCAAGTGCAGCGAAGGTTACTATCTAAACTTTTGGAAATGAACCCAGATACTGCGCCCCCCCCCCCCCCCCCCCCACTGGACGTTTGATAAGCCAACATCCTACAGTCCTCCATTTCTACACCAGTCATTGTTCTGTACTTTTCTATGTTCCTAATCCAATCCCTCAATTTAGTTGATTGACCATCAAAGGGAGTTATGACACGGGAGGCACCCTGACTTGCAAGTATGGACAACACATGCTTTAATCTACCATTTAATGAATCAACCAGAGCAATCAGTTGCGGTCCTTGTGGATCCATTTTCATTAAGTTATATTATATTAGTAATATAAATCAAAACCCAATAAAAAATAGTTATATCTAATTCTATTTCCTTTAACTGTCCAAAATAAATTAACCAAATTACCAAATATTTTTTCTATTATCATACATTATCATACCCAACAACTAATTACTCAGTCATTTAACAACAACTTTCCATATACATAATACTAAGTTATCTAACGGTTACATTTTCTATTTTATTTCATTTAATGTGCCATCTGTTCTGTCTTTATTTTGCAACATCTTTTGATTTTTAAATTATTTAAACATATGGCAACAAACACAATATACACAATTACAAAAAGGACTTACCTGTTCTAATCCTGGTCTTGTAGGCGCCAAATTAAACTATGTACCGTAATCACTATAATATTTTAGTACTTCGCGTTATATATATTACAACAATACATTGTCTTTTTAACTTTTAATCATAATCTCATCTAAATCTAATCCGTTCAATTCTCTGAATTTCTGAATCTAAGATGTTCTGAAACACTGAATATACATAGCAATTACAAAGGTTGACCGACATTCCGGTTGTAATTCCAAACATTTCCCAACTTTTAGTAGTTTGTGCAAAGTGCCCATCATGTTTGTATTAATAAATAGATATTTAAGTCCATACATTCTAATCAAATGCTAATTTACAGTTCTTTAGTGCTTTGCACTTAAATATTGACAATAACTAATACTATTGTACCAGTCAAATTGAATTTTCCTAAACAACACGTGTTGCTAACACATGGTGTTTACTTACAATCAAAGACGTTAGTCGCGTTGCACATACCATGAAGTTCAATACTTGACATTTCACATATCTGGTTTTGAATACATAGAGGATATTTGTTTGTTTTAGGTGTGATATCGTCACCGGAAAGGGAGACAATTATATATATCACGCGTTATCACGCCGAAAACAAACACATTTTCTTTTTATTTATATGCTATTTGAATATTCTTTACGTTTGATTTTTGGGGGGATTTTCAACACGATATTTACAATATTACGTCCGCACTATTTTCTCTATAATGCGTAGTAATCGGGATTAGTAATAAACATTCCAGCGCCATCTTGGATTACGATCAAATGTGCCGTGGATTAGATCTAGTTAAGCAACTTAAATCGCATTTTTTTTTTTGACTCAAGGCATTATCATGGCAGCGTGTTTACAGTACGACAGTCTACTATGCTACACAGTATATTCATAGACAATGCAGAATCCGTGTTTCTAAATTTATTTAAGTTTAAATACAATTGGATGCAAGTAGTCGTTGAATAATGGTCAGCTTTTAAATCAAGAAGTTAACACACACTGCTAGGTTTAAATATATTTATGATAAAAGTACATATTGAAAGTGAAAGTGCGTTCAGTTCTCCGAAATTCAGATTTCTAAAAATAGCGTGTGCATAGGTGTTATTATGTAAACAATAGTTAACACAGTCACGACATTCAAACGCACATGTGTTTTCGTAAGCAATTTAAGCTGAATAAACTCGTAGATGCGCGTTAAAATGTAAAACAACAAAAGATGTACTGTTAGGAGTGTTCTGAAATTGAATACTTATACGTATAAAGTGTTTTCTATATTAATTATTCGGACTTAACAACACAATTGGATTAAAAGTCGGTCAAGAATTTGGAGTAAACAAGATGGCGGAGAATTAAACGCTGAACACTACTTACAAGAACACACATTGGATACTTAAATACTTAAGAGTGGTTACTGGATATAAAAACTTAATACACACTAAACAAAATAATTATGTGCTTAATGAACCCAAGTTATTACTTAAGGGTACACTGGATTCTTGTTATATTTTGGAATTGGTGAACAGGCAATACAACAATTATGTAAACAAAGGGAGACTACTGTTCATAGCAACAGTAAACAACAATATGCTGGGATGAATAAAGTGCAAAGGATGAAATAAACACTTTGAATGCTAAAATTAAATGTGGACCAAGATGACGAGCTCCAATGGATTGTGGGTATGATAAATGGTGGCTACACCTACAATTAAATATTGTTCAAATCAAATAAAATTGAAAAAAGTAGTCCATCACTGTGAGTGATATAGGGATATATCTCACTGATATTTTTCTATATTTCACTACTTTGCATTAGATAAACGTCACTATCAGTGTCAATGACAAAATAACAAAAAAAAACGTGACTTCTATGAAATAAAACGTGACTTCTATGAAATAGAAACCCAATTCACAATATATGTCACTATCAGTGTCAATGGTAAAACAACTAAAACGGGACTTCTATGAAATAGAAACCCAAATCACAATAAATGCCAGCATTAAACAGTCATATTCATCCCCATTATGTGAGTAGTTTAAGAACGTAATATTTCATCTTGATGCAGCTAGAATGTTTGTACAACATAACACATTAATAAACAATTAATTTAAATAATAATTATTAATTAATTACATATTATAACATATATATAGCCGCATAAGGCCACTATGTTACAATTTGGCAACGATTTTAATCATGTTTCTCAGTATCCCTGGTTGTCTACCCATACCGAATTCTGAACTCTCGTCCTGGCCATATGGTGAAAATGCAGATAGTACATTTTTACTTGGGACAGCAAAATAAATATCCGACTGACTTGTCGGGTATATACCTTTTCTAGTGTCTTCCATTACGACAGTGTTTCTATTGTATACCCCGGCATAAAATATAGAAATTGTCATCCAAAAAGCCGATATCCGAGTTTCCAAATTTTTTTGAAACTTTCGGAATAGCGGATTTCTGTAGAGTTTTCACAGCTGAACCACTTCACGACCTCAAACCAAAGCTGACACGATATGTTTTTTAAAGGGAAGTTTGAATTACTAAACAATTTGAAAAAATTATGTAAATGTTTGTCATAACCGTCGGCTGCTAGGTTTTTCATAACATCTGGTATTAAATCAATCATCTCGCTATTTCATGTTGTAAGCCAGAGTCTTGACATCCTGCTTCATTTAGGAATTCAAGGCTTCGCTCGCAAGCTTCGTCTTGTATAATCAGAGTTTCTTCAAAATTTAGATTAAGTTCACCATGATGTCCGTTTTCAATATAATTCATTGTTTTGTCTTGTTTCGTAATCGGGTCAACTATATATAAAGACCCCGAACCTTTTTAGTACTTGGGGACTTGGATGGCGTTGTCGGTTTATCTACCTTTTGACTCTTTGTCGCTCTTTTTAAGATGCTTTGGTGTTGCGGGCTTTAATGGCGATTTTATCTGCAAGAATCTTTTTAATTTGGGACTTCGCGTAGAGTAAAGATTATGCAATGTGGGTGTATATTTCACTCTGTTTCATCTTCCATATTTATCGAAGATGACACCCAAGTCGTAATTGGATTCTGCTGAATTTTTGAACGTCTCTTCTGGGTACGCATGCTTCGCTTTCCTAGAGCTAGGGTTTGTTTTGGTCGCATAATTCTGAAAAACAAAAGTATAGTTACATGCTTGAGAAGCAAATAATAATGTCCTTACAAAGGGTCATACCCCTTTTTACTCTCGACTAACAAACATTTCAAAGGACGTTTTTATTCATGAAGTAGTGCTCAGATATTGTGCTGTAGTTCTTTTAGAAAACAAATCTTTCTTGATCTACAACACGTTAAATCAATATAAAATTCATCGTTTCGTTAATATGTAACGACTTGTTGTCCTAGCTGAAAATCTACTTGCCGTGCTGGCTGAAAATAATCTACTTGCCGCGTTAACAAATTCGTAAATGTACATGCATTTACGGTTATATACGGTTATTTTGATAAATAAAAAATGTGCTGGCCGTCCTAGCACGGCATATTACATGCAATTCGAACATTTTCCTCGAATGTTAGACAAAACTATTGATCTGTTGACAACTATACCCTTAGCATCAGCTTTATTTCGTCAAAATCAAGTAGAAAATATGATACACAGCACTCATTTCTTAAGCTGAGCAAATGTAGTTTTTTTACTTTGCGCGCTAGCCAAAAAGACGTCACAGACCACGTGGTATGGTCACACTGTACCTTCTCTTTGTACTTGAAATAAACCAAAAAAGTGTTTGTGCACAAAAGGAGGCAATCCAAAAACACGTTAAATAAGATTTTATTTTAGATTGGGAACACCGTCGCATGTTACGTTTACACTTTGGTCGTGTATTACCGTAAAATCCTTTTATTTCGACGTGTCTAAATATCGAACGGTCTTTAAAAAGACAAATGAACCCAATGAACCCGGTCTTAAATTCGAGCTTTTTGAATTATTTTTGTTTTATTTATAATCATGTAAAATGAAAATGATATAATTATAAAAATTAGCGTTCTACTATAGGGACTTTTGAATGTTAATGTGCGTAAATATTATCATGGCGTACATAATGTTATTATGAGTGAAACTTATGATTATTTCGCATTAATCTTATTTACACATGTTTGCCCCCGTCCACCGTATTACGTTGTCTGATCACTCTGATAGTTTTGATTCTAACACGGCACGCGGCTAGCTTTCCATAGATAAAGAAGGACATCAACCATGGGTTATTCTGCAACAAATCATGGGCGGCGCCTACTATTTTCAAAATAGTTCCGAAAAATCCACGCAATTAAACGCGCGATAGCAAAATTGTGACAAACAAATCATTTCTGCATTATGTAGCACACAATGCTTTAAATTTGCGCTTGTTAGCATAATATTTTCTTTGTATTTATCAATATGTATGACGTCACACTATTATTGTCTCAATGTTTATCAATGAAGCTGACGTCACTTTGAATTGTAATAATTTGTTGACGTCACTGAAACGCACGTGTGAATGTACTGTGAAAAATGGGCGGAGTATAGATAAATCTAGTTCTCATTCATAACCTTGAAAAATTCAGACGAATTGTATATAGGATCGTGTTAGAATCGAAATAATTGGCGGGCTAGCGTTGGTTATTGCGGTAATAACCAACTGTTTGTCGTTCGATGCTTGTTATCAAACCACTCGGGCTCTCGCCCTCGTAGTTCAATGCCGCATCGGAACTCCGAACCGTTGGTTATTACCGCAATAACAAACGCTTACCCGTCAATTATTTCGTAATCAAAAAACACAAAAGGTTCAGTTTGATTGCAGTCTATTGCCGTCACGGGGTCTTTCGTAGATTTGGAGTTTGACCTTACGTACTAGCAGGGGCGTAGCTTGGTTAAAATAAAAGTGTAGGCCGAAATCTAGGGGAAAATGTTTTGGTCCTAGAGTGTGTGAGGTGCGTTTTGACGTATATTTAGAAGAAATTAATGTTTCTTAGGCCATCTATGCCATTACAATTTATTTAGATTAATGTATCAAGAAATTGACAGCAATGGAACATTGATTTATTATTGTTCATAAAGACACGATTTGATGGCTATTATCACTCGCACTCGAGTCGTAGAAACTAAGTGCCTACCGTGCAGTTTATTTGTTTTCTGCATTAACATTAACATGAGTTCTTTCCTCAATTCTTAAACAATACAAGACATGTTAGTTGTGTAGAAATGCTATGACCCTCGAGTACATCATGTGTGTTAAAGGATCGCCTGCACTTCAGTGTAATACGTATTTTATTTAAGTTAATTTCATAAACATATTTTAACCTCTTTGTCGTAATTTAATAAACAATCAATTTTAATTTAATGTGTGGCAAAATATATGTTAACATCAACTGATAGACATATAGTTCTATTGAAACAAGTATTTTTGTCTATTTAAAATAACTCCACCATAATTATTTCACTAGGGCTATATTTCAAAGTTAAATTCAGCTTTAATTTAATATGTAGCAAAATGTATCTTAACATCAACTGATAAAAACATATAGTTCTATTGAAACGAGCATTTTTTGTCTGTTTACAATAACTCCACCATATTTCACTATATTACAAAGTACAATTTAGGCAATTGTTAGAAGTTGTTGGCATAAATTACACACTATTTTATACCAATGTATACCTTATAAATGGTTTTGAAATACACAACAACCATTGATAAAGGCAAACAAAAACAGTAAAAATTAAGCGACATGTAATTTCAAGTTTCAACATCTAATTAATTTTTCAGACAACTTCACATGTAAGAACATCGTCGCATGTTAGTACAACGTCATATGTAATATTAAACGACTTCAAATTAAAAGAAGTCTAGTTTCCTGCATTTGTCTGATGCTAACACGTTAATAACTTTGTCAACATCGATGTCCATATCCTTGTGTGCATGGATCAGGGCTAACGACGACAGCCTGTTTTTTGTTCGCAAAGAGTTTTCACTAAATGACCCTTCACGTGTGGCCGACGTAGGTGGCATGGTCAAAAAGAGTTATGGTCAAAACGTATCATGACCAAAACGTACAGTATTTTTCTTGGTTAAAACGTACCGAAAAATTGTCAAAACGTACATACATAGAAGTCAAAACGTACAATGTGTTGAAACAGAATATAATGTCATATATTAACGGGCAAATAATAATTTTTGGTTAATCAGAATGGTTAGTATGTTGACTCTGTACGTTAAATATCAGTGCATTGTATTTAATTTGTAAAACTTGATAACTGCATAGGAACGCATTTTGCAGATTTTTAAAAATATATCTGTAGATAAATAAAACGAAAATTAATGAAGATTGTCTTACTGTACTTGTTAATTTTTTTTTATTGTTTATAAAAAAGTAGGTTCTGCCAATGGATAGTTTGATGAAGTAGTTCGAATTATTAGTTTTTTTGAAATACAGTTTATTTCTATCGCACATGTATATTGTGGGTGTAACCGCTAAATCACAACGTACTGCTATAAATTTGAGGTCACTATTATATTTCATCACTTTACGTTAATTTTAATTATTTTTTATTTTTTATACTTTTTGTACATTTGTCAGTATCATGGATTCGTTTCTTACACAAATAACATACTATCTAGAATGCATAGATTACGTCTAATTACCCCGGTATTTGGACCAACTGACACCTACCGGTATCTTGTTTATTGTCAAAACCAAGTGTCAAATACATACCAATTAACGCAGTAATAAGCTGGGGATATGGTCTCCAATGTAGAGAATGTCCCCGAGTTTACTTCCAAATCACACATGATGGGCCCACACGTCTTTTGATTTATCATAAATATATGCATTGTTGCATAATAAAGCAGCATTATTTAACACGCAACTTTGTATAATAAATATACATTTTAGTGCATTTAATGTAAGATATTCTGTATTTTTTGGTTTTATTTGTAATTCGTCTGGTCTGGTAAGACTTCAATGATTTTACTAATGCAAGGATAAAGGTCCTTGCACGTCTGCTGAAGGCTGTCTTGGAGTCTGGAAGGCTTCCTGTCTGTCATGCTCCATCTGACTCTCCATTTACCGTTTTCAGACTTGAATGTCTTATATGTTTGAGACAGATCGGGGGCAAAGGCAGCATATATTGTCGGCAGGGCATCATCCCGTAAGTCCAGCAGGTTTGAAGGCAATACATATTGCGCACAGTACCGATCTTCGTAACCCAAGAACTAAATGATCAAAGACGACATAAAACAAATTGACCCTGTAGTAATCGGACACTGTTTGCACATCATGGTTAGCTCTGTTTTGTTGTCTACCGGCTCTTCTCGGCATTGATGGTAGTATGTAAAATTCAGCGCTAATCGGACACTGTTTGGACATCATGCTTAGCTCTGTTTTGCTGTCTACCGGCTCTTCTCGGCATTGATGGTAGTATGTCATATTCGGCGCTAACATCTACGGCCGTGTCATATAGAGCATCCCAAACATTCTGGTCAGCCCTCTCGTCGTTGCATAACTTAATAACAAAGCATGTTTCACTCGCAGTTAACAAATCATTGTCATTCTGTCGGAGGTTGGTCAGGGGAACAGTGCTACTCAGAATGTGTTCTGCCACAACCAGCGCGATGTAAAACTCAAAGCGCAATATAGCAGCCAAATATTGCCCCGCATTTTCGTCGCCATCTACCTGTAACGTTTCCAGTGCGTGAACCATTACAGGGAACGCATTCTTGAACGTTTCAAGAGCGTCTGCTCGACTGGACCAACGTGTTTCACACTGAGTGCGGAGCTTTGTGCGATGCTCCATTTCCTCTTGCGTAGAAATATCACACGACAGCTCGTCTTGGAACGCGAACAGTCGTTTAGCTGAATAATCAAAGAGGAAGCTTATGTCCTGAACAGTTGACATCGTGGTTCGTACACATTAAATGTTTGAGCTATGGACCAAAGACAGACAGTGCACGTAATTTGCATGTGGCGAATGTTCACGCAAAAGCGCTTGAAGTCCCAAAAATTTCATACACATGTTAGACGCACCATCATAGCACTGAGCTCTGATCTTCAAATTATCGAGATTGGCACAAAGAACAATAACAATAGCTAGGTCGCAAATAGAACGGGCGCAGTTTGTGCAAAGGGCGGCGACCGGCCGAGGACCGGACGGCGCCCGTGCTGTAAATATGTGAATCGGACGGTCGCCGCGCATAATTGTAGATGATTGCAACTAAAAAATATATTGAAAAAGGTATCGAGTCAATGCATGTTGGCCGGCCGACGCCCGACAAAACGGGGACCGCCCGGTCCTTGTACAGGCACCACTTGATGCCCTGGCGATAACTGTACATCGGTCGGTGCCGTTCCGGGCGCCTACCGGCGCCAGGAAGATGCCCTCTCGGTCGCCTTTGAAATCGGGCGATGTTTTTAAAGTAGGAAATTCGTAAGGACACCGCCAGAAACTGCCGTCCGGCGATCTGACGGTGCCCCCCGACTTGATTTCGACCTCCCTGACCCCGAAAAAAATCGCCCGGTCGCCGTTAACTTTTAAGTAATACCGTCCGATGAGAAAGTGTTCAGCTTCCACCGCCCGATTGCAACTGCTGCCTGGCGGGCACTGTCCGATTTTGCCCGATTTGGGGTAAAACAGACGCCGTCCTGCCGCAGCTCCTTATTTGTGACCGGGGCATAATTAATGTCTGGAAAGACCTGGCCAGGGGGCGCGAGGCCTCCAAAAGCTGCTAGATTTTAGAGAATTGTTATCAAAATTAATAGATGGAGTTCATTTATCCGTCTTTAATAATAATAGCTAAGACCCCCGGTTGGTCCTGGATTTTAGGGAAAATTAAAAGTTCATAACCCCACTTTAGTAGTCAGGACCCTGGTTTAAAAAAGCATCAACTTAAAATGTGAAAAGATGGAATAATAAATAATGATATCCAAAATTTACAACTAAGAAAAAATTTCACCTGGACCAGAAATTGAACCCGGGTAACTTCGGGTGAGAGGCGAGCACTGATCCCCTCGACCACTTTGTATCAGAACATGAGCGTGCAATATGTAGTATATTTATGCAATTATTTGAACACGGTCTGATGAAATTATTTGAAGAATTAAATAATTGGTTTACATGGTAGATCTATTAACAATTCCACTTTCTAAAAGTTATCGGCGAGTAAGTTCATGAAACACAAATTTGTCAAAACAAAGAAAATAGACTGACCGGGTGGGAAATCGGAACTGAAGACATGATGCCCAAGTGCCATTTAACAACTTCTGTTTGGAGTCTTCGTCTACAGAAGGTAATGGAAGACATCCGATATCCGGATACTTGGGAAAATTTCGGTCATGATTACCTCTGCCAGACTCTGCTTCTGTTATGCTAGGTTCCCACTGCCGATCAGATCAACTCGATGTACCCCGATCACATAAATTCCCCGACTTATGTCGATCAAAAGGTAAATAAAGCGTGACAAAGACTTCCTCTCGACCGCAACTCGATAGTACGCGACCAAAACACGATTTCTACACGATATAACCAGACTCAATACGACTTCATCCTGACAATTAGTCCGACCTCTTCCCGACTATGTCGACTCTTACACGATTCGTGCACGATTTCTACACGATGAGTTCGACTAACACCAAGTAAACTAGACGTTTACTCGATCTGTTTCCGATGAAACCGACTTAATCGACCTGTTCGTACTGGGGTCGTAAAAGATGCACGTTTTAGGAAATTCTGTATGAAAACGGCGAAGAATTTAAAGCAGCCTTCATTATTTCGGAGAAAACACTAATGCATAATTCTTTATATTATGAAAGTAGAACAGTTGAACTTGTGGGCCAAATGGTCAGAGCTTAAATGCAGCATTGTAATATGTGAGATAAAGCTTGAGGAAGATAATGTGGATGGGCCTACAAAAAAGCAACAAAAAACGTCGTAGACAAAAACGGCGCAGGGAAATCTGGGTGATCAATGGCTAGCACGGCGCCCTCTGTATGGCCAGTACGAACAGCTCCTGAATGATTTAAACAGGGAGGCCCCTAATGAATATAAAAACTTTCTAAGAGTTGATGCATAATTGTTTGGGGAGCTTCTTGACCGAATAACACCCCATATAAAGAAGCAAGACACACACTTCAGGTAACTACAGTCAAAGTGCGACAAACATCATGTGCGTGAATTTGTTAGCTTCTAAGGCTTTCATTTTAAATCTAATCTGTTTGCTGTTTATTACAGAAAAGCTCTGGATCCGGAATTGAAGTTGACTGTCACTCTTCGTCATCTTGCAACTGGTGCGTCGTAAACAGAGTTAATGTACTCCTTTCGAGTCGGTAAGAATACGATATGCAAGTTCGTTCCAGACGTTTTATAGGCGATAATACAGGATTACTCTGAAGAGGTTCTTCCAGCAATCGTCACTCCTGAGCAGTGGCAGCACATTGCCGATGACTTCCAAGCTAAGTGGAACTTCCCACATATATGGGGGGACATTGACGTCAAGCATGTGAGAATAAAGAATCCCAAGGAGTCAGGTTCAGTGTTCTACAATTAAAAGGGGTTCTTCTCTATTTTAATGTAAGCAGTCGTCGACGCAAATTATAAGTTCATTTGGGTAAGTGTTGTCGCGAATGGAAGTGCGTCTGATGCCCAAGTATTCAACAACGGTGAACTCAAACTCATGCTTGAAGAAAACACCCTCGGTCTCCACACCCCGACAAACTGGCTAGTGATGACCAGAATATTTATTCATTGGAGACGATGTGTTTCTACTAAAAACCTGAATGATGCAGCCGTATTCAAGGCGAAGTCTGACAGTTGACGAACTCATATTCAACTATCGGTAAGCAATTTGAAAAAATATAAAACTATCACATTGAAGATGAAATTAATTTGTAAAAGAAATGGCCTAACTATAGCCAATATTATACCATTCACAAAAAATGGTTAGGTTGATTGACAGTATTTTACATTAACATGTGTAGAAAATCTTAAGATGTTTTAGTTAATTCATGTGTGTTTTGCCGTAGTTAAACGTGCATGTTGTTGATCATACCGACTGTCCTGTGCGAGACGAGTGGTGGAAATGCCTTTGGAATTCTCGCACTGCGGCCCTTAAACCAAACTCCAAAGATAGTCGACTCGATCATCCTGGCATGTGGTACCCTACACAACCTTCATAGGATCCGATATTCTGCTATTGCACGCCAGGTCGTCGACCATGAGGATAAGGACAGTCAGCTGCAACCGGGTGAATGGCGACAGAGTAGGCAGCTGACGGATGGCCAGTACTTCCATGGTTAACAATATGATGACTAACGCTGGGGTTCGTCAGAGGAACTACATCAAGCACTATCTCAACTCCTCAGCTGGCTCAGTAGACTGGCAAGAAAATATGATTTAACATACATTGCGAAGACTGGATATCTTGGACTTAATAACAGTGAACTCGGGAGTGCACTAATTACGTGACATATAAACTGCATCTAGAAGTGTTTGTTGATGTCGTAAACTGTATGTCAAACGTGGTTGCAGTAGTAGTTAATTTAATTGTTAATTATTGTTTTCAGTATTGTATCTCAATCTAAGTGTATTTTTATTATGAAATATAGATTTTAGTTTCATTTGTTTGTTTCAATTATTGTGAAAATATTTCTGAATAAGTCGTGTATATCAGTATTGTGTAAATAAATAATTTTGTAGTTCCCAGTTTGTTGTTGTAGGCTAACTAATTCGTCTCCGTAACATATTTGGGATGCAATTACTTGTGCAACATTTTGTTAAATGACTAATGAACAAAACTTCGTTTCGATCACGAACATTTGTAATCTACATTAATGGACACTGTTAAAGCTGATCTTCAAATGAAATTGTCTTTGATCAAATTAAAAACAAACACAAATAAAAAAACAACAACGACATTTTTGAATCACATGTTCAAAACAAATCAAGAAACTAACAATTCCAATGTATCATTAAACGCAATTACATAAAACAAATCAATTAAAGTTTAATCGACCGTGAGCACTACCTATGCTACATACCGTTGCGAAACAGATGTTGTGAGACGAATCAACTATAATTGTTATACAAAACCTGTTACTTAATACAACAATGTAACCATTCCAAAATATTTGTGTGAATAATAGTTTGCAGTATGATTTATTAAGGATATAATATTACACTTTCTTACTTTTGAAACAAAACACACATAAAACACACATAAAATGAAACACAATATTATCATGTTTTACACAAAACTTAACTTAAACAACGAAGAACTACCATATTGCATGTTGCAATATTCATGTTGGAATGTTTTTTGTCATAAGAATAAAAACAACTTAAAGAGCAAAACGATGCAAACTTAATGCTAAACAAAAACTATTAAAGTGCAAAGATCACAATCTAAAGTAAGATTTACTTGACCATGCAATAAGGCACTACCGAGTGCGTGTAACTGTCACATGTAATTAATCGACTGGTATGTTCTGTTCCTGTTGGGGCGTCTCCGAGAGAATATCAAGGCTTTCATAGCCTTGGTAGAGCCCGAAGTTAATGATAGAACTTAAGATCATATCCATTGCTCGGCGGATGATGGACGCAGTAGTGGTTAGGGGTATTATTGCGGTTGTGGAACTGAGACCTGGCAGGAAAGAAGGCTGCACATTTACAGGTTGCATGTGACTATATGCTTTAAGCGACGGTGTTAGCTGGGCTGGAGGTGCTGCTGCGGCTATATGCGTTGCTAGCTGATAGTCAGTCTGGAGTTGCTGCTGTTGCCTCTGGTACTGTTGCAGCTGTTCAACCGAAGCAAATGCGGCCGATGGGGTAGTCCTTCTATTGGTATGAAGGCATGGCATCGCAAACATTGTCGGTCCTGTTTTACGGGAAGCCGCCCGGCTTTTCTCCTCTTGGCTCTCCTCAACAAGGTCAAGTGCCAACCTTGTTGCACGTGAAACGAACGTATTTTTCCGTTTCTCATCCATCTGGCGCATTAGACAAACCAACTGTCCAGTTTGTGCAGCACCATCCTGTGGTTGTTATGGCGCCTCGGACGGCATCCAACTCGCTTGTCAATGAAGAGAGTATACGTGCAGCTTTAGGCCGACTTCCAGACGCTGTGGAATCGGACTGTGGCGGCAAGTCTGAGACGGAATCATCATTACCTGTCTTTTGTGCTCTTTCTTCTTTTCAGCGAACTGAATTATACATTTATAAAATCAAAATATATATTTTAACTGTTTGATAAGTGTATAACTTAATGTGTCAGTCTTTAATAAATATGATTCTTTTCAAGTTTTAAATGTTACGCAGGGAACTCTAGACGTCATGAAAATTATTACGAATTAGAATAAATTTTAATTTTTCTAACGTTCCATCCCCTCTGAGTTTGCAGCTGCACGAGATAAGGGTGTATGAAGTCAAAGCGATCTAGACGCCACTGTTGCCTCGCGGTACGGTCTGTGGTGCCAGACCCAGACTTAACTTTGACTAGTTTTGAGTACTGGGTCCTCATGTTAGGGTACCACACGCTTGAAAGCTCTCCAGGGTTGAGACCTAACTCTGCCTCCTTCTCCATCAGGTTCTGCTCTTCTTCTCCGTGAAGTTAAATTCTGCTGAAGTCTTATTATACAGGAAAGTGTTGCCCTTCAGCTAAGCAACCTAATCGTCTTCCTCATCCTGGGAAAGCGTTCTAAGTAAGGGTTTTCGGAGCTTCATTTCGGTCTGTAAATAAAACGCAAAACGCATCTGATACGAATATAAAACAGTGCAACAGCTACATGCTAGGTTCACAAATAGCATTCTGACTTATACCACAATCCAATCGACCATCATTTGGATGAACAGTCCGCGTTTTGACGGCCTTGTATCAAATTGTTCATCAAAGCAAGATCAATAAGAGAAGAACGTATGCGACGTTCAAATTCGTTCAACTTAAGACATATGTATTGCAATAGAATATATAAAAAAAAATTGGCGAGGTGGGGGAGGGGGGGGGTTAGAACAAACTTTATAATAATATAAGATACAGTTTATTCAACTTGAGCATGTGCGGCTTGTCGTTGTCAACAAATAAATTCAAACAAATTTATAATGCCTGGAAAAATTAGTTATATATATATTATCTATAATTACATTGTTTGACGATTTTTGCTTAAAATGTATACCACATAAGGGTTCTGTTGGGAAAATTTCACGCGCACAGCGGATTAACTGGGTCAAAGATAGTACATTGTTACAACAAATATTTCAACTCTGGCTACTACATACACAAATATATTCAAGAAGATAAAATCATATATGCTCAACGTTTACAACAGTAGACGTGTACTAATTTGATATGGTAAGAAATATATAATACCTTTTTCTCCAGGGTACATTCAGGGGTGCATTGCGGCTCCTTCTCCTGACTTCTTGTATGTTTTGCAGGAGAGTCCACGTCAGTGGACTGTTTTATTTCATCTGGTTTCTTCTGTGTTGGAACTAAACAAGCTGACGCGAATTCAACATCAGCAGAACGACATGTCGTTTTGCCTTTTCGTGGCATTATTTGATGATGTTTGTCGTGTAAGTGCTAATTAGAAAATGAAATGAAAGCGCGCGATTTTTGTGACGTCGAAATCATGAAATCGTAATAGGTCGAGAAAAGGTCGAGAAGAGATCAAGAGGCGATCAGGTGTGGTCGGATATCGGTCGAATAGATCTGGACAGCAGATTGAACATTGATCGGGTTGATCGAACAACGGTCGGATGTTGATCGAGAATAGGTCGACATGATCGGCATAACTTATGATTCCCGACCACGCTAGATTTCTACACGATCTTACTCGACCGACACCCATATTTTGGACGGTTTAAAATTATCGGGTAGGCACACCGACCAATGGCGATCTTATTAGATTAAGGTAGAGCTCCCATGTGGACCAAACAAGATCAGACCCCGATGCCGTGATCTGGGTACATCGACTTGATCTGATTGGCAGTGGGAACCAAGCATTAACGTCATAAAAAACGAACCGCGCACTAAACTTGGTCGATTAAAATGTGTAAAAGACGGCGTCAACGAACTTTACCAATATTCGGGCTCCCGTCCTTCAGATCGTTATAGACTTTAGATCGTTATCGACTTTAGACCATTTCATACGTGTAGATTCCGAGCATAACAGCCAGTCAAATGACAATCTGAATGGTATACTGTTTCTGAATTTCCACTGACCCCACTACCCCCTATCCTGCCCCACCCATCTGATTTTATTGCATTATCCCCTGGCCAGCATGGAAACACCATTGACGTTAAAGATGTTCGCAACAAAAAGAAAATAATTGGGTTAATTTCTCCTTTTGCTTCATTATTTCTTTATTGTATATAGGTTACAATATACTAATTTCAAAAAAATATATATATAAATCTTTGTAAGTCATTAAGTTCCAGTCCATGATTAAACGTTCATAAAGCATTATAATAATCAAAAGCACATGTATACAATGTATTGCCAAACAAACTAGTTAAAAAAGATCCATTAAATATAGCCATTATATTTTGGCAATTGATACGTATTTGATTATTTATTGATGTTTTCAAAATCATATTAAATGCACAATTTACCTCATTAAGCGTCACAAACTGAGAAAGGGCTTCGACAGGTACCGTATTCAATACCTAATATTTCCGGAACAAGGCCTGTGACCCCTCTTTTGTAGGGCTGTTTTAGTTTTAGGATACATAGACGCATTTTTGTTCATTTTTTAAGAAAATCTGTCGTTGGAAGGAAATTGAAGGAAATTGTTGCCAACGTCTTTAAGTAAGGCGACTTTTTTTTATTTCTTGGTTCTCGGATCCGCCGACCCGATTTTTTCCCAAAAGCAAAAAAAAATAAAAAATTGTAGAATGTAACCAATATTGTAAAATTGACCTTGTGAAAGGGTTTCAACCTGTTACACGGAATTCAAAAATAAACAACAACGCTGAAGAAATGACAAAATTTTATGTAACACGCATTGAGACTGTATATAGCTGTATGATTCATATGAACTGCTCTATTGTATACATTATGCAACATTTAAAGTCAGAAGAAAATTCGCAGTAAAACAAATTAAGATCTTAGAATCGTTGTATTAAATACACATTTATAATTTTATATCAATATTATAATTGACAAATTTCATTGGTGTACTGATTTATTAATAAACGATATTTAGTTAGTTTTCCCTTCATTATACATGCTATTATACATATAATATGGCCCCTGTCCAGCGATATCTGGCGTAGGCCTACTGTGTTTAAGTGTGAGCATATTTTAACAGTAGTTTTTATATGATAATCACTGCCTTTTAATGTTACTATTATTGGTATTAATGTCATGGTTATCATCCAGTGATTAAGTTCATGTTGTGTTATATGATTTTTGTAAGTAATAATTCATAAAGATTTTAATGTCACTGCCCATTTCCAAAGGTGAATTTCTAGTCATTAATTTACTCAAGTCTGTGTTAATTTTTTATTTTTATTTTTATTTTTTGTCCCTCCTCCAACCGGACACTTTTCCAAACATTTCGAGAATCAATAAATTAAACAAACTCTGGCCTAAGGTTACTCGCAATGGGCACTAGACAATGAAGTTCAAATCCTGTGACTGATTTACGAGTATTTTTGACCAATCAGCCAACCGATGATGGTTTCTGTACGAAAGCTCATTTAACATTTTTTCCCCGATGGATTCAGTTTATACATACAATATTAATAATAAGCTAAGCATTATTTACAACCTGTAATTTACCGCAAAAGCACACATATTAAACATTTGCGTATAGACTATGTCACCACATGGTAATAATAAATTTGTATAAGCATGGCCAATAAAAGAACACGAGCGGAACGTGATTTACAAATTTACAAGGGGAGACCGGGGCATAACGATACACGGGACAAAGTGATATTTTTTTTATTTTAAATATGTTTGGCGTCATAATTTGCGTCATCGTCATGATGTGCGTTTACAGGTTTACATGCGTCATAAATAATGCATTTGTTGAATGCATCTGCAAGTAAAAATTACAATAAAACACAGTTGGGAAGCTTTTTGGAGCTCGTTTGTTTTTTTAAGTTTTGGAAGGAATCGTAATTGATAATCTTAAATCCTTTGTACAGAAAATGTTAAAACTATGGATAATTGTGTTTAGGGTTTTATAAACCGCAATCATTTGCTTTGTTTTGCTCTGCCTTAGGTTTTATCGTGGAACATGTGATTTTTAAAGAGGTCACCTGGTTGAAAAATGATACGCAGTGTAACATTTAGCTCCGCCCCCTTCCTTGAGCTATTTGTATTAATTTCTGACTTAAAATAATCAATGGGGAGTTCTAAATCAATGTTTTTCATACAAGAGAATTGTTGATCTAGAGTAAGGAGACCTTTATGTTTATCTTACAGATTGGTTCGAAACTACAAGAGGAAGATAGATCTATCTCGAATTAAAGGTTCAATAGACAAGACTGAACAGACCATCTATAATCATCTTCTAAAATGTGGCAAAAGTACTAGTATACGATCGGCTGCAGCAGAAATTTAAAAACCACAAATTAATAAGGTTATGTAGTTACAATTAGAAAGCTAATTTTAGCTCTCAAAGCATACCTTACAACAACTGCAAACATTAATTTTTGTCTAAGTTCAAAGAAGGTGCGGGTTATTGCGTATGATTTTGCCAAAAGCTTTTCTATAAAAGTCTTCATGATTAAATTTAAGCATCAGAATGTTGACTGTCGGTCCACCAAGTTAGCAAAATAGACTGGACTACAATTTAGTGGACCATATTTTCTGTCACTCTCTTCAATATGTTCATATGTATTCAATATGTTATATGAATAATTAAAATTAATTATGGTTGTGAGACTTTTATGCTCTCATTATATGGGATATTAGTATTTTTTGTGCTTAAGAAACAAAGTCAATCCCAATGGTGGATCAATAGCTATTTTTTAATGCAATGCCATTTTCATTTCACTAAAGGACCTAAAATTGATGGACTACCTTTCCAGTAAGCTTTTGCTGGAACCAGCAAAAACTTGGTGGACTCGGCCCACATACGGTCCACTGATTAATTCTTAAAACGTATACAAATATGGCTGGATCATGGGAACGTAAACGGATTTCGGTCCTGAATGGTTTTCGTGATTCATTGAGAGACACAGTGATTTGTCAACCGGAACACCAGAGAGCTAGCTATTAGCTTCTCCAAAGCGACGTTCTTTAACCACGTTTTTACTACAGTTTAATGGTAACCATGTAACGTTTAAAATTGAAAGAGAAAGCTTTGAAGCTTCAAGCTTGTGACATTTGGAACCTAAATTAAATGATACTGTACAGAAGCCAAGAAACGTTGTTGCTTCGATGATAAATAGAAATAGAAACGTTCTGATTTCAGGCTAGACTATATTTTTGGTGTGTATTTGTTTCATAGACAACAGGCTTATAACAACAAGTCTCAACAAGAATGTGTTCTTATATGTTTTGAAACTACATTTGTAAATGCAATACATAAGTGATAAAAGGACTTGTTCACAGATTTTCGCATTTTTTTAAGTATGCCATTAAATGTCTTAAATTGACAGATTTAAGCATCGGAACTAAAAAGCTTAAGTATAATAACTAGAAAAACATTTGGGGAAAAAGGAACTAGAAAAAAAAAGTATCACTGGGGTTCGAACCCGGGACCTCGGGATTTAAAGGCCATCGTCTTAACCTCTCGGAAATTCCGACTTCTACTTCTTACGCTGCATTATTTACATTATGCAAGTTTTCCACGTGTTGTCAAATATTTCAACGAAAACAACAGGAACACCCCAAATTCTTTCATCGTTTAGCGTTACAAACGCTTTATAATTTTATCAATTTCAACTGATGATTACTCATACACAAAACGGTTTTCACAGTATGCTTCTAGGTCCGCAGTGTTATTTTGCTCCCTTGTTTTCACTGTACATTTATTTTTGGAATCGGTGACAAAAAGTTGTTAATTCGTCAATCTGTGAACAGATCCCTTTGAGTTTCACATATTTCTTCGAATAATAATTCTTCACAGTATAGAGGAAACTTTAAATTCAGGCTAAAATACACATAACATGTTCGATTTTAAGATAAAAACAATGGCATAACTTACATGAAGTTTATAAAACTTAAAAAAGAAATCACACATGAAAGTCACTAATGTAATAAAATTCACTTGAATGTTTATGCTATAGAAACAACTATATATTTTGAAGCAAATTAAGTAACATATGTTTGAATCACTTAATGTAAGGTTATATTAAATGGACGGAAGTTTTAATGAGTGTGTACATTTGGGATCTAGTAGAATACCTATGTTAAACTTTAACAAGCACACAATGTTTTCATATATGAATGAGATTTGTTATGATATACATGTATTTCAAAACATATGATTTAGTCGCAATTGTTTGTTTCTGTAATCTGCAATGTTAAGCAGATGCAAATTAGTCAGAATGGTGTTATTTACACTCGATGTCGGTCCTATATAATCATGTTCTGGCTTATTTGAAGTTGTTTTTTTCAAGCATTTAGTCAAACTAGGGCACACACTTACAGGCAATTATTGCTATATAAAGGCTTTTAGAAACGGTATTTGTATGAATTAGTACATTGTTTGCCCAGGTGAATGAACCATTTTGTTTTATCGAAAGAGGGTCTATTCCCCATATTAGCAAATTGACAATTTTCAACTAATTATTTTCAACATTCAATGTATATAAAGATGCGAATTAACACTCATGACAAACATGTACAGGAACAGTGCGAGTTGTTTATGAAAAAGCACCATTTGAAAAAAATATGTAAAAATATATAGCGTTTGTAACGTAATGGCTGTACAAAGCTTTAAAATACAAGGCACTTAGTATATAAATTTATCTGGCCGAGTGATATGTATGACAGACTTTTGATCAGAAGGTCGTAGGCTGAATCCCTGGTGTTAGCATTATTTATTTATATTCTATTTGGATTTTGAGTACAACAATAACACACTTTTATTATTTCCGCCTGTTTTAGGTCAAAGTCATACATTTGATGTGTTATCTCGTTAATATGTGACACAAATAAATATATAAATATAAATATAAATAAATAAATAAATAAATAAATAAATAAATAAATAAATAAATAAATAAATAAATAAATAAATAAATATATAAATATATATATATATATATATATGTATAAATAATCAGTCAAGCGCGTGGCAATTGACAGGAATATGTTGATTTTTGTCATGCTCATCTACAATAGGCCTACTGGAGTTCAGAATTCAGAAAAGAAAACAAAAAGGCCCAATTTAAATTGTATATCATGTTCTTAAATCGCAGATTCTTCATCATTGAAAACTTCTAACAAAAGAGAACTGAGAAAATAAGTTTGTTTTAAGAATTGAAAAACACGGTCGTAGTCAATTTCACAACGCATAATTGCCATTGATTTCCATTTACGATTATAACATGTTAAGTGTATATGAGTATCTAATAGGGCGGCGGACGGCCGATGTTACATTTATTCTTTATTTGATCTCTGGTACAACATTATTTATTTTAAAATAAATGTTTATATGTAATAGTTGTTGAACCAATGGATGCTTTGATTCTGTATACATATGTACGTGAATGCTTTGTGGCTACGCACTTACAAACGTTATCGCCAATTATGGCATTTTGGGATTACTTCGTTTTTCAGGTCTTCATGCACATTGTGTTTTTGGAATGTACATGTATTGGTTTAGAGCATTTGTCTTTAAGTGCCCTCCTTGTGTTATGAGATTTGCAATAATGCCCCATTTTCAATCACTACACATGTTTGTTCTTTCCTATTTCATGCCATAAAAGTCTCGATGGGTCCAATTGTATTTAATAAAAAAAATATATCATGCTATGGACTTTAACAATGACTGACAACAGAATACACGCGGCGTTGGAAAATATAAAAATCAAGGAAACCACTGAAACCTTCGGTTGAGTTGTTTCAATTTCTGACAGTGGTGGCTGACAAGACTGGCGCATTATATACTATCGCCAATAACTCCATTAAAATCGATGAAACAATACATCCTTGCTACATGCTTATCTGCTACTTGTACTGAAGATTGTAATTAACTGTCAATGAATTAATTGTGGCTGAAAATAGCCAGCACAAGCAGAGTTCAGTATATTCTATTGGAATCTGTTATCATAGGCCCATAACTACAACGAAAATCAAAGTGTAATGTCCATTGATACGTGAAATACTTTCGCCCTCTAGTACTAAAGCTTTACAATTAGGACTTGATGAGAAATAGCCCGCACAATAATTGTGCACCAGGTATTATTTGCGGCACACCCAAGACCCATAACTCAAAGAAAAATCATTAAAGCGGAACGTCCTGGTAGCATACACACTTCTAGTTACAAAGCTTCCTACAAAGTTTCATGAATCCATAGAAAAATTGGATTACACGTAATATTTACATTTTCAGACTGCATTATATACTATAAATTTGACATATAATTGTGGTCGTGTTAGCAATACGAGTACTGGTATGATATACATTTTATATCGTTTCCCTGTCGTGTCGTATTATGTTGTATCGGACAATATTCGTATCAGTTTCTTTCTTTATTAAATTCGTATTAAAGCGACTATGTCAATGAAAAATTAGCTTCCTATTGCACTATAAATTATATTATTTAATAGAAATGCGCTTTACTTACACATGTGCATTCAATAAATAGACATAATATACTACACAGTAAGATATGTGATAAAAACAAATTAGCAAAATAGTCTTTAAACGTTAAAAGCCCAAACGGGTATCGAACTCACAACTTAAGAGCCATACGAAGATAAGACAGTAAACAGCGCTTTAATCAACTGCGCTATCATGCTTGGTAAGGAGTCGTTTGTTAATTATGGCTATACAAAATGCTCACAATTCTGACGTCAAAATGTAAACAAGAAAAGGGCAAAAGAAACACAACCCATATTATAAATCGATTTTCATCTCAGAATGCGTACACTCTTTTCCCATTATATATGCACTGTTTTAACCGTTCTTTTATGCCAGTATTAATATCTAAATTTCAGAGTTTTTAAAAAGAAATTGCCCCCTCGAGGCCGTTTTCGATGACATAGTCCCTTTAATGAACACGTACGTGTTACACATAATGCTTATTTGTCAGTATCAACTAATTGCTTTGCTTTATGGTTTGCTTTGTTCCAAATAATAAGCCATTCTCTAGGCAACATGATCGTTTATTGTAATAAACGTGAACCTTAACAGAAGGATAATGTTTAACTGATTCAATCAGTTGGTTTCCGTTTATTCGACCCCCCCCCCCCTTATTTTTATCCGCCTACCCTTACAGTTATTTTGCCTATCAATTATTAACTTATTTTCTGATTTTCGGGGGAAAAGTTCAGTTTTCGCTTATATTATAAGTTTCTTGCTAGTTATCTTTTGTTCTATGACCTTATTTATTGTTAAGGTACATTTGTTTTTTGGGGGGAGGCGTTTAAACATTTTACATGCAGTCCAATATTCTTAAACTGTGTGGTGAATATGCGGCGAAGAAAAAAGAAATACAAAGTTTTATTATATACCTATAGATAATCTGACTCAAATATTGGTGTATTTTCGGTATAAAATACAATTGGCCAGATAGAATTCCCGTATTTCACACTGTGAAATAATTTTCCGTATTCAACGGCTGGAAAAACCGGACTACTTTTCCGTTCGTTGAGAATCGTATATTTCCGTAACGTTCCGAGCGACATTGGGAACGCCCCGTTCTATTTATAGACTCGATTACGCCATTACATGTTTATTTGAATGACGTCATTGATGTACATGGCATGTATTCATGCGCGTTCTTTAGAACTGTTTGTTATCATTTTGTTTGTTTCATGGCAGTATCTGGTGGTGTTTTGATCGGAAGGAGGTATATAATAAATGGAATATTACATGACTGTGGTTTTCCGGTGGGTTGTATCGCTCTCGTTGATTGTGTAAAGTTGTATTCCAGCGTTACACAAGCAACTCGAGCGATACAAGCCACCGGAACACCACAGTCATGTAATATTCCCTATATATTTTACCTCCCCTTCTAGAATTTTTTCGAGATGTATGCGGAAAGCAACCATTTATTTTTTGGCCCAAGATACAGAGGATATTTGTTGATTTGAATGTAAGATCGTATTTTATTTCATGAGTGTATGGTGATAGAAAATTTGTTATCCCGAGTTATATGGTGATAGAAAATATATTTTCACGAGTGGCGTAGCTACGAGTGAAAATATTTGTTTCCTATGACCACAAATGATAGTGACAAATGGAAACATCAAACATTATTTCACAAATAAAGTTCAATATTCAATAAAAAGCATAAAATAAATAATATATCTTGTGACATCATTCTGCAAATGCGTTGATTTCTTCACGCTTGGAAACAAATTACAGTTTCGTTGCTGTCCTATTTTTGCAACAGAAGAAGAAGAAACGATACTCGGGAATTAGGTTGGCATTGTATTTTTTCGGCGTAGCTGTCTAAGATCACTTTTTACCTAGATTTCTTGCGATAATTATGCGGCGGGAATGTTATATTCATTCACATAATGAAATAACTATATTGTTTAGCCTACATAATCGGCGCGCTTTATAAATAGCAATAACAATGCTACAATTCACGGTCACAACGTACAATGTTGCCTGTTGAGCTCGCAAGCACAAAATATAAAGTGGTAAATTTCTGGCATGTTTCTGATAAATAACACATATTAGCAAATTTGATTGATCTTATATTTCCTATTATTTTATCATTATGTAAAAATATTATTGCACGCTGTAACCGACTGTCGTCCCCGTGAATTAATTCTAGCGAGTACAACTCCAGCAGCAAAATCATTCTAAAAATAGCGCGCGGTAAAGCTGTGTTAATACACACGTACCAATTAGAGTCTGGAGAATCCTAAATTGCAATAAATCGGGCATTCCTAAACAGGACATTCATTTCCGATATTATTTTCTGACAATGTTAATTTGTTAAATTTGCCTGACAAATTCAGGTATCAATTATGTTTACGTAAATTACTAGTGTTTAGCTTATTCATGTATCACCGGTGAAAACATGGGGCGATATATGATCGGTTTATTCACGGTACAAATATAAATAATTATTGACTTTATATCAAATTAATTTTGGGGGCTGATACGTTTTCTTAAAGTGTCCGAAAAATCTAGTGTCCGAGAAGTCTTCTTAGTATGGACCGAAAAATCTGGGGTCCGAGAAGTCTCCTTAGTAGGGAACGAAAATATGGGGCTCGTGAAGTCACAGCTTCGTCCTCTTGTATAATATTTAGGGCAAAAAAAAAAGACATCTCAATATTAATTTCTACGCCTATTGTATTTTTTAAAGACATTTCTTGTTATCATTTGCAGCACGTTGTTCTTGTTCTATAGACAAGCGCAATAATCTGATTATATATATTTTATTAAGCAATAACTTTATTGTCGAAACACCTGTGGTTTGTATAACAATCGTATTAGCAAGCCAATTTATGAATTTATATGCAAGTGTAATGTTTGAACTGTTTTTGCGAGACAAAAAACAATAATAATTAGCTATATCGGTTCGAAGTTAGTAAAGTCGGTCTCAAATATATTGCAAAACATTGCTTGTCACAGAATATGACTTATGCCCCAAAGCATATGCTTGTAAGAGGAATTGAATACAATTTCAGAACAAGTTAGACTTTCTGATGTGAAGTAATAAAACACATTCTATGTGCAGTATACGTTTCGTGTAGAAGCGCCAACTCACCTTAACTGGTTAAAATTATCCAACCGTAATATTCTGATGGAATTTAAAAACTCATGTGTTCTATTTTACAAAAACAATCACTAAATTTAGTAAGTTGAAAAGGGTCATAAAGCTGTCAAAACACAAAACAGATTTATGGGGGTTGTTTTCCCTGGTGGAGAGGTAAAGAAGTATTTTAAATTTCAAGTAAATATCTTTGATAGTATTCAAGATATTGGACTTTAGAACGGACGTCACGACAGACGGACGGACGGTTCGATTTTAATATTTCCACCTTCGAAGCGATGATTTTAAATGCATGTTAACGCGACTTTGCTAGAAATTAATGTCTGTAGTAAGCGAATAAGTGACTATGGAAGCTGCCGTGCAGAAAAAATTGGTTTGTATGACTGTCATTACTGTTCAATGGAAAATATCGCAGTATACTGTTGGACACAGCACATGATCTGTCTATATCTGCCCCAAAGTTCAGACCCGTAAACCGTCGTAGTTCATTTATCATGTTCAACGGTTCCACTGCAACGTCTTCGTATTGAAATAATTTTATTTTATTCTGGTTATTCTACATTAAATATTTGGTTGCTATAGCATGGCATTCTTCTGCTATAGCGTTTCCAACATTCTTAATGCCCGTTCTCTCCTATGACTCCATCCTTCTCTTGGGTCTCAAGATGGATGATATTCATGTTTGGAAAATGGGGGAAGTAAACGTACAGCATTCTTAGGCGTATGAATGCCATGGCGATAGAAGAATAATTTATACAGCTTGTTGTGTGAGGGAGCAAGCATTTTCTAACATTGACAAGCATGTGTTTGTTGTTCGTCAGCAGCGTCTTTGGTACTGGTAGACATCTTGGTTCGGTTCAGGTTCTTTTGCATGCTTTGAAGACTCGATATTTGCGTTGAGCTGCAAGCATTGAAGTCGCTCACTGAGTCACTAAACATGGAATGATGACGGTCAGTAAACAACTTAACAATATAACACACTTTATTGCTTTTCTTCGCATTCATGAACATATGTTACACAGAAGCCTTCTTTTTCATTATCGACTTTGCTTTGCTTCAAATGTTTCGATGTATAGAGCAAAACACTTGATATCTGTATTATTTACTTTTTTGTTTTGTTTGATTATGTTATTATGAATCGTTGTCTTTATGAATTATATCGCAGAGCCCAGATACAAATATATGACAGGAGATGATATTGCAAGACCATTGTTCCACATCGGAACACAATAAACGGAGCATTGAAAATGCAGTTTCGACCAACACAGCTGAACGATGTCGAGGGAAAAGTCAAATCAACATATACGTTGCAAAAGTGTACATGTGACACAACATCGTTCACTCTCTTACACCGCGGTTCTCGAAATTTACCTCTGTCATTGGTTTAGGAACTATTTTTATTTGCCATTGACAATGACGTAATAATCATTTAATTTTATAGACTCTAAATTAAATTGTATCTAATAGCTTCTGTATCAGACTTGTTACAATATTATGACAAATTGTTATGAAATAGCTTTGTATTGAAAGAATCAACTTGAAACTATTAAAAGTTATTAATTTAACACTATTTTGCCAAGTTTCGTGGCACTGAGCTCGTTGCAGCTTGACAAATGGTGTTTAAACGTTGAGTTAATTTAAATACTAAAGATAGTTTGCGATTCAGGTGATAAAATTGACTCTGAGCTTCAGACTTAAACGACTTAAAATAAAGACTAAATTCATGTTTTGATATAATTCGGAACCATCCAAACATTCCATGATTTAACAATTGTAAGTGAAGTAGCTAATGAGTTAACATTAACGTTCATCGTGTCATCAAAAGCATATTGCACGCACACATAGGACACAACATAATATTATCTTATTGTCTGTGGAGAACCTGAATATTTCAAATAATCAGAGAATATGACAACACACAAAGTGGCATAATACTTCCAGAAGACAATAAACCATTAGACACACACCAATATTTCTTTGCAATAAACGTGTACTTTACAGATAAGCATACTGAGGTAGAATTACAACTGATTCAAGCAGCCCTGAAACTCTGAATGGTGATAATTATAGATAATTCATCGTGTAACATATGCACTGACAGCGCTATTGCATCAATGTCTTCATGTTTTTTTTTAACAAATTGTTCAATTGAATTATAAACTGCAAATTCGTACATGACAAAATTATGTTTGCCACTTTAAAAACTGCAGGTGAAAAAAGTACTCTGGAATAGGTTTACATTGCACCATTTATTTATATTTGTTAAAGTTCTGAGAACAAGCACAATATAGTTGGTTGGTATAATTTTAATTGAGAAAGCATTATATCGAAACACATTTTGGTTACATTCAGTTCGTATTAATAACGCAGTTTATGAACTTGCAAGAGTTATATATAAATTGTGTTTGCAACATACTCGTAAACTGCAATAATAAAAAAATACTATTTTAGTTTGTCAACTTAGTCTAAAATATATTGACCCAAAACACAATAACTGTACAAGCCTTTTAATGACAAATTGCTAGAAATGAATGTCTTTAATAAGAGAATAAGTGACATTGGTGCTCCGCCGTGCAGAAAACATTGGGTTTTTAAGACTGTCATTACTGTTAAATGGAAGATATCCCAGTACACTGTTGGACACAGCACATGCTCTGTCTATATTCACGGCTAACTCAAAATCTAAATGCGTTCTCCACTTGTAAGCAGTTTCCGCTGAATTCTTCCTCCCCGTATTGTAATTACCGTTATCTTTCGGTGATGACGTTTTATTTAAGATGAATTGTTCAATATCAGCCCCAAAGTTCAGACCCGTAAACAGTCTTAGTTCATTTATCATTTTCAATGGTTCCACTGCAACGTCTTCATATTGAATTAATTTTATTTTATTTGGGTTATTTTGCATTAAATATTTAGTGAATACAAGATCGGTTGCTATAGCATGGCATTCTTCTGCTATAGCTTTTCTTAAGTTTTTTGAGCCTACTCTGGCCTGTGAATCTATCATTCCTATTGGGTCTCTAACAAGATGGACGATCTTCATGTTAGGAAAATGGGGAAGAAAACGCACTGCATGCCTCATTCTTAGCCTTATGAATTTCATGACGATAACCGAAGAATTTCTACAGCTTTTTGTGTGTTGGAGCAAGCATTTTGTAATATTGTCAAGTATTTGTTGTTCGTCAGCAGCGTCTTTGGTACTGTTAGTCAACTTTGGTTGGTTCAGGTTCTTTTGCATGCTTTGAATGCTCGATATGTGCTTTGAGCTGCAAGCATTGAAGTCGCTCATGGAGTCACTAAACACGGTATGATGACGGTCAGTCAGCATATCGCTAGGCAAATCCTTCAGAGAACACGATAACAGAGACGTGTTCACGCTTTGGAGAACGTCTTCGTACGCTGATATTTTGAACTGCCTACAATGGCAAAATGTATCAAGTAATCGCATGTAAATGATGAAGTGGTTATTTTATGGAGTCAAAGCTGCTAAAATACCAGCATGTACATGTAAAATATTATTATTATTATTGTTATTATTATCATTATTATTTTATTTTATTTTTAATTCTTACTGGGATTTCTTAAATAGATATTTCAACGTGAACGAAGTTGTATTCATATCCAGAGAGCTGGTGCGAGCATTCTCAAGAGTGCGAAGAGGTTCGAACAGGTAGAAGGATTTTGGAATCTCGTGCAGGATTTCTCCCATCAGCGTAGACCCGGTTCGCATGTTGGCCACTACCAAGATGATGTTAGCGTCGTTTGATATCTTTGGGTTCGTTGTTGTCCGCGGAGGTGCTGGGATGGTCACTGCCACTGAAAAATAAAATCAAAAATCAAAATAATTAACAATACAATATCCGTCTAAATTATAAGAACATACAAAATGAAATGTATAATAAAAACATATATTGTTTAAACGTTTATGATTGAGCATATAAAGTCAAAATTATACAAAGATACATATATATGTTAAAACAATTTCTTATAATTAACGTCGGTTTTGTTTAAAGTTTGTTTATAAAAGTAAAGTGTTTGTTTATTATAGTGTCACCCCTCGCGATTAAGGGACAGCCAGTTTTGGCTTATGAGACACCTTCACTGATGAACATCTTTACTCCCGATTCCTATCCTATATACCGGGCGCTTGGCAGGAAGGCAATCGGTACCCCTTGATTTAACTAGCTGTTGGGTAGTCAGCCGGCCATACCAGAACTCGCCCTGCGTAGGACTCGAACCTTCGACCTCCCGCTCCGTAGGCGAACGCCCTAACCACTAGGCCACGGAGACGGTGCTAATTATTCAACGACACGCTACAAAACAAGGTTTTAGTACCGGTATTTATTCCTACTAAGTTAGGCAGTCTATTTGTCAAGGCTGGTATTCATAGCCGGTCCTAACTTATTTCCAAGCGAGCAAATAACTATATAGCTTGATTTAATATAAGCAAATTGCAATAAATGACTGTAGATACTGTAGAGCGACATGTCATAAGTAAACAACAATGTTCAAAATGTTCAGTAGTACACATTCATGTATGAAATAACAAAATAAGACATAATTCGATATAATTTATAAACTATAATGAAAAAAATTCTGCACATGTGGCAGATTGTCCAGGAAAAACCATAAAAACCATGTTATATATGCATGTTACATGGAAAAAATAGTCTGGAAACCTGTTCCATAGTGGCAGCCTAAGTGGCTAATGTCTTATAACTGTTGGTTTTTGGCTAATGTCTTATAACTGTTGGTTTTTAGGCCTCATCCTGCAGAAATTTCAAGTTACAATTGTGATGAAAAACATTGATATATCATCTTAATACTTCTCCTGAAACACCTTACTTTCCACATAGAATTGCGTATATCTCTTGTTTACCGTTTGAATTTGTTTCGATGCGAATGATTTTATGTGATAGTTTACACGGATCAACTCAATTCGTTCATAAAATTTATTAACTTCGAAACATCATACACATTTTACATATATACTATCAGACACACATTATAGGGATTAAGTTTTGACGTGTTACAATTTGAACTAGTAATGTTCAAGCAATAACTTCGTTAATTGAAAAGCAACTAAATGAATTAAAAACAATTGTCCACGTTTTGTTTTTATATGATTTTTCTCAATCACTTTGCATGCAACATGTCATTTCCAAACTCAATTTATGTATTGCATTTAATATTTTGTAACTTGCATGCAACATATTATTTCCAAACTCAATTACTGTATTGCATTTAATATTTTAAACAGGTGTTTCCCATACTGCACCAGTCGATCACATTTTTACGGCCTTACAGAGGAATCAGAACAGCTTTTATCCTGACCATGCAGTTATTGCAGAATCCGTTTAAAAGGCCGCGATGTTATGCCACATGGTACCATTCCAGTGTAAGAAACATTATTTTCGTAATTCCTTAATAGTTTTCAACTTGTATCCAATTAACACCTTCAAAGAAAGACAAAGTCTTTTTGAAAGATGCTGGTTTTCTTTCCTGTTTTGGGCTTCGTGTATTCGTCGACAGTTTCACTTTCTTAATGCAAAGTTAATTAAAAGTAGCAACTGTTTTTACACTCATTTTGTAAAAATGGGTTTCATAAAACATGGATTCAATTCTGTGCAGAGAAGAAAACTGAAATGAAGGAAAAAACGGGGACAGTTTTTACATTTAGAACCTGTTTACAGCTAGGTACTCTTGCAGTGCGACGGGATAAGGCACGACGAAACGCTTCTAAAATACTGCTGTCTGATGAAAATGGTTTTAGAAACCCATGGACAAATCAAAATATTGACATTCACCTAAAACATATTTGGTAGAATGATGTGATATTGCTAATCAGACAACGTGTTTGAAACGGCATACAAGTTTGCATATGTTGGTTAATGCAGAATGAATAAAATATGTTACATCTAACATTGTTGGTTTAAGAAAACATCAGCAGCTTTATCTTTAGGGAAATTTGAACTAGAAACGACACCAAACGTCCACTATATGCGTTAAGCACTGGTTTAGCAGAATCGATAATAAAATACTATCTTGTACAGATAATAATAAAATAACAAACAAAAGGCGATCTGATTTCTTTGATTCGGTTATGTGCAATATTAAGCATACAAATTCTTTGAAACGCGATGACATATGTGTATAAGAACTTAGAATCACAATTCTTTGTATGCTGAATAAATCGCAGTTATCGGCTCGGATACGGCTTGGCGATTGTTCGCCTTATTGTTATACTCCTTTCCAAATACACCTGTTTTACCATATTTTTTATATTCATTTTGACAGACTACATGGTATCGTTTAAATAATAACTGTTGCTTGAATGTGTTTTAGCATTGCCACATGGTAATGGGATAAAAATAATACATCACATGGTTTGATTTATGACCATTTATTCATGTAGTCACAAAAATAATATCATAGAACAGGATTTGAAAGAGTTTTCGTCTTAATATATATGATGCAACAATACACAGTATCACATAATAATTAGCTTTAATAAGCTTAACACAGTTAAGAATTTAATATCAGGACATAAGGTACGTAACAAAACATAAAAGAAACAATCCTGACGCCGCTCAACGGAGCTTTAAAATCATGTAAAAACACAAACCAATACGAATAATTAGATAAAACAGGAAGAAATCAAAGCGCTGAAGGCACCACAGTTGTTCGCAATTGCATAACGCTGGGCACACCATAGACAGTCTGGGCAATTAGATAGGGATGATATACGTCACCTTAAATACAGTGGTTGTAAATGTTTAAACGAAAACATTCATTTACGTATTCACTATAACATTTGTTCAATATTATAAATATGACATGATCATTGCTAAGCGAGATATACTATTCAAAATGCCAAGTTTTAATACAATATTGCCTCGTAAACATGTACATCAAGTTTTGAAATAAATATATCGTCATTGTGTTATTATGTTGTTTTTTCTCAATCATGCCGTTTTGAATTGTTTCCATTCAATGTGTGTAGCTCATGAATTTAGGTCCATTGTAAATCGTACGCCACTAATTAAAACGTAATCAGGTGTAAAAACTAGATAAAAGTCACTTTCAGCAGCTTTAAACTCTTTACGAGTACACTATATTTAAAGCCTTTCAAAACAATCAATTCAAAATGAAAAAAAAATGTCGGGCAAGAAACCTAATGATACATATTATTTGTCCGATTTTCAATTGCATGCTCTTTCTTTGGGCTACAAACATATTAATTTAATGACATTCCTATTTGACATTCCGACATTAAATATTCATTACTAACATACATAATCTGAATATACATGTATAATTATAGTGAAAAACGACAATTATGAGTTTCATAACCGGACACTCTCTGAGGAAGACAGATGATTACGCTGTCGAAGATCAAAAGCTGTGGAGTTAAACAAAACTCAATATTAACCTTAAAAACAAACCAGATGATGAATATTAAAACATGTTAAAAAGTAGATGAATGCAAAGACTGTGCCACAAGCTTTCAACCGTATTAGCAAGTGTTTAAAGTTCTTTGAAGGCAGTTACTATCAAACTATTGTTGGTTTCTTTTGGAAATGTCTTAACATGTATTCCCTTTCAATTAATTAAGCATATGGTTTAGCAAAACTGTCAAAAAATACATGAAAAGAAAATACTCGACCCCTACTGGGAATCGAACCGGGTCCTTCAGAATGCGAGTCCGACATGCTATCCAATAGTCTATTGACACAACGACTTTTCGCCTTGAAAATTCTGTCTATTGTAGTTGCTGATATGATTAGTGTATCCGACCTCAATCGTGATATATCGACTATATCCGGAATGCTCCGTAAAAATCAACCGCTACTGCGAAATAATCGATAAACTGTTCTTTATCGTCATAATGTTGGCTACGTAGATGAATAAGTAAGGGTTAGAGTTTGTCTATTCGGCTCGCCTCGTGACCCAAGACTCTCATTTTCGTTAATGTATTAGGGCGTTGCAAAACGTACTATTTTATTGTTCTTCCGCGAGTACAGTCATATTTGATCCTATATTGAAAGTTGTTGACTTAAGTTTTTCCAACATGTCATGTTCTAATTAAATTCAATATCGTAATGATTACCATTTGACAAATTAAACGATATTCAAAACGGCACTTCTTACTTGCGCGTAGTTGACTGGCCTAAAGCTGTTAGGATCATAGTTCTTAGATTGTTCAATTTTGGAATTGCGGTATCTTTAGTTGTTCTGGAACAACAAAAAACGGAATAGCACTCTCTGAGGGTAACTTTACCTAACTGGCTATATGCATATACCGAAGATGGCATCATAATCAATAGGCTGGTTGGTTTATGTGCGCATGACTTTACACTCTGCACACAGGCTGCTTTTCTCCTTCTTTGCATGACCATACTGATCGCTTCTTGACTTCTCATCGCCGTATGTGTCGCATATTCACACTGGTTAGTAAACACGACCGACCTCCAGTTTAACGAAAGTTTTCTCGCTAAGGTAACGCGCGACCTTCTTGTAAAAGTGGCCGATAATGTAAAAATTTCGAACGTGTGTATTCAATATTTGTATATTTCTCCGTTTTTGCATAAAATCTTTCCAAACGACTGCCCTTACGGAACCTCCATATATGTTCCCAATACGCGTAAATGATGTAAATTAGAAAACATACACAATTGTAAAAGTTTAGACTGATTCAGTGTTACGTGTAAATGAAAACTTGATCAAAACAATTAAAAATTGACGTAATTTACACTCAGACTCACACTTTCTAACAGTTTATCACGACTGAGTTTAGTGTTGTTGTGTAATGTCCTTATAAAATCTTTCTTTTAATGTCCTATACGTATTAGTAAGGTTTGAAATGCAACGAGCGTGACTCGTTAAACTGGAGGTCGTTCGTTTTTTCTAACCATAGTGATATTGATGCTTTATATTTGGATCTAGGTCTCCCATGATAGGAAAGGTTTTCCCTCGGGTCTCGCACCCATATTATTTCGTCTGGTGTAGTGTATCTGTGGTAGAAAACATGCTGTGCTGATTCTATAAGGGGATATACAATAAGCAAAAAAACAACATGCGTTAAATATAATTTGTGTTCAATTTCATGGACATGCCATTCTTTTGTGCAAAGGAAGTACATAAAAAGCGTGTTTTGTTAAGGACAAAAGATATGGAACTGATTAAACAGTGCTTTTATATTGTGTTTGTTTTATAAAGGTTAAACAGGAAGCGATATTCATGTATTACCGTATATCGCATTCCTTAAAAGAGTAAAAATGTCTGAATTATATTGACCAGACAACCTGACCGGCACAATGTGTTGAATAAGAATTTGTTAAGTTCATAAATGCATATTTGTACAACAATGTTTAATGTACGTTGAAATAGTATATATGTTATTACATAAAGAAAGATAATCGTTTTATGCGTACCACTGCTTTAATTTTAAGTAATGATAATCACCTGTGCCTTGTCAAATTCGCCTGACGGAAGAACAACTGGCAGCAACATTTGTATAGCGCTACCAATTGCGCTTCCGCACGGGCTTCGAAAACATTTGCTACACACCCTGCACAAATTTTATCTGAAAAAAAGTGTTAATATTATACAATTAATACAAACATGTATTATCCAATCAAATGTTCAAAAGCGTGTACGTGCAACATATCATATTTTTGTTAAATCCGTGAATCATATCATTTTTTGTTCTTTTGGATATTTCGTGAAAAATCAAATTTTAACACTTCCAAACTTTACATATATAATCCCTATAAATTTTATCTTATAGTATATATGTGAAATGTGTATGGTGTTTCGAAGTTAATGAACTTTATGAAAGAAATGAGTCGATCGATGAACACTATCACAAAAATCATTCGCAAGGAAATACATTCAAAGGGTAAGCAAGAAATATGCGCAATTCTGTGTGGAAAGTAAGGTATCAGAAGACGCGGAATTTGACGCCGCATGTGATAGACTACATATCGACCAGTTACAAATCAAGTACAATAAGTAAAACTGTTCAGCTTACCGAGACACAGGCGCCGCCATTTTCCGTGTTACATATCAAAACAAAACCACGTGATTCCCCATAGCGAAGTACATACAATTTTGCGGATGGTGTGAGGGCATTTCTTTACAGTAACAAAACCAATGTGACTTACACGTTATCGTATTCCAAATAGAAGAACTGATTATAGCAAAAATTACGAATTTATAGTGCCCGCTTGCGGTAGATTTGTCTACCCGCAAGACAAACAATGACAGGCAAGAACATGACACGTACTTGCATATATGGGGAAAACGTGTACGTGTCTAAGTTTAAACATTCGCTTGCGTTGGGTAAGGTTGTTCATTCTCGAGCGAATAAACGTTGATAATAATATAATTTATCGACTCGTTAACATTTATGGTAAATAAAGAAACATTTTATCAAACAGGTTGTAGAAATAATTAATGACAGGTTTCACATTAAACTCAATTTTTAATTGTTTGCATTAAAGACATTCGCAACAATTTCCTTCAATTTCTTTCCAACAACAGATTTTCTTTAAAATTGGCACAAACATGCATCAATGTGTCCTAAAACTAAAACAGACATAAAAAATTGGGGTCACCGGCCTTTTTCCGGAAATATTGAATTTTGAATACGGCACCTTTCGAAGCCTTTTTTTTAGTTTGTGTTACTTAGAATGTTGAATAAAATAAAGAGTTTATAATCAAACAAAGATGGAGATTTTCAAATGCATCTTTTTTAATGTTTCGTTTGGTAATATACAAGTGCAGTTTAAGATAAAACGCGCTTTATCTATAGTTATCATTAGGCAAATGATTTGTAATGGACACTGAAAGAGGTTAATTATGCATTAAATATGCCTGTAAAAACATCAATAATTTATCAAATATACGAATATCTTTTGTTCTAAACGACATATTTTGTTAACAGATCCCACATACATGCGTCATTATATACTGAATCTAAAATAGTCTTAAAAAAATAGGGGTCACCGGCCTTATTCCGGAATTATTGGGTTTTGAATACGGTACCTGTCGAAGCCCCTTTTTCAGTTTGGATTTTTATCAATGTTTTAAGTATATAGGATAGTTTGTTTTTTCAAACAAGGTTATGGTTCTTTCAACTGATATGTTTGTACATGCTTTGTTTGGCACTATACAAGTTTATGTTGATAATTAAAACGTTTTCCCTACATTTACTGCTAAAATAATGAATTTGACTGGATGTTTAAGTATGTCGAATGGGAACTAATAATGCTTTCTGAAACTTCTTGTTTATCAAATGCATATTTTGTTCCAAACGACAGATTTTCTTAAAATTTTGCACATACATGCATCAATGTATACTTGCTCACCGAACTTGTTTGGGAAATATTGGATTTCATAAAGGGTACCTGTGTAGCCTTTTTCCTGTTTCGTTTTAACACACATAAACAATGTATCAATATAATGCATATATTTAAAGAATCATTTCTGAACTAATTTGTTTGGAAATACATTGCATAAGTGTGTATTTGATTATTATATATGCTTAATAAACTGTTACTATTAAAAATATTTATTTTTTGAAATTTATTAGAAATGAAATTAGCATATTGTAACCTATATACAATAGAGAAAAAATGAAGCAAAAGGAGAACTTAACCCAAGTATTTTCTTTTTGTTGCGAACGTCTTTAAGAAAGCTTCCGTTTTAGTACCTTTTATTTTATTGTAATTTGTGCGCCTTTTATGGTCGGTATTTTTAGGCTCTCAATCCGCTGTTAATCTTGATCTAAGAACGGCTATCTGTAGCGGTCGTAATCCTGGCTTGTTTAAGTCATCACTTTTTGCAGCAAACGGGCATAAGAAGCCTGGCTTGTGTTATCGGATATTTGTAAAACATTGTCACGGTTATAATTTCAACACAGCTGGATTAAATCCGGTATTATTTAAACCTGGTACATATTAGGAGTGAAAAATGTAATTCATTAATAAACATAATGTATTGCTCACAAGGAAAATGCTCCTTGTTTTGTCTTTCATATATTATATTGTTACATAGTTTATGTGAATATAATTTATATTTAATCATAAAAATAAATAATCTGAAGTGAAGATTGTTCGCTAAATTCATTTGAAAGCAATAAATTGGCATTTTACGAGGTAAAACGACTCTAACTATGTAACGCCAATTCCTATTTTTACAACTTCCCCATCCAACATCTAGATATTCTTTATGATATTCAACTTGAGGCTTTCTTTCTTCGCTATGTTCTGTCTTATCCGAGAGATGCCTATGGCACGGATTGGCAAATAAAAAATACTCATGAAATTTAGTCACATATTACAAAAGCAAAGGTACAGAAGCGAAATAACCCCTCTTTTAACTGAAATGTACTAGAACTGTGTGTTGACTATGGAAAACTATAATTGAAAACAAAACAAAATATATAGCGTGTGTTATGCTATAAGTTGGTGATTTGGAAAACACATGTATCACATACATAGCCTTAAAACACGTTATTGATTAAAAAATAAATCTATCCTATTGGTTAGTATGGCAGCCTTTTGATCCAGAGGTCTTAGGTTTAGCCACTGGTTGAGGCAACTTTTTATATAGATTTTTGTCTTTCGATTAAATTTGACTTTGGTTTGCTCAGGTTTTTTGCCGTCGTCCTGTAAAGACTTTTTCAACCGTTGAATACAATGTGCTTGATAAGCAATTGGTGTTTGTAAGAATGCCATGCGTCATCCAACGACACCAACAGATCAATTTTTACCTTTTACTAACAATTTGAGTTGCCTAGAATTCATGATAGTCAATATTAAACATCTAATCTCTACCAAACCTGCATATATTATATATTCGAATATATACATTCAAATATAACCATAATATTTTTTGCCTGTACATAATCAATGTACACAAATTAACATTCCTTGGACGATTAGTGAACTTGACCGAGATTAAAAATTCAGATAATTCAAGGGCCATAACTCCACAATAATTTGAATGATTATTGAAACTTGGTCGAAACGAACATTTTCATTAGGTTGGTGAAGATCTGATCAAAATTGTTGGACTTTGACTGTGAATATTATTCGTATACTACCATATATTATTCGCAGCCGACAATCTTAAAATCTGTAAATTCTTCACTTCATGCTTTTTTAACTAATTGAAGAACGAACTAAAATATTTGCAAATGAAATCGGTTTCATTTAATTCGTGCAGATAAGGCTACGGATGCGGACATGTGGAAAAGCGGCCTTGAAGGGACTTGTTCACATATTTTCGTATTTTTGAAAAAAAGTAATTTTAAGTCTTAACTGGAAAACTGAAGCAGTTGGACTAACCAAAAACAAATGCTGTATGAAGAAAAAAAATTACCTTCGCCGGGACTCAAACCACACCCGACGGGACCAAATAACTGTCAATTTAACCACTCGGCAGTTCTGACTGCCGATCATGATGGTGATTTTTTCACGTAAATGACGAAAAGCGTTACAAACGCTGTATAACTTTATGCATTTCAACTGATGATTTTTCATAAACGACACTATATTTCCAATACATTTCTTTGTCAATAGTGTTATTTTGCTTGTTTATCAAATCTTAACCAAAATGGCACAGTTTGTGTATGACCATTAAATCTCGGACGGAATTGTTATTGGGTCAGATCACAACAGTAACACTAGAGTTATGGCCCCTTATTTCTTGCAAAAATAGGAAAACATCATTTTTCCAACGTATAGACTTTATTTTACATCCAATCTTAGCCAAACTTTCACAGTTCGCGTATGATCATTAGATCTCAGCAGACGCCAAAAATAGACCAGCGTTATAGCCATTTCTTTTAAATTTACAGAATGGACATTATTCAGGATAGATACCTCATTTTTAATACTATCTTCACCAATCTTGCGCAGTTTGTCTCTTACCATGATATTACAGTTGAAGTCAAATAATAATTATAAGCAAGATCGGACCAGATACACCGGAGTTATTGCCCTTTGTTTGTGAAAAAAGTATGCAACATTTGACATTATTCAGGATAGAGATTTCATTTTTCATCCAATCTTCACCAATCTGGCACAGTTTGTCTATGACCATAAGAATAAAGGTGATGCAAAATCGGGCCATAAATACCAGATTTATTGCCTTTTGTTTATGAAAAAATTATACAAAAATTGACATTTTTCAGGATATAGACTTTTCATCCAATCCTCACCATCGAATATAAGCATGATCGGGCCAGAAACACCGGAGTAATTGCCCCTTATGTTGGGAAAAAAGCATCAACAAGTTATCAATTATTGGCTTGCACACACGATTTTTGATTCAAAGGCTTCAGAGCCTGCATTAACATCATTGATGATAAATGGACAGAAAATTATCAAAGAAAAAGCAAAACTTTACCTTATACCACAGCCATTGCAATAATCGCTTTGCAACTAGTTCTCCAAAACTGTCTGCGAAAAAGACATCAAAATCTACTGTTTCTGCATTTTCCAGAATTGTCACTGACTCAATGAAAAGGGGTCAAGTTAGAATATCGAGAAAAATGATTTGAGAACCATTATCAAAATCAAAATACTGACAGCTTAGAAAGACTAATGGCGACAAAGAAACTAAAAGCATGAGAACGATTAGTGTATTTTTGTTAAAAAGGAAATATTTGTTTGAATGAAGTTCAATTTCCCATCCGTAAACGTTGTTAATATGGCGTCATATTCAATATTACACGATCATAATAAAAATTATTTTGTAAGTAACGAACAAACATTTTCAAGCTAATTATCTCAGAAAATAATGAATAAATCTGAAAAAATTTCGTAAATCTTAGTAAAAAATATTGTCTTAGAAAGGTTCAGAATACCACCCCTGGTTAAATGAATACTTTAAAGTCGCGCATATAGGGTTCCGATTTCAGATAACGAACCCATTTCATCTTATTTCACCTGAAGTTTGCGCCAGTTTCAGTTTTCTTCTGTGTTTTCTTTGAAATGTTTTGAAATCTAGAATGTCTGTGTGCTTCAGAGGTACAATCGTGTAGGGGTTTCGTTCACTTACCATCTGTAAAAGTTTATCTCATTGGGATGGAACATAATTATGTATCTGAATCGCTTAAAGATGTATTCCAAGCATAAAAGCTACGAGAGATGTCTCATCTGAACCACTTAGAAATTTCATTTTTTGTGTCTTGTTTTTTGGTTGTTCACGGTGTTTTTCTTCTTTTTTTACTAAATGGCATCATGTCGTCATCATCTGAAGGCTTATTTGAGTTTTTGACTTCAGTGCCGTATACCATATCCTTCTGAGATGGGTTTCTTTATGGGCTTTGGGTAATGCAACACAATGTATCTGCCACTGTTTTTTTCTTACCCTTTCAACTATGCCAGAACTGTTTAATATTATTATTAGCATTTGTGGGCAGTAACTCCTCGATATAATGTTTTTCTCTTTTAGGGATCTATGACAAAAAACTGAAAATTGTCAATTTGCCAATCTGTAAACAGGTCCCTTAAGTTGAAACTTTTACTGAACATATGTTTAAATCCGTCATGGATTTGTTAAAGATGTAACAGTAATACTTAAATAAAGCACAAGCTAAAACACACATCGTCAAGATAATAATCACAAAGTAATTTCATATTTTTATCGATACTGGAAGGGACTTGTTCACAGATGTTTTTAACTTTTGTTTAATTGTGCCAATCGCTGTCTTGACTTGAGAGATTTAGGCATCGGAACTAAAAGCTCAAATATAATAACGAGAACAAAAATATTTTTAAAAAGTAAGTTGCTCCCACCGGGGTTCGAACCTCAGACCACTGGATTAAACGGCTAACGCCTTAACCACCGCCCATTCCGACTTATTTATGTATCTCTCTATTTATACGTTATATAAGCGATCACGTGTTGTCAGCAATTTTAACGAAAAAAAAGAAACAGAAACACTCCTAAGGATTCCATTGTTTAGCGTTACGAACGCTTTATATTCCTATCAATTTCAACTGAGAATTATTCGTTAACAAAATGTTATTTATAGTATATGTCTATGTACGTAGTGTTATTTCGCTCCCTTATATACACTATTCTTTTAAATAGGGAATTTGTGACAAAAAGTCTGTGAACTGATCTCCTTGAATTGACTGTTACTGTATATTAATCAGTATATTAATCAGTATATTAACTGCAAGATGCTTCTTAGTGCAGTACTTTCAATAAAAAAATAACAAGTTAAAATTGCTGATGCGTTACATTGAAATCTTCTATCTATCTTAATGGGATTAAATTAGCTTTTGTTCTAATTTTTATTGAAATGAAAACATGTTTTCATAAATTAAAAGCCCATAGCATATGCCAATACAAGTAAACAGAATGGTATGTTAAAATAATTTATGTTAAATGTATTGAATATATTAGAAAATATATTGTTTCATTTTTTTTTCCTAATGACATATGTTTCTTTCTTTAGTAGAATAATTCTTGTATTTGTTTAGCTTATTGTCAGGTGATTAAAAGATATCTTCAGCTAATACTATTAGAGAATCCTGTTCTAGAATAGAATAAGCCGTGAATATACCGTTTGGCTTAAACAATCCGAGGATTGAGAATGCTACGGAAACCCGTGCTATTCGCAGATAATCAGATTGTCATAATCTCAGATTGTTAAAGAACGGTGTACAAATACCCACCATAATAGAATCTATTTGCCGTTTTCATAAATCAATAAAAAATTAATAAGTGAGTTTTAGATTATTTACTTAATTGGAAAACGAAATCAACACGTCGATATATAATATCGACATTGCTCTATAAGATTTGTTTTTGAAATATAACAATAAGGTATACTTTAGCAAATACTCTGTGATGCAATTAGATGAAGTATGATGCATTCGAAAATGAGGGTACATGTATAAACACTGATACCTTACGCTTTCAAAAGTTTAAGTGTTTTTGATATATGTTGTGAAGATGTTATGTTAGCCATACACTTGTATCTGCATTGCTCAAACTAGTTTTTATGTCATAATATGTCTCCACAAGACACGTTCGTTTTTAAAAGTGGTCGTCATTAGTGTTGTGCCGATTAATCAACGACCATAATTCAACGATCAATTGAAATTTCAAGATTTGGGGTTCGTCGATTAATTGAAAATATCAATGCATGATTTTTCTTCGTTATTTTTTTGTTCGATATCTTTTTTAACTTGAACAAGTTATCAAATTCAGCAATATGTTACATTGACCAAATATAACACAGATACAGATATAATTCACTTAATTGTTCGATCGGATAAAATGTGCACATGCATGCATTTAAATACGGCTTGGACAACTAATATTGTTTTTACTCACCAAGTTGTATTTTGAATTATAGACTTCTTTATAATGTAATTGCTTGATATATCTCCTTTGTCCTAGTTTTTATACATGACTTAATTATAGAACTAAAGTAGCAAGATAAAATAACTCGATATGTACTGCTCATATCCTTGAACACAAGATTTTTAGCATTTATCTGCATGCACTACTGCCTACTATTGTTATATGTGATAATTAATTATTCATTTAATTGAAATATGTATTTTGATAAATTATTGTGTGTTTTTTCATTCACTAATGTAATATGATCAAGTTAAAAAAAAAATTGTTGTTATGTTGTTCAATTCACATGGAATTGTTTTTGTATGTGCAAAGTTTGCTGTATTTTTTTTTCAAAATAAATTTTGAATGTGTACCAAACATACATATTGTGTGTTGTTTAACTTGTCAATAATTATATCTGTTTTCTTGTCAAAAGTCTGGTGCATGAGTAAAAGAATGCAATTCATCAACTGTATTCACAAAAATATGTGTTAAGACTATTTTAGTTATAATTGATATATAAATTGGACAAATATTTATAGGCAAACTAAAAAAATAATGTAAATCAGTAAAACTTTGCAGCATGACCTTCGTTTGATTTGCTAACAAAAATCATAATTTAATCGATTATTCAAATAAAACGTGTTGCTGATTAATCGACTAAATATTTGACAATGATTGGTACACCAGTCATTATTTGACGTCGTACTTTACTCAACACGGGTTTACACTGGTCCTGTGAATATAACTGACATATAAGTTGTTTCAGTAACTCTATAAACTGAACAGACTGTGATGGCAACATGTTCATTTGAAAAGAAAATGCTCATAGAACAACTGCACATTAATGATATTATGCAAAGTTGTGCTCGTGATACTAGTTTAGTTTTAAATGCTTTAAAATAAATTCACACCTTTAGCTGCCATCATACTAGTATATGCAGGGCATTTTGCAAAGTAACGAACGCCGTAGTGTCTTTTGTTACAATCAAATCCCAACATTACAGTACGTCGCATTTGCACTGATCCACTGTTACAAGTATAAAATATGTAATTCTTTACCGGGTGTAATTAACTCCGTCCACGTTTCAAAAATTTAACTTTTAAAATAGAAGAAGCAAACGGTCACAAGAAAAAAACACTTAATTTTCTTAGCGTGCTTCATTTCGATGTTATGTAGATTATAACGCACTCAAGTGTTCGCAATAGAACGAACTATTTAAAAAAAAATTGCATTCATGAACATATGTTACACAGAAGCCTTCTTTTACTGTATCCGTTATGCTTTCCTACAATGCTTACCATGTCAAACCAGTCAATATTTGTATTATTTTACTTTGTTGTTTGGTTTGATAAGTATATCGCATTATATCGCAGCCCAGATACAAACAATTGACAGTAGATGACATTGCAAGACCATTGTTCAACATCGGAACAGAACAAAAAGAGCATTGAAAATGTAATTTCGACCAACATAGCTAAGGCTAAAAAAATTAATGATTTGTTTCTCAGGCAGCACCGCAATGTATTTTTATGGCCCGCCACAATTTTTTTAAAACTATTGTTGACGATCGCGCCCGGGTTTTAAAGGAGCAGTCCAGAAATATGTTAATACAAATAAAAACTTTGCAGAACGTGTTTCTCATGGGCATGTTACCGAACAAAATACAAAGACTACGCATTGAAATCTGTGAATTATTAACATTTTGGTAACTTGCTATCGTCTATTTTCTGTATGCGATAACTGGTGATGACTCTGGAGTAAACAAGCATGTACTTTATAATTTATAGTATATTCCGTTCGAACAATGCCTTTCGTAAATAAGAAACAGATTTCGGACGAATAAACACCATAAACGTTAATAAGAGCTATTACTAAAATTACGATGTATTGAATTAGATCCCATGGACAGCGGCTTAACATTAATCGAATCCGCATTTTAGAAGAAGAGTAAATCACTTGCTGTTGTACCAGAAGAGTACAAAGAAAACAAATAATTATTTCGTATATCTTGAAATTTGTTGCAATGGAAAATTGCGTGGAGTTCACATTCACAATCTATGATCGGAGTTTTCTCTCTAAAAACGAGAGACACATTCTTTGTGATCTAGGAATCTTCAAATAGCGACCTAATTCGATCAGAAGTTTATGAGTAGAACAGCGAAATCTAGCGAGGGCTGTTTTGTATTTCCGTGTTGTATCTAACGATAAATATCGTTCTGGATGAAGCAAAGTTTTGTATTCTTTGTAATGTGAGCCCTGACTTGAATGCAATATATCAAGAGTGCCAGTTTTGGGATAACAATCGATTATACGCTGTTTGAATAATCTTACAAAAACAACTTTGTCACCAACATCTTGCGACAGCCAAGCATATCCAAATCCATACAAGTATAGCATAGTTTTTTTTATCTAAGTTGCCCAACATTGCATTCCAGAGTCATCTAATTGTTTCAATAGAAGATATAGAGGATATTTGTTAAATGCAGTGTAAGATCGTACTTTATTTCTTATATGGTCATAGAAACAATATTTTCACGAGTGGCGCAGCCACAAGTGAAAGTATCTAGTTTATATGACCACGAATGAAATAAAATACATTCCTACACTCTATTAAACAAATTTTCTTTTTTATTTCATGCTTTTGAACGATAAATAATTTTTACAAAAATGCACGAGATATGCTAAAGCGTCACAAGTTTTGTGTATTACGATGTCATAAATATGACGTCATTATGATTCCAAAATTGTCAATCACTGTTGTGGTGGGAAAATAGTGCCACTCTTAACGCGTCGTTGTCGCTTAATTATATTTGTATTGAATTGTATTATTTGTTTTCTGTTGTTTAAAAAGGCCGCTGTTTACACTGACGATTGGGGTATTCACATACTTAAAAAAATACACATAAAACAAAGTTAAAAGTAGTTCCATATAACCAAGATTGAAATGATCAAACGTTATCATTTCACTCGACCTAGAGTGCAATAATCGGGTTATCATTCACTGGTATACTCCACCCAGTTACCGCATAGCATGAAATAAAACAATTTCTTGGGTAACGATAGTCTGACATGTGCAAAAGATTGGACCAATAACTTATACAATTGGTAAGGTAAGTTACACACAAAGGAAGTCTACCAAATTCAGCTAATGCCAAGCATGTATCAGTTGTTGGTTTAACTCCTAGAAATGTTCTGCAAAACTTATTGTGGACAGATTCTACTAATTCTGAGTATTCGTAGCCCCACACTTGGGAACCATAACATCACGGTGTATATGGTCACCGTATACTGATGTAATAAAACTAAGTTATCTTTGTAATGAATGGATGGGCACCGCCTACTTATGGACAAATAAGCAGAGTGCAGTGCAAGAAAATGTTAATTTCTCTGGGTTTTTATCATTATATGACAATAATTTTATACGGAACGCAATGGGTATCGCTGCTAAAGATTCTTACAACAATTTCCTGAAATGCGACCCTCGTCACTGGAGAAGTGAAAGTGTCCATGTCTTTTATTCATAAAGTGAATTTTCAGATTTATATCCAGATTTCTCCTCCATTTGGCTATAATTCGTGTGATAGAAGCTCTTTAAGTTTCTGTGATCTTATCATTTTGGTTTTGGTGAAAAAATACGTTTGGAACTAAAAACGTTATATTGATACTATATAATTCAATACATGTACTTGTTTTTTTTTTACCGATATCTACAACATGTTAGCACTATTTTACTTAAAATGAACGTCAATGTGTTACTTAAATCATGGTTGTATGGATTGTTAAATATTTGAATTTAAATACAGATATATCTTGCCTGTTCAACGACTTTTTCGGCGAAGTATACTGTGCTTTCCGATTTTATTTCAGCAGTATGCGGTGACCATATTCACCGTGAACATAGGATGGGCGTAATCATTGCGTCAAAGATCTTGAATAAATCTCGAAGGTGGAAATAACCAAATGGTTTTTGAAACCTATTAAGTGAAAACATTGCTTGATGAGCTTGAGCTGCAAGTTTTTCTCGTACTGGGTGCCATGATAAAGTTGAGGTAAATTGGGAAACATATATGTATATATGGATGTTGTTTTGACAGGTGTATTTCTAAATCTCCAATGTTCAGTAATTCTAAACATGCCGCCATTTCTGAACACGATTATTTCTGTCTAATATAAATGAAAAATCCATTCCAGTGTTTGTAACGATAGAACCCCATAATTTTGCTAAAATGCGTGCGTAATTATGTATTGATTATGAAGGGCCTCATTTGTACGTATTTTTCTATGACAAAGTTGTGCAATTGTTTATTTAGGACCGTGTTCAGGGTTAAAACATTCTAATGTTATAAAATATTGGTATGCATATTACTTATTGTGTTAAAACGTTTTGAAATTTATTTCAGTTGTTTACGCTCAGTAATAAAAAACGTTAGTATTGTGTTATTTCGTAAATTGGTGTAAAGGTTAGTAATTTTTAGCTGACGGGCCTCTTATTTTACATCTATTTTTGATCAGGTGTGCTCAAGTTAAGATGTGCTCAGTTTTTACCCGTTGTAAGTATGTATCACGCTGTGGCGCGAACCTATCAGTGCTCATTGCGGACTATGTATAGGATAGATCACGAGTAGCCGTGTTCTACGAAGTTCATACAACACGGGTCGAGAGATCTATCCGACTTAGACCACAGGCATGAAAATACTTATTTTCTACGACTAAACGCTATTGAGAAACTGATTGGTTTGATCTGTTATTGATAACGACCAAAAGTGTCATAAGTACTAGCCTGAAAAAAGGATCACAAAACACGTGGATTTCGGACATAATTAGTATGTTTCCCAATTAATGTAACATGCTCTGGACAAAACAACTGGGCCAGTTAAAGACAACAGTAGTTTTGTTGCCGATTCACTATGAAACGAAATCACCATACACTACGAAAAGAAACTTTTTGCAATATGTTAAGCCAACAAGACGAATAGCCTATACAGCAATGTCAACATTGTGAGGACTAGAGAATAACTGGCAAATTTACGCTTATATAACTATAATTAACATTTTATGGGAATAAAAACATTAATTGTGTTGCCATTTTTAATTCATACTAGTATCGTCGCACTTTTCTAAAATTTAAAGTTGTCTATGCTTCACAACATCATGTACAAGATTACAGAAAACATAAAAGTTTAAGAATTGGTGTTTACATTGTATTAAATGATGTTATATTTATAGCAATTAGATATGGTTTTGAAAATTGCGAATGCCATTAATATGAATTGTTCAGAGATTTCAGAGAAAAGTTATTTTAACTAGGACATTCAGTAAACAAATAATAATAATAATAAGTCGCTTGTATACAATAAATTCAAAAGGCTTACATTCGCGTAGTCTACTTTCGGTTTCTAATTAGTATCGATCATTCCTATCCTATACGTAGACATCTAGACGTTTAAATGGGACAGCTAACAGACGACAGTGCATTAACTGGGACTATGTGTTTTATAAGAACGGCATTTGGTTAAGTGACTTCAGTTTTTAACATTATTATTTTTTATTCTGTCAGGACATTTTCATTGGTATAAAGTGTTGCTTGATTTTTCAGTTGATTGTTGCCGATTAAGATAAATTTAAAAATTATTTGTTTGAATTTTAGTTTGAACTAACTCGCAGTTTTGATAATAAATATCGTAAGTTATTGCATTGTATTCATTGATAGTTTACATAACCATGGGTGCTTTATTTAGGTATAATATATGTGTTAATGTAGAGCTGTGTGTATGGGCAAATTAATTCAAACTAAATAATAACATATTATTTAATATATTGTGTTAAAACATTAATTTGATGTTTACTAGCGTAGAAAGTAGTAATGTGCATTATTTATATGGATTCAAGCAAGTAGCAATAATGTATAAGAAAGTGTATCAGACACTTGTGCATTATAAATACATGTATATTGTGTAATAGCCTCAAATGGCATTGTATATATGTTATCACTGTATACGACAGCCTGTTTTGGCCACGTATTTACTAAGTGTTACGTGTACACTGTATATGTTTTAGCCGCTCCAACTTGGTGACACGTAGAGCATTATAGACGACAGGTCGAGAACGCACCTACAGCGTTACGCCAGTGCTACAAGTGCAACGTTAGGTCTATACAGGGCGTCATACTCGTTGACACAGCCTACGTCACCTCGTGTATCTGCCATCGGGAATACTCGACCAACATCGGTACACGGCCGGTCACGTGATTCTACGCCGACTCTTCACTTCCGGGCTTTATACTTATTGGTGTTCGGCGTACGTTTCTACAGTTCCGGGCATTGTTCAGCTCGGGTTGATACTACATTTCCGGGCATGGTTCAGCTCGGACCGAGACTTCATTTCCGCGCTTAGTTCAGCTCGGACCGACACTTCATTTCCGCGCTTAGTTCAGCTCGGACCAACACTTCATTTCCGGGCTTCGTTCAGCTCGGACCGAGACTACATTTCCACGCTTAGTTCAGCTCGAACCGATACTTCATTTCCGGGCTTCGTTCAGCTCGGACCTAGACTACATTTCCACGCTTGGTTCAGCTCGGGTCACTACTTCGCTGGATCGACTTCGTTTCCGGGTATGCGGCTCGGAATACTACAGTCATTGACAGCTGGCCATCTGCTCCGGATCGTGACTACTACTACTTCTACTAATCTACACAGCAACATATACAGATCAACGTTGGAGGCCCCGAACTGTTATTGATAAGTGGCCACTAACTATATATGTCATAATATATTGATCTTTAATTATTCATAAATCACTGTACATATATTGTAAATAAATTTTGTTAATAGTATTCATGTTTGTATATTGGTTCTTAGGGAGTTGTCGTACTTGGTTGTCATCCCTCGTCCTTCCTGATCATTACAGTGCTTTTGCAGAATATGTCTATAAAATTTAATTGTTGTAATTTTTGGGCTGTTTCAGCACAATTTGCTATATCATCAGCAAACATTTAACATAAAATGCCTAGGATGTCGTTTGTGTTGCCGGTGTTCGATTTATTATGATACGGGTGTGGGTCACCGGCTGTCGTGTTGCGAAGAACAACACAATAGTAATAAAAGTCTGAAATATATTTAATAAATATTAAATATATAATACATGTTGAATGTTTCACATTCAAAGTCACGAACCGAATGTCTCAAATACATATATAACAACCGACGGATTGTTAACAATAGGTTAACAATTGGATTTAAATACAAATAATTAAATGATACATATATAATACTTAACCATGTATAAATACAATCAATGCAAAAATATAAAATAATAGAAAGAAGTAGTTACATTTGCAATAAAGATACCAGAACAACCGTTTTGGAGTAAACGGGACGATAACTCATCTATAAACGATGCAAAAGTTGTTGAACTTGTTTTGTCACCCTGCCTGGTTCCAATGTTGCAAAGAAATGTGTCAGTTACAAATTGATTACAATTATTATTATTGCTATTATAAAGGTTTGAGTTTCTATTACCACGAACTTGATTATTTAGGGCGGTCGTGCATTTCACACAGGAGTCTAGGTGTTTGTATGTAAGTTCAGAACATTTAGGAATTTTCCGTGAATTCCTTTCCTTTGAAGACATTGAAATAGTTTACAATGGTTGATTTTATCAAGTGCCTTTCTAAATTCAAAGTACAAGCAGTAAAACCTCTCTTCCTTTTTTGATATGTATTTATGACCCATGGCCTATAAACAACAAATGTTGTCAATTGCGGAAAACCCACGTCTAAAACCTGCCTGACATTCATCTATTTTATCATTTTCTTCAGCCCACTCATACAGTCGTTTATTAATTATACCTGAAAAAATCTTATACATTGTATTGATATGACCCTATAGTTATTTGGATCGTTAGTTGGTCCTGATTTATGTATTGGACAAGTTATACTAATATTCCAAGAAATTGGCAACTGGCCAGTGTTTAAGATATTGTTAAATAACAAGACGAAATAAGGTTAACTTTTGTTAACTTGTAAAATTCTGACGGAATATCGTCTAAGCCACTGCTTTTTCTATTTATTAAGTAAGATGTTGACCATTTAACTTCATCGAACGTGAATGGTTCATTTAGTAAACAGTATCGTTTGCATTTGCGTCAAACAGTAAGTTCCTAAAATATGAGTACCACTCGTTCGGAGTTACACAATAATTTAGAGTTGTTGTTTTTTATTGCATCCTTTAATTATCTTCCGAAATTCACTAAGGTTATTCCTATATATAAATAACTTCTTGCGCTCTTGGTGCTGTTGTCTGAACTTTAGATACACGCTAATGTAAAGCTGCTATCTTTAAATATCTGTAAATCGCTGGTTAGATTAGTTTCCCTGAATTTACCAAGCGCGGCATATTTTATTTGTGTCTTTACCTCACATTCCTCGTCCCACCAATCAGGTTGCAAAGAGGTTTTTCATTGCAGAATTGAACATAGTTTACTCTCTTTTAAATTGTTCATTGTAAGAATAATTTAATCAATTTGCGAGTTCATACAATTCATGTCAGAAATCACTTGCCTGTTCTGTTCGGAAATATCCTTTCTCATGTTGAGCAAGTCATACAGCTCAGAATTATTCACATTAGTACGTGAGTTGGATGGAAGTTCGTGCCTACGATAGTTCAGCGGTGACTCACTCTGGTGGACCCGAGGGGCCGGGAAACGGTCTCTATCAGAACAGGGGTGTCGGTTAGGCGGTGATTGGCTGACAGGCGCTGTAAACGATGACATTGACATTTGTCGTGTCTTGACACCCTGTGACCCCTGAGTTCCTTCCGACCCTGGCCCGGTGGAGTTTGTGAACATTCCGACCATCGTCTGTGGCGACTGGTGGGCTATTACTGGTGATGGATGGTGTTGATATTCGTCGGTTCTCTGGGGGCCTTGGGTTGCTTTCAATATTAGCACATGTTAACAGCAATACAAGCATGCACGTGGCCACTCGAAGTGTAAACTTCCATGTTGTATCAATATGCACACGCAGGACTCTCAAACGATGCACACGTTTCTGTGGTTGGTTAAAACTGCCTATTACGGCTTTCCACTGAGCGATATTAATCCCCATTACAAATTTATACTTAACATATTTCCTTTTTTTCAGAGCTAAAAAAATCGTGCGACCATGTTATAAAGGGAAACAACTCGATAAACATATACATTGCAGTATTGTACATTGATAATTACGTATTAACCACTTACTTCAATGGACTCTAGATTAAATTGTATTAACTTCCGTATCAGACTATAACAATAATATGACAAATTGTTTTATGCGATAGTTTTGGATTGAAAGAATAAACTTGAAACTATTAAAAGTGATTAATTTAACATAAATTTGCCAAGCTTCTTCGCACTCAGCTCGTTGCGGAAGGACAAATGGTGCTTTAAACGTTGAATTAATCTAAATTCTAAAGATAGTTTGCGATTCAGGTGCCAAAATTTTAGCTTAAGACTTAAACGACTTAAAATAAAGACTAAATTCGGGATTCTGATATAATTCGGAAACCATGCAAACATTTCATGATTTAACAATTGTAAGTGAAGTAGCTAATGAGTTAACATTAACGATCATCTTGTCATCAAAAGCATATTGCACGCACACATAGGCCACAACATAATATTATCTCATTATCTCTCAAGAACCTGCATATTTCAAATAATCACAGAATATGAGAAACTGCACGTGTCATGATACTTCGTTCCAGCAGACAATAAACCATTGCATACGTAACACTATTTCTTTTTTACTTTACAGATAAGCATACTGAGCTAGAAGTACAACTAAATTACAACAGGGAGCCCAGAAATACGTAATAGTGTTGATTATAGATGATGCATCATGTAACGTATGTAACTGTTTCGCTATTGCGTCAATATCTTCATGTGTTGGTGTTTTTTAACAAATTGTTCAATTAAATTATAAAATACAGTTTCGTACATGTCATAATTATGTTTGCCACTTTAAAAACTGCAGGTGAAGAAAGATACTCTGGAAAGGGTTTACATTGCACTAATATAATTTTAATTGAGAAAGCATTATATCGAAACACATTTCGGTTACATTCATTTCGTATTAATAACGCAGTTTATGAACTTGCAAGAGTTATATATAAATTGTGTTTGCAACACACTCATAAAATGCAATAATAAAAAACTATTTTTAGTTTGTCAACTTAGTCTAAAATATATTGACCCAAAACACAATAACTGTACACGCCTTTTAATGAAAAATTACTAGAAATTAATGTCTTTAATAAGTGAATAAGTGACATTGGAGCGCCGCCGTGCAGAAAACATCGGGTTTGTAAGACTGTCGTTACTGTCAAATGGAAGATATCCCAGTACACTGTTGGACACAGCACATGCTTTGTCTATATCCACGGCTAACTCAAAATCTAAATGCGTTCTCCACTTGTAAGCAGTTTCCGTTGAATTCTTCCTACCCGTTTCGTAATCACCGGTATCTGCAGGTGATGCCGTTTTGTTTAAGATGAATTGTTCAATATCAGCCCTAAAGTTCAGACCCGTAAACCGTCTTAGTTCATTTATCATTTTCAAGGGTTCCACTGCAACGTCTTCGTATTGAATTAATTTTATTTTATTTAGGTTATTTTGCATTAAATATTTAGTGAATACAAGATCGCTTGCTATAGCATGGCATTCTTCTGCTATAGCTTTTCCTAATATCTGAAAGCCTGTTCTCGCCTGTGAATCTATCATTCCTCTTGGGTCTCTTACAAGATGGACGATCTTCATGTTAGGAAAATGGGGAAGTAAACGCACCGCATGCCTCATTCTTAGCCGTATGAATTTCATGACGATAACAGAAGAATTCCTACAGCTTGTTGTGTGTTGGAGCAAGCATTTTCTAATATTGTCAAGTACTTGTTGATCGTCAGCAGCGCCTTTGGTACTGTTAGTCAACTTTGTTTGGTTCAGGTTCTTTTGCATGCTTTGAAGACTCGATATGTGCGTTGAGCTGCAAGCATTAAAATCGCTCATGGAGTCTTTGAACACAGAATGATGACGGTCAGTAAGCATATCGCTAGGCAAATCCTCCAGAGAGCACGATAACAGAGACGTCATCACGCTTTTTAAAACGTCGTCGTACGCTGATATTTTGAACTGCCTACAATAGTAAAATGTATCAAGTGAACGCTTGTTAATGATGAAGTGGTTATGTTATGAGGGCAAAGCTCCTAAAATATCAACATGTAAATGTAAAACATAACAATAATTATTATTACGTGTACTTACTGCGAGTTCTTAAATAGATATTCCAACGTGAACGAAGTTTTATTCATATCCAGAGCGCTGGTGCGAGCATTCTCAAGAGTGCGAAGAGGTTCGAACAGATAGAAGGACCCGGGAATATCGTGCAGGATTTCTCCCATTAGCGTAGACCCGGTTCGCATGTAGGCCACCACCAAGATGGTGTTTGCGTCGCTCGATGTCTTTGGGTCTGCTGTTGTCCGTGGAGGTGCTGAGGTGGTCACTGCCACTGAAAATAATAATTAAAAAATCCATATAATTAACGATGCAATGTCCGTCAAATTATATATTCAAAAAAGTTTGAATAATTGAAGTCCAAGTGGTCTGTCCTGTTTCGTGGCATTGTTTTCAATAGTAGAGTAGACCACTCTGAGAAATTTGGCAAAGTAGGGTCGCTTGTGTGTCAAGTTTGTTTGTATTTTGTGTACAATTAATACCAGTTGGTATTATTTTAGCTCTATCTTTACACAAATACTACTTGAAACTATATATGTGTAATTGTGGACCTGCTACCATTTACAGTATGCCATACATTTTCATCTGCATTGCTTAAACATATTTTCATGTCATAATATGTATGCATAATACACGTACGTTTCACAAATGTCAAGCATTAGCTATTGTTAGTGTTGTGTCGATTTATCAAGTAAATAAACTGTTGTTCTGTTGTTCTATTTACATGCATTTTTTTTTGTATCTACGCTGTTTTGAAATATAATAAATTTTGAAATGTATCAAACACACATACTGAATTTTGTGTGTTGTTTAACTTTTACATATTTATGTCTGATCTCTTGTCAAAAGTATGGTGCATGAGTAAAATAATACAAATGAAATATGTGGTATGCTTGTTGTTATTATTGTTTTATAAATCAGACAACTATTAACAGCCAAACTAAATAAAAGTTAATTTAACAAAAATAAAAATCTGTATTGATGAAACATTGCAGCATATGACCTGCGTTTTATTTTGCTATTAAAGTCCTGATTAATCGGTTATTTAATCAGAACGTGTTGCTGATCAACCGACTTAAATATTTGACACTGACTGGTTAACAACACTGGGCGTTACTTGACGGTGTACTTTACTCAACACGGGTTTACACTGGTCCTGTGAATATTAAGCACAATTAGGTGGAATTAATAACTCTAAACTTATCAGAATGGGATATCAACACGTACAGTTGAAAAGAAGATGCCCATAAAATTGCGTGATGCTTTGCTCAAGGCTTTAACGGTAAATTATTTGGAAAAATCCGTACTTATACAACATATATGAACAGCTGGCTTACAACTTAATTTTATGTAATCTAATACAAGTTTAACTCTTAACTCGCCTTAATATTATTAATTAAATTGAAAAAAAAATGCAGACATCAAAATGGTGTTCAAACGCACACGTATGGAACGCCGGCACTGCCTTATGTCTTACATTTTTATTATATTATGATCTCTCTTTATTATATTATATTGATACAACTTTATATGATGTGGACATTTCTGTATCTGCTGTGGATCTTTTCTTATATGATGTGGACATTTCTTTATATGATGTGGACATTTCTTCATATGATGTGGACATTTCTTCATATGATGTGGACATTGTTTCATATAATGTGGTTACTTCTTGATATGATGTGAATATTTATTTATATGATGTGAATACTTCTTTATATGATGTGGACATTTCTTCATATGATGTAGACATTTCTTTATATAATGTGGATATCGTATGATGTTGATATTTGTTTATATGATGCGGACATGTCTATATAAGCTGTGGACATTTCTTTATACCATGTGGATATTTCTTTATATAATGTGGATATTTCTTTATATGATGTGGACATTTCTTTATATGCTGTGGATACTTCTTTATATGATGTGGACATTTCTTTATATGATGTGGACATGTCTTTTTATTACATAGTTTACTATATAACTGATAATTAAGCGTTTTAACTGTTTACCACTTTGCTAAAACAAGCTTCTTCCAACGGGCAACATTTTGTGATGTTTCATGGTTTTGTTTCGTTATGTTGCCCTCATTATTATTCAATGGGAGCAACCTGCGCAGGACGTTGCGCAATGTAACTTTATAGTAACACTGACTGCTACTGAATGTTACAAGCAGCTAGGATAATGATTGTTCCATTTTTAGTTGTGTGATTCACAACTATCATTACATTAGATGTCATGGAAAATAAAACAATTTTTTTTTTATTTATTATTAGAAGTAGGTAATAAAACAGATATTTCATTGTCATTTTGGAACAGTCAAATTGTTTCCTTCAGTATCGGGGGCAACATTTTGTACTGTTGCCCTCGGCCTAACGGCCTCGGGGCAACAGTTCAAAATATGCCCCCTCTACTTCAGGAAAACAATTTGACTGTTCCCAAATGCCAATGAAATATCTGTCTAATATGCTGTGGTTTTGTCTTTATATGATGTGGACATTTCTTTATATGATGTGGACATTTCTTTATATGATATGGACATTTCTTTATATGATGTAGACATTTCTTTATATGATGTGGACATTTCTTTATATGATGTAGAAATTCATTTAAATGATGTGGCTATGTCTTTATATGATGTGGGCATTTCTTTATATGATGTGGACATTTCTTTATATGATGTGGACATTTCTTTATATGATACAGCCATTTCTTTATATGATGTGGCTATGTCTTTATATGCTGTAGTTTTTCTTTATATGATGTGTACATTTCTTTATATGATGTGGACATTCTTTATATGATGTAGACATTTCTTTATATGCTGTGGCTATGTCTTTATATGCTGTGGTTTTTCTTTATATAATGTGGACATTTCTTTATATGATGTGGACCTTTCTTTATATGATGTGGACATTTCTTTATATGATGTGGATATGTCTTTATGTGCTGTGGACTTTTCTTTATATGATGTGTACATTTCTTTATATGATGTGGATATGTCTGTATATGCTGTGGTCTTTTCTTTACATAATGTGGACATTTCTTTATATGATGTGGACACTTCTTTATACGATGTGGGCATTTCTTTATATGATGTGGATATGTCTGTGTATGCTGTGGTCTTTCTTTATATGCTGTGGACAATTCTTTATATGCTGTGGATACTTCTTTATATGCTGTGGATACTTCTTTATATGCTGTGGACAATTCTTTATATGCTGTGGATACTTCTTTATATGCTGTGGGTTTTTCTTTATATGATGTGGATATGTCTTTATATGATGTGGACATTTCTTTATATGATGTGGATATGTTATTATTTGATGTGGACATTTCTTTATATGTTGTGGACATTTCTGTATAAGCTGTCGACATTTCTTTATATGCTGTCGACATTTCTTGATATGATGTGGACATTTCTTTATATCAAGAGGATACTTCTTTATATAATGTGGATATTTCGTTATGTGCTGTGGATACTTCTTTATATGCTGTTGACATTTCTTTATATGATGTTGACATTTCTTTTTATGATGTGAACATTTCTTTATATGCTGTGGACATTTCTTTATATGCTGTTGACATTTCTTTATATTCTGTGTATATTTCTTTATATAATATGGACATTTCTTTATATGATGTGGACATTTCTTTATATGATGTTGATATATCTTTATATGATGTGGACATTTCTTTATATGATGTGGATACTTCTTACCGTGGGTTATTCGACAACAAAGTATAAAAAATTATCATTTTGATTCTAACACGATCTTAGTGTGTATTTTAAAGCTATGAAATGAGAACTATATTTTTTCTATACTCTGCCCATTTTTCTACAAAGTACAATACTATGCACGTTTCAGTGACGTCAGTGGATAATAACAAAAAATATGACGTTAACTTTGTTCATAAAAATTGAGCATTCGGCATCCGATTCATTGATGAAAGTTAAAGACCAATATGACGCCATGTTATTCATGCTATAGTGAAAGTAACATTGTAACAAACAAAATAAAATGAAATTTTCAATAACGTTTACGCATTTAATACGCATTTTTCTTTCAATACATTACAGAGAAACAGTAAGTTTGTTGCATTTTTTTCTAATGCGCGTTTAAGCACGTTAAGCACGTGCATTTTACTGTAACATTGCCGTGATTTCTGAACTATTTTTAATACATTAGACTCCGTCCATAATTATCGCAGAATAATCCAAACTTGATTTCTTTCTTTGTCTATTGAAAACAAGCCTCGCGTCATTTTAGAATTTGAAATGTACAAGCATCCATCAAATGTTATTTAGAAAAATTGAAACAGTCCAAAGAAAATATTCTGAGCGATATAGCAGGCTGCTGTGCTATCCGTTTGTTTCCTGAGTTGCCTCTTTCGACAGGAACAACAACACAAAGATGGATATATTTGCCTTTTTATATTCAATGACTGTAATAGACAGTGACTGAAAACCTCAATTAAAAGCATTTAACAGACAAAAAAAAATAGATTTACCGAATTAGAAATGTGTCTAAACAACACGGATGCCCCGCACCTATGCAGCTCTTTCTACATGATAAAGCTTTGACGATATGCATGCCAATTATTTGCAAAGAAAAGCGGTCCTTTTATATTTTATTTTCTATTAAATGTTTTCTGTCATTCCGAGAAGGTTAAGGTACAATCTCATAATACTTTTATCACTTTTCAAAGTTTTGCAAAGTAATTTGAAAATCTTTCAATGCCGATCAAAATTATGCTCTGGATATACTCAATACTATTCATTCTTATATTTGACCTTTGAGTGTGACTTTGACCTTCGATCTAGTTATTGCATGTGACACACATTCTTATAATGCTTATCACTTTTGCCAAGTTATTTGAAAATCGTTAAATGCCAGACACATTTATGCTCTGGATATACTCAAAAGGCATTCATTTATATATTTAACCTTTGACTGTGACCTTGACATTAGACTTAGGGACCTGGTTATTGTGCGTGATACACCCTCCCATCAAATTAACTATTTTGCCAATTAAGGCCGTACACATTATATTCTATGTTTAGCGTCCCCATTATTTTTTTAAACCCTACCAACCAGGCAGGAAAAAACAATGAGTCGATAAAAAAAATCACATTTTTCCTTGAACAATAGTCATGGCAGTAATACAAGCTGAAGCAAATGTTTACCTTCAAAACTATTGTATGTCATTTCCATATTGTGAACCTACGTTAATACAGTATTTTAACTGTGTAAATTGACTAGTTGCACACTATTTTTACAAATATTGGTAAAAACACCTTAAAGTCATTTTTTCCAATTTTCTATGTTTTCCAACTGAAATTTTCACATTGTCAAAATTGTTTGGTTTTTTTTCGTTAAATCATCCAAAAACCTACCAGCCCGATGACGCTAAACATAGAATTAAATTGGTATGGCCTAATTTAAAAAATCATTCAGTGCTGGAAAAAATTAGGCTTAGAACATTTTTGGGGGGTTGTCAGGTATGTTTTTTGTTTTATTTATGTTATTCAATAATTAAATATTATTTGGTTAAATAAGTGTTTAGTTTTAATAAAATCAACTTTAAAACAATGTTTAAGGATATTACAGATATGTTTTGAATATTAATTCAGTCTTTGAATCTTCAGGTGGACCATTTACTTAATAAATTAAAAAAAAAAATCCCTACCTAACTACCCAAATTTTACGGTCATATAACGGTTAAACCTGAAACAAACATATTTTTTACGCCTACCGCCGTAAAAATTTGGATGAAAACTATGTATGTGTTATTTCTTTGTAAATAAGAATACGTAGACCTCAACTCATCCTGTTTAGCCTTCAATATTACGACCCACAATGGCACGTAGTTAAGTGCTTCCCGTCTAGACGCTCGCACAAATCCGGTGTCGAGGCAGAATAGCATCCCCACTCAAAGACCCCATCATCGTAATAAAGAATGCACCACTACATAACAAAATAGGCCTAAACACATCATATAAAGAAATATGCAAATCATATAAAGAAATGTGCACCTTATATAAAGAAATATGCACATAATATAAAGAAATATTGACATCATATAAAGAAATGTGCACATCATATAAAGAAATATGCACAGCATATAAAGAAATATGCACAAGATATAAAGAAATGTCCACATAAAATAAAGAAATACCCACAGCATGTAAAGAAATCTCCACATCATAAAAAAGAAGAATTTATATCATATACAGAAATGTCCACATCATGTAAAGTTTTATCTACATGACAAAATAGAGAAAGAACATAATATAATAAAAATGAAAGACATAAGACGGTGCGGGCGTTCTATACACACGTTATCGATTGTAGCTCTACTGTAATCATAGCACCATAATAGCAATTTATTTTGCGTGGTATTGGACCATGCTTCTAACAGTAACTTCCAGTTTTAGATTACGGTTATATAGTGACTTGAATAGTAGAACAAAAAAGTGTGTGTACCTAACGAATAGTATCTTTAGATCAAGCTTTACCACGATAATCTTCGCGTTGAAAACTGGACCTGTCACAGAAAAGTGCCAACTATACATGTTCTCTTTCATTTTGAACAGTGTAGGGTACTCCTCTCTCATAATACATTTAAATCAAATTACTAATATCCTAAATTTTCTATATTGGTTGTTTCCAAAGTACGGCAACATCGGCCAAAAAACTAAATCGTTTTACCAAAACAATGGCGCTTTTAGTTTGGTACTACTTTGTGTGCACAAATGATTTTGCGTTCAATATGCAAAATAATGGTTATACTTTCAAACTACTAGTTGGACAGTTTAAAATCTTAAATCTTACTTTGATCTTTAGGGTTGCCAATACGTACTTAATTTGTTATTAATAGTGATAACTGTAATCAAAACTCTATTTGTAAAATGAAGAGCCTTTGTGGACTATGTAATGATATCAAGGCATGTTCGCAAAACCTCTTGTTTGTCAAGATCCAAATAACTAAACTCATTAAAGTTTGTTTTGAAATAGAACGTATTTCAGCATGCTTCATAATTCTCTAAATTACAGCCATCAAAAATCCTATTCAAATGCACACGTTATCGATTATAGTTCTACTATAAACATTGCACCATAAAACCATAAAACCAACTTGTTTTGCGTAAAATTGGACAATGAAAACTACCGGTGTAAGATAAAAATTATGTAGTGACCTGACTAGTAAAACAAATATTATCTTTGTACCAAGCTTTACCAAAATTCACTCGGCGTTAACAGCGACGAAGAAATCGAAGCAAACATCCAGCAGTTCTTAGATATGTTGCAGTAAAATTTAGTATTACTTTCCTTGTGACCGCTATAGGGTCTTCATATTTCAAACAAACATTTAAAATAATTTATGTGAAAACCTCATAAATGGATGATATCACAAATCCTGTATTTTCTATATCGGTTGTTTTGCAAAGAAGGGCCAACATAGGCCTTACAGTTAATTTGGCAATCGTTTGGCCAAAATGATGACGCTTTTAGTTTGGTACTACTTTGTGTGCTAAAATGATTTTGCGTTCAATATGCAAAATGATGGTTAAACTATCAAACTACTAGTAATCAAACTACTAATCTTAAATTTTAACTTGATCTTAAAAAAAGTTTTCAATACGTACTTAATTTGTGTTTAATATTGATCACTGTAATCAACACTGTTTTTGGATGACATTTTTGACTGTAAATTTTGAGATTGAATTGTAACCGGCGTATTTGTTTTGAACGAATACAGACGCGATTACACCTTTTGAGGTTGAATTATAACGCAGTCTACCGTTTGTAAAATGAATAGCGTTTGTGGGCCATATAATGATATCAAATCACGATGTCTAGATCCAAATAACTAAATGCATGCATTTATGTTTGTTTTGAAACATTGAGTCTTTCAGCATGCTTCGTAAGACTCTAAAATGGTTAGTCAAATTTTGAAAATGTTGTTAGCTTAATTATTGGTTTGTTTTCGTGTTTACAAACGAAACAACACAAAAATCAATGTGTGTCAATTCATATGGACACGAGAAAAGAAATGAACCGGGCGCCGTTCATTGAATTTTCACATATTTACAACGGAAAACGTGGTTTTGTTTTGGTTTGTCGAACGGAAATTCGCGTTTAGTAGTACTCGGCAAATTCAACATTTTAAGCAATTGCAGATTCAAAATTTCTTTTTTTAATTGAGATGTACTTGTATTCTGTATTATCATGCGCGAAGTCGAACTCCTCGCGAACTGGTATGTTACTTTACTTTGCGCATACTCGTGGCCAACCCCTTTGATTTGACGATTGTTTGAGAGATAGACTCCACGGCAAAAAAAACAACAGATACCGGTTGGTTAGCAAGAGCTATGCATACAGTGTATGGAAAGTTTGGTATTATTTCATGTGGACTTTTACCCTGCAGATGTTAGGCTATTTCTTGACTGGCATAAAGCAAAATGTCAACTACAGTTACGAACAAAAATATATTTCCTAGAACGAACGATTAACTGATCATATTTCGTGCAAGATATCAAAAAGGTACGAGTCCCCACATTTTAATTATTAACAAATAAATTAATAAATATTAATGAAATTAGATGAACTATATATACGAGACCCGCAAAAAGGTTGAATTTTATTATTAAAGGGTCTCGTTCTAACTTGGGAAATAAGACATGTGTACATTTAACTGCAAACATTGCTAATGTAATTATTAACAAACAATACAGTTTCAATTACATATAGTAATATTTACCGTATTTACCGAAATATGTTTTTAGTTCTTTCATAAACGATTACATTGTAAGAGACCCGTATGTTCTCATATTCGTTTATCATATAATTAATGTTGCACCTCATATGCGCGTCCAATAGACGCCAGCAAGTGTAATTTCATTTTAACAAAAGTAAAATCTAAATTATTCTTACCAAATGAATTAAGAATAAACAATGCTTAGTCTTTCGTGTGATACCAGTTGTGTTTAATGTTATTTATTGACATCAAACAGCAAATGAGGAAGGACATTGTTACTTCAACTTTACACCAACAACGTACGTATACCGAACGTCATTTACTTTACAGTGAGTCGCATTGTCACTGGTAAACTGTTATTGGTAAAGCTTTACCTGGAGTAAATAACTCCTTCCACGTAGCTATTTCAAATACTCCAATTTGTAAGTAGAAGAAGAGAAAACAGGTCATAAGAAATAAACACACAGTTCTCCTGGAGTGCATCATTTCTAAGTTGTTAACTTTATATTTCACAAGTGTTCCAGCGTTCGTAATACACAACAAGTCTATTGAATTTAACTGCCAATTACCCCATTAACGTGCCAGGCTTTAGGAAGTACTACACGTATTTATATGGCGTACCTTTTTTGTCAAAAGTACATATATGCACGGCAGCTAAATATAGATGTAAATGTTGTTATAAAATGGTAACCGCAGTTACAAATTTATGACTGCAGTCATAACATGTAACTGCAGTTACATTTACAGATATAACTGCAGTTACAATTTATACCGAAAGTAAAAAATTATGACAGTAGTCATAAAATTATAACTGCAGTTACACTTTTTTTCTGATTCATTTATTTATAAAATATGTATCTTTAAATTGTTTTTATAATTACAAAATTCATATTTAAATAAATAAATTAAATTTTGACAAAAAAGCACTATATAAGACGTGATTTAATTCTTCAAACAGACTCAGAGCTTAAGTTTAGCATTTGGTCAGAAAAATGTAACCGCGGTTATAATTTTATGACGATTGTCATACTTTATGACTGTTGGTATAAATTATTACTGCAGGTATATTTGTGAATTTATAACTGCAGTCATAAAATTGTAACTGCGGTTACAATTTTATAACAACAGTTACATCTATATTTAGCTGCCGTGCAAGTATGTACTTTTGACCCAAAGGGTACGCCATATATTTATACCATCTTATGGTGAGACTACCAATGTACGATGACAGATTGGCTACTTGGATCTATACCTAACCCCGTTATCGATTAAAGTGGCTGTGAAAATACTACTGGTATGCGTGTCTGTGTTTCATGTTTCTATTATTTATGGTTATCATTTTTGCAGTCTTTTTTCGGCGTAGCAGTTTAACCCAACTTTTCACATTCCTGAATATCCAATTAAATGTTGTGAAAATTTCCCGCCAGTAGTCCCGAATGAATTCAAATAACATTCCATCGGCTCTTTAACGATTAATTCCCACTACACTAGTAATAAATAAGTAGGTGCAATGTTTCACCAATATAGCAGACGAATTCGTAACAGGTTTGGGATATTAATGGCAAATTCAACAAAATGAGAGCGTTCGTATATCACTGGGTAAGACGTGACACCGGATATTGGCCAATTATCGAGCCAAAATAGAGCAGCGATATAGAAAACAGCTCTGTAGGACCATATTTTTCACAAATCGTATTTTCCACATCTGTTAAAAATAGGATCTCATTCTTCACAGGTGTGAAAATTGAGATCTTATTCTTCACAGATCACAGTCTTATTTTTCACATTTTCTGTGCAGTTTGTGATCGCATCCAGTTATGATAAGCATTGAAATCATATTCATCTGTGATCCTCACAAATACCCCGGTTTTCGGCCAATCACATTCTTCATACTTACAAATGTGACATATGAGATCCTATTCTTCTTCACTGGTGTGTGAAAATTATGATTTGTGAAAAATATGATCCAACACAGCTCCAATAACGGTAAGTAAAACACCGATTTCAAGTATTCTGTTTACAATTTTATACTTGTATGTGCTGACCTAGACTGCCAACTAAATTGCAATGACCGTCATATACTTACTTTGACCGATATAAGAGTTAAACAGTGAATAATCAGTAAATAAACGCAAACTGCTCGCTGAAAAAATGCAGCTCCTCGTTTGTTTCTTTCAATTATTGATGAGTTTAAACCTGTTTAGCAAAATGTGAATCGAGCGATTGTTTACGAATACTATCAAGAAAATTTCCTGAAAAGTTCAGTTGCTTTTGTTGCGTATTAAGTAAGTTCTGCTTCTTAAACAATGCCAACTTGTGTACCGAGTATTGCATGCTCGTGTCCGGAGTATTGCATTGTATCAATATTTAGTGTACTGGGTATTGCGCAAAGAGCCATTACCGTTTTTGATGATTTATACCATAAATACCTAACTTTCATTATATAAAATAGTAATTATTTAAAGCTTTATCGATACATACAAACTATTATACAATAATAATAGTAGAATCGATTAATATTATACAAATGTGGACTCCAATATCGTGCGATGGTGCACAGCAAAATCCATATTGAACGAGGCGACATACATGATATTGCATAGCTAACCAGTCCATACTTGTTTTATTATATGACTTATAAAATAAACAACAGCTGATGACATTGTTACTTAAACACAATTTTATATTTCAATAATTATATTTAAACAAAAAAGACAAGTAAATCAAGTAAATTAAATGCTTATCTAAACTCACGTTTACGTTTCTTCTCAGAGGCACCGGTGCAGGGCTGTTTTATCACAATCACCGTTTATTATTCAAATTCACCATCGCTAAAGAAAAGGCAAATGAGAATAACAGAGAGCGTTGTCGATTATCTCTGCATTTAATCAAACACAAATAAAAAAGACATAATAATATCAGATCTTATCAGATCTGTATGTCAATCGTGTAAATCGTAGAAAATTATTGAACGGTTCAGAAATTCTCTACGATTAACACGATTAACTGTGATCATTTCTCCATCGGGATCGTCGTATCAGATCTTATTGCATCGTAACAAAGCGCGACAAATCGTATATAATCGTGATTTCAAATCGTGGTGATCGGGATCGATCGTAAACACACACAAAAAACACCACGCTCTCTTAAGCTGTCTTTCGATACCAAGAAACAATGCTCTCAGTAGTCAGTCGGGCTTTATTTATATCATTCGGGTCCAGTCGTAGCTCAAATCGTGAACTCGATCATTCTCGTAAAAGATGTTGCTACCACAATCGTGTCCTATTCTAACGGAGCGCGTTGATTCTTAAAGAGCGTATCGGAACTTTATCTGCACGTACTAGAAAGTCCTAATTCTGGGAACCCGATCGCGATGATTGTGACAGATGGAGACCCAATCGTGAACTCGATCGAAACATTCCCAACGGAACGTATGTAGTCGTATCTAAACTGGAGATAACACCGTGAAAGATCGTGACACTTGTATTTGACAAATCGTGACCAGATCGCAACCGAGCGTAAAACATCGTATCAAAACGTATGAAATCGCATCCAAGCCTAAAATCGCAGCAAAATACCACGACCAGCTACGAATGGCCAGTCGTGGCGGATCGCACGACAGTGGGAACCTAGCATAAACGGAGTACTTATCGTGCAAGCTTGATCGTATTGCGGGTTTGAGCGAGCAATGAAATGTTTTGTCGATAAACACCTTACTGAGTACATGAACATATTTACGTCATAGCATTTATCGGCTTATCCAAACTGTTAAATCAACATACCAATAATTAAAGACAGGCAAAAGTTACACAATTAGCCATATACACTATACTATTTCAAGCAATTCGAACGACAAATGCCGTACTCGTACACCAAACGCTAACTCTGTCAAACTAACGTGTAATAACAACCAAAAAAGACACACACCATACACCGGCTGACTTACACCAATGCGACATCACAGTATATTAGTAAACAATACTCAGTACAGTAGCCTGCAATACCCCGTACACGAGCAACAGAATAAATCAATCCCCAGTACACATGTCATAATAATATTGCAGTCCATATCTCAGCCATTATCAAAATTACTGGAACTTGAAACATGTGTTCATTATAGGATATGTAAACAATCGCTCGAATCACATATTTCTATACATGTTTAAACTATTAAATAATTGACTGAAATGACCGAGGACCGGCAATTTTTCGGCGAACATTTGTTTTGTAAACGATGATTATGTACTGTTCATCTACAACATGGTCATAGCAATTACATGAATGTCTTCCAAATGTATTTGGCAGTCTACATAAGCACCTGTTTATAGCATATTAACAACGAATTAATTTGAATCGGCATAAAACTTATATTACCGTTTGTGTAGAGAACCTGCTGTATTTTGGCTCGATAATTGGCCAATATCCACATAATATAAAGAAATACCCACATCATGTAAAGAAATGTCCACATCATATAAGACGGTGTCACGTCTTACCCAGTGATATGCTTACGCTATTTAAATGATTTGACATGAATTTGACATGTTAAAAAGCAATACATTTGATGTTTTGCAACGATTTAAATGAACACACTTTTTACCTTTAGTGTTTTCTTTCAAAGTCGTACAGACACAGCGATTCTATCAATATCAATTGTATCTAAGGTTAGATACCAGTAATTCCAATTCCTATAGGGTCCCATTATAAAACAAATGTTCCAAGCTAGCATTCCTTTATTTCAGATTGTGCAAGCCTGGTATGAATATAAAGATCAATCTGTCCTCTTCCAAAATTTGCGATAAAAAAGATATGTCATGTTACTTCTAAGAAGATACATCTCACTTGAATGCAGGCACCGGCAAAAAAAACGCTTTCGGCAGTCATATTTCGACAAAAGCCCCATACCACAGTAAACACACCCCAACAGTTCACCTGTCAGGTTAGCTTCCAATGAAATGCACCAAAATGTTGCAGACACGCATAGGTTATTAGAAATAACCACAAAAGACATGTCTGATATACCTAAATGGCTTTTATGGCAGAAGAGAAGATGAACTCTTTAGTAATAGGCACTACTTTTGAATGGACCACGGAGGGAAACACAATGATTTACTGGTATCTAACCTCTAAGACAAATCTCCTACCTGATGGATAGTCTATATTGAGGGCGAAGTGACCATACGCTCGCTCGTCTGCAGGTCAGTGTAGGGTCAAAGTGACACTGCACAGTTGAAAGGGCGAGATACTTGAAAAATATCATTGTCGACATACATGTATACGTAATCTTTCCACCTCAACGAGACTTATTAAATTTTATTATGTTGGGCTATCATCTCTCTTCTTTTCTATCTAAGTAACAAACTGCAAAGAAAACAATAAATAAACACAAATTACACATCAACATTTCTGAATACTTTATTAAAGCATATATAAACATGCAACATTCATAGAGAAATTAATTCTCTCAAATTTTATAAACATTTTCATATTAAAATCTGCACATTTTCATCTAGCAGATCTATTATTTTCAATATTTCTTTGCAGTTGTCCATAATAGTGCACACTCATCCAACCCTAACGTCATTATATAAGCTTCACGCTGATTGGTCAAACGGATTTGTAACGAGAATTTTGATTTGCTCAATTACTATCCGTTTTGAACATCAAGCTCAGTATGCAAATTAGGTTCTCACGTTATCGCATTCCTCTTAGAGGTGTATATTCAATTTTAAAGTTTATACACGTGTTGTATAAATTAAGAAAAGATATTTCCAAAGCAGATTTTACTGTTTTTTACTATCTACAAAGATTCATTTCAGAACAGCATTTCTATGTACTTCTGATATATTTTTACGCTTAGATTTTTATATACGGCACCGTACCCACACTGCAAAGATTGTATGTGTCACACCCTTTAAAAGAAGGGATGTTTTAGTTTTATTTAAGCAGAGTTTTATATGTTAAGCAGTGTGCTCGGGCAATGGTTTTTAACCGAAGTCCCGAGGGCAAATAACCCCACTCGTCGTCGTTTCGTGTCTATTAAGCATATAATTATGCATTAAATATTGAAAATTCAGGACTTTTTATCGAACACATTTTGTTCTATAGTCAAAACCAAGTTTTATTATGTTACAAAAACGTAGATTGTTTCGCAAAAATAATGGATAACAATTATTTTGGTCAATTTTTTTTTCGCCATGTAACAGATTACTTTCTTACAATAAGCCATTTCAAATAATGTCGCCATTTATTTTTACCTATCAATAGTCAATTTTTTTTGGGCTGAAATAAGAACAACAAAATAATTTCTAAAATACATTTACGGGTAGGTTATTTACATGCATTCTTCACAAAATCTAATCGGTGAACCCTTTTTTATGTTTTCATTGTTTTAGGCATTGAACGTTCTGCAAAATATGTGAAAATGACAAAATTTCACGGATGTAGAAATCGTCTTTAAATGCGTACTCTCAAGTTTGCATAATATTCAAATATGTAGATCACAAAGGAATATACTATATGTACTGATTGAATGACTGATTACGCATTGTTTTCTTTTTTGCAGACTGTCCCTTGAATAAATATTTTTTTAATTTGATTAAAGGGTGCTTAAGAAAACGAAGGGTACATTTATTGTTTATTGCGTAAAAGAACAAAATCTTACGAGTATAGTATGATTTAACTTTAAGTGTGCACTATTTTATTATGGGGGTATTTTGTGTCGTATGTGCATGTAGTTGTCTAGTCAGACATGCGACAAATATGTGCATTGTCGTATATGAAGCCAATCAAGTAATATATTTATCAGTTTAAAATATTGAAAAAGGAAGTTCAATTTACAATATTAATTTGCTATATTACATTGTACCATAAACGCCGAATATCTTTTTAAAGATATTTCTTGTTTATCATTTTTGAAGTCTTTTTTTTAAACAATTAAACAACGTTATGCGTTCAAAACAATCGCAAGAACAATTTTATATTCCATAAGTAAAGTTTGAACAAGGTGAATGACTTAGATCTAACTAAATAGAATTCGGTTAAACCTGATGCATTTCAATTTATTAAATGTGTGCATAAATACATAAGATAATCTGTAAAGTAAAACCACCGCATAAATTATATTTAAAGAAGGGCATTATTTTTCCGGTGTTGTTCTTATCTCGCCGTGTTGTTTTTTTTGTGAACGCTGCAATTTTAAATGATTGTTCAACATTTTCCACCATTGGACCTAGGTTCTTCAAACTTAGTACGTAGGTTGGTCATGTCTAGTTGAGGATCCTCATTGATTTTGGGGTCCTTGTGTCAATGGTCAAAGTCAAACCGACCAAACGATTATAACGAAAACAATAGTTATAAAACCCTGTCCAAGAATAACTACTTTAACATTTTCAACCATTGGATCTAGGCTTATCAAACTTGGTAGGTAACTTTTACATATTTAGGAATTGGTTCACTACAGGGGGGAGGGGTCATTTTCAAATACATTTTAAACACTTGCAGGAAAGCTGTAAAAGAAATTCATATATAATTGAGGTTCCTTCAGTGGCACCACATAGTATGTTTAAGGTTTTTGGTCAGCCTGTTGGTTGTATATGTTGTCTTTTATAAAAAGAGTTACTTTCGTTGACCAGTAACGTCTGCAATACACGGTTAGGAGACTCACCGGACCACCTCATTTCGAAGTGTTCAGAAAATTACAGGTGGTGACTTTCGAGGTGGTCCGATGGAGTAAAAAAATTGTAAACAGTACGTATGACTTTCCAAGTGTGTATTATTTTCTTATGATAAAGGTGCCTTTTAAGAACTCGGCCAATGTCATTACCAGTAGGAATGATATAAGAACGCTCGTTCGTAGTTTCGTTAAATAATGTATCAAAATAAAGACTGTACGATTTGAAGTCTTGAAAGAATATGTCTATGATAATATATGTACTGACATGTTTACCGCGCTGAGTTCATTAAAGGGATTTTAAAAAGGCCTGCAAAAAATACCACCAAATTGCTCAAAACCAGGTGTTGACCAGTACGCCAATTAAATCACGAGATAGCCAATCTGCTCAGCCAACAGAGAATCCTATTTTGCATAAACACCGTATCGAACCTTTTAAAAGCATTTTGCACAAAAACAACACGCCTCTTTATATGTTCAAACGTGCATGTAACGTATGTGGAAAAGGATATCATCAAAATATCGCAATTTAAATCATATCGCGCAGGCCATTAAATCAAGACCCTTTTTGATAGCGCAAACCTCAGCTTTTGTTAACAACACTAAAAATATCATTTAGCGGCAACGACGCAGATAGTATGATATTACTTTCCCACAATATTAATAAGTGACAATTTTTAGAATCATTTATGATACGAGTATCATTCATGACGTCAGAACATGTGGCGTTAAAGCGTGTCTATCGCGATTTTACTCGTTTTTTTCCAAAAGCATAAAATAAATAGAAAATTTCATGATTTCAGCGCAAGATCATTTTTATTTAATTGATGGTTATAAAAAAAAGAGATTTTCTTTTTCCTGGATAAAGAATATATTTTCTATGATCACTCATGAAATATTAACATTAATACAGATATCGTGAATGACACTATGATTCCTCTAAATGAGCCATTTTCACTCAACGAAGTCAAATTTCAAATCCATAAATTAATGTGTGGTAAAAGTAGCGGTATAGATGGAATACCATCTGAATTCTATAAATATTCAATAGACAATATCGCACCGTACTTACTTTCCCTTTTTAATAGAATCTTTTATATGGGTGATTTTCCGAAGTCCTGGGGCCAGAGTATTATAAGTCCTATACATAAATCTGGACCTACATATACGCCGGAAAATTACCGTGGAATATCGTTAACAAACACGATGTATAAGATATTTTCTGGTATCATAAATAAACGTCTATATGAATGGGCGGAAGATAATAATAAATTTGACGAATCTCAAGCTGGTTTCCGCGCCGGCTATTCGGCGATAGATAATGTATTTTGTCTTCAAGCTATGGTCCAGAAATATATCTCAAAAAAGGGGGGTAGATTCTATTGTTTATATATTGATTTTAAGAAGGCCTTTGATAAAATAAATCATAGTGTATTATTTTATGCTTTGAAGAGAAAAGGAATTGACGGTAAAATTCTCCGCATTTTAAAACAAATGTATAGTTCACTTTACTCCTGCGTTAAAGTTCAAAATACAGGCAATGACATGTCTGCTGCGAAATATAAATACTCATGCCCAATAACAATAACTGAGTTTTTTAAATGTAACGTTGGCACCCGACAGGGGGACAAGTCAAGTTCGACTATTTTTGCATTATTTATTGATGAACTATCAGTGATGCTGCGTGAAAGTTGTGGATCTGGGATATTTATTTCCAATGAAATTAATGACATTATATGTCTTATGTTTGCTGATGATATCGCTAGTTGTGCGGAAACAGCTATTAAACTACAACAACATTTAAATGTCGTAGATAAATTTTGTATTATTACAGGAATGGAGATTAATCTAGAAAAAACTGAAATTATTGTTTTTAGAAATGGCGGACCTTTGAGAAACTATGAAACTTGGACTTTTCGTGGGATAAAAATAAATATAACATCTGTTTATAAATATCTGGGATTGCTTTTTACGCCTAAATTATCGTGGAATGCAGCACATGATAAATTAAGTGCGCAAGCACAAAAAGCAATATTTTCAATTTACAGTTACAAAAAGACTTTTGGAAAATTCCCTACTAAAGAACTATTTGTACTATTTGACAGTATGGTAAAACCTATATTGTGCTATGGATCACAGATTTGGGGTTATGAATATATAAACATTATTGAATCAGTCCAAAACAAATTCTGCAAACGAAATTTATATGTTAAAAAAAATACTAATACATGTATCATCCTTGGCGAATGTGGGCGGCTTCCTTTATGTGTCACATATTTTGTTAACTGTATTAAGTATTGGTGTGAGCTTGTGACAATGCCTAACAACAGATATCCTAAACAATGTTATAACATGTTAAAGACGATAGATGACGCTGGGCGTATTTGCTGGGCCACAAAAGTAAAATCTTTATTGTTTACGTATGGCTACGGATACATATGGATCTCACAAGATGTTGGTAACATTGATTTATTTATTTATAGTTTTCGCCAACGCATAACTGATTGCTTTACCCAAAATTGGTATAATGATATAAATAATTCATCTAGATGTAATCATTATAAATATTATAAGACTTTGCTTAATACTGAGCGATATTTAGACTTAGAAATCCCTTTCAAATATAAAATTGCTTTCGCTAGATTTAGATGTGCGAACCACAAATTAAACAGTGAACTTGGAAGGCAGTTAAATATTGCTCAAGATTTGAGAATATGTACCTTTTGTTTCAATGAAAATAACATATCAGTTATTGATTGTGAATTTCACGCTTTTTTTCATTGTCCTAAATATGATGTTATCCGTCGAGAATTTCTTTACAACTGGTATTTTGGTGGAAATACTGTCAATGATTTTTATACTATGATGAGTACAAATAATAATGAAACGATACATAAATTATGCATATTTTTATATCATCTTATGAATACTATTAATACTTAAACATGTATTACTATTAGTGTTGGATGTTGGAATGCAACTACATTTATCTATTATGATTTGTGTACTATATTGTGTATTATGGGCCAGTGGCCTTTATTTACTTAATAAAGTGAGTTGAGTTGAAAAAAAAAATAAACATAGGACATTTGTTGATTTTGATGCATTTTGTGCGAAGTGTTTTATTCCATAAATGAATACCCAATTAGTATTCTAAATGTGTTACAAATATTTTGTGGGATTTTGAACCAACTATGGATATCATCAAAATATCGCAATTTAAATCATATCGCGCAGGCCATTACAACCTTTAACGATGACTAAACTATCAAATTACACAGACGATATTTCATAATAATCTTATATGCTTGTGTCAAAACTGTGTATGTTTTAAACTAATATTGGTTACTTAAATCAAGACCCTTTTTGATAGCGCAAACCTCAGCTTTTGTTAACAACACTAAAACTATCATTTAGCGGCAACGACGCAGATAGTATGATATTACTTTCCCACCATAATAATAAGTGACAATTTTTAGAATCATTTATGATACGAGTATCATTCATGACGTCAGAACATGTGGCGTTAAAGCGTGTCTATCGCAATTTTACTCGTTTTTTCCAAAAGCATAAAAATAAATAGAAAATTTGATGATTTCAGTGCAAGATCATTTTTATTTAATTGATGGTTATAAAAAAAAGAGATTTTCTTTCCTGGATAAAAAATATATGTTCTATGATCACTCATGAAATAAACAGAGGACATTTGTTGATTTTGGTGCATTTTTGTGCGAAGTGTTTTATTCCATAAATGAATACCCAATTAGTATTCTAAATGTGTTACGAATATTTTGTGGGATTTTGAACCAACTATTTTATGACCAGTGTAGTGGGATTTTTTTTCAAATTAGCCGCTGCAATGTTATAAGTTATACGTTCATTTGAGACAACTGAAGGTAAACTTTCACATTTGATTTAATATTGAAAAAGGTCAACAGTTGGGTTAGACAACTACTAGATACATACGCCAAAAATTGGAGTAATGTAACAAACGTACATAGGAAAACTTTCATATTATTTACTTTTATATTATATATAGTAATAGAATTGTATAGTATACAAATGAGCCCCTTCCATTTTCATTAGTAAACTAAATGTCAACAGTACTTCCATCTAATTCGCATTTGAACTGTTATATATAAAGCTCTACCTGGTGTAGTTAACCCCGTCATCGTCGATGTTTTAAATACATGTATTCCACTTTTTAAACAGCAAAACAGCCAAATGGTCAAAACAATGAAACACACACATTTCTTAGCCTTCTTCATGTCGATTTTGAGCGATTAACTCTATACTCCTCAAGTGCTCGTAATATAAAGACAAAATGAACGCCTTTCACTTGCTCACACACTTTTTTTTTCGCATTGAAATTATCAGGTTGTTCGAGTGTTACGGTAAGTAAATATTTAACAATCCTATTTACGAGGATTGTACCTGTACAGCCCAGCCCAGGTATCGAATTACTAGTGATGTAAAAAGAGTATTGGTGAATTTCCTAACTGCCTTATAAGACGTTTTTTTTTAGTGATGAATTATGGGTAATAGTTATAGCGTTTGAAGTGTTGCTTTGCAAACAAATTTAAGAGAATTACATGGAAACGATAACATTCTAGTCAATAGGTAGAATTTAAACGTTGATATGAATGTTTAACAGACTCTCTAAAATTTAACAGATTTAAATTTTCTATTTTATATGTTTGGTTCCCAATGAATCTATAACCGCAACACAGACAATTAGTTTAGTTTAGTTTAGTTGAAACTTATTTATGTTAGCTCGATTGTGTCGAAAGACAGAGGTTTATTGAGAACCTCTCGAGTCCGGTGGCTGGATAGAACCAGTGTCTTTGACAAAGATCATTTGAACGCTCCCCGAGTAGAGATCGAACTGACAACCCCCCAATCGGAAGGCGGACACCATATCCATTACAGCACTGCGACTTCTACAATTAGCATTAATATGTCCATGTTGTATCTGGAGGAAACACGAACTTAAAATTATAGTATAACCACTTTTAAGAATCTCCCGGGACGTACAACATTCAGGTAATTACATCGTATGAATAATGGAAGACTTACGTTTTTTTTCGGCGAAGTTCATCGCAGCTGTCTTTGTCAACGTTTGATCTATTTAATAATCCAATCAAATGTGTTGAGAAAAATAGGGCACTGGGCCAGAATGAATAATAAATGTAATAAGATTTCTTGCCAAATTTAATTATCGTTGAATTGGTTAAAAAGATACTAACCGTTACTAAACAAAAAGGGGGGATTAATTTTATATTAATGTAGTTCTGTACTGACAGCGCATATACTTATATAACAGTCTCACACATATTGCATAATACATGTGGCATCATCCTGGAAATAAATAGGTGTGCAAATTTATTAATATTTTTCAGTGCTGCAGACATAAAGTAAGGAAAAAAATTAATGCAAATATAAATAAAGACTTTTATAATATACCTGTTTAAAATCTTAACAAAACATTGTTTTGCATTACCTTCTTTGCGACATAAATGATAATTAAGCATTTTAACTGTTTACTAAAACAAGCTCCTCCCAACAGGCAACATTTTGTGATATTTCATGGTTTTGCTTCGTTACGTTGCCCTCATCATTATTCAAGGGGAGCAACCTGCGCAGAACGTTGCGCAATGTATCTTTATAGCAGTTGATACTTCATTGTCAAGATTTATAATGTTGGGTTGATATATTATGCCACTTGTCGCTAAAGCCCATAAAGTGTATTGACATTAGGAAACAAGTATGCACAATATAGCGGTACATGATAAACCGTGTTTAGTGTGTGCATATGGCCATCGCCGAAGACTTGTTAGTTGGGTTACGGGGGATAGTGCAAGAGACAGGAGACGCCCGATCAAGAGGCGACCCTGGGTCTTTTAAAGCCCGGTGTGAATCATCTAGTACACTGCACCTCGGTTTAACGCCTCATGCAAAAGACCAGTTACTAGGTTAGGGTGTAGCGGGGGCTCGAACCTGCGACCTCTGGTTGTGAAGCCAGTGCGTTACCACTAGACCACGGATCAGCCATGATTTCCGGCGGAGCTGTCTAACCAAACTTTGAACCTTCTCAATCAAATGTTGTGAAAATTTCCGCTAGTACGCCCGAATGAAAAGATTCAAACATTGCATAGGCTACATAAAAAAAAAATCTCACTTCACTTATAATAAAAGACTGGGTGCAGCTTGCCAAAAATATGAAGGACAGATTCGTAACAAGTTTGGAATGCTGATGGAAACTTCAATAACAGTGTTAAAAAGTTTGCACGAAATAAAAGCTTTCATATACATGTATTAACAACGTTATCAAAATATTTGACACGTAATGTACTTGTTATAGAGCAATAAATTTGTCATTTTGCAACGATTTTAAGGAATATATTTGACTACTTTTGAGTGTTCCTTCTATATTAAGCGCACTTTAAATAGCGTTGTGTCTTCGATAATGCTCCCGCCGCATTAGCTGCAAGGGCATTTAGACCTGAGGCTCGTGATTGAATTTATCTACGATAATGCTCCCGCCGCATTAGCTGCAAGGGCATTTTGACCTCAGGCTCGTGATTGAATTTATCTACGATAATGCTCCCGCCGCATAAGCTGCAAGGGCATTTTGACCTGAGGCTCGTGATTGAATTTGTCTACGATAATGCTCCCGCCGCATAAGCTGCAAGGGCATTTAGACCTGAGGCTCGTGATTGAATTTATCTACGATAATGCTCCCGCCGCATAAGCTACAAGGGCATTTTGACCTGTGGCTCGTGATTGAATTTATCTACGATAATGCTCCCGCCGCATAAGCTGCAAGGGCATTTTGACATGTGGCTCGTGATTGAATTTATCTACGATAATGCTCCCGCCGCATAAGCTGCAAGGGCATTTTGACATGAGGCTCGTGATTGAATTTATCTACGATAATGCTCCCGCCGCATAAGCTGCAAGGGCATTTTGACCTGTGGCTCGTGATTGAATTTATCTACGATAATGCTCCCGCCGCATAAGCTGCAAGGGCATTTTGACCTGTGGCTCGTGATTGAATTTGTCTTGGGCTTCTAGCTCAGTGCCTTGGGAACAGTCGAAAAGGCAAGCAACTTGACTACGCAAAGAAATGTACTAGTTACTAAAATACCTTTCCGCGTATACACATATACCCAATGTAATAATTCATATGCTGTAAGTGCATTATTTTCTGCGTTGCTCTCATTATCTTGAATATTCTATACCTAATTAAACTAAATTTAATTAGGTAATTATTAATAAACGAAGAGCATACGAAGTGATTTTTTTTTATTTCAAAACACAAAGTATCGTAAACATATGTATTGATCTGTTATGATGAGTATAGTCTGATTTAATATGTGAGTACTGTGTGCTATTGTATCAAGTCAGTCATGTGGCGGATAAGTGAATTATAAGAGAAAAACCAGCCAAGTTACACATTTGTCAGTTTTTAAATAATTTATGTAGAAATGTCAGGTTACATTTTTTCAAAATTACCATAAACCCTGAATATATTTTTAAATATATTTCTTGTTACAACTATTGGTCAGTTTGACCTTGATTTTGACACTTTGGCACAATAATAAATTGGAATCTACCTGCAGTCATAACCAACCTAGCTACCTACCAAGTTTTACGAATCTATGTCTAACAGTTCCATAAATATTTCCTAACAAACATTTTCATCTATTAGTCAGTTTGACCTTGATCTTTAACCTTATGACTCAATGATCAAAAGAGATCCTTTTCTAGACATGACCAAGTTACCTCCCAAATTTGAAGAACCTATGTATAGGGTAACGTAGCAATTGCACTGACAAGGTGTGGCATCTATTAGTCAGTTTGACCTTGATATTTTTTACTCAAAGACATACTTATCAATTGGGGCCCACTGCTTGTAATGACCAATCTATCTACTAAATAGGTTTAATGGTTGCTTAGATATTTTGCGGACAAAGTTTTATAATTATTTTTTTATATATTTTGGTCGGGTTGACCTTGACCTTTGACCCAAGGACCCCCAAATCAATTAGGATCCTCTACCAGTCATGATCAACCTACCTACTAAGTTTGCAGAACCTAGGTCCAATTGTTTAAAATGTTGAACAATCATTTACATTTGCAACATTTACACAAAACGGCGAGAAAAGAACAACACCGGACAAATAATGTCATTCTTTATATATAATTTGTTGAGTGGTTGTACGATATAAGATTGTCTTATGTGTTTATGCACACATATAATGAATTGAAATGCGTTAGGTTTAACCGGATTACATATAGTTAAGTCATTTACTTTTTTTAAACTTTAATTATGGAATATAATACTGTATTTTCCATGCGATTGTTTTAAATGCATAACGTTATTTAATTGTTTAAAGAAAGACTGAACAAAAGGATCAATCTGCAATAATGGAAACATGAGACCCAGACACGCATGCAAGTATTACGTTCACAGGCATTTTTAACCAATAAATAAATCGATTATGGGGTTGGGTATAAAGTAAATCAGCCAATCTGTCATCGTACATTGGTAGTCTCACCATACGATGGTATAAATACGTGTTGTAGTTACTAAAGCACGTTAATGGGGTAACTGGCAGTTAAATTCAATAGGCTTGTTGTGAAGTTATTTGTATAACGAACGCTGGAACACTTGTTGAATATAAAGTGAAAAAGTTAGAAACTTCTGTAATACATATTCCCGCCCCTACGATTTCTTAAGTACACCGTAGCATCAGAGCCAAAGTTCAGCTATAACGAAAAACTGTAGAAAATGGGTATATATACATGTACCTTTATTTGTTGATGATATTGTTTTCTTGTATACATTCATAGATTATATAAAGATCTCAGATGCAATACACTGATGGCACAGGATACAGCCTAAAACATTGATACTTTTCGAATAAATAAGATTTGTTCAATATTCCACTAGCAATCACACTAAATTTCATATTGTTTTATGCATTCATAAGAAAGATATAATGTGATAAAGTAGAGGGGTGTCCACAACGTTGGCTCCAATTCCTGGTGATTTCATATTTTTCCCGGCACCATATGTCAGCGAAATTGACATAAAGTCGGCATCATTTCCCGTATTAGTTCACAACGCAATCATACAAATATATTTCACAATATTTTGTGTAAAAACATGTTCGACTGTCTGTCCGTTAGTTCGTTTCGAAAAAAAGCACATTTGAAGACGACTGATGAGCATGATTGTGCACGTGTATAGTTATTTAAAATCATCTACTTCGAGAAGAGACCATTACACTTCGGTAAATGAATAATACACATAATTCTCAATGCATGTGTGTTTGAATTTAGTCAGGTACGGATTTTACATGTTTAAAGATGTTCCTGATGGATATAACATTGAATGTCAAATAAGTATTTAGTGGACGGGCACATCAAACAAGGTCAATTTACTGTCAAAACAGGTGCATGACATACAGATGAACCAATATGTCTTTCGAAGTATTAATTTATTCACTTAATCAACGTTTATTTGATGATGATGATGACGATGATGCTGCTGCTGCTGCTGCTGCTGCTGCTGCTGCTGATGATGATATGAATGAGAACATACGGCTCTCTTACAACAAGCTGTAGAAATTCTTCTACTATCGTCATGAAATGTATACGGCTAAGAATGAGGCGTTTATGAAAAAATTTATTACGGTAAATAATACTATATGTAATTAAAACTGTATTGTTTCGTTTATAATTGCATCAGCAATTTTTGCAGTTAAATGTACACATGTCTTATTTCACAAGACCCTTTACTTATAAAATAAAACATTATTGCGTGTCTTGCATATATAGTCCACATGTTCATCAATATTTATTTATTTATTTAAGAAATAATATTTTCCTATCATAGTTTGTTGTCGAATAACCCACCGTCAGGGGTATAGATGCGTAGGAAATCACGAGTGCGAAGCACAAGTGATTTGATAACACGCATCTATAGATACTCCTGACCGTGGGTTATTCGACAACAAATTATCATAGAAAATATTATTTAGATTCTATCATTTCAACACGATCTATTTTTTCTTAGGCCAGAGTTTATTTATTTTTATTTTTTTGTGTTACGGGAAATTTCTGAAGAGATTACCACCAGGAGGGAAAATGAAAATAAAAGTGAAAAATGATAATAAAAATAAAATACGAAAAGTAAGATTTTTTTATTTTAAACATTCGTTTATTTTGAACTTGTTATTCGTTGATTTCAAAGAAATATATCTTTATCATTTTTTTTATAATGTTTAATGAAGTAAATTGATGGACTTTTTAATTCTCATTAGCTTTTGTTTTCTGATTTATCATGAGATCACATTACGCACTGTATTACTGTGAGCAGAAAAATGGTCACATTACACCAATATTTATTTTCCTACACTGAATGTCTCTACGATCGTGTTTTTTTTTTACTATTTCCAATTTTATTTGTAGTTACCTTTTGCGATATTTAGGTGAGGCTTTCCCGTAACATAAGACATACTCATACATATACTCAGCCCATCTTTCTAACCAGTACATGAAATCACGCGTGCGTTTCAGTGACGTCAATGAATCATAAAAAACAATATGACGTAAGATTCATTCACAAAACTTGAGCAAATTACGTCAGATTCATTGATAAAATCAAAGAACCGATATGCTGTCATTTTTATTGATATTACAGTGAAAGTAAAACGCTAACAAACACAAATTAAATAAATTTTTCATTTACGTTTTGTGTAAATGTTATTATAAAATGTGTCATTACATATGTGGTTTTTGTTTCAATACATTATATTTACATAAATGGTAGGTGTGTTACCATTTTGCTAGAGCGCGTGATTTTCCGCTGTAAATATGTAAAAAAAAAAAATATGTAGCTAAGTTTAAGCTTTAATCTTCAAGTTACCAGTAAAAGTAAAACATGAAGGGGAATGCATTTAAAATTAAATACTTAAACTTAACTTTAGTACTTTATATTACAGCGCAAACAGTAGCTTGGTGAAGAGGCTTTTTAACAACGGTTTCACTATTGCTTATGCAGCTGAAGTTAAGTATAATTAGTATTTGTGTATTTTTAACGTCGCCCGATTCATTTCTTCACTCGTTCCCATAAAATTGACACAGATTGATTTTTGTGCTGTCTCTTTTGTAAACACGAAAACCAACCAATAATTAAGTTAACGACATTTTCAAAATTTAATTAACCATTTTAAAGACTTACGAAGCATGCTGAAATACTTTCTATTTCAAAACAAACTTTAATGCGTGTAGTTTATTTGGATCTTGACAAACAAAGAGGTTTTGCGAACATGATAGCATTACATGGCCCACACAGAGGCTATTCATTTTACAAATAGTGTATTGATTACAGTTATAACTATTAATCACAAATTAAGTACGTATTGGCAACCCTTAAGATCAAAGTAAGATTTGAGATTTAAAACTATCCAACTAGTTGAACGTTTAACCATCATTGTGCACACAAAGTAGTACCAATCTAAAAGCGTCATCTTTTTAGTCAAACGATTTCTTTTTTGGCCTATGTTGCCGTATTTTGAAAACCAATATAGAAAATATACGATTTAGGATATAAGCCATTTGATTTAAATGTATTATGAAAGAGGAGCACACTACAATGTTCAAAATGAAAGAGAATATGTACCGTTGGCACTTTGTTGTGATTTTTTTCATTGCGAGGACAGGTCCAGCTGTGAACGTGCATCGTGGTAAAGCTTAATATAAAGATACGTGTAATATTCGTCAGGTACACAAACGTTTTTGTTCTACTATTGTTCAAATCACTATATAACCGTATAAGATATAACCGTATCACCAGGAGTTACTGTTAGAAGCATTGTTCAATACCACGCAAAAATTGCTATTATGGTGCAATTATTACGATAGAGATACAGTCGATAACGTGTGCGTTTGAACACCATTTTGATGTTTGCATTATTTTCAATTTAATAAGTTATTATAATAAGACGTGTTAAGAGTTAAAATTTTATTAGTTTACATAAAATTAATATATAAGCAAACTTTGCACAATTATATGTTGTATGAATACTGTTTTCTCCAAAATTGGCTTAACTGACCGTTTTATGCCTTGAGCTCAACAGCACGCATTTTATGAGCATGTTCTTTTCAAATGTACGTGTTGATATCCCATTCTGATAAGTTTATAGAGTTATTAAAACAACTAATTTGTGCTTAATATTAACAGGACCAGTGTAAAACCATGATGAGCAAAGTACGACGTCAAATAATGACTAGTCTTGTTAACCAGTCAGTGTCAAATATTTAAATCGAATAATCTGCAACACGTTTTGATTAAATGACAGATTAATCAGAATATGTGATAGCAGATGAAACGAAATTCATAATGCAATGTTTCACTGATAAACATAGTTTGTTTTTGTTTTTTTTAGTTTGGCTATTAATAGTTGTCTGATTTATAAAACAATTGAAACAATAAGCATACTACATATTTCATTTTGCATTATTTTCCCCATGCACCATACTTTTGTCAAGAAATCAGACATAATTATGGAAAAGTTTACACAACACACAAAATACAATATTTGTGACTGATACATTTCAAAACATGTTTTATTTAAATACAGCGTACTTTGCATAGATACAAACAATTGAACATGTCAATACAACAACATAATAACTTGATAAAACGACACAACACTAACAGTAGCCACTGCTTGTCATATGTAAAACGTACGTGTATTATGCATATTATTATGACATAAAAAGATGTTTAAGCAATGCAGATGCAAATGTACGGCATACCGTAAATGTTAACGGGTTAATAAAAGACTGACCGTTAAAGGGGCGTATCTTCCGAACTGTGACGAGTACGATATAAATGTATAATAATTACCAGATATAGTTTCAAGTAGTATTTGTGTGAAGATAGAGCTAAAATAATACAAAATGGTATTAATTGTACACAAAATACAAACAAACATTACACAGAACCGACCCTACTTTGCCAAATTTCTCAGAGTGGTCTACCCTACTACTGAAAGCAATGCAGCGAAACAGGACAGACCACTCTGGCATTGTGCCTACAATTATAACACATTTTTTCGATATAAATATTTAAGGTCTATCTTTTTATAATTTATACTTTATATATTCAATCAAACTAGACGTGTCTTTTATTTAACATTTATTTCGTATTTAATTATGATTTTGACGGAAATTGAAAAGTTTAATTATTCGAATTTTTTAATTATTCTTTTTCAGTGGCAGTGACTACCGCAGCACCTCCACGGACAACAGCAGACCCTAAGACATCGAGCGATGCAAACATCATTTTGGTGGTGGCCTACATGCGAACCGGGTCTACGCTAATGGGAGAAATCCTGCACGATATTCCCGGGTCCTTCTATCTGTTCGAACCTCTTCGCACTCTTGAGAATGCTCGCACCAGCGCTCTGGATATGAATAAACTTCGTTCACGTTGGAATACCTATTTAAGAAGTCACTGTAAGTAATACTAGTGATAGAAAATCTTCGATAGAAAGTATATAAATATTGTATTCGACAGTTCAAAATTTAGTTTTACTTCGTTCTGCTTAAAACATAATGTAATAATCAACTATTTTACTTCAATTTCGCGCTCACCATGTTTGACAATGTTTTACATTTACATGCTGATATCTTAGGAGCTTTGTCTCCATAACATAACCACTTCATCATTTACGTGCGTTTACTTTGTCTCCATAACATAACCACTTCATCATTTACGTGCGTTTACTTTGTCTCCATAACATAACCACTTCATTATTTACGTGCGTTTACTTTGTCTCCATAACATAACCACTTCATCATTTACGTGCGTTTACTTTGTCTCCATAACATAACCACTTCATCATTTACGTGCGTTTACTTTGTCTCCATAACATAACCACTTCATCATTTACGTGCGTTTACTTTGTCTCCATAACATAACCACTTCATAATTTACGTGCGTTTACTTTATACATTTTACCATTGTAGACAGTTTAAAATATTAGCGATATGCTGTCTGACCGGCATCATTCTGTCTTTAAAGACTACATGAGCGACTTTAATGCTTGCACCTTAAAGCATATACATGTATCAGATCTTAAACGGATTCCAAAGAAGCTGAACCAAAGGCAGATTACTAACAGTACCAAAGACGCTGGCGAACAACACATGCTTGACAATGTAAGAAGATGCTTGTTTCCTCACACAACAAGCTGTAGAAATTCTTCTACTATCGTCATGAAATGTATACGGCTAAGAATGAGGCATTTGATGCGTTTTCTTTCACAATATCGTAACATGAAGATCATTCATCTTATTCGAGACCCAATAGGAATGATGTATTTACAGGCGAGAACAAGCTTTAAGAAAGTTGGAAAAGCTATGGCAGAAGAATGCCATGCTATAGCAACCGATCTTGTATTCACTAAATATTTAATGCAGAATAACCCAAACAAAAAAAAATTATTCAATATCAAGACGTTGCAGTGGAAGGTTACGCATGCGTAAATAAATTCCTTCTTTGTTACATATACAATATTCAAAATTTGATCTCACTTTTCACCATGACCAAGCTACTTTCCAATATATCACCATACATTGTTGGAAAGATGAGTATATAACCTTTTGAAAAAACAGCATGTCAAAATATTCTATGCGTTGTAACTCAAATATTTACTTTAGAAAAAACACACCGGTTTTGACGGGAACGGAGGCTGCCATTTTGCGCATGAGTACATGGGCCAAAAGTTAGGAAGCTGGGAACCACTAGAAAAAAAACTAGTGCACAAAAACAGCCTTTTTTCTTATTGCTTACATATATACCTTTAAAATGATACCAAAACATATTTAAACTGTATTTTACAAATTATATGCATCCTGCACTCAACCATATGTGCTTATTATCTAACTGTAACCCTGAGGATGTGACTTCCGTTTTGGGGTAATTAGACTTTTAAGAGAACCCAACCCTTTCAAATTTGAATAAAAACCACAATTTTCATCAATCTGATCTATTTTGAGAAAGAACATAAAGTCCTATTACACTGGTTTAAAGATTTATTGGAAAAAAATAAAATTGAAAATGTCACATATAATGGTGTTTTGAGGCAAACATTTAGACGGAAAAAATGTACTTGGGTACATCTAGAAACCATGATTTTAACTCAGAATTAAGCATAAGTGTGAGAGACTAAGATTGGCAGAAACCACATGCCATGTGAGGAGATATGAGTGGGCTTCTTGTGTTGGTTTTCTTTGTCTGCTAAGACAATAATTTATAATTAAAATGATAAAAATGACAGTTCGACCGAGCTATACCCTCTGCTAGTGTCTCTGTTGTTGTTAAAATAAACAACAGACAGGCCATTCCAAGGTGAGCATGGATGCTCCAAATATGGCAACAGTTATAATTAGATCAGATGTTTAGGGGCCATTCTTGAAATTCGATTGGTCAGGCCTAATAATTATGCATATTAATTATTTGAATTTTCTCTTGTAAGTCGCCCAACTCTTCAGTGTACCCGAAACCTTAAAATCAGTAGGTTGGTCACTCATGTGCTAGTTTAGACTCTGAAACTAGTGGGTCTGGCACAACTGTTTGTCATTCGTTTGGGGACTACAGATAGGAATATGCAGTAAGTAATATATTTTATTTGGTATCTCATAATTGTCAGTTTTTTATGAGAGAAATAATTGTTCTTTATTGATAGTATATCCTAATATTTTCTTAGTACATTTTTTTTGATACTCAGTTAAGTTTACATTTTTTGGTAAAGGGCAGGAAAACCACACATAATTTTATATGTAACTTGATTGCTTTGATATATGTGATCGGTATGAATGTATATGTATTCATAAGATATTGTTTGTATATTGACATTTATGACCTTTGTTAAATCATGTATTTTTTAATATAATGCACGCGTTTGATTGAATGATATGCTATGTTTAGGTAACATTGTTACTTTCAGATAACCGTCTTTATAGTCGTCTAATGACAACGTCTTGATAATCGTCTTGAATTCAACATCATTTAACAACCAATAACTTCGTCTTTAACACCTGCTGACGACATTCCATTAATGAAGCGAAGAATACTATTAAGACGCGTCTGTTGCCTTGTGTCTTAACCCCCCAAAGATGACCGTGACACTGAAAGCCAAGTAAAAAGGGCATAGTTAACTGCCGAGTGCACCACAATAAGCCTGAGTTTTTATAGGCATAGCAGATACAATATATAACGTAAGAAGTGAAAACAATCTTCATTGGCATTCTGAATGTTACCGAATAGGTTTTTAATCCGTTTTGAAGATTTTTTTTTTAAGTTTCTGCATTTTGGGGGGTAAAATCTATATAAATGTAGCATTTCAGATGACATGTGACCCCAGAAAAGGGTTTGTTTACATAACAATCAACAGATTTGACTCCTGTCACACAACAAAAAAAGAATTTGACCCCAAAATGTCAATGCCAGATATTAATTAACAGTCTTCTGTCACACCTGAACCTGAGGGTGAGCCGCCTGGAATCTTCAATCTGTTCCAGGTACTCTCTGCTGAGTAATCCGTGAAAATAAAAAGGTTTTCTGTGCATGTTTATTCAATATTGTGATTACTAGTGTAATTTAGATACAAAAAGTGTACATATACAATAGTTTACTAAATTTTATTTACTGCGGTAAGGCTAGTCGCTATGCCGGCTTCAAATTGTCGAACTCACGTGCGAACAGTTCAGTTCTAAAATGGGTTTGAGAGTCCCAACAAGGGTAAAACTCTTTATTTTCCTACTGGTGTTGATAAGAAGAATGCCAGGCTGGAAAAGAAGTCATTAGATAGTAGAATACATGACAACAATCATGTACTAACCTTCACAAATACCGATGGTACGGACACGACTGTGTCAGCTTTACGGCCCCGCCCCAACGCTCCAGTGTAGTTGACAAGTAAAGTAGTTTTGACTCGTCACTTCACCCAGACTTGTATACCAATGAGTTGATGGTTCCGGCTGAGGTACTGGTTCTTTCCAACACTGCATTTAAAAAACATACTCAAATTAAACAAAATTGTGATTTAAATTTTGATGCCGCTATCTCCATTAGGTGGGGTCTAGGTTTGCGTGAGCGGCTTAAGTGTTTTATGCATGCATTTCATGTATTTTTCAGCTGAAAGCCTGATTGAAGTACAATTACACGATAAAATATGAACTAAGCAGGAACTGTTAACTTTGCAAATTAGGAAAATTGGCATTATTCAAAGTAGGCAGGTCGGACGGTCATCATGGCCAATGCATCGGCCAGTGCGGACACGACCTTTGCGGGCATTATTGTCAGTTACAGGTTCTTAAACTAAATATTCAGGATAACAACACAAGGTATTATGACATAAATGAGAGAATTGTTGAAACTAATGCAAACTAATGTCAAAATGAAACTGAAAAACAACACGATGAACACAATGGATCTCGGATTGCCACTCTGGTGCAGATTTTGCTTTAATTTTCCCATATTTACCCCCCTAATGCCCCCTAGAGCAACATCCCATAAAATACAAGCCTAAATGGAGTCAACGTGGCATCTGGAAGTTATTCTTTTCAGTGCAGTGTGTTTGTAAGAGTCCATTTTCAAAATCTTTGCAGACGACTAATCTTTCGGGAAGTTCTTAAAGGTTACGCATGCGCAAATAAATTCCTTCTTTGTTACATATGAAATATTCAAAATTTGATCTCACTTTTCACCATGACCAAGCTACTTTCCAAAATATATCACCATACATTGTTGGAAAGATGAGGACATAACCTTTTGAAAAAAACAGCATGTCAAAAAATTCTATGTGTTGTAACTCAAAATATTTACCTTAGAAAAACACACCGGTTTTGGCGGGAATGGAGGCTGCCATTTTGCGCATGAATAAATGGGCCAATAGTTATGAAGCTGGGAACCACTAGACAAAAACTAGTGCACAAAAACAGCCTTTTTTCTTATTGCTTACATATATACCTTTAAAATGATACCAAAACATATCATTTAAACTGTATTTTACAAATTATATGCATCCTGCACTCAACCATATGTGCTTATTATCTAACTGACAGCATGTAACCCTGAGGACGTGACTTCCGTTTTGGGGTAATTAGACCTTTAAGGGATTGTACCTGGATGTTATCAGCCTCCGTGCAGATATTTGACTGGTTCCGAGCATAGCTCTAATCAAATTACCGTTTACCGATAAGGGAGGTAACCGCTGCGAGGAGTTTGGGATGTTGTGTGTATGAATGCTGAAGTCAGTTTACTATTATTTACTTGTACTTGATATTATTATACGCACATTCTGTGATATTTACTCACATAAAGTACAATGACTTCATGTCTGTTATCATGCTTTGGACGTTGGATTGTGATTAGTGGTATCGCAAGTATCTAATACACGATATCACTTGCCATCAATCGGTAAATTCTAGCGTGCATACATTTTCGTGACCGAGATATTGTTGTCACACCTTAAAACTGATTTTCCTAAACGTAGTTGTTGTTGATGATGGTGATGATGTTTTTTTTTTCTTTCTTGATGTTGTCAGTATCTTCGCTGTGTTAAAGCGAGCGTGATTTCATTTATCTGCACATTTTTAGCGGTAGCTTGGTGAGCATGAAGGCAAAGCCATGCATTGATATGTTCTATATTAAATTAATCCTATTCAATGAATTGCAAAAAGGTTTCATTTTACAGTGAACACAACTTAGCAACCACTGAAATACATTTATAAATATATTACGTTTGATAGATTGTGTATTAAATTAATTCATTTGAAAACAAAAGTGACTCAAGGATTAATTAACATTACAATTACCATGAATGTATTATATCGGTGTGCCTCTGCTCTAATGGTATTTGCGTTGAAGTGGATGACATGCCATGGATTTTTGTGGCCCCTTGGAAACAATACGGGTAAGATTATGTGATACAAATTCAATCACTTTAATGCGATTTAATACTTATGCTTTTTCAATTAATAGATCAGTGTTTATGTGTAAAGCACTATACCGGGATGTGTTTGTAAAAGATTTTTTTTCTGTGTCAAATTATAAAACTTATATGTACCCGACGTGAAAGTAGAGAATCCACTGCATTGAGTGCAAGAGAAATACTTGTTATGTATCCAACGTCAGTGTGAGAATATAATATATTTAAAATACATGCACAATATCCACTTTCTAGTAATTTATATCAAGTGTATTCATATTTAGGGCAACTAATCAAGTTTATACAGTGTAAGAGTAATATTGTATGGTGTAAGAGTAATATTGTACGGTTACTGTTGTGGGTGTAATACATGCAGGTGTAGTCAATATAAGAGTATTTTATCGTGTAGCTTATTTATTCAGTGTATGTTAACTATAACCCAGTGCAATAAGTGTAAGAGTAGTACTTTCCAGTGTATTCGGTGTAAGAGTAATACATTGTATATATACTGTTTTACGTGTACGTGTAATACATTTCAGTGTATTCAGTGTAAGAGTGATGTATCTCAGTGTATTCAATGTATTAAGTTTACATTATGTTCCAGTGTATTGAGTTTAGGTATTATACATTCCAGTGTATTCAGTGTAATAGTAATACATGATATAGCTAATATTTTACGTGTAAGTGCAATACATTCCAATGTATTCGGTTAAAAGTTATATATCCAGTGTATTCAACATGAGAGGTATACATTACATTCCAGTGTATTCCGTGTAAGCATTGTATAACAAGCGTATTCAGATGTATATAAATGTAAGTCTTTTCGTGGTGGGATAACTATGTTCCGGTAACGGTCCTATAGAAGTAATGTATTGCATTGTTTCCAGCCTGCAAGATTTTGAAGTGTATGAGTATTAATTAGTACTATTTATACTATTGTCAAGCGTATTCGTTGTGAGAGGTCTATATTCCAGTCCAGTCATTGTAAGGGTAATGCATTCAACGTAAGAGTAGATCTATATTCAAGTGCAAGCATTGCAGTTTTGACACTATACAGTTAATTAAGTATTAATATTTGTATTTGTAAAAGTAATCGAGTTTATGATTTGATGTGGGAAAAATATACCTAATGCATTCAATGTAATAGAAACATATTTTTAAGTCAAAATGTAAAATATTGCGTAGTACTCCGTTTAAGACTAAAATATGGACAATGGAGTGTAAGATAAATATGCTTAATGTATTTAATGTAAGACAATAAATATATCCAACGTAGTTAGTGTCACAGAAATATACAACGTGTTCAGTGTAAGTGAAATCACTCGTATCTTACGTATTACGGGTAAGAGAAATATGTGCAATGTATTTGGTTTTAAAAGACATACATCATGGTTACGCAGTACGTACAAAAGTAAACTATTGCATTGTACTTAGTATAAGAAAAAAAAAGATAACTGTTCGATAAATAATAATTATATATCTAGAGTGTTCAGAGTAAAATTTAATGTTATACATTGATTGTGTGCCAGCTTAATGTAACACAGTTCAATAAAGTTTATCACTTTAATGAAAGCTGATTCCTGCAATTTCCTGCAATTTAATATACATACGCTGAATTGTTAATGTATATGCAGGCACTTTTCTTCCCGAGCTACAATCGTCAAGTGAAATCATCTACAAATAAGAATGAATCGCTTTTATATCACGTTAAGATATGGCTGTTTCTCAGCTTTAGTCCAGACGACACAGTTTGCAGCAGCAACAACGCCCAACGGAAATGATGATAACGACTACGACTACTCCGACAACAGCCCTCCCGAATTTGATAGTGTGAAAGCCGAAGCAGGTTAACATTGTATTTTTTTTTGGAAATGTGTACACATATACATGGATTTACAGTTTGCATAAGTCATATACATGCAGCTCTTGGTCACATCAACAGAAATAAATGTATACATGAATATATTAAATTAGAGTTGCTGTATGTGTAGGTTACAATGTACGTTGATGTAACTTCACCAAGAGTTTCGTGTAATGATATTTAAAAACATTGTATACAATCATTCTGGATCCAGACGGTGATCTGGATCACATCCAAAATCTAAGCATTTTTCATTGGCACATCTCCAAACTGCCCAATCTTTTTACGTCAAGTTGTACAATAACAGATAAACAAACCAAGGCTGGCAAAAACACGTCAACTCAGCGGAGTCGAAATGTTTACCATGGTATGTAATAAATCACAATCCATTGAAAAAAACATAGCGAGACTGGATATAAATGCCATGCTATTTAATAACTATCCAATTATTGTAGGAAATATAGCGGAGCTACATATGGTTACCCTGGTATGTAATAAATCTCCACTCATTATATGGACCATAGCGGAACAAGATATGTTTACCATGGTATATAATAACTCTCCACTCATTTTCGGGACCATAGGGGGACTAGATATATTTACCATGGTATGTAATAACTCTCCACTCATTGTAGAGACCAAAGGAGGACAGGATATTTTTACCATGGTATGCTATAACTCTCCACTCATTGTCGGGACCATAGCGGAATTAGATACGTTTACCATGGTATGTAATAACTATACACTCATCGTCTGGACTATAGCGTTATAAGATATGTTCACCATGGTATGCACTCTCCACTCATGGTAGGGACCATAGTAGAATAAGATATGTTTACCATGGTATGTTATAACTCTCCACTCATTGTAGGGACCATAGCGAAACTGGATGTTAACCATAGTATGCAATAACTCTCCACTCATTGTAGGGACCATACCGGAACCGGATATGATTACCATGGTATGTAATAACTTTCCACTCAATTTAGGGACTATAGCGGGACTGGATATGTTTATCATAGTATGTAATAACTCTCCACTCAATGTCAGGGCCATAGCAGAATACATGTTTACCATAGTATAACATAATTCTCCACGCATTGTCGAGACAATATTGGGACTGAATATGTTTACCATGGAATGCAATAACTCTCCACGCATTGTCGGGACCATAGCGGAACTGGATATAAATACCATGGTATGTAATAACTCTCCACTCATTTCAGGGACTATAGCGAGACTGGATATATCATGGCATGTAATAAATCTCCACTCTTTGTAGAGACCATAGCGGAATTACATATGTTACTATGGTATGAAATAACTCTCCACTCATTATAGGGACCACATCGGGACTAGATATGATGGCATGTAATAAATCTCCACTCTTTGTAGAGACCATAGCGGAATTACATATGTTACCATGGTATGCAATAACTCACCACTCATTGTAGTAATAACTCTCCACTCATCGTCGGGACCATATCGGGACCGGTTATGTATACCATGAGTGATGATAACTCTCCATTCATTGTAAGGACCATAGCGGGACTGGATATGTATGCCATGGTATGTAATAACGCTCCACTCATTGTACGGACCATAGCGGGTTTTGATATGTTTATCATGGTATGTAATAAATCTCCACTCATTGTAGGGACAATAGCGGAACTAGATATGTTTACCATGGTATGAAATAACTCTCCGCTCATAACTCTCCACTCATTATAGGGACCATAGCGGGACTAGATATGTAAACCATGGTATGCAAAACTCTCCACTCATTGCAGTAATAACTCGCCACTCATTGTCGGTACCATAGCGGGACTGGAGGTCACAATACACTACATAAATAAGAGATGTAGGGCTGTACTCTCTGAATAAATCAACACGTTCAACTCGAAGACATGTTTTTATGTTTCGACACTTGCTTTGATTTTCTTTTTTGGAGATGTTGGTAGGGTAAGCATTGGTATTCACAAATAAATCACAGATATGTTTTAAGTTTGGAGACTACAGTATGACACTTGATCTGAGGCGGGTTACATTCAACTAGAAAGTAGCCGCTACATAACACATGACATACCCTTTTTATTGCTTAAATCAATTCAGATTAGAATGCTCTATAAGAAAATGTATGGTTATGAGGGTCCCTATGTGCAAAATGTTGCATTTATTTTTGGTTAAAGTTATCGCGTTTACATTAAATTACATAAGGATTGGAATTAGTATATTGTAACGTGGATATGTATACCGTGGTATATGTAATAACTCTCCACTCATTGTGAGGACCATAACGGGACTGGATACATGGTTACCATGGTATGTAATAAATCTCCACTCATTGTCGGTACCATTCTAGGGACTATAGCGGGACTGGATATGTTTACCATGGTATGTAATAACTCTCCACTTATGTTGGGGACCATAGCGGGACGGGATATGTTTACCATGGTATGTAATAACTCTCCACTTATTTTGGGGACCATAGCGGGACTGGATATGTTTACCATGGTATGTAATAACTCTCCACTTATTTTGGGGACCATAGCGGGACTGGATATGTTTACCATGGTATGTAATAACTCTCCACTTATTTTGGAGACCATAGCGGGACTGGATATGTTTACCATAGTATGTAATAACTCTCCACTTATTTTGGGAACCATAGCGGGACTGGATATGTTTACCATGGTATGTAATAACTCTCCACTTATTGTAGAGACCATAGGGGGACTGGATATGTTTACCATGGTATGTAATAACTCTCCACTTATGTTGGGGACCATAGCGGAACTGGATATGTTTACCATGGTATGTAATAACTCTCCACTTATGTTGGGGACCATAGCGGGACTGGATATGTTTACCATGGTATGTAATAACTCTCCACTTATTGTAGAGACCATAGGGGGACTGGATATGTTTACCATGGTATGTAATAACTCTCCACTTATGTTGGGGACCATAGCGGGACTGGACATGTTTACCATGGTATGTAATAACTCTCCACTTATGTTGGGGACCATAGCGGGACTGGATATGTTTACCATGGTATGTAATAACTCTCCACTTACGTTGGAGACCATAGCGGGACTGGATTTGTTTACCATGGTATGTAATAACTCTCCACTTATGTTGGGGACCATAGCGGGACTGGATATGTTTACCACGGTATGTAATAACTCTCCACTTATGTTGGGGACCATAGCGGGACTGGATATGTTTACCATGGTATGTAATAACTCTCCACTTATGTTGGGGACCATAGCGGGACTGGATATGTTTACCATGGTATGTAATAACTCGCCACTTATGTTGGGGACCATAGCGGGACTGGATATGTTTATCATGGTATGCAATAACTCTCCACTCATTGTAGAGACCATAGGGGGACTGGATATGTTTATCATGGTATGTAATAACTCTCCATATATTGTACGGAACATAGCGAAACTAGATAATTGTGTTTACCATAGTATGTATTAAATCTCCACTCATTGTAGGGACTATTGCGGGTACAGTGTTCGGTGTTCTGGTCGCTGTGGCCTTTCTCGTGTTCGTGGTGGGGATGTACTTAAAGAAAAGACGGTGAAAATACTCAAGACTTTAATTTTGAAACAACTTTCACTTAACAATTGCACTATTTTGTTGGGATTGGTCCAAAATTTATTATGCCAAATAGTTATCAAATTAGTAAAATGCTGTATAATCGACATCATGTTATTGACATTTGCACTTCGTGTGTTTCGTTTCACTTCTTGTCTGTTTAGTCCGAAAGTAACTATACAGAACCTGCAAACATTGTTATCACTGTTTGTATCATAAACTTTAAACGTTACTGATATATGCACTATTTAGTTGCACTTATGTGTTATTGTATTATGATCGAATAAAACGATATTTATCCTATGTCCATCCTAATATTGAGCGACTCTCCCAATTCATTTGAAGGCAAAGGACGGATAGGGACATGGAGACCAAGGTCCTTCACACGTCAAAGATGCATGCTGGTGTTTACATGCCCACCACGTCAGAGTTGGAGCTTGAACAAACTTCGGGATACACTGCTGCCCGGGGGTCGGAAACCAGACACTCGGGCCGGGCCGGGTATAAATCTCTGCCCAAAAATCCAAACTTATATGAAAGTGAATCGGATGAAGAACTTTGGAGCGCAAAGTCTCGATAATCCTTACTTCGCTTTATAACTACTAGCACTTTAAAGTATTCCTAGTGGAAACAAATACAGAAATTTTAAGTCACTAACAGTGAAAATTGTAACCATCAAGCGTGTTTAATATTAACCCTGTGAAATACTTTATAATGAATGCAAGTTTAATATTACAAGTATCCCTTCATTATCGTTAGTTATTGCCAATGTGTAAACCGTTCCTTTGTTAGAAGGAACATCAAAACATTCAAACTGTTCAACACACCTACACATTTTATTCATAACTGGCAACGCATCGCGTTTGCCTTAGAGTGTTTATGTTTTTAATAATTCAAATTGTGCCTTGTATTTAGAATTTTGAAACTTGCGAACTTGATCAATTATTGCAGGTCACGAGAAATTAATAACCTGTGCAATACCGAATTATATATGTATTCCTGTCCCGGCATTTTGAAACAAAAACATGAATTTATTAAATAAATGTCTATACTTGAGACTCCTTTCGAAATGGGAAGGTATTTTTCAGCGAAACAATCAACATATTACAGTGAGCTAATAAATATTGTACTTTCATGTGCAAATTAAAATTATTGAAATTTGTGTATATATAGATCTAATGCCGTTTTCGCTGACTTCCCAATTTGACGGACACAGTCGCTTGTGTCTGCGTCAGAAAGATCGCTCGCTTCTTGAGTTTGTTTTTTTTTACGTTTGCGCTGCTGATGCAAGTGCGCAGACGGAGAAACGAAATTGCACAACACAAAGTATACCGGTAGCTGGACGCGTCAACTCACTCTCCCTGCGTCTCGTCGCGTCAAATCAGTCCATCTGCGTCTTGCGTCTGGGTCATACGTCTCCGACAAAAACGCCACAAACGATACTCATATGTCCGTCTGCGATAATGCGTCTAACCCGCAAGCGTCAAAAATGGGCGCGTTTTTTTCTGACGCAGACGCATGCGATCGTGTGCGTCAGCTGTAAACAATCAATGAAAGGGCATATTATTAAAAAAAATATTTTAATCCAAAATTTACTTTGCCGATTTACATCCCGCAAATGTATGAAAGTATACGGTATTTATTCAATAATCATACACACTAGTATTTAAAGACATGTCACGGATGACGGATGTTGCGTTTTCAACATTTTATCTGAGACATACGGGGACGCGTAACGCCGAGTGTTTTGACGCGGTCACGGAATAACGGCTTAATACATGTAGTTGCCATCACACCTAGCAGCTGTTTGAAATCATTGGACTTAGATATCAAATTCTGTCTTTAAAGGATAGCACTAGTAACATGTATAAACTCGTTAAATGTGATGTGTCACTTATGTTCTGTTCTGTTCTGTAAGGCTATTCTGTTTTTATATTTTATTATGCGTCAACCTCATTTTGTAAAACCTAGCTACCTATTCACAAAAAACACAAACTCGTTACGAAAAAACAAACCTATTTTCTTGATCTTGATAACAGAAAATGAAATAGTTTTGATGCTTTAATAACAGAAACAGCATATGAAACATATTTAAAACTACTGACTAGTTTAAAGACTATCAATGAATGAAATATTGAAATATAACACAAAACTTTTCAACAGTTGAGTTCACAGAAATTTAACATAATAACAAAACATAAATACACACAGTTTTAAATAAGAGTACACGTATGTTATACAAAAAGGTATAGATTCTATGCAAGTATTGTCAATATGAGGCACTTAGTCAATATTATAATAAATTTATATAGCCGTGCGGAGACCATTATGTGGAACGTTCTCTCCATTTTCGGTGAAGCCATGCATAGGGTTTGTGCTAACCATATTGTCCATCTAACCCCTTGACTAAGAAAAGTTGTGTCCATGGAGAGTGTACTGTACCCTTTTTGCAGGTTTTGAAGCCATGACTCAAACGATGTCATACAGTACTTTCATTCTCAGTGATACGCCACTTCTTAGCGGCTCATTGAGTAGCCATTGAGATACTGATTGACCGGGTGGTTTATGTGTCGAAGAAAGATGCAAAGATTAAACAGCTACTTGACAAGAACCGTCGCGTCGTTCTCAGGCTGAGAAAAGTTACTTTCCGATATTGTTTTTGAGTTTAAACATATTTTATTTCCATCGTATAAGTATATTTTACATCAACCACAGTACAAATGAACAAATACATCATACAAAAGAAAAAGGGTTGAACCAAAAGTTCTTACATTACTGGCGGTTCGTCCCTAAATATATAGAATTACACAAATACACACATACGGTTGGTTGGTTGGTTAAACATACTGAATAATAAATTAAGGAAATAAAGGTATTTTAAGAAGCTAAATTATACAATTTAATTAGTCAATGGTCCAAAACCTGGTTAGTGGACTTTAACCCAAATAAAACTGAGGCCATTTTTTTTTCATTACAACCCAATATTAATAATCCATGTTTGCTATTTGAAAACACCCCCATCAAATTTGTACAGACACATGAACACCTTGGAATTACTTTTAGCAACGATGGTAAGTGGCACGCTCACATCAAAATATTACGACTACTGCTTCAAAAATCTTAGGTAATATCAGAAGACTTAAATTCGCAGTATCCAGAAACACCCTTAATCATTTATATATTTCCTATCTAAGACCAATATTAGAATACTCTTTTTGATTTGGTTTGGGATGGTTGCAGCTTATATGAAAAGCAAACGTTAGATAAAATTCAAAATTAAGCTGCAAGAATAGTTTCTGGCCTAACTAGATCGGTTCATTAAGAGAATTTTATACAGTTAAGTATAGAAGATCGAAGGCGTTATATCAAACTTGTCACGATATACAAAATGCATCACAACGATTGTCCTGATTTTCTCAGAAAACTCTTACCTAATACTGTAAATCAAGTGTCCTTGTACAACTTAAGGAATTCCTCAGATTATATAACTGTAAGGAGAACTCAACTTTACTCACAGATTTTTATTCCCTCTGCTATTGATCTATGGAATAATCTGCATATAGATTTACGTAACATTGACTCTCTATCTAACTTCAGAAGTTCTATACAAAACTTGTTATTCAAATGTAATAAAGTTCCCGATTATTACCTGGTTGGGAAAAGGTTTGAATCAGTTATGCACGCACGGCTCAGAAATAATTGTAGCCATTTGAATTTCCATTTATATCAAAACCATCTGTTAGCATCACCAAAATGTGCATGCGGCTATATTTCAGAAGATGTCAATCAGTACTTTTTTAATTGTCCGCTTCAGAAACCACCGACTACAATTATTCCAAGAGTTACACGCATTTCCCACACTTAACTGCGACCTGCTTCTTTATGGCAATCCTGAATTACGTTCTGATGACAATATAACTATATTTACAGCGGTTTATAAATACATACTGACGACAAAACGCTTCAAACACACAGAATCCAATTTGTGATCATTCGTACTATATTACCAGTTTATCAATTCTGGTTTATTACGGACAAGACAATACAACATAAACTTTTTATATATATTTAAATGTGTTCAGGATATTACTTTCAAGTTCTTTAAGTCTCTTCTTTGTTTTTAATTAGCATGATCTATTTGTTTTATGCATTTTCCGATATTGTATGGTATAATTGCCGTATATACTGTTTTTCGGGTCTTGAATGTGCGTGGTTGATTCGTTAATGCCACTGCCACCACGCCAGTAAGGAAGGAAAGCTCCGACGAATTATGTCAAATGTGTTTTATTGACAAAAACTGTACCAGGGCATGTTGGAACAAAGGGCGACAACTATTGTATACAAAGGGCTAAACAACATCAATACAATTGGCACTATCGTTTGTCTATTAAAATGGCATATACGATATACGGAAAAGCAAGTAAAAGCACAATCGTGTTGGTAGCAAAAGTAAAGATCAATGATCAGAGTGACTAGACGCTCGTTCTTTAGCGCTTTTTTTTCGGCTGATGGAGCTCAAAACCTACGCGCACGCGGACGCTTAACAAAGTAATAAAACAGAATGGCCTGATGTACAAAACGTATACTAGTATTTGATGAAAATTCAGCCATTACTTGATGTGATGTATATCCTTGCAAATCGCATCGACAGTCCAGAGCGTCGCCTGGTTACGCCACAACAAACATACACTGTTCACAAGGCTATAGAAATTTTGCCTTACATCTAACACAATTGTCGACATTAATAGTTTATGAACCTCGTGTGACTTTGATCATTTTCAATGTACTCCTAATTAAATTTAGTAGATTTAGTTCGCAAACACGCACTCACGTTGTACACGCAAGGTTCCGTCTATTTTAATTATGCATTGAGTTTTTCATGAGATACCATGGGAAAGCAAGGACAAAATGAACACTACAGACACGCATTCGCTTTCTTATTTCCTTTTTAGTTTTTAAACATAAAACAATAAGAATTAGTGAAAACTAAATTGTTCTATAAACTACGAAGTTAACGTTTCAGTTGGAAATACATGTAGTAAATGGTAGCTGTATTCCAGAATTTATGGCCAGTAATTTGTCAACTATTTCTTAAGAAATATATTTTTTCAGAAGAAATTTTGATTCCATTCTACCGTCATATAAAACTATCAATAAATATGTAACAGGTATAACGGTATTTTCATATTTATTAAAACTCTGGGATTTCAGATCAAATACACGATTTCTTTGCTAAGACGGAATCAGAAAAAAAACTAATGCTGATTCCAATAAAATCCGTTAACAAAAACAGGAACCCATTGCTAGCAATATTTTTGCAGTTAGTTCAACTAAAATCATAGTAAAATAATTTTTTATTAATAAATACTGAATAGTATACTATTTTAGACTCTATTTATGGTCTACTGACACTGAATGACAACACAAACAACCAAAAAAATTACATTCAACGACGGTGGTTTTCAACCAAGCATACTTATGTCCCTTTAATCAGTTAAAAGGTTTACCACAGATAAACATGGTAATGCAACGGCATTATAGTAATTCAATATTTAATAGAAACAATATTTCACACCACCTCCCCCTCTTCCTCGCTACTCCAATCAGCACCATTATCACTTGACACGTTTTCAAAGTTCTCATTATTTATCACAACGTTTTGAGCTTCAGTGTCAATTATTTCCCCATCATCATCACCAAAATCCAAAAATTCTGTTTCATCAAAAGTGCTTGAAGCTTCCACAAACGTTTTCTTAAACTTCGGTTTCTTGCTTTTCTTTTTTCGAGTCTTGACCACTACATCTCCCACAGGTACTGCAAATTGGTTTTGACTAGAATGAGTTTTATTCTTCGATGTCTTGAGTTTTGCTTTCTTCTTTGATTTCTTGTGTTTCTTTACTGCCTGTGAGTTCAACAGCTCCTCCTCAACAATTGCAAGAGCTAGAGCACTAGTAGATTCTGCTTCATTTTCTGACACTTGATTTGATTTACTCTCTGATTTACTTTTAACCGAAATGTCTTTGTTTTCAACAGATTTTTCTCTACTTCTAGACTGATGTCTATCGTGATCACTCTTAGAACTTTTTGAGTAGCTAGAATGACGTGATCTACTTCTTGTGTAGCTTCTGTGTCTTGATCTGCTTCGACTATGGCTTCTGCGACTGTAAGACCTAGATTTGTGTTTTTGAGACCGACTTCTAGAGTGAGACCGACTTCTAGAGCGAGAATAACTTCTACTATAACTTCTAGAGTAGCTTCTGTGTCTAGAGGAAGAGGATGAATACCTACGTTGCGATCGGCTCCGTGACCTATGTTTAGACCTAGATCTGGAACTACTTCTGTCACTGTAAGATGAATGTCTTCGCCTCTTTCTTTTTGACCTATGTGACCTTCGTCGAGAAGATCGTGACCTGGAAGAGCTCGAATCAGAATCTGAGTGTCGTCTGTGAAATTTCTTTGCTTTCTTTTTTAACCACTCTTCAAAACCACTTTCTTTCAAGAACTCTTGCATAAATGTGGCATAAAAAGGGTCCATTGGCATGGGCATCATTGGAAAACCACCTCTAAATGGTGGTCTGCCTCTAAAAGCCCTTCCCCTTGGGAAAGGAAACCCTCTCATATTAAAAGGTCTACCACGATATGGTCTTCGAGATCTAAACCCCGAACCTCTTTCGCCTCTGAATTCATTTCGATGTTCATCATCATGCCCGTCATCATCCTCTTTACATTCATCTCCAACAGTTTTGTACGGTATTCCAAGTTCACTGATGTCAGTAGATTCATCCAACTCCAATGGAAGGTTTCTATCAGAATTATGTTTTTCTATTTCATATGGCACATGATCAGAGCCTTTCCAAAACCCGTCATCATCACGCTTGTCTCGGGATTCCGACTTGTCTCTCCTGTTTCTTTCTTCAGAGTGTCTATGAGAACTAGCTGCTCTTTCATTTGATTCTCTCCTCCTTTCGATGTTATGACTTCTATCTTTGTAATTTCCATCATTAACAGGCATTCTTGAATCTCTATCTCTATCAAAACCTCTATTAGAGTGATGAAAGTTTCCGTGACCTCTTTGATACCTATGATTTTCTCTACCACTCCTTTCGTCTTCAAACCTACTGTGCCGCACTGGTCTGTCATCACCACTTCTGTCATGCCTGGTATGTCTGTCCTTATTGTGACTTACATTGATGTCTTCATTATCATCTCTATCTTCATATAACACTGCAGTTCGGCCTTGATATTTTTTAATATAACCTTCTGGTGACTTATGTCTTTGAGTGTCCCTTTCACTTGAGATTCTGGCAGTTCTTGGCTTTTTTTCTTTTTCACTTTCACTTTCTTTCTCACTATATATCACTGCCGTTCTTTTTCTTCTATCTTTTTCAAATCTAGATTTCGGCATATCCACATCTAAAACCTTTTCACCTTTTTCTTTCAATTCCTCAATATCTGCATACATGCTTCTATTGCTTATTATTTCCATGAGGTCTTTACCTTTAACTGGCAATTTTTTAGTTTTCCTTTCTTTTTTCACAACATTCTTTTCCATTGAGTTATCAGCAGTTTCGGCCCCTGAATTATTGTCACTTTTAGCACTTTCAGCCTTTTTTATTTTTTCTATCTCAGTGCCTGTTTTCTTTGGCTGTTCACTACCTGATGAATCACTTTCATTGTCACTGTCATAATCTCTGGACGTACCAGGCTGAGTTGCGTCCCTTTTCTTCTTTCTCGAATTCTCATACTTCCTATATTCATTGCGCAAACTGCTTTCCTCATCCGACGCTGGATCTGATTCCCAGTGTCCCTCTGCACTGGAGTGATGGGAACCTTTGCTGTCATTTTGTTCAATTTGTTCCTCAATGTATTCATCAGCTGAACCTGTGTCTGACCATTTACTTGCAAACCTGAAAATATTGAACAACTGATATATAGGGAAAGATCGAGGATCAAAAAAGTTACAGGGTACTGCTCAAAAGGGGCAGGGCGGAAACTGTCCCAGTTCTTTGAAATTATGTAAAAAACTTGTAAATCCAAGGTTTTATCAAATAAATGCTACTAATTAAGGTTGTTAAAATAAGAATGTTGACAATTAAAGCAATTTGAACACAGATTCATAATAAAAATGCTCTTAATTAACTTTCAATTTAATTACATCAGTGAATAACTACCAATAATGTAAGTTAATTGGCATTTAAAAAATATAATAATAATCCTAGTCACATACAATTGCACTCACTTATCGTTTCTCCTTTTCTTGTCAGCACCATGTGCCTTAGAAGCATCGTCATACTCAGTGTAGGATTCATCCGAGTCCGATGAGCTAGTGTGGCCCGACTTCTCCACAAACTTTTCTCGCATTTTAGCGTGCTTTTTGTGTGAATCTCTGATATACAGATTGGTGCACTGTTCCGCATACTTCATTGCGTCAAACTCTCCGTAGTCGACGTTGTCAGGCTCTTGCTCTGCTTCTACGACAGGATCATGATTGGATCTAAACCTGCAGGCACAAGCACATTCAATTTATCTAACCAGTATACAAAGATACATTATCGTGCATATATTATATGATTTTGAGCTGGAACACACATTTATGTCGTATGTATATCAAATTTACTTCCATTGAATTTCTTCAAAAACTTTTGTAATCAGTGCTTTTAAAATACTTACATAAATATGAAATAAAAATTCTATAACATCATGTAAGAAACAACAATTCACGAAATGAACTACATTTGTAGAAACTTTCGAAGTTATTTTGGACTGAGAATTAATTGAAATGTAACAGATGTTCAAAAGATTTTCTAAAGTGATATACAACCCTTCTTCACTTCATTCCTTGTCATTCTTCACAGAATATATAGTCAAACTTTAACACAATTTATGATAATTCAAGGGTTGACTGTGGCATTGTTGTATCTGCTTAACATTTCTATATCAAATACAATAGTTTCATTCTCCACCCTCGGATTGTTAATCTGTAACTACATCCTGAATATCTATCTACGGTATTTCCTGAAGTACAATCCAAACAATAATTTACTCTACCTAAAACTGCAATTTGTCAATGTAATTTACCTGCTCCTACCACCCATCCGTCTGCGACTCGACATATGTTGCTGGTACTTTCTGTAACTGCCATCTTTCATCTTCTTATCTTGCCGGTAGCTGTGCCTTAGTGTGCTTACAAGTGCACTGCTCAAGAAACGCTTGTTCGGCAACACATCTCTTTTCTGCCTGAAATTAAAAATGTCAGATGGATCCTGATTACAGTTGGTTAAGTCCAGTCTCTGCGAAAGTCTGTTAGACCTCGGACGTGGCCAGTAAAACTGTATGAGGTCAAGAAAAAGCAACTGGAAGAGTGACCCTCATGGCTGGTAAAATATGTTGTCATGTTTAAACTTACAACCTAAATGTCCACTAATATGCACAGAGTTCTCACTAAGAACCTGGAGTCAAGGACTCCTGGAGTCCCACCATAATTAAGTGTTCCACATCATTATTTGAGTATCTTTGAATAAACCATATTTAAACCATATTTTGTTATAATAGTTACTATTACAAACACCGTGTTCAGCACAATTATTTATTTTTATTTCATATATAACCATACAACATGTTCACAAATACATAAACATACATATTAAACATAAATTTCAATAAAATTATACATCAACATCTCATCAGCATGGCCATTCTACATAATTCACCACACAATCCTATATACTCATCAACACATCATATCAAAATTGTGATACATCAGCATCTACATAGTCATATTCACCTTCGCTTTCACCATCACGTTTACGTTTAACTCCAAATTATTACACTACACTTTTCAATAGCAATAACTTTATCTCAAATATAAACACAAATATACACTACCAATATATACTGTATTAAATAAACGTCCTGACGAAACAAATTCTGAATATAAACTGACAATATCTGTTTAATGAAACGCTTGGATATTGGAGTATTCCAATTAACGCCTTCCATCTCAGTTTCATTATTTCAGTAAATAAAATAGTCCCGAATCTGCACTTCTTAAAGACCGTGTCGACGTCTACTCTCGACGTCTACTCTCGACATCGACTGTTCACACGTTCCAAAGAACACACAAGCCGAAATAGAACTTGTTACAAACACTACCCCCTTTACATTGCCCCTCAACTTGTTACAAACAATACCCCCTTTACTGTGCCCCTCAACTTGTTACAAACAATACCCCCTTTACTGTGCCCCTCAACTTGTTACAAACAATACCCCCTTTACTGTGCCCCTCAACTTGTTACAAACAATACCCCCTTTACTGTGCCCCTCAACTGGTTACAAACAATACCCTTTACTGTGCCCCTCAACTTGTTACAAACAATACCCCCTTTACTGTGCCCCTCAATTGAACTCGTTACAAACAATACCCCCTTTACTGTGCCCCTCAATTAATTAAAACGAGCCATGACTGAGATGCTGTCGCTCACACTGTGAAAAAGTGCTTCTGAAAATATGTGCGATTTGATTGGCCGAGTGGTTAGCTGAGGTAATCCTGACTCCGCCTATGGAAAGATTTTATCGATAATTGACATACTGCTGCAGTAGCCAAACAATGGAATCTGTTCATAGCAAGGTTAATCGACATGAGCAATCTTTTAGTGTATTGGAAAAACATACGTACGTAACCGGATATTGACACGTCCTAGAATTTGACCTGCAGGTATTGGTTACAATGACTTTTTAATGTTCCATACGTATATACACTATGATAAGATACTCTTATTATAGTGTATATACGAAACTCTTATTATAGTGTATATACGTATGGAACATTAAAAATTCATTGTTACAAGTACCTGTGATCTAACCCTGGATTTTATGGCGTCCTTTTCAGAAAAGTTTGCGTCCAAATACGCTGAATCTCGCGTTACCGAGAACTCTGAATGCAGTTGGGGCCAGTAATAAAGAACAGATTTTCTGACCTCATGGCCACTAATGGATTTCTGACTTTCCCAGAGACTGTAAGACATATTCATAATTTATTCATTCCTAAGTTTGGCAGTTACTTATACTTTTATTAAATTATATTGACAACAAGTTACAACAAGTTGTTGTTTCTAAAATATTGCAAATAACATAATGTAAAGTCACCAAGAACCACTCGAAGAACATGTAATACATATATAAACAGTATTGTTCTACGGATGGTTTTAGGCCCACGACACATGTTTGGACATAGACAAAGGGTGTGTCGCCAAAACTGATTTTTGCCTCCACAAATTTATTTTCATAAATATTCTAAAGTAGAAACAAATTACAAAGGACCATATTCCTGCAGACATTGGTCGCAGCCAAAATTCCTTCCTTGACAATCATCTACACGTTAAGGTTCTTCAGCTGTGAGAGTTTGAGCGAAATCCGTTAAGCAGGTAAAGAGGAGTTGAGTCCACAAAATTTTGGTAAGAATATATTATATAGTGGAAAAAATGACAAAGGGCCATAATTCAGCCAAAATTGGTCGCAGCTAAAATTCCTTCCTTAACGATCACCTGCATGTTGAGGTTCTTGAGCTGTGAACGTTTGAGCAAAATCCGCCAAACAGTTCAAGAGGAGTTGAGTCCACAAAATTTCAGGATGTATGTGCGGACATACAGATGGACAAGTGCAATGCTTAATGCCTCCCACTTTGGGAGGGCATAAAAAGGTCAATGCTCATTTAAATTTCATACATCGCTTAACGTGCTTACTGGACTAGGTATTCATTAGTAGTGAATCTATCAGAAATAACTACCATATCTATAATTGTTGCAACCTTACTGCAATATTATTGCAAGCAATACATGTTTGATGTTTAAAGCTCTGTTGCATGTGCCATGAATAAATAAAGTGCACTATTTACCATGCAAGAGAGCCAAAATCTTTTGCTAACTCTTTAGAACGTCTTGCTTCTTGAAGAATTTCTTCAACAGCTTGCCTGAAATGATAAATGGTAATGTGAAATTGAATTAATCTCAGGGTCAAATTAATATAAGGCTAAACAAAATTAATGAATTGTTTCTCAGGCACTTTTTCCAAAAAATCAAGAGGGAGGGCGAATTTTTTTTTTATTGAAGTATTTTATTTTCATTTTATTTTTCTCCTACTCTTTTTTATTGGCACCATGTAATGACTTATTACAACAAGTAAATAAGTACAGATTAAAAACAATTTTAAGTTTGAATAACAACATAAACATAAAATTCTAAATATAGATTTATTAATCACCATTGATTTATTAATGACAAACAATCATTTATGCAAGCTGACATAAAAAGACAATTAATTTTAATATTTATAATTAACATAAGTGCCTTCAAATTGATATACCATCAGATTTAAGTACTTCTATTTATAGAATTTAACTTGTCGTAATTCACATTTGTATAACTGTCAAAAATAGAAATTATTTTTGCAATAAATCACCAATAATTTTTGGAATGGAAAATCAACACTTGTCAATGCAGCTGGCATTTTCGTTCATAGGACTTATATTGTCACAAAAATGTGGAATGCTATTAGATAAGCAAAAGCATCTACGAAAAGAAAGTTTAAATCAACAAATAGACGATATTTATAAAGGTTTCCAATCGAATATGATTTCTTTTTTTCAAAATTTACACAGTATTTCACAATTTGTGTAAATCCGAATTATATAATTAATTCAGACAAGAAGAAAGTTACTGGAAATACCGGAATCTCCACCATGTCACTCTTCTTCCGCTATGTTAAAATGCTGATTCGTTTTCTTTTAAGCCGCTGTCCATGGGATCTAATTTAATACATCGTAAAATTTAGTAACAGTTCTTATGAACGTTTATGGTGTTTATTCGTCCGAAATCTGTTTCTTACGAACGGAATATACTATAATGTACATGTTGTTTACTCCAGAGTCATCACCAGTTATCGCATACAGAAAATAGACGATAGCAAGTTACCAAAATGTTAATAATTCACAGATTTCAATGCGTAGTTTTCGTATTTTGTTCGGTGACATGCCCATTTGAAACACTTTCTGCAAAGTTTTTTTTATTAATATATTTCTGGACTGCCCTCCTTTAAAACCCGGACGCGATTGTCAAAAAATATTTACTAACAAAATTTGTGGCGGGCCATGAAAAAACATTGTGGCGCTGCCTGAGAAACAAATCATTAATTTTTTTTAGCCTAATACATCTACAATTATTGTAATTTGTATCTATATATTGTAGTGTACTAAAGACATGTGCAGAAGTATGCATATTCCTCAGTGAACTTTGAAAGAAGTAATGTACAAGTGCTGAGCATGAAAAAGAAAACAAATTGTGGATTGAGCGTGAAACTGCTGTATCTGCTTTACTCAACCCTTGAAATGGTGTTGGTCCATGACAGACCAAGTGGATGATGGCTCATCTCAATGACAGACCACACCAGGATGGCCCAAAGTTCAAATTGATAAATTTAAGATTTGTTGTCGTTATGATTAAATTTCACTAAGTTTAAAACAACATTACAATATTTGTGGACAATCAATAAGATGATTGACAGAGATGTAATATGGCTTTATTACTTAACTTACAGTTAACATTGTGCAACCAAAATTTGATGTACGGTAACATACATTTGGCATGTTTAATTTTTATTATAATATGCAAAATATGTCATGGAGTGATTTCCTAACAAAATTATTTGGGAAAAATCCAAATGTTCAAATTTGTTTTAATACTATTAATTGTATACACAATAATAAAAACATGGAACATTATTAAAACAATGCTGTACAATATGAGTTACTGCAGTTGTCTCCCATATTACGATTGACACACAATGGTATTGATACGTCAGAAAAAATGGTGAGTCTGATATGACAGGTCCTGACCAACATTTATGATTATGAACGCACCAAATTTTGTCCAGTAAATCCTAGTCAAGTTGGGATGCACAAAGATATACCAACAATACATGTATGTGATTAAGTGCTGGCGCTTTCTAATCTCAATAACTCATTGCATAAAAGTTCAAACAAAAATGGTGTATGATATTTAATGTTACAATGATTTTGGTGACCAGTCATTGACAGGGATTTTAAGTCATTATGACTTGGACCATCATGAAACCCAATAACTGCAAATGCCTTGTGTAGTGTGAGTGGGGAAGAACCAGCTGCCGGTTAGCTAAGATGGTAGAGCACCGCGCTAGTGTTCCAGTGGTCGTGGGTTTGAGCCATGCACCGAGTGCACTTTTTCTCCCAGGTTTTTACTTTAATGGTGTAAGGAGTACATGGCAGGAGTGCCTAGGGTCAGCCTACAAGGTTAATGCGAGGAGGAGTGTAATGTGCATGGATAACAACCCGTTGCTCCCGTGTAAAGTCTGACTGAGGGGTTAAGTCAGATGGTAGAACGCCGTGCTAGTGTTCCGACGGCTATGGGTTCGAGCCCAGCACCAAGCACACTTTTTCTCCCAGCCTTACCAGGGTTAGTTTCACTTAGAAAGATTATGAAAATAATGCAAATTAAAACAATATAAATGAGCAGTAACTTTCTTTTCTCTTCACAATAACCTTTCTAATACAAAGTAAGTGAGTGAAGTAAACAATCCATAAAATGTCTGTGGAACTGATACAGGTGCAGGATGAAGCGTACCATTTTAGCATGAAGCATACCACCCCCTGTGAACATATGTTGTTGGCACCCTGCTGATAAGGTGTGATAAACTCCATATGATACTTGGGGTGGGTATAGAAAATGTGTTAAAGTGATGATAAACAGTTGTTTATAGGGATTTTATAGGGACAGCCTTAGCCTGATTTTAATCATTTGAAAAGGAAAACAAGACTTTCAGTTGCTTAAATTTAATAGGAACATGTCAAAAATTTACTAGTCAATTTATATTTTAAAAATCATCAGAAGATGGATTTTATTTGTTTCATATTATATTAAAATATTTTTTGGTACTAATTTGTCAATATTTAATGGTTTAATTTTAATTTAATTACTTTTATATAATGCATCTAAAATAACATAAAACAAAGCACATATAACATAACAATGATGCACATTTCATAACATTTATTGTATTTAATAAACTTTTTCAAATTGCATGTCATAGTTTTTGTTGGTCTCATCAATAATCAATTTACATACATAATCAATTTACATACATTTCAAATTAAAATGTCAATAAAATGTACTGTAAGGCCACTCAATTTTAGTTAAAGGAAACTAGTATTCAGTACAGAAGTATTATTTTACATCATAAGTACACTTAAAAAGTCATTAAACAATAAAACTATTCCCATCATGTTTCTTGATGAGTGCCCAATTTAACTTATTTTGGATATACATCAACCATGTAAATTATTCAATAATAATAAATAGGAACGTATTCTTTTACATTAATTTATAACTCAGGATGTTCAGTAGACTGTAAATTTCAAGGGTCATTAATCCTTTGACCAAAATGTTCAAGGGGCAAAATTAAGTTTTGAAGAGTCAAATTCAAATATTCACAAGTCACCAAAAGAAAAACAGACACACTCAAGGTTCACATTATACTAATAAATATAATAAATTACAAAATATTACTAAAATAACTAATCTACCTGTATGATCATATTAAAAATTGGCCTTTGTAAGTTTGTGTTAGGTGTTGTTGTTTTGTTTTTTTCATTCAATGTACAATTGTTTAAAAAAACCTAAAAAGGTAAGATTTTGCAATAATTGATCAATATGAATGAAAGACAAAACTAAATGCTATTTTTTTGTTTTATCAACAAATGTCCGAAAGTGTTATTAGAAGATATTGACTGTTGTAAATTTTCGGCCGATTTTTTTGTAAGTGTTTCTGGTGTTTTTAATCAGTATTGTTTTTATATTATTATATTTTATGTGAAATATTGTTATTATCTAACCCTTTAAACATCATATCATCTACAATTTAACATGTAAATATCAGAATCATCCAGATTGACAGTACACAAATGCCGTAACAAAAGGTGTAACAAACTGAAGTTCACAATGAAGCTAAAGGTGCATAATGAAAAATGTCTGTGTTTTCATTGGTGGAAGGGTCAAATACATACACTGATACCTTCCAGGCATGGAAGACCTTATCAGTAAATGCAAAACGGATTAAGAAAAGGTAGGCCTAATGTGTTAATAACAGACAGTGTCTTGACTGGCTCAGTGGTAAAGGAAGTGATGGCGCAATTCAGACATTTACCAAGGGTCAATAGGACTCTTTGGTGATTTCACCATGCATCAATGAAAATCATGGGTCAAAACACGGGAGCTGGGGTCAAACGAACACCCTGTAATTGCAAACCAATAATTACATCTGTAATTTTTCAGTCAACCAAACTGAATAGTTATAAGTTAATTAATTGATTAATATTTATTTTTTCATCTTTTTCTTTCATTATGTGTTTAATCTTGACTTGTATGTGTTTCTTCTAAGACTAAATATTGTTATTTTATGATAAATGACAATGGACAATGCAAACAAATTTCATAATTCAACATATTGTTTAATTCATTGTCGGTTTGCAATATAGGGTGGTACGCTTCGTTCTGCAAAGTGGTACACTTCATCCTGGTAGGCTTAGGTAATGGTACGCTTCATCTGACATTCAACTGAGACTCTCATGTGATCACGGACTGACTAGCGGACTATTCGTCCCAGTGAAGCGACTAATTACTCTTCAAAAAAAAGGTCAACAATACTGTAATAATTGTTATAACAAATCAGGTGAACGTTTTTACCCCTCCAGAGTAACATGACCGCTGTCACTCATGGTTAGACATTCACGTCCATGAAGATTTTTTGCAAATCTGCAAGTTCCCCAAATTTGTCAATTTACCGGAAGCAAACACAGATTGAATTGCTGTGCGCATGCTCTAACAATCGTTGCAGTTATTGTGCGGAAATATTGGTTCCACCAGATTTCCGGGCATGTGGTTTCGGATACTTTCAAACTGTGGCTATATATACAAAAAAAACATGTTTTCAGGTATATGGATATTTGCCACTCGGACATTATCCTCTTCGTAAAAAAAGCAAAGGTGGACATAAGCCCCTTCTGAATTTTCCAGGGCGGATAATAGCTCGGCCATTCGCGATTGTTAAAACCCGTTTTGAGGCCTTTTAATCTTGAAAAATATATTCCCTTCCAAAACAGCTATATTCGGCCACTTTTATGTTTCTGAACTGCAATATACATATGTATTGTTTGCTCGTGTAAATTTTTTATTAAAGTTAATTGCTGAATTAAAGAAGCACATACAAATTATTTCTTTTAATTACACTTGCGTTTATTACTGATTGACAGTGCTCACTCGAATTTACTAAATGCAATGTATTCCAGCTGTTCGTGGTATTAAGAGACTTTGCTACGCGGGTTTAGCGTAGACATTTGAAGCCAAGTCATCCAGCAGCCAGAGATTCATTGGGAGTTTTTGCAGCGCACAGCATATTGTCCAGCCATACTTACAACGGATATTAATGTAAGTAACATACAAATTATCTATTAACTGTTTACTGTTGCTATATGCAAATACGGAATGTGGGATGCTGATGGGTTAAAGGGAATATGTCATCGAAAAGGGCCTCAAGGGGCAATTTCTTTCAACATTCTGTTGTTTTTTTAATATTAATCCCGGCATACGATTACGGTTTAAATAGGGTATATATAATGGGGAAAGAATGTGCGCATTCTGAGATAAAAATCAATTTATAATATGGGTCGCGTTCGTTTGGCCCTTTTATGTTTATATTTTGACGTCAGAATTGTGATTATTTTGCAAACCATAGTTTACACACGACTCTTTACAAAGCATGATAGCACAGTTGGTAAAACCGCTGTCTACTGTCATTTCTTCGTATGGCTTCTAAGTCGTGAGTTCGGGTTTTAATTTTTCAGAATTTTTTTGCTATTTTGTTTCTATTAAATAACTCATTGTGTATTATGTTATATATTTGATTAATTAGGTATTTATAACAAATGTCTTAGTAAATCGCATTTCTATCCTATAATATCAATAATAGTGAAATAGGACGCCATTTTTTCGGTGACATAGTCCCTTTAACGTTCCTCCCAGTACCGGATGTCAAGGAAGGGGTGCAGGTACTGCGTGAGATCGCCAATAACATATTGCTTTTAATTAGCTTGTCATTCTGCACACGTCAGCAGAGCATACAGGTAAATAACGTTATTGATTATTAGTTTTTTTATTACACTTAATTTGTTTCAGGATGGTTATGCCTCACAAACGGAAAGATGAAATTTCGTCATATATTCCCAAGATTCGAACGAGAGACGTGGGATGAACACGACGCAACGATATACCAACAACGCTTGCGCAGCCTGGTACAATGGATTTCCTCTCCAATCCGTCACTCTGGACCGTAAAATAGTGCCTGCTGAAGGACGCTGCGATAATTGGGACCTATCACTAGGTCACATCATGTCCAAACCCAAGTATCGGGTTTTCGTCCAGCACCAGAACACGTCGAGTTACAGGTATCAGCAGGTCTTGATATATGTGTTAACTATATTTATAAACACTTGGTGTGTTCTAGTGGAGCAATGAAAAAGAAATCAATGAATCCGAGTGGAACCTTGTCCCCAAAATTATTTCTTTGTCTTTCTTAAAAAAATATGTTTCAATCCATATATTGTGAATAATTGAAAAATATATCCGAGAAAAATAGCAAATTGTCTTGTTTTAATATATGTCTATATGTATGCAAAATACCGTCGATATAGGCTCCTTTAACCATGTTTAACATATAAGGTACTTTAGATGAAAACACTCCATCCCGAGGCGTGTTGAGGCGACCGTGAGGTGTCAGTTGTATTCTTGATGCGCCACTACTTTATCGCAAGGGAGCCGTAAGTGCTACGTACGGAATCCGGTTAGTGCCATATGGAATGTCGTGCGTCTTACGGCGAGGGCCAGACACGAGAATTGCGCGAAACACGAAGCGAGACACGATATTCCCGCGAGACACGAAGCGAGGCGTGATATTGTAACACGAGATCTCGCACTGTCGCAGTAGCCCATACCACGATATATCGTGGCAAAATATCGTGTCTCGCTTCGTGTTTCGCGCAATTCTCGTGTCTCGCTTCGTGTCTCGCGGTAAAATATCGTGCCTCGCTTCGTGTCTCGCGCAATTCTCGTGCCTCGCGTTAATAGGTCGAGACACGAGATGCGAAGCGAGACACGAAGCGAGACACGATATTCAGGCGAGACGCGAAGCGAGACACGATATTATATCGTTGAAATATCGCCCGAATCTCGAGTATCGCGGTAAATTTTCAAACCACGATACAGGAAACACGAAGCGAGACGCGAAAATCCGGCGACATGCGAAGCGAGATACGATATTGTATCGTTCAAATATCGCTCGAATATCAAGTCTCGCGTCTACCGGTGCACCATGAATTATTCACGTTGTAGTTGTTAATTTATATTATTTTGTAAAAATATGATAATGATGATGATGTTGTTGTTGTTGATGATGATGATGATGATGATTATGATGATTATGATGATAATGATAATGATGATAAGTAAAACCGAAGTTGAGTTGACACCAAAGTGCGTTGCTACATAGGACAATAGGGCAATGCACCTATCTGCTTTAGTGCATGATGCAACCCCACGTCGTGTTGACCTACTTTCAGTGTGTGAAAGTTAATTTGAAGAAGGCCTTTAGTACACAACTATTAAACAACGCAACAGAAGTAATTGCAGCCGCAGTTTCCTCAAGACGGATGGGCGGACGGACGGACAGACAGACAAAGATACAGTCTGAAAGAGAGACAGACCGTTACTTCTACAGCAACAGGCTTTTCATAAAAATAAACAATAAGCATAAATAAAACGTAGTCATCATTATAGTTCAAACGGAAACAGTTATCAAATCGAGTAGAAATAGCCACAAAGCAGCAGTATCATCCAGGCGAATGGGTGGACTGACGGACAAAGAGGCTGACAAACAAACAGACAAACAGACAGGCAGACAGACAGTGGGCCGTCCATGACTGGGCCGTCATGGTCTGGGCCGTCCTGACCCGCATTCGTTCGTTAGGAAAAAGAGTGTTTCCCTGCTTTGCTTCCCTGCTTTCAAACCGCGAGACTCGATATTCGGGCGATATTTGAACGATACAATATCGTATCTCGCTTCGCATGTCGCCGGATTCTCGCGTCTCGCTTCGCGTTTCGAGTATCGTGGTTTGAAAATCTACCGCGATACTCGAGATTCGGGCGATATTTCAACGATATAATATCGTGCCTCGCTTCGCGTCTCGCCTGAATATCGTGTCTCGCTTCGTGTCTCGCTTCGCATCTCGTGTCTCGACCTTTGAACGCGAGGCACGAGAATTGCGCGAGACACGAAGCGAGGCACGATATTTTACCGCGAGACATGAAGCGAGACACGAGAATTACGCGAAACACGAAGCGAGACACGATATTTTACCGCGATATATCGTGGTATGGGATATTGCGATTGTGCGAGATCTCGTGTTACAATATCGTGCCTCGCTTCGTGTCTCGCGGGAATATCGTGCCTCGGTTCGTGTTTTGCGCAATTCTCGTGTCTCGCCTCGCCGTAAGAGGCACGATATTTCATATGGCACTAACCGGATTCCGTAGCTACGCAAGGAAGCCGTACGGCATCCGCAAGTGTACCGTGCGTGTTTGCGCCAGGGAAATTCGACGCTAAAAACGTAAGGTGACAGTATATTGACCGCACGATGTCCACACAATGAGTGATTGCTGCAGAGCCGCCGCATAAACTAAGCGTCTGCGCTAAAATCTGTTGCGGTCTTAGCGGCGACCTTGTGGTCGAGAAAAAATACACGGACGCCGTGCGGACATCACAGAAATTTGGAAAAATCTCGCAGCAAGCTCGTAGTACGGTCCCCATAAACTGGTTGTTGTCGAGGCTTTAGGCGAGTATCCCATAAGCACGGGGGTTAGTTTCAAAGATTAAAAATGAGAATACCTATTGATGACTTCTTGATATAAAATTAAACACTTTCAGTTTTACTAATTAATAGATCTAGCAAAATTAAAATGTGGGCTATAGTAAGCTTTGTGACCATTACTTTGTCCCGAATGAGTTTTAAGCGATAGCTGATATAAATAAATACATATGTTACAATCTTCTTGGAGCATATTAAAGAGCTGAGTGGACACAACAAGCAAGCAACGGTACTATGATGTTACTAAAGCGGTGTTATCATTACGCGATAAAGGATCTATTTGAGGTCCGCTGCGAATACATGCCCCTAGTGCCCCCAATTCCCAGCCGTGAATGTGTGCCTACGAATTTCCTAAGAGGTTTTGTCTTAGTTAGCGATAATGATCAGTTTAGAAGTTTCGTCTTATGGCGTTGTGTAGCCCTTGTCATGGGTTTAACTTCCTGTCTTTTTAATTAAACGGTATCCCATTTGTATGCGTTATTTAAACTCAAGTTTACAGGTGTTTATAATAGAAATCGTTCAGCAATTTATAATAGGTAACTGTTCTTTTGAAATGTCGTATCTTGTAGTGTGTATCACTGCCTTAATTTGGAAATTTTTGTGTGTAGAACATCGGAAAGTAAAATTCGGATAAACATTATTTCGGATACATGTTGAGGTTTCAGTTCTTATTTATTCAGTAATTATTTATCACATGTTGCAAGACAGAAATGTTCCTCTTTACAAGTTAATATGAAATAATACATATTTTAAATTAATATGTATCATATTGTAGTCGGGCAGGAGTTTCTAATAATACATGAAAATTTAAAATAGCATGGCTACATGATTTTTTGGGGATGTTTTGATCATGAATCCCAATATATTTCCTAGAAGATACACATTTTCTGATTACAAAACTGAAATGAGCATGAAAATATCTTACTTGGAAATGAAGTTATGGAAAATTTTTGTACAGCACCCGTCAAAGTGCAATAAAACGTTATACAAGAAAAAAAACATCAAAAGTCAGCCCAACTATGAATTTGTGTTTATAAAGCTAAAAGCTATGGGGGGAAATGTATTTTATAAATGGTGCATGTTTTCTGATTACAAAACTCAAATAAAATCATAAATATCTCACTTAGAAGTGTTATAATGACTATTTTTGTACACCACACGTAAGGCTGCAATAAGACGTAAATTGGGAAAATACATGAAAAATGAAGACTACTGTCATTTTTTTCATTATTAAGATAAAACACTTAGCCAAAATGTAATTTTATAAAGGTGCATGTTTCCTGATTACAAAACTGAAAAAAAAAATTAATTTATCTCACATAGAAGTGTTGTTATGACTATTTTTGTACATCATCCGTCAAGGTGCAATAAATGTAATGCAAAAACAACATAAACAGTAACACCAACTATGAGTTTTTATTATTAGGCTGAATACATAATGTCCATGTGTGCAGCCTAATTTTAAAAACTAGTTGGTATGATTGTTCATGTTTCTTGCATTACATTTTATTGATGGTTTTATTAAAATCAGCTGTTCTTTATGTGACTTGTTTTGCCGCAAAGATTTTTAAATAAAAAAATGATATATAGTCAACATTTTAGTTATTCGTTTGAAACTGTAACACATGTTTTATGCAACTTTGTTTTTAATGCATATATCAAATCAGAAAGACATATACTTACAATATCAAATTGACAAGTGTCTGCTAGTAATTACTAATTAGTATTTATTTATTTTATTAATATTATTAATTTAATAATTAATTATTAAATTAATAATAATAATTAACAATTAATGTGCCCCAATTTAGTTCTTGACCATACTCTAAAGATGTGTGTAAAACAGTGTATATTTCAGCAATTGGAAAATTTATAGCCATTGCTCGTAAATATCCAGTTTAACATTAATTGAAATACCAGACTGACAGATATACGAACCGACTGGGTACGAATTGTTTGGACGTAATTGGTTGTATAATTCAAATAATTAAACAATTAACAACGCATATGCCCTTGTTTTAACATATAGGATCCATCTTAATACATGCAATATATCCCTACTAGTGTGTCGACAGCAAATATATCTCAAATATTGATATTTCTACCGTATTGTTATTCGTACACACCGCCGCCATCTTGGAATTGCGTTCAGTTTAACATGGGTTTGGAAAAGACCCATAAACAATAACTTTGCTGTTAAATTCGTTCTAAAGAAAGGTAGCATTTAGTAAAAAACATATTCATTGTTAAATATGTAGCCTGAAATCCAGCGAAATCCTCTTTTTTTAAAAGAAATATTGGATTTTGTACTTTTTCAGCGGAATTTTCGTATCTAGAAATAATACTCACGTGGATTGTTTTATGGTTTTCCCAGTATTTCATCATCTTATTACTAGATGCAAAGTAGAGATTGGTTCCAGAAATTTACGTTTTATATGAGTGTAAGACCGAAATAAAATGGTCCCAGCGCTGGGCCGCTTTTCGCCACTAATTAATATTCATGAGCTTCCTCCAAGGGACACTACTCTCGCTGCTTTGGCATCGCTATTTAAAATAATGGATTGAGGACTGCCGTTGTAAGCGATGCTTTGTCACTTAGAACTGTCAACTGTTTGTACATGGACAAAATACAAACATCTTAGAACATATATATTTTTTGTAGGGGGGTCTGGTCATCGAAGAATCGAGCCAGTCAAGTTCTTTACAAATGTATTGTATATATTAGCGATGCCAAAGAACACAAGTAATAAAAATAATAAATCACCTGAATATATATACGATTATACACATACATACTATAGTCAATTTTTCAGGTGCCAATATTTGTAATTTAACATGTTCTTTGTGTTAAAAGTATTTGCCAAGAGGAATAATTAATCATGTTAATTATAGAAAAAATCAGATGTAACCCGAGATCTATTAATGTTTATTTATGGGTCTTTGACGTAGCGAACACGGACAGTGGGAGGGGGAATGTGGCAGTTTGTTAATGTTATGTACGTTAACCGTATATTGATAGCATCGTCACTTTAGTCGGTTTAAGAATCAACTTTCCCTAAAGCTGCTGACAATCAATAGTACAGTACTCGCTTAAATCTAATCGCTTAGAAATGTATGTCGGCAATAAATGGAGCACAGTAATCGATTAAATCTTATCGATTAGAAAACTAAGTATGCAATGAATCGAGCACAGTCTTTTTTGCTAACAAAGGGCAAAAACAACATTAGTCACGAGGCAATTAAGATTGTTATCAATGAGGGCGAGTGGCAGCTTTTGCCTTTGAAAAGGGCAACGTGTCTCTTCAAATAAGCGCATGGCGCCACGCTGTGCAAAAAGGTCCTGGATAAAACATTATTTGTCCGTCGTCATGGTGCCGTCAACTATTTGGACCGTTATCGCGATAAAGGCTACATTTTTTATTCAATCATGACCTAACTTACACAGTTTGTGTAAGACCATAAAATCACGGTGAGCTATTGGTATAGGGGACCTCTCCGACGTCGTCCGTCCTCAAGGTGCCGTCAACAATTTGGACCGTTATCGTGATAAAGACTACATTTTTAATTCAGTCTTGACCTAACTTGCACAGTTTGTGTAAGACCATAAAATCACGGGTGGGATTGTTATTGGGTCAGATCACACAAGTAACACCAGAGTTATTGCCCCTTTTTCATGCAAAAAAAGTGCCAAAGTGCCATTTTCCAATGTATAGACTCTATTTTCCATCCAATCTTAACCAAACTTTCACAGTTTGTGTATGACCATCAGATCTCAGCGGACGTCAAAAATGAATCAGATCGTGTTTCGAACACCAGAGTTATTTCCCTTTGTTTATTAACAAAATATACAAAAATGGACATTATTCAGGATAGAGAGAGACATTTTTCATCAAATCTTCACCAATCTTGCACAGTTTGTCTGTTACCATGAGATTACAGTTGAAGTCAAATATAAGCAAGATTGGACCAGAAACACCAGAGTTATTGCCCTTTGTTTGTGAAAAAAATATGCAAAAATGGACATTATACAGGATAGAGACTTCATTTTTCATCCAATCTTTACCAATCTTGCACAGTTTGTCTGTGACCATAAGATTAAAAGTGAAGTCGAATATAAGCAAGATTGGACCAGAAACACCAGAGTTATTGCCCTTTGTTTGTGAAAAAAATATGCAAAAATGGACATTATTAAGGATAGAGACTTCATTTTTCATCCAATCTTCACCAATCGTGTACAGTTTGTGTGGGAACGTAAGACTACAGGTGAAGAAGAATATAAGCATGATTGGGCCAGATACACCAGAGTTATTGCCCCTAAACACAAGGGAAAAAACATCAACAAGTTATCAATGATGGCTTGCACATGCGATTTTTGATTAAATGTTGACCAAACTTACAGTTTGCACATGACAATAAAAATTGATTGATAAAATTTGATTTCCAACTATTGCTAGACTTGCATGCAGTTATTTGTACATGCAACATGGATGTCTTCAGAGCCTGCATTAACATCATTTATCATCATTGGACAGAAAATTATGAAAGAAAAAGCAAAACTTGACCTTATAGCACAGCCATCGCAATTATCGCATTGCAACTAGTTTTCCAAAACTGTTTGCGAAAAAGACATCAAAATCTACTGTTTGTGCATTTTCCAGAATTGTCAATGACTTAATGAAAAAGGGTCAAGTAAGAATATAGAGAAAAATGATTTGAGAACCATTGTCAAAAAAACGCACATCCAATACCCAAACTCATACTTTAGTTAGCCCATTGCACTTACCGATGTTTTAAATCAAAATTGATCTTACCCCCACTGTGTATTGTTCAGATACCTTAATTTTCAAACCTGTCACAACAGTATGGTCTTAATCTGTACCAGTTCTCAGGTGAGCGCTTCGGGCCATCATGGCCCTCTTGTTTACTTTACATATTCGTTCACATTTCATGTTTTGTTTAAATTATGTGACATTTATGCAACAATTAATATTAAAACAATAGATTTATGAAAGTTTTTAGCTTGTAACACTTTGATTATATCCTGTGTGTTTTGTTATAAAATAAATAATAAAGCAATCACTTTTATTTTTTTAATGTTTAACACTGGTTCATGTGTAAAAGTGTTACTTTGGTTCACAATATATATTTGCTATTCTTTGTCGTCACGCTTCAGTAAGACTTCGTATTTCCCTTTGCACGAGTTTATCGTTTGATTGGCTGGTAGTGTCATTCGAGGTTCGCTTACACAGCAGTTAAAACGTGGTTCAGCATATTTTGTTTAAAAAAATCAAATTTCAAGCTACATACGTAGATTACAGTAGGACAGTGAACTTTTGAAACAAACATGGATGGGATTTGTGAGTGCGCAGAGCTTCCACACGTCGTGTTCGTACACACAGAGTCTTCGTTCCGCAGCAGTCCACGTCCGATAAGGCTAGCTATTTAGGAGCCACTTTACAAAAGCACAGCATTGTAAAGATGAGTATATTGTTTTGTTTTATATATATGTATGCCTATTATGAATATCTGAGTTTTATGGTTGTTTTTTTTACAGTTAAGAGTATTAATTTGCATATTCGTATTCAGGGTTAAAGATCTTAAAAGGTGCTTCAAATATTCATAATATTTTTGAAAAAGAACAAAAATACTTCTTTTTACATCCTACATTCGTCTGGTTGAATTTTAGTAAATAAGTAAATACAATTAATAAATGCTTCTTTTGGAAAACACATTTTATTAGGATCCTTACATTTTTGTTTAATAAACCTTTTATTTTAAAGCCTTTGAGGGTTTCTAGTTAGCATTTCTGAAAAGAACTTTTAGACTTAAGGCATGCGAGTCAATTTGTAAATCATTTCATATGTCTCTGGGTGTGAGGTTTGCATTTTAACACTCCCTACTTGACCATTATTTGGTGCTTTGAAAGATTATAACTAAGAATATCAGGTACTTCATGTTTTTGGTTTTCTGTTCGAACGGATTTTTTTTGTGTGAAATGTTTTGCGGCCTTTTGTTATATAAATTGAGTTCATTCTATATCGGAATTACGATTTCATATAGGATATGTTAAGTGTTTGGAAAAAATACTATAATGGTACAAATCTGCTATACATTAAGGGAAAACAGTAACGTTTCATCAGTGGTAAGCTATGCATATTGCACAATGGCTTTTTTTTTTCCTCTGATTTTGAGAAGGTGGATCATTCAGTCTCCAGCTAAAAAACAAATGACAAACGTGAATTTCAGCATCTAGATTCATTGGTTCCACTGGATTTCTAGAAAACACCTGGCATGCTGGAGACGTCAACCAAGTGTTTGCTATTTGTAGTAACTGTATGCTCGTATCATTTCTCAATAGGTATGTTTCGTTTTCTTCTTGGCGTTTTCTCCGATTTCTAGGAATTTTAATGCTGAGGATGATTATAATATGGTTTGAATGTATTATAATCATCCTCAGCATTATACCATCTGATATCGTTTAATAATAATAAAATAACAAAAAACCTTTAAAATCGCGCTATAGTAGAGAGATTCGTGAAATGGGCATTATGTTTTTTCTTAATTGGCGCTCAGGTTTCGCTTTTAACTGATGTGGCCTCAACAATAGTCGGGTTCCTGTTATTATATTGATATTTAAAATCCTGGTTCTTATGAGTATATGTAGCGCACGTTAAGCTAAGCAACAAATGACAGCCTGCATTTTTCTGAAAAAATTCAGTTGCTAGTCATAGTGTATAGATGGTCTGTTGTCCTGTTTATCATTGCACAGGCTACATGACGTGTTTATCATTGCACAGGCTACATGACGGGTTTATCATTGCACAGGCTACATGACCTGCTTATCATTGCACAGGCTACATGATGTGTTTTCAATATGGGTGACACTGAGATTTTGATGCGCCAATGAAGTAGTTTGTTTTGTATGTAATAAGGAGCGGCAGTGGTCTGCATTGTGCTGATGGTGCGAGTTATGTGGGACAAGTTGGATCTGTGGTGAGGTGTTGATGTAAATTATGTGATACACGGTTGTCTTGAGATGTGAGATTTTGTGTATTAATGTCCGGATGTGTTGTTTATATAGTAAATATCCACGGGATCTGTGTTGAGGTTTTGATGTAAATTATGTGATACACTGTTGTCTCGAGATGTGAGATTATGTGTATTAATGTCCTGATGTGTTGTTTATATAGTAAATATCCATGGGATCTGTGGTGAGGTGTTGATGTAAATTATGTGATACACGGTTGTCTCGAGATGTGAGATTTTGTGTATTAATGTCCGGATGTGTTGTTTATATAGTAAAGATCCACGGGATGTGTGTTGAGGTGTTGATGTGAATTATGTGATACACGGTTGTCTCGAGATGTGAGATTTTTGTGTATCGATGTATAGATTATGTGTATATAAAGATCCACGGGATCTATGTTGAGATGTTGATGTGAGTTATGTGAAACATGGTTGTCTCTAGATGTGAGATTTTTTTTTATCATGTCTTGTTGTGGTGTATATAAAGATCCACGGGATCTGTGTAGAGATCTTGAAGTGAATTATGTGATACACGGTTGTCTCGAGATTTTTGTTTATCAACTCTGGATGTGTTGTATATACAGTAAAGATCCACAGGATCTGTGTAGAGATGTTGATGTGAATTATGTGACACACGGTTGCCTCGCGATCTGAGATTTTTGTGTCAATGTCTGGATGTGTTGTTACATAGTAAAGATCCACGGGATGTGTGTTGAGATGTTGATGTGAATTATGTGTTACACGGTTGTCTCGAGATGTGAGATTTTTGTGTATCGATGTATAGATTATGTGTATATAAAGATCCACGGGATCTGTGTTGAGATGTTGATGTGAGTTATGTGACACACGGTTGCCTCGAGATCTGAGATTTTTGTGTCAATGTCTGGATGTGTTGTTACATAGTAAAGACCCACGGGATCTGTGTTGAAATGTTAATGTGAATTATGTGATACACGGTTTTCTTGAGATGTGAGATTTTGTGTATCATTGTATGGATATGTTCTGTACTAGTGTGTAATAAAGGATCCGCGGTGATCAGTGTTGGGATGATGCATTATGTGATACACGGTTGTGTCGAGATGTGCTGTTACATGTATCAATACAGTGGGTGTTTAGGATATATTTGTATATATTTTAGTTTAAACTTTATACAAGAATAGATAGAAAATGTAATGAATTCTGTTGATATTGTAAAAATGCTGTAGCTGCGTTTGGGACGACATTATAAACATCCTAGTTAAGGAACAGCGGTCCAGAGGATACTGGACATAGCCAGGGCGATATATTAAAAGAAAATAAATGTAAAATGGTGGAATGAACATAAATTCAATTCTCCCCCGACAGAAGAAAGCCAGTGTATGTGTTCCTGAGTGACACGATACACAAATGTGTGTCGACTGCAGTAGTGGATGAATGCCGCTACGCATTTACAACATCGTTGGATATGTTCTGTGTTACTTTTAAGTATCCGTTTGCGGATAAGCTTGTGAATGTTATTTTTGTAAGATGCAATTTTTTTTGTTTAAGCCTGTTTCTATGAAGTAATGTTAAATAAGACTGTCAATTACATTAGATATTAGTTGAAAAGCAACAGAATGAGATTTATATGTTTCACGTGTATTCTTGGATTTTACATTTTTATACATTTTTAAAAGATACGTTTTGTTTCAAGTTTCACTTTTTTTTTCAGTTTATTTTTGTAAGTAGCAAGTGTATCAGTGTATTACTAACTATCTATATTCTTTCTGCAAAAGATTAGATTTTACAAATTACATATATACTCGCTGAAAAAAGTAGATATGTGAAAAGTGTGCAGCACAGCATTTATGACATTTTGAAATGAATTTAAATTTCAATCATTTGTTTTGTTTTCCAAATCATGTCATGCTAGTCTACCATGTGTCTTCATTCCCAATGTATATTGTCTAATACTCGTATATTCACCGTGCTCTAATTGTAATTATAATGCACATTGTGTTGCATGATGTTTGCTCATAATTGCGGATTGAAAACGAATTGATAAATTTAATTTCCCGTAGAGACGTTGTGGCTTTTGCTCTTTTTGTATCTTAAATATATACGTAAAGTTTGGTTTATTATGGGAAAATATTTATATAATTATGTTTTTTAGATTGTATGCGCTAGCGTTCTCTTTGTCTCATCTGTGAATGGAACACTACTAATAATCTTAAACTTATTTGGACTTGTAATAAAGAGTAATGAAGTTTATCTTCTGTGTTGTATTACAATGCACCCTTCCAAGTTCAATGTATATCGAAACATTTGTGCATAAGATTTGTTCTGCGACACTTATTTACTACTGTCAGCCCTAAAGTACCATAATGTACATGTATATCATTGGAAATAAAGGCACTACCCATATTTTTCAGTTTATTTTTGTAAGTAGCAAGTGTATCAGTGTATTATTTGAATTGGGTATTTATATTTTTGGATTAATCAGAAAGTAAGCTATGTGGGGTGTGTTGGTTACAGTTGTATATTGCCGCAGTAGATATCCAATACATGTGTTTTTCCAATGATTTGTTTTTTACATAAGAATGTTCAACATGCAATGCGATATACGTTTTTGTGTGACACGAGTTCACCCTTATATTATAGAAAAGAGGGATATTTTAGAAGTTAAATTCAGTAGATATTTGAAACCAAAACTATTTTTTATTTTCCCCTCATGTCCGCATCAGCGAATAGCAGAGGCATTATTTTAGATATTACATATACTGTTAGTTAAGGAAGATAGATGCATATATCATGTGTTCTAATATGTGCGATTAAAAAAAAAAAGAAGCTAGTTTGTGTAAAACTTACACTACGTCTAGCGTGATTTCTGCCTAAAACACAGACCCACCGTGGACAATTTTTCGTCAGCGTGGAAAATCACCGCGATTAAAAGGTGGTTCCATCGCGATAGAATCGCGGTGATAGTGGGTGAGCACCGCGGGCGTTATCGAGAAATCAATCTCACGGTGGACCACTGCGGTCGCGGTGGGTCGCGGTGAAATACAGGTACATGTGAATGAACAAGTACAGTTCGATATTTCAGACCGTATACTATTCGCAAAGTACAAATCGTCTTCTATTAACCGATACTTACCAATTAATATAATCACAGTTTGCAACTTTAATCTTTTTTATTTTGATCTCTTTTTTATTTTGATAATTTATTCCGAAGTTCCATGAGTTTTTCGTTTGATTGGCTGGTAGTGTCATTCGATGTTTGCTTACACAGCAGTTAAACGTGGTTCAGCATATTTTTAAATTACAATAGCAACTTAAACAGCATAAGGTAATGAGGTGAAAAATTGTATATTCAAATATATGTATGTCTGTTTTTTCATTTCAGTTGTTGTTGTTTATGTTCAGAACGGTGTTTTATACATCAGATTTCTCGTATATTAATTTATGTTTTTAATTCATTCTGTTTGATAATGTATACAAAAGTGCTATATTGCAAAGTTACTAGTTTCAATATATAAGATGTATCGGTGATGATTGTTATTCTTAGTATAGGTGAGGCCTGACACTCTGCGATGTAACATTTGACAAATGGGCACAGGTTTCCAGATTTTTTTCCCAAATGCAGTTCCAAGGGTTTTATCTCTGGTTTTTCCTGGGCGAGTCACATTGCACTTTACATTGGAAGGGTCAAATACATACACTGATAACTTTCAGGCATGGAAGATATTATCAGTAAATGCAAAACGGATTAAGATAAAGTAGGCCTAATGTGTTAATAACAGACAGTGTCTTGATTGGAATCAGTTGTAAAGGAAGTGATGACAATACAACTCTTTGGGGGATTTTACCATACCTCAATTTCCATGAAAATGATGGGTCAAAATGCTGGAGCTGGGGTCAAATGAACACCTTGATAGCACAATTTAATACCCTGTTACATATTCCCTCTGTAGGAAAAAACAACTCCTGACATTTTATCAATGCCAAATATATAACAATAATACGTAATATTACTGAGAAACAAGAAATGTCTTTAAAAAAAGACAATCGGCTTTGAAATTAATATTGAGATGTCATTTAAAGATTACCTAAACAGACGGCCAAGATGATCCGTTAGGTGACTTCCCAGATCCCAGATTTTTTGGTCCCCACCAATATTAGGGGACTTATTGGACCCCAGATTTTTCGGACACTATAAGAAAACTTCTCGGACCCAAAAGTTAATTTGAGATAAATTTATAAATTAAATAGAATTATAATGAATATCTATGCCGTTAATAAACCATTAATACAACTTCATGTTTCCACCAGTGATATATGAATAACCAAAATAATTTAGGTTAACATAATTGTTATCCGAATATGTCAAGCCAATTTAACAAATTAACAATGTAAGAAAATAATTTCGGGAATGAATTAAAATTATTATGTATCAGACGAGTCTATATACCGTAAATACTCAGTCATAGATCTATCCACTCATAAGTCGAGGGGTTAAAAAATCGTAAGAAAATTGACAAATTTGTGTATGTTCACTCCAGAAGTTGGGTCAGAAATTTACAATTTTTAGGCAACATGAAATTCGGCGGAACCGAAAATATTTACTATACTGTAGCCAACCGGTCAGACAATGAAAAGACGTAAGAATTTCTATAGAACGTTTATCACGCCCTCAATCTCATTTTAATCGGTAAAGTGCATGTATGTTTTAACACCTTCTTTTAAATGGTTTTCCTCTGTAACCTAGGTGTTATAAACACCCGCATTCATAATGAATTACTACAAATTAATGCCACTGTGAGATGTGTAAAAGATAAAAGAAACACATGGTATTTGATGTTTGTTTAATCCCGATACCAATAACGTAATGGAAATTAATATATACAACACTACACCATAAAACAAATATGATAACGAAGCAGACAGCAAATTGTGTTCAATATAATTATACACAAACACAAAAATTATTAACTGCATTATGACACAGAAAACCTCAACAAAACAAAACGTATATTACATTATAATGTACATGTAATATTTTACATGTATAACAATGTCGGTGTTTCCAGAACAAAAAAAAAAATTCAATCGCAACAATCAACAAAATCGACACAAATTTACCTATAATACAATATCCTTGCTGCTTTGTATTGCAATTAAAATCCGTCGAAACTGGAGTCGCTGTCATTGTTGAACAAAGCAGCAACTTGCTCGTTGGTCAACTCATCACCATACACATAGGAATCGTCATCGTTTGCGTTTGCCAGGCATTTTTACAAATTTCACTATGTCCTGTTTAATTTGTATCCAAATTAAATATTCCAGAAATTACTGTGCACTTAAATCCACACTAGTAATATTCCACAGGCTATAATACTCTAAAAGTACACTTTTAATTCCAATCAAACAATTTGGTCACAGTAATCCACTCTATTACGTTTTAAACTGACTGTCAAAACAATTAAACACGTAGTAACAAATGCGATTTTTATAGCAGTGATTTACATAATCTAGAGGCGGTTAACTCCACCTTCGTGTTCTGAAAACGATCGAAAGGCGGAGCTAAAAACGTTCTGTTACATAATTAGACGATTGCCACTAGAGTAATAAATGCCCGATTGGTTTACCTTGTCATTGGATAATTGCTGTAGACAAAGGAAGCCAATTTAACCAACGCGTTGTGTTATTTATGGCTTGTAATTGACAGCACCTTCAAAGCAATCGGCTACACTTTGATGACGTCAAACTGTTATTTCGAACAGGTTGGGTCTTTCGCGAGATGGGTTCTATTGCCTTTGTGTATGATTTCACAGTTTGAAACATAATTACTCGTAGCAAAATTCGGATATTAAATTAAAAAGGTAATGTTGCAACTGTGATTTTATTAATTTGTAAGCTTGGGAATAATTATTGAATAGAAGATCTTTTGTTTATTATGCTTAAAGAAATTTTGACAACAACAACAAAAAAACACGGTTGCGATTACCGCGATGGTCGATCTTTCTTGAAACAAAAAAATAAACCGCTTCATAAGTCGATGCTATAATTTAAAACGATGTTTGAAAGCAAAAAATCTCGACTTATGAATGAGTATTTACGGTAGTTATTTATAGTACCGGTAATATACCATTCATGTTAGTTATCTAATATAATAATGATTTGAAGTCAAATAAGCATGTACCCTGTGTATCCCAATAAAAAGCAATAGTCAGGGAACATTCAGCGATTTTTGAAATGTTAAGACTTTATTTTTTGATAACGCAAACATAAAAATTCATTAGACTATGACGATTTTAAATTATATCAGTAGAAATATGATATATCAAGGGTTCCTGTGTATAATTAGTATTGCAAATTGTGTAGTCATGCTACGCGAATAACAATTCGACATATTCAGAATCTTCTTTCATAACATTTTATCTATAGAAAATGTTGGATCTTTTTACAGATTAAATAACATCTACTGGACAAGTTGATAGAAAGATGCAATTATAAATAATCGTTAATAAATTGTAACCACAATTTTAAATCAAATTAACAGTAAGTTTATAATATACATTCCACATTTATTGAAATTTTTAGGTTTATGATTCTCTGAACGCTATTATTTATGCATGTAGGAGTATATTAACACAGCTATACAGCCGTTGCTAGCTACGAGCGCTATTTTTAGAATGCCACTACTTTTTGTGGAATGCGATGAACTCGCTAGAATCAATGGGCTACTTGGAACGGCAACTCTGTGAGTGAGATTTATGCATGGGAACATTGCACAATTGCTATTTATAGAGCGTAACGCTTATATAAATGTAGGCTAAACAAAATAGTTATTTCGTTACGTGAATGAATATATCATTCTGTTTATGGCATACAATGAGAAAATACGTTCAAAATTAGCCTCAGTTCTAGAGTATACGCGAGCATATGTTTATAACTTCATTTTAACTGCTTATGTAAACAATTATTTAAACTTTTATTCCCCAAAAGTATGCAACAGTTATTGGTATACGTTAAACCATTGTTTGACCCTAGAATTAGAAAATTTGCCCAATTCTATTGGCATTCAATTTTCCCGCTGCATAATTATCGCAAGAAAATCTGGGTCAAAAGTGATCTTAGACAGCTACGCCAAAAAAAAACCATGCACGTAATTTACTGCAACAAGTTAATTCTCACAGTACACGTTCCACTGGAGTAGTGTAATGCTCTACAGACAGTGTGGGAGAAGTTACTCAGCTGTGACCTTACTATGAATGAATCAGCTGATCTACTGACCTAGAAACTGACCAGCTGTAGTAAACAATAGTAGACTTAAAAACACATTGACTGAAAAATGTAAACATACATGAGATGAAAATAAAAATTAACTTTGCTCAGGCTTGCATTTAATTAAACAATTTCGTTATGTTTAATATTAACCTGGAAATGCAATATTAAGTTAAAAACACACTAAAATAATATAAAATATCTGTGATAGATTCACTAGACATGGATATGTTATATGTTTCTCTTCACCTGTACAAAAATCTATAATAATGAACTTAAACATAATAAATGTGAACATCCTTTTTAAATTCATTATTAATGTCACTAGCATAAATGGGCATAACCCACTGTCCATATCTATCTGGAGGTTTTCTGTGCCTTTGGGGCTGGCCAACAAGTTCTGATTGTAATGTTGGTTGCAGTGTAGGCTGTGATGTAGCCTGAGATGTATGCTGTGGTGTAGCCTGAGATGTAGGCTGTGATGCAGCCTGAGATGTATGCTGTGGTGTAGGCTGAGATGTAGCCTGAGATGTATGCTGTGGTGTAGGCTGTGATGTAGCCTGAGATGTATGCTGTGGTGTAGGCTGAGATGTAGGCTGTGATGTAGGTTGAGAATAAAACTGAGAATTAATGTTGGTTGCGGTGTAGGCTGTGATGTAGCCTGAGATGTATGCTGTGGTGTAGGCTGTGATGTAGCCTGAGATGTATGCTGTGGTGTAGGCTGAGAATCAAACTGAGAATTAGACTGTTCACCAGCAAATGACTGAACATGTGAGTTAGCACTTGAGATTGTGGAACTCTGATCCAAGATAGGAATAGAGGAATTGTTTGCTTGCTCAGACAGAAAACTACCAGACATGTCAACTGATGGCGACTGAGTTATTGTAGTTTGGGACTCGGTATCAGCCAAGTTGGGATTTGCATTAACAACCAGTCTGTTGGAACTTTGCCTTGTCACTGGATGACCGGGTACATATCCAACTCTACTTTGTGGAATTACATAGGGTTCCGACTGAATTAACAGAATCATCACTGTCGGATGTATCCCCATGATTGGATTTTGACTAGGATCTGGTTGTCCTTTAAGGACTTTGGGCTTTTTGTTAGTGTTGTGATGTTGGATTAACACTAGGCAGTGAGGATATTGGCAACAATAAATTCATGTGCAAGGTTTTTACTGGTCCAATTCCATCTTAACGCTTTACCCTGTATACAGAAATTTCTGGATTTGGGATATCCAAATTGTATACGGTTGATGTTCCCTGTGGTCAGCAAGTTTATGTTTACCCAAAATGAGTTTGACAGACCAAAACCCTGTCACTGACATCCAAACTGGAAACACTGGCCTTGCGGTCATATAGTGCTTTATTACGTGCACCCTGCTTCGCTGAGGCCTCAGCAGCTAGCCTGTGGGCTTGCTGCAAGCGAGATTGCAGTTTCTGCACATAACCAGCAGGATCTGGGTGTCCTTCGTTCCCTGGTTCGGTACCCAAAAATGTGTCGATGGCTAGCCTAGGATTTAACCCAAACATTAAGTAATGTGGGGAATATCCTGTACCCGCACTTTTCGTAGCATTGTATGCTTGGACTTGGGGACCGGCAAAGGACTTCCAATCATGTCATGTTCGGGATTTGGAGTCCCTAGCATTTTTAATAGGGTTTGGTTAAACCTTTCAGCAGGATTACCCATTGGATGATATGGGGTTTTTCAACTCCTGCAATTTTACATAGCGCTTGTATGACCTTACTCTCAACATTTCTTCCCTGATCACTGTGTAGGCGTTCACGGAAAGAGTAATACATGATGAAATGGTCATACAGAGCTTGTTTGAGCTGTCTGGTTCTTGCATGGAACAGCTTGCGCATACATAGTAAAATGATCACTAGGACGTGTTCATAGCCTCCCTTTGACTGTTCCAGTAAAAGGAAGTCCATGCACACAAGTTCTGTTGGTTTTGTAGTGGTGATGTTAACCAGACCAGCTGACTGTGATGGGTGTTTCCTTAGGATTCACCTATCAGAGTTCTGTATTTTGGACTCTTATGTCTTTTTCAAGACCAGGCCAGTAAAATCTTTGTGTGGCTAACCATAAAGATTTTTCTTTACCGGGGTATCCGACATCATCGTGGACCCCTTTGAGCGCTTGTTGTTGATAGCTGCTTGGTAAAGCCAGTTGTTTGACTGATTGGCCATCTAAAGTAGTGGTTCCGTTCAGCACATTGTCCTTAATTGTGAGGCCTTTCCATTCTCTTAATAATTGCTGTACCTCAAGTGGTTCCTTGTGGAGTGCTTCCTCCCTGGGGCGGGAACCACTCTTTAGTAGGTCAATCACGCGAACCAATGTTTTGTCTTGAGCTTGAGCCTGCCTCCAGTTGGTCCTTTGGTCAGTGGGCAATTGAGACCTGGTCTCTTCTGCAGAAAGAGGACAGGTATCAATGGCCACTTAGTCTGCGAGTGGCACAGTCACTTGGAATGCCATGCAGATGGCTTGGACCATATCTGTACTTGTTGAGCTTGCCTGGCTTGTGTTTTATTTCAAATTCATATGTACTCAATGCTGCCAGCCAACGGTGACCCGTAGCATAGAGTTTGGCTGTACTTGTGACATAGGTCAATGGGTTATTGTCTGTGCGGACAATAAACTTGTTACCGAAAAGGTAATCATGGAACTTTTCGGTAACCGCCCATTTCAGTGCCAGAAACTCCAGCTTATGTGCTGGGTACCTCCTTTTGGATGGCCTCAGCCCACGGCTGGCATAGGCATTGACCTTGCTCACCCCATCCTGCACCTGGTACAAGACAGCACAGTGGCCTGAGCCTGATCCATCAGTGTGCAAGACAAAGGGTTGGTCGTTTTGGGCATATGCCAGCACTGGGGAGGACGTTAGTTTCTGTTTTATGGTTCAGAAGGCTTGTTCTTGGGTTTCACCCCAAGACCAAGGAACTGGTTTGGTTTTGGCCAGTGGTGGTGTGGCCTTTAAGCAGCTCATTTAGTGGTTCCACTATCTGAGCATAGTGCTCAACATATCTCCTGTAGAAGCCTGCAAAACCAAGGAATTGCCTAAGCTCCTTGATGTTTGTAGGTGAAGGCCAATTGGTGACTGCACTGGTCTTTTCGGGGTCAGTAGAGATGCCATCTTTATTGATCACATGACCCAAGTACACAATAGAGGGCATGAAAAGGTCGCAGTTGGATGGTTTAAGTTTAAGGCCATTCTATGCCAGATGAGAAAAAACAGATTGGAGCCGATCAGTGTGCTCATCATGTGACTTCGATAACACCAGAATATCGTCACGGAATATGAGGCATTCCTTGAGATGTAAATCGCCCATGCACTGTTCCATAAGGTGCTGAAAAAAAAAGTAGAAGGTGCATTGCATAAACCTAACCCCATCGGATTCCACTCATAAAAACCTAAATTTCCAACAGAAAAAGCGGTTTTAGGTTTGTCTTCCTCGATCAGGACATTCCAGTAACCTGACCGAAGGTCAAGTTTAGAAAGTAAAGTGGCTCCAGAGAGGCTGTCCACTATATCATCAAACCTGGGTAGGTTATATACATCCTTACGTGTTTTGGCATTCAGCTGTCTCCAATCTATGCAGAAACGAAGGGAACCATCACGCTTTCTGACTATAACAACATTTGAGCTAAAAGGAGACTCAGACTCTCTTATAACATCAGCAGTTAACATCTCTCTGATGTGCTGTCTGACCTCTTCATATATACCAGGAGGTATTCGTCTATATGACTGTTTAAACGGTGTAGGGTCTTCTATCACGATTTTATGTTTTAGAAGATTGGTACAGCCTATGTCAGTATAGGACCTGTAGAAAAGACATGGGACCAGTTGCCCAATACTTGTTTACCCTAAGAATTTCATCAGGGGTAAGATTGGAAGTATCTATTTTTACACCAAGGTCATTTGTAGAGCTTTTCTGCTCCTGATTAAGCTGAAATGAAGAGGACAGATTATCAACAACCTATTATCAGTCTCTATAGTAACCAGACACGATTTTATCGTGGAGAAGTACAGATTGATCGGTGTCAGTAATATAACACAGTCAACAAACTACAGCCAAAACACACCAATTATTGATCAATAGTGACACGACTGGGGTCGTTCATGTAGGTTCGCACCTACGGAGCATTTGAGACATAAAATGCGTGTATTGTGTATTGAAATCAGGGGATTATCACGATTTTTATAGTGACTGGATAAATCAAGAAAACTGATTGGACCGATTACCGGTCATTTCAATCGGTCTTTTTTAAACCCAATCGGTCTCAGACTGGCAAAACCGAAAATAATATGATCCCTGCTCCACAGCCCTAATTTCCCTTATCAACTGCTTAAAAGACAGTACTGTGTAAAACACATGTGCCGAGTCTGGGACTTAAGTTTCTCAGAGAGGAGTGAAGTCCAGAACTTACAATGGAGCATTTCATTTCTGGCATCAGAGTTTATATTTATTGATTCAGATGAATTTGAAAGGATGTACTCTAAACGACATGCAAAGGCTGTTACTGTCTCATCTCAATGCTGAGAAGCATTAAAAAATTCTTGTAGAACATTATTCTTATCAAAGGTTGTACCGAACAATGATTTAAATTTAAACCAAATAGTGTCTAATGATGCATTTTCACCTGCTGAGATCAGTGTTTGGCGGACCAGCCCTCGGTGAACGTTTAACTGCTTGTAAGACATGGGATGATGACAAATTCTTATCTGTCGTAAGACACTTTTCCTCAAACAACCATTCCTTTAAAGAAACTTCACCTTTAGGACAGGGTTCCTCACACGGAAAGAAAGGCAACTTTGGTACATTACCATAAACAGGTGGAACTTCAACACCATAAACAGCTGGAACTTCAACATGAGACATGTTCTACTGACTAACATAAGCCTGCCCAAGAGGGACTGGCTGCTCAAACTTAAATGTTTTGCGAACAGCAGATGGTTTTTCCTGTACATTAAAGAAGGCAAAAGGAATTGAGGACACAGGAGCACTCTTTACACTGTCTGGCTTTGAATCAGGTTTAAGGATCTTATAACCAGAAGCAATCAACTTTTCAATCATATCATGTTCAGACATTTCAACAACAACTACATTCCCCCCTTTAGCACCCTCAGATTCACTTTCAATATCTGACATTTTAATTTACAGTCAAAACTGCTCAATAAAAATATCAAATTGTTTAATTATGAAAAAATTCACACTCTTACGAATATCACTCTCACAATTAAAATTTTGCAGTATTGCTTAATTTAGAAAGAAGTACTAATAAAGTAATTACAACAGCAATAAAATTCAGATTATCAAAACTGTTATAATATATCAATTTACCTTGTAAAAACTACAATTACTACTTAGTATAGTTTGAATATATACTTACAAATACTATTTAATTCAAAAACAATTAAATTCAAACAATATAATACGCAAACCTTTGAAAATTAATTAAAATTTCACTGTTTACAATATTTTAACAACAACCATGTGAACTACTCAAAAACCAGTCACGTCATAGGTCAGAAAAGGTAATGTTATGAACAATTTGCTATATGAACAAAATCAAAATGTAGAGCAAAACAGACAAAAATTTACTATAATATTTATCTCTTGGAAACAGGTACTTACAATATTCCTTTCTAAAATCCTTTTAAAATCCAATTCTAACACTTTAATTAAAAAACTATAAAAATAATCACAATTTCGTCCATTTACTAGTTCAGTTCGCACAATTCAGGTTCACTGCGTCACTCCCGTGGAAGATGTACGGTTGTGGATCTGCGGTTCTGGTGTAGTCAAACTTCACGATGTTTAAAATCAATAGGTATTTGGAAAATACCTAGAAAAGTTAACTGCACTTTGAAAAAGTGTCGACGTTTAGAAAAGAATTGACCAGCAAGTTGATCAATGTAGTTCATACATCATCAGGTACGACATGTTCCACACGATCATCAACATCAGTCGGTAACTCTGACGTTCTCCACTTGAACCTACGACCTGTATGATGCCTTCTGTCGGACCGGTTCAAGCACTGGTTCGTGCTTGTAAGTCTGGTGCAGCCACCAGAATGGTACCGTACGGCCACCACAAGACGGGCATCAAGCTGCAGACGAGGGTTACAGCGACTCGCTCCAACGTTAGCAACTCGCCAAGCTGTCAGGTCTGCCCACGAGTTGTTGAACCTTCAGATCGCGGTGCAGGCTTTGTTAGGCTCTCTAACCATCAAACACGTTGGGCGCCATTTGTAGCGGATCTGGTTATCGAAGAATCTAGCCAGTCAGGTTCTTTATTTTATATATGATCAATGATTATGTAACAATGTTTCAGATCAATGCAAAAATAAAAAAGTATGAAATAAAACCTAAAAAATACAATTATTACGAAGTTATAATAATACAACAATACAATATTATTAAAATGACTCACCAGGAACCCAGTATATTCTTCTATAAAGATGTTAAATAAATAATGCATAGGGCATAAACTACGTATTCAAATATTCGTATAACTATTCAAATAACTCTGGTAAAGTTATATTATCACTTTATTTTCCAAAAGCCAAGAGTGTTCTGATACAAAATAACCAATGAATTAGTCCACTGGACAATCAATCAATTTGTGTTCAAAATAAAAAGCATGGAATGCATGTAAAAACAGTTCACTCATACACATTCTTTCACGCTGACCATCTCTCATACACTAATTGGACATTTGCTAAAAACCAAGATTACAGTATTACAATCAGTATAGCACAATTGAACACCCTGCTACATGATTACAGTATTACAATCAGTATAGCACAATTGAATACCCTGCTACATGATTACAGTATTACAATCAGTATAGCACAATTGAATACCCTGCTACATGATTACAGTATTACAATCAGTATAGCACAATTGAACACCCTGCTACATGATTACAGTATTACAATCAGTATAGCACAATTGAATACCCTGCTACATGATTACAGTATTACAATCAGTATAGCACAATTGAATACCCTGCTACATGATTACAGTATTACAATCAGTATAGCACAATTGAATACCCTGCTACATGATTACAGTATTACAATCAGTATAGCACAATTGAATACCCTGCTACATGATTACAGTATTACAATCAGTATAGCACAATTGAATACCCTGCTACATGATTACAGTATTACAATCAGTATAGCACAATTGAATACCCTGCTACATGATTACAGTATTTTAAAATTAAAACTCAAAGCTTTATACACGTGCTTTAATAACCAGATATAAAATGCTATAACAGGATATAAAATGCTATAACAGGATATAAAATGATTCCAGAACAAATTTTGTATACCGTATTAGTTTCCTACCCCTTTCCTCTGGCTGGTTTTGTTATTACAGTTATTTGTCACAGATAGTATGTACACTGATCATAGAAAATGATTCACAGGTTACATGTTCTTTCACTATTGTAACATTTTATTGGTATTTTGGTTCCACTGCTCGCTTGCTCATCATATTTTGGAATTTAAGAATATTAATCATTATATAATACATTTATATAGGTTAATGTTGTTGCATGTCAAGTGTTAAAAAAGTCCCTATATTGTAATATGGTAGTAAAATCTTTATTGTGATGAAAAAATTCGTTATGAAACAAAACATGTATTTCATTTTGATATCGTCTTTCTTTTAGCCACCAATGACAGCTATTTATTTTGTAGTCACTAAACTGTCTTTGGGGAAATTATACAGGTTTTTTCGGCGTAGCTGTCTAAGATCACTTTTGACCTAGATTTCTTGCGATAATTATGCAGCGGGAAAATTGAATACAAAATAGAATTGGGCAAATTTTCTAATTTTAGGGAATGCAAACTTCAAACAATGGTTTAAGGTATACCAATAACTGTTGCATACTTTTGGGGATACAAAATTTACATAATTGTTTACCTAAGCAGTTAAATTAAAGTTATAAACATATCTTCGACATACACTCTAGAAATGATCATAATTATGAACAATTTTACTCATTGTTTGTCATGATCAGAATGATATATTCATTCACATAATGAAATAATTATATTGTTTAGCCTACATAATCGGCGTACTTTATAAATAGCAATTACAATGCTACAAATCACGGGGTCGACAGTCGGTCACAACGTACAATGAGGCCTGTTGAGCTCGCAAGCACAAAATATAAAGTGGTAAATTTCTGGATTTTTTCTGATAAATAAGCAAATCAAATATTAGCCAATTTGATTGAGCTTATATTTCCTATTATTTTATCATTGTGTAAAATATTATTGTACGCTGTAACCGACTGTCATCCCCGTGAATTAATTCTAGCGAGTACAACTCCAGCAGGAGAAGCATTCTAAAAATAGCGCTCGGTAAAGCTGTGTTTATACACACGCATCAATTAGCGTCTGGAGAATTCTAAACCTGATAATTGCAATAAATGGGGAATTCATAAACTCACTGCTCATTCATTCCCCGCTATCATTTTCTTACAATGTTTATTTGTTAAATTTGCCTGACAAATTCATGTATCAATTATGTTTACGTAAATTACTAGTATTTAGCTTTATCATGTATCACTGGTTAAAACATGGGGCAGTATATGATCGGTTTATTCACTGTATAGATATTAATAATTATTGAGTTTATCTCAAATTAATTTTGGGGGCCGATACGTTTTCTTATAGTGTCAGAAAAATATAGTGTCCGAGAAGTCTCCTTAGTAGGGACCGAAAAATCTGGGGTCTGAGAAGTCTCCTTAGTAGGGATCGAAAAATATGGGGTCCGTAAAGTCACAGTTTGGTCCTCTTGTATTATATTTAGAGCAAAAAAATGACATCTCAATATTAATTTCTACGCCGATTGTCTTTTTTAAAGACATTTTTTGTTTAAACTTTGTATAACTGGCCAAATATAGGTGCATTTTCTCAAGCTTAAAGGGACTACGTCATCGAAAAGGGCCCCAGTGGGGCAATTTCTTTAAAAAATCTGAAATTTAGATGTTAATACTGGCATATAATACCGGTTAAAACTGGGTATTTATAATGGGAAAAGAGTTTGCGCATTCTGAGATAAAAATCTATTTATAATATGGGTTTTGTTTGTTTGGCCCTTTTCCTGTTTATATTTTGACACCAGAAGTGGGAGCATTTTATATAACCATAGTTTACACACAACTCCTTACCAAGCATGATAGCACAGTTGGTTAAATCGCTTTATATTGTCATTTCTTCGTATGGCTTCCAAGTCGTGAGTTCGATACCCACTTGGGGTTTTAATTTTTTTAGGCATTTTTGCTAATTTGTTTTTCTGAAATATCTTATTGTGTATCAATCGTTTTTTATTTATTTAATGCACATGTCTTAGTATAACGCATGACTATCATATACAATAATGTATAGTGCAATAGGAAACCAATGAAAAATCTTAAAATTCTCAAATTTAATTATTGATTTTTCTGACAAAGTAATGCATTTCTGAAAGATTTTGATGCATAATTTGCAATATAATTCATTAATATCTAGCATAGTCATAGAGCATACTGTAATAAAGACAAGTTCTAATATTGACTTATGTTCAACTTAAGTTAAGAATGGCTTAAGAATCTTTATAAATATGGGCCCTGGATTTATTGTTAGCCTGGGCCCCATCCCTAGCTGCTGAAAAAAGCCCTACACCTCGTATATTCCAGCGCAAGTTTGTTCATGCTTTACATACTAGCGCAGCACATGTTTTTATTTGAAATGTTTGCAATATAAACCAAGGCGTCTTATAATGTTATTAATTAGTTGAATTCATATTGGCCTCGTTATTGGGCTGAAGACAGCCACATTGGCCTGAGGCTGTCAGCCGAAGGCTGATACGGCTGTCTGAAGCCCAATAACAAGGCCAATATGAATTCAACTAATTAGTAACAATTTTATTAATTAACTTTATAATATTATGCAGCATATTTTGGTTTTAATAGTATCAAAAATATTGCTTCGATATAATTAGAAATAGTATGCAGCATCTGTCAGTTTTAATAGTAGAAGTTAGATCTATCATAACTATTGTTTCCATATATATAGAATGTAACAACGCCAGCATAAATTATTAACAATAACACTGTATTATGTGAAGTTAGAATAATACATCAAACATAGAATGGACATGATTTTTGTTATTTTTTCACAGAAAACTGAGAATTTCATGTTGTTCGTGTATGTTTGTTATATTCTGTCAGTAGTTTTTGGTATAATTAGCATTTTTCCATGACTTTCATTAAAACTGATTGTGTCTTTGATCATTTTTACTGTATTTATAAACTGTGTTCATGCACGCAGTTTTTGTGTGAAAATTTTGTAAATGCATACAAGTTAACAGTTTTGTGGTAAAATCAATTTTACAGATGCAGTTATATATGCAGGTGTCTATTGCACTAATTACTCTGCAAAATTCTTAAATTACAAATGGTAAACTGCATATAAAACATTGCTGTAATAAAACAGTTTATTCTATGTTTGACGTCTTATTCCAACTTCACATAATAGTGAGTGACAATGTTTTTATTCTTTTAAATGTGTATTGTGAAATATAACAACCAAACAGTACATAAAAGAATTGCTAAGTTTTTTTTTAACAGAGAAAGTCGCAAAAGGTTTAACACCACCTATCGATATGCACTGTCATCGGCCCGAGTTGGCAAACCTGTCAGAATTCACCAACACATTCTTTACCCATTCTTAGACTTAAGAATAAAGAATAGACTCTGACTCCAGAAAATATACTTTTAAAAGTCCAATTCACCAAATCATTTTGTAAAAGGATATTCTTAAAAAGTCCCAGTATGCTCCAGCGTATGCTTAAGAAATTCTTGAAAAGTTGGAGACGAGTCATGACGACTAGATGTGGAATAAAATGAATCATTTACTAAAAAAAATTTCAAATTCCTTACGTTTAGCCTTCCACCAGCCTCTTTTTAGCCGAATCCTCTCTTGTCATTGTCAAGATGAAGTCGGCGAGTTGACAGAGCAAACGCTCAGCTAACTCGCCGATTCCCTTCCCTTTCTGAGGTGGATGCAAACCAATTTTAATCCAAATAATTTCATCATCTTTATATAAACAAATGCTAAATTGAAGAATACTTCAAGGGATGTAAATCTGTGTTTTCATGGTCGACGTCATCAGAATTTGATGATTCGTCACTCGGTAGACTTGGTCCAATACATTAAAAAGTACTAATGTTGCCCAAGCTCACTTTATTTTGTGGGAGTGCTACATGTGGAAACTTTATTAAAAAATACAAAGCGCAAAGTTAATTATGCTGAGCGTTTTCAAAAACTTGACATCTCGTATAAGGCCGAGCTAATCCTGAATCCTGATTGGCTGAATCTCGTATTGGCCACGTGTTTCCATATTGGTCACGTTTTTTTCCGTATTGGTCGAGTTTTGTTTATTTATTGGCGCGTTTTACATTGTACCAAGCGAACAAACTGACCAGATTCTCGTTTAATATTATAAAGTCAATTAATAAACATGTATAATAATCTCTATGAGCTTTGGAATCATTATTTGCAGCCTCAATGGAATGAACTAGGAAACAATCAGTTACTTAATACAAAAAAAAAATGCTAAAGAAATGAAGGATCGTACACATATTTTCATTGTGTATGTTTTTTTAAATTGTAAAGTTCTACAAGCATTCTTTTTACAGTGCCTTTGGTCATATGTTTGGACCATTCGTGCTATTAAAGACTTATAGTATAACAGCTCGTCACTGACAGCCAATATGATAACTTACTCCTGACAGAAACCATTGAATCCCAAGACAGACCTTTGGCAGAAAGTGTGATATACATCAAACATATTTTTTTCCATACAGGGCTTGCATTAAGGTTCATTTTCAGGAAGTTCTGACTTCCAGTTTTATTTTTGGAAGTCCCATTTTAAACTGACTCCCAGAGTGTGTTTTTTTTAGAAGTCCCATGCAAAAAAATGGGAAGTCCTGATAATATAATAATAGTAATAATAATAATAATAATAATGTCCAAATGAAGATATTATTGACAACTAAAACGGTAAGTAAATTGCATTTGCTTTACAGTGTCAGTTATGTTATTTAAGTTGATATGCAATTATGAACATGTGTGTAAGCTTACTGATGTGTAGATACATGTATACAACATCGATTGGTCGATAGCTCACGTCAATGCAAAGGATACATAACTCTGTGTTTAACAGGGGATTGATTACGGCTGAGGACTGTATGGAACATGTCAGATTTTCGGCGAGCGTTTATCTGTGGCCCTGATTGTGGTCGGAATAGCATGACATGGATGTCATGGGGTTTAATTTTTGGCGTCTGATCAAAGTAAGGGAAGTCCACTTTACTAACGGGGTGATGCTTTTTAGTGTACAATACTGATTTTAAGACGTATGCCCATTAGTGCAAGCCCTGTCCATGATGCATACTTTCATGCCATAAAATTATCACACAGTTATGCATTTTCTTGGGTTAAGCTTATTTTATGCATTAAACTATTTACTGCATCAATATATATTTTGACATTGCATGTGTGACTGTGAGGCAAGGTTTAAGTACAAGTAATTTATTTAAGTTTACCACACTGTCAAGTGTCTGTCGTCATTGTCATGGGACTCAGTAACGATGCGTTATTCTGATTCACTTTTTGATATGAGAAGTTTACAGCACTTACCCTAGTAGACAATTTTACAAGAATCTAAGCCCGCTAACCAAACTTCACCAAAGTTTTTTTTTTTTTGGGGGGGGGGGGAATTCAGAAATGACACAACTTATTGGTTATGCACAGTAACATGACAGTCTGTGAAATTTAGTGATTGATATCTTTGCATGTAAACTGCCTTGTACATATTTCTTGAAAATAAACTAATGAACTGATGCAAAACCAAAGGTAGTACCTATGCTAAATAATTTATTATAATACATTTTGTATTTTTAAAGCAACTTTTATCAGAAATTACTGGTATTTTTGTCTTAATAAAATATTAATAATTATTAATTATTTATATAATTATTAATTTCGTGTTTAAAGATTGTATTAAGTTATTAATGTAATACTTTACAAGCCAGAATGAAGCTGTCCATTTAGTTGCAATATAAAAAGGAAAGAACAACTAGACATGTGTCCGTAGGACATGGATGCCCCCACATTCCGTCACAATACTATGCTGATGTCAGAAAAAATGCACCAAAATACACAGGTGCACAAATTCACATGCTGATTAATATGTTTAGAAAGTTTCATCACAGTAGCAGTAATACTTTTTGACATATGCGCGACACAAGTCCAAAAATATCATTTTTTATAAAAAAAGGGCCGTAATTCTGCTGATGTCGAAAAACAGCACCAAAGTACCCAGGTGCACAAGTTCACATGCTGATTAATATGTTTATAAAGTTTCATTACTCTAGCAGTAATACTTTTTGAGTTATGCGCGACTTAAGTCCACAATTTCATTTTTTTGCTAAAAAAAAGGGCCATAACTCTGCTGATGTCGGAAAAAACTGCACTAAAGTACCCAGTGAAAAAGTTCACATGCTGATTATTATGTTTATAAAGTTTAATCACTGTAGCAGTAGTACATTTGAGTTACACGCGACACAAGTCCAAAAAATGTCATTTTTTGCTTAGAAAAGGGCCATAACTCAGCGGATGTCACAAACAACTGCACCAAAATACCCAGGTGCACAAGCCCCAATGCAGATGATTATGCATGGGTCCATGAATTTCTTTTGAATGCAGACTGTATACACCTAACCAGCCTTTTTCCCCGGGAAAAAATATTTGGACAACATTTTCACAATATCTAGTTATTGGATTGGAATAGCAGCGTTCTGCAAGTGTAAGTTGTTGTGGATAATAATACACATGTCAAGCATATAACCAATAGCATCAATAAATTAGCACCCCTTGTTGGCCAGAGTGCAATAACTGCATTGAACTGTCAGTGTATAGGATCATGTATGCTGTAGAATACTGTTGGACTTAGTGAACCTGTTGTTGGATTTAATAAGTTCATGGTAAATACATGTAGTGAATAACGTTAATAATTTCATGTCATTATTGGAATGCTTTAAGGAATTGTTGGTGTATTATTAGTATATATTTAATAATGTTCAATTTCTTGTCCATTTTCATGTGACTGTCTGGCTGTATAATTCTATGTTATTTTGGGGAGATTGTTGACGTACATTTGGCTGCAACAAACTCTTTAAAAATGCACAATTCACCAACTTTTTGCACTTGTTATTACAGGTGGAAAATACTGAAACATTGCAAACATTTGCCTTCATAACCTGGAACCCAAATAATATTTGAATAACAAATTCCAGTAATACATGATATAAATATCACACCTTATGGAAGGTGATACAACATATGTGGAGTGTCATGGGAAAACCGGGCTTAATGCATGTGCGTAAAGTTTCCGCTTTTATGGTATTTTCAGTTTCAAGGAAGTCTCTTCTAAACATAAATCCACTGTAGGCGGAAAGTGCCGTCCCGGATTAGCCTGTGCATACTTATCCGGGACGACACTTTACGCACATGCATTAAGACCGGTTTTCCCACGACGTGCCTCATGTTGTCAACCTCAGAATGGTAATGTCAAGTTAGGCTGAGGTTGACATTACCATTTCAAGGGTTGACAATATGTTGTGTCTCTCTCTATGGGGTGTAATATTTTTTTTATTGTACCAAACAATAAAAACGAGGGAACACATGCATCTTATGCACTTCAGCCAGTTTTTGCCACGGGACAGGTTTCTCTGTCCATTTCTCCTGTAAGTAATCACTGGGTATTACATTTTAACTTTAATTTTCAAGTTTTGTCAAGTTTTTGTTATAGTAGTTGTTACTGTTAAAATTTTGTCAACTGCTTCAATAAACCATTTACATATTAATAATGTCTAATACATTTACAATGTAATGTTAGAAATTGGGATCCTTGAGCAAGCACAGGTCATGCAAGGTTTGTACTTTGTAATGTTTAATTGACACATATAAAGAAATTGATATGGGAGGAAGTGGTCTTCTCTTTCTTGTGAGAATGTACTTGTATAACAAGTATACATGTAACAATGTAAGGCCTTCTAAAAGTGGCATTTATTTTTAGCGCCTCTGGAGTTTTGTTTGTCGGTTTAAAGAAAACAAGAATGTCATGTTTTGCAATCGGCCACTTCAGCTGCTTCAGAGGAAATTAAAATTACCTGTGGACAACAGTTTATGCACATGCATTAAGCCCAGTTTTTCCACAACACGCCTCATTTATAGAAACGAAAATTCCACTATGGCTGAAAACGCAGTTTGAATTTCCACGTAAATGTAGTAATATTATTTCAGTGTTCAATAAATTAAGTAAAGTTAAATACAGTTGTGAATATTTATTACATTCATTATTGCCTATGGTTATAAATTACGGGCTGCAGCATTAACTTTTATTAAAAGTATTGATCCATGATGTCAGCTGTTGACATTTTGATAGCATCTTAGAAGTTTATATTCAGAATCTGAGTAGCAGAATAATAGTGCTGATAACAAGACCAGTTTAGCCTAATATTATGATTACAGTACAGGTACATATCAGGATGAGGTTAGATACAAATTACCACAAGTTTAGTAAGATTATTGTGTGTTTGTTATGTAGCTTATCAGACATCTGGTCCTGTTTGCATTGTTTATCAATAAGATTAATCCACTGTATTTGAGTGTTGTAAATCCTAACGGACTTGAAGCAGTCTTCTCCTTGACTATTAATGCTGGCAATAACAATCATACTTTGGCTGCACAGTTTGGAATGCTTCATTCTATTTGTATGTATCAGATCTATGCTGTCATGTCATACTTAAGATATCAGTTATAGTACTTGCAGGAATACACTAACAGCATACTGTTTTTCTGAATCGTTTGTTGTGTTTTTGCGCTAACCAGAGAGTGGTTACTGCAATAGCTTTGTGAAGTACAAATGTAGGTCACATTTTTTTGCTCTTGTATTATTTCATAGTGTATGTCTGTCATACTGATTAGGTCATGTTTACACCTGATCAGCTGGTTAGGTATACAACCTACATGTTTATGTTACATTAAACCATTTTTACTTGTTACGTATGCAAGCTTACTTTGTATGTGCCAGTTTACTGGATTAATTAAATTGAAAACTGTTAAAGGAGAGAAATACTTCTGTTTATCATATGCTTTTCAGTGAAATATCGAATTTTATTAGTGAAATAAAATTTTATATTTTCACTGTTGGAGCTGTGAAAATATAAGATTTTATATGTTCACTGCAGTGAAAATATAACATAAAACGGACTATTTTTCCATAAATATAATAATTTTGGTGTAAGATCGTATTTTATTTCACTCGTGATCATGGAAAATAGATGTTTTCACCCGTGGCTGCGCCACTCGTGAAAATATCATTTTCTATGAACACTCGTGAAATAAATTACGATCTTACACCGAAATCAACAAATATCCTCTATCAATTTGTTTAAAGTTCTGTTAAAGGATTATTTGTTATTTTTGCTTCAGATGTGAGCCTTACAAAGAAAATTGTACCTAGCTTGGATGAATCATTTGATAAAATATACTGAAAAGTTTTGTGAGGTAAGTGCATTTTGTAGTATTTTATAGCAGTTATTGAAACCCAGTTAAAATGTTTAAAATGTCCAAGGGGTGACAAGTTATTTATGAAAACAATTTACAATGGATTATATTTGAAGTAAAACACTGGTATGATGTCTTTGTTAAAGGTCCATTGAATGTATTCTAAGCTCTAACGACTATCAAACTTTTGCATACTAATGAGATATTGGAGCTCAACAGGGGTGTATCTGGCCGTGTTTTGAGTTTACGTACAGTTATAAAATACGGGTTGTTATTTTTGTGTCGCCTCAACGTTCAGAAAATATCTATGTGGAGTAATGCATTTACATACGTATTTACATTTATTGCTTTACATAAAATAAAGTGTCCATTTGAATTTACTGACTGCAAAATAAAATATAAAACCTTCCGATTTAAGCACTTATTATACCCTAGTAAACTGCATGTACTGCAGTATATTAAGATAAGTATCGTGTGGCAGGATAAGGCTAAGCTGGAAAGTACGTCTTCTTGTGCATTTGGCGTTGTTTCAACAGTTGTGATATGTTAATATGTACTTGCACAATACATTAAAACAAACAATACGAACATCGCCAAAACCAGCGGCTCCTTTGGACGTAGTAAAAGCGTGTCTGGAAGAACCGTTCCATGTGCTTATCAACAAAGATTCAAAGGTACAGAGCTGCAGTTGGGTTCTGTACTTAAAATAAGTGCAGCTTCTGAAACGATTCCATCAACGATGCCTCCGAGCCAACATGGGTATCAAGTTGCGTGACTATGTGACAAACCCAGAAGTCTTCGAGCCAACATCCCCAGCATCGACGCCATGCTTCTGACCAAACAGCTCCGCTGGGCTGGAAACCTGTCACGTATGGAGTACACATTAATGCCCAAAGCTGTGTTCTATTGAAGGCTAAGCTAGAGCAAACATGAGAGACGCACCCCACGGAAGCCCTTCAATGATCAGCTGAAGCGCCAACTCAGTGTAGCTGGCATCGCAGAGAATGACTGGGAAAACATGTCAAAAGACAGAAGCAGATAGAAGACTGTCACAAAGCAAGGTGCTACGATATTTGAGAAAGCCAGGAGAGAAGCTGCTGAGGCCATGCATAGACGGAGGAAAGCAACAGCAGCTCAGTGTGCCACTGGCCAAGGGTTCCGTTGCTAAGCGTGTGCCGGAGTGTGCCCCTTGAGGAGTGGTCTACACAACCACCAGAAAATGTGCCAGAGACCTTCTATCCAATGATCATCGGACCGGAGGAACCAGCCATCACTATCATCACATTAAGAAAAATAATGTACAGTAAAAACTCGTTATTTCAAAGTCGTCGGGACCGGAGAAAATACTTCGAAATAACGATTATTCGAATTAAACATTTCTAGATTTTCTTGACAAAAAAATAAAATTGTAAAAATCGCCTAGTTATATAGTAGAGATGCGGTTACACTACACACTTGATTGAACTTATAAAAAACGAATAAATACGATAACTTGATGTACTTGAGTTTATTTTATAAAATTCCTCAGCGATCGTTTTCTTTGACTTTACACCACGCTCCACTTCCATGATGGCACCATACTTTTCTTGGTAGGTTTTCGATGTATGGCATCGTTTAACGCCCTTCCCTGCTGCTAATCCGGATATCCTCCCGGGTTGGTTACCGGGCCCTTTTCCAGATTGCTTGGCAATGGGATTGATGTTTTCTGTATTTATTACTGCTTCTGACATCGTGAATATTAGCGCAAGTAAATACGAACTGATGATCTGACAAATGCAAGTCTAACTTAAATACAGAAACCTAATAATTGCTCAAACGTTTTGACATCCGTGTTTGCAATTTCAGTCTTTTTAAAGCGATAGCTTGCCACGCTTTCATTATATAAACACAACAGCTTGGTTTAATCGATTATTAACTCCGGAAAGGTGCGAAATCAAGCAGAGAGCAAATGTTGTCACAGCTGATACGGTTAAACTAAAGGTGTGAAAATTTTCTCCATCTCTATTATTAACACTTCGAATTAACAATTGATAAATGCACTGAAAAACAGGTGTTGGGACCAGATTTATGGGTTCGAAATAGCGATAATTCGAAATAACGGAGTTAGAATTAAACATCAAAATTCTAATTAAAATAAGGAAAAAATCGGGACCGAAAAAAACCTTTGAAATAACGAGAAATTCGGATTAACGGTGTTCGAAATAACGGTGATCTACTGTACAATTATTGCTTAACTTAATTAAACGGAATACTCAATACAGATTGCAATTTGAATTAATGTCGGAAACTGCTACCTTGCAAAGAGCTTTACTACGAGGATCTTGTTCTCCAAACAACAAAAAAGAGGAACTAAACACCCCACCCTGACTGACAGAATATCGAAGTCATTTATGAGCTTTGAACCACGCTGCTTGCGTTTTGCGCATCTAATGGTTATGACAAATTGTTTCAGACGATTCCGTAGTATATCTACTTGTTAATATATTGCTCACAAAAGATTGTGCATGCACATGCATATATATCATTATATATTAAGAAGGGGTAATAAGAATATCCTAAAACAAATGAAAGGATGAATATTTTCTCTATATTTGATCATTTGGCTAGTCATGTCTTCTTGCCTTACCCCCCTTCGGACACTATTTTTAATGCATTTGGAAGTTTTTTAGCATTTTTAATTTTTTCACATGTGCGTATAGAAGTACGCCCAGTTACACCCCTGCTAGAGCAGGTATTTCCATATAAGGAATATAAAACATTTGTACGGTGTCCTGTTACATCCATCGTAGTTTCGTGACTTCGACCTGTGCATAATTGTATAGCCGCAGATGAAAAAAACACACAAGATTGCGACGTTTATATAGCTTCTGTGCATTAACGCAATACGCCGACGCGCAGACACAATGCGCCGAAGCGTCTACATGATACACCGAAGCGCCGACATGAAGCACCGATATGATGCGCCGAAGCGATATAAATGTCGTATCTTCGCCTAATTTTATAGCCAGTTATGAAAAAACACGAGATTGCAATGTTTATATCGCTTTGGCGTATCGTGTCATTGCGTCGGCGTATCATGTTGGCGCCCTTTCATAAGCACAGGTCATGTCGCGAAACTACAATTGCGTTAATGGGACACCGTATGTTTAGCTTGGTCTCTTTCTGTTTTTTAAATTGGTTAGCATTTACATGTACATATGCTGAAGTTGAAAAAGTTGTACTATACAAGGGTATTAATCAAAATACACTTAGGTTACCACACATTCAACATTCACGTGGCCAGTTGTTATCAAGTGCTACTTCAGATTAAAGTGGCCGTTTCATTTGATATAGTACAATTTGAAAAGTATTTTGTTTTGCAACTGTTAGTTAATAGAATAACTTTGTTGTATAAGTATATCAACAAATAAATATGTGATGTTTAAATGTTTAACATCAGAAAAATATTGGAAGATAGAATTATTGTATTTTTATGCCCCTGGCATCTTTATGCGGGAGGCATATATAGCTATTGTTCTGTCCATGATTCCGTCTGTGATTCCATCCACGATTCTATCCGTGATTCTGTTCGTACGAGATTAACTAGATTTTACCATTTTGCCTAGCACCAACGCTGCTTAATACACTTGAATACTTAAATAGTTGTTGCTTATGACCATTCCCAATCCACTAATATCACCAAACCATACTTTGACCTTCACCTAATTTGGACTTATAATTCAAATGGGCTGCCCAGCACCAACTGGGGACATGTGTGTCTATCAAACACAGTGTCTTGTTTCTTTTCTTCAATGTAAGGCAAAAAGGCACTGCCAAATTGGTTTCCATGTCAACATCCAGTTTGTATGCTTCTAAAACTTCTCAATAGATAGCCCTCCGTCCTTGAATAATTTAGTAGACATTAAAACTCTGGGAAAGAAATAAGCTGAGCAACAGATAAGGGTAGTATTTGCATGAATTCCTAATTCTGAAACGCAATTATTTACGCAAATAAAAAATGTTTTAAGTGACAAATCTGAATTGATATACTGGTACTGAATACTGAAATAAAACATTTTATATAAAAATATATTCACAGATTGTCATTCAGTGAAAAGTATGTGTGGCGACTGCAATTGAGCTATTAAATAAAATATCTCATTTGATGTTTAGTATTTTGTTGCAGCATTCTCACATGGTTGTAGACTGGAAAACATATTGATTGAAATAATAGTCTCATGCTCTGTGTGTTATAGTTGTTTTACTGAATTTGGTTATTTCCAGCAATCAGTTAATGTTAATTTTTAGGGGTTACATAATTACAGACCTCAATCAATCACTCATAGTATTCAGTTCAATTTTGCAAAATTTTGGGTAATACTTAATTGTGGCATAATCCTTATCTGTCGTTCTGCATAAGTGTTGGATGTTTGGTAACCTTTACCCCTTTAATAAAAAAATCAGCACTTTTATCTTTCGAGTATTTGAAGTAGTGATGAAGTAGGTCAAGATTTTTTGTTCATCGCTGTACTGGTGTAGTACGTAAATCCGGACACTTGCTGGTTTTTGGACGATTTCTCTGGATAATTGCATCGAACAAAAGTAAAAAGTTAAACATAATAAGTAGGGTTTAATCTAAAGCTTTAATCAAAATATTAGTGGAAACTGCTACATAAACGTAACGGAATTATGTGTTTTGAAAAGGCATGTAACATGTATTAAAATAGGCTGGAGAGTACCTAAATCCGGACACTTTTTAAAAATATATTTAATTTAACAAACTTAAGTAAAAATGAAAATTAAACTACACCTTGTTCGTCAGATTTCTCGTTTTTCTTCCTTCGTTTACCTTATTCCGTTGTTTATTTTCAAAATTTTCTCTGCCACACTTTATTTATTGGAGATACTGTTTTGATTTTAATGCCCCACGTGCAAATGTTTACATTGGAATGGAATATACAAACCATAGTAAGTAAGTGAATTAATACCCAATTGATTCAGTTGAAAATATGACATATGTTGCTGAGACAGGCTTGTGCATCAATGATACCATAGAATTTATGGTCTTGATCATACAACCACATTTTCTTCAGGTGTCCGGATTTAGGTACTGTCCGGATTTACGTAGTTTGCCAGTAAGGCGAATACACAGAATACACTTTGGAGATGAGGATTATCTGCTGAAAGTACACAAACAGCAATCTTTAAGTTATGATACTAACATCCACATAATACTTGTATCATGTAGGTTAATCACATTGTTAATTCTTTTTCCCAAGGGAAGCTTTGTCTGTCATGGACTCTGATTTCAACACATGGCTCATGTTTCTGAGGTTAAGTAATTAATTAATTGACGCAATGAAATTATTTCTAAAATGAACAATGTCATGACTGCGTGTATGTGTATGTGATGTTCACCGTTGTAGGTGGTAATGCAACAGAGTGAAGAATGGCGCTTGCACAGAACAATTTCAAGTCGCAGATGTTATGGGAGAACATCCGAAAAGGTGACCTTTCTAACGTCCGAAATCTTCTAGAGAATATCACCATCAACTTGGAAGAGAGAGATGAGGTAAGTGTTGCATGGATGGTTACTTTAAGATCTCGTCCATCAAAAAAATGAAGAAATTTCAACATATTGGTGCAATTTTGAACAGAATTGTGATTGTATAATATTCTTGTATGAAATTTTAATAATATTTGAAAATTTATAAAGCAAGTGACTACACTAGATATTAAATCTTTCAATCTAATAAGTGTTTTATTTTCAACAAATGATTTTAGTGATAGCTAGTTTACTGTAGTATTAAGTGTAATTGATTATTTGTTTTTCCCCAATGACGCAACTAAATGAAAAGTAAAATTTTAGTCGGATCAGTGATGGCTTCCAAGCCTTCCATCAGTTTCCCCAAAACTGTGGTTCTGATAATACTTCTTACTTTGGAAACATGATCAGTCACACAGCTTATGTAAATACCTATATCTTACTTTGGAAACATGATCAGTCACACAGCTTATGTAAATACCTATATCTTACTTTGGAAACATGATCAGTCACACAGCTTATGTAAATACCTATATCTTACTTTGGAAACATGATCAGTCACACAGCTTATGTAAATACCTATATCTTACTTTGGAAACATGATCAGTCACACAGCTTATGTAAATACCTATATCTTACTTTGGAAACATGATCAGTCACACAGCTTATGTAAATACCTATATCTTACTTTGGAACCATGATCAGTCACACAGCTTATGTAAATACCTATATCTTACTTTGGAACCATGATCAGTCACACAGCTTATGTAAATACCTATATCTTACTTTGGAACCATGATCAGTCACACAGCTTATGTAAATACCTATATCTTTTAGCTACATAGTGTTGAAAGCCAGTGGCTTATGGAGACACTTCTGAATCTGTTTCCTTAGAAGAACCATTATGCCACGTTTCCATGAGTCCGTATACCCGTATCCGTATAAAAATCGAACACATTGAAAATCATTTGGCCTGTTCCATATCTCCGTATCCATATCCGCATGTCCATGTCCGTATAGTGCTGAGCAATTTTATGTGGATGCGGACAACATACGGACGCCATGCAGCAAGATGTACGGCAATGTGTAAGCTACATTAAAATATATAGATATTTACTTATACATTCTAAATACTATGGATATGGACTCATGGAAACCTAGCCTTACTTAGTGACTGGAGATCACTCATACTCTCCCCCTGAGTAGGGTTCAAATGTGGCCTGTCGTGAGAAAACCGGTCTTAATGCATGTACGAAAAGGGTCGTCCCGGATTAGCCTGTGCAGTCCGCACAGGCTAATCCAGGACGGCACTTTCCGCCTACAGTACATTTATGTTTAGAAGAGACTTCCTTGAAACAGAAAATACCACAAAAGCGGAAAGTGCCATCCCGGATTAGTCCGGGATGACACTTTACGCACATGCATTAAGTCCGATTTTCCCACGACGCCCCTCAAATTTACTCTCGCCTGACCACGAAGAACATGCCCCATTCATTCCACTGCTGTGACCAGGTGGAATCAGTTGTCTGTATTGCCCAGCTCGTCCCAAATATGCATAGACAACTGAAATATTACCAGAATTTACTACATAATTAGTGTATGGGCAAGTGGCAATCAACATTAAATTTTGTCAAAATCGGACTTGTAAGGCAATATCAGATATGACCACTTCTGAGTGACATATAAATATGATTGACATTTGTGAAAAGGTGCTGATATGATTATACTGTTTGTTTTTGTCTTCAGAGTGGCCAGACCTTCCTTATGCTGGCGTGTCAGAAAGGGGAGATCAGTCTGGTTAGGGAGCTACTCGAGGCCGGCATTGACCCGAATGCTAAGGACCAGGTGAGTCACTTTAGTTTATATTGAGATTGAGAAAAGTATTTTCCCATGAACTCACTACTAGTCTGATAATAACTCTAAACAAAAATGAGGCGCGTTGTGGGAAAACCGGTCTTAATGCATTTGCGTAAAGTGTCATCCCGGATTAGCCTGTGCAGTCCGCACAGGCTAATCCAGGATGGCACTTTTCGCCTACAGTGGATTTTTGTTTAGAAGAGACATCCTTGAAACAGAAAATACCATTAAGGCTTAAAGTGCCATCCGGGATTAGCCTGTGCGGACTGCACAGGCTAACCCGGGACAACACTTTACACACATGCATTAAGTCAGATATTCCTACGACACGCATCAAATGTACTATTGCACAGGGCTTTCATTACCTTTTGAAAACTGGAAGTGTGATCTTCTTGGCTTCTGATTTTGGAAGTTTTGCTCATAATATTTTGAAGTTTTGACAGTATTGCGCTACATGTACATAAGTCCTGAGCGTTTCAGAAATGAAATTAAGTGTAAAAATCAAGGTGTTTTTAAGGGCAGTTCTTTATCATCAAGTGTTTATATGCCAATTTATTCAATGAAAGATTTATACTTTTAGATAAATTACTTAATTTTTATTCTGATTTGTTCATCGTTACATGATGGAACTTCCATGGCTGCAATTTTGGAAGTCCTTTGTCAAAAACTGGAAGTAAATTACTCCCAAACTTCTCTTAATGTTAGCGCTGTTGAAGAAATTCTAATTATTATTTGTATTAAGCTCTTTGGCAAATTTGCTGAGTACATGTACCCACAGTAATACACAACATATTCATCACTGATATGTGTAACAAAATACATGTGTATATCAAAATCATATATTGTTCCAATCCATGTTTCTTTACAAACCGGTCTCGTCGACCGCCCAAAGCTGCATGACTTGCAATCACTTTACCTGTTCTAGGTAAAGTAACAACGTCACGTAGCGGACTAATACGTTATGTAAAAGAAAACTATAAATCTTAGTTAATTCAAACTCAGAAAATTATATATGCAGTTGGTTGTCATCAATTTTTAGCATCTTCAGTAGTATGCAAAACTTGCATTGGAATATATATATGAAATTACCAAGATCTTTCATTTTAAGGTTTAAGTGGGTTTGTTTTTCAACTATTCAGTAGTTTACACACTTGCATTGTCAAATATGAAGTTATGATTGTTACCATTAGTTTCCTCGTTTAAACGGTTTCTGCAATATTATTATTAGTAATGAAATCTATAATTGATGCATGTTTTTCCCAGCAGGGAAAGAGGAATTCATCTTGCAATTATAGCAGACTTTGGTATAGGTTGGTTTCATTGAAATGGACATTGATTACCTAGTCAATAGCTTTGAGGGCATCAGTATCCTACAGCATAGGGAAGATGTACTGTGATAGTATATTATGCATATTACAGATTGTAGGATGGTGATTGTATTGCATTGTCAGTAGTATTTCACTGTGTCCATAACAACTGAAGTATGCTGCCATTGTTGAGTATGAACATGTATTAATGGTCAACAAAAATTAATTGTTGGTGTGAACAGTATTGAGGAATGTCTGACTGAAAATGGACAGCAATTAGTATGGTTTTTCAAGGTTTTGATATAATGGTGGAAAGATTATAATAAAAGTATCGACCCATCAAGAGAAAACCATAGAAAATGTTACAATCTGATTTTGAAACAGGTAACAGGTTTATTAATGTACTTTTTTGCACCTTTTTATGTCTTCAGGATAACTGGACGGCATTAACCTATGCTGCCAAAGACGGTTACTTGGAGATATGTATAGAGCTCCTGGAAAAAGATGCGCACATTGAACACAGAGATATGGTAACCAAAATGTTTTCTTTTTTTTTTTTTCATACATTTTCAGGCTTGCCAGCAGACTTGAAAAGTCAGGGAAATTTGTTTTTGTCAGTGAATTGTCAGAGAATTTTGAAAAAGTCAGCGAAAAATCTAATTCCAAAAAAGTCAGTGAAAAGTCAGGGAAAAATATGCCAAAAGGTAAAAAAATAATTTATACTAATTTGCATTTTATGGCTATGGCAGTCTTCAGGTGTTTTTAATTACTAAAATATATGTTAAATACATGGGTGAAAATTTTCCGGAATATGCCGGAATTTCCGAATTTGGGGAATTCTTGGAGGTCATTATTCCAAATCGTGTAAATCGGTTGAGTTTTTTTAAGGGGGGGGGGGTAGGGATGGTTGATCCATACAACCAGCAAAACGACCTAAAACATGTCATTAACATTCAATATAAATCTGTTGTTCGTACGGAATATTCCGCGAACCGCCAACAACGATTTTAACATTTTAGTGGAGATTATTCTAGCCGAATATTTTTGGCAAATTATACCGACGCTTACGAAATTCACCGAATACTAAAACAAGTTTTCCCGTAACCAGTCCCAGTGCATCGATCTTCTCCGGCAAGAATTGATGACGTCGGCGAGAGCTAGTAACTAGAGACAGCACGGGGATCTGCAAGGCTGGATTAATACTGTTAATTTTAGTGATTAATATTTTGTCCAAATAAAAAATAACATCATATCGGAAGAATGGGAACGCACATTCATACTTTTTCGGCGATATATATTAGCTCAAATTGCAATTACACGCATTATGTTCGTTAACTTGAGACTTACGCAGACAGTATGTTATGTTTCTCGATGTTATAACATTGAGAGACTGCTATGTCCAATTTCAAGGCATTGTCAGGAGCGTACATATCGTAGATACTTTCCCGACACCGTATAAGGTCATTACTGGGCCTGTTGGTGTCCAGCCGGCGATCTGCCAATTTTTCATGATATTTCTCACCTGAATCCGGCGTATTATTAAAGGCTGGACAGATATATAAGGACAGATTTAATTAATTCAAATCATAATACAACCGGCACCTGGTCGATGCCCCAAAATGACCTGGAAGCCAGCATGTCACCTGAAGGCACCGACCGAAAGTGCCTACAAATACGTTGGAAACTAGTCATAATTCCATCAGAGCTCAAATGTGACTAGGTATATATTATACACAATTTTATTAGACTATATAAAATATGCACTTGTTTTGTTGTCTATTTAGCGTACGAATTGGCAAATGGCATCTTGAGAGCAGATTGCCAACTTCATGTACCTCACATTACGGAAGGGCAGATGTTATAAATTTTCTAAATATTATGCTTCAGACATTGTTTGTTTCTACGCTCGTACGTAACAAGCTTGTCCACTTCTTATTTCAAGCACTGCATATTAGCATTTAAACTTATAAATATTTGGAAGTTTTTAAAACCTAACCAGACGCTCATGTTTTTGTATATTGAAAATAAACGTAACCAGACACGTCTCTATGATATTTGGTAATTCGTTTAATAGTTTAAGAAAATAGGTCTTTGTAAATCGGGATTAAAAACACAGATTGAAACGTTGACGCACAGCTATATGGAAATCCATTACATTTATCAAACGTAATTGTGCTTGATGCCTTTCGTAAATCGTGGTGTTATTGAAAATACTGAATATTTATTTTGCAGTTAATCCTTGGTATGTTACTTAACTCGCTGAATAGCTTTAAATACTAAAATGAGACTATTCTCCTTAATATTGTTAAATAGATTAATGCATTCATTAATTGGGATCATAGTATGTGTATGCCAAATTGGTTGAAATGCGTTTATTGTTTTCAATTTGTGATCATATTTTCGATATGAATATGAAAACCCAACTTGTAGGCCTATCATGAATTGTATATGCGTGTAGTATTGCTTTAAATATTGCTTCGGGACATGTGATAAATATGACAATTACCAATTATTTTCAATTGCTAAATTTACTGAAACTATTGTAATATATATATATATTCTGAGTACGTACTGGTATACGCTATGAGTACGATAACGGGTAACCCGGGTAAATAAAAAATAATTGTCATTATAAATTTCGATTGAAATGGAAGGAAACATCAAAATGAAAAACGCATGTCAAACGACTTATTTATTCTTTAAATAATTTTTTAATGTAGAGTTGGAAATGTCAATACATACATCGAAGGCCAAAAATTTTTTAATGGTTCTTACACTTTTTTGTATTTTTACATTTTGATGACTTAGCACAATCGTAACGCCCTAGTAGCCTCATAAACAGTACGCCGACAAACTATTTTGATAAGTGCCAAATTTCTTTTAATCATGTTGTTGTGTTTGATCTTCACCGGGACAAAGGCCTTTGAAGTGTCGCCGACAACCGTTTAATGCATTACAGCTCAAACTGTCAAATGTGACATCAGCGTTCCTGTTACGATTATGTTGGCTGTTAGTGTACGTGTGCCGTAATATGGATGCGGCTCTGGATTATATTTCTGTGCATTGTATACGCTAAGGAAATTGTTGTTATACATTTAAAAAAAATCGCGGGAATGAGTGCTTTACTATTGTAGTTTGTCGATCGTGATACGTGCATCTCAAATATTATTCTACAGTTTTACGATGATATGGGTATGAATTTGATATGTGTACAGTGTTCATGGAATTTAATGAAGAAATATTGAGGATAACCACTTTAGCATTTGAAATCCCCCAGACACCAGCCATTATTTCTGGATTTTCATTTTTTCGAACTTTCACCCATGCTTATTTTTAGTCAGAAATATATTTCTTGTATATATCTTATATATATCTTAACAGTTTTTGTAAATGTCCTAGTGTGACTTAAATATGATACAATGTTTATGGACTTCCCTTCCTGAAGATTTGGATAGTTAAGCAGGGAGGAGGAGACTGTTGAGAATGGGTGGTTGTGGTCAGTGAAAATCTGGATTTACTCGGGAAAAAGTCAGTGAAAACTGAATTGTTTTTGCCCCAGGTGCTGGCAACCCTGATTATATATACTAATCACAGAAAAAGGTCCAAAATCCATTACTGGCCATATTGTCCATATTGTCTGGTAATCTGCTAGTTTTTACTGGCCCAATTTTCATATCACTGGCAACTGAAAAACTACTTGTGAATATAAAAGAATACAGTGGTATATTTATAGCTATCAACATTCATAATATATGTTGTAATTTAACAAAATACCAAACTGTATAGGCATCTTTAACTTGACCAGCAATTGTTACCAGTCATAAGGGACATTGTACCAATACATTTTTACATACATTTTTCTGTCATTGTTGGGGCTGTGTATGTTTGGGAAATGCAACTATTTCAGTGTTACTGGACAGCCCTTATGTGGGCCTCGTACAAAGGTCACACGGAGGTTGTACAAGAGCTTCTTGACAGGGGAGCAGACCCCAACATTAAAGCAGAGGTAAGCCTATTTTACACGTCTCCTGCTGGAAAATGATGCTTTGTAAAAACAATAACTATTCAAAATGTTGGGTATTTTACCCCAGATTTACATGGTTTATTGGTATTTTGTAGCCGAAAATAGTCATAGATTCAGTGTTTATATATGTAATATATTATCAATTGTAGAGTAAAAACTATTTGGCTATTAAATAACTTGCTTGTTATGTGTTTGTATGCCACTGGCATCTTGATGCGGGAGGCATATAGTGATTGTCCTGTCCGTCCGTCCTTCCATCCGTCCGTGACAAGGTTAAGTAGATTTTACCGTTTCGTCTAGCACCATCACCACTTACTACAACACTTTGATACTTACACAGTTGCTGCTTATTACCATTCCATATCCACCCATATCACCCAACCTTACCTTGACCTTGACCTATTTTGCACTTAGAATAATTATACCCCCAAAAACGAACTTTAGTGGGGGGGGGGGGTATATAGGAGTGAGCCTGTCGGTCCGTCGATCTGTTGGTTTTTCGTTTCTGGATGATAACTCAAGAAAGAATTGACATATTCAAATAATGTTTGGTACACATGTGTAACATCATAGAATACAGGTCAAGTTCAATGTTGGTTACCAACCACTAAAGTTTGACAGAGTTATGGCCCCGTTTTGACTTAAAATTCCCTAAAAACATGATTTCCAGACCATAACTCAAGAATGGCTTGACATATTCAAATAATTCTTGGTATACATGTGTATCATCATAAAATACAGGTCAAGTTCGCCTTTGGTTACCAACCACTAAATTTTGACAGAGTTATGGCCTTTTATTTGACTTTAATTCCCTAAAAACATAGTTTCCTGATGATAACTCAACAATGGCTTGACATATTTAAATAATTATTGGTACACATGTGTAGCATCATAAAATATAGGTCAAATTTGACTTTGGTTACAAACCACTAAATTTTGACACAGTTATGGCCCCTTTTTGACTTAAATTCCTGAAAAACATGGACAATAACTCATGAAAGGCTTCACATATTTAAATTATTTTTGGTATATAGGTGTATCATCATAAAATACAGATGAAGTTCAACTTTGGTTACAAACCACTAAATGTTGACAGAGTTATGGCTTCTATTGAAATTAAATTTTTCCAAATACACTGTTGACCATTCACAAATTAAAGCATTCTCTCTCTCTGTCCATTTCTTTCTAATGGATGCCATAGTTTTTTAACAAGGCCATATTGTGGGGGTATATCCGTCACTCATGTGACAATTCTAGTTCAAATGGGCTGTTTCTTGGTTAACTAGATTTTACCATTTCGTCTAGCACCAATATTGCTTGCACAGTTGTTGCTTATGACCTTCCCCAATCCACCCATATCACCCTACCTCACTTTGACCTTGACCTTGACCTAATTCAAAAGTGCCATTTCTTTGTTAACTAGATTTACCGTTTCGTCTAGAACCAGCACCGCTTACTACAGCACTTAGATACTTACACAGTTGTTGCTTATGACCATTCCCAATCCACCCCTATCACCCAACCATATTTTGACCTTGACCTAATTTGGACTTAAATTATTCAAATGGGCTGTCGAACACTAAACGGGGGTATGTGTGTTTATCGAACACAGTGTCGTGTTCATCCTAGGGGTTTTAACTCACCTGAGCACAAGTGCGGTGAGCTCTTGGTATAGGGGACCTCTCCGTCGTCGTCCGTTGTTCATTGTTCGTCTTCCGTCGTCCGTATGCCGTCAACAATTTGGACCTTTACCGCGATAAAGTCTACTTTTTTTTTTCAGTCGTGACATAACTTGCACAGTTTGTGTATGACTATAAAATATCAGATGGGATTGTTATTTGGTCAGATCACACCAGTAACACCAGACTTATTGCCCCTTTTTCATGCAAAAAAAGAGAAAAAATGCCATTTTCCGACGTATATATATATTTTTCCATCCAAATTTAACCAAACTTTCACAGTTTGTGTATGACCATCAGATCTCAGCAGACGCCAAAAATGGGCCAGATCGTGTTTCAAACAGCAGAGTTATTGCCCTTTGTTTATAAAAAATATACAAAAATGGACATTATTCAGGATAGAGACTTCATTTTTCATCCAATCTTCATGTGTTTGGGAAAAAAACATCAACAAGTTATCAATGATTGGCTTGTACACATGATTTTTTATTCAATGTTGACCAGTTTGCACATAACCATAACAATTGATGGATGAAATGTGATTTCCAACAGTTGCAAGACTTGCATGCAGTTATTTGTACATGCAACATTGATGTCTTCAGAGCCTGCATTCACATCATTTATCATCATTGGACAGAAAATCATCAAAGAAAAAGCAAAACTTTACCTTATAGCCCAGCCATCGCAATTATCGCATTGCAACTAAATCTCCAAAACTGTTTGCGAAAAAGACATCAAAATCTACTGTTTGTGCATTTTCCAGAATTGTCAATGACTAAATGAAAAAGGGTCAGGTAAGAATATCAAGAAAAATGATTGGAGAACCATTAGCAAAAAACTGCACATCCACTACCCAACTTATACTTTAGTTAGCCCATTGCACTAACCGATGTTTTAAATAAAAATTGATCCTATCCCCTTCTGCGTATTGTTCTGATACCTTAATTTTCAAACCTGTCACAACAGTACGGTCTTCTTCTGTACCAGTTCTCAGGTGAGCGCTTTGGGCCATCATGGCCCTCTTGTCTTTTATTTTCTTACATTTTTAATAAAAATATAAATTGAAAAACTATATAATTATTTACAGTTGATAACAAACAAATCGATGTCTCCCAAATTCCTTTAAGCACATCAGATTTGGTACCTTATTTATCTTTTCTTGAAAGCATTGTTTCATGTTTTTTCTCAACAAAAATGTTCAGAATATCCTAGAAGCCTTATGGGTACCATTCTCTACATGTACATGGTATTGCTTGCAGCACAACATGACCTGTCTCTGCTGGGCAGCTGGCAGGGGTCATCTGGAAGTCGTAAGATCACTGGTTGAGAAAGGGGCTAAGGTCAACAGCACAGATAAGGTAAGGCCATCTTGTCTGGGATTCGTAACAATTGAATATGTTTATATGTAGTTAATTTGATGTCATTGAGCTATGAATACATTTTGAACAATGTAAAATGTGCCTTTAGCAGTTAATTATCAACTATTAATTTTGACCTTATAATTATTAAACAAGACAAAGTTCAGTGCATTTACAAAAAAAAATCTTCAAACACATATATATATATACATCTACAACCACTGGTCACTGAAGAATATGTCTTCATTTACAATTATTATGCACAATATTTTAATGACTTTATTCGGTAAATGGTTGATAATTCCAGTTTTTAGCTCACCTGAACACGAAGTGCTCGGTGAGCTATTGGTATAGGGGACATTCATGCATCATCCGTCGTCAAGCGTCCGTCGTCCATGTGCCGTTAATAATTTGTTCGTTCTCACGATAGAGACTTCACTTTTTATCCAATCTTGACAAAACTTGCACAGTTTGTGTATGACCATAAAATCTTGGATGGGATTGTTATTGGGTTAGATCACAGCAGTAACACCAGAGTTATTGCCCCATTTTAATGCAAGAAAAAGTGCAAAAATGCCCTTTTCCAATGTATAGACTTTATTTTCCATCCAATCCTAATCAAACTTTCACAGTTTGTGTATGACCATCAGATCTCAGCAGACACCAAAAAAATGGTCAAGATCATGTTTCAAACACCAGAGTTAATGCCCTTTGTTTATAAAAAAATATACACAGATGGACATTATTCAGGATAGAGACTTCATTTTTCATCCAATCTTCACCATTCATGCACAGTTTGTCTGTGACCATAAGGTTGCAGGTGAAGTCAAATATAAGCAAGATCAGGCCAGAAACACCAGAGTTATTGCCCCTTGTGTGTGGAAAAAAACATCATTCCTTATCCATGATTGGCTTGCACACGCGATTTTTTATTCAATGTTGACCAAACCTGCAGAGTTTGTGTATGACCATAAAAGCTTAGTTGGGATTCAATGGTAATTAGCCAGATGGCACACGGAACACTACAGTTATTGCCCCTTATCCATTAAAAAACAGGGCAAAAATGCCTTTAAAAAAAAAGGACTTATTTTCATCAAATATAGACCAAACTTCTACAGTTAATGTATGACCATAAGATCTCAGCAGAAGCCAAAAGTGGGCTTGATTGTGCTACAAACACCACAGTTATTACTCCTTAATTTTGAATAAAACAAAACATCGTTTATCATCATTGGACAGAAAATTATCAAGGAAAGGGCAAAACTTGACCTTATAGCACAGCCATCGCAATTATCATATTACAACTAGTTCTCCAAAACTGCCGCAAAAAGACATACAAATCTACTGTTTCTGCATTTTCCAGAACTGTCACTGACTTAATAAAAAAAAGTCAGAAAAGAATATCGAGAAAAATGATCTAACAACCATAGGCAAAAACACAGCACCTCCACTATCCAACTCGTAATTTAGTTAGCCCATTGCACTGACCGATGCATAAAATCAAACCGATCCTAACCGCCTCTGCTGATACATGTGTATTCTTCAGATACCTTAACTTTCAAACCTGTCACAATGGTATGATCTTCCTCTTTGCCAGTACTCAGGTGAGCCCTTTTGGCCATGATGACCCTCTTGTTAAGGTTTCCGGTTGTATTTAGTTTATAACATATCATTGTAGCTGTCATAGACAGTGAACATGTCTATGTATTAGTATTGTATTTTTTCTGCCGTCAGTATGGAACCACCTCGCTGATCTGGGCCTGCAGGAAAGGTCATGCAGATATCGTCAGTGTCCTACTGGAGAACGGGGCACTTGTGGATAACATGGGAATGGTAGGTCGTATTTGTATTTAATAAATCTTATTATAATGAAGTATGTTGTCAATTGTTTTGGACAAGTTATAATGCACAACTCAGTGCCTGAAACTGAGCACAATATTTCATTTTATGCTTTCCGGTGATTTATAGGGAAATATCAGTGAAATAAAATTGGTAACTCACTGTTTTAAAACAATGAAAATTTATTTACCACTTTGATAATGGAACTACTTTTGCAATGGGAAGTCAAAAAAATATCAAAATAACACAATTTTATGCCTAAATGAAAAGAAAATTTGTTGGTTTCGGTAAAATATCGCTTTTTGATTCACTCGTGATTATAGAAAAAAAATATTTTCATGAATTAAGATCGATATTCTACCAAAACCAACAAATATCCTCTATATATTATGCTGTCTTAACTTTATGTTGCCATATGTATTACGTAAACATGCAAGTCACAAAACAAAACTAATGCAATTACCAGTAGAACATTGACCATGTTGGCCAACAGTATTTGCAGCATGTAGTAATTATATGGATGTGAATTAATATTGTTTAAGTTCTCTGTTTTGCTGAAATGTGCATTTATGGGTCAAAATGAGCATTTTACGGTGTTGAGTGTCACCACTTTGAGTTAAGAAGAAATAAGAGTGAAATGCATGTTGCAGCCAACCTTTAATGTTTTGAATAAAATAAAGATGAAATTGACATATCCAGAACTTCCAATAAAGAGGTTTTAGATAACTAAGTTCATCCGTACTAATGAGGTATTCTGCCTACAGGACTCCTTGACAGCGCTGCTGGTTGCCGCAAAGGGAGGCTACACAGAGGTGGTACAGTCCCTTCTGGAGTATGATCCCAACGTGAATGGAGTTGATAAGGTAAACATTGCAATGGGGGAAAATTGCCAGTATATTTACTCTATGGGATGTTTAGCATTTATGTGCTGGTATATGAAATTATAATAGCACATGGGGAAAGATCCGGGCAAAATAGCATGGTGCTGCACAGGAAACAAACTTGAAAGTGTCACATTTAGCCTTTGGCTTTTGACTCAGTAAAGCTGAAATGGATAAGTTTTAACTAAGCCAATGAATGAGCGCAAAACATTAACTAACGTAATCTATTATGGACTCTTTGCAGGATGGTTTCACAGCTCTGATGATAGCCGCCAAAGAAGGTTATGAGGATATTGTTCAGGAGTTACTTGCTAAAGATGCCTACGTCAACGTTGCAGACAGGGTATGGCTAATGTACTTCCACTCCTCTGTCGCTGTGGTCAAAGCACTTTATTTACCTGTAGTTCTTTAGTTGGATTGTTTTTATTATTCAAAAATAAGACATGAATAATATTTTGTAAATATTACCTAAACTTTGTCTTTTTACAGTTTTAACTTGATAACTTGTGAAATTGTGGTCGTTTCCTTTTCATCTACCTCAGAAATGGATTGATAATGTTTTTAGCTCACCTGAGCATGAAGTGCTCGGTGAGCTATTGGTATAGGGGACCTCTCCGGCGTCGTCTGTTGTCCTTATGCCATCAACAGTTTGGACCTCAGAAATGGATTGATAATGTTTTTAGCTCACCTGAGCACAGAGTGCTCGGTGCGCCGTCAACTTTTCATTTAAACAACGTCTCCTCCTTAACCGCTTGGCAGATTTTCACCAAACTTCACAGGAATTATCTTTGGGTGGACCTCTTTCAAAGTTGTTCAGATCTTTCCGGTCCGCTGAATATGTAGGTCACCAGAGCAAAAAATAGATTTAAAAAGTGAAAACTTTAAAATCTTCTATGAAACCGCAAGGCTCAGAGCTTTCATATTTGATATGTGACATCCTATAGTGGTCCTCTACAAAGATTGGTCAACTTATGCTCCTGGGGTCAAAACTGGCCATGCCCCGGGGGTCACATGGTTTATATAGAATATATAGCAAAATGACTTTAAAAATCTTCTCCTCTAAAACCGCAAGGTCCAGAAGTTTCATATTTGGTATGTAACTGACTTTAGTGGTCCTTTACAAAGTTTGTTTAAATTATGTCCCTGGGGTCAAAACTGGCCACGCCCAGGGGGTCACATGGTTTATATAGAATATATAGCAAAATGACTTAAAAAATCGTCTCCTCTGAAACCGCAAGGCCCAGAGGTTTCATATTTGGTATGTAACATCCTTTAGTGGTCCTTTGCAAAGTTTGTGCAAATTATGCCCCTGGGGTCAAAACGGGCCACGCCCTGGAGGTCACATGGTTTATATAGAATATATAGCAAAATGAATTAAAAAATTGTCTCCTCTGAAACCGCAAGGCCCAGAAGTTTCGTATTTGGTATGTAACATCCTATAGTAGTCCTCTACAAAAGATTGTTAAAATTATGCCCCATGGGTCAAAACTGACCACACCCCAGGGGTCACATGGTTTATATAGACTTAAATAGCAAGATTACTTTAAAAATCTTCGCCTCGGAAACCGCAAGGCTTGGAGGTTTAATATTTGTAACATCCGTATAGTGGTCCATTACAAATGGTCTTTAAATTATGCACCTGGGGTCAAATCTGGTCACGCCCCAGGGGTCACATGGTTTGTATAGACTTAAATAGCAAAATGACTTTTAAATTTTCCTCTGAACGGCAAAGCCCACAGCTTTCCTATATTTGGTACGTAACATTGCATAGTGGTCCTCTCCAAAGATTGTTCAAAGTATGCCCCTGGGGTCATATCTGGTGGCACCCCAAGGGGTCACATGCTTTGTATAGACTTAAATAGCAAAGTTACTTTAAAAATCTTTACCTGAAACCACAAGGCCCAGAGGTTTGTTCAAGATTGTTCGTATTATGCCCATGGGATGAAAATAAGCCATGCCACGGGATGCAAATTCCAATTGGGTTACAAGGTCTCAGGTGAGCGTCCTAGGGCCCTCAGGGCCCTCTTGTTTTATTCAATCTTGACCAGTTTGTGGATGACCATGAAATCTTGGATGGGATTGTTATTGGGTCAAATCACACCAGTAACACCAGAGTTATTGCCCCTTTTTCATGCAAAAAAGTGCAAAAATGCCCGTTTCCAACGTATAGACTTTATTTTCCATCCAATCTTAACCAAACTTTCACAGTTTGTGTATTACCATCAGATCTCAGCAGACGCCAAAAATGGGCAAGATCTGTTTCAAACACCAGAGTAATTGCCCTTTGCTTATAAAAAAATATACAATAATGGACATTATTCAGGATAGAGACTTCATTTTTCATCCAATCTTCACCAATCGTGTACAGTTTGGCTGTGAACGTAAGACTACAGGTGAAGTTGAACAAAAGCATAATCTGGCAAGACAAGAAACACCAGAGTTATTGCCCCTTGTGTTTGGATAAAAATCTCAACAAGTTATCAATGAGTGTCTTGCACACACGATTTTTGATTCAATGTTGACCAAACTTACACAGTTTGCGCATGACCATAAAAATTGATTGATAAAATTTGATTTTCAACAGTTGCAAGACTGTTGGAAATCAAACTTGATGCAGTTATTTGTACATGCAACATTGATGTCTTCAGAGCCTGCATTAACATCATTCATCATCATTGTACAGAAAATTATCAAAGAAATAGCAAAACTTGACCTTATAGCACAGCCATCGCAAGTATCGTATTGCAACTAGTTCTCCAAAGCTGTTTGCGAAAAAGACATAAAATCTACTGTTGGTGCAGAATTGTCAATGACTTAATGACAAAGGGTCAGGTAAGAATATCGAATAAAATGACTTGAGAACCATAAGCAAAAAACCGCACATCCACTACCCAACTCATACTTTTGTTAGCCCATTGCACGAACTGATGTTTTAAATCAAAATTGATCCTACCCCCCTCTGCTTATTGTTCAGATACCTAAATTTTCAAACCTGTCACAACAGTATGGTCTTAATCTGTACCAGTTCTCAGGTGAGCGCTTTGGGCCATCATGGCCCTCTTGTTTAATTACCTAAAAACAGGCTGTACCCATTAGTATTTCATAATGATAGAGTGACAATATAAAAATATTATGGACTGTATTGTAGGCAGGGGACACAATCCTGATTCATGCAGTAAAGGGAGGCTACAATGGTATCGTTCGAGCCCTGCTGAACCGATTTGCAGATGTCGATGTGGCTGGATCCGTGAGTATTCCTCGTGTGAAAACCAATTGCAGTCACACATTTAATACTTCTGTCTATTTCTTTTAGACTTTTTTTATAGTCATTATTGAACTTGCATTTCTTCTTACTACATTTAGCTTGGATACACAATAATCCCAAACCTGCTTTTATGGAGTTTGCTTTAAAGAGTTCAGCAGTACAAAAACAACAAAAATCCACAAAACAGCTTTAAAGAGCTAAGCAGTACAAAAACAAAATTCAACAAAACAGTTGTTCAGTTGTTGTTTTTTGTGTGCAAATTGTAACCAAAGTTCATACTTGTATTTGAATAAGCATTAATAATTGGATGTGTTTGTTTTACCTGATGAATATCATGTGACTTTCCGACCTATGGCACAAAGTTGACCTAATTTTTGCAGGATCACAAGACAGCGCTCTACTGGGCAGTGGAGAAAGGACATGCTGACAGCGTAAAACTGTTGCTAGGCACTGATGCCGATATGGAGATTTCCACTAAGGTTTCACACTAATGGATTTTTGCATCTTTTTTTTCTGTGGAGATAATTAAGTATTGATGTTAAAGAAATGATAATGATACAAGTAACCTGGTAGACGATAACGATACTGCTAATTGCTGCTCAGCGGAAAATGTAATCTTTACCTCAGTGAGGCCTAGGAATCCTTCATGGTGCATTGCTGGTCCGCACACTGAACTAATCGAAACAATATGGGCTCTCCACTGAAGTCAGTGAGAATATACACTCCACAGTTGAATAGATAACAGAATCAGTGCAAAAGTCTGGATGGCATTTTATAATATATAACCATTAATGCTTTTCAAAAATACATGTCACACAAAAAAATGCATGACAATGATTAATGTACTAATTAAAGTATGAAAGTAATATAAGTAATATATGCATGTAAATGTAAAAGCTCTTACATGCAATTTTTCAATAAAGTGCATTACAAAAGATGATTATGTCAGATGAGATACAGTGATACAGATGGAAAACATTGCATTTTTTTATATTTATGTGTAGGCAAATCGTAGCAAAAAGGTTCAATGTACAATATACATTTCCACCAATTCTGTAACAGTACTGGAAGCATAATTCTATTTTTGCATGTAAGGAGATTACTGTATCTTGGGTTATAATGACTTTAAGTATGGTGTTACTCTTTAAGGATATTATTTGCAGAGCGTACACAGAATGCAGTGCTTCTATTGAACCAAAGAGCCTGAGATTCTCAGAGTCAGTGCTTTTAATAAAAGTCTTTATTTCCGAAATATTTTCTTTGGAAATTCGCCTCTTTTGTTTTTGTTGGTGGTCATTAATCAAAGAATAATACATTTCAACTAGGTTTTGTAAAAGATTTTTTAGGAAAAAAGATTGTACTCATTACTAGATACCTTTTATATCGACTGCGCACAAAGGGTGGATTGTTTTATTAATGTAGTGATTTATATAAATATGTCCTTTTGGGAAAATATTACCTTAAGGATATTTAATGCCAAGTTCCATGGCTTTTTGGGCTAATGACTTGAATGTAAGGTCTATTTAACAGCACAAATTAAAGGCTTGAAATTCGTTATTAACCTACCAGGTCTGCAAACTGCCTGCGCATTTTGATTTATATGAAATGCTGTAGTTTGTATTGGAAATATTTTTATAATAATTATTAATGTACTATTTCAAGTACATGTATGAAAGTAATATATGCATGTAAATGTAAAAGCTCTTACATGCAATTTTTCAATAAGTGCATAGTAAAAATGAGTTTGGTTAAGATTGGTTGCAATTGAAGTCCCTGTCTTGCATCAAGCCCATTTTTTGCAGTTATTTTCACAATTTAGGGGAAATAACTCCAGTGTTTGTTGCTTGATCAATGATATATACATGTATATTGTTGAATAATATAGATGTTCTCAGTATTTGTGTTTTAACTAATAGTTAATAGTTCTTGCCTCAAATTCATCAATTGTTTATACATAAAATAAGAAGAGCTCATGCTTATTAGACTGTTCAAAATGAAATCTTTGTGCTAAGATAATTGGTTAGTTGTACTTAATTACAGAAATGGTAAATCTCTGTTTGACTGCCTGCTATAAAATTGATTTAAAACAGATTAAAAACAGATTAAAAATTTGTTACCTTTTAATCACCAAAAATCAAGCTTTAAATCATAAAATATAATGTTTCATAGAAAATAGAAGAACTATTTGATCTTCTCGACTGCAGATGCATTAAGAAAATGATACAAGCCTCATCTTGTGCAGTACAAAGATGCTTAAACAAATTGTTCTGAAAAAAACAACACGTTAGCAAACACATTAGCAAACAGAAAGTTCACTGTAAAATATGGCAAAGGCTTATCTGATGGTGATCGCAAATTCATTGCCTCAATGCTGTGAATTTGTCCCCACTGACCACTTCAGCACTTGATAGTATGCTAGGGAGTAACGGTACGGGCCGGCTCACTAGATAATGGTACTGGCCGGCTCACTAGGTAACGGTACTGGCCGGCTCACTAGTGAGCCAAATTGCGGGCTTGTGGAACAGACTGTATTGAAGTATTTTACAATAATAGAAACCAATATGAAAAAATCCAGTTAATTGTCCATTAATCTAAAAACGTTATTCCTTCTAGGATGGTGATACACCATTAATGCGTGCAGTCCGAAGCAGGTATGAACTGATAGTACGTCTGCTGCTTGACAAAGGAGCTAAAGTGGGGATCTTTGACAAGGTACATGTACACGTTTGTGTGACAGCAATTAGTGATTACGTGTTAGGAAAGCAGCCAGTTTCTGTGATTATGTATTTGATTGTTAAGCAGTTACAATTTGATTGATATCATTTCGAATATGGAGCTTTTTGACTCTTTAAAGATTTAGTTGTGTTCAATATTTTGGAATCAGCATCTATGCTTTAATTGTTCTGTTTTTGGCTCCACTGGCCAAAGGCCAGAGAGCTAATGCCATGGCCGCCAAAGGGCAGGGCCTTTTTTCCTTATATGGCTCGTCAGGGTCCTTTCCCTTCTTACATTCCTTACTTAATAAGCCAGAGGAACTATACGGGCAATCTTGTGCCTCTTGTTTTTAATGTTTTAATACAATTGTCATTAATGTATTGTATTTTCAATAATTTTGCAATCCCTTGTTGCTACTTAACATTGAAGTAATGTCCTTAACGTCATATCATTTGAGTTGTATATTTCTGTTACACATTAAAAGTTCAAACACGCAAACAAAGCTCATTTTAGCCTTAAATTCACTTTACCTTTCGTAATTGGTTATAAATAGTGCTAGGCTGTGCCTCCCTTTTGTAATACAATAACACCCTATAAATACATATATGAGGTTCGTCGTTGGAAAACCGGACTAAATGCATGTGCGTAAAGTGTCGTCCCGGATTAGCCTGTGCACTTTCCACTTTTATGGTATTTTCTGTTTTAAGGAAGTCTCTTCTAAACATTAATCCACTGTAGGCAGAAAGTGCCGTCCTGGATTAGCCTGTACGGACTGCACAGGCTAATCCGGGACGACACTTTAAGCACATTCATTAAGACCGGTTTTCCCATGACGCCCCTCATATATATTTTTTTAATGTGAGCAGAAAGGGGACACAGCTTTACACATCTCATTAAGAGCAAGGAGCAAGAGAATCACAGAGTTGTTGCTGCGTAACCCGCGTAACAGTCGTCTGCTGTACAGACCCAACAAGGCTGGGGAGACGCCGTACAGTATTGATGCCTATCACCAGAAGAGTATCCTCACTCAGATTCACGGCCATAGTAAGATCATTGTTTATTGGCTAATTAACAACAGTTTGGAATTCTGATTCATGGCCAAAGTAAGATCGTTGTTTATTGCCTAATGAACAACAGTTTGGAGTTCTGATTCACGGCCAAAGTAAGATCGTTGTTTATTGCCTAATGAACAACAGTTTGGAGTTCTTATTCATGGCTATAGTAAGCTCATTGTTTAATGGCTAATTAACAACAGTTTGGAGATCTCATTCATGGCTATAGTAAGAATGTCTAGCATTTAAATTAAAGTTATTTAAGAACTAATTTACAGATTGGCATTGTTTATTGGCTAATTAACAACAGCTTTGAGTTCTGAATCACGGCCATGGTATAAAAAGGGCAGCATTTTTTATGGTTTATTTAAGAAATTATTTTCCATTTGTTGTTGTTGATCAGATCATAAACAAGAATTTTGAGTTCTGATTCACTGCTATAGTAGGAATGTCCTGCATAAAGTTTGTTATAGAAATAATTTTTGATTTATTGTTGTTTATGGGTTAATTAACAAAGGTTTTAAGTTCTGAGTGTAGGAATAAATCAAGATACCATTATCAGAATGAGTTTTATCTGCTGCAATGACATCGATTAATGATTACTAATGGCTAATGATACCTTGGTGATTCCAGGACAGTTGAATGCGAGCGATGGAGAGAACCTGCTTGGATACGAGATATACAGCAGCTCATTGGCCGGTATTCTCAGCGACCCCTCCCTCAACACACCCATCACTGTCGGCCTGTACGCCAAGTGGGGCAGCGGCAAGTCATTCCTAATCAACAAGCTGCAAAGTAAGTACTCATGTATGAGAATATTTTTTTAGTTAATATTATGTTTGTTATTTGTGTTAATTTGTTTTTGTTAAAAATGTTTTTCTGACCTTTTGGGGAAAAAGTACCTGGTTGAAGTTGGGGAATATTCGAAGTAAAATTTGTCAATTCGGGAAAAGAAAATACAGATTACAGTATACTTATGTAAAATGATAACAATCATCATGTTTCTGAAATGAAACTAATTTTCATTGACCTTTGTTAACCTACAAAATTAAAAAAGCAATCTCTCTTCCAGGTGAAATGAAGTCTTTCACAAAAGCCAACGACGAGAACCAACTAGAATTCACATGGACGCTGTTCATATTTCTGCTGATCATCAACAGCGTGATTGGCTCGATCCTGGCGCTCACAGTCATGTACCAGGTGGGGCTGGGGGTTGGATTCGGACTGTTGGTCTTCGAATACGGATTTCTGGGTACAGTTTTGTTTGTGATGTTTAAGTAATTACGGTCTTAATGTCTGTTTGTTTGTCTATGTTGTAACATTGCATTGTTTGCCTTTTTGCTACACCCATTCAGTGGATTGCTTTAAAATGGTTATGGAAAAATCTTTATTAAATAATATGATAGTCTTTATTTTGTAATGATTTCATTCTTAGTGTGCTTGAAATAGGCTATGTTTACAAACAGGGCAGTAAGCGGCCATTGAGATATTCGAAAATAAGAATTAGCATAAAATAAAGAGTTTGTATAGCCTTTTCTTGTGTTTAATTTCATATCAATATTTCGAACTTGTTATGTAAACATACTTCGCTTGTATACTATCCTTTAGCAAAATATAGAAGTTTGTCAGAATGCTGCCCTTTGTTATTTGTTCTTCTGGCAGCCTCCTGTGTAGAACCTACTTGGGCTTTTATTCTTTCCTAGCTTTTGTTGCTTTAATATCGTGTATAATATATAATGTATTTATTACCCTTTTTGAAACACAGGAGTGATATGGCTGTGTTCGACCAGATACAACGTGAAGTTCACTGAGCGTATCAGCCAGGCCATTGGGAAGCGACTTCATATCCTGGCGCTGTTGCTGCAGGTTCTCTTCTGTTACCCCGTCAAACGTTCCAGTTCAAACGATGTGCCCTTAGTCAAGTGAGTCAGGCCCAAACAATCTTTGGGGATCATAAATGTTTCCAATGTCATATGCCAATGAGTTACTTTTCAGTTATTTGTAATAAAATGCACCTATCAATATTTTCCCCAGGGGGGAGAGCGGCGGGCTGACCCAGGGGAATGCGACTATTTTATTTTTTGGTGTCTTTCCCCACCCTAGAGCCAAGCATTTTTGTCTACATCCCCACAGTGGGAGATGCTTGGTGTATCAAATTGTCAGAGGTGCCGGGGGCAATATTACCGGGATCTAAAGTCCGACTAAACTCTATTTCCCAGGACCCGGAATCATTTGGCATGTCAAATTCCCACCTGTTGGGAATCGCTTTCAGTCTCAAGTCTTATATATGCCTGCCGCTCCCTCCCAGGGGGGAAATATTGATAGGTGCATAACACTGACTCTGGAACACAGGGCAAATATGTAAAAATGATTTTCCCTGCAAGGACAATTAAAGAAATCTATATATTTTAAACAAAAAATCATCAGGGATTATGACCAAAAGACAAAGAAAAATACAATGTGAAAATGTTAAATATAGAATATTGTTGTAGCAGTAAAACAATAAAAATAGATCAGTTGGGTAAAATAACTTGTGAAGTTTAGTAAAATTGGTCAGTTGGGTAAAATAACTAGTGAAGTTTAGTAAAATAGATCAGTTGGGTAAAATAACTAGTGAAGTTTAGTAAAATAGATCAGTTGGGTAAAATAACTAGTGAAGTTTAGTAAAATTGGTTAGAAGGGGAGAATGTTGGACATATATTTATATACACTGTAACCACTGTGCACATATTTCACCAGTAATCTGTTAATAAATGTACGTGAAAATCACAGCCCGGTCAGGGAAAACTCAGGGAAAAATGAGGGATTTTTATTAAGAATTTCAGTGGTTACCCTGGAAATGAATTTGCATTCCATGTATTTTAGATAAGCATTAGTGCTGTTACTTGAATGCTATTTTTAATAAGAAGACCAACGATTTGATCGTTACATTTGTCCAAAACGGCATCATGTCTGGTTCTACCTAGGAAACAGTCTTGAATGCTTCCGAATAAACATTTAACACATTGATACTACAATATTTAAGTTTAATGTGATAAATTGACTTGAAATACATTTCATAATAGTATATTACGTTTATGTATTTTGCATTTATTTTGGAATACATAAAAACAATTATTTATACTCTATCAAGTACATTTTCAGCATCGTTCAATATATTAATGAAAAAAAAAATTTTTTGTTTTTACATTATAGATGATAACAGATATTAATATAGCACCATGCTATCGTTTATACGGTTCTCTTGTAGATTCCTATTCTCTGAAAGCACGAAGCTAACCAGTGTGGGTGGGGAAAAGGCACTGGGCGCCATGGTAGCTGGTCTTAGTGAGTCGGTTGAGAAAGAATATGGAATGCTGGCAACGAGGGTGTTTTCTGTACTGAAACATTCATCTGACAGTGAGTAGATATTTCACTATTTTTTCATACTCTCAGTTTCAACATGTATTTTGTTTTTGTATATTGTATTGTGTCTTGTGATTAAGGATATCTTGAAAATATAATCCAAATGTTCTCTTCTACCTTTTGCTGCACAGATCTGAAAGTATCTTGCTTCATATTATGTTCAAATGACAAAACATTTGTTGCCATTGTTATAATTTTCGTATTTTTGCACTTATTCCCAGAAAAACAACAACAAAAACAACAACAATTTACAGTGTAAATTAAATTTTCATCTGACATCCAGTCAGGGAAAGAGTGAAGCTGATTAAAAAACAGAATGATGTGTGCAAGCATTTTGAGTAGATGATGTTTTGATGCTTGTGTGAATGTTTGTAGTTTGTGCAAATCATGATTATGGTCCTCAGTTTGATTGGCTGCTAAAATTTATTTAAACATAGAAAATTAAAGTGATCAGATCCTGTTTGAAGATAAAATTGGTGTTAGTCATTTGCTGAGTGTTTTATTATTAAGCTTTTGGGGATTTATTTTCTTTCTAATTCAGTTGGCAATTTCCTTATTATATGCTTCAATTTTTAGTTTACAATATTAAGCATCCTGCTCTATAAATACAAAAGTTCTCACACAAAATTTTATTCTTAACTTCTCAAATTTGCTTTTCTTTTTGTACCCAAATGCTTAAAAATGTAAATTGTTATACATTTATTATGCTCCCCGAAAAATTTCAGGGGAGCATATAGTCGCCGCTTTGTCCTTCTGTCCGTCCTTCCATCCCACTTTCTTGTCCGGATTATTTCTCATCAACTACTGGCCAGAATTCAACTAAACTTTATGGGATGCTTCATTACCAAGAGGAGGTGTGCATAATACCAGGACCTTCTGATTCAGTGATTTTTCTTAGAGTTAAGGGAATTAGAAATTTCTGAAATTAGTATATACTGCAATATTCTTTACTTTTTCGTCCGGGCTATTTCTCAGCAACTACTGGCTGGAATTCAACAAAACATTATAGAGCTTCATTACCTAGAGAAAGTTTGCATATTACCAGGACGTTCTGCTTCAATTATTTTTCTCAGAGTTATGGGACTAAATTGTTGTCCGGTCTATTTTTCAGCAACTACTGGCCAGATTTCAATAAAACTTGATGGGAAGCTTCATTGCCACGAGGAGGTGTGCATATTAGCAGGATGTTCCGCTTCTTGTTGAATATAGTATTTAGTGTGCAATTCTTGTCCATTCTATTTCTCAGCACCTACTGGCCAGATTTCAATGAAATTTCATGGAAAGTTTCATTGCCAAGAGGAGGTGCGCATATTAGCAGGATGTTCCACTTCAATGATTTTCCCTGGAGTTATGGGACTCTGAAAATTTCTGAAATATAGTATGCATTGCTGTTGATTTTGAGTCATTTTAATATTTTTGCACTTCTCATTGCATTTATATTGCTTGACAAAGCGCATTGGGGAGCATCCATCAGTTTGACTGATAGTCTTGTTCTGCTAGTGATAATTATTAAGCCGTAACCTAATGCACTTTTGGCTTGAATGTTTCTTAGACGCTCATGACGACACAGGTATGTATTGACAGTAGATTCTCCAAAGGGACGCTACTCTGCCCTCAACACAAGGTTAAAATCCTGTCAAGGTGCATTTGTCACCATAGCAACTTGTTACTATAGCAACCATCATTTTAGTGTACATGTACATGGATTACAGGTGAAAATGTAATGTATCAAAATATATAATTATAGAAAAATCACTTGGATCATTCAGGAATGGATTCTGATAGTTTTGTCAGACAATGTTGCTTGTTGTCCAATAATTCTTCATTGTACTATGTTTTTCCTGCTTAGATACAGTTTATAATGGCGGAAAGTAATACAATTAAAAGCTATTTAATTGTACAAATATACAAAGTGAAAGGGTTTTTTTTGTGTCGATAAAATTTAACTGAAGGGTAAATAAATGCATGATTATAACTGTTTTTCCAAAAGTGTGCGTATGTAAAAAAATATAACTAAATATATTAATGAATCATTATTGTTGGTCATTATCTGGTTATATTTCAAAATTTGAATTCAGCAATCTGTTGACAAAGCGCAGAGACATATGAGGGAGTGGGGTGGGGGTTTCAGTGGGGCACATTGGGATGCACCAGGGGGTTGGGGCAAAGGGGCTTGGGTGGGGAGTCATAGTCAACACACCACTAACATGTGTACTGTGCAGTCTTAAACTGGGTGACACTTTCCCCCTTGGATCGTATAATTGATGTTAACACACTTTGCTGGTTTGCAGATTGGTATTGTCTTACTATCAAAATTGTGAAAACTTTGTGGTCCAAGATAGCCGATGTATATGATTTCAGACAAAGGTTCATTTAAACTGCAAATTGTTGGCATTTGCATATTTAGAAAAGTGTTCCCTTTGCAGCTGTTTGATGTGTTTGTGTGCAGGTTAATGGGATTTACAACAATTTTATTTCTTCCATTGCTCTTTGAAATGACTTTGATATAATAATGAGTTGAGGCGTGTTGTGGGAAAACCGGGCTTAATGCATGTGCGTGAAGTGTTGTCCTGGATCAGCCTGTGCAATCTGCACAGGCTGATCCGGGATGATACTCCCTGCTTTTATGGTATTTTCAGTTTCAAGGATGTCTCTTCTAAACATAAATTCACTGTGGGGACTGCACAGGCTGATCTGGGACGACACTTTACGCACGTGCATTAAGACCGGGTATTCCCAGGACACACCTCAATTAAACAATTGAATTATAGCATACAATGCTTGCACCAGTCGTGTATAGGGTTATATACTTGATGTCATTCATATATAATATATGTTGGTAAAATTGTACCACATTTCTAGTCAAGAAAGAAAATAAAACATTGTAATCTTAGTTCTTTCATAATCAACTTTCACGACTTTGAGAAAAGTCTGGAAAAAAAATATGTTACATAAAATCGATGAGTTCTGTATTTATCTTTTGACGATAGCGACAGTCTTGAAAGGTATTTGTTTAATCGCTCACATGTCCTGTGTATACAATATTTTGTGGTATATTTTAGCTTGGCTTTCAAGTAATTTTTGTTTGATAGTTTAGAAAGATTCATTGGATGGCTGCCATAGCTGTATAGTACAAATCACCCCCTACCTTCAAAAAAGATTAACAATTACTTACATTACCGGTATGTAAATAATGCATAATAAAAAAATAGTACAATAGCACATATCATATTGTTCAGTTCAGTAATTGCCTTAAACTTATTTGAAGGAAGATGTGATAATTGCAATTGTATTCATAAATGACTGATTGCCCCTTTAAGATTGACCTCAATGCTCATACTCATTTATCCCATATTACACTTTAATGTTTATTTGTTCATTACTTAACCTGTTGATGTTCTTTCACTGTGTGTGTTGGCAGTTGTGTTTCTGTTTAATTTATGTTCGTAAAATTAGTAATCATTGCAGTAAACAAACAATATTAAATTAATAAAAATTAATGTTAGATTTATTGAAAGACATCACCAGTCGATACAATCTGCTTTTTCAGGTTCTAAGTAGAATTTAAAAAAAATTAACCACCATTCAGATGTTACTGCTATTTAACATAAAGGGACCTCAATGCCCACTAAGTTAAATAAACTGACAAATAACAGTTCCGACAATCTCAATCTGTAAAATACAATCTAAGTTATAAGAACATTACCCCATGTTTCGTATAGGAAATTTGGGGACATTGTACAGGCTAATCTGGGACGGCACTTTCCACTTTTATGGTATTTTCTGTTTCAAGGAAGTCTCTTCTAACCATAAATCCACTTTAGGCGGAAAGTGCCGTCCTGGATCAGCCTGTGCGTACTGCACAGGCTGATCCGGGACGAAACTTTACGCACATGCATTAAGTCCGGTTTTCCCACGACGCGCCTCATATATTTTAATAAAACATGGTCCGATAGCTGGCCTAGAAAGCTTGTATATAGTACGACATATTGCAAATGCATGGTTGCAGTATTTTGTGATAATATAATCTCAATTATAACTTTTGATGTATTCCATGTACACCTAAAAAATAAAATAGTAAAACTTTCGCTCAATTTGTTGTTGTTGTTTACTGTTTTCTTTTACTGATTCATGTATGTTTATTGTAAAAAAAAAATCATATAAATTTGGAAATATAATTCCACATTTGTAACTTGTTCTATTTTGTCTTTTCCAGAAACTTACATTGGACGATTCAAGACCTTGTGCTGTATTCCGCTCTTTGTTTTGGTTGTTTTTGTCCTTCTGTGTCTGGTCACTGGAATAACATTGTTAATGACGTACAAATTCGAAAACAAAGCCGCGAACGGTCTCATGATAGGGTTTGCATGTGTAGTCGGGGGTTCCGTGTTTCTTAACCTCCACAACTTCGCGAAGGCTGTGATATCTTTTAGCATTCCACAAAAGAAACGAATAATGAAGGCTGCTGGCAGCGTGCACCGAATCAAGATTGATGGTTTTATGCAGGTTCTCAAACGAGAGGTCGCGCTGATGAACAACTTTGTAGCGTCGGTCGATCAGTTTACAAAGAACACGACCCGGTTGGTTGTGGTCGTTGATGGTTTGGATAGCTGTGAGCAGGAAAAGGTCCTGCATGTCTTAGATATTATTCATGCATTGTTCAATGAGGAAAACTCCTGTTTTGTGGTCATTCTTGCGGTCGATCCACAGATCATTATCAAGGGCATTGATCAGAATCTTAAGTCTATTTTTCACGATACGAACGTAAATGGATTCGATTACCTGCGGAACATCGTGCACTTGCCATTCTATCTGCAAAGCCAGGGCATACAAGTAAAGAAGCAGGAGTTGGCAGTGAGCATCTCCACCTACGATGTGGGCTGTGAGTCACCACAGCACAACCACAAAGCATATAGGGTAAGACTGAGTATTATTTTCAACAATCTTATGATAATTCATTTTAGTGTCCGCAAAAGTCTCAAATCCATCACAGGCCTTAGTGTCCGCAAAAGTCCCAAATAGATCACTGGCTATGATGTCTGATAATCTCTTGTTAGTGGCCCAAACTCCATGTTATTGGCCACTCACAGACATTTAGCTTGCAAGCCAGAATTGTTCACTAGCCACGAGGGCCAGTGATCCGGTCAACATTCATGGACATCATTCAATTTTACTCACTTTGTCTGTGTTAGGACAGACTTTTGCGCAGACTGAATTTCAGTTTTCTGTATCATCTAAGTGAATATTTTTTTGTTCCTTCTATGCTTCTTGTTTTTTAGTTTTCTTCTTTTTATTTTGTTTGTTTGTTGTTCTATTTTGTTTTATTAGTCAAATTATCGAAGTCATTTACATTATATTTTTTATAAAGTATATTTTTATATCAAATTACGCATTTTAATGCATATGTTAATATGGTAATAGAATTTATTACTGATACTGAGTGCTGGATTTAACAGCATGCTTATTTCTTAAAACAGTTTTCTGAAATAGCTTCTATCAAAATATCAAACAGTTTATATTTTAAAAGTGAACTATGAGGAGCGTTCAAATATGAATGCAATTGGAGTGTTATTTGGCTTAAAGTTGTGAGATGCAGGTGAAAGTCAAGATTATCGAGTAGATGTACCTGTAAGCTTTACATTGATTCCACACCTGCCTAAATCCATTCAGAAAATGTGAAAAAATACCCCATTTTCAAATAATTTCAAAACTTCGTAGCCATTGTTTTAACCAAATAATATTTTTGAAGTTGTTTTCTAAGGCGTGACTAGGACATATACGATGGTTGTCCAAACTGTATGTGTACTCATACTTTGGTTAATTGTTATTACATAAAATAGTTCATATATAGCACATGGTTGAAAGAATATTTATTTTCTATCGAATTAAAAAAAATAAAAAATGTTAACATTCAATATGCACTTGGTACTAACATTTGAGTTGCCATGGTAACTCTGTACCGGGGCACGCTATTCTTTTGCTGAAACACAACCATTCAAGTTCGAATAATATTAATTATATAAAACACACAAACACCATATTTTAGGGAAATGTTGTCCTATGTATAAGTAACATAACATGAAAATATGATGTAATTTGGATACAATAAACCGTTGTTAATAAGTTTCGTTTAAAACCACGTTAAATCTGAGCGTCGACAAAAATGACGTCTGAAGAACAAGCAGAATTTCTCACACTGACAAAGTTTTGTAGCGACATTGGAATTCACCCACTCTTGAATTAAATGATAAACAAGACCCAGGTGGGTATTCGGTGTCACAGAAACTGATATTTTAGCTGCACAAACGCTTTAGTGAAGTAAGAATGGGTCTGGAAGACAACTGACATCCTAAAAAATTAACGTCGGTCAGAAAGAAGCAGACGTCAAATAAAGACTGTCTCGCTATTCACAGGCCTTGAACAGTCCATGCGCTGTCAGAACTGTCTAAATTTATGGCATAGGCACCATATATAATTTAATCACTGAACAACAGACAATTGAAGAAGTTAATTGTAATAGCAATTTCAATTGCTCATCATATTTTTAAAAATTGGGAAAACCTCTTGATTTCGCACTCACGTGTTAAAGGATCTGTATTTTAAAAAGTTATCCCAAAGATATAAATACAATATAAAATTTTGCATATATTAAATTTAGTTTATATTACAAATTACAAATTCATTAAAGCATGTTAATGAATTGAGCTTTCATATTTACTTTGCAAGACCATTTTCTATTTTAGTTATAATACTATTGTTTATTGTGTAATCGCAGGGACTTAGTTCACACATTTCAGAAGAGGAGACCGGGAATTGCAGACCAAAATAAACTCCGTTATTTGGCAGATTTCAGCCAACATGTTCTGTCATGTGAATAACGTACAGTGGATTTATTAACACATGTCTTCAGGGACAGTATTTTTAGATATGCTAAATGTTGTATCGGAAAAACAAGAGCGACATCTTTGAAGTTCATCGATGACGTTCATTTTGACGTGACATGCTCCGGTGGAGCTACAGTGTCAGTGCTTTAATACCTGATGTTATTGTGTAATATTAAGCAACATAATAAATATCACACATAATTGTAGAGGAAAGTTTGAGCATTCCATAAATGTTTTACGTTTCTGGCTAAAGATCTGAGAGCAATTCAGGCAGTACACCAACTTTTTGGACAACCCTCGTACCTACTTATTTCCACTAGAAAAAATTCCAGTGAAAGGGTATCCCTTTTCATAGTGGTACTATGACCTTACAAAATTAAGAAATAATTTTTGATTTTCAGAACTTTGTTTAGCTGTAAATAAACAACGATTTTGAGTTCCGATGCGTATGATTTAAACCACGAAGGCGTCAGGTTATTAATATTTTCAGATAAACAACGATAAAGTGAAAATTATTTCTATTCTAACAGGACCAGACAACATATTCTGCAATTACAACGCGAGCTATGTTTTACAGTTTTAGAACTACTTTCTCCAGTTGTTTATTGGCAATTTAACAATGGAAATATTACGCGTGTCATGTGAGAATACATAATACAACATGCATTTGATGTTAATATTAAATTATTAAACAAGATTCTCCCTTTATGCTTAAGCTTATACTCACCGTTGTGTAGTTTGCAAAAGATAAATATTAACTTTTTTTAGATCTAAATATAATTTTGTAAAATTTACTGTAGAGTTTCATCATAATCACCTACCAAACATTTTTTGACCATTTAACCAACATTTGATTTATTTTATTGTTTGTATGTTTTTAATTTTGCTGTTCATCCTCACAGCTGTTTAATTATAACATGTATTTTAAAACATGTAAACAATATGCAGATTCTATTAAACAGCCGATTACCAAGTATATTATTTGCTTACATCGATATATATTTGTAATGTATTGTTATATATAGAACTGTGCAGTATATCCACATATTCTCTGTGTGCTCGCTGTGTGTATTTTGCAGCATAAGGACTCTACTGTGTCTAAAGTGTCCGGTTTCTCACTATTTGAGCCCCCTATGTACCAGGTGCAGTATGGTAGGGAAAGAAGTAGAGAAAACGGTAGGGTGCTGCCCCTGGCTTCCGTCATGGCCCTCTTTTGCCCTAGAGAACAAGTGTGAAGAAAATTAGTAAAGAACATTTTAGGTTGGCAGTATTACATAAAAATTATTAGTCAAATGTTCCGATTAAAAAAAATTCAATATGTAAGTTTGAAATACTTTTCCCAGAAAATGTAAAATTATACCTTATTTTAAAATAATTTCTGAAATTAAATTAGCCAATTGGCTTTGTAGTATTTTGGCTATTGATAACACTAACGTAAAAAATGGAAATAATAATGACACATGTTTTGCACAAAAAGGGATACTGTGGAATCACTTGAATTGGCGGAGTACAAATATCACGCTTTCGATTGCGGACATATTTGCGCAAATTGGATTTAGAAAAAAAAAGAAAAAAAAAAGAAGTCAGTTGTTTTACAAAAAACGTGTCAATTATTCGATGGAATGCCAAACTCGGCAGAATACCAGTGAAGGGTCCCATTGTGACACCTTGTCTGTTGCAATAAGCATGACATTGTGTATCAGTACCGGATTAGGCTTTTGATAAGAATGGTCCACTTCTGAAGAATAGGGACCGCATATGTAGGCGAGATCATATCACGTCATGTCAAACTGGCACCTTGTGTTAATTAAATGCCGACTGAAATATAGGCTCCACATTGGGCGCTCTAATTCTTTACTCAAAATGCCATGTGAAATCAAACTGTCAACTTGTGCACATGACCTGTTTCATACCAAATTTAAATTTTCAAAGACTTAAAACTTATTTTCAGAGCTTACCGTACTATTACTATATATCTATACATAACATTTGTATTTTATGTTGACACATTATATTACGAGTGTTCAAAATGGCGCCCATGCGTAACTGTGTTATAGAGGTATGGAGCACTTTAGTGTATGAAAACAATCACAATATAATTTAAAAGAAATGCATTGATCAATTACAATGTAGTCAAAAATATTTAACTAAACTGTTTATGAAGTACATGATTAAAACATCGGGCAGTCACATATACCTGCGTATATTTATGAACGATTACCGTTCATACATTTTAATGAATGTGTAAACTCCCGAGGCGTTGCTAAAATATGAAATCTGTAAAAATTTGCTGTGGTCATAAATTCCTGTTATGGCGGGAGCACGAAAAGCATGAAAATTAGACTTCCGGGCAAATTAGTGATTCCACGGTATATTGATTGTACATTGCTTAAATTAACCGCCAAAAATGGTGCTTAAATTTAAGCATTTTGAAAACACTGAGAAAACAACATTGAATAATCATGCATTATGTATGTAAATGTAACACTATTAATTCACTATTATCGATGGTTCAATTCAAAACGATGTTTATGTCATATATTTTACGTATTGTATATCGTAGTTTTGCGCTAAGGCATTAATGATACTAATTTGTCCATGAAATGTGAAGGGTTCTTTTCCCATGATACTCTCGCAGCACCCTGCAGTTTTTCTGAGTGTAAATCTTTCCCTAAGTATTTAATTTATCCAGTGTGTTCATGTGGTTCTACTTGTATTGCCATTAATATTTGCGGTATACATGTACCTGATTTCCGCTTTGCGATGCTTCGTTATCGGCTCTTCATACTTAATCATTTCATCATTTAATCAACCATGTCCTTGGGCCCTTTATTTCCTTAGTTCGGAACTACTCATAACCAGTCTGAATGTAGTAACTTCACTTGTTGATGAGCACATAAATTGTTGTTACCGATTCAGTTAGTTGTTATTGTTGTTTTATTACGGAACATAATGAAATGATTTCTTTAATATATGGAATTTATATTCTCATTATACTGTATATTATTTTGTGTAACTTTTGTTTTGTAATTTTCGTAGTTATCATTTTATAATAAATGTAACAGATCAGACAATAACCAATATGAAATATCTCCCACATTGTAGAAAAACATAAATTCGTTTTAGTCTGCATGGTAAATTCTGTACATTTGTTTATCCATCTATTGAAACCTTTGGGAATTCATGATACCAGTGGGGTATTCATTAAAGCAGTGGGGAATTCATGATACCAGTGGGGTATTCATTAAAGCAGTGGGGAATTCATGATACCAGTGGGGTATTCATTAAAGCAGTGGGGAATTCATGATACCAGTGGGGTATTCATTAAAGCAGTGCGCAGGTGATCAATTTGTAGACTTCTAGTTAGAGTAAGAGCTTGAATGCTTAAACAAATGGCTATATACCTTTATTACAAGGGTGATGTGTGTCACGATAAAAACACCACAATTGTAGTGAAAGGTCCAGTTTTAACAAATGAAAAGTGTAGAATACAAACCAATAATTAAAACGTGGTTAATAAAGTTAGATTATTTCAGAATTTAAAAATAATATTAGGGTCTTCATAACTTAATACAGCGAAATATCTTAGTTTGATTTCTTATATAATATGATATATTGTGTTTATTTTATTTAAATATATAATGTGTTGTGGTCACACTTCTTGTTTTTCGGATAATAACAGTTTTAGTAAAGGTTTATAAAGTTATTTATAATAGCTAGACATGCATTAGACTGATGCTGGTGTAGCGTAGATTTTGTAATTGAACTACAGGAAAACTTCTTTACCTCGATCTTCAAAAACTGGAATACCTACAATAACTCGAGCACAGTTAACAATGTCCCTGCAAAATGGTTAATACCTCTATGTAAAATTACTGCAATTAACTCCAGCATCCCAACTCAAGCACAGATGTCTGCCCCTAATACTAAGTACTACTGATGTTTACCCTCGCTAACTCAAGGAAGGTGTTTACACCTCTATGTTGCAATTGTCTGGTAGGTGCAGTCCTTTCGCACCTTGAGATAGCCACCAACGGATTAATTATAGATGCCTTGTGTTTTCAGAACATGTCATTTAGGAGAATTTAACTAGCCTGTTCAAAGCCTAAATTTATTGTCTTATTTATGTACTGCAAAATATAGGCATCTAGATTGAATAATAGTGACATTTGAGTTGTTTTATTGTATTAGTCTATGGTTGTTTTATACTCATCCAGAGAAATAGTGACATTTGAGTTGTTTTATTGTATTAGTCTATGGTTGTTTTATACTCATCCAGAGAAATAGTGACATTTGAGTTGTTTTATTGTATTAGTCTATGGTTGTTTTTATACTCATCCAAAGAAAACAATAAAACGTTGTTAGTATATTGATAAAGATGTCAATCTGACAATCAAAATTTTTATTACCGTATTTACCCTACGTATTGGGACACCCTAAATATTGGGACACCCCTATTTTGTGGAAAAATAATTATTTTTTGAGTCCCTTAATATTGGGACACTTTTGAAATTTGAATTTTTTCTTGTCCCTAAATATTGGGACACAAAAATATAATGGTAATTTGTCAGTTTAAAATAAAAATCTCTCAATTTCAGTATGATCAGAGTAGTATAGATCTACTGTATGTCTGTTGCATAGCGACCAATTATACCATATATATGCTGCAAATAATGATACAATCAGAGTGTACCCCTTTTATATAATAAAAACTACAAAGACTACTGCATCAAGATATTTTAATGAAACTTCATACATAGATACCTTTTATCGAGACCTCTCTTGGGATTGCATATGTGATGGGTGGGGTCAAGGCCAAGGTCACCATTACTAAAAATAGAAAAACAGTTTTCACTCAATAACTTGACAATGCATCGAGATATTTTAATGAAACTTCATACATAGATACCTTATATCGAGACCTCACTTGATTGCATATAGGGTGGGTGGGGTCAAGGTCTCCTTTACTAAAAATAGAAAAACGGTTTCCGCTCAATAACTTCAGAATGCTTCAAGATATTTGAATGAAACTTAATACATCGATACCTTGTATCTAGACCACACTTGGGATTGCATATGGGGTGGGTGAGATCAAGGTCAAGGTCCATGTTACAAAAAATACAAAACTGTTTCTGCTCAATATTTTGAGAACGCATTGCGATATTTTAATGAAACTTCATACATAGATACCTTATAACGAGATCTCGCTTAGGAATGCATATGGCACCCAGAACTTTCTTTCATTATTGTGCTGACTTTTATGCATTTTGTTAGAAAAATTTGGTTTTCGTGGAATTTCCACATTTCTTGTGTGTTAATTTTCTTGCATTTTGAATTGCAGTTTGTATTATTCCTCATCTTCGAAAGCAAGTTATCAAAGTTCCATCTACAAAACTAAATGTCTCTGATAGTTTTCTATGTCATGAAAACAGCTCATGCATGCAGTCATATCTATTCATGGCTCACTCTGCCTTTTGCAAAATTAATCAGAGGTTACTATTTAAAAATTTGGCTAAAGAATATGCTGTTTGGCTACGACTTTTTCTACATTAAAAACATGTAAAATACTCAAATGAAGGATTTTACTAGTCAAAATGATTATGATTTTGATGTATTTAGGTAAAAATGGCTAAGGAAAATTGTAGCCAAAGTAATTTGGATTTTGTTTAATATTTGGCTATATGTGCGTGTACCAGTATACAAAATTCCATTGATATACTGCAGTCATGAACACACAGATGTTTACAGTCGTTACTACTGTTGTGTTAATGTAACTTACTGTAGTAATAGTTATAAAACAAAGATTGGTCTTTAATTATAGGATCTTCTCTATTTATGTGTTGTATTCTTCTTACACCTTATTGGGTGTTATTCCATAATGCATTTGTCATTGCATCTCCAAAACATAACTTGTAATGTCTCGTTTAAAGGTTACCCATTAGCATGTTCATTATTATTGTAAATACCGGTAATTATAACAAGTAAAATCATAATTTTGTATTTGTACATGCTTTGTATAATGTTTTGCATCAAAAGAAGGACACAATCATACCATGAACATTTTGTATAGATATTTGGTAGTGTTACTAGTCACGTTTACCTTAATATAAATATTTATACCCAGTTTGCATAAATGCCAAATTAATTAATTTAAACTTTCATAATAATTCCAGCAAACATAATTATTCTATAAAAAACTAAAATCAAACAAATTGTGGATGTCATTTGCTCATTATTTTGTTGTAATATGGTGTGTGTATTTGGTGTAAGTTATCACATATAGCTGTATATAATTATATATGATCATTCTGGGTTTATTTAGTTATTTTGTATACATGTAAATTTAAGTTTTGACCTTTATCTTGGTGTTTTGTTGTACAGATACATTATTTGTATACCAGAAGCTGTTGTATAATGGTTTGAAAATAACATATTGTTTTAACCAAGTTGAGCCAAGAAAAATAATCTAATTGTGTGTTATATCAGAATTGTCATCTTTTACATGGACAACCTATATATCTCTAATTTATTATCATACAATGCACACATCAGTTATAGGATATTTTACTACCATATTTATTGTTTTGTAGAGCTGTAAATTAAAGTTGAAATAAGAAAGTGTATTGGTAATTAAATATCTAATATCTTTACTCTTTGTACAAGAAAAGAAAATAAATTTATTTTGTATCTTTAAATTAAGATTTTCAGTTGGCTAAAAACTGTTCAGCAACCAGTCAGTACTGTTGTAGCTTGAAGTATAGTAAGAAAAATATTTATAAAAACGTATTAGAAGCAGAAAAAATTAAAAGCAGAGTGTTGTGCAGTTATTAATTTACATCCAATCTGTTCACTTTGCTATGGTGTTATGCTCGGTTCCCACTATAGTGCGATCTGTCACGAATGCCATGATTGGCCACTCGCAGCTGATCGCGGTATTTCTCTAAAAAGTCAGGCTTGGATACAATGTGATGCGAGTCCATACGTTTTGATACGATGTTTGCGCTCTGTTGTGATCTGGCCACGATTTGCCAATTACAGGTGTCAGGATCTGTCACGGTCTGATCTCCTGTTTAGATAGGAAAAATTATATACGTTCCGTTATGATTGTTTCGATCTTGTCCACGATTGGGTCTCGATCTGACACGATCATCACGATCGGGTTCCCCGAATTAGGATGTTCTAGTACGTACAAATAAGTTCCGCTACGATTATCACGAATCCATGTACTTCGTTACGATAGGATAAGATTGTGGTTGCAATGTCTTTCACGATCATGATCGATGGAGATCACGATTTGAGCTACGACTGGACCCGAATGATATAAATACAGCCTGACTGACTATTTACTTCATTGTTTCTTGAGATCACAACCCATCTTAAAAGAGTATGGTGTTTTTTTCTGGTCTACGATCAATCACGATCACCACGATTTGGATGCACGATTAGATACGATTTGTCGCGCTTTGTTACTATGCAATAAGATCTAATACGATGATCCCAATGGACAATTGATCGTAGTTGATAGTGTTAATCGTAGATAATTTTTAAACTGTTCAGTTTTTCTGCAATTAACACGATTGCCACGACTGACCTCAAGATCTGATAAGATCTGATAGGATCACCACGATTGGTCCACGATTAAGACCACGATTTCATTCGTGGCGCAAATCGTGATAGTGGGAACCTAGCATTAGGAAATTTTAAATAGGTACATAAAAACTTGTATGAGTATGTGGGTATTCCTAATTCTGCTATGGTCATTGTTCATTATTAACAATTTATGTACACATTAATGAACCGGGCCAAATACTTTCTGTCATTTTTCATAGCAATACAGCATTGATATAGCCTTGGACGAAGTTTCACATGTATGTTTTCTTCATTAACAAGTAAACGCCTCATGAAAGAAATTTATTTTAAGCATCATTGTTTTTAAAACCTCTGTGTTGAATTGCAAATTAATTTAACTGAAGTGTTGTTTTTTTGCCATTGCTTTACCCTGTTACAAAGCATGACTAAATGTGCCGCGTCGTGGGAAAACCGGACTTAATGCATGTGCGTAAAGTATCGTCCCGGATTAGCCTGTTAGCCTGTGCAGACAACACTTTCCGCCTAAAGTGGATTTATGGTTAGAAGACACTTCATTGAAACAGAAAATACCATAAAAGCGGAAAGTGCCGTCCCGGATTAGCCTGTGTGGACTGCACAGGCTTATCCAGGACGACACTTTACGCACATGCATTAAGTCAGGTTTTTCCACGACGCGCCACAAATGGAGTATGGTAAGTTTATAACAAAAAATCACAAAATGCTAAAATCACTCAATGTTGCGTACAGTCATTGAATAAATGTTTAATTGTTACAGTATGAAATTACTTAAAAGATATGCATCATATTAAGAAGACTTACTTTAAGAGTGTCTAAGATTAGTTCTTGCAATTAGCAGAAGACCTACACTTGTACATTTTTAGCTTGGCTTGCTCAGATTCTCAGTTGTACCGTGTTCATCTGTATTCTCGCCGTAGTTAACATTTAAACAAATAGTTTGAGCGAAAGAAACTAACCAAACATTTTCTTTCAATACATGTATTATATAATTAATTGAACCTTTTCGTGAAAATAACAACTAAACTTTTGTTAGAAAACACTTTATTTGTTCTTAAATTATTGTCTTTTTCAATGCACCATGTGGCCATCTTGAAAAATTACGTCATCGGTAATCTCACGGTAAACTTTTGTTTTGAAATAAGTTTGCTGATAGTTCATAGAAAAACACAAATAAACTTAAAATTTCATAGAAAATCACAAATAAACTTAAATTGTTGGATTGTAACCTTCTATAAATATAACGAAACAAAATTTTGAGTTTTCCTACATATTAACCTAATCAGACGACAGTGTATATATTGACGGTCTAATGTCTACTGATGGCTGCAAGATGATACGAAAGTTGTTAAGATTAATTATTTAAAGTCATATTATTTGTTTGTTTCCCAATAAAATCATTTGTAACTTATTAGTTTGTTAAAGAAAACCAAAGATAGGTTTGATGTTGACAATTAAGCATGATAATCAAAAGATAAACAATTACCGAGGAAATAGAGATACTGTGAGAATACAGATGCTGACTATATATACCAGTAGGCCAGCTTGTAGGAGTTTCTAGAGCCCAAGTAAATATTTAAGAAGTCGGGCTTGCTCAGTTCAACTGCTAATGTGATTACTGCGATATTGGAAATAATTAATAGGTTTTATTTACTTTCTTTTTTAGTGTCTCAGTTTTGATGCAAACAGTTTATGTGTGCAAGATGTAACTGTATCTTATTTGAGCTTGTAGAGGGAAAACCGGGCTTAATGCATGTGCGTAAAGCGTTGTCCTGGATCAGCCTGTGCGGACTGGGATGGCACTTTCCGCCTACAGTGGATTTATGTTTAGAAGAGACTTCCTTGAAACAGAAAATACGATAAAAGCAGAAAGTGTTGTCCTGAATCAGTCCGCACAGGCTAATCCAGGATGACACTTTACGCATGTGCATTAGGCCCGGTTTTTCCCTAACACGCATCATTTGTGGCGCGTTGTGAGAAAACCGGACTTAATGCATGTGCGTAAAGTGTTGTCCCGGATTAGCCTGTGCAGTCCGCACAGGTTAATCCAGGATGGCACTTTCCGCTTTTATGGTATTTTCTGTTTCAAGGAAGTCTCTTCTAACCATAAATCCACTGTAGGCGGAAAGTGCCATCCCGGATTAGCCTGTGCGGACTGCACAGGCTTATCTGGGATGACACTTTACGCACATGCATTAAGTCCAGTTTTCCCACGACAAGCCACATATATTACATTCACATTACTCCGAGGCTTTCCATCATGTCATATACATTGTACAGAAGTGTTAAGAAAGTTGACATTTAACAATTTCATACTAAAGAAAATAGTGGTAAGCCATTAGCTTACAAGCAATTTCAGCTGTAGCATATTTTTTAATGATTTTAGATAAACTGGCCCGTTGACTGCAAACGTTCTTAATCTCAAACTTTGTCTCAGCAGTAAACTATTCTCCAATGAAAATGCTTTTTACATATGACTTAAATTTTCATTGGCTAATTTTTAAAACAGAGACTCAAGATTAAGTTTAGGAATGTTATTGTCATGGAGCCTGGCCTTCAATGACAACATTCACACAAACACTGATTACTTAAAGTAAATTTTCACATTTCAGCATCAAGAATCGACCATATCTCAGATCTCGGGCTTCACTGTAGCCGAGCCGACCCAGAAACGCGGCCGGTCTCGGCCTCGCGAGGACAGTCTCACCCAGGTCACGCATTCCAGTTTCGACATCTCGAACACGCTCACGAAGAATGACTACTTCAGCGACATCAATCCGAAAAGCATGAGGCGGCTGATGAACATTGTTGCTGTGACAGGTTGGTTTGAAATTGGTAGCTGGCAATCTAATATTATATGTGGCGTGTCATGAGAAAACCGGTCTTAATGCATGTGCGTAAAGTGACGCACAGGCTAATCCAGGACGGCACTTTCCGCCTACAGTGGATTTATGTTTAGAAGACACTTTCTTGAAACAGAAAATACCATAAAAGCGGAAAGTGTGGTCCCGGATTAGCCTGTGCAGACTGCACAGGCTAATCCGGGATGACACTTTACGCACATGCATTAAGACCGGTTTTCTCATGACGCGCCTCATATTGTTTTTGCACCTATTCCTCCTGTCTATATAAAAATTTATGTTTAACACAATAGGCTGGATATTTTGTAGGGATGGCAACGAATATTCGAATAATGTAAACACAGGATATGTGTCAAAATCTACTTATCACGCTATTGTTATGTAGACGACAGCTTGTTGTTATTGCTAGTCCCATTATAACGATCACGGTCCTTTATCAGTTCACAAGTCACTTATATGGGAAGTAGGAGATTAAAGCGTGTTCAATGTGCTTATTGATGTTATTGCGTACATGTGCACATGTGCTGTGAAACAACATGCAACCTTCCTAGTTATGTCGTGAAAACAGACAGCGAAGTTGTCAGAAAAGATTTGCATGTGCTAAATAAATGGTTTGAAGTCTTTCCCATTAAATTAAATTGAAAAATCGCCATCTAGTTCTAATATGTAGATTTAAGTCGTGTGTATTTGCCGCATTTTTCCCATCGGCGTCGGTGGTGACTATGTAAACCACACAATTAAGTCAGTTTAGTAATACATTTCCATCAGTTCAACAGTATTGCCTTCGATGATCGAATATTCGAATACTTCATCAATCGAGTATTCGAATATCATTTTTGTATTTGTTGCCATCCCTAATATTTTGTCTTGTTTTGTCATCTTAAGCCTTATCAGTTTAAGTCATAATGTTAAAGTCAAATAGAATACTTAAAATAATAAACTGGATATTTTTGTTATCTTGAAACTTATCAATAAGTTACGTATTTTGTGAGTCAAGCAGAAATTGTTACTTTCAAAGAACATTAAAAAGTAAGTTTAAAACCACTATTCTAAATAAGGGTTCTGTATAAAGCTTCTGCATAATCCATTATATAAGCTATTATTACAAGACTAGTATGTTAATTTAAAAAGACCATTATTATATAAAACTATGATGTGTTCTTCCAATTCTAGTTTAAATAGAAACATTATTAGAACATTATTGCATCTGGTGATGTATTGAAAAGTTATATAATTTACGATGGTATGTCTGATTTACATGCTTATTACAATACAAAATTGGCAACACCGTTCAAAGGGACTTGTTCTTTTATGGATATTATAAGTGTGACTCGTATGCCGTTGAGTCTTAAATATGGCTTAAAACATGAAAAATTAAATTAAACGTAAAATACGTCTTGCATGTATATACTGGTGCAACCTATTGACTGGAAAATTTGGTACAACAAAAAAAGTCCTTTTCAGGTCGTCTGCTACGAGCGTACAACATCGACTTCAACTGGTACCGGCTGGCTGCATGGGTGAACGTCGTGGAGCAGTGGCCATATCGCCTCTCCTGGATCATCTTGTACTTCGAGGAGAACGACGACATTAGTGACGACACCACGCTGAGATTCATCTATGAAAAGTAAGTGTTGTGGATTTAAGCTCAGGTTCATCTATGAAAAGTAAGTGTTACAGTGTACGCTCAGGTTCATCTTTGAAAAGTAAGTGTTTCAGTGTACGCTCAGGTTCATCTATGAAAAGTAAGTGTTTCAGTATATGCTCAGGTTCATCTATGAAAAGTAAGTGTTACAGTTTACGCTCAGGTTCATCTAGGAAAAGTAAGTGTTAAGTATTTTTAAGCTCAGGTTCATCGATGACAAGTAACTGTTGTGTATTTACGCTCAGGTTCATCTACAAAAAGTAAGTGTTACAGTGTACGCTCAGGTTCATCTGTGAAAAGTAAGCGAAGTAAGTGTTGTGTGTTTAGGCTCAGGTTCATCTGTGAAAAGTAAGTGTTACAGTGTATACTCAGGTTCAGCTATGCAAAGTTAGTGTTTTGGGTTTAGGCTCAGGTACATCTATGAAAGGTAAGTGTTACAGTGTACACTCAGATTCAGCTATGAAAAGTAATTGTTTTGGGTTTAGGCTCAGGTACATCTACGGAAAGTAAGAGTCACAGTCTTCGCTCAGGTTCATCTGTGAAAGGTAAGTGTTACAGTGTACATTCAAGTTCATCTGTATAAGGTAAGTGTTAAAGTGTACATTGAGGTTCATCTGGGAAAGGTAAGTGTTACAGTGTACATTCAGGTTCATCTGTATAAGGTAAGTGTTACAGTGTACATTGAGGTTCATCTGTGAAAGGTAAGTGCTACAGTGTACATTGAGGTTCATCTGTATAAGGTAAGTGTTACAGTGTACATTGAGGTTCATCTGTGAAAGGTAAGTGTTACTGTGTACATTCAGGTTCATCTGTATAAGGTAAGTGTTACAGTGTACATTGAGGTTCATCTGTGAAAGGTAAGTCTTACAGTGTACATTCAGGTTTATCTGTATAAGGTAAGTGTTAAGTGTACATTGAGGTTCATCTGTGAAAGGTAAGTGCTACAGTGTACATTCAGGTTTATCTGTATAAAGTAAGTGTTTCAGTGTACATTGAGGTTCATCTGTGAAAGGTAAGTGTTACAGTGTACATTGAGGTTCATCTGTGAAAGGTAAGTGTTACAGTGTACATTCAGGTTCATCTGTATCAGGTAAGTGTTACAGTGTACATTCAGGTTCATCTGTATAAGGTAAGTGTTACAGTGTATGCTTAGTTAATCTACAAAACATAAGTGGTACAGTGTAAACTGAGGTTCATCTACAAAAAGTGTAACTGTGTACCCTTAAGTTTATGTAAGAAAGTAAGTGTAGGTGCTGGTTATAGTGAAGATACTACGCTTAGGTTCATCTACCAAAAGTAAGTGTCGTGTGTTATAGTGCCCAGGTTAATCTACGAAAATGTGTTTCAGGTAACCTGACATACCCTAAAAAAAAAGCCCAACCCTAGAACATTTATTGAGTGGGTCAGATATTTTTATCCCCCTGGCATCTTGATGCGAGAGGCATATAGTGGTCGTCCTGTCCGTCCTTCCATCCTTCCTTCCGCTCGTGACAAGGCTAAGTCGATTTTACCGTTTCGTCTAGCACCAACACCGCTTGCAACAACACTTGGATACTAACACAGTTGTTGCTTATGACCATTCCCTGTCCACCCATATCACCCAACCTCTCTTTGACATTGACATTGACCTAATTTGCACTTAGAATAATTTAAATGGGCTGTTTCTTTGTTAACTAGATTTTACCATTTCGTCTAGCACCAACACCACTTGCTACAACACTTGGATACTTACACAGTCGTTGCTTATGACCATCCCCAATCCACCCATATCACCCAACCTTGACCTTGACTTTGAACTAATTTAGACTTAGAATAATTCAAAAGTGCCATTTCTTGGTTAACTAGATTTTACCGTCTCGTCTAGCACCAACACCGCTTACTACAACACCTGAATATTTACACAGTTTTTACTTATGACTGTTCCCAATCCACCCATATCACCCAAACTCACTTTGACCTTGACCTAATTTGGACTAAGAAATGGACTACCCATCACCAACCGGGGTCATGTGTGTCTATCATACACAGAATCTTGTTTTGTTTATTTTACTTTTTTCCAATAATTAAATGTTTTTTGGATAAATAAGTGTTTTGTTTTGATAGCATCCACTTCAAAACAATGTTTTATGATATTAGAGACATGTTTTGAAGATCCATTCAGTTTGGGAATCTTCAAGTTGACCATTTACCAAATAAAAAAAATAAAAAAAATCATTCCTTACGTACCTACCCTAATTATTTTGGGCATGTAACCTGAAACAAACATATTTTTGTATGCCTAAACATATTTGTGTATGCTTAAGTGTTATGTGTTATTGTGATATGACGCTCAAGTTTATCAAAGTAAGCATTGTGGGTTGTAGTTATTATGCTGGTTAATTCATAGAGACAAAATCATGCTAAAGGTCACCTTAAAAAAGTATTTGTGGGTGTGTACCAATTCTTAGACTGGTTAGTTTATAGTGACAATGCCACGGTCATGTTCATTTATAAAAACTGTGCTGTGGGGTGTAGTGATTTTGATTCTTGTTAGTGTATAGTTACAATGCCACGGTCATGTTCATTTATAAAAACTGTGCTGTGGGGTGTGGTGATTTTGATTCTTGTTAGTTTATAGTTACAATACCATGCATATGTTCATTTATGAACACTTGAGTGTTGTGGTTTGTACTAATGATGTTTGTGACTTCATTAAATTGTTTAGACATTTATAAATATGGTGATTTTATTGATCTTGTGTTTATGTGTTTAGGTTTATGTGTTTAACAGAATCTGAATTGAGACAAGTTTATTAATCTTGATTTTGGTTTTCTTGATAGTAAAGCAAACCGGATAGTTTGGACAGAGTAGCTTCAGTAAAGAGTAAATTCATTTAAAACACCTTATTAGAAATCATCATACAGGGGTTACTTTTTTGGGGGCGGCGGTGGCGGCATTGGCGTCCTCTTCAGTTTTGTGCAATCGTTCTGAAACTTTAGGGAAGTGTTAGTAGGCATAAAAGGAAGGTCAAGTTCGGTTTTCAGCATAATTGCTTGCAAGCATTATGAAACTTTAGGGAAGTGTTAGTTGGCATAAAAGGAAGGTCAAATTTGGTTTTCAGCATAATTGCTCTTATCGTACTTAAGTTATTCCCTTAAAAAAAAAAAGTTCAAGTAAGGCTTGTGCAGACAATAACTTGAGAAGTTTTTGTGCAATCATTCTGAAACTTTAGGTAAGTGTAAGCAGGCATAAAAGCAAGGTTAAGTTTGGTTTTGGGCAAAACTACTCCATATTCGTACTTCAGTTATGCCCCATCAGGCGACACATCGGACTTGCCGAGTTATAGCGTTACTTTCCATAAGCATAAAAACAAACTACCACTACAGCACTTAGCAAAATACAGTTTCTGACCAGTACTTCTATAATAATGGTGTTTCATGTATTTCAGGATTGAGCAAGAGATTCCGAGTTCCAGTGAGGTGGAGCCTTTGATCGAGATTGACAGGAACGTGCGCAAGTTGCAGGCCATTCTGTCCAGCAAGTCCACAAGCTCGCCCATGCTTGCCATCGCAGATCTCAAGAAATTTCTGCCCTGTACCATCAACCTGGACCCCTACCTGAGGAAACTTATCAGAAGTAAGTGTGATCTGGGGTTTTCTGAAGGGCCACTCACTGACAGATTTCCTGATGTATCTATTTTTGTTTTGGTGGAGTGCTCCCATTGTGTTATTGAGTTAAAATTATCGTATTGACATAATTTTACTTCATTAGTTTTTTTCAATTCATTTTACTGATACTGAGATGTAACATATATGTCCTTATTTAAAATATCTTTTAAAAATTGTCAACATTTCACATAAACCAGCAATGAAATATGTTATTTCCCAATTATAAAGAATGATTTAATGGTTAATGAAGACAGACAGAAAAAAAACTACAACAAAAACACAACACCATAAATGTATGTCAAGTCATATTCACTCGGTAATATGTTATTTCCCAATTATTAATAATGAAAGGTTTATGAAGACAGACAGACAAAAAGAAAACTACAACAAAAACACTACACCATAAATGTATGTGAAGTCATATCCACTCAGTAATTACTCAATTTTCCAGGCTTCCGCAGCCACCAAGCAGAAATTAACCCAGTTTTGTTCACACCACCATCGAGTGGTCGACCCGGCCCCTCATCCCACCCAGAATCTGCAGACTCTGCCAAGTACCGGACTGGCGCCCACCGGTCTGGTATCAAGCAGAAAATGGTGGCCTCCCCTGGCGCTAACATGATGAACTACCAGCCCATGATGTACCCGCCGTATATGGGAATGCCGGGGATGCCTCCACAGCCTTACTTGATGAATATGCACGGAATGGGGATGCCGTTTATAGGAACGGAGGATACTAGTCCCAAGAAATCCACCCACCCTGGCCAGATTATTTATGTATGTATGCCGGCTGTCATGTATTCAGGGGGCCTCTGTTTATCATGGAAAATGAGCCTACCTTCTTATGCACACCAAACTAGCGGTGTTAGTGTTGTTAATGAATGTCTAGGACTTCAATATTTTGACTATTAAGCCTTTGCCAGACGTGTGCTCTTTAATATTTTTGCCTAGAACATAGAAAGAAATAATAATGTATATATCTTAATTTTTCATGTTTTTAACAACGTTATCTTGATTTGGAAGTAGAAGACCAGTTATGCTATGACATCCTTATGTCTTAGGCTTGTAGAGTCATGTATTGTTTGTGTGGTCTCTTATGTCTGTCTCTTTACAAATACTTTTTCAACTTCAGGGATATAAAGATAAAGAAAAACTTAGCAACATGAGTACAGAAGAAGTTTCTACGCTTCTGCAGCGTATAACTGGCCTGAATCATCGCCTTTTGCCCCAGTATCAGCAGGCTGTGCTAGATAATAACATCAATGGTCTTGTTTTGTCTCAGTGCAGTCTTGATGAACTTGGAAAGTGCCTGGAGATGAAATTTGGCGACTGGCAGTTGTTCAGATCTGCAATTGAATCATTGCGCGATAGAGAACTTGATGAAATTAACGATGACGAAGACTTTGAAAACTTTTCTTCTCCTATTTCTAGGACAGTTAGTCTTTCAAGTAGGTCAATACATTTCTCAGTGCCAGAGAAAGCCACTTCAGACAGCACGACTGACAGTCCATCGTCATCTCGAACACTTCAGTCAGATATGCCTAAAGAGGCCGAATCGGCAGGAGGGTTCGATGCAATACTTGAGGAGGACGAGGACACAAAATCGAGGAATTCTGTCGAGTTGGCAGCTTCGGGTGGAAGGTTGCCTAAGCAAATGAAGCGTAATGATAGTATGGTTGCCGAGGCCTTCTACGAATCTGGCCTTCTGCACGAGTTTGTCCAAAATTTCACAGAGAATGTCTCTGAAGAAGATGAGGACGCGATCAGTGACACGGAGGAAGGTGTGTTTCCCGACTCCAACTCCCAAAATAACCAGGAGGAGCAGACGACAATGTTCTCACTGTCGGATGAGTCCAGTCAGCAAAAGGACGATTATGGCGGTCACTCCGACGACAACCACAGCTGCGAGTTTGAACCCTTACTGCAGTCTACTGACACTATGCCATTGGTGAAAAAATCCTTGACTCCTATTCTAAAATTTACCATAGAGCCCATGAACTTGCCTGAATCATTGTCTGACCCCAATCTCAGAAATGCTGAATCTGAAAAAGATTGCATGATAGTACCCACCAAGTCTAAAGCCCATTCCACTGCGTCCGGCGGCTTTTTTGCAGAAGACCGCCGCCACACCTCTTTTGACTGTGGTCACAGTGGTTTAGATGAACAGCTACTCCTTGTGGATGAAACACAGGACTTTAAAGCCAAGGGGTCGTTTAAACAGAGAAGCCTCCAGGAGAGCTTAGAACAGTACACACTGCAGAGGGCTGGAATGCAGGACAGAGAGAACTCATCTGTCTGGTCTTCACCGGGTGGCAGCTTGTTTGAGACTACCAGCTCTAGCGCGCAGTTGATAACAATGGAGGATAAAAAGCGTGATGACAAAACGTCAGAATCTTTTGTATAGTTCTGTGGAATAAGCTATGTGATTTGCATAAGTCGGTGAAATCAGCTTTCTGATTTATATAATTCTATAAAATAAGCAGTGTGATTCGTATATGTCTGTGAAACATGCTGTGAGATTTATATAATTTTTGAAATAAACTGTGTGATTTGTGTTTCCCCAATCGACCATGGTAAGCAACAGCTGTTTATTGTGCTGTTGATCAGAATATTTTGAATATTTTGAAATAATATTAGGAATATTGAAATAAAAAGATTTTTTATTTTTTACTTAGAAAAATAAAGGTGTATGGTGTATTTCTGAATAGAATAATGTTTTACAAACATTGTAAAGTATTATTGATCAGTGTTGGTACATAGAACTTTCTATGTTTTCTTAGACCAATGGGCATTCATATTGTTCGTCTCAATTACGTTTGTTTGGGCGTCATTCACAAATAAATAAACTAACATAAAATTGTCAACTTCCTATGTATAAACACAGTAGGGGTATACCGGTATATGCATAGTTACATATAATTGTCAACTTTCTATGTATAAACACATTAACGGTATACTGGTATATGCATGCACATAATTGTCAACTTTTAATGTATAAACACATTCAGGGTATACTGGTATATGCATGCACATAATTGTCAACTTTCTATGTATAAACACTGTAGGGGTATACCAGTATATGCATGCACATAAGTGTCAACTTTCTATGTATAAACACTGTAGGGGTATACCAGTATATGCATGCACATAATTGTATATTTTTATGTATAAACACTGTAGGGGTATACCAGTATATGCATGCACATAATTGTATATTGTTATGTATAAACACTGTAGGGGTATACCAGTATATGCATGCACATAATTGTCAACTTTCTATGTGTAAACAGAGTAAGAGTATACTGGTATATGCATGCACAGATTTTTCAACTTTCTAGGAATAAACACAGTGGGGGTATACCCGTATATGCATGCACATAATTTGTGTATTTAATACATGTTAGCTGTACTTTGTATTTCTCTGGGGCCACTACAACAAAAATCTTTAATTTTCAGTGTTCTCTGTATAAACACTGTAGGGCAACACATGCATGCACGTACAGTCGAACTGCCATTATACGGATAGTCACCGGACGATTATCCGTATAATCTCATTTTCCGTATAATTGCATCTTTCCTGAATAATGCGAATCATTGTTCTATACTTTTTTAATAGTTGGTTGTGATTTGACCTGCAATCATAAAACGTCAATAAAACATATAAAACCAGGAATACAGGTTGCATTTAAATATTCATTCAACAATGATGATTTATATACAAGACCGTCTACAAACAAACCGTATATGTGTACATGTACAGTTATTTAAAGTACAACATCCGATTATATACCACTTTACAGAATGTTTGACTAAATTACTCCGTGCCCTATCAATCATTTCAGCTTGTTTGTAGCACAGCACCCCGTGTCACAACTTCACAACCAGCTGGCAGTTCATATAACAGCATATTTTTCACACATATTTAATGCTTACCAGACTGTGATAATTGTTCGTATAATTGCATTTTCCATATAATCGCGATTCGTATAATCGCATCTTCTTTACATTGAATAAACAAGGCAAAATGAGTGACCGGCGCACTTGTTTGTCGTATACCGTTATTTTGTGTAACTGCTATCCGCATAATCGCGATTCCACTGTACTTTCTAATGATTGTGTATTTTGTAAATGTTTAATGTACTTTGTATTTCTTTGGGGCCATTAAACACAAAAAAACTTCATTTTTCAGCTTTATATGAATAAACATGCACAGAAAATGTATGTACTTAATTTGGAGTGCATATTTATGTGTTTGATTATGAAAGACATAATATTAAGCTACTGGTATGCGTATAGCAGATTTTAAATACAGCACAATATTTATAAATTAATAGATATGGGTATATTCTTATTTTATTGCCTAATATCTAATTTGTTATATATTTTTTAAAATGCGAGCATTTAATTCATGATCAGGGGATGCAAATGGTGTTTTAGAATATTACTGGTATTTGCGTGTGTGTGTTTTCCATTATTTTTATTTACAATATTATGTATTGTTAGTAATTTAGCCGGTTTCCAACATTTGGACCATTTGATTAACCGGTTTCCAACATTTGGACCATTTGATTTACCAGTTTCCAACATTTGGACCATTTGATTAACCGGTTTCCAACATTTGGACCATTTGATTAACCGGTTTCCAACATTTGGACCATTTGATTAACCAGTTTCCAACATTTGGACCATTTGATTAACCGGTTTCCAACATTTGGACCATTTGATTAACCGGTTTCCAACATTTGGACCATTTGATTAACCTGTTTAAGTCAGACTGTTACAATGACAGTCTGTAATTCAATGTTTCTTTGTTTTTCCTTGCGATTTTGTTATGTGTAGAGATTATCTAAGCAACGAAACTGTATGTTTTGTTTTTTTACAGATGTGCTTTTTGTAAAACATCATCTTTTGCACTATAAATTTGCTTTTGTTTTGGTCTTTACTTGTTAATAAGTTTCTTTGAATAATTTTTATTATTTTGTTTTATGTTTTCTTTGAGTAATATTCATATGTGGCGTGTCATGAGAAAACTGGCCTTAATAATGCATGTGCGTAAAGTGTCATCCCGGATTAGCCTGTGCAGTCCGCACAGGCTAATCCAGGACGGTACTTTCCGCCTACAGTGAATTTATGTTTAGAAGAGACTTCCTTGAAACAGAAAATACCACATGTAGAATGTCCTCTTAGACACTTGTTTTTCTGTTTTCAGTAGATAAATGAGCAAAGATCTCAAAACCCAATGCAAATTGTTCAATATAATGTTGATATAATACATTTTAGGCGTGTCATGGGAAAACTGGGCTTAATGCATGTGAGTAAAGTGTCATCCCGGAACAGACTTTGCAGTCAGCACAGGCTAATCCCGGACGGCACTTTCTGCTGTTATGGTATTTTCTGTTTCAAAGTAGTCTTTTCTAAACTTAAATCCACTGTAGGCGGAAAATGTCGTCCCGGATTAGCCTTTGCGGACTGGACAGACTAATCCTGGACGACACTTAACGAACATGCTTTTAGCCCGGTTTTCTCAAGACATGCCTCATTTATATTTTTCAAACAACAAACAAGAATTTACTTCTATATTACACAATAGGTCTTTGATGTAAAATGTGCACTGCATGGAATACAGGCATACTGGAAATTACAATACACATTTACAATGCACATGTAATAATAGTTTTAGGACTGAGGAAAATTGTAACTTTTTGCTTCATAGTGTCAATATACATTTATGAAGCTTTTCAGAATGTTTCTGTTAAAATGAGCTTTTGAACTGTAGAGATACATTGTAAGTGCAAAAAATATGTTGGCATTGTTTTAATATTTGTTTAACAAATTTTGCACGTTTTATTTGCCCCCACTTTAGAGGGGGGTATTGTGCACCTGGTTGTTTTGGTGCAGTTTCTTCCGACATCAGCGGAGTTATGGCCCTTTTTTAGCAAGAAATGATATTTTTGGACTTATCACGTGAACTCAAAAAGTATTATTGCTAGAGCGATGAAACTTTACAAACACATAAATCAGCATGTGAACATGTGCACCTCGGTATTTTGGTGCAGTTTTTTGGACATCAGCAGAGTTATGGCCCTTTTTTTAGCAAAGACATTTTTGGACTTGTGTTGCATGTAACTCAGAGTATTATTGCTAGAGTGATGAAACTTTATAAACATATTAATCAGCTTGTGAACTTCTGCACCTGGGTATTTTGGTGCAGTTTTTTCAGACATCAGTGGAGTTATGGCCCTTTTTTAGCAAAAAATGACATTTTTGGACTTGTGTCGCACATAACACAAAAAGTATTACTGCTACAGTGATGAAACTTAATATACATATTAATCAACATGTGAACTTGTGCGCCTGGGTATTTTGGTGCAGTTTCTTCGACATCAGCGGAGTTATGGCCCTTTTTTAAGCAAAAAATGACATTTTCGGATTTGTGTCACGTGTAACTCAAAAAGTATTACTGCTAGACTGATGAAACTTTATAAACATATTCATCAGCATGTGAACTTGTGCACCTGGTTACATATTCATCAGCATGTGAACTTGTGCACCTTGATATTTTGGTGCATTTTTTCCGCGATTAGCAGAGTTTTGTGACAACCAGCGGAATGTTGGGGCATCCGTGTCCTACAGACACGTGTCTAGTTTGTTGATAAAACAACTTTGGTTGGTTTATTCATATTACATTTAAAATATCATGTCTGATTTCTGGTTTCTGTTGTTGTTAGTTTGTGTTTGTAGCACTTGTTGTTTTTTTTTCATAATTTTTGCATCAAGTTTGAACATCCATAAATTAAGGAAATGATCTATTTGAAAGCTTATACTACTTCCCATTCTCATTATATCAGTAAAAATACTTGGGATTTAAAACAATGATTTATATATTTAAGATATGAATATAGATCAACTGATATAGTTTGATCTTCGTGTTGTCAGGTAATGTTGATTAATAAGAAGTTTATCATGGCAGACAATTTGTTAAGTAAATAAGTAATATGTCATATTGTTGTGTAATATTATCTTTGGAGTGCTCAGTTGTGTTTGTCTTTATATTCAAATATATAGTCAAGATCAGTATTATTAGTTATATTCAGAACTTTGTTCTATTTAATCGAGAGACCTACCTATGTGTGTAATGTGTTTGTCCAGAAATATTCATGTTCGTTGTGTGGATAAATATTTATTGTTGTTCGTTAGTGCTATCCAGAGAGAAGTTGAATACAATTTTTGTGTGGAAATGTAATAACTTGTTTGTACTTAATATTGTTGTTATCCAAACAGATGTTGAATACCAATGTTATGTGAAATGTAATTGTTTGTTTGTACTTTATCAGATGCCTTGTTAAAGTTGAAAGAACATATTAGGTGCAATAAATGTAAATGACTTTCGCTTGTGTTACTCTTTTTTCAGCGACATATTTGTATGTAGAAGTAATTTGATACAGGTGAACATGTAAGGCTGGGATTAGTGGATAAATATTCTACTCTGTTTTATAGTAGAAGTTGTGGAAATGGTACAGGGTTCTGCTAAAAAAAGGAGTAGGTATGGACCCTGTAATAATTCTTTACCATTAGCTATTTATTTGACCATTGCAGGGTTTTATCTCCATTGTACTTGAAATGGTTTTAAACATTACCACATCATTTGTAACTGATATTTGCAACATTAAATAAACAAGAGGGCCATAAGCCCTAGGTCGCTCACTTGAGGGGCTAAGGAATTAAACTGGTCTGAGCAAGTTACATGAAGATTCGGCTAAAAATGTGGCCTCTAGATTGTTCGCAAGCTTGTTTTTATGCCCCCTTCATCTTGACCTTGACCTAATTTGCACTTTGAATAATTCAAATGGGCTGTTTCTTGGTTAACCAGATTTTACCATTTCGTCTAGCATTATCACCGTTTGCTACAACACTTGGATACTTACACAGTTTTTACTTATGACCATTCCCAATCCACCCATATCACCCAACCTCACTTTGACCTTGACCTAATTTGGACTAAGAAATGGGCTACCAAGCAACAACCTGGGGCATGTGTGTTTATCAAACACAGAATCTGTTGACCTAGTATTTTACCACATGTGACCTGGGTTCGAACTTGTCCGAGATATCATTGCGACAAATGTTCTGAGAAATGTTCATGATTGGGATACAAATGTGTTCACAAGCTTTTTAAAATTTTCAATATATCCATATAAGGAAAACTGAACCCCCTCCACTCCCTTGCCCCACCCCCTGGGGGCCATGTTTTTCAATGGACGGGAACCATTTTCGAACTCGGCCGAGATGTCATTAGAACAAATGTTTTGAGCAAGTTTCATGTTGATTAGGCAAAAAATGTTACTTCTAGAGTGTTCACAAGCTTTTTCTTCAATTTGACCTGGTGACCTAGTTTTTGAACCCACATGACCCAATTTCGAATTCGGCCAAAATATCATTGGGCAAATGTTCTGACCAAGTTTAATGAAGATTGGCCAATAAATGTGGCCTCTAGAGTGTTCACAAGGTAAATGTTGACAATGGACAAAAGGCGATCACAAAAGCTCACCATGAGCACGTTGTGCTAAGGTGAGCTAAAAACAAGGTTTAAAGCAATCTTTAAAACATCAAGCTTGGCAAAGATCAGATGAAAACTGTTGGAAACTGCTAAAACGGCAGATATTTCAAGGGCCATAACTCCACAATCGAACTTGACCGAGACATAATGCCCACAAAGATTTGCGTCAAGTTTAGTGAAGATTGGATAAAAACTTTTGGACTTTGAGAGCGGAAAGGGCTTAAAATACAAATTTAAGGCAATTCAAGGGCCATAACTCCCAAATTCCTCCGGCCATTTGGCTGATTATAGAACTCAGCCGAGGTATTATGCCCACAAACATTTTCATCAAGTTTGGTGAAGATCAGATTAAACTTTTGGAATTGGAGAGTGGAAATGGCAAACAAGGCCAATTTAAGAAATATCAAGGGCCACAACTCCACAATTCCGGGGGAGATTTGGCTGATTATCGAACTTGGCCAAGATATAATGCCCACAAACATTTTCATCAAGTTTAGTGAAGATCAGATAAAAACTGTTGGACTTAGAGAGCGGAAGCTAAAGTGGTCTACTAACCGACAGACTGACTGACCGACATGAGCAAACCAAGATACCCCCAACATCTTCGATGGGGGGCATAATTCCAAAATATATTCAACACCTTGTGTAAACAAGCCAACACACGCAACATGATGAAACAAAAAAAGGACACGGTGCTTCCTACTGGTTTGTTCTACCATTTCCTACATTACAGTTCCTACATTTCGTCTAGAGATTGGCGGTCTTTGTTTCTTTATTGTGACAAACATTTTATTAATATAGATTTATTCCACCCAAGCAGTATTAATACTCTATACGAGTTCAATATGAATGGTATGAATTTTGAGACAAGCGTGTTTTATTAATACAGGTATGTTTATGACCATGGAAGATTATACCAGTAATTACTGCAGAATGCAAAATAAACTCTCAAAGGCATAGTCATTTTGGTCTTCATTTCAAATAAATCTCTCTATGTCACTGTGTTACAATGTAAGAAAATAATACTGTGTGACACTGCATATATTAAGCTGCATTCTCAATGATAGGTGATGTGCAAAAAGCTTAAGATTCAGATCAGCAATGCAGATCAGAAATGCAACAATGAAGAATTGAAAGTTTATTCACCACATTTTGTATGTGAGCAACACTAGATACATACAAGCATGTAATAAATAATAGAAAATAAATGAACATTTAACATGAATACCATGTCAATATTGTGTACCGTAGGTTTCATAAAGTAAAAGGCAACCAATATACCTGAGACTACAGAGAACACTTGATAAATTAAATGTAACCAATAAGTTCATGATTCAAATTCATCAATATGAAACATCATTTGAGGCGTGTCATGGGAAAACTGGGTTTAATGCATGTGCATAATTTGAAGTGTCATCCCGGATCAGCCTGTGCAGTCTGCAAAGGCTGATTCGGGACGACACTTTCCACTTTTGAGGTATTTTCTGTTTCAAAGTCTCTTCTAAACATAAATCCACTGAAGGAAGAAAGTCCCATCCTGGATTAGCCTGTGCAGACTGCATAGGCTGATATCGGATGACACTATGCACGTGGATTAAGCCCAGTTTCCCCACGACACGCCTCATTTATTGATCAGTGTTATCTATTGAAGCACTCGTTGAAAGAAAATAAGGGAGACATCCGTTTAAAAACATACCATGGTCAAAACTGTTCAATCTTTTTCCTTCAAAAAGACATCAGCCTGTTTTAAATATTCTATTTGGTAAATAAACATGTAAATTATATATGGCACTACTTTGTTATCATCTTTTGAATAGTAAAACATTTAGGCAATGCACTATTATTATGGCAATATGACAAATTAAGTTAAAGCCAGTCAATGTTCACCCATTTCGATTCAATGTAAATTACTTATGATAGTTTGATCCTATATTATTCAAAATACATGTACGTAAACGTCTTAATTTATAATCTGTTCATCAATTGACAAAAAGGAATGCAAATTCTTACCAAGATTTCTTGATGGAACATACATGTAGCACGTGATGCAAAGAAAAAAGTGGAGACAAATTATGGGCACATCACAAATAAAACATATATTCAAAGTGAATGTGCCATTTCAACATTATACTTTCTTTTAATAGAAATTATTATTATTGACAAATTGGCATAGAAAAGTACAGGCAATAAAGCATTTTGTGTATAGGAAAACATTCAAATCACTGGTTGTTTGTTTGTTTTTAAAAGCATATGGAAGCAAAGAATATAACCAGCAATTAATGGCAACAAAAATATCAGAAATAATATAAATGACAGTTAATAACTGTTTAGTACTTTTTCAAACAACTTTTCACAATTTCATATATTAACTTGATGTCTGTTGAAACTCTGCAGACAGGACTGTGTTCTTGTCTTTGAGGCGAGCAGTCAACTTCCTCCGGTACTTCTCTCGGATTCGACCAAATTCCATGACATCTTTTGGTTTCTCTGACAACCAAAACGCCTCAAACTCACTGAACACATAACCTGTTTAAAAACAAAAGTATTTTGTTGTTCATACATGCAAAGGTCTAACTAGGCTCAGAAAAAGAGATAAGGTTTTTTTTTAAATACTCAAAGATTTCATTGAGTACTTGAACATAATTATTTTACACAAATAACATTAATCCATTGTAGGAAAAACCCAAATTCAGTAAAACTGTAAAACACAAATTCCATGAATATGCCTACCCTTCTACAACCATACTTGAATGATGCCATCTATATTCCATAGGTCACATGTCATTTTTAGCTTGCGTTGAACACTCATATTTCACTATACGACTATCAGAGAAGCATTGGACAATCTTTTGGCAATCTCTTTGGGTTTTTTTCAGTACAGGAATCGAGTTATTCATTCATTAAATTTTTAATTAATCGAATAAATGGTGATTTAGAATTGGGAATTTACGCCAATATGCACCTTATCTGTTGCTCTGTAGGATTACATTTATACACATGTGCGAATAAATCATAATGCACACATAGCAATAGACGGTGATGGAATGTAATGAAAAAATATTAAATACCAAGGTCAAAATGGCATACAATCAGCACTATCCGAATGATACCAATGTGTCATTATATATGAATGAAATTAGAGCTGCAACGATTCTTTTGATGCTTCAATATCTCGACTGTAAATGACCCGATTTCGAGTTTCGATATTAAACAAATCAATTTCGATTCGATTCACTTTTACGTATATATTTATAGTCTAGGTGATTTGTCTTAAAATGATTGATTAAAATTACAGTGTATTGCAGATTTATAATCATTGATAAGGCTTCATGGTTGCTGTTATATTTAAACTAGTTGTGAAACATTATCACCAATATTTACCAATTAAATCTTCATATTATTGATATATAAGGCACATACATTGAAATTAACCAATATATTTGTTATTAATAATAACAAATATAAATTTTTACTATATTGCAAGTCATGGCTCGTTAATAAGCAAAAAAGCATGTAAAAGGGTACAAAATATCAAATCGAAATATTCAACTAAATGATGTTTGAAGTCAAAATTGATTCAAATCGATCCAAGGCTAAATCGTTGCAGCTCTATAATTCCTATTAGATTTGATATGATGGGGGTCGTGAGAAAACTGGTCTTAATGCATGTGCGTAAAGTGTCGTCCCGGATTAGCCCGTGCAGTCCGCACAGGCTAATCCAGGATGGCACTTTCCGCTATAATGGTATTTTCTGTTTCAAGGAAGTCTCTTCTAAACATAAATCCACTGTAGGCAGATAGTGCCGTCCTGGATTAGCCTGTGCGGACTGCACAGGCTAATCCGGGACGACACTTAACACACATGCAGTAAGTCCGGTTTTCCTACGACGCGCCTCATATATATTTTATATTTAGCTTAATAAATAGCTGTTTATGAAGTTGTTAATTATTACTTAAAATTACTCCTTTTAGTTGAAACCTTTATTGTGCGTGTACTCAAATTCGGGCTAGGTATGTCCGTGACATGTATTTATACACCTTTAATGTAACAACTTTCAACATAACACAACTGAGGTCTTTTACTGGCATTCCTTATGGTAGTTTGGGAAATAAGTAAAATCAATAAGTGAAATAAGTGCCTTCCATTACGATATCTGTCAAGACTTACAATAGACTGCATGATAGTCCTGGAGGCTAGGTGGTGAGTGGCTGCTGTTGTAGAAGTGGGTTCTTAGATATCCTTTCTTCAGTAGCGTGTAGACTAGCTCCGTCATGTTGATACCAACTATGGCAAAGGAACACCTGTCAAACAAATGAATAATACCGAAATCACCATAACTATATTTCTAAAATTCAGATGATTCAAACATTGCCAATGCTCTATAGCTCTAGTCTTTCAAGACTGTTGCATGACGATATCCCTGAACTAAATGTAATTATTCTTATGTTTTACCTGTGGATTTATGGTAACAATTAACATTTTCATCAGTCATCAATCTATATAAGCGACATGCATTTATTGTTGTACAAAACAGTACAGGTAGTCACTGGTTTGTATGACAGTGAGATAAGCAAAATTATGCAGTTGAAAAATGAAAGGCCAATGAAAATGATTGTTACATAACAGTACAGGTAGTCATAGGTAGTTATTGGTAGTCATAGGTAGTCATAGGTAGTTATTGGTAGTCATAGGTAGTCATAGGTAGTCATAGGTAGTTATTGGTAGTCATAGGTAGTCATAGGTAGTTATTGGTAGTCATAGGTAGTCATAGGTAGTTATTGGTAGTCATAGGTAGTTATTGGTAGTCATAGGTAGTTATTGGTAGTCATAGGTAGTCATAGGTAGTTATAGGTAGTCATAGGTAGTTATTGGTAGTCATAAAAAAAAGGTAGTTATTGGTAGTCATAGGTAGTTATAGGTAGTCATAGGTAGTTATAGGTAGTCATAGGTAGTTATAGGTAGTCATAGGTAGTCATAGGTAGTTATTGGCAGTCATAGGTAGTCATAGGTAGTTATTGGTAGTCATAGGTAGTTATTGGTAGTCATAGGTAGTCATAGGTAGTTATAGGTAGTCATATGTAGTCATAGGTAGTTATAGGTAGTCATAGGTAGTTATTGGTAGTCATAGGTAGTCATAGGTAGTTATAGGTAGTCATAGGTAGTCATAGGAAGTTATAGGTAGTTATTGGTAGTCATAGGTAGTTATTGGTAGTCATAGGTAGTTATTGGTAGTCATAGGTAGTCATAGGTAGTTATTGGTTAGCATACATTCTTTCATTCACGGTGACATGAACAGCAGTTGTACAATAATGCTGAAGTCAGTTCTTACCCCACTGTTGGATGATGAGATCTTGACAATATAGATTTAGCCTCCTTTGGGTAATGACTACTGAAATATCTGAAACAAACATTTTAATTCTTGTTATGACTACTGAAATATCTGAAACAAACATTTTAATTTTTGTTAAGGATGTTACATTTTTACATTCACAACAAAAGTAGCAGAATCTTCAATTACCCATCACTATTGATGTTCTTATTGCTTCACACGTAGTTTACTTAATTGTGCAGAAGTTTGTCTACTCAGGAAAAAACTCAGAAAAGGACATACTAAGAAATGTGTCACAATGACTCTGTTTCTTACATAAGCTTGATTTATTGAAATAGGCAAAACAATCAAATAAAATTACTGTGTTCACGTACTTAAATTAATAAGGCAATTACAAATTTTAGTTGAGAATCCAACTGAACCAAATTCTTGCATTAGCTAAGTTAACTGAAATAATACGAAGCGCGTCGTGGGACAACCGGACTTTAAGCATGTGCGTAAAGTGTTGTCCCGGATTAGCCTGTGCAGTCCGCACAGGCTAATCCAGGACGGCACTTTTCACCTACAGTGGATTTATGTTTAGAAGAGACTTCCTTAAAACAGAAAATACCATAAAAGCGGAAAGTGCCATCCCGGATTAGCCTGTGCGGACTGCACAGGCTAGTCCGGGACTACGCTTTACGCACATGCATTAAGACCGGTTTTCTCACGAAGTGCCTAATACTAAGTACAAAGGTCAACTGAAGTTCTAACAAAATTACTATTTACATATACTGGTTCTTCACCAAATTGGAAATCACTATTTACTTGTAACGGTACATCGATTAATTGGAAATCACTATTTACTTGTAACGGTACATCGATTAATTGGAAATCACTATTTACTTGTAACGGTACATCGATTAATTGGAAATCACTATTTACTTGTAACGGTACATCGATTAATTGGAAATCACTATTTACTTGTAACGGTACATCGATTAATTGGAAATCACTATTGACTAGTAACGGTACATCGATTAATTGGAAATCACTATTTACTTGTAACGGTACATCGATTAATTGGAAATCACTATTTACTTGTAACGGTACATCGATTAATTGCAAATCACTATTTACTTGTAACGGTACATCGATTAATTGGAGATCACTATTTACTTGTAACGACATCGATTAATTGGAAATCACAATTTACTTGTAACGGTACATCGATTAATTGGAAATCAACATTTCTTTTAAGATTTCAACACAAACCAGGTTGTTACTACTTGTATTTACTATTTTGATGCAATCAATACGCTTCATGTGAGAATTTTGCAGAACCAGAGCATCTTTTTACATCAGCTGATCCAGTCCTAGGATACCCATGCCACGGAAGTCTGTCATTGGGTCGTCACCTTGGAAACCAAGTCTTTTCCACTGAGAGCTCACCCTGGAGTTCAACTTTTCATCTTCAATGAGTAGGCTCCATAACTGAAACAGAAGTGCAGTTTAAATAACTAAAATGTATCTATCGTATGCTGGTCAAAAATGAAATACTGATGATGGATTTAATTCGGAAACAAGTATGTACATGTTTGAACAAATTTGATAAAGAATGAGTGTCACAATAGACTTATATCATTCATACTCATTTGAGCTAAAAATAAAGCACTTTTGAATAAAAAAGTAACATTTATTTGTTAAATACCCGTAGTTCCTATAACTGAGCGTTAATCACAAATAAATTTGGACAAAAAATCTTAATCCTAAAACAGATCATATTTGAGGCGCGTCGTGGGAAAACCGGACTTAATGCAGTTCGCACAGGCTAATCCGGGATGGCACTTTCCGCTTTTATGGTATTTTCTATTTCAATGAGGTGTCTTCTAACCATAAATCCACTTTAGGCGTAAAGTCACGTCCCGGATTAGCCTGCACAGGCTAATCCGGGTTGACACTTTACGCACATGCATTAAGTCCGGTTTTCCCACGACGCGCCTCATATTTATATTTTTTTACCATCTCAATGTTGAGATGTCAAGATTTACGAAAATTCATACCTGCATAAGTTTCTTTTCATGGTCTGCATTTTTGTTTGAATATTTCACCAGTCTCAATTCTTCCACAGTTTGCAGTAGTTTTACATACCCATTTATTTGAACTAAACATTGTCTAAATATTCCCTCAAATCTAAAATTACAAAAATGAATAATAACATATCAGTAACAGTTTCAACGAGCATCATATGTGCAATTATTTCAATGTATCTTTAAATGATAAATCCCTCTAAAACTCATATAAAATAAACTTATACTCTGGCTAGTGGAATAAGTTAATTGCAATACATGTACTAAATTAAACATCATATGTGTCAAACAATGCTTAGTCACATTCGTTATTAATTATTCAAACCACTTTTATTGCAGAAAATCTGCCTGATTTCGAAATGAATTACAATTGACCAGTAGATACCTGTCAATCAAGGATTGAGCTGACCAATTAGGGGTTAATATTTCAGAGGTAAACAATAGCACATGGTTGCATAATCCAATCGATTTACTGAAAACCCTTGGAAAAACAACCTTGGACAAACAGAAAGGCGGAGCGATAAATTTCTGTCTACTGGTTAATACCACAACAGGTTTGATCGAGTTGAACTCTAGTATACTAACACCCAACCTTTGTCAAAAAGGAATTTCCTCAATCAACACCATGCCATTCTACAAGAGTGAACTTTCCAGGTTTACGCAACAGTGCCAAAACAATTCGCAGAGAACAACAAAATTCTACACACTCCATTATGGATTCAACACTGTTACCGACAAACAAACATAACAGGAACCTACATATGAACATTTTCAGAACTTAAAGACAAAGGGTCTGCTTTGAAATACCCGTTTCGAAAAAAATTCAACTTTTAGTTGTATTCAGATTTGAAGTATATTGACCAAAACATAGTATTCCAAGCCATATTATAAAACAAGTAGTATCAGTGTTTACATGTTCTAAAAATGTATATTTGTTGATATTCTGAATGACCTTATCAAGAAAATATGTTGGTTTTGTGACTTCTATTGTAGTATGTAATAGCATTACAATGGGTAACAATCTTAAATTGACATTAGTTCTAATGAGATTTAATGACATTTATTCCAATGAAAACTGTTTCTTATTTATTAAAGGCATTTTATAATGTCTATGTTCGAAAAAGCTTGAAATGAACGGTATATAAACTGATGTACATGCTGATTTACTCCAGAGGCATCACCAGCTATTGCATACAGATAACTGTACGATAACAAGTTACCAACACTTTATTATTTTACCGATTTCAATGCGTTTTTTTGTATTTTTATTGGTAAGATGTCCACTAGAAATGATTTCTGCAAAGTTTTATTTTTTTCACATATTTCTGGACTGCTGCTTTAACATTGTACAAAGAAAAATATTTTTATGCTCAATGCATATATGGAGACTTTAAGGAAATACGTTTGCATTGACAAGTAGTTTAAGATTCTTACCTGGAATGGACTTCAGGGTAAATGGCCTTGCTTTTCATTACTAGAACCACTGCTGCCTCAATATTAGTGTCTGCTTCTTTGACCAACCGATTAATCTGGTCATTTCTGGAATGTCTTAAGCTATATTCTGAAATGAAATTATTAATGCACAGAACAGTTTATACAATAGGTTACTACCGTTTTAATAATGCTTCACTCGTAGCAACAATATCTTAAATAAATAATGCTTCACTCGTAGCAACAATATCTTAAATAAAAGCTTGTTTGTGAGCACTGTAATATTGTTAACATGTAATGTATAACATTTAAACACTGACCTGTAAATATCAAATTATTACATGATGGTCAACTGCAGTTGAAGTTATCAATGAAACGAGACACAGTCTGACACTGTGTTTGATGAAGTGCTGGACAGCCCATTTGAATTATTTTAGGTCCAAATTAGGTCAAGATCAAAGTATGGTTGGGTGATATGGGTGGATTGGGAATGGTCACAAGCAAAACTGTGTAAGTATCCAAGTGCTGTAGTTAGTGGTGCTGGTGCTAGACGAAACAGTAAAATCTAGTTAACCAAGAAATAGCCCATTTGAATTATTCTAATCCAAATTAGTTCAAGGTCCAAGTGAGGTTGGGTGATACGGGTGGATTGGGAATGGTCATTAGTAACAACTGTGTAAGTGTTGTAGTAAGTGGTGTAAAATCTAGTAAACCAAGAAATGGCACTTTTGAATTATTGTAAGTCCAAATTTGGTGAAGGACAAGGTCAACGTGAGGTTGGGTGATATAGGTGGATTTGGGATGGTCATAAGCAACAACTGTGTAAGTATCCAAGTGTTGTAGCAAGCGGTGTTGGTGCTCGACAAAATGGTTGTTCTAGTTAACCAAGAAACAGACCATTTGAATTATTCTAAGTGCAAATTAGGTCAAGGTCAAAGTGGGGTTGGGTGATATGGGTGGATGGGTGGTCATAAGCAACAACTGCATACGTATCCAAGTGTTGTAGTAAGCGGTATTGGTGCTAGACGAAACGGTAAAATCTACTTAACCTAGTCACGGACGGATGAAAGGACAGGACAATCACTATATGCCTCCGGCATCAAGATGCCAGGGGCATAAAAAGGTCTAGTGAAATAAAAGAGAAATCATCTGATTATAACATACCAATGCCCTTGGTTCTGAAAGCCCCCTGCGGATGCTGATATGACAAGCGTAGCAACTCACACTTCCCAGTTACCCATCTTAAAACCCATTTAAACATTGGTCTCAGATAGATGTACAGACCGGCTAAAAGCATGGTCAACAGTTCACCTAACATTTGTACTTTCAAGAAAAATCTGAAAGCAAAAAACCAGTTTTTAAAAAAAATATAAACATGTATTAAAATAAGATAACATTTGCATTTGGCAATTGTTGAAATATGTATTTTGAAAGAAAAAAAAACAAAAAACTACTACTTTTATTCCAGCAATATAATATTTTTATTTAAAGGTGCATGTATGAGTTTTTATCAATTATTTTCAAAAAAAGAAGATAAAAGTGAATACATTTGAAATCAGATAGAAAAACTTAAAAAAAATATATATATATAAAGAATATTGAACTAAAAAAATAGATAAAGAAAACATTTGTTGTATCACTAAATAAGTTTTTAGACAATTTATATCTGCAAATCTGCAATTACACATAATAACAATACAAAAAAGTATAATTTGGGGTAAGTTTAATTTGGGTTGCACAGAAGGATAAATTATTAAATATACTCAGGGTACCGTCTACCGGTGTATACTGTCTATCGGTGTAATCCGATATATGCTCATTGCTCTAAATAGGCTGTTATTATTTGGCAAGATTACAAGAGACTGTGATAGTTTTAGTTTGTGATAGAAATACATTAGATTTGTGAATTTATTACATGAGATATTGTCATATTGTTCATAACTATAATTATGTGTATCTGATTTTGAAGTACCGATATACTTATATATATATATATATCATCCTGATTATACCTTGAAAAAATAGAAAAAGCAAAGTCAAATATATTCAAAAACAAAGTTTTTTTGTTTGTCAATAATAGCTTTCAGGCAAGTCCTATAAACGAAAGGTTTATTACAGCAGCTGATCATGAAACAAGGGAGATAATTACAGTTGCACCGGTAATCGATACATTCGTCATAAAACAAAAAAACCGACCCTATGTTCAACAAAGAGGTAACTGTCGCACTTATGAAAATATAAAATCGTACGAAAGTGCCAATTATGAGCGGTAACATTATTATCGTAAATATCATTAACTATTCTACAATATAAATATAATTTTAGTCATATTTAATCGTGTTTTAAAGCTTAATACACCGGTAGGCGGTACACGCAGTATACAGTATTTAAATTTTTACTTTAAGGGTTCTTATCAAGAGTTCTTCCATTTTAATTCGAAATAAATGGGTTTATTATTATTTCTGCCACTATGTCTGTTGTAAGATGGAATATACACTATTTAACAGGAATACTGAGGGGTGATGTTAATTAATAATTTCACAAGCTAGCTTTCCTGATCCGAAGACAATTATCATTACATACATGTTTGTGCTGTAAAGTGTTATCTTCTTAAGTGTCAATTTGAAATGTTTGTGTACCAATGCACCAATCGTGTAAGTTGTCAGTCAAAAATCATACTGACATTAACTTTAATATAAATAAAACTCATTCAATTTATTGACAACCTACTAAGTACATTTGCAATAATTACAACGTAAAAATTTCTTATAACCTACCTGTTTCAGTAACCCATACATGGCGACTTCTGATTGGTTATATTTCCTTGACAACGACTTATTTAGATGTGTAATCGAAAGTTAAAAAAATTGTACAGTTTTTAACAGCTGTGTGGCTGATAAAAATGGTTATACGAATAAAAAATTAAAACCTAATGAAAACAAACATACAATTTTACAAATAACATGGAAACTACGCTAAACATTGTAAAAATATCATTAAGCTAACAAACTTCAACCAATCAAAAAAGTCGTTATATCGTAACCTTCCGACCAGTGTTAGTTTCGCATAAGTTATTAATTACTACATGTCAAGATAATTATTAAAACTTACTTGGATGTACACAATTTTATGCATAGAAAACGTTAGAATAGTTTTTATTGATAATCATCTGTATATTTACTACGATTTCAGCAATGTTTATTTTTGTGTTTGTATAAAACAAAATAAGACAGCATGGCGCGGATTAGAAAAGAAATGTCAAAATATTTTACTGTTTTATTCATTGTGTTTCAAACAGTATGTCATATATGTCAAACTTTGGAAACAGTTGAGAGTTACAACCAAGGTGAGAATATATTTTTTTTATTGGCTATCACGTCTATTTTAATTTTCCAGGTGAGGGTGTTTTGATACGTAAAAATAGGTCAACATTTAAGTTTACTTCGTTGCAAGTCTGCATCACAATGAAATATGTTTGTCCATAAGCTGCCGTAAAAATTTGTATATATTTGCCATATTTTCGTTACAAAGTAAATATTATTGTTGAAGGCTAAATATAAGTATCTAGATTTGTACATGTATCCTGGTTCTTTACTAATTTCGTCACCAGGTCATACATGTAAACAAACTTGTATGATCGTGTTGATTATCATTATGGCAGTTTCTCCGTCATTAAGTTTAATAATGATAAGGGGGTGATTTTTACTTTCCTAACTGAACCATTTTAAATGCATTTTAACACCAATTGGTATTGGAAATATTTAAGCATTTAATTTAATGACAAGAAAGTGCAAAATACTTCTGACCATTATTTGGTTATTAAGTACAAACTAAGGTGAACACACACAACATTATAGTTATTTTAATGCAGTTACCAATATAATTGTGTAACAATTAGGATGGCATATTGGTCCACAGTTCGTTAAGAAAAACAGTTACAAAAGTGCATGGTCAACTGTTATTATTAAACTGATTTCAATAATCATTTTATTTTTGTTTGTTACATAGAAATACAAAATGACCTTCATCTTTGTTTATCCTCCGACAGCCGTGTACAATAAATGTGTGTTGATCATAATAGGATTCCACTTGTTTCAATTTATGATTTTTTTAAAGATTTAAATATAGAAGGCATATTCATCATTGAATATAAGTAGTTATGAACCTTTCAAATTCATAATACAAGTAGTTATCAACCTTTCAATTAAAGGCATTGTCATGTGGATTTACTAATATTGGGCATAATTATGATAGTTTTTCTGAACATTCCTGAAAATGTTCTTTGATTGTTTTGTCATTTCTAAAGTAAATGATACACTCATATCCAATATTTTTGTCAATATAAACATAATAATTTTTCTCAATATAATCATAATTATTTTTTTAAGTTACTCTTTTTGTCTGTTTGAAGTCAAATTTTAACCGCCCATCTTAATAATAATAATTGTTTGTGTCATGGTACCAGCTAAAGCGGGATTGGTGATAAGCTGTGTAAGCGGCCCAGTTAGCTCACTCGGTAGAGCACTCGCCCTGTAAGCGAGAGGTCCCGGGTTCGAGTCCCGGACCGGCGATATTAGGATTTGTTCATTCATGCAAAAAACATAACATGTCTGGATTCTAGATTATATTAGTTTCATCCTCTTAATAATATAATCGTAAATAACAAGTTTAATAAGTGAGTATAGTACATGTATATAAAATTGCTTGATATCAAGATAAAGTGTTATATAAATTGAAGTAATGATATTATATACCCCATTATTTACTTGCCTATTCATTTAGACAGTTTTAATTTACACCATAAACTTGCAATGCAATGATGCATTTTTCCTCATTCTCGTCAAGGACATGTTTTTATTTCAAAGTCAGATAATAGTAACCCAAGTATATATGCCAGTGTTGTTTTCAGCTTTGGTGGCGGGACCCTTCAGATGGGGAATTTTATGGCAAAAGGGGATTTAAAAAAAAAAGGATTTATTACATGTTTATATTCTACATTGTGATAAAACATTAACGAATTGTTTTGCTACAAATGATAACTTAGATTAACTTGGTTTGATGTAAAATTGCTGTGATTGTTTACAAAAACTTCGCTATCTTTGCCAATTTTTGTCCGATTTTGGTCATTCTTTTCAAAATAAAGCTTACATTTTGAGGGGATTGTTAAGATAAATAAAGGGGAAAAATATTTGCTTTTTAAGCAGGGGAATGGGGCCGAATTTTGGCCCTAAAAAGACACTGTATGCTCAGCTGCTAGTATTTATAATTGTACCACAGTTGGTAGTATTTATAAATGTGCAAGTTAAAATTATTATTTGCCTTCTTTTTATGCCTAAGTAAGTAATAATCAAACATGAGTTTTCCTAACATATTTGTGTTCTGCTTGTTTCAGCTAGTTTTCTTAACATGTGTTTTTATCCATTTGTTTCAGCTTTTATACAGACAGACAAACATTTAACCTATATTGTTGGTGATGTAAATTCTGGAATTCCAATTGAAGTAAGTATCCAAGTCATGTATTACTGAAGATGAATTTCTATAGAACAATGATTTATCCCTGGACAGTTATTTGTCAGGTTTATGTCTGAAGTTCATACTTTTAACACATTTGTTACTGTGCAAATATACAATTTCTAAAAAAAGAAGTGCTAAACTTTGCAACATGCATTATTTTTGTGTATTAGAAGATACACATGTAGATCTTTTTAATACTTTCAAATTGAAAGTTAAAGATAGAAGAAAGAAAATATATTAAAAGGGATTTTTTATAGAATGTAATTTAAAAGTAGACTTTAATGCCTCATGTTTATTGATATAATATTTGTGGAAATTCTCATTATTAAACTCTTGTCATAGTTGGTGCAAAACAAACTCAGACACTAGTTATGTCTGTTTTTAACAATAAATCTGTTATCACTATTTCCTGGACTAAAATTATATATACTGTATATGTAGTACCAAGTATTATAAATTTGTCACAAATTTAATCGATACATTTTGACATGATGCCAATGCCTTAGGACATTTAATTAGATAATTTTTATGTTTGTGTCCTACACAAATTTCAAGATCAGAATTTACCAGGAAACTGCTGTTTTGGGCCTGTCAAGCTGTTAAAAACATTTCTTGATAATTAATGTACAAGGTGTGTATTACATATAATGATACGTATTATATACTACATTGTGCTTATTACATATTTTACAACTAGAAACTAGACAATGTTGTACTCTGAGGTTTTGATTGATTAACATGTCCAAATAATACACAGATTTTAATAAAATAAATTACACTAATTTTTCTACATCTACATGTGTTTTGAAACTTTATTAATATGAATAATGAATTAATTGCATTAAAATTGATTTTTATCAACCTTGACAGTCCATTAATAATCTACGTCTTTGAGTTATTATAATAAACAACAACGCATAACAAAAACAATCAAACTTAACATAAGAACATAACATAAATTTGAAGTATATATCACTTAGTGGCTTTCTGGGGAAAAGGATATCCTGTTACAATGATATCTCTTATCATAATTACCTTCATACAGAAGTACAGCATATTGTCACACTAAGATTGCTGATACGTGAAAATCATATATCATCCGTTGAAAGGCAAACCATGTCACCAGCCTTCATTGCATATACAGTGATAAGCCTATTTGGCTTTTGATGGGTGAATTATGTATTACAACTTAATGTATTATTAGTTTTATCGTTACAATTATATCCAGTGTTTTATTCACCTTTGGGGTAAACGTGGCGGATAGGGCATTATACGGCAAAAGGTGAATATTTTTTTATAAAAGCAGGATTACATGTTTATATTCTACTTTGTTATAAAACATTAATGAATTGTTTTGCTGCAAGTAATAACTTAGATTGTGCACTAACTTGCTAACTTGGTTTGATAAAAATTCGCTAGGGTTGTTTTAAAAAAATGTCCTCTATCTTAGTCAATTTTTGTCCGAATTTGGTCATTTGTAGCTTGATTTTTCGAAGAAAAGGCAAGCTATTCTGCTCACCCGGGCGTCAGCGTCCGAGCTAGGTTAAAGTTTTTCGGGAAGCTAGTTTCTCAGGAATGGCTTGAGGGATTTCAGTCAAACTTAAAAACATTTATTCCCCACATTAAAATGAACCTATAGGCCAAGTTTGGTAACTCTAGTTTGAAATTTGTCAAAACTATGGGCCTTTTTACACTTAGAAATTCTACATAAGCTATATGGACGGGTTAAAATGTTTCGGTAAGCTTGTTTCTCAGGAGTGGCTTAAGGGATTTCATTTAAACTTAGAACACTTATTCCGTATATTAAAATGAACTCACAGGTCAGTTTTGATAACTCTAGTTTGAAATTTGTCAAAATTATGGGCTTGTTTTACATATTATCTATATGGACTGGTTAAAGTTTTTCGGTAAGCTAGTTTTAATCGACATAAAATACATGCCTGTATCTCCATGTAAAAAGCAAGTTTTGCTACAAAAGCGCGCGAAAATTGCCATGCACAAGGTCACGGATGCCTCATGAAAAACGTACGTTTACTAGTCACGTGCTTAATTGCAGTGTTTATGAGAACACAATTACATTTGACAATGTTTAATTGTGTTTTAAAATGAGGTGCAATATTACATTATTTGTTTCTATAATTTTGATTGTCAATTTGTGAAATGGATAAGGAAATTTCCTGGATGAAATAAGACGTTAAATATAATAATGAAACGCTTCAAAATGCCAGTTCACTTTTCTCGTCAACGCTAGTATTTGTTGTCAAACACGTTTTTAGTTGTTAATAAGGTATAAACTCCGCCCTAAAAATCGGAGATTTTGATTGGCTAATGAGATCGTTGTGGGCGCGACTACACAGTTCAGTCACTTGTCAATAACACTGTTGGAAGTTAGACCTTATCGATCAATAACTCGTTCGTTTATGGCTCTATGATTAAAGATCGGTGTAATAGATAAAGGGAATAAGGGTTGTCGCTTTGAAAATTAATGCATGTCGGCGTTATTTAAGCATGTCGGCAAATGACTAACTGCTTTGAAGTCATGTCGGGCCCAACAAGCGAAACAGGCCTGCGGGAAACCCTGAATACATAGACACCTTATATCGAGACCTCACGTGGAATTGCATATGGGGTGGGTGGGGTCAAGGTCACTGTTACTAAAAATAGAACAACTGTTTTCGCTCAATAACTTGAAAACAAATTGAGATATTTTAATAAAACGATATGCATAGATACCTTATATCAAGACCTCATTTGGGATTGCATATGGGGTGGGTGGGGTCAAGGTCACTTCTACTATAAATAGAAAAACGGTTTCCGCGCAATAACGTGAGAATGCATTGAGATATTTTAAGGAAACATAATACATAGACACCATATATCGAGACCTCACTTGGAATTGCATATGGAGTGGGTGGGGTCAAGGTCACTGTTACTAAAAATAGAAAAACTGTTTCCGCTCAATAACTTGAGAATGCATTGAGATATTTTAATGTCACTTTAGACATACATACCTTATATAAAGACCTCGCTTGGGATTGCATATGGGGTGGGTGGGGTCAAGGTCACTGTTACTAAAAATAGAAAAACGGTTTCCACTCAATAACGTGAGGACACATTGAGATATTTTAATGAAACTTAATACATACATACCTTATATGGAGACCTCACTTGGGATTGCATATAGGGTCATGGTCAAGGTCACTGTTACTAAAATAAAAAAACGGTTTCTGTTCAATAACGCATTGAGATATTTTAATGAAACTTTATACATAGATACCTTATATTAAGACCTCGCTGTGGATTACGTATGTGGTGGGTGGGGTCAAGGTCACTATTACTAAAAATAGAAATATGGTTTCCGATCAATAACTTGACAATGCATTGAGATATTTTAATGAAACTTAATACATAGATACCTTATATACAGACCTCGCTTAAGATTGCATATGGGGTGGATGGGGTCAAGGTCACTATTACTCAAAATAAAAAACGGTTTCCGACCAATAACTTGAGAATGCATTGAGATATTTTAATGAAACTTAATACATAGATACTTATATAGAGACCTCGCTTGGGATTGCATATGGGGTGGGTGGGGTCTAGGTCAAGGTCACTTTTATTTAAAATTTGATTGATGTGCTGACTTTAATGCATTTCGTTAGAAACATTTGTTTTTTGTGGAATTTCCATATTTCTTGTTTAAGAAAAAAAATGCCAGTAACTCGGACAAGCACAAGAAAAGTTGAGCGCGCTGTCCTCCAACAGCTCTTGTTTATGCTCCCGGCATCTTGATGCAGGAGGCATATAGTGATAGTCCTGTCCGTTCTTCCGTCCGCGACAAGGTTAAGTAGATTTTACCGTTTCGTCTAGCACCAACACCGCTTATTACAACACGTTGATACTTACACAGTTGTTGCTTATGACCATTCCCTATCCATCCATATCACCTAACCTCACTTTGATCTTGACCTAATTCGGAATTATAATAATTCAAAAGTGCCATTTCTTGGTTAACTAGATTTTGTCGTTTTGTCTAGCACCAACACCGCTTACTACAACACTTGGATATTTACACAGTTGTTACTTATGACTGTTCCCAATCCACCCATATCACCCAACCTCACTTTGACCTTGACCTAATTTGCACTTAAAATAATTCAAATGGGCTGTTGCTTGGTTGACTAGATTTTACCATTTTGTGTAGCACCAACACCGCTTGCTACAACACTTGGATACTTACACACTTGTTGCTTATGACCATTCAAACACAGAATCTTGTTTTTTAGTAAATCTTACATTCTGAGGGGAATTTTAAGGTTAATATAGGGGAAAAGTATATACTTTTTAAGCAGGGAAATGAATTCGGCCCCAAGATATCATTAGTTGTAGGATCAGAAAAGGGTGTAAGGTGCTGCTTAAAGGAGCATTGGGAAAGCTGAAATAATCCATTGACATTATCCAATAATAGGGCTGCAATAATATGGCAAAAACTGTATTGCAATAATTTGCCGTAAGCAAAATTCATATTGCAATATATTGCCGTAAGCCAAATTCATGTTTCAGTATATTGCCGTAAGCAAAATTCATATTGCAATATATTGCTGTAAGTAAAATTCGTGTTGCAATATATTCATTTAAGCAAAACTTGTATTGCAATTTATTGCAATATATTGTAAATTACCTTAATCATAATTTAAATGATGACAAAGCATTTATGTTGCTAAACAAAGTATATCAGTTTGGACCAAGAAAATGAGTAGATCAAAGCCACATAAACATTTATATCATTTTTAAATCAGAAAAAAATCTAAATGCCCATTTAATATTAGTCCAGTCAGACTCAGTCCATTTTAATGTAACAATTGGTATGTGTATGCACATGTACTTTTAAAGTAGATTGACTTGTCAAGTACTGGGCAGAGAGACTGCATGTAATATCAGTAATTATATTGACATTTATCATGTGGCAATATATTGTCATGACAAAAGTCATATTGCAATACACTGAGGAAAACACTAATTGCAATACAATACAATATATTTGAATATTGTTGCTGCCCTATCCAATAATTTAATAATTCCAGTGTTTCTTTTGGTCATTTCATGTGATGAATTATTAATTAGCAATATATTGCTGTAAGCAAAACTTGTATTGCAATTGGTTATATCTACAGTATTGTATGTTTTATTGATTTTCTTATATTGCATATGTATTGAACTTTAATATTTTTTGATGCAACATGTTTATTTCTCCGACATGAACATGTATTCCTGTAAATATTCCTCCTAATGTTCTCTTGCTCAACTTGAAACACTTGAGAACTTTTAGATAATGCTTGTGCTCTGCAAATGAAATTGTTTCATATACGTTGCCTGGAATAAAATGTTGCATTTAGAATAAATATCGGGCAAAAATAAATTATCGGATTTATAATTCTACAAAATTTATTGGGCAGTCTTCGCGAAAGTCAGTGAGACCTTGGACAAAGTGAGTCAAATTGTATGAGGTCCAAGAAAGATAACCAGAACACTGACCCTCTTGGCTGCAGATAATCAGGGATGACAATTTACGCACATGCGTTAAGTCCGGTTTTCCCACGACCCGCCTCATTTTAAGTGTGCAGTGATATGGAGTTTGGGCCAGTAACTACCAGACCTTATGGCCAGCAATGAACTTGTGACTTTCACGGAGACTGCAGGGGAAACAATAGATAGACACTGCAAAACATCCTTGAGTTGCAATGAAAATTTTGGGAATCCAATTAAAGCTAGCTTTCATGTTCATTCTATCAAAATACCATTTAATAATGAATTAGTATTCTTTTATCAATATTTAAAAGATATTTCTTTCATAAGAATACAAGTTAATGTTCTTATTATTGTGTTTGTTTTCTGTTTCAGGTAAAACCTGGTCAAATTTACAATGATATTCAGTAAGTATTCCTTCTGCATAATAGTTTCAGCTTTTTATCTAATTAGACTCTTTTAGTTTCTTTACAATAAATTGCATGTACCGTATAACTGCTTAGTCCAGTCATCAGTGAATTGTTACTTCTCTAGTGTATTAAATGTGAAATAATTTAAAAAATACATAATATTCTAAATATATAAAAAAGTTTTCAAGAAATTGAGTTTATTATTAGTGCTTTAAAGTTGTGATTTCAGTACTTTTCAATTTTAGTCTATATTTATACTTCGTCTTTACTACATTTTGAACAGATTAACAAAATGGTCGAATTAAAAATGTGACAACTGTCACGTCTTATTCTAATCTTTCTTAGTGGTCATTGGTCGTTATTTGAAACAGTCAGTTTTGGTTACGTTTAAACTAAATATTAGAAATAGGTCAATTGTCACTATTTTTGGTCTATTGTCAGTGTTTAACAACACTTAAATGGGGACATTTATAAGTGTGGTAACCCAATACAGGATTTGTTCAAGCTGAAAATTTGAACTGAAAATATCAAGGTTTTAATCTTCGGGCTGTTTGTAAAGTCAGCAAAATGTATTCAACAAGGGTTGCTTGTGCGTTAAGCTTGCCGAGGAGTTAGTTTACTAACAATGATTGAACTTTGTGCGTGCATAATGCAAATAATATGCTCTTGCTTCGTTACCATACTTGTTTAGATGGAATTAAATAGAAAATTATCATAACAAATCGATTTTAAATATGTCCATTGTGATTACCGTAATCTTACGAATATAATACACACTTTTTTACCTGAAAATTGTTATCAGAAGTAGGGGGTGCATATTATACTTTTGAATGTGAATTTTACCTGAAAATGTCTATCCCAATATTTTCTTAACCCTTTCCCCCATAGATAATTGCTAGATACATACAACTTTTCTGTTCTCTATCCGATAATCCCATATATATTCATGGCTATCATTTTTATAAGCAAATTCTGGCAAATATTGACGATAAAAGTGTTTAAGAATTACATAAACACGAACGTTCGCCATTTATCAGAAGTATCGAGTGCATTTCGGGATATGTTTCTATTTAAAGATATGCTGTAATTAACGTCCAATCTGGACAGGGGTATTCTCATTGAACATGCATAAATCACGTACTGCAATGTGCGCGCATCGGGTAATGGTCATATTTTTAAAATAGGAACCAATCTAGTAGTGTATTTAAATTTAGATGGAATTGTAGTTACATGTACAAACCATTTTCAGAAAATAGGGTGAACGTAATTTTCTGTGTAAATTAACATGCTGCATTTGTCTGTATTTAAATTGTCTGTATTTAAATTTTTTCGATTCATCTATGTTTTTAATGATTCTCACTTGCATTTTAGCAGAAATTATTTGAATAAATTTTTCGTTTTTCCTGTTTTCATAAAATCTCGTTCAACTGGATGCCTACGTTATTTAATTTTGTAAACTACTATGGCTTGTGTACTGACATACAAAAGCATTATGAACAGACACCTCATTTTTGGATGTGTATTATATTCAGATTGTTATTTTCCCCCAGAAATATTGTTGAAACTTGGGGGTGCGTATTATACATGAGTGCGTAAGATTACGTTAACGCATTATTTTATAAACATTTACATGACAACCTTAAGTCCTTTTCCTTTGATGATAATGTTTATGTGCCAAAGTTTTTTTTGCCTCATGTAGTAAGGAATGAATGTAGGGGTCATCGATCCCCTAGAAAAATTTCTTGAAAATCACAAATTTTTCCCTGAAAGTTGATTTTACTCCGGATTTGTTGGAAACCAATATTGTTTGCAATAATTTTTTTTAAAAACCCAAGCCTCTGAAAAAAGTCCATGTAAGCACAAATAGTAAAATATTTCATGACTTGGAGATGCAGCCGGTCTGTTGATTATTCATGTGAATAATGACATGCAATGTGAAAAAAGCACCATTGCACAATGGCCAAATGCATCGTTCAGTATTATATTTAACATGTTTTGAAAGGTTTTATCACTATATAAATGTCTTTTATTACACACTGCAATAGGCAGGGGCGTAGCTTCCTGTAGGCACTATAGGCACTCGCTTAAACATTTTTTTCCAGAGATTAAAGACTTAAATATGCCAAAAATGCAATAAAAACAAGAGGGCGGATGGGGTGAGGGGATCTTTCTTGGCTGTGTTGATACTTAATTGTTTAATGAGTTGATTACGTCAATATGAAATAAATATCATGAAAAAGAAGCTTATTTTACAATTATTTTGTAGAATCAGGGTTTAGCTGAAGTTAGTTGTATGTTTAGCCACATACGAGTATAAACACTCCTGGCCCAAATTATCGCTTACAGCATCATTTTGTAGATTCCGCCTATTGTGCCTATACATTGTTTGAACCCAAGCTACGCCCCTGATAGGTAAACAATTGTATTTGTTGTTTCCATTCTATGCCCACCCTGGCCTAGTACTCTACCCAGTTTAGTAAATTATTTTGTTTTATACTAGAAAAGTAGTATGCAATGCATATAATGAATTTCGTCATGAAAGGATAGCAAATCTGGAAAGTAATTCTGTTCCCAGTTGATTCTAGTATGGAACAAACTTGAATGGCAACTAACTGTGAAGACAGATTAGTTGACAGATACCGTACTTGGTCACAGGTCTTTCATCACGCCATTGCATTATTGATTGAAGGCAATGAGTTGTTAAACAGTTAGCATTACGCTTTCTGTTCATTGTCTTGGAGAGAAAAAAAAGAGTTTTATTGATTCTGGTGGAATATGGAACCACAGCAGTGATTTGGTTACGGTCAGGGTGAAATTCAGCGATAGATGTCAGACTTGTTTGCAAGCCTACGAATTTCAAGTATTGGTTTTAGTGCACCACAGTTTTAAGTGGTTTGCTGGGGCTACATTCAGACTTCTGAGGCAGTTGCGACATAATTTGTTATCGGTCTATATTGCCCATCATTGTCTTTGTTGGTTCTCATCTGCTCATAATCTGTCTGCACGAGTCTCCTGTGGTCATCACAAGGCACGAATACTTGCCCAGTCATAAAAATCGACAATTTGACAAAATGATGTTCAAATATAGACCAATTAGAAATGTACTACAATTTGGGAATAAAATAGTCCTTAGAAGTATTTACTGCTGTGACACTGTAATTTATACACGGTATTAACGTATTAAAGGATAATTATCTAACATTTTTTCCATAATAGACCAGTATCGCAATATATTCATACATTGAAGCCCCCCCCCCCCCCCAAAAAAAAAAAAAAATAGATTAGTATTATGTGTTGGTGGTTTTTATATTGCTGTATAAAAACTGTTACCTTCTATATGTTATATCACGTGTCATATTGTGTCTTAAGCACAGACAAAAGCAATTTCAGAATGCAGATTTATATATGTAAAATTATACATGTAGATGATACATTTTTTTTTTTTCAGGAGAGATGAAATTTTATTACCAAATGCCATTCATTTGGACCCAGCCATGTTGGATTTTCACGAACAGTAAGTATTTCTGGTGACATTTCTAAATTAAGTTTTCAAAACCCAAATAGAGTTAACAATTGCTTTATATGCATGCATGCAGAAACTATGGATCTTTCTTGTGTAAATCTTGAAGTGACGAAAGTAACTTGCAATGAATTTTATAACTATAGTGTAATACCTAATTCAGCCCATTTGTTTTGTTTCTACTTTGGAGGTCATGGAAAGGTATGATTAAATACATAAAATATACATATAAATTGAGACAGATAAGCGCAACATATATTTAAAAATTATTTTATTTGTAATTAAACAGTTTTATGTTCCAAAAAGTTTTGTGTTTTTGTTAATTACGTTATTAAAATCTTAAATATGCTCCAGTTGCATTGTGCAAAAATCTGGAAAAGGGGGAAACGTGAATAAAACCATGGAGTTTTTTTTTTAACCTTTGGGGGAAAGGTGGCTGGGCCCTTCAGATGGGGAATTTTACGGCAAAAAGGGATTTTTTTTTAGAAAAGCATTATTACATGTTTATATTCTACCTTGTTATAAAATATTAATAAATTGTTTTGCTACTAATGATATCTTAGATTATGGTTAAATGAAGAATTGCTGGGATTGTTTACGAATATTCCTTTATCTTAGTCAATTTTTATCCAATTTTGGTCAATTTTTTTCAATAAAGCTTACATTCTGAGGAGAAGTTTAAGGTAATTATAGGGGAAAAATATGTATTTTTTAGGCAAGTGAATGGGGCCAAATTTCGGCCCCAAATTGGCCCTAAAAAACCACTGCCATGTCATGTACATGTGTTTTAAATCTGTTGCAAAATAAGTCTCCATGGCTGTAAACACTTTCTTAATTTTAAAACTTAAAACACTCTCAAGTTAGAATAAGACATCAAACATAGGATGGGCCTGCTATATTTCTTAGCTCATACGGTATATTACTGAGCAATTATTTAAAAACATTTTTCCTTTGATGGTTTTCACTTTCCTGAAAAACTGTGTCCATGCATGCATGAACACAGTCCTATTTTATTGTGAATTTTTTTTTGTTGCACAGAAGTATAAAGTTTTGTGATAAAATCAAAATTTTCAATAATGTAGTCATGAAGTTATATGTCCACTGCACTAATGAATTTGCAAAATCTTACATTTTCATACACTTTATGGTATATAAAACATCTGTGCAATGAATCAGTTTATTCTATGTTTGATGTCTTATTCTAACTTCACATAATAGTGTGTTAATTATCTTAACATCATTTATTTTTTTACATTGAGTTATGATTAATATTGACTAGTTTTCAAGGTACAAGTCTAAAACATTGTATTATGTGAAGTTAGGATAAGACATAAAACATAGACTTATTGAAAGATCTAGGATCACAAAAGGTACAGGGTGCTGCTAAAAAGGAGCAGGGTGGAAATCCGGACCAGTCAGTTGACATTTTCTAATAATTTGCTAAATCCAGGGTATTGATTAGTCTGATCCTTGTTATTATGGTGTTTAAGCAGTCTATTCATTTGTCATTGAATATATGCAAAAATATATTACATTTCAAAAGATATTCAACATTTCTGTGTTGACCAGCCCAGAGGGGCAGCAGGGGAACCAAAAAACAAGTGCAGCACCCTGCTATTTCGTTCTAGATCTTTCCCTATAGAGTGGACATGATTTTTGTTCTTTTTTCACATATTACTGAGCATTTCATGTTGTTTATGCACGCTTGGACACGGTTAAATCAATTTTACTGATGCAACAATATATGCAGGTGTCTGTTGCACTAATTACTCATTCTATACACAGAGGATGACGTCACATGCCAAACTTCTATACTTAACCACATTATTTCGCCCCAAACGGCGAAATGAGCTTACGCATGAAGTAATCCCGCATATGAAAGTTGTTTCATGAATGACTTTATTGGTACCATTAATCAGTCTAATATTCAATTAATACTGATAGTAGAATATATTTTTGTTAAATAAAATAACAGTGTTAGTAGGTTAACTGACCGCCGTTATATGACTGAAATACTGTTGAATACGGCGAAAAATCCAAACAAACAAACAGACTTGCGTGTGATAAAAAATGTCTCACTTGAAATGTCAAAGAATTATGGCCTGTGTGGGAAGTTGATGTTGAATAATAAATGTTTTTGATAATATTCTGTTTATGGGTACAGGGTACAGCTGTGAATTAACCATGACCAAAATCCATTTATGTCAATAATTAAAAAGCTTTTTACCCAAGTGTGTGACCTTACTCTTAACTGCCACAGGCTAATGTACCATTGACCTGGAAATACTGGCCTGCATAATATTTGGGTCATGAAAGTTTGTTTGTTTGTTTGAATTTTTCGCCATATTCAACAGTATTTCAGTCATATAATGGCAGTCAGTTAACCTACTCACACTTTTCCTGGGTAAACTGGTTTACAAGTACTAAGTGCACATACTTATGCCAGTTACTGACGACTGCCCGACTTGAATCAGAGGTAGGGGGAAAATGACTGTAGAAATAATTTAATGACCAATCCCCACACAAGTTATGTGGCAGGGCTGGGAATCGAACCCGCGATCCTCGGATTTGTAGTCCAGCGCTCTTCCAACTGAGCTAGCCAGCCCGGCTTTGGGTCATGAAAGCTTATGAAACATAACAGTGTTTCTTTTAGGGCCAATTTGGGGCCAAATTTCGGCCCCATTTCCCAGTTTAAAAAGTATATATTTTTCCCTCATACATGTATTAACCTTAAAATTCCCCTCAGAATATAAGCTTTATTTTGAAAAAACAATTGACCAAAATCGGACAAAAATTGACTAAGATAGAGGAATTTTCGTTAACAATCCCAGCAATTTTTCATCGAATCAAGTTAGTGTATAATCTTAGTTATCATTTGTAAAACAATTCATTTATGTTTTTTAACAAAGTAGAATATAAACATGTAAGAATGCTTTTTTTTAAAATCCCCTTTCGGCGTAAAATTCCCCATCTGAAGGGCCCCGCCACCTTTCCCCGTAAGGTGAAAAAAAACACGGCATAATATTCAGAATGTGATTCTTCCTCCTTTTAACTTTTAGTGCCAAATTTTACAGGGGCATTGCTTGGGTTACAAAAATGTATAGGCACTATAGGCGGAATCTACAAAATGACGCTGTAAGCGATAACTCGGGCCAGGAGTGTTTATACTCGTATGTGGCTACAAACAACTAACTTCCGCTAAACCCTGATTCTACAAAATAATTGTAAAATAAGCATGTGTTTCATGATATTTATTTCACACTGACGTAAACGACTCGTTAAACAATGATGTATCAACACAGCCAAGAAAGATCCCCTCACCCCCATCCCCCCTCTGGTTTTTATTGCATTTTTGGCATATTTAAATGTTTCATCTCTAGTAAAAATGTAAAGGCAGGTGCCTATAGTGCCTAAAGGAAGCTACGCCCCTGTTTTGTATTATAAAGAAGGTCTTCAACTAGCTGCATCTGTCTGGAAATAATGAGTTTTGTTGAATCCTTTTAGGAAGTAGGGTAGTTCTTACTCTGACCCCATGACTGCCCGGAACTTAAGCAAAATCTTAGTCTTAAACATAGATATTAGCCAATGAAAATCTTGGTTACAAATCAGAATGCAATTTCATTGGTCAGTATAAATGTTTATGAAAAAGATTAGTGGTTTGTCGTGGTAAACCGGTCTTAATGCATGTGCGTAAAGTGTCGTCCCGGATCAGCCTGTGCAGTCCACACAAGCTGATCCAGGACGACACTTTCCGCCAAAGTGGATTTATGGTTAGAAGAGACTTCCATGAAACAGAAAATACCATAAAAGCGGAAAGTGCCGTCCTTGATTAGCCTGTGCGGACTGCACAGGCTAATCCGGGACGACACTTTACGCACATGCATTAAGACCGGTTTTCTCATGATGCCCCTCATTAGTAGTTTTGTAATCTTGGGTCTAGAAGAGTGTCTGAAATGCTTGAAATTTACATCACACACCTGTTCAGGTATATACGGGTTAATTGTTATTTAATTTGAGTACAAGTAATATGCTGAACATCATGAATAATACCTCAGTATTGCTGGATCTTCGTGGCACCATGCTCATGTTTAATGTATACGCCATTACCGGTAGTTGTGGTTATATATTCATGTCTTTGATACACCCTAAAATACTTAAATACTTTTATTTGCTGTTTCCTATCTACGCCAACCCCACCTAATGTATACCCAGTGTAGTAAATAATTCTGTTTTATACTAGAAAGGTAATATGAATAACGTGTTCATGGAAATACTGTATGTTAATTTTAAATTGTGTACAGGTAAAATTGTGAACATCATCAATAATTCCTAATTATTACTCGGTCTATGTGGCACAGTGCTCATATTTAATGTATCAGACATTACCATTACTTGCTGTTCTCATTAACAGATTTCACAGTGATCAGGCAGTAATGTTCCATGAACAACACAATTTTCCTGGATGGACTGATAATGGGGGCTAATTCTCTGAAATTTCAGTCATGGGTTCACATTGAATGGTGCTAACACTGTGCAAGAATGCTGGATGATAGCAGGTGCTGTCAATAAATGACAGGAAAACTAAGACCAAAATGTTTGATGGGAGCAGATTATACATGTTTTTCCATGCACATGACTCAGTGAAATTAGCAGGTCGGCCTAGCAAGCCGGAATTCTTCTATTATTACTCGAGAGCAAGAAATGTCTGTATCAAATGCTATACCTTGTTTCCCCTGTAATACAACCATAACAAATATTTCTATCTTACACATTTGTAAGATAACATTTTGAGCATTTTCATTGGCTACATATTCTTTGACTGACTAATCGGATGACGTTATTTTGGTGAAATGATGTTGTCAACATGAAATGACATCACGTCAGTACACAACTTTTTGGATTTATCAACATGTAAAAAGTACATTCATTGTGATTATTGACATGAACATTGTGTCACAATTATTGTTAATCAGACTTGTTAATACTCTACTGGCGCAGTGCCTAAATCTGCCACTTTCCTAAATCCGCCACCCCATCCGAATAAGCGTTTTTTTTAATGGGCGATTCTATTTTGTTGATCTCGATCAATCAGATATTTTCCCTTAACAACGCTGACGCGTTTTCATCTTGATTTGTGCATGAATGAATATTTTATCCGATTATTTTGTACATAACCCCTAAATGCAAAAAGCTGCATGCGGGGAATCTATTTCATACTGTGCATGAGCAATTTTGAGACTCCGCATTGTGTCCATGATACAATTAACAAGGGTTCGACACGAAGGCACGTCCGAACGACAATGACTAGTAAAAGCATGGTCGGGGCTAGTAAAGCTAATTTCTGTCTAGCCCGAACGGTCTAGTGAAAAAATCTTGAGTTATTCAGTTAAAACATACCTAAATAAGACAGAGTTATTTCAAATAATAAAATCGCCGCATTGGAATCACTGGAAAATCCAAAATCTATTTTTAGATACAAGCATTGACATGACGCTAGGACATGATTGTTCTGCAAGATTGGTTAACAGGAATTTCGCCGGATTTTGTCGTAAAATAAAGCAAAAGCAAACGGTCAATTTAAAATTGATTTTAGCACACATTTAACGTATGAAACAATTCAAACTATTAACAATTGCTTTTACAATATTAACTAAAAACACTGACATTTATTTATTGATTACTATTTTTTCCGCGTGTCTGTCTGGGTTTCCAAAATTTTACGACAATCGCAACTTGTAGTTAGCCATTTTCTGTTGTTTTAACTTCAAATGCGAATCGTAGCAGACGAATATGTCGAACGTCAATCGTATGAAGTTTGGGTTTACAACAGACAAAAGGTCACCAGATGACACGAAAAAACGTAAAGGCAAGGAAGAGTCAAAGGCAGATTGTGAGAAAAAGAAAAGAAAACGGTCATTTGACACTAAATGGAAAGATCAGTTTTCATGGTTAGAATTTGACTCTGAGAAGAGTATTATGTTTTGCCTCCCATGTAGACAGTTTGAAACTAGTTGTAAGTTTATAGCGGGGAGGTGATAATTTCATGATTCACGCAATAAAAAGCCACAACGAGTCTGATATATATTAGACCGTTGGATGTTTGTTAAGTAGTTTATATGCTTTCCATGCCACTTCATAAAATTTAAGGTTCTTGAAATTAATCTGGATTGAGTAATCTACGTCTATGGATTATACTTTGTGTAAAAAGTAAGAGAAATAATACATCTTTATCGTTTTGTTCAGTTTTATTATGTAATACTATTGGTCCAGTTGATCTTTGGTCAGGTCTAGTTAATTTTACGAGTTACTAGTCCAGTGGTATAGTGGTAAAAAATGTTAACGTCGAACCCTGTTAAATTATCGTGTTTTACTATTATGTCAATGGGAGCATGTGCAGCATAAAAATAACCATTATTCATTAGCATTACATGCAATAAAAGGCGGAAAGAGCTGCATATTAAGAGCTCAAATGTCTCGCTACTAAAAACCCTAATTATTTGTCCCACGTTCACGCAGGGCCTCAGTTTCAGAGCTATTTTTAGAAATACAAATGAGTATTTGAAACATTGTATTAACAACAGACAACGAGCTGCTTAATATGGAAAACTAAATAAGGACAATAGTCAAATGTGAAATAAGCATGTCACGGTTCCTGATGTACGATTTTCACCAAGCATTTTTTTATCACCGGATCACCGTGTTTATTTTAAACACTAGAAAATGAACCTTAAAGAAATAAAAGTTGGAGTTTTGTCACTAGAAGTCAATAGAAGTTGCTTTGAAAATAGAATTCATAAAATAATATTATTTTCTAGTAATTTGAACATTTTAAAGAGGGGTGGCGGATTTAGGCACTCCGATGCTCATTTGTTTACACTGTTTAGGCCTTTAATTTCAATAAATATTTTTCATTTGCCAAGTATTTTAAATGTAACCAAAACACGCCAGTAAATGCACATATCACCTAACTTGATTTATGTGAATTTTTATGTCAATCGGTAAACAAATTTTGAAAATATCTTTAAAATACCCCCCAAATGTGGCGGATTTAGGCACTGTGCCAGTACATGTTCTTCATTATGTTTAACAATAACAATACATTTAAACTTTGGAGAAAAGTTTCGATGATACAATTTCCAAGGTCATGAAAAAACAAAGATAAAATCACTTGGCATAATGACTTCATTAGATAATGTGTCTGTGACTGAAGAATACAGATCTTTGTGGTTTTATATAAAATCATAGTTATATTTAAATCAACCATTGGCCAAAGGCTGTCATTTGTAAATGTACCCGTATACATGTTTATTCAACCAAGTAGACGACATTTAAATCGGTCAAAACTTTAACTTCGTAAAAAGGCATATTGTTACGGTCATATTGTTTGAAATGGTTGAACGATCAACAGAAAAGAATACATTGCCTATTAGTTAGTATCGTTTACAATGAATAATAAAAATGTTCATTTCAGTGTATGAACACTTCATTACTTTGTTATAATTTTATAAGTTCATTGTCATTTGTTAAACGTTAAATAAAACAGTTTCTAATATGAAAGAAATGTAATGATATACTGAACAAATTTGTGTGATGCAACAAACCCAATTTTCCTTCTTTTTTATGTTAAAAGCTGTGTTCAATAGGGACTGAGTATTTGATACCCATTCAGTAAACAAACGAATTACTCTGCTTATCTTATCAGGAAATGATCAAATGTTAACTTGCTTGGTTACCAATCAGTCTACAAAACTGAACACTTCAGCATGTTTTTTTTTCTATAAAAACAATGTGTTTGCAGTGCATTAAATCTTGTCAGCAATTATTGTACATTTACCTGGAAGCTGTGTAATCAACATACTTTACAACAAATGAATTCAGTACCTAAAATAATGACAATGGCAGCCAGTCTTCACACATTTTCTGGAAGGTCATGCCCAAAAAGATGTTCTCTTTGTTTAAACAGTGAAAGTTTAACTTGCCCAAATCTAAGATCTACTTTAACTTGTTCAAAAAAACATAATTACCTCATCAGTGAGAACAATGATTATCATCCATTTGGAGCAGCTTGAAGTTTTGGACAATTTTTACTTGTCATGGTCTTTCTAAAATGTTTGGACAGTTTTACTTGTCATGGGCTTTCTAAAATGTTTGGACAATTTTTACTTTTGACGGGCTTTCTAAAATGTTTGAACAATTTTTACTTATTTATGGGCTAGAATGTTTGGAAAAATTTAACGTGTCATGGGCTTTCTAAAATGTTTGGACAATTATTACTTGTCATGGGCTTTCTTCAATGTTTGGACAATTTTTACTTTTCATGGGCTTCTAGAATGTTTGGAAAATTTTACTTGTCATGGGCTATCTAGCATGTTTGGACAATTTTTACTTGTCATAGGCGTTCTAGAATGTTTGGACAATTTCTACTTGTCATGGGCTTTCTAGAATGTTTGGATAATTTTTACTTGTCATGGGCCTTCTAGAATGTTTGGACAATTTTTACTTGTTTATGGGCGATCTAGAATGTTTGGAAAAATTTTACATGTCATGGGCTTTCTAAAATGTTTGGACAAGTTTTACTTGTCATGGGCTTTCTAGAATGTTTGGAAAAAATTTATTTCAAAATTGTGTACTTGTCATGGGCTTTCTAGAATGTTTGGACAATTTTTCCTTTTCATGGGCTTTCTAGAATTTTTGGACAATTTTTACTTCTCATGGGCTTTCTAAAATGCTTGGACAATTTTTACATGTCATGGGCTTTCTATAATGTTTGGACAATTTTTACTTGTCATGCGCTTTTTATAATGTTTGGACAATTTTTACTTGTCATGGGCTTTCTAAAATGTGTGGACAATTTTTACATTTCATGGGCTTTCTAGAATGTTTGGACAATTTTTGCTTGTCATGGGCTTTCTAGAATGTTTGGACAATTTTTACTTGTCATGGGCTATCTAGAATGTTTGGACAATTTTTACATGTCATGGGCGTTCTGAAATGTTTGGACAATTTCTGCTTATCATGGGCTTTCTAGAATGTTTGGACAATTTTTACTTGTCATGGGCTTTCTAGAATGTTTGGATAATTTCTGCTTGTCATGGGCTTTCAAGAATGTTTGGACAATTTTTACATGTCATGGGCTTTCTAGAATGTTTGGTCAATTTTTACTTGTCATAGGCTTTCTAGAATGTTTAGAATTTTTTTTACATGTCATGGGCATTCTAGAATGTTTGGACAATTTTTACTTGTCATGGGGTTTCTAGAATGTTTGGATAATTTTTTACTTGTCATGGGCTTTCTAGAATGTTTGGACAATTTTTACTTGTCATGGGCTTTCTAAAATGTTTGGACAATTTTTACATGTCATGGGCTTTCTAGAATGTTTGGACAATTTTTACTTGTCATGGGCATTCTAGAATGTTTGGACAATTTTTACTTGTCGTGGGCTTCCTAAAATGTTTGGACAATTTTTACATGTCATGGGCTTTCTAAAACGTTTGGACAATTTTTACATGTCATGGACTTTCTAGAATGTTTAGACAATTTTTAATTGTCATGAGCTTTTGGGCTAGTGGGTTATTTCAAAGACTTTGTGTGTCTGTCATAGAAGCATTTCATACGATCCAGACAGATGTGCACTTAAAATAAAAACTGGTGTGTGTGAGAATTCAAGTGGGCTCGTGTTTTATCATACTGAAAATTTCATGCTGTTTGATTATAGATACAGCTACTGTTATGCAGATATATTTATCAGATAATAGCTCATTTATACTGTAGAAGGAAGGTTTGAAAGTTTTCTGAAGTTTGATTTTGACCGTTAGTCAGCTCAACTACAAAATATGGTCATAATGTCTCAAACATAAACAAACTGGTATTATCTTCATCCTATAAAATGCATATAAAATTGTATATTCTGACATTAAAAGCATAAATGATCTAAACAGTAAAATAGAATAATTTCTTATAAAAGTTATATAACAATTACATGGCATTTATATAGCGCAAAAATTATAAAATATTCTATTGCGCTTCACATTTACATAGCACACATTTGATAAATAAAAAGAATGCATATTACGCATGACAATATTATACTACATAATTATATACACACGAAAGAACCTAAACATTCAATATTCAAACAGGATTCTAGAACTTAGATTCAGACATATGGATATCAATGTTGTTTTATATCACTACAGATGTTTTGTTTTTAAAATAGCACACTCAGAGCATACTCATTGTTCGTGACACTGACTATACAAATGTGTTTTCAGTTTTGATCTAAAACTGGCTTCTGACTGAATATTTTTCAGATAGCTAGGTAGATCATTCCACCATTTAGGACCAACGACAGCCTGCTAATTTTGTTCGCCGTCTAGGGATTTTGAATCTAGTATCACTTTGTTTGCTGAAAAATGCTCATACAAAACGTACAAAGAACATGAATGTTTGAAAAGTCAATGTAAGGTCATATGAAGCTATGGATCTTTGTTAAGTCAATGTAAAGACATAATATTATCATGATGTGAATCTTTGTAAGGTAAATGTTAGGACATAATTGTCAAGACATGCATCTTTGTAAAGTCAATGTTTGGACATATCAAGACGTGAATCTTTGTAAAGTAAATGTTAGGACATAATTGTCAAGACATGCATCTTTGTAAAGTCAATGTTTGGACATATCAAGACGTGAATCTTTGTAAAGTAAATGTTAGGACATAATTATCAAGACATGCTTCTTTGTAAAGTCAATGTTAGGACATATCAAGACGTGAATCTTTGTAAAGTAAATGTTAGGACATAATTATCAAGACATGCATCTTTGTAAAGTCAATGTTTGGACATATCAAGACACGAATATTTGTATAGTTATTGTTAGTACATACAAAGACATGAATCTTTGTAAAGTCAATATATGGACATATTAAGACATGAATCTTTGTAAAGTGAATGTTAGGACATATCAAGACATGAATCTTTGTAAAGTCAATATATGGACATATTTAGACATGAATCGTTGTAAAGTCAATGTTAGGACATGTCAAGACGTTAATCTATGTCAAGTCAATATATGGACATATCAAGACGTGAATCTTTGTAAAGTCAATCTTAAGATATATCAAGACATGAATATTATATTTGTAAAGTCAATGTTAGGACATATCAAGACATGAATCTTTGTAAAGTCAATATTAGGTCATATCATTGTAAAGTCAATATTAGGACATATCAAGACATAAATCTTTGTAAAGTCAATGTTAGGACATATCAAGACATGAATCTTTGTAAAGTCAATATATGGACATATTTAGACATGAATCGTTGTAAAGTCAATGTTAGGACATGTCAAGACGTTAATCTATGTCAAGTCAATATATGGACATATCAAGACGTGAATCTTTGTAAAGTCAATCTTAAGATATATCAAGACATGAATATTATATTTGTAAAGTCAATGTTAGGACATATCAAGACATGAATCTTTGTAAAGTCAATATTAGGTCATATCATTGTAAAGTCAATATTAGGACATATCAAGACATAAATCTTTGTAAAGTCAATGTTAGGACATATCAAGACATGAATCTTTTTAAAGTCAATGTTGGGACATATCAAGACATGAATCTTTGTAACGTCAATGTTAGGACATACCAAAACATGAATCTTTGTAAAGTCAATGTTGGAACATATCAAGACATGAATCTTTATAAAGTCAATGTTAGAACATATCAAGACATGAATCTTTGTAAAGTTGATGTTAGGACATATCAAGACATGAATCTTTGTAAAGTCACTGTTGGGACATATCAAGACATGAATCTTTGTAAAGTCAATATTAGGACATATCAAGAGATGAATCCTTGTAATTCATGTTAATTCATGTTATACTACATGTATTTGTAATTATCTGTTGTCGTGTTTGTTTTCTAAGAATAGATAATAATTTAGACCATCAGGTAACTATAGATTTAAAGCTCTCTTTTTTGTAAAATAAAAACCCTTGATTTGACTTAATAGTAGATGCCATAAAATATTTTGAAACAGACATAGTTCAATGAACAATGAATATTATGCATTTTTAATTATAAACACTGATGTTTCTGTATACAGACTATTGATTTTAAGAACACAATGTTTCACCACTTTTTTGTTCAGAAATATTTCAAGTGGTAGTAATTAATAATGGCTGACGATTGAATAAGTTTCAACATAGAACGACTGTTAATCAATCATTGATCACGGGTGCCTTGTTTACAGTGGAGTGTACATGGCATGGATGAATAGTCGAGTTGGATTGCAGCTGCAGATATGCTGATGAGCAGGAAATTAAATTTAACTGGCTCGACATTGCCTCGCAAACATAACCCCAGATACGGGGCTTAAATCATGTGTGTCACATTGATAAATGTTATGTTACATGATCGAAATACAACATGTCAAGCTATCCCTACAGCTGTTAGTGTTACTTGATATGTTTATTTAAGTAAAAGAGTCCAGGAAGAGGTTTTAGTTAGATTGTTTACATTATTACAGTAAAGTTTATGATTATTTTTGTTTTCTTTTGCACATATGTTGAAAAACATGTCTGTCACATTGATAAATATAAGGTTACATTATTAAAACACAGGTTAAGTCATCCCTATAACTGTTACTTCATTTGTTTATTTTAGTAAAATAATTCAGGAAAGGGTTTAAACTAGATTGTTTACAATAATGTTAATGGGTATGTTGGTTTGTCACACTAGTAAATTTAACATTATATGAATGAGATACAACCAGTAAAGCTGTCCTCATTGCTATTATGTTTATTTAAGTTAAAGAGTCTAGTGACGGATTTAAACTAGATAGTTTACAGTAATACAGTCAAGTTAATGGGTATTTCTGTATTGCTCTGCAAATATTGTAAAAAAAAAAAAGAAAAAAAAAGACACCAAACAAAACAAAAAACAATTGAAATAATTCTAAACTTGATGCGGACCCTATAGATTGCAGGGAGGGTATGGCCCCTGATTACGGATGATCTCAATCTCAAACTTAGTCTCAACTTATATTGACCAATGAAATTGCTTTGTAGGTTTGAGCTTTTATCTCCATTGGCCAGACTTATATTTAAAACACTGTATTATGTAAAGTTAGAATACGACATCAACATAGAATGGAACTGTTATGTGTAGTTTTCTCACATATATTACTGGGCAATATATTATCTTTTATTATGGCTATTTAATACACACAATATTAATGATATTATTCACATATTTTCATTACTCTTTATTTAAAACTGATTTTGTCTTTGATTGTTTTCACTGTCCTGGAAAACTGTGTTCATGCATGCATGGACACGGTTTTGTTTTATTGTCAAACTTATCTCGATGTATACAAAATACACTGTTTTGTGTTAAATTCAATTTTTCTGATGCAATCATAAATGCAGATGTTTACTGTTATTATTACTTTGCAAAACCTCTTGACTTACATACTGCCAATTGCATATAAAACATTCGTGTAATATTGATGTCTATTTGATGTTTGTTGTCGTATTCTAACTTCACATAATTGTGTGTTTTAAGACAATGACTACAATTCGGTTTAAGCATGTTTATAGTCATTGGGCCTGGTTAATTGTATTATTTTATGTTTAAGAATTAAAGATTTAATAATAAGTGCATATGAGGCATGTCATGGGAAATCAGGCTTAATGCAAGTGCTTAAAGTGTCGTCCCCGATCCAGGACGGCACTTTCCGCTTTTATGGTGTTTTCTTTTTCAACAAAGTCTTCTAAACATAAATTCACTTTAAGCGGAAAGTGCCATCCTGCACAGGCTTATCCGGGACCACACTTTACGCACATGCATTAAGCCCGGTCTTCCCACAACACGCCCGATATGTTTGTGTATTTTCAGGCCAGTTGGTATGCCTAGAATGGAGCAAGTGACAGTGTTTAATACAGATGGAAAAAATAATTTACATTTACTCTCGATATCGGGGAGTACTGCACATTTCCACTGCTCGTTTTTTCAAGATAAAGTGAGTATTCATTCAGTATAATTATGTCCAGTCTTCACAATAACTTTTTGGCAAGAGTTGCCCATTTGTGCATTAAGTTTTAGGCAACTTTGTCGTGCCTGAATCAACTTGTCCGAAATGAAGAAAGTGTAAATGTTAGTGATTATGTTTATCTTTTTGTATTGAAAGAAAATTAGACCAACATTTCTGTACAGTCGTCTTGATAGATCAAAATTTTAACTTGCCCGGATAGATTTTTACTTGTACTGGACTTCGGGCAAGGGGGTTACCGAGGTATTTCAAACATTGTAGTTCATTGCATGATTTTCATAAGAGAATAATTTTTAGCTCGACTTTTCGAAGAAAAGGCAAGATATTCTACTCACCCGGGCGTCGCCGTCGCCGTCCAAGCTAGGTTAAAGTTTTTTGGTAAGCTAGTTTCTCAGGAATGGCTTGAGGATTTCATTCAAACTTAAAACATTTATTCACCACATTAAAATGAACCTTTAGGCTAAGTTTGGTAACTCTAGTTTGAAATTTGTCAAAATTATGGGCCTTTTTACACTTAGAAATTTTACATATAACTATATGGACAGGTTAAAGTTTTTCGGTCAGATGGTTTCTCAGGAATGGTTTGAGGGATTTCATTCAAACTTAGAACACTTATTCTAAATGAACTCGTAGGCCAATTTTGATAACTCTAGTTTGAAATTTGTCAAAGTTATGGGACTAGAAATTTTACATATAGGCTACATGGACAGGTTAAAGTTTTTTGGTAAGCTAGTTTCTCAACTTTTTGTTTCTGCTCTCTAACTCGAGACTGGATTAAGCTATTGTAATGAAACTTCAAACATAGATACCTTATAGCGAGACCGCGCTTGGGATTTCATGTAGGGTGGGTGGGGTCAAGGTCACTGTTACTAAAAATAGAACAACAGTTTCCGTTCAATAACTTGAGAACCTATTTAGATATTTTATTAACTCTTTATACATAGGTACCTTATATCAAGACCTCACTTGGGAATGCATATGAGTTGGGTGGGGTCAAGGTTATTGTTACTAAAAATAGAAAAACGTTTTCCGCTCAATAATTTGAACACGCATTGAGATATTTTAATGAAAGTTTATACATATATACCTTATATCAAGACTTCACTTGGGATTGCATATGAGGTGGGTGGTGAAGGTCACTGTTACTAAAAATAGAAAAACGGTTTCCACTCAATAACTTGAGAACGCATTGAGATATTTTAATGAAACTTTATACATACATACTTTATATCGATACCTCGCTTGGGATTGCATATGGGGTGGGTGGGGTCAAAGTCAAGGTAACTGTTTCTAAAAATAGACAAACGGTTTTCGCTCAACAACTTGAGAACGCATTGAGATATTTTAATGAAACTTCATACATACATGCCTTATATTGAGACCTCACTTGCGATTGCATATAGGGTCAAGGTCACTGTTACTAAAATAGAAAAATGGTGTTCACTCAATAACTTGTGAATGCATTGAGATATTTTTATGAAACTTATACATAGAGACCTCGCTTGGGATTGCATATGGGGTGAGTGGGGTCAAGGGCACTGTTACTAAAAATAGAGAAAAGGTTTCCGCTCAATACATTGAGAACGAATTGAGATATTTTAATGAAACTAAATACATAGTTACCTTATATCGAGACCTTGCGTAGGATTGAATATGGGGTGGGTGGGGTCAAGGTCATTGTTACTAAAAATAGAAAAATGGTTTTCGCTCAATAATTTGAGAATGCATTGAGATATTTGAATGAAACTACATAGACACTTATATCGAGACCGCACTTGCGATTGCATATGGGGTGGGTAGGGTCAAGATTAAGTTTACCATTACTAAAAATTGTATTGATGTGCTGACTTTAATGCATTTCGTTAGAAAATTTGGTTTTCGTGGAATGTCCATGTTTTTCGTTTAAGAAAAAAAATGCCAATAACTCTGGCAATTGTAGTTGTTTGGTTAGCTTTACAATTTCTTAGTAAGCTGATATTATATAAAAACAAAAAACAACCAAACAGTGGTGAACCAATTTAACGCTACTTACTGTAATCTCTGCAGGTTAAGAGTTCAATTACCTTCAAAAAGAAAACATTAATTTTATTTACAGCGTACACACCAAGTGAAAAACTAAGTTGATTAAGTGTTCATTAGACATTGTAGTATATCTTTGGTCTGATGGTTTTACTTTATTACAATTGAAGTGGAGTAAAAGACATCTTAATTTGAAACAAAAGCTAATTGAAGTTGAGTAAAAGACATCTTTATTTGAAACAAAGCTAAAGGTAAAGGTTTAATGACTACATGATTAAAAAAAAATCAAACCTTTTCTAAAATTGTTCTGAAATTTGCTATGGCACAATTGTTTAGTGCCTACTTGTAAGTATATGACAGTGCATTCTGACTATAAGTATGTTGGTCGCAAGTAACCTTTAAATATGATTACGAACCCAAATTTGCGTAAAACTCACTACAAATATACATTTGTAAGGCTTGTTATTGCATCTTATGTCTTTCATGGGTGAGTGACCAGGGTATTTTCGATTTCAGGACTATCTTGTTTAAAATCGCTGTTTTTAGCTCACCTGAGCACGTGGGCATTGCAGATTTAGACTTAAATAGCAAAATGACTGAAAATCTTCTCTGAAACTGCAATGCCCAGAGGTTTTGTATTTGGTATATAACATTGTGTAGTGATCTACAAGGATTGTTTAAATTATGCCCCTGGGGTAAAACCTGGCCACGTTCTGGGGGTCACATGGTTTCTATAGACTTATATATGGCAAATGGACTATACAAATCTTCTCCTCTGAAACTTCAAGGCCCAAAGGTTTTGTATTTGGTATGTAACATTGTATAGTGGTCCTCTACAAAGAATGTTCACATTTTGTGCTTTGGGTAAAAAGATGCCACACCCCGGGGGGTCACATGGTTTATATAGACTTACATTACTGATTGACTTTAAAAGTTTCTTCTCTGAAACCTTTAGGCCCAAAGGTTTTGTAATTTGTATCTAACATCTTATATTGGTCCTCTACAAAGATTGTTCAAGTTATGCCACTGGGGTCAGTCCTAGCCATGCCCCGGTGGTCACATGGTTTGTATAGACTTATATGGCAAGTGGACTTTACAAATCTTCTCTGAAACTGCAAGGCCCAGAGGTTTATTTTGTATGTAACATTGTGTAGTGGTCCTCTTCAAATATTGTTCAAATGATGATCCTGGAGTAAAAAGAAGCCCCACCCGGGAGACACATGGTTTCTATAGACTTATATGGAAAGTGGGCTTTGAGAATCTCCTCCTCTGAAACCGCAATGCCCAGAGGTTTCATATTTGGCATGAAAATTGTATAGGAGTCCTCTACAAATATTGTTCAAATTATGCCCCTGGAGTAGAAAGTGGCCACTCCCTGTGGGTCACATGTTTTATATTAGACTATAAAAATCTTCTCCTGAAACTGCAATACCCAGATCTTTATACTCAGGTAAGTGGTTTAGTGCCATTTGGCCCTCTTGTTACAAGCCATTATGATGCCTTAAACTCAGGTGAGCGACCTAGGGCCATAGTGGCCCTCTTGTTTTAAGGAAAATAGTAAAGGTGTGGTTTATGTCGTATAAAGATAGCAATGGTTTATGATTTGGCAGTAAAAGTTTGGGCTCAAGTAACTTGTCAGAATAAGATGCTGCTTACAAAGCTTGAACAGATGCTATCAGCGAAACTTGACATGGTTTACCGATATATTTTGCATTTTAATGGAAATGAATTAGATTTTAATATACCAAATTAATATGTTAAGTTCTAATATAAGAAAATAATACAGCACACACCAGTGTTATCTACTTTTAGAATGGATAGTACTTGCAGATTGATTATGAATAGTTTAATGCATATTATTGTACAAGATTAAAATGTTTTAATAAAGGTTAAAATAAATTGTGTATATTTGTTGTCAGCAAGTCTAAATCTGTATTGCTTCTTTTGTCATTAAACTTAAATTTGTAATTTCAGTACTAAAAATTATTGACAACAAAAAATTTAATTTTCAATGTTAATATTTGCAATTATTGATTTTAGCTGTACATAAAAGTGATATTAAAATACGTCAATAATCAGTATTTATCACAGTTGGTTTATTTTTCATTTCAGATTGTCCCGCCTAGAGGGAATACTACATTTGATGTTGTTTTCCTTGCTAGACAAGAAGGGAACGTAGAAAATACCTTATATATTCACACATCCCTAGGGTCATTTAAATATCAGGTAGGGATTTCAGTGCTTAGCTATGTTGACATTAGCAGTAATAAAAATAACCATTGGCTACTAAAAGTTTGACAATTATTTAAAAATTATTTTAAAATGAGGTATGTTTGCTGGGAACATTATTTCAAAATGACAGGTATTTTTGCAAATTTGAAAATTTGGGCTACTCATTTTTTGTTGAGCACGTTAGCGGTCAGCTGGACTTAGTTGTCACGTCGGTTCGGTGTATGTACTTGAGTGAGTCCGTCGGTCGGATCTTATCCAGATTGTTAATTCATCAGGGAATTAAAAAAATTGCTTGCCACAAATGTTCACTATGTGGATATTGCATGTTGTAAGCAAGACCTGTGTCCCTAGCTCAAAGGTCAAGGTCACATTTTGAGGTCAAAGGTCAAATATTGGCATACTACAGCTTTTCCGGACGGTTAATTCATAATCGGGGAATTTTAAAATAACTTGCCACAAATGTTCACCATGTGTCGCAATTAAGGCCTTTGTCCCTAGCTCAAAAGTCAAGGTCACAGAGGTCAAAGGAGAATATAGAAAATGTGATTTTAAAATAATTATTATATAAGTTGATTTCTTGACAACGGGCTTGACATGTTGCCAACCGGCATATAGTTATTTCTTAGCGCTAACCTAGTGGTTAGTACCGAATATGGTATAGACAGGGGGTACCTAGGCCTATTTTGAGTTGATACACTATGCTCAGTTTTATAGGGAAATATCTACGATCTAAATAGGTACATGCTGCTGCTGAAAAATAGCATGGGGGTGGGAAACCTAGTCTAGTTTTTGTGTTGCCTGAAAAAAAGACATGTAGGGGTTACTTTGGCAGCGTCGGCAGCAGCCTCCCCTTAGTTTGCACACACAATAACTTGAGAAGTTTTTGTGCAATCATTATGAAACTTTAGGGAAGTGTTAGTAGGCATAAAAGGAAGTATAAGTTCGGTTTTCGGCGTAATTCTCTTATCGTACTAGAGTTATGCCCCGTCAGGTGACTTATCTGACTCACGAAGTTCTAGTTCACATTTTCTAATAATTTGGTGTATCCAGAGATTTTTTCATTCCGATGCTTTCAATGGTTGTTCAGTATCGTTTCATCATTTGATATCGATATCGAATTTTGCAAAACTTTATTAAATTTCATACGATATTCAACATTCCACTGTTATTCAGCCCTTCATCCTTCATCTGGAAGGAACCTAAAAAAACCTCGTAATTTCACTCTGGAATTTTTCCTAGGTCAATGTCAAAGTCATGCTCCAGTTTCAGTAATCCATAAAAAATCGTAAACATAATAATGAGCTAAATCCAAAGCATATTTCAGTTTAACATGTATCGTATTCACATCAATCAGATATATTTTTGGCAGTCGTGTACTGCTGATATCATGACTAATTGTTGTTTTGAACTCCCTTGTTAATGTTTTGTAGTTGTTTTTGCAAGTTTTAGAGCTTTTTCCATTCACATATTAGTGATACCATTTATATGCACACGCAGGAGCATATCTAATTGTGCCTCTGATAGATTAAGATTCAGATATATTTAGATTTGGAATAGCATGTGTATGAAATTTTTGCTTGAGAATGTTTTTTGTGGAGTTTTAAAGTTGATCATAGAGTCCTTTAATTTGTATGTGACATTAAATGAAAGAAAGTCCTTTCACCATGTTTTATTTAAAGATTATTCTGACAACCAAATACAATAAAGGACATGACTCAGGTTATTGGGATTTCTAGGTTTCTTTTGAAAAACTGCAATCATGTGGTTTAAATGGATACATGTATCTGTGAAAAGAGTACAATTTCATTAATGCAAACTTAACTACATTGCATTTTGTCATTTGATCATAAACACTTCAATGACCTTTAAATTCTATAAGATTAAACTGCATTTTAATACAAGCAATTACGGTATTTCCGGATCATGAGGGTTTCAATATCTTTCTTTGTCTACATTGCAAAGAACACTGGCTTTAACCCAGGCATATCAGTCTTCAATTGATGAAAGAAACCTGGAATTTTTGAGGAAGTAAATGTGGCATTCTTTCATGAGTTTATTTCCATCCAGGAGTTTCGATTTTCAAATGATGCAAGGCAGCTGTGGTTTGAATGGTTTTGAATTGTACATACTATTGTTTGTTAAAACTTCATTGAAATAGAAACATGACTGAGGAAATATAAGCAGTAACAATTCCCTGTTGTTCAATGCGTGAATGCAAGTGAGTCCAGTACAATGTAGTTTGCGCTAAACAAACAGGTGTCTACAGTGACGGTAGTTCCAAATGCTGGTCAATAATGGAAATATAAGCAGTAACATGCGTGAATGCAAGTGAGTCCAGTACAATGTAGTTTGCGCTAAACAAACAGGTGTCTACAGTGACGGTAGTTCCAAATGCTGGTCAATAATGCTTTACGATCGGTATCATCCATGCATGTTTGAACAACAATCCAAAATGCAGTAGTAATAAATAAGGCATGACTAGTTTTTACCAGTGAAATGTTTGGATTTTTTTTATTGATTTTATATTGTAATGTTTTGTAGTTAAGGTGGAATATTGAAATTACATCCAGTTATCCATACATGTAGCCTAAGGCAATACTTTGCGTCCATATAAATAATAAATTTTGAGATTACGATGACTTTAAATGATGTTAAAAATTCGTAAGCAGCAGGCGCAGATACAGGATTTTGAGTAGAGGGGGAGGAAATTTTCAGTAACTGCGAACAAACTGTTGTAGATGTGTACGTATTACATGTAAGGGTATATACAGGAACGATGCAATAATGGCAAAAAGCAAAAATTTAACAAAAATACCACAAAAAAGGTTTAATAATTGCAATAAGTTGATTGGATATCACATCATTGGCAATGAAATGCATGTGTGTAAGTTATTGTAAGGTTTAAAAAATCTAATGATGCACAATATTACAGGGGGTGTACGTCGCTTCTCTGTCCTGCTCTAACTCCGCCTATGAACAGTGTATTAAAATAAAGTCAAATACCATTAACGTGATAGTTGTTGTGACATGATTGGTGTTAGTGGGTTAGTGGTAGATTGAGTCAGAGTTACCCAAGTGGTTGTGACATGATTGGTGTTAGTGGGTTAGTGGTAGATTGAGTCAGAGTTACCCAAGTGATTGTGACATGATTGGTGTTAGTGGGTTAGTGGTAGATTGAGTCAGAGTTACCCAAGTGGTTGTGACATAATTGGTGTTAGTGGGTTAGTGGTAGATTGAGTCAGAGTTACCCAAGTGGTTGTGACATGATTGGTGTTAGTGGGTTAGTGGTAGATTGAGTCAGAGTTACCCAAGTGGTTGTGACATGATTGGTGTTAGTGGGTTAGTGGTAGATTGAGTCAGAGTTACCCAAGTGGTTGTGACATGATTGGTGTTAGTGGGTTAGTGGTAGATTGAGTCAGAGTTACCCAAGTGGTTGTGACATGATTGGTGTTAGTGGGTTAGTGGTAGATTGAGTCAGAATTACCCAAGTGGTTGTGACATGATTGGTGTTAGTGGGTTAGTGGTAGATTGAGTCAGAGTTACCCAATGTTAGTGCTACAATTAGTTTAAATCACAAAAAGAATATAATAAAATCTCATTGTAGAAATAATTTCAAAAATAATTCACATTTTGACTTGTCCTGGGTGAAATAAAAAGCAAATGACATGAATTTTTGGAAAATGTGGCTATTATTATTTGGTAGTGTCTTCAGTTGTAATCTGTCCTTTTTTATTTGTTCTTATGTTTATTTGCGTGTTGTCATTTATCATAAGACAATTTAAATAAACTGTAAACTGTGACTTTTTCCAGGTTTTTGGGGTAGGAACATCCAATCCATACCGACTGCGCCCCTATCTCGGAGCCAGGGTACCAGTGAACCGGAGTTTTGCCCCTTTAATAAATATGCATAACCCACATAGCACCACACTTCAGGTAACTGTAGTTGGTATGTTGCTTAAAATTGTTAAAACAAATGCGGTTTAAACTATAGTAATGTTATAAATACATTATCAAAATTCAACTGTACAATATAAATTACATATGTGGTAGTAAATACATGACTTTATCAGGGTCCTACTAGTGTGCTACTTTATTTGTTAAATCCTTTAATATTTATGTAAGTATTCTGAGATATTTAATTTTTGTATGACTAGTTATCGTTAGTTCTGAAATAAAAACATCTTAAGCAAGAACTCCAAAACTAAATTAAGCATAAGCATATTTTATATATATATAGGATCTGACACGAGTTGTCATTTCATACCATACTTTATTAAACCAGTTCAGGAATTTTGTCAGTAAGCGAGCCGAGCCTTTGGCGAGCTTACTAACGAATTTCCTGGACGAATTTAATAAAATATGGTATGAAATGACAACTCGTGTCAGATCTGTTTTATCACATGCTTTGAAACGAAATAAAACTCTTCTAAGTTTACCAAAATAAGTTGGTAAATCCTCAGAGTTGTGTACTAACGTGACATCATAAATTTTCATGTTGACAACGTCATTCCACCAAAATAACGTCGTGCGATTGGTCAGTTACAGAATATATAGCCAATGAAAACGCTCAAAATGTTATCTTACACATGTGTAAGATAAAAATATTCGTAATGGCTGTATTAAATGGAAAACAAGGTATAGCATGTGATACAAGTTGTTTTTGTGTTTCTCCAGATATACATGTATGGGTAGTTTTCGCTGTTATTTTCACATTGTCAGATTTACATGTAAATTGTCAAAATGAGACCTTCTTCTGAGAATGATTTTACTGTTTGATGACATAAATTATTATTTGCAGGTGTTAGAAATATTTTCTAGCGAGGGGGATTTACACCTAGAATTACCCACTGGGGAAAAAGAGGCCCCAAAGTCTTTATGGGTAAGCTCTGCTATTGTGTGGGATGATGAATTGAACATTTCTGAGGAAACATTATAGCTTTTAAATTGAAATATTCTAACTAGTCTGTCATAAATCGTGAAATTGAATGTCTGGTCATTTTTGTATTTTGGCTGTGTAGAACTAGTTCTGTGGTAGAATATTTTAATGGATGTTTTTGTTGTATTTTGAGGCCAGTTTCCACAATTGAATAGTATACATTCAAAATAGATCTTTTTGCGGATATCAGTGGTTGTAGTGCTTTGGTTGAGATTAAAATCTTTCTTTGGGCAACACTTGTGTACATCAGGGCTTTCATTAACTTTTGTAAACTGGAAGTATAAACTTCCTGGCCTCTGATTTTGGAAGTTTTGCTCATAATATTTGGAAGTTTTGACCCTATTGCGCGACATAAATAGGTACATAACAATTTTCACAGCATATGTAACTGTATATGTACTCTTAGTATAGCAACATGTATTATTTTACTTCAGTCTTGTTTTTCACTCCATGTACTTTTTTTTATCTCAGACCTATATAATTGTAGACTTCGAATAATAATCAGGGCTTGCACTAAGGTGAAATTTTTGGAAGTGGTCACTTCCAAGAGTTTGAAATTGGAAGTCTTTAGCATTTGTTCTGTTTTTGATACCTCCATGGCTGCAATTTTGGAAGTCGTGTGACACAAACTGGGAGTAAACTTCCCTTAATGTATGCCCTGGTGTTCATTGAATGCGTTTATAATAAATATGAGGCATGTCGTTTTAAAACCGGGCTTAATGCATTTGCGTACAGTGTCGTCCCAGATTAGCCTGTGCAGTCCACACAGGCTAATCCAGGACGGCACTTTCCGCTTTTATGGTATTTTCTGTTTCAAGGAAGTCTTTTCTAAACATAAATCCACTGTAGGCAAAAAATGGCGTCCTGGATTAGCCTGTGCAGACTGCACAGGCTAGTCCGGGACAACACTTTATGCACATGCATTAAGTCCGGTTTTCCCACGACACGCCTCTTAGGTTTAAACATAGAAAGTTTTATTCAGGTATGTAAATATTTGTTACAGCTAATATAATTACTACTAAAAATAGAAATCCACTGTGGAAATGCACACATTCATTTGAATAAAAAATGAATCAAAACTGCTTGTTAACTTTTTACATAAATTAAAATTGATGGAGACCAAAACGAAGAAAATGTTTCTTTGAGACTGCCTTTTTCTGCTTTAATTATGTTGTTTAATAGCTAAATACCAGTTAATGAATATGCAATAAATGTCCATCATGTCAGTTTTGTTCTTATTTTTTATTGCAGGAGATTCCTCCCTATGAAACGAAGACGATAATGAAGGCCAATTTTGTAGGGAGGACAGAGAATAACCATACTGCCTTCATACGAATAAAAACGGACCGCAGGAACGATAGACAGCTGCTGGTTTTGCCCATGGAAGTTGAAGTGACATCATGTATGTCTTGGGTTTCCTTTCGAGTGGATCTCTATTGATGACCACTTTACTTCACCATAAGAGTAGATGTTACGTGCATGCTTTCTTGTATTTAACAATAGCTCAAGCCAAACATTTAAACAAAGTCACCTGACACTGACTTTTATGCATAAATATAGTACAAATCGATAAACTGATTGATATATCTATTTACCTGTTCAAATATATCTGTAGGAAATAACTTGAACATGCTGAAAGAGTTCAAGAGTGAAAAGTCAATTTATCAATAATAAATTCACACAAACAAAAAAAGAACTTCTAGTCTTATTAGTAGTCTGCACAGACTAATCCACAGCACTTTCTGATTACATTGCGTTAATGTTTAGAAGAGACTCTTAAAACAGAAAATACCATAAAAGCGGAAAGTGCCGTCCTGGATTAGCCTGTGTGGACTGCACAAGCTAATCGGGGACGACACTACGTACATGCATTAAGCCTGGTTTTCCAACGACACGCTCATATAATTATTAAAAATATCTATGATGTATACATGTAATGAACTGAAAACCAGTAGTGAATTATTCAATTAAAGTAAACACATACAAATGTACTTGTTAAAAATTTAGAAAAGAGGTGTTAAGATGTTTGCTATGTGTGACATTTTTGGGTCATGGCTCGGTACATCTTTCCACAGGCGTCAACACTTTGAGTTAAACAGATAGAAATACGTGTGAAAGTACTTGTTGTGAAAGTACTTGTTGGGATAGAAAAGCACTTAAACATTACCGACAATTTAAGTTAATACCATATTAATTATGCTTGTCAAAGAAGGGAGAAAGTTAGGAATTATTATTCCATTTTGACATTTCTTGAATTTCGACTTAAGCGAGTTCGAGATAACAAAGTGCAGTTGTAATTTTTAAAACATAAAACGATTTGCACAGCACATGATTCCTTGACCTTCATAATGCAAGCATTGCGACAGAGTCATGACTTACATGTGACACCATTCTTTGCTATACATAATATAGTAATTTGCAAATTCAGTTTGATGTCATTGTTTGCAGATTAACAATGATAAAGGAATTGGTAAAGAATCAGCATAAATGAATTTTATGATAAAAAGACAGGTTTTACAGAATTGTGATGCTGTATTTTTAGCTCACCTGAGCACAACGTGCTCATGATGAGCTTTTGTGATCGCCTTTTGTCCGTCGTTAGACGTTCGTCGTTCATCATCAACATTTACCGTAAAATATCTATGTTTTCGGACACCCTCTTCTTTAGCCAAAATAATTATTTTTTGTCACTATATTTTCTGACATCCTGATTTTAAACCATAATTAATGAATCTTAATTTTCGGACATTTGATATGACAGTGGTATTTAAGCAGAATTCTAACTCGTTTGCGTTAATCGGGTGACACATCGCACGTGTTTTTACAACCGGATGAAGTTCATAAAACCTGGCAGATGAATGAGTGGAGGCGGTGGACCGTAACATTAGCGTTATTGGGTTAAGAACCATGTGCCATAAATAATGGGTTTACCCGATAGTGTATACACTACGTCTAGCGTGATTTCTGCCTAAAACACAGACCCACCGTGGACTATTTTTCGTCAGCGTGGAAAATCACCGCGATTAAAAGGTATTTCCATCGCGATAGAATCGCGGTGATAGTGGGTGAGCACCGCGGGCGTTATCGGGAAATCAATCTCACGGTGGACCACTGCGGTCGCGGTGGGTCGCGGTGAAATACAGGTACATGTGAATGAACAAGTACAGTTCGATATTTCAGACCGTATACTATTCGCAAAGTACAAATCGTCTTCTATTAACCGATACTTACCAATTAATATAATCACAGTTTGCAACTTTAATCTTTTTTATTTTGATCTCTTTTTTATTTTGATAATTTATTCCGAAGTTCCATGTTCGCAGTTGTGTTGTGAAATCGTAAACAAAGAGTCAAGGGCATTAATACAAGTCTCGCGAAAATTCGCAATCTGCGTGAATTGACAGTTTGACGTCTTCAAAGTAAAGCCGACAAGAAACCATAAAATAACACCTTTCTCGGCGATAAAATTGGCTTCTTTTGTTTAGAGAAGCGACATGCTTAACCAATCGCGTGTTTGTTACTCAGTGGCAATCGTCCTATTATGAAAGAGCACGTGCATAGCTCCGCCTTTCGAAGTTTTACAGAGAACAAAGGTGTTGGTTATGTCAATCATTGTTATAAAATCACGTTTTTTACCGACATGTTAATCAATTGTTTTGATAGTCATATTAAAAATGCAAAGATTTGTCATAGAATCGGACAACGAATTTGATGAGGTCTTTGTGATTTGACTGACGCATATTTTCATTTTCCCGTTTTGTCATAATGTTCCGTATTTTCCGAAAACCATGTTCTTGGTCGTACCTGAAATAAAATGTAAAATATTTGTTAAAAAGCTCAATGTGAAATTATGACTCGCTAAAATCACCGCGATCCACGGCGATTTCTTATCAACATTTTGGATTGAGACTGTCACCGCGGTCACCGCGATTCGCCACGGCGACATCACCGCGTTCCACAGTGTTCCACGGTGTATCGCGGTGACTATAGTAGAGTGTCACGCTGGGCTGAATCACGGTGGTGCGTCGCAGAAGGCAGAAATCACGCTAGACGTAGTGTACCTGTATTGATATCGTATATTAAATATGCTGTTGAAATTATCCTATTAAGGAACCAGTCTAAACCAGTCTTAATTATTTACCAATAAAATCTGCTTAATTTAATCATCTTTTAACTCGGTCGACAAAAATGCAGTATTGGCGTAATTTTCTGTAAAACAAAATCATACACATGAAATGATTTAAAATTAATTGCAAACATGGATAAAAATTAATAATACTATACAGCGTGTATTTAACAAGCACGCGAAATCATTAATCGATACTATCCGTGTATATTCGGCAGAAAACGTTATACACCGGACATATCCAAACGTAATTGCAATATTGTCATAGTGTCTATAACTTTTCGGACACCTGTAATTTGGGAATATTTTTGTGTATCCAAATTATCGGACACGAACAATTTGAATTATTTTTTAGTGTCCGAAAATATAGATATTTTACGGTACCTTGGGAACACTCTAGGGGCAACATTTATTGGCCAATCTTCATAAAACTTGGTCAGAATATTTGTCCCAATGATATCTCGGCCGAGTTCGAAACTGGGTCATGTGGGGTCAAAAACTTGGTCACTAAGTCAGTTTGAAAAAAAAGCTTGTGAACACTCTAGAAGTCATAATTTTTGCCCAATCAACATGAAACTTGCTCAGAACATTTGTTCTAGTGATATCTTGGCTGAGTTCGAAAATGGGTCCGATCCGTTGAAAAACATGGCCGCCAGCGGACGGGGCAGTTTTCCTTATATGGCTATAGAAAAAGCTTGTGAACACTCTAGAAGTCACAATTTTTGCCCTATCAACATAGAACTTGCTCAGAACCTTTGTTCTTATGATATCTCGGCCGAGTTGGAAAATGGTTCCGCTCCATTAAAAAACATGGCCGCCAGGGTGGGGGGCAGTTTTCCTTATATGGTTATAGAAAAAGCTCGTAAACACTCTTCAAGTCACATTTTTTGCCTAATCTTCATGAAACTTGGTCAGAACATTTTACCTAATGTTATCTCGGCCGAGTTAGAATGTGGGTCATGTGGGGTAAAAAACTAGGTCACTAGGTCAAATTGAAGAAAAAGATTGTTAACACTCTTGAAGTCACATTTTTTGCCCAATCTTCATGAAACTTGGTCAGAACATTTGTCCCAATTGTGTCTCAGCCGAGTTCGAATCTGGGTCATGTGGGATCAAAAACTAGGTCACTAGGTAAAATTGAAGAAAAAGCTTCAATTTCAATATGTTCTTCAAAATTTTGAATGTCTGTTGTCACAAGTTTTTCAATCTATGATGATTAAGTCCGCATTTCCATCAGTCCATATCAGTATATCCATATCTGTATAAAAATCTAATACATGGAAAATTGTTAGACTAATGAAATTCAGGTGAGCGACCCAGGGCCATTTGGCCCTCTTGTATTGTTAAATGTTCTGCACCTATTGACCAGTAAGTGCATGTACATATGGTGTGGTTGTTTTTTTACAGGACTATTTGTGCATTTTTGTTATTCAGCTCCTGGGGTATACGTTTCATCCGAGTTGATAGATTTTGGAATAGTTCGGACTTTTGACGAGCCCAAAACTGTTCCAGTGAATTTAATCAACACAGGAGATTCAGTGGTGCATATTTCTGTAAGTTGTCACAAAAACAATGTTTTATAATTTTCTGAAGACAAACAAAGGATTGTATGTAAATGCGTTGCCTTATTTGTTCTGAAGCTTATATCGTGACAACTGTGTCTATTAAAAACATATGTAAGCTCTATTTTTAGCTTCAATTGTTTGTGTTTTCTTAGCTCGTTAAGTGTTGGCATCTTCGTTTCATTCACTTTGCATAAATGGTTGAACTGAAACCAACTACAGAAACAATAACTTGACCTCATAATTATGCATTGTTTATTAATCTCTTTATAACTTCCTTGCAGACGATGTGTCTGTCAGTGTGTACCGGCATCTTGAAATTCACAATCTGCCTAAGGAGTGACATGCTAGTCTACTTGTCTCTCACAGATGAACTGTTATATATAGAATACTAGGTTGGTGTTGAATTAAGATAAGTTTATTTAGTGAGGCTTGGAAAACCTGAACCACGAGCCTTGGCGAGTTGTTCACGTTTTTGTGCCAAGCAAATAAACTTATCTTTATTCAACACTTACCTAGTATTCTATTTATCCCATCATTTTCTGTTATTTTGAAAATAAACGAAACAAAACACACAAAATATTAAAGAAAACATAAAATGATGTCACGAAAATAAAAAAGATGGCGTCATTATACTGCGCTTGTTTGCTGCATCCCACATTGTGTGAATACAGCTAAGTTTATTCAATGGGGGTTGATTTCGTCAATGCACGCACGATGATGGGATAAAATTATACTTTAACTCTGTTATTCATTTTTTTGTTTTCAGAGTGTTACAGTTCATCCCCCTAATGAAGCAATAACAGTAGACTTTCGTCCAATCAAATTGCATCCAGAACTTCTGAGACAGACTACAGTTGCTCACGTAACATTTAAAGGTGGGTATGACTCTTTCAGGTCAAATATTTACTAACGAAATGCAAAAGAAAGATGAAAGAAGTCCATGTCCAGGAACTTTTCTGACACACTAAGGCTTAGAAATTTCTAAACCCTAAATTTTTTTCATGACTTTTACAGATCATAAAATAGAGCTGCTGCAAATAATCTAAGAACGTACTAAAACTGTTCCAAGACAAAGAGAAATCACTTGTCTTGAAAGTGGTTGTATAAAATCAGGCAGTCAACCAATTCCTATATTCTTATATGTTCCTATATTTTGGAAATAAATCCTATATTTTGAAAAATCTATATTTCCTATATTTTCCTATATTTTAACAATTGTTCCTATATTTTTTTATAAATTTGGTCATTCACGCATCTGAAATTGGTCTGTGAACAGTATATCGTGAACCTATACATTGATATTTTTCTCGCTCACTTCGCTGGCATCAAACTATTATTTTTAGGCCATGACATGCATGTCGCAGTTGCAAATTGATTTCCATGAATATGTTTAGCAAATGTTTTGTTCATTAAAACACAAACTGTACGACTATCAGGCTAGAATATGATCCCATATCAACTTTATAATGTGGTATTTTAACTATATATTCCTGTATTTTCTGGGAAAAAAATGGACAAAAAGTCCTATATTTATATATATATATATATATATATATATATATATATATATATGTGGCACATCGTGAGAAAACCGGTCTTAATGCATGTGCTTAAAGTGTCGTCCCGGATTAGCCTGTGCAGTCCGCACAGGCTAATCCAGGACGGCACTTTCTGCTTTTATAGTATTTTCTGTTTCAAGGAAGTCTCTTCTAAACATAAATCCTCTTTCGGCGGAAAGTGCCGTCCTGGAGTAGCCTGTGCGGACTGCACAGGCTAATCTGGGACGACACTTTAAGCACATGCTTTAAGTCCGGTTTTCTCACGACGCTCCACATATATATATTACATTCCTATATTGTTCCTATAACGTCTCTGCAACTTGGTTGACAGCCTGTAAAATTTATTGAAATCATAATATTTACCCAAACACAAACCAAAGTTTTGTACAGTCAAATAATTGAAAAAAAAATCCAACCTACCGACCCAACATTTTTGGCAATGCCACCATAAACACAACTATTATTTTTATGGCCAAAATAGCCAATGGAAATAAATACTATAATTTATTTAATTCTTTAAAACTGAGGCATGTTTTCACATTTTCTGTGAAAATTATTTTAAAATGACAGGTATTTAAGTAAAGAAATGTTACTACTAAATATATATTTCTTAGTGCTAACCTAGCATACATTCTTTGTTTTTCATGTTTAATGTATAAGAGCCTGACTGACTATTTATTAAAATAAGTTCAATGAGGGCCAGTGTGTATGAAGGTCCTAAAGAAAATCATTCATTCAAATTTTCTATGGATCTCAAGGATTAATGATTATAATTATGGTAAAAAAACTGTTCAATCTTTATTTGATGAATACATTTCATTGTAAGTTGAATTGTGCATAAAAAAACCATATACTTTAAGGATTTTATGTATTTAAGACATTAACAAATTACTATTACCATGTATAACGTGCACCAAATTTCCATCGCCAAATTTTAGGGTAAAAAAAGTGTGCTTTAATCACTATATTTTACAGTTGCCAAACGTTTTGGTTTTGTAAAAATGCCTGTTTTTTTTTAGCTCACCTGAGCTCATGGTGAGCTTTTGTGATCGCCTGTCGTCCATGTGTCCATGCTTCCGTTGTCAACTTTTCTTTCAAACAACATCTCCTAAACCACTTGGCAGATTTTCACCAAACTTCACAGGAATTATCATTGGGTGACCCTCTTTCAAAGTTGTTCAAATCATTACGGTCCGCTGCATATGTAGGTCACCAGAGCTAATTATAGATTTTAAAAGTGTAAACTTGAAAAATCTTTTTCTCTGAAACAGAAGGGCCCAGAGGTTTCATATTTGGTATGTAACATCCTATAGTGGTCCTCTACAAAGATTGTTCAAATTATGCCTCTGAGGTCAAAACGGGCCACGCCCCGGGGGTCACATGGTTTATATAGAAATATATAGCAAAATGACTTTAAAAATCTCCTCTGAAACCACAAGGCCCAGAGGTGTCATATTTGGTATGTAACATCCTATAGTAGTCCTCTAAAAAGATTGTTAAAATAATGCCCCTGGGGTCAGAACTTGCCACGCCCCGGGGGTCACATACTTTATATAGACTTAAATAGCAAAGTTTCTTTAAAAATCTTTACCTGAAACAGCAAGGCTTGTTTGTTCAAGATTGTTCAAATTATGTCCCTGGGATAAAAATAACCCACGACTCGGGAATGCAAATTCCTATTGGGCTAGAAGGTTACAGGTGAGCGTCCTAGGGCCCTCAGGGCCCTCTTGTTACATATTTCTTCCAGAAAATGTGAAAAAATGCCTGATTTCAAAAGTATTTCTGAAGTTTTATTAGCCATTGGCTATTTTAGCTCTTTTACACAGCCAACCTGCACTAAAAATGTTCCAACTACAACAGAGTAGCTCCTTGCTTTAATTCATTTGAATCTTGCTTACAAAGGGAGACAGCCATGATCTTCATGCTGTATTGTTGCAAAAATATATCAGTAGCTCACTACAAAACTATGTTAAGTACTTACAGTACTTACATTTTGTGTGAACATTAACTTAGTGTTGTGCCGAACCATCAGACTATTTATGAAATATTTTTCTAATGTCCTGGTTCAAATTAATCGATCATTGGAATCATTTGATTGAGAGTTATGCAGCAAGAGAGACAGTGTATAGTTTTAATAATTTAAAGGTTTTTCATTGTTTTGCACTAATATGATATTTAATTATATGGGTTTTGCAATTTAAAATGTATATGATTTCTTTACAGACATTGACACATATGCTGGTATTCTGCCATTTATGTTGTTGATCAGCAATGAAGTTCAGTTTACATAGACTGTAGTGTGAATGCAAATGACGTGAGCTATCATAAATCATTATACGTATCAAACAGACTGAGTTCACTTGAGGGTATTGAATTGTATATGTATTGTATTGGATATGTGTTATTTAGAAGTTTAAAGTGTTTTGTTTTATTGTTTTAATATCAATCGTGTATTACCATTTAAAGTTTCAAGTACTTCCCCATTCTTGACAGCCTGTGTGTTTATTCTTGTGCTGCATACAAAGTGTGAATCGTCAACAACTTGAGAGTATTTTGCCCGCAAGGATTTCTTCATTGGTCATTGAAGTGTTTGATTATAACCCCAGTGGTGTATTGTATAATAGACGTGAACTTGAACTGAAACTGACAGTTTCAAAAGTTCTTAAGAGGAATGAAATGAAATTATTGATAAACTGATGTTATTGAAAGGCGTGTACATTTATGGGCAGAATGTTTTTTTATTGATCATGTAGTTCATGTACATGTAGTTCTTATGCTTTCTCTTACGATCATGATAATGATATTATAGAGGCTTTATTATTTTACTAATAAAAATCTCCCTTGTTGTTTATTTCATTTATTTTGTTAGCTAAGTGTTTTACATGACATCATATTGGCATACAAATGTTAAGAAGCATCTGACGGGTAGTTAAGATTGAAGTAAAATATTAAAGAACTTTTTGTTGATATAAAGGCTTTTTGTGTATTTATTTCAGCTTCAAAAGCCATACACCCGAAGTATTGGTCGGGGAAAATCATTATTCGTTCTAAAAATAATGTCCATAAAATATCCATACCTTACGAAGCAAAGGTGTTACATGGGTAAGTACATGTAGGTAGAATTAGTTGAATGCTTCATATGCCCATATATCTTATTAAATAGTCTTGACACAAACACCAATTCAGATTGCTAATGGTTGAATCATTTCTATGGACCCAAAGCCATGTTGACAAAAGAATATTAAGATTTTGTGTGTGGGTATGTTGAATAAAATGCATTTGTAATTATGAAAATGTCTTTTGCTCAATATTTGCATTGTATAGATTTGACTTTTTTCCCTTAGACTTTACACTTTTAGTAGAAATGTATCATGTATATGATAAAAATCATATTGTATACTATCATATTCATCAAAAATCTTTCAGATCTCTTACATACCACAAGAACAGCACATACTTTTTTGCCCACAATCGCCCGGCCAACCTCAGTCGACCGATGACGTTCACAAATACCTTCAACTTCTCCCTGGTTCTTTATAACGTCACTCTGCTGCCTGAGGTCAAAAACATCTTCACAGTAAGTGCTTCCTTTCATTTAATCAACTCCATGGGTGTAGAAATGAGCCTGAGGTTCATTAAAAATGGAATTGAGCTTCGAGGGGTGAAGATATGAGTCTGTGGCCAGTAAAAATGGACTTTAGCCTTTAGGGGTGAAAATATGGCCAGTAAAAAGGGTCCTGTACAAAATTGACTAAAGGGGTGTAGACATGGGCCACTAGCGTGTAAAATAATCTATTAATTAAAGTGTCTTTAACCATCTACTGTAGATAAGGTTACTGAATTAAAGTTTGCCCATTTGACTGCCAAGCTGTGCCTTCTTTTGAATCTTTCATGTAACAAAGCTTTACCGACAACTCTGAACTGAACAAATAAGTGAATGAACATGTCGAAGAATGCTGAAAGTTGTGAATAAAAACACAAGAAGGCAAGTGACCTTGAATGCCATCGTCTAAACAATGAAGACTAATGACTAATGATCGAGGCTTAGATTATGTTTGAAAACTTCTGTAGCCATTCATTTTGTAATGACTCGTTATGTTTTATCTATTTCGGATACTAAATTGTGCAAAGCCAAATTCTGTAGCCATTCATTTTGTAATGACTCATTATGTTTTATCTATTTCGGATACTAAATTGTGCAAAGCCAAATTCTGTAGCCATTCATTTTGTAATGACTCATTATGTTTTATCTATTTCAGATACTAAATTGTGCAAAGCCAAATTCTGTAGCCATGCATTTTGTAATGACTCATTATGTTTTATCTATTTCGGATACTAAATTGTGCAGAGCCAAATTCTGTAGCCATTCATTTTGTAATGACTCATTATGTTTTATCTATTTCGGATACTAAATTGTGCAAAGCCAAATTCTGTAGCCATGCATTTTGTAATGACTCAATATGTTTTATCTATTTCAGATACTAAATTGTGCAGAGCCAAGTTCTGTAGCCATGCATTTTGTATTGACTCATTATATTTTAATGTTTCATCTATTTCAGATACTTAATTTTTCAAAGCCAGTAATACTTCCGCCTCAGAAGCAGGTTACTCCTTTCTTGCTGAAGTTCCACCCGAATGCAGACTCCATGCATTTTACAACCACTCTCCGACTGCACACGAACGCCTCTGTATTTGATATTGAGCTTATTATCTATAACGGACAATTAAGAGTGAGTAAAGCTGTTTAAGTCATATGAGGCGCGTCGGAAAACTAGTCTTAATGCATGTTCGTAAAGTGTCGTCCCGGATTAGCCTGTGATATCCATACAGGTTAATCCAGGATGGCACTTTCCGCCTACAATGGATTTATATTTAGAAGTGACTTCCTTGAAACAGAAAGTACCATAACAGCGGAAAGTGCCGTCCCAGATTAGCCTGTGCTGACTGCACAGGCTGATCGGGGACAACACTTTACACACATGCATTAAGTCCGGTTTTCCCATGACTCCCTCGTATAATTGTACAGAAAATAGGTCATACATTGTATTCAACCTCCTTTACTTCTTATTAGTCATCAGTAAAATGTGAAGCTTATTCTTTATCATATTTGTTACCATGTTCAAATGTCTATTCTTAAAATGTCTTAAGATAATAACTGTTAAGTTAGTAATATTAATCAGGGGTGTGGAAATCCTATGGCCGACTTGTCCGACGCGGGTAATTTTACTGTCGGACAAGCGATTTTTTCCTGTCTTCTTGTCCATGGACAAGTACAATTTCAGGGTGTAAAAATGATGTTTAAGTTGGAAGATTATTATCGTATTATTATGCCGTTATACATTTGAATGACGAATTGTGTTTTATTTATGATTTAATGAAAAATATATCAGGAAGGCCTGAATAAAAACTCTGTTTTGTTTAGACAAGTGACTTTTGTTTGCGGACAAGTAGATTTTTGCAATGAACTTGTCCATGGACAAGTTGACCATTTTTTTCACATTTCCACACCCCTGTTAATATTTTCCAAGGCATTCCTTGCTAATAAGTAAAAACTAATCATTTAGGTTTTAGCATTCGTAATGAGAATCAGAATGTAATATGCAAAGAATATTTTATTTCGTTATACTATTAACTTATTAATATTAGAATGTAGATCCATACATGTACTTGTCTGAAGCATTCTTGTGAAATAAATAAATAAATAAATTGTTCAAATTCACATTTAGTTGACAGTACAACAAGATCTGATTGACAATTCGTTTAGCCATTCAGAAAACTAGGACGTAATCGTTTGATAGACATTACAAAAACATTTGTGGCGTGTCGTGGGAAAACCGGACTTAATGCATGTGCGTAAAGTGTTGTCCCGGATTAGCCTGTGTAATCCGCACACGCTAATCCAGGACGGCACTTTACGCCTACAGTGGATATATGTTTAGAAGAGACTTCCTTGAAACAGAAATACCATAAAAGCGGAAAGTGCCGTCCCTGATTAGCCTGTGCGGACTGCACAGGCTGATCCGGGACGGCACTTTACGCACATGCAGGAGTTGTACCTAAGTAGGTTTGGTTATAAATCCCAGAGCGTGTTGTTAATTGTGTGAGAAACATTAAAAAAGGAATATTGTATTGTAAATAACATATAAGAACATGTTAGTCTAACCAAGGAATGTTTTTACTGTCCGATAGATGTTCATTCTTCATCATTGTAATTTGTGCTCTGTTCCAGATAATCCCTCATACTCCACAAAAGCTAGAAGGCCAGCTGGATTTTGGAACACTGGGAGTTAAAGAAAATAGAAGTGTTTTATTCACAATTGTAAATGATAATCCCATAGAAGTGAGTATACTTTGTATGTTTATTGAAAAATTTACTTTTGTTTGAAATTTTATATGATTGTTTTGGATATTTTCCAATAATATTTACGAAACTACTTGTTTAAACATAAAATTAGTGCACTTTTCAAGGTTTTGCTTTTTAGCATTTTTTTTCAAATAAGATTTGGACCACCAGTACCTGTATACATCCCTTGCATTCAAAAATTTAAAAGTGAAAATCTAAAGGTCTAAAGAATTTGCCAGGTAAAGTGGAAATGTCTAAAAAATTAAGTCTTTATTCTTCGCACTTATTCGATTACTGCATTACTGATATAAACCTGTTAGATTAGTCAGCTGCTTAAAGACGTTCGCAACTAAAAGAAAATAATTGGGTTAATTTTTCCTTTTGCTTCATTATTTCTTTATTGTATATAGGTTACAATATACTAATTTCAATCAATAAATATAAGTATTTGTAAGTCTTCAAGTTCCAGTCAATGGTTATAAGTTCATAAAGCATTATATTAATCAAAAACACACATATACAGTGTATTCCCAAACAAATCCATTAATTATCTATTCTATTTTGGCAATTGATACGTTGTTTACCTAAACACGAACCATGAAACAGGCTACACAGGTACGCTATTTAAAGTTCAATATTTCCCAAACAAGTTTGGTGACCAATTCTTTTTATTAATGTTTTGGTGTAAGTATGCATTGGTGCATGTATGTGCGCAAATTTAAGAAAATCTGTTGTTGAGAACAAAATATATGGATGCATAATGAATGAGGTTTCAGAAGGTATTATTAGTACCCATTTGACCTACTTAAATGTCCAGTCAAATTCATTATTTAACAGTAAATGTAGGTAAAGCGTTTTTTATTACCAAAATACACTTGTATCTTACCAAACAATATGTGAAAACATATCATTTGAAATAACCATATATAACCTTGTTTGAAAAAAGCTCTCCTATATACTTAAAACATTGATAAAAATCCAAACTGAAAAAAGGGGCTTTGACAGGTACTGTATTCAAAACCCAATATTTCCGGAAAAAGGCCAGTGACCCCTAGTTTTATGCTCCCCGAAAATTTTTGTGGGAGCATATAGTCGCTGCTTTGTCCTTCCCTCCGTCCGTCCTTCCGTCACACATTCTTGTCTGGAGTATTTCTCAGCAACTTCTGGCCTTAGTTCAACGAAACTTAATGGGAAGCTTCATTACCAAGAGGAGGTGCGCATATTACCAGGATGTTCCGCTTCAGTGATTTTTTCAGAGTTATTATACTTTGTATATTTCTGAAATTAGTATATAGTGCTCAATTCTTGACTTTCTTGTCCGGAGTATTTCTCAGCAACTTCTGGCAAGAATTCAACGAAACTGTATAGGAAGCTTATTAACCAAGAGGAGGTTTGCACTGAACCAGGACGTTCTGCTTCAATGATTTTTCTCAGAGTTATGGGACTTTGAAGATTTCTGAAATCAGTATACAGTACACTGTTCTTGACTTTCTTGTCCGTGCTGTTTCTTAGCAACTACTTGCTGGAATTCGACAAAACTTTAAGGGAAGCTTCGTTACCAAGTGGAGGTTTGCATACTACCAGGACGTTCCGCTTCAATTTTTTTTCAGATTTTTCTCAGAGTTAAGGGACTTTGAAAATTTCTTAAATTAGTATATATACTGCATAAATTCTTTTCTGGGCTATTTCTCAGTAACTACTGGCCTTATTTCAATAAACTTTTATGTGAAGGTTCATTGCCAATAGGAGTTGTGCATATTAGCAGGATGCTCTGCTTGAATGATTTTTCTTGGAGTTATGGGTCTTTGAAAATGTCTGACATATAGTTTATAGTTCAAAATTATTGTCCGGGCTATTTCTTAGCAACTATTGGCCAGATTTCAATGAAATTTAATGGGAAGCTTCATTGCCAAGAGGAGGTGTGCATATTAGCAGGATGTTCCACTTCAATGATTTTTCTTAGAGTAATTGGACTTGGACAATTTTTGAAATATAGTATATAGTATGCATTTCTATTGATTTTTAGTCATTTTAATATCTTTGCCCTTCTCATTGCATTTATATTGCTTGACAAAGGGCATTGGGGAGTATTCATCAGTTTTACTGATATCCTTGTTTAACATTGTTTTAGTCCCAGTATACAATTAAACATGTATATGGAATTTTTTTAACAAAATCTGTCGTTTGGAACAAAAGATATTCGCATATTTGATTATTTATTGATGTTTTCAAAGGCATATTAAATGCATAATTAACCTCATTAGGCGTCCATTAAAAGTAATTTTTTGAATGGTTACTAAAAATAAAGCGCGTTTTATCATTAAACTGCACTTGTATATTGCCAAACGAAACATTAAGAAAAGATCTTTAAAATCTACGCCCTTGTTTGAATATGAACGCTTTATATATTTGAAAACTGCTAGTCACACGAACTGAAAAAAGGGCTTCGACAGGTACTGTTTGCAAACCCCAATATTTCCGGAACAAGGCCGGTGACCCCTATTTTTTAAGACTGTTTTAGTTTTAGGATACATTGACACATGTTTGTGCAAATTTTTAAGGAAATCTGTTGTTGGAAAAAAATTCGAAAAAAAATTGTTGCGAATGTCTTTAATTGCTCAGGAGGTGTTCATTGTGTGAAACTAAATAATCTTAATGCACCAAAAACACACATACAAAACAGCTTTATTACATTTACTGTTGTTTTCTTGGGAACATCAAAGAAGGTTTTCTTATTCTGGTTCTTTTGATTTTAATTGATGAATGTTGATGCTTTTTACTGGAACATAAAATCACTGATCCAATTTGGTTTAGTTGAATTTCTTGAGTGTTAAGTCTGTTAATGTTATTATATTGTGTATATTTTGTTATTGTGAATAGAAAATGAAAGTAAAGCATCTATAAATAGAAATCAACATTAACACCTGTTTTGGGGTGATAAGTAACCAAAGATCCAAAAACTTAATACAAATATTTCCATCAGTCTGTAAAAAGAATACATTTGAGGCGCGTCTTGGGAAAACCGGACTTAATGCATGTGCATAAAGTGTCGTCCCGGATTAGCCTGTGCAGACCGCACAGGCTAATCCAGGACGGCACTTTCCGCCTACAGTGAATTTATGTTTAGAAGAGACTTCCTTGAAACAGAAAATACCATTAAAGCGGAAAGTGCCGTCCCTGATTAGCCTGTGCGGACTGCACAGGCTAATCCAGGACGACACTGTGCGCATGCATTAAGACGGGTTTTCCCACGACACGCCTCATTTATGATTAAACACCAATCGAGATTAAATAAGGTGAAGGACCTTTAAGAACACTGTCAATGTCTTTGTTTCAGTTATACTTGTACGAGTTTAGTACGGACATGAAAGGTGCAACAGTGCAGGTTCTTGGCATAGAGAAAGGCAACGGCACGGTGTTAACGAGGGAACACAACATGTCGGCCGTCAATACAGACCCTACCAGGATCACATATGTAAGAAAAAGTCTCTGGGGTGTTGTGCATGTTACTTTTTACTATGCATATGCCAGAAACAAAGTATCACATTGATATACGATGATGTTATAGTATGAATGAGGATGGCAGTTAGATTTCTTTAGATATTTAACAGAAAAAAAGATATGATTCTGTGAGTAAGTAATGTAATGTTAGCAGCATTCCTGCGAACAGATGTTTTGGTCCCATCATTAATTATTACAGCACTATAATGGATATGATTTTCACCAAGTCTTCACACTTTCTTGATGAATCTTTCTTTCCTCACTGAAGTCATTTGGTTCAGTCACACTGCTCACATGTTATGATGTAACAAACACCAAGTGCCTTTGTTTGCCCCATGGACTAACATAATTGTTAGCAAGCTTAACTATTATGCAGTGTGACATGACTTCAGTTGGACCATGTGTTTACTGATGCTTATTAAAGTTCATGACCTTCAAATATTTGTCGCTCCTTTCTCTGCTGGAGTGTAAGCATTCCTATTCGTTTGCAGGTGTTAATCCCTGCCTATCATTTTGCGGTGTTGAGTTTAAATCTGGTGGCTCCAGAGGAAGAGGGCCAGTACCAGGCGGAGGTGATATTGTCTACAATGTATCAGGTATCTAGATCATTCGGCTTCCCTATAAGTCATTGCTTAGTCAACTGACTTTTAAGAAGATTCTTAGACAGAGTGATCGAGGAAAAAGTACTAAAAATGATTGTATTTCCAGTGCTTGATATTAGCCAATTGGTTAAGCAAGCCAATTTCTTATTTTTTAGCAGTTTAAGAAAAGCCAAATTGTTATTTAATTACTTGAGAGCACGAAAATGTAACAAGCCCGCCTATATAAAACTGATTATTTGCTCTTGCCAAATTCAAAATTTCACCAGTGTAGGGCTTGCTGGCTCATGCAAATTTTTTACCACTGAATTTGGTGTATGAATACAGTTTTCATTAATTTTAAAAGCTGTGTGAATAACCTTTGTATATCTTTAAAAACTACTTGTCAAGTAAGAATTTATTACAAATCTTAATTATTATGAAGTTTAGCTACATAAAGCAGTAGTTATTTCTAGTGTTGAGCTCACTCATAAATTTGTTACCTAAAAAGTTTTTGGACACACTCCTTTTTAGCCAAAATAATAATTTTTTGTTACTCTTTATTTTCGGACAGTCAGCTTAAAACCCATAATTTATTACTATGTTTTCGCACACTGGTTTCAAGTTGGGTTTATTAATCAAAGTCTGTTGAGTTTGTTGTCGCTTGTTTTTGTTGTTTTGTAATATTACTCTCAAGTTTCATTCTGAAAAACGTATGGTACTGTAGAATCACTGATTCTGCGGTGGTCTAATTTTCGCGCTTTGCGCGCTCCCGCCATTGTGCGAATTTATGACCACCATGAATATTTACCGATTTCATAGTGTAGCAAACCTTGGGAGCTTACACGTTCGTTCAAATGTAGGTCAGAAATCGTTCGTACCTATACGCAGATAGGCCTATATGTCACGATGTAAATGTTTCAATGAATATTTTTTTAATGTTTTTTTGCTCTTTTGTGATTAATTCATGCATTTTTTTCTTTAAAATTAAATTGTGAACGTTTTCGTATATTTAAGTACCGTCATAAAGGTAATTAACTCAGCTTTTTCGTTGTTGTTAACATTCAAAATGTGTTATATCCATATGTAAAATATTCCATATGTATATAAAAATATAATATTATTCCTTGGAAATTAAATGTGTTATATCCATATGTAAAATATTCCATATGTATATAAAAATATAATATTATTCCTTGTAATTAATTTCCAAATCGCGTATAATCTATTTGAAATCCGAAACGCCTATACGAATATTACTGTTCATGTGACGTAAACACGAATTATATTTTACAATTAAAGTTTATTAAACTGCACATGTATGTACTACTTATGTTCTGCTAGAAAAGCGTGCGGAAATTATGCTGTCATGTACAAAGTCACGTTAGCCGCATGGAAAGCGTGGGTGCATTAATTGCTTTATAAAAACTTAGTAGTGCATAGAACATTGAGATATTTACTGTTGTATAAAAGTTTTGTTGCGCATAACAAACACAATTGTATTTCTATAACACAGTTGCGCAAAGGTATGATTTTGAACACTCATAATAAGATGTATAAAAGGATAATGAAAATGTTACTTTGATATTTAATAATAGTACAGTAATCTCTGAAACAAAGTTTGGAAATGCCCACCGTGCATGTCTTTAAAGAAATTAATTTGGTATAAACATGTTTGGTAATGACAGTTTGTTTTAACAAATTAACCTTTTGAGTAAAGAATAACGCCCCTCGATGTGGAGCCGAAAAGAGTATCGGCATTTAATTAAGAACGAGGTGTCAGTTTGACATAGCGTGATATTGAGTATCTATTGTCTTGCCTCAATCTTCAGACGTGGACCACTGTTGTCAACTAAGAGCCTAATCCGGTACTAATACACGCGTTTATTGCAACGAACTAGCTGATGGACCCTTCGTTGGGGATCTGCCCGATTGGTCGTTTTACTGCATAATTGACACGTATTGTGTGTAAAACCCGATTCTTGAAAAGAAAATCAAAATCGTACTTGCGCGAATTTAAGACTGCGCGAATATGACCGCAATCGCAAGTGCGTGAAATCGAGATTTCCACAGTAATTAAAAACATGCACACATAATAAATTACTGTAAATTATTATATTTTGTGTGAAACATGTATTAAACCAATTTCAATTCATTGGCATTAAAAACACACTGTCTTAACATGAACATTACATATGTTTTGTCTGCCCAAAACAAAATCTTTTGACTTTTTGACACCCTTAAAATGTCTCTTAGAACACTTATTCATTAATCGATAGCGCTTGCGTTTTTCAGGTACAGTAGTATCGATCATTGCTTTTTGACACCCACCACGTGCTAGGCGTGTTACACGCTTTCAGATGCAAACTGCTAGACAATAGTGACATCAAAGACTTTTGAATTCAAAGCGACACTGTTGCTATGGGTGTTACTATAGCCTTGCAGATTTTGATGCCTGGCTAAATGGTGATGTCACGCTGTTTTAGTCAGTAGTTTTAAGAGGTGTCTTTATTAACGCATAGTATTTATAACGGATTTGTTGATTTGTTCAACTTGGGGATACTATTCCAAGGTACTAAAACCACATTATAACATTAGTAAACAAAATATTATGAATTAAAAAGGAACAGAATATTATGAATTGAAATTTACAGAATATGATAAATTAAAAACTAATTTAAAAACAAAACAAAAAAAAACAACAACAAACAAACAGACATACACGAACGTAATTTAAATATTTTCCTTCTGTCTCTAAATATTTGGACACCCAAAATTTTGGAATATTTTATGTCTTAATATTCGGATACAAAAAAATGTTGTTAAGTGTCCAAAAAGTTTTTACGGTACTTATCAATTTTCTTTGTTGTTGAATCTGATCAAGTTTGGTAGGCATTTTTATTCAATTTAAAAACTATATGAGGCGCGGCGTGGGAAAACCGGACTTGATGCATGTGCGTAAAGTGTCATCCCGGATTTGCCTGTGCAGTCCGCACAGGCTAATCCAAGACGGCACTTTCCTCTTTTATGGTATTTTCTGTTTCAAGGAAGTCTCTTCTAAACATAAATATACTGTAGGTGGAAAGTGCCGTTCCGGACTAGCCTGTGCTGACGCAACTGCATTAAGTCTGGTTTTCCCATGACGCGCCTCATATTCAGTTTCCTTAAGCATGTCTTGTTCTTCAGGATACATTTATCCCTGTAACTGTAAGAACATCTGAAGGCAGTCTACACGCGATACCAGAAAGAGTGGTGTTTGACAAAGTATTTCCTGTAAGTTGCTTATTTGTAGAAGCAGACTAACATAAAACTTTGTTATTTATTTTCCTGAATTAAGTAGTGCATTGTTTTTCTTGCCTTTCTTACAAGATCTAGTCCTTATAAAGGCATCTCTCAGAGCAAACTTTCTTTAAAATTGAATTTCCCCAGCCAAAAAAAATCACTTTAAATTGTGTATTCCCCTTGTACACAACTACGACTGTGTACAATTACTATTGTAATACTGGTCCCATATACCAAGGTCCAGGGCTGGTGTTCACAAAGCTCCTTTGGAAACTTTTAAGTTAGGTTGTACTTAAGTGAACGTTTTATATCAAGTTTTCTATATGAAATGCATTGATTAGTATTTGCAAACATGTAAATTAAGAAATACTTTTTCAATATTTACTAGATTAAAACAATTAAATGCAATAAGAGCTATAACTCTAAAGGCCTTAGACTTAAGGAATTTTATGGTTAAAAAAGCATTATGAAAAAGTTTTTCCTAAGAAGTTTTGAGAATGGGGGCCCTGGATCCCATCTCCCTGCTCTAAATTTCTTGAAATTAAGTCAACACATATTAATGTATCCTTTATCATTCATGATTCTGTCTATACAGGGGAAAATACCCATGAAAGTGCTACAGGTCCACAGCACGTTTCATGAGTATATGGGGCTGAAATCAGTGATGTTCCAGCCGCCTGACCCCAGGTTCTACTTTGTCAGCGCGAAGGAAAACGTGGAAAATATAAACGGCGAGCAGCTTCTAGTCCTGAAGCCGCGGACTAATAATACTGTAAGTTATGAAACTGCTTGTTCTTGCGCCATTCGAGCTGTTTAATCCCCCTGTGTGTAACATTGATTCCAATGCAGTAAGTGTTGTTTTAAACTTTTTGAGTTGTTTTGTGTTTAATTCGTGTTTTCTGTGTTAAGTACTACTTTGTAAAGGCAATGGTTAACTTGCCCGAAGTACCCGTAAATGACCATGCGTTGTAAATTGGATATTCTCATCTGCCGATGCAACTGGAGTTCACTAACTTTTCTTCTTTACACCTGTCTAGACATATTGTAAATGTTTTCAAAACGTTTTAATTGTATTAACTCAAGTGCTGAAATGTAATTTAAAAACTAAACTGAATCTTAAAGCCAATATGCAGTGAATATGCAGTGAATTATGTTTAACCCACTGTTGAACCATGGATACAATTATTTCAGTAATTAAATGAAGCACAGATTTATAATATGTATAATTTTTAGTATATCTAGTTAAATGCATTGTTGATAATAAAAATGCTAAAATGTTCTGTATTCGTTCTTGTGTTTCAGATTGGAAAAATATATTACGATTCAAAAAAGGAGTGTAAAGACGAATGCTATGTGGGTTTAGCAACGCATACGCCCGCGGGGCGCCGGTGGGCGAAAGGCCTGGAGCTAGACATAGAGACCCCCGAGACAGACGAATACCTGTACAAGCATATGAGGGAAAGGTGGCGGGCTATACAGGAACAGGGACAAGACAGGTATTTTGGTGGCTAACAAGATACTAGTGCTTCTACATGAAGCTGACAGAAATACTCATCATCGACATCCTTATTATTAACTAAGTATGTTATTCCCCACACACACATCATAAAGGTTTAACCTACCCTTCTTTAAAATTTTGGAATGGGGAAAGATAATAACATGGTATTTACATGTAAAACAGATAAGGTCGAGGAACTACCATGTATTTAGACTTTTTGATCGGCCTAGGGTCAATGAAATATTCTCTGCATGGGTTTTCTTGTGTGTTAATTGATATAATACCGGTAGTACAAATACTTTTCAAAGTTGCATCATGAATAAAAAAGTACCGAAAAGATATTACGTTAAAATTAAGAAATAATTTCAATTTATCGTTTAACAACGATTTGGAGTTCGGATGCATAGGACTTTAAACCACAAGGGCGTTAGCCCGAGTTACTAAATAGCCTCGCGATAAAGCAACAAAGAGTTGTTTATTGGTCGATGAACAACGCTAATGCAAATATTATTTGTATTCTAATATTTGCAATTGTAATTGGAACTACTGTGTACTATGCTCGACTCAGAATCAGGACTACATTTTTGTTGTTTGTTAGGTAGTTTAACAACGATAATTTTGTTCTTGTCTATAAAAAAAATTAGCGAGTATGATGTTAGAATATTTTGCTCATGATACATGTACGCCATACAAACCATGCATTTTGTGATGCAGGATATTTTTGTTGCTATTTCAGAGTGAATGTTACGATAGAAATGGACACCAGTACAGTTCAGGGATTTTTATTTTCTGCTCACGTTCAACACCATTGGCCGGACGTCATACGGAAATGTTTCTCCAGATTAAAATTTCCTCTCACTCAGATTGGAAATATGTCTGTAAGTGTACTTTGCGTCAGTGAATAACTAGACTGATTGTATGTCTACAGGCGCTTTTCCATATGTCCGTAATGGCATTCGCCTTGCGCAAATTCACATTCGCAAAAAATCGAACACGTTGAAAACAGTTGGACCTTTTCCATATGACCGCAGTCCACATCCGCAAAAGCCGTTTGCAAAAATTGCGCGGTTAGCGATTTTATGCGGATGCGGACATGGTATCTAACTTAGCATGCTAAAGAAAGCCAAATGTGTACAATTTAGGGCATGTTGAAAGACTACACTGAAATTATTATTTTGGACTTGTTAAATTCATGAGAGTCATTTTAGGTTACCAATTAAGAACTTGTGGGTATAAGTACAGAATGTTAAATGTACTCAATTATTAATCTTAATATTTTTTCAATATCAAGAATTTATTTTCTTCTTTACCTATTTAGAAATACTGATATATTAACAACTTGTGCATGCGATGTTGTGTCATATTCTCATGTTATTTTACTGTTTCTGTTCTTTCAGACCTTAGATATTATGATAGAAAACACAGGGGACATTCCTATTGTGATACAAGTAGTTCCACTACATCTATATCCCAATCCTCAAGTTATTGTCGATCTTATTAAAAATAAGTAAGTAACAGTGCGCCTAACTATGGGTTTTCTTTAGTGAATTGTCAATAAGCCTGTTGTTTATGGTTTTTTCTGTTGTCCTTTAAGTTGTGTTCGTTTTTCTTCCTACAGAAATATTAAATTATTGGATAGAATTCTAGTAGTATAGATATCTTTCTGTTTGGTCTTCTCCATATAAAAATGCATGGAAACTTTAATTTGTCAATAAGCCTGTTGTTTACGGTATATCTGTTGTCCTTTAAGTTGTGTTCATATTTCTTCCTACAGAAATATTAAATTATTGGATAGAATTCTAGTAGTATAGATATCTTTCTGTTTGGTCTTCTCCATATAAAAATGCATGGAAACTTTAATGTTTTAATGCATCTGGCACTTGCTAAAATATAAAACTGTATGAAGCGAAATGTTTCAAACCATTCGATAGATAATAGACATGGGGATACATGTATTCAAATTGATCAGTTTATACTCCCATCAACTGTAGTTTGTCATTGTATTGTATGAAAATAGGGGAAAGCAAAGTTACTTATATGACCATGTATTTTGCGTGTTTCATTCCAGTTTACCGTCCCATTTTTCCGAGTATGTAGAAACAGATGATCCTGACATATTCACCCTATCAGAGTTGTCTGCCTTGAATGTGAGTATTTTTCTGCAAATAGGACGTATTTTCCATTCTAACATGATACTTGATACATTTTTGATAGACAAAGAACAAAATTATCGCTGTTAAACCCAATAACCATTACCATTATCGTTGTTTATTGGCAATAAGCAACTCTTTGTTGTTCTGATGCATGGCTATTAAACAATTCCTACACATCAAAATTCCAAATCGTTGTTAATTGGCCAATAAACAACGATAAATCAAAAATTATTTTTAAACTATTTAATTGCTGTAACAAAATATATTTAAGAAGACTACTAGTAGTTCACTAGGTTTTTCAAGATGTTTAAGAAAGATTTGAGTGATCAAACCGTTTATTTTTATTTATTTAAGTTCCTTTTTTTAACTTTCTGCATTTGAGCAAAATAAAATAAATGCCATGACAATTTAGTTGCATTTACTGTTAATTACATTAATAGTTTATTGTATAACTTTGTTGTCCATGTTGACGGCTATAATTTGCTGTATATTCTGTTACAGGCTAGGGCAGACAGCGCATGTAACAGGTTCCGCAAACATATAGATGACACATTGGGCGTACAATCACACCGAGGCACTTTGTCATCATATCTTGCTAAAAACGCGAAAGTGAAAGTCCAGGTTGGCTTTAGACCTAAAGATGATAACATCAAAACATCCCTGATAATTGTTAGGTAAGATATTTTTGTATTAATCTAGAGGCAATTTGTGGCAATTACTTAAGGCCACAATATTATCATACGACTAGAATGAGAACCAATGGTAAATATTATTGGGGTAATGTTATGTTGCAGAAATCTCTTAATATTAGCCTCAAAGTCATAAAGTTTAAAATCCTCTCTGTTCACAAAAATGACATTAAATGCAATAATACAATATTAAACAATGGTTATCTTCAGGTAAGAAGAGTGTAGGAGTAAATACTTACTTAAAATAAAAAAATAAAAAAAATAAATGTAGGTCATTGTTAAAATTTTTACAGAAACAAACATTGTTTTTGAAATCACAACAATTTCATATGGAAATCAGTTCCTCAAACTGTATTAACGGAACAGAGTATACATTTATTGAATAGCAATTGTTGCTTCAAATTAATACATCTTCATATTCTTAAAAGGGACCTTTATTATTGTAGTGCATACATATAGGTAATAAATACCACCTTCATTTCAATATAGGCAGTGCCAGTTCCTGTGCACCAAAACACCATAGAGTCATGTGTTTCACGAACATAATAATGCAATAAATGGTTTAATTTAAACGTGTCACGTGCCCTTGCATCTGATCAACAATTTCTATTATTAATGATCAACAATCAACAATACTTCACCAATATTTCTCATGCCAGACTGACACACACACACACACACATTCAGCATATAGCACATCTCTCCAAAGCTGTTTTTGACACCTCACACCTCTGCTGAAAATTATTCTGGCCACAATGCTTCTGTCAGCACATGGCCAATGTTGTGGTACACATTCATTGGCTTTCTGTTGTTTGCAGAAACAATTTGACAATAATAGATGCCATAGTGCTGGAAGGCCAGGGTGGCAGGGGAGAATTAAAGCTCAACAACAAAAGACCAGGCTTGGCCTCGCTGCAGTTTGACATAGCAGAGAAGCACTTGAAACATTGTGATAGTAAGTAACTTACGTTACATATAATGTACCTTTCTCTACATTGTACGGCGTTTGCAACTTGTGTGATTGTAAGTTACTTGATTTATAGATCATTTATTGTATACCTTTCCCTACACGGTGTTTGTTATGTATTATGTAAGCTGATAGAATGCTATTGTAAACTGGTAAAGTACAGTAAAAAACAATATTGTCAGAGCACTGGGCCCATATTCACAAAGCTCCTGATCTTCAGTAAATTTCTCAAATTAATAAAATTACTTATGTCTGTGGCAGTTTCTTGTAAAGATAATTTTACACTTAATGTCTCATACTAGTCAGTATTGCTTAGATGTTTCATATTTTACCTTTTTGTAAACAACATCACATAGAAAAAAAAAAATAATTGAGGCGCGTCGTGGGAAAACCGGACTTAATGCATGTGCGTAAAGTGTAGTCCCGGATCAGCCGGGATGGCACTTTCCGCTTTTATGGTATTTTCTGTTTCAAGAAAGTCTCTTCTAGACATAAATCCACTGTAGGCGGAAAGTGCCGTCCTGGAATCACCTGTGCTGACTGCAGAAGCTAATCCAGGACGACACTTGACGCACATGCAATAAGACCGGTTTTCCCACAATGCTCCTCATTTGATTCGCTTAGGAATTTTGTGAACACCAGTGAAGATTTCCCTTAGGAATTTTGTGATACCAGTGAAGATTTCCCATAGGAATTTTGTGAATACCAGTGAAGATTTCCCTTAGGGAATTTTGTGAATACCAGTGAAGATTTCCCTTAGGGAAGTTTGTGAATACCAGTGAAGATTTCCCATAGGAATTTTGTGAATACCAGTGAAGATTTTCCTTAGGGAATTTTGTGAATACCAGTTAAGATTTCCCTTAGGGAATTTTGTGAATACCAGTGAAGATTTCCCATGGGAATTTTGTGAATACCAGTGAAGATTTCCCTTAGGGAATTTTGTGAATACCAGTGAAGATGTTCGATGCAGTGCATTAAATCACAAGGCTTGATAGTATCAGTGGAGATTTTCTTAAGCTGTGAATTGAGATCCAGGTAAAATCAGATTTTAAATACTGTTTGTGTTTTTGTTAATCGAACATGTTAACTAAATGTATTTAACATATTCTTTACAGGGAAAAAGTTCTCTAAGAATACGATCCCAAACTTTACAGTGAAGAAGTCATTCACATTGCTAAATACAGGCGAGCTCCCATTTTATGTCCACGGCTACAGCATAAACAACTCTCCCTGTGAGGGCTATGGGTTTAGAATTCTCATGTGTGAGGGATATGACATGGAACCTAACACAAGCAGAAAAATTGATATTGCGTAAGTAATTAGATGGTTTTGTGTGGTATGAAGTGCTCTAATAGTAATGTAATGTTTGTAGTTCTATTCGCTATGTATTGATGAAATCAGCGCATTCCCAGCGCACACTGTGTACTGGAATGATAATTTGTTGGTGTAATTTATCAAGACGGAATGATAATTTGTTGGTGTAATTTATCAAGATTGTCTATCTAGATCTATATATAGACCTTCGAAAAAAGTTAAAAGTTGGTATATTCTGAATCAAAAGTAGAATATCTACTTGTGCATTGTGGCAATATACATTGTATGGATATTACAAAAACTTCAATGATAGCTGGTTCACAGTAAATCAGTTTGTATCAACAACATGTAGAGGACAGCAAGTTTCTAAAGCATTCAGATTTGTTTGCAGCTTTACCCCAGATTTTACGATGTCCAGAATACAGCGCACTCTGACAATCTTCACTAGCCTTGGCCAGGCCTTTAACTTCACGCTACAGGCCACAGTTCCTCCTCACACACTCGCTAAGTGTGCCATGTCACTACCCAGACCCAACTGGGAGCATGTGCTCTATTATTCTATCGTCTGCTTCATGGGATTTTTAATATTCTGCATTCTCGTCGCATCTTATTTTGAAGCCGACAGGATATTTATCGCGGATATACTGAAACGTAAAGTAAAAATGTATGCTAACGGTATACCAACGTTCCAGAAAGATAAAGTATTTGATCTCAGAGCGCTATCGACTAATGCGCACACTAACGGGGTAGTAACACAAGCTCCAGTACAAAAGATGTCTCTTCCTGCTAACCTACTTAACAAAGTGCCCCATGCAAATATGGACATACCCAATGGCCACACAGAAAACAAATCTCCACAGGATTCACTATGGACGGCAACGTTGAGCATTTTAAAGAGCTTGTTCGTCCGAAAGCCAGCCATGAAGAAAAGGAATTTGAATAACAATACCGATAGACTCCCTGACTCACAGAAAATGGTAGATACTTCACTGTCATCGTCGATGCAGTCAAATACTCAGTCGGAGAAAGAGAAATCCGAGGTTCAGGAGATGATAATACCTGAAAAGTCCTCTGCTTTCCACTCTGTACATCACCCTTCACAGAGGATAACGTTACGAAAAACAAAGCAGCTGTCGAAGCGTTCACATGCTGCTGACAGTACGTCCACTGCGGACAGCCAATCTTCTGCAAATCACAACAGGAAGTCAGCCAGCAAGACCACTGCCTCAATGAAAGACAAGAAACACACAGACACAGTAACAGCTGTTGAAGATACACACACGACTACGACCGTACCAGACTCCAGTGGTTTGGCCTCTATCGAGGATGTCAAATCATTTGACAGTAGGTGTCGCTTATTATATACATTGTACGTGATTCACAAGATATCATTACAGTGATTTCTTTTCATCTTTCTAGGGCCCTGGAAAAAATACCCATTTCCATTCACAAAATGTGTGGATTTGTCCAATTAAAATGAAAATAATTCTGAATATATAGTGACATAATTTTAAAAACATAGGAATTGTGAATTTAAGTTGTAAATCATGCCATGACTTGTATTTTTATGGATTAAAACCATTTAAATACTGTGTTCAAGCAATAGTCTATGAATTAAATATTCTTCACCATTTTTACCCAATTTCATAAAGTGAAAATTCCCAATCTGATCGGCACTGGACCCATTCTCAAAGCTGTTAAAAATATATCTGCATTATAACGAAACAGTGATGCAGCTTTTGTGCCAGTATATGAGGCGTGTCGTGGGAAAACCGGACTTAATGCATGTGCGTAAAGTGTTGTCCCGGATTAGCCTGTACAGTCCGCACAGGCTAATCCAGGACGGCACTTTCCGCCTACAGTGGATTTATGTTTAGAAGAGACTTTCTTGAAACAGAAAATACCATAAAGCTGAAAGTGCCGTCCCGGATTAGTCTGTGTGGACGCACATGCATTAAGACCGGTTTTCCCACGACACGCCACATATATATTCACAAATATTTGAGGCACGTCGTGGGAAAACCGGGCTTAAGGCATGTGCGTAAAGTTTCGTCCCAGGACAACACTTTCCGCTTTTTTTTTCTGTTTCAACGAAGTCGCTTCTAAACATAAATTCATTGTAGGCAGAAAGTGTCATCCCGGATCAGCCTGTGCGGACTGCACACACATGCATTTAGTCCGGGTTTCCCATGCCTCATTTATATTGACAAATATTTCATCTTACCATGTCCTTCAGACAAGAGAAGAGGCAAGAAAAAGCTACAGAGCAAACGCGAACATGACACTGTTAGGGAGCGATTCTCAGCGCAGTTGGTTGACGACAAGGATGAAAGTTCATCGACAACCACAGAATCTTCTTCCGGGGATGTGGAAGAAAAGGTGATTTAATATTCACTGAAAATCAGTTTATATACAATGGCTAATTTTATAAATATTCATGGCCAATGGAAACGCTAAATGTAACCAACTCGTTTTTGCCTTTATCCTTTCTGTTCTCATCAGTTTTAAATAGTTAGCTTTATGAATCTTGACTCAGACCTGAAAGTTACTATTTCTCAGGTTCGTTTATTTTTTGTTTCGTGGTTATGTCAGATTTAAATCAGACAGTTTAATTCTGAGTAAGATAATAGGTATTCTAAGAATTGAACAATTGGGAGGCCAAGTAAAATAATGCTATTCAATGCCACATATACACAATATTGAAAACAAAAGTGATTTTATGTAATTTACATTACGTTAATTTCACATTGGTTTTTTTGTTGTAAAATGAATTGTTTAAATATATGTTACAGACCACTGCCCCGGGGAACGATAGCCCGGAAACAATCCCGCAGCCTCCAAAGCCGCGTAAAAAGAATCGAACCCGAAACCTAGAGCCCCTGATTATACCACCACCAGATGACGACAGCGAGGAATTCGAGTTGACCTCGAAGTCTAGAGCGTACAAAAAAATCAAGGGTCAATATGGCGGAGAAATACCAGGAAGTGCAAGGTGAGCAATGATTTATTTTATAGTTAATATTCATGGTTTTGTGTTTTAATACATAACAGTATCTGAATTAAAATGCACGCTGTCGTTAAAATTTATTAGCCATTATGATGCAGAGGTGGCAGAATCTTATTTTTCCTTACTTGTTCTTTTTGGACAAATGCTGCTTGCCACTTGTTTGCGCAATAATGATGCAGTAAATGCTGGCTATTGTTCAGTTGTCAGTGCAGACTCTGGGTCAGGTTCTGCAACACCGACAATTGATTTCTCAATCCCTGTAAAGTGCATGTGTACGAGTTTAGTTTGTATTAATTTTTAACAGTTCTTCCCTGGACATTGATCTGCCGTACAACATCGAGAAGACGAAGAAAAAGAAGTTGCCTCGTCCAAATACAGAGATGGAGAAACCTGTCACCACCAAGGCTAAAGGTATGAGTGAAGGAATTGCTTTGGCTTCCTTTTGTTGTTCACTTGTGTTTACGTTAACATATGTGTTGTTGTTCATTGCTTAATTTATGTCTCGTTCTCTCTATTTTTTGTGTAATCTTTTAGTTCCTAAAAAAACTATTTAAAAAATGGTTGGTATGATAATACACCGTAATCAGGGTTATTTCAGTTATATGTAAGCATACCACTTAAAAATTATTCTTCTTACAAAACTTGCATTGTACCATAACATTTTTATATTACTTAGATGTGTATGTAGTTTTAGGCTTTTCATGTACATGTTGGGAGCCAATGTTAAGTTTGCACGTTTTTAACTGTCATCGACCCGTTTTTTTTTTCATTTTTAACTAACCAGTCATTTGTAGTCGAAGCAGTCGCCATGCTTACCTGTAATATCTGTTACCCAGGTAACAATCACGACCTTGACATGTTGGATGAAATATACCTGGAAACGCATTTGTCCGAGAGTGATTCCCCAGCGCCGTCATGGGACGAGCCTCATCCGGCTTCCCCGGCGGGTTAGCCCTTGTTCTGATAACCTCACTATGTACTTACTCTGCTAATCCCAGTTCTCTCCATTAGTTTTGCTTCCGCCACCATTTTTAGTATTGGCACATTACATCACAGAGCCTATACAACAAGATTTTTTTTTTTTTTTTCATGTTTTTATGCCCCCCGGCATCTTGATGCAGGAGGCATATAGTGATCGTCCTGTCTGTCTTACCATCTTTCCGTCCTTCTGTCCCTCCGTCCTTGACAAGGTTAACTAGATTTTACCATTTCGTCTAGCACCAACTCCGCTTACTACAACACTTAGATATTTACGGTACACAGTTGTTACTTATGACCATTCCCAATCCACCATATCACCCAACCTCACTTTGACCTTGACCTAATTTGGAAGAAATGGGCTACCCAGCACCATCCGAGGGCATGTGTGTTTATCAAACACAGAATCTGTTTGTGTTTTTTCGGAAGCTTGTGTTTGTTGTGAGAAATTTCAGAAACTGTTATTTTTTTTAATATGCAAAAATTTGGTGTAAGGATTATATGACTGATTTGTAAAGCATTTTTGTGGGCTGCAATTTGTGTGGTGAAATTTATATTTATTTATAATTAAATTTCATTGATGATCTACGGTGAAGAGAAAATATCATGTTGTTTTGTTCATATTTAAATATGCATCCTTCTCCACAGAAAGTTTCATAAGATATTGACAATTTTTCTTGCATCATTCTGTTTTTTGACAGGCAAAGTTCATAAATTCTGTTCTTTAAAAGTTTTCAGTGGGTTTCACATTCACTGCAATTTCATTCGCTTTGCAAGCATTCACAATTTCGGTTCTAATTCGAATTCCATTCTGTACAGCTTGCATCCTGACACCCGTCCATGTACTCCCTGTTGATTGGTGCTATAGATTCTTTAGCTAGACATCACCGCTGGGACCAGTGTAGTTCACTCTTCCATATTCTGTATGCCTCTGTTATTGATTCGTTAATGTACTTACACAGACCCACTTTGTACTCCGAAAAATAGGAGAGCTTGTCGTGTTTGAATGATATATTGCACATGATCATTACCTCTCACTCTCACTCAGTATTTTCTACTTACATAAAAATAATTCTGCCGTTTTTCAGTTTTAATATTAATTTGTAAATGATTATTGAATCATGTGCATTAAATGGTGGCAGCTGGTACTTGCAAATGCCTGAAACATTGTCTATGTAAAGTTTTGATTAGTTTTACAAGTATTCATTGGAGTTCTATTGGATTCATCTTGAATTAATTGGTGATGTTGAAATGTTTGTTGACAGCTATTTATATGCAGTACCAGCACTTTGTTGTTGAGACAGCTGTTTAAAGAAATAACATAAATCTAGCCTCTATATACACCCAGTTGATCTAATTGTAACTTATAATTAATTGCAAAATTAGAATTGTATACATTTTATGGCAGAAGTAAGTATATTTTTTTCATCACAGTTCAATGACAAGCCTGTAATCATAACCTCTTGTTGAAGCCTATTTCTTACATAAGCACATGTATCTGTAATTCAAGTTATAGTTGCTGGTAAATAAGTATTAATAAATAGTCTGTGTGTATGTTTTTGGTTGATGTAAGACTTAAGGACGTTCGCAACAAAAAGAAAATAATTGGGTTAATTTCTCATTTTGCTTCATTATTTCTTTACTGTATATAGGTTACAGTATACTAATTTCAATCAATAAATATAAATTTGTGTAAGTCATCAAGTTCCAGTCAATGGTTAAAAGTTAACAAAGCATTAAAATAATCAAAAACACACGTATACAATGTATTGCCAAACAAATTAGTTAAAAAAAGATCCATAAAAATATCTATATTATTCTATTTTGGCAATTGATACGTTGTTTAGGTAAGCACGAACATGAAAAAGGCTACACAGGTACCCTATTTAAAGTCCAATATTTCCCGAACAATATTGGTGACCCATTCTTTTTATTAATGTTTTGGTGCAAGTATACATTGGTGCATGTATGTGCGAAAATTTAAGAAAATCTGTTGTTTGGAACAAAGTATATTGATGCATAATAAATGATGTTTCAGAAGGTATTATTAGTACCCATTTGACCTACTTCAATGTCCAGTCAAATTCATTATTTTAACAGTAATTGTAGATAACGCATTTTTTTATTACCAAAATACACTTGTGTATTGCCAAACAAGACATGTAAAACATCAGTTGAAAGAAACGTTACCTTGTTTGAAAAAAAGCTCTCCTATATACTTTAAACATTGATAACAAATCCAAACTGAAAAAGGGGGCTTCGACAGGTACCGTATTCAAATCCCAAAATTTCCGAAACAGGGCCGGTGACCCCTATCTATTAACACTGTTTTAGTTCATTATAGAATGATGCGTGTGTATGGGAAGTTTCAACAAAATCTGTCGTTTGGAACCAAAGATAACCTCGTTAAGTTTCCATTAAAAGTCATTTATTAAATGATAACTGTAGATAAAGCATATTTTATCATTAAACTGCACTTGCATCATACCAAACGAAACATTTAAAAAAAGATCCATTTAAAAATCTCAATCTTTGTTTGAATATGAATGCTTTATAATATTATTCTACATCTAAGTAACACACACTCAAAAAGGGTCTTCGACAGGTACCGTATTCAAAATTTGATATTTCTGGAAAAAGGCCGGTGAACCCTATTTTTTAAGACTGTTTTAGTTTTAGGATACATTGATGCATGTTTGTGCCAATTTTGAAGAAAATCTGTCGTTGGGACAAAAATGAAGGGAAAATCTGTCGTTGGGAAAAAAATGAAGGAAATTGTGTTGCGAACATCTTTAATTAGACTTAAACTTATCTCAGAATCTTGATTTCTAGGGCAGAAAATATTGTAAAAAAAACACAAACTTTCAATGGACATTATTTCATAGACTCATTAGAAAAAAGCAACAACTCGGTGATAGATGCTACATTCTTCAGTTATTGCCAGAAGATGGTAACAATATGCACTTGATGTATTTCAGACGACTTCGCAGAGCTCTCGATCCAGACGGACCAGTTTGCCCAGCGTCAGACGAAGAGCGCGGACATGACTTCCCCACCAGCCAACAACTCGCCCAATGGACTCACCAGTTCCAGCCGCTCATCGAGCTACTCCAGCATCGTGAGCAGCAGCAGTGGCGAGAGTAAAACAAAGGGAGAGAAGCGCTTTGTCTCCGTTAGCGAAACAGGGCTCGTCGTTCCCATGACAACGAAAACCCCACCGCTGGTGAACAGCAAGCGTAGTGCGTGGGGAACTGGATCAAGCACCACCCCTTCTACTCCGGAGACACTGTACGTACATGTAGTTGTCCATGTATCTTAAAGTTGTTTAAAGTATAAAATTAACCTTTTGCAATAAATGTTTTTTGTTTTTTTTTTGGCTGAAATGCTATTTGACTGATCCATAAGATGCATTATATGTTTTGTTATAACGACAGATATCACGTTATGTGTGTTTTCGGAAAACTGGTCTTAATGCACGTGCGTAAAGTGTCGTCAAGATCAGCCTGTGTAGTCCACACAGGCTAATCCAGGACAACACTCTTCGCCTACAGTGGATTTATGTTCAGAAGAGACTTCCTTGAAACAGAAAATACCGTTAAAAGCTGAAAGTCACATCCCGTATTAGCCTGTGCAGACTTTATGCACTTGTATTAAGCCAGTTTTTCCCATTTAACGCCTCAAATGTTGATTTTAGTTTTTCATTGTCCTCAGTTCCAGAATGAAAATAGTAGGTTACGTACGCTTAACATTTATGTCTAGTTTTATGTTATGAGTAAATCATAACTTACAGGAACTTTCTATAGTTAATCATATCATTTCTGGAATCGCATGACTTCTATAGAGTAAATGTGGAAATGGCATTTCACCAGTCATTTTATTCTGAATCTTCAGTGGATGTGGCCTGTCGACCATTCAGGAGAACAGTCGTCCTGGCAACACACTGACAGACACCCAGGCAGGAGCGTTTAGCACATCTGCTTTCTCGTTTGGACTTAATGGTAAGTGAGCTAATCTGATACAGGTGAAGGATAATAACCCTTATAAAATCCTTAAAATTTTAAGGAATACTGATAATTTCTTATAAAAACCTGAAAGAAATGAACAATAGACAATATGTATTTACAGACCATTACAAATATGCAATGTTAAATAAAATGTAATGGTTTGTAAATACATATATGTAGAATTATTTTTTTTCATGGAATCCTGCGTTATTCCCTAGGAAAACTTTCCGAAATAAGTGTCAGGCCTGCTTATATGTTTGTTATTTCATTTTAGTGACAAAGGGAACTAGAAATGTTTTAAAGTGTTCAATGCCAAACATGTAGCTGTTATGCTTCGTAGTTTTAGTTCCAAGCACAAATAACGAGCAGATTACCTGTTCAAGGTCAAAATTCATGTTGCAGACATTATCCTTCAGTTTCAGTACCAAGCACAATATCATGCAGACTGCCCTTTGTAACAGGTTAACAAACAAAATGTAATAGAAAATCTCCAATTTTCACTGCCAAGCCTAAGTATCATGCAGACTGCCATTTGTAACAGGTTAACAAACAAAATGTAATAGAAAATCTCCAATTTTCACTGCCAAGCCTAAGTATCATGCAGACTACTATGCGTTACAGCCTACAGGTTAAAAACAAAATTTACTCAAGTATCTTAAATTTCAGTTCCAAGCACGAGTAGCGAGCAGGGCTTTGCCTTCAGCACACTGACCAGTGGCAACACGTATGGAGGCCACGGCCAGGGTCAGCAGGACCTGACCATGATGCAGAAGCTGCAGCTGGAACGTCGTCGCCGTCTGATGGAGTACCAGAACCGCGTGCGCTCGGGCGAGGACTGGCCGGGCTTTGACGTGCCACTGACGAGGAATGCCCACGAGAGCTTGTGGGACTCCGAGTACAGCCCCATGGAGACCAACAACTCCTGGCCGACTGGAACCAGTCTCACACCTACATCCAGCGTATGTTGATGCTTTGTGTTTTTTTGTATTGAGGACTTAATAAAAGGGGAAGTAACTGCTTTCCCTGTATGTTATAAAATATCATGAATGTAATTATGTCAAAGATAATGATCTTTTTATCTAGTTGATGTCTTTCAACTATGATTACATTTTATATCTTTACCAATAAGATTTACCATTGTCCTCTTTCTAAATGCATTACTAAGTAGTACTTATGTGTTTATGCCAGAGATAGGGATCCTTATAACTAGTTGCTGACTTTTTACCATGAAATTATATTTGAAATGTTGACCAGTAACACATACCATTGTTCTGCTATCTTACAGCAGAGTGGCATATGGAGCACGCTGACTAACAGCGCCAACCACAGCTGGAACTCGCTGATGTGTATCTGGGGAGGAAGTGGCTCGCCCTCCGTCTCCCCCCTCACAGGCTCCTCCCACTTTGCCGTGCCTGACTCCTCCTCCAGCAGCCAGGAACCGACCACTGAGGGGCTGTTTAACCCCTTCAACTCACCCATTTGGAGCCCGTCTGCCACGGTTTCCTCCAGTGGATGGAATTTGCCCAGCAACATGCCTCCATCCACGCCGAATAACCCCATGGGAAATTAAGGACTTTGAATAACATGATAGGAAAGTGATGATAACAAGAAATATAAATAAAAATTAACCAAAACAAAAGTGCTTCAATTGTTTTTCATGAGTTATTACGCTCGTTAACGATGTAAACTGCGAGGAAAATCAGCTGGCCCAGTCTTGCCTGTCAGTCATTTACGCACATGTTTCCTTTATTCAATGTTAATTTCACAAGTATATGCAGGTACACAAAGTGCCAATTTCCCATAATTATTATTAGTGCAAGCTGCGCTCGGTTTTAAAGAAAAACATTCCTTTTTTATTTGTTTTTTATTTGTCGACTTACATTTTTTTAATTTAATCAAAATTTTGTTTTTATCTGTTTAAGTTCTAATTTACAAATTATTTGTATCCTTCCAGTATTTCGTTAATTCGGACATTCTGGTATCTGACCGACTTGGCAAGACATTTTAATATGTGAGCATTTGTTTTAAATTTGTATAATTGTTATGTATATTTGTTGTTGCTTTTTAATCAAACGGTATATTTTTTAATGGATTTATATTTTTGTATTTAAAGATTAAACCTATAAATGCAAACATTGTAAGAAACAAGTTAGTCATACCTATATATTTATGACTTCCTACCATTTTCTTATAATGCCTGAAATTTGCTTTATAAATACTGGTCTCACATGGCCAATTAAAACGGCTAACAATGTAAATTCTTCTTTGAAGATAAGACGGTGCTTTTGTTGAAACAACATTCGCTAGTTTAAGTTTTAACCTCTGACATTTCCAAGTTTGAGCTAGATTTCAACAGTATGGTAATTTTATTGAATGAAGTAAAACAAACACACAGGGTAAACCCTAAAATGGTCAACAAATTGTTAAGCATGTAAAAGAATGCTGAAGAAATCAAAACAAAAGCCCTATAATTCATGTTGCTTTATTTTTTTTTTTCATTAAGCAGTGTGCTATGGCACGCTAAGCAGTTCTGAGCATACCCGTAGTGTACGAGACTTGCTGAATGTTCATAAATTATTCATACACTTAGTGTATTTCTTAGTATAACCTTGTTATTAGCATTGTCTGGAAAAATTTTAAACCATCCTCATATTACATGTATAATATGGAATGTGTTTCGGTTTGGGTTTTAATGACAGTACATGTACATTGTTGTTGTAGTTTTCCTAATATGGTAAGCCTGTTAAAATGTGATGCCTGTATGAAGACCCATTTGCAATAATTCTACTAGACTTCAAATATTGCACAGTTTGCTTCACTGTTCTTAACAACTACACGGAAAGTCACATGTATTTACCATTATCTGAATCTGTGGACATTAGCTGAACTTTAAAGGCAAGTTTGCAACAATATTTATGGCAGTGATGCGACGAAATTGAGTCCCCCAAACTTCGACTGTTGTTTTATGAACAACATTGGTGATATCCAAGTATTTATTAATTTTTTAATACCAGTTTAATACCAGTTGGTAAAAGTTTAAACTTGAATATTTCTGGGTCAAACTTGTGTACAAGCTTTTTGTGTGATAGGGTTGATCCGGGTAAGTACAGACAGTTTTTACAAGGGCTCCCCTTGTCAATATGTTGCGCCTAGCTCTGTAGGATATCACCATATAATGATGACGAAATTGGGAATTCCCTGTGTTCCTCGGATTTAATTGTAGATTCCATATATATATATCTGTGGTCTAAAGTATGTCAACTGAGAAACGAGGCCACCCAAAACCGGGTAAGTGGGGACAGAGTAGGAAAACTACGGACAGTACTGGTTTTGATATTGCAAATTACAGTGGGAAACTAGGGACACTATTTTAGATTCAAAGTTCAGGAAAACTCGGACAGCATCGATAGGTTGTTCCCACCATGCACTATTTACAGTAACCAATACATTATGTCATATGCTATTTTTAGACATGTATTCCCCGAAAAGATACTCTTCTTAAATAAGGTAAAATCATCACAAGTAACATGAAAACAGGTTGAAAAGTCGATCTCTAATGCATTTGTCCAAAGTTACCCGACTGTCCCTACTTACCATGATCAACCATATTTATTTCTCACTTTTTATTCTGTAGAAGTGCTTTGTATTTTACTGCTTGTTGATGCATATGTGATCTGTAATTCTGTGTATATTGGCCAGCTGATTTTCTTGTTGTGTTAATGAGCAAAATGCAGCTAATGTATTTGAGAAAAGAAAATAACAATCAATTGCACACATTGAAGGACTGAGGTTCATTAACATATACATATTAAAATCTATTAAAGTAATGTTTTCATGGGTGTCAGTGAGTTATGTTTTGGCAGGTTGATTCAATTCTTCGAATATACGTTTACAAATGTTTTTGCTACATTGTACATTGTTTTACTTGTACAAGAGTAGGACAAAGTTTTCAAGGTCCTATGACAGTGAAGTGTCAAATGTTGATGTTCTTGAACCCCGGCAGTTAATGTTAAAGTTTGTAGTATCCTTATGGTCCACGTTGGTTGCCAGTTTGTGACATCGGACATCTGGCCTAGAATATGTTCCCAGTGCAAGGTTATCGTGTTTCTTTCCACACGTGTCTGTGTATTTGTAACATTATCTGCTGGTTTATTAAAGCTGATTGGATGTGGATATCATTTGGGGAATAGGGATACAAATTGAAATTGCAAACTGTACTCTGAAATACCATAACTTTTGCATGGAGGTGGGGAACGAGTTTAAAAAACATGATACAAATATGCTAGCTGTTGGCAATGGTAGAAAATAGACAGTATATTTTGGTATTATGTATAGAGATGTGGAATATGATATTGAGGCAAATCGTAACCAATGTAGTACTTTATACTGTGGTTAGAATAACTGTTGGATGTTATTCACCACATATCCCGAATGTGACGCACTAGCCAATTATTTGTTGATCACTTTGGACAGCATTGAATTTCACGTGTTACGCTTGAAATTTCACGTGTTACACTTGAAATTTGATCAGTCTAGGGACAGAATCACACATCGAGGGTTGAGCGTAGAACTGTTTTATCTGCTGAACATTTCTAAATCAGGTACAGTAATTTCTTGCTTAACCCTCGAGATAATGGCTTTCCTGAAATGTAACCCTACAGAAATGGTTGGTGTACTTGTACAACCATGTGACAGAAGCTCTGAAGTAAGATACACCTGTTAATGACTTTGCTGACTGCCTTCTGGGTGGACCTAGCTTTTGCTTGCCATTAGGCGGTTGACACAGTCATTAACTCAGAGTGAAATCTTGAGAAATGTCTGACATTGATACACTGATGTGAAGTTAGGTTTGATTCATTGATTCAGATTTAAATCACTGGAAAAATCTGACATTGATGTAAAGTTATATAAAACGTTTTCAAATAAGATTTTCTAATTGTTATTCTTTTGGTTGAATTTTTGTTTTGGTAATTATACAAAGGAATTGATCTAGTCTGATGTCAACAATATATGTAGACTTTTTAGCTCACCTGAGCACAACGTGCTCATGGTGAGCTTTTGTGATTGCCCTTTGTGCGTCATGCGTCGTCAACATTTACCTTGTGAACACTCTAGAGGCCACATTTATTGGCCAGTCTTCATGAAACATGGTCAGAACATTTGTCCCAATTATATCTCGACCGAGTTTGAAACTGGGTCATGTGGGGTCAAAAACTAGGTCACTAGGTCAAATTGAAGAAAAAGCTTGTGAACACTAGAAGTCAAATTTTTTGCCCAATCAACATGAAACTTGCTCAGAACATTTGTTATAATGATATCTTGGCTGAGTTCGAAAATTGTTCCGATCTGTTGAAAAACATGGCCGCCAGGGGGCGGGGCAATTTTCGTTATATGGCTATAGAAAAAGCTTGTGAACACTAGAAGTCACTTTTTTTCCCAATCAACATAAAACTTGCTCAGAACCTTTGTTCTTATGATATCTCGGCCGAGTTCTAAAATGGTTCCACTCCATTGAAAAACATGGCTGCCAGGGAGCGGGGCAGTTTTCCTTATATGGCTATAGGAAAAACTTGTGAACACTCTAGAAGTCACATTTTTTGCCCAATCTTCATGAAACTTGGTCAGAACATTTGTCCCAATGGTATCTCAGAAAGGGTTTGAAGCTGGGTCATGTGGGGTCAAAAACTAGGTCGCTAGGTCAAACTGAAGAAAAACCTTGTTAACACTCTAGATGTCATTTTTTTCGCCCAATCTTCATGAAACTTGGTCAGAACATTTGTCTTAATGGTATCTCGGCTGAGTTTGAATCTGGGTCATGTGAGGTCAAACACTAGGTCAAATTTAAGAAAAAAATTGTTAACACATTAGAAGTTACATTATTTGCCCAAACTTCATGAAACTTGGTCAGAACATTTGTCCCAATGGTATCTCCGCCGAGTTCAAATCTGGGTAAAGTTGGGTCAAAAACTAGGTCACTAGGTCAAATTGAAGAAAAAGCTTCAATTTCAATATGTACTTCAAAATTTTGAATGTCTGTTGTCACTTAAGTTTTTTAAACCGTGATAATTAGACCGCCTTTTCATCAGTCTGTATCAGTATATCCATATGCGTATAAAAATCTAACACATGGAAAATTGTTCAACTAATGAAACTCAGGTGAGCGACCCAGGTCCATTTGGCCCTCTTGTTTACTTTTTTTTTTTTGTTCTGATTTTGAAACAAATATTTCCAAGTTCTGAAATTGTTACATTTGAGCGTTTATTATTTTGGTTTTGGCAACTAGAAGTTTGTCGGCAGATATGTGCACATTAGTATATCATTATGTTTGCATTCATGTAAGGCAATGCATTATTATAATTATGCTAAGTTCTAAATAATACATCTGTGTTATCTTCAAGTTGTTTTGAATATAAATGTGTTTGTGTTAATTAATTTCCATATATACATATGTATGTGTATATATGTGTGTGTATTGGTCTAAAATATCTTCCTGTTCTATCTGAACCGAGCTGTTTAAACACATTTGTATGTATTACACTCTGTAATCACGTGTACGATGTTAACAAGGGGCAGATAATCCTGTTACGGCAAGAAGTTGTACAGAGATCACTTTCTGCTGCATACTCGGAAATCCTACGCTTTGTTTTTGTAAGACCTACAAGCCAACAGAAATTAAATAAATCAATAACTGCAATAACTACTAGTTGTGTTGTATATTGTTCCACTGCATATATACCTGTTTTGTGAATGCCAGAAAATAACAGTGCAAATCATTCCAGATCTTGGTCTATGTAGAAGATGACTTTCATTTGCTAGACTATGACCATGCTAGTTCAACAGTAGTGACAGATCATTGTTGTATCGGTAATACAGAAGCTCGTTTGCATGCAAAATAATATTTATTCTATAAAATAGAGTTTGTTAATTCATTTAATATGGTGAGGTGTAAAGCATGGTCTGTTGTAATTGGTGTGGTATTGTGGTGCAACACAGTAAAAGTCACTGATGTAATACATACTGTATATTAAATTGCTGATGCAATGGAGTACGAGTCGCTGACTAATACAGCATAAGTCACTGATGTAATACAGTATAAGTCGATGATGTGATACAGTATAAGTCACTGATGTATCAGAGCATAAGTCACTGATGTAGTACAGTGTGAGTCTGTGATGTAATATGGTATGTCACTGATGTAATACAGCATAAGTCACTGACATAATACAGTATAAGTCACTGATGTAGTGCAGATAAGTCTGTAATAAAATACAGTATAAGTCACTGATATATCACAGCATATGTCACTGATGTAGTACGGTATAAGTCACTGCTGTAATACGGTATAAGTCACTGATGTAATACAGTATACGATATTGATGTAGTACAGTATAAGGTACTGATATTATACTGCATAAGTCACTGATGTAATACAGCATAAGTCATTGATGTTGTAGAGCATGAGTCACTGATGTACAGCATCAGTCGTTGATGCTGTAGAGCATAAGGCATTGATGTTTTACAGCATGAGTCAATGATAAAATACAGCATAAGTCACTCATGTAATGCAGTATATGTCTCTCATATAATACAGCATAAGTCGCTGGTGTTGTACAGCACAAGTCATTGATGTAGTACAGCATAAGTTATTGATGTAGTACAGCATGAGTCACTGATGTAATACAGCATAAGTCACTGATAAAATACAGCACAAGTCACTCATGTAATACAGTATAAGTCACTCATGTAATACAGCACAAGTCATCGATGTTGTACAGGATAAGTCATTGATGTTGTTCAGCATAAGTCACTGATGTAATACAGCACAAGTCATTGATAGTGTACAGCATAAGTCACTCGCGTAACACAGCATAAAGCACTGATGCAATACATGAAGTTTAAGTTACTGATGAAATACAGTTGAAGTCAAAAATGTAAAACAGCATAAGTCTTTGTTGTAGTACAGTATAAGTCACCGTTGTAGTACAGTATATGTCGTTAATGCAATACTGCATACGTCACAGAAGTCGTATAGCCAGTCGCTAATGCACTACAGCTTGAAAATCATTGATGGAATACATCATAAGTCACAGATCTAATACAACATTACAACTGTCGTGTGTCATTCAGCGGCTTATGCAAATCCACTGATGCAACATTCCTAAATGTTTTGTTAATGTGTGTCAACATAAAAAGTCACTGAATGAAAATGTATTGAAAGAGGTATCATGTAGATGCAAGCCGGCCGTCCCCCGCATGACGAAACGGGTACCGCCCGGTGCCTGTACAGGCACGTCCCGATACTCTGACGACAATTTTACATCGGGCGGTGTCTTTCTAGGCGACTGCCGACGCCAGGAAGATGCAGTTGACATCGGACGATGTTTTGGAAGTATAAAATCGAATTGCTACCGTTCGATCCAAGCAAACGCCGTCCTGCGATCGAAAGGTGCTCGGCCGACATGTGTTCGACCTCCCTGACCCCGATGGGTCGCCCGATCGCCGTTAACTTTTAAGTAGTCCTAAACCTTCGACGGGCGCAAATTTTTTAGTTGCCACCACCAGATTGCGACAGCTGCCTGGCGGGTGCCGTACACATTGACCGATTTTGGGGTAAAACAAATGCCGTCCGGGGCATTATAACCAGGGCATTACTGTCAGCATATGTATTTGTTAGTCATGTAAGTTTACCTGCTTCGTATAAACATATTTTAGTTGCGTTACGATATTATGAAATAATGTAAAAAATATATATAAATAACCCTGTGGATTAATAAATGAAATGCAATAAAACAACATTTGAAATTATATATACGTTTACGTTTTGCTAGTACAATATATTATATTTTCACAGTAGTTGATTTCCGCTGTTCGCTGCGATGAAGTGTTACCGGGGAGTAACGGTTATCGCCACTAACTCTCCGGCTAATAGCGCAGTACTACAACAACAACACCGGAACTTCCTCTTTTAACCCTCCGTATTTACTAGCAGGTTTGTTGTTTTCACATACCAAACAAAATCCGCATAGATCCCGAATTTTGTTAAGAATAATACCGCAGTAAGAATCGTATGTGAATAATAGGACACTTATTTATGTTTATCTATAATAAAATGAGGCCTTTCTTTCAAGATAAATGTTTTAATGGTCGATTGGAATCGCAGTGTTCACGACGTTAAAAGTTTACGTTTTCAGTAATAAAATATGCATACAGCGTTTCTGACAAACAGACTTATAATAGTATTATACGGCTGTGTAGAAACAACATCTATTTAATCAAATAACCCATTAACGTACATCTTTTAAGATATGTTGTCCAACATATAGTCTACAAGCAAGGAACATGATGAATATCACCTGACTCCCTAATTTATTGCTAGGTCTACATTCGTTTAAGCATGACTATCAGATGTTTATAAAATAAAACATATATTACAGTCACTATTATCTATGCACTGTTGTGCTGCTGTGCAACAAACAGTTGACTTGTTGACCAGACTACACTTGCTTTGTCTGCAGTGCAGCTGTAATCACAAACTTGCAGAAGATAATATGTTTTGAACTTGAAGTACACGTAGTTGTCGACATTTTCTAAGTATCTTAAGGTTATTTCCTCTTCTAAACACTACGCACTGATCATAAAACACAAACCTGTGCACTAATAATTTTTTGTCAATGTTTTCTGTCGTTTTTTGGAACAGAGTTATTTTTCAGTGTATGTTTTAGCCAGATTGTTGTCAATCTGGATTTAGCTCCATCTTATTCTAGTTTTCAACTGCTTTTGAAGTCATGTTTTGTTTTTTCTAGCACACAATGGCTCCTCGTAAAGGAGGCAAGGACGGGAAGCAGAAACCCAAGAACGCTATCAACGAAGTGATCACCAAGGAATGCACCATTAACCTTCACAAACGTGTGTTTGGCATGTAAGTAGTACCACAACTTAGTGAATCTGATTTTGATTTTAAAGTTGGGTTTAAAAGTGTTAATATTTACATTCATGTTTAGGATATTGATTTGTTTCTGGTAATTTTTTACAATTTGTGGTTTTGGTATTTTTATTTCAAAAATTTTGCTGATTTTTGTATTGACTTCATTTCTTTCTGCTTTTCTTCTTATAAAAGTGTTCTGGAGTTAATGTGCATTGGTAGAGACATGTTAGTATTATTAATAGAGATAATTAGATAAATCAGTGTTTTGATTATTGTTTTCTTCAGTGGTTTCAAGAAAAGGGCACCACGTGCAATCAAGGAGATTCGCAAGTATGCTGAGAAGATGATGGGAACTCCAGATGTGCGTGTCGATTCTCGTCTTAACAAACACATCTGGTCCAAGGGAGTAAGGTATGGTGATAGGCACATCGATTATTTTCACCAGAGCCTTTACACTCGAGTCACCTTTTTCGAACCAATTACTTTGTAATAGTTATTATGCCCCCCTTCGAAGAAGTGGGGGTATCTTGCTTTGCACCTGTCCGTCGGTCGGATGGTCGGTCTGTGCGTAGATCATTTCGTTTCCGCACGATATCTTGAGAACGCTTTGACCTAATCATCATGAAAGTAGTTGGTACGCAGGTTACTTGGGAGGCAAGGAAGAAGCCTATAAATTTTGAGAGCAACTGGTCAAAGGTCAAGGTCACCATTGCTAAAAATAGAAAAACGGTTTCTGCTCAATAACTTGAGAATGCATTGAGATATTTTAATGAAACTTTAGACATAGATACCTTACATCGAGACCTTGCTTGTGATTGCATATGAGGTGGGTGGGGCAAGGTCACGGTTACTAAAAATAGAAAAACGGTTTCCGCTCAATAACTTAAGAACGCATCGAGATATTTTAATGAAACTTCATACATAGATACCTTATATTGAGACCTCGCTTGGGATTGCATATGGGGTGAGTGGGGTCAAGGTCACCGTTACTAAAAATAGAAAAAAACGGTTTCAGCACAATAACTTGAGAACGCATCAAGATATTTTAATGAAACTTCATACATATATACCTTTCATCGAGACCTCGCTTGGGATTGCATGTGGGATGGGTGGGGTCAAGGTCACCGTTGCTAAAAATAAAAAACCGGTTTACGCTCAATAGCTTGAGAACGCATCGAGATATTTTAATGAAACTTCATACATAGATGCCTTATATTGAGACCTCGCTTGGGATTGCATATTAAAAAAAATTCTTAACAATTGCACATATTCACAAGTTGGGAGGCATACATGTTTTACAAACATCTCTTGTTTATTGGTCCTGAGAAGGGATCTTTTACCAATAGCAAAAAAAACTGGGTTTTTTTCCAATTTGAATGCAAAACATTCTAATATCTGTACTAAAGAAATTCCAAACGCATAGGAAATCTAATGTTATACTGGTTGTTGTGGTCATGAATCTAAAGCGATACACAAGTAATATTCGAAATTGAATAAATTGCGTCTGCCTGAATCGTTGTACCAGTAGGAAATCACTTGACATTCATGAAGTAACCGATGGTGGTTTTCTGGGCCTGTTAAATGTATGTTAACTAAATGTATGTTTAAACCTGTTTTAGGAGTGTTCCCTACCGAGTGCGTGTGCGCCTTGCGAGGAAACGTAACGAAGACGAGGACTCCGTTCACAGGCTGTACACTCTGGTCACATATGTTCCATGCACATCTTTCAAAGGTACATTGTATAAATGATATTAAAAATAGTTGCTTTGTCTGTGTTGTTACCGGTTAAAAATGCGCACTGTAGAAGTAATTCATGGTTTACATTTTAGGAGTGGCTGCTAAACATTCAGTTTGTCATTCTGTTTTCATGGGTGTTTGTGTGTAGCTTTTATTGAGCTCCAAAATTAAAAAAAACGGCAAATGTTGTTAAGTATGATTGCACTTGCGTATCCGTTCAAACTCAAAAACATCCACTGAAAAGGGTGTAAATGAAACATCATAATATATGTAAACAATTGAAATGAACCTACATAACACATGATTAGCATTTATTGTACTATTGGTGGACTATACGTTTTTTTTGCAATAACTGATTTGCCTGTGGAATCATGGAATTTACTCGTTTGTTTTGGATTCCGAAGAATCTGCAGAGATGTTGAAAGGGATATCAATGAAAATAGCATCTGTATACATATGGCCACATAAGCATTTCTATATAAAATATGTTTTAAAGATTTAGCATAATAAAGTATCTTGGACAGTTTGTAGTTTTTGCCAGATTGTTGTTGACGGTCAGAAGATTAGATTTGGTGTATGTACATGCATAATTTACGCACATAAAAGAAAATGTGTGCATTTATGTAGAATTTTTTTATTTTTCGTACACTTGCAAATAAAAAACTGGCCCATAAATTGTGTCAGCCTGTTGAAGGTGTGACTATGTAGAAATTCTTTATTTACAACATTTGATTTGTACTTTTGAAACATCAAAAAAATTATTTAAGGACACTTCATTGCACTATATTGGATAAGGGCTTTTTTAAGCAAAGGAATGAATGATACATTTGGATCAAACGTACATGTACCACCCATGCATTTTGTACTGAGTGTACATGTTACCCCATAAATTGAGGACTAAGTGTACACTTACCCTCTACACCAAAACTTGTCTGAAGCACTGTATTAATTTACTTCAGACAATAGTTTTGATGAAATGTCAGAGTTTTATGAAGGGAGGTCACCTTGTAATTGTATGTTTTCTCTTTTCAGGAACTCATACCCTCAATGTGGACAATGAATAATGTGTAACGCTAAATTAAATAAAACAAGAAAAACAGCACATTTGGTTGTTAGTTTATATCACAGACATTTATGTTTAACTATTGTTAAGAGGTAAACATGTTTGAAATATACCTCATTGCATTTAGGCATAGGTTAATCAAGTACAGCGCATTGTGTGTTCATCGCTAAAGGCCAGAGTTTTTTATTTTCTTGGTTCTCTGACATTTTTGGAAGTGTCTAGTCGGAGAAGGGGAAAAAAAATAAAAATACAACACAGAATTGAGTAAATTAATGACTATAATTTCACAAATGAAGAGTGATATTAAAATCTTAATGCTTTATTACTTACAAAAATCGTATTACACAACATTAACTTGATCACTACATGATAACCATGACAATAATATTTTTTTGCATTCCGTGTAACAGGTTGAAACCCTTTCACATGGTCATTTTTACGTTATCGGTTACATTCTAAAAAATTTTTTTTTGCTTTTTTGGAAAAAAATCAGGTCGGCAGATCCGAGAACCAAGAAATAAGAAAAACGCCTAACCTGAACACTAATTATATGTGTGGCATTTGCGTTAGCATATGGTGGCTATTACCGGTATATAAGCTGGTTTTTAGATTACTGATACATGTTGTTAACACGTCGTACAGTCATGTATAGCAGAATCTTAGTAAACGTCTTGGTTTAGTCGTCGTTTCAGTGTACACATCTGTTTTGATCATGAGGGTCCTGTGAGTAATAAAGAAATGCACATTTTATTGTGTCCAAGAACGTGTATGTGCCTGTACAGTAAGTTTATGATATTCCGTGTATAACTACATGAATGAAGGAATTGCTGCATACTAGTTGAGCAATGAGCCTGGCGGGCGAGCTGGTAGAGCGCTGGCCTACAAATCCGAGGATCGCGGGTTCGATTCCCAGTTCGGCCACATAACTTGTGTGTGGATTGGTCATGAAATTATTTCTACGGCCATTCTTCCCCTACCTCGGATTAAAGTAGGGCAGTTGTAAGTTACTGGCATAAGTATGTGCACTTAGTACTGGTAAACCAGCTTACCCAGGAAAAGTCTGAGTAGGTTAACTGACCACCGTTATATGACTGAAATACTGTTGAATACGGCGAAAAATCCAAACAAACAGTTAAGCAATAAAGTATACCTAATGCATAAATGGACATCTTAGTCAGAACTTTATCTGACACGTTAGGAAAGCATATTTGGGTGTTCCTCTCTGGTATGGTAGACAGTCGAATAGCCTGTGTATAGTGCAATTTGATAATGTGTACAGACGTATATTGAAGTTTGTGTGCGCAAAATCCATAGTATACATTAGTCGTATCAGCATTTTACGCGGGTTCCTGTAGGGAGTAAAGTATTAAGGAAAGATCTACTAGAGTGAAACAGCAGGGTTCTGCGCCCTGCTCCTTTTTGGTTCCTCCCCAATGCTGCTCCTCTGGGCTGGTCAACACAGAAAGGTTGAATATCTTTTGAAAATCAACATGTTTTGCAAATATTCAATCACACATGAATAGACCTTGCTTAAAATCTTAATCAGACGCGTTAGACTCTGAAAACACTGGGTTTAGCAAATTGTTAGATGTCGACAAACTGGTCCGGTTTGCCCCCTGCTACATTTTAGCAGCACCCTGTACCTTTCCAAATCCTAGATCTTTCCCTAAGTACAATGTACAGTAATATAAAATTCTTCAAATTATTGCCAGCCAATACTTCACTGTGTTAAAACATCGGAAATGTGTTGCTGTAACATGTTGCTAAGTATCGTACTGGAACTGTTCAAAACCTGACTGCAGCTACACATAGCATTGCATCAAGTACAATTGAAAAACAAGAATGGCTCGTAAGCGATGACGGTATTAAGATATCGAGAATACTGCAGTAAATATCGATTTCATACTGGCGTAGTGCCTAAATCCGCCACTTGCCTAAGTCCGCCACCCCATCCAAATAAGCGTTTTTTAGCTCACCTGAGCACAAGTGCTCATAGTGAGCTTTTGTGATCACCCGTTGTCCATCCGTAATATTGAATAGTGGTCCTCTACGAAGATTTTTCAAATTATGCCTCTGGGGTCAAAACTGGCCACATCCCGAGGGTCAAATGGTTTATATTAACTTGAATAGTAAAATAACTTTAAAAATCTTCTCCTGATACCCCAAGGCCCAGAGGTTTCATATTTGGTATGTAACATTGTATAGTGGTCCTCTACAAAGATTGTTCAATTGATGCCCCTGGGGTCAAAACTGTCCACAACCCGGGGCTCACATGGTTAATATAAACGTAAATAGCAAAATGACATAAACAAACTTCTCTGAAACCACAAGGCTCAGAGGTTTCATATTTGGTTGGAAACATTGTAGAGTGGTCCTCTATAAAGATTGCTCAATGATGCCACTGGGCACACCCCAGGGGTCACATGGTTTATATAGACTAATAGCAAAATGGCTTTAAAAATCTCTGAAACTGCAAGGCCCAGAGGTTTCATATTTGGTATGTGACATTTTATATTGGTCCTCTGCAAAGATTGTTCAAATGATGTCCCAGGGGGTCAAAACTGGGCCTGCCCTGGGGTCACATTGTTTATATAGACGTAAACAGCCAAATGACTTTAAAATCACCTGAAACCGCAGTGTTTTCGTATTTGATGTGTAACATTGTATAGTGGTCCTCTACAAAGATTGTTCAAATTATGCCCCTGGGGTAAAAAGTAGCCATGACACGGGGCGTCACATGATTTATATAGACTTATATGGCAAGTGGGCCTTAAAAATCTTCCTTGTTGAAACCGTAAGGCCCAGAGATTTTATGTTTTGAAACATTGTGGAGTAGTCCTCTACAAAGAGTGTTCAAATGATGTCCCTGAGGTAAAAATTGGCCATATATACATTTATTGGTTTATATACATTTAAATAGCAAAATGACTTGAAAAATCTCCTCTTAAACCGCAAGGCCCAGTAGAATCATATTGGGTATGTAACATTGAAAAGGGGTCCACTACAAATATTGTTCAAATTATGCCCCTGGGGTACAAGGTGGCCATGCCCTGTGGGTCACTTGGTTTATATAGACTAAAAAAACATCTGACACTCCAAAGGCCCAGATCTTTATACTTGGGTAAGGCGTTTAGTGCCATTTTCCCCTCTTGTTATTAGCCATTATGATGCCTTAAACTCAGTTGAGCGACCTAGGGCCATCATGGCCCTCTTGTTTACCGGCAATTTTTAATTTGTTGATCTCAGTCAATCAGATACTTTCCCTTAACAATGCTGACGAGTTTTTATCTTGATTTGTGTATAAATAAATATTTAATTCAATTATTTTGTACATTACCCCTACATGCAAACAAACTGCATGCGGGGAATCTATTTCATACTGCGCATGCGCTATTTTGAGGCCCCGCATTGTGTCCATGATAAAAATTAAATTCTCGTGTTTTAATATTATGTCCATATGAGCATTTGCAGCATAAAAATAACCAATATTCATTGGCATTACATACAATGAAATGCGGAAAAAATGTATATTACGAGCGCAAATGTATCGCTACTCAAAACCCTCATTATTTGTCCCACATGCATGCAGGGCCTCAGTTTCAGAGCTATTTTTATAAAAACAAATGAGTATTGGGAAGAAATTGAAACATTGTATTAACAACAGACAGCAAGCTCACCCCCTGTACGTTGCTAAACCAATTTGCAGATGATAAATCAAATTTCAGAGAAAACATATATTTATTTAATTTTTGGCATCTAAATCGACTAATTGGTGAACTAAGCCATTACAGAGTAATGATATATTCCATATAGAAGGGCATTCAAACGTTTATTAGTTGATAAAGCCGAACTGTTTGAAGAAAATGTGTAAATAAAGTCCAAACTTAAACTGGATAAAGCTCAAACTGCGCGATAAAATGATTATTTTTGGCAAAGGAAGGTTTGATCTGTGCTATTTGTCCTTACATATTCTCATTACATATACATATTTTTATTATATGTAATAGAAGAAAAATATAGTTTATTCACAAAATGTAGCATATAAAAAACGAATAAGGCCAACATGACCCATGATCGTCATGAATAACAATTATACAAATAGGAACAAATAATATCATGCTTAAAGAAAGAGAAATATATTATATATATCTGCGCGTAACGTATACTTGTGCTTTACAAAAACTATTTGTATCTAAGTAATACACAAAAGTAATATGTACTGTATTATCATGCTTTACAAACATAATCTGGGTAATGTGGGGACAAACACTAGGTCACTAGGTGAAATTGAAGAAAAAGCTTGTTAACACTCTAGAGATCTTCATGAACCTTGGTCAGAACATTTGTCTTAATGATATCTTAGTAATACATAAAAGTGATCTGTAATGTATTCTCATGCTTTACACAAATAATTTTTATCGTAGTTATACATAACAGTGATCTGTACTGTATTCTCATGTTTTACAAAAATAATTTATGTTTAAGTAATACGTGAAAGTTATCGGTACTGTATTCTCATGTTTTGCAAAAATTATATCTAAGTTAAACTTTAAAGTAATATGCATTGTATTCATAAAAGTGATCTGTACTGCATGTAACTTTATAAAATAGCATTAATCATCATGTACTGACAGTATGTGTCATTTCAAAAGCTCTACATGCATAAACAGCTAGTAACTTAATAGTATTTGGATTCTATGAGGACAATAACTCTGGCTTTTAACATGCTAGGATGACGTCTGTAATACACTGATATTATTATTGGATTTTTGTCTTGTTTGTGAGTAGATTCAAAAATAAAATGATATTCATCTTCGAGAACAGGGAAACTGGGAAATCTCTATATTACTATTATCGGTATTATTCCACCTTCCCTTTCTTGATGTTAACCCATTTAAGGTAAAATTGAAGTTCAAAACAGAAGATATTTCTATAAAATAATGCCCGTGAATAGCCATGTATGCGTCCTTCTACACATTCGACAAAATTGTGTTTGCTTAAACACAGAAAATAACTATTGAGATTACCAACACCGACATGATAGAATCCCAATGAACTTAAAATACATTTCACTTGACATGCCCAGTTGGTTTTTCGGGGATTACTTTCAATATCGTCTAGCATAATTTTCTATATCATTTTAACGAATTTATGTTCTGGATCACAGATCACCTTAAACCAGTACTTTATCATATTCATTTTACGCATAGTTAAAAAGTCAAGTATCCCTGTCTCCGATAATATAAAGCCATTATGTGTGCTGATTTTGACACCTATTTGTCATTCCCCATTTAATAACATATTTTAAATTAAAATAAGCAATTTTATTGTTGTTTTATTGACATTACAAAGGCATTTGATTACATTGTAAGGGATATCTTTGGTACAAAATATACAAACTCGGTATTCGAGGACGACGTTTTACAGTTATAAAAGCAATGTATACTCATGTGTACACAAAAGTAAGACATCATAGTGATATCGGAACTGCATTTTAGAGTCTTTTAGGTCTAAGACAAGGCGAGTGTTTTGTTCCCGATTCTTTTTTTGTATATCAATGACATGGAGGATATATTGTACTCAAAAGGTGCAAGTGGTATAGCTATAGGCATGTTAAAATGCGTCCTCATGTATGCGGACGGTGAAGGGCAAATACGTCATCTGTTGTTCCCATGTTAGCTCGACATTCAGCTTGTGCTTCCAGCAAAAGATGGTAATTTTCAGCCCAGTTTGATTGCCTATTTTTAATCAAATTTGTAAACAATTTACATATGACACTTAACATAGTTATCACTCTAAAATTATTTGTGTCACTTAAATCTCCTTTATTATGTATAGGTACCATAAGACATTCGGTCCATTTATCTGGAAAATATCCAAGACATAATATTTTGTTAAACAATTTAAGCAAATACGGAGGAAGTTCATCTCTGCCATTTATTATAAATTCATTTAAGATCAGTTCTGGTGCCGCACTTTTTCCAGTTTTTATATTGGCAGTCCCTTTGAAAATTTCTTCAGCAGTAAAGTATTACTGTGGTAAGAACCTTAACAATGTTTACTTTCATCAAATTGCTGCACAATGATTAAGTGAACTTATGTGGTCAACAATGTTAAAATCTCGCTCAAAATGGTTTAAACGCATTCATTTATTGCATTTACATAAAGCACTCTTGTACAAGTTTGGTTATTATCCACTCAGTTTTAAAAAATAGTTTGCACTTTATCACCTAAAAGTTAGGGCTATATCAATTTTACATTATATTGTCGCACGAAAATAACAATATAACGCGTGTTTGGTGCATTTAAACTACCCACGAAGCAGATATACAAAGAAGAATGGCTGATACGTAAGGTCATATATTAATACTTGCAAAAACATTAATTGATCAGTACTTTTTTACATAAAATATTGACAACTTTACTGATTTTTTTCTACATTCTTAACCAAATTCATAATGATTTCGCTAAATAATTGCCATTAGGAATCGTTTGTAACAGCGCATTATAAGTACAAAAAATCAGTGTATATTGTGCGATATTTAAAATTTGAAACTTACCTTAAAGATATGAGTTTCTGTAAATAATTATGGTAATAAGTAATTTGTCCGACATGTTTTCTCTGAAATTTGATTTATCACCTGCAAATTGGTCTACCCACGAACAGGGGGTGAAGCTGCTTAATATAATTTTTTTTTAAATAAGAACAATAGTCAAATGTGGAATAAGCGTGTCACGGTTCCTGATCTACGATTCTCACCAAGCAACTTCGGATCACCGTGTTTTTTTAACACTAGAAAATAAACCTTAAATAAACAAAAGTGGGATTTTTGTCAATGGGAGTCAATAAAAGTTGCTTTGAAAACAGAATTGATAAAACATTATTATTTCCGAACAGTTTGAACATTCTAAAGAGGGGTGGCGCATTTAGGCACTCCCGCGCTCATTTTTACACTGTTTAGACCTTTAATTTCGATTAATATTGTTCATTTGCCAAGTATTAGAAATGTAACCAAAACACGCCAGCAAATGCACATTAAACCTAACTTGATTTATGTAAACTTTTGTGTTAATATCGGTAAACAACTTTTGAAAATATCGTAAAAATACCCCCAAATGTGGCGGATTTAGGCGCTGCGCCAGTAATGCTCCGATAGAAAAACTTAATACCGTTTCCATCACTGCGAACTGTTCTTCTAATGTTCTAGCATTTTCAATTGTGCAATCATCGGTTGTGCCTGACATGCTTCAAGCGTCTTGTATTGTTACACCATTCAGAAACTAGAAACCAGATATCCACCAGGCAACCTACTTAAAATTCATTTTTTTCAGTGATAGGTTACCTCCCTTGCCCTATTTTCCAATATTTTTTCATCCAGGATCCAGACGGTGATCGAATCGCCAACATAATGTTATTGAGAGGTTAATAAATGTTTGTTATGACATTCGTGTTTTCTTCATTTCCCTCCAATTTATTAAATTTCTTGTGAAAAGAAATGCAAATGAAACCAGTTTTCACGCTTTATCATGTTTATTTATATCTTAACTTAAAACCAGTACATGTTATGGTATTTTAAGTAAGCGTTTTTTTATTCTCAGAAGCGACCACAGCCAATTTTCATGACGCAACATGGGTGAACGTATGTTTAAAATGTATTTAATTTTACCCTGACAAATCTACATTTGCCATACATGTGAATCTAATTTATGGTGCATTTCGATACACCTATATCTAAGTTAAATATAAAACGTTTAACAATAGGAAAAATGCATTTGTAGATTTGTATTCCAATGTTATTCCTGTGTAGGACAACTAATGCCCAAGCATTGCAAAAGGCTTAGATACGCCAGTGTGGGTACTATCAAGGACATGTACTGTAAATTGTACACGTCATCACTAGTGATGTCATTTGTTTCAACAGATCTAGATAGTTAGATTGCTTTTCTTTTTTCTTGTGGAGTTTTAATTTGGATGTATCATAATCTATAATTCATTGGAGTGGATTCATTATAAGATTTGTGTTAAAAAAAGCTGATGTGTCCAGGGTCGGGTTGAAGGCGTGTAAACGTCTTCACCTTTTGTGATAATAAATCAAAAGGAGTCTACAGGACTTGTGAAACTTCCAGCCTAGGAATTTTAATGTTAAAGTGGTAGGACTGTAGACTCGATCAGGAGCATTCACGATGCGGATTTAGTCCTTACTAGCAAAGCACCTCTAATGCTAAAGCATTGAGTGATTGATAGTGTTTGGTGCTTGTTGGCTCTATCGGCGAAATAACAGAATTTCCTGATGCCACAGTTATTTTTGCCTCTCTTTACTTTCTATTTTAGTTTTGTGGCGATTTGTTCCATCCAGTGTACAGCAGTGTCCGACATGTTAAGCTTCGTACAGGTGTTTGAGACTGCTATAAGTCTGTCTCAAAATTTTGAGTTTCACGTTGTCAGCCATCTTTTTCGTGAAGTGACGTCAGAGGCGCGCGTGCAAAAGATCGCGGGGCAATTATCATAATCTGCCCCGCTGTGGCGTTGCACTTTTTGATAATAACATTTGAGGAGCAACAATGGGAATGTTTTATGTACAAAAAGTATGTAACCCAGTCTCCGCGAAAGTTGTGAATTTATTACTGGCCAAGAGGACCGTTAATGCCCCAAATATCGGCCCGGACAAACTAATACTGGCCACTTATTTTTTTTGCAAGAAACATTTAAATACGATAAAAACAATATCTTTGAAGAAAACTAAAACAATATACACTTGAGAGTGCTTTATTAACTAAAGCTACTACATGTACTATAAACATGTTAATTTTGCAAGATATATATGAATTCGATTGTATTTGTCTAAGTCCCTTCAAAGTCTTCAACACAATCGGTGACCCTCAAGTATGACGTTATGACTGTTGTGGAAACAGATACATGTACAACAATCGCTGTCAAAAAATATTTTTGACCGAAACTTTCACCGGACACGAGGACCAGTCTTCGGACAGTTTTTCCCGGACTTCACTGAATTTTATCGGCAATGTCCGAGGTCCGACGGTCTTTCGCGGAGACTGGTAACCTCTAATTAATTGGCCCTAACATACCCCGAATAGTTGCTTTCAGATTAGCATTAAACAAACCAACGGTCACAAAAACATTACCTCATTAACGAAGCTACGAACCTATCGATATTTTTCCCATAGTGAGCGGCGGGCTTACCCAGGGGAATTTGACTAATTTTATTTTTTATTTGGGGAGGGGGGGGCTAATTCCCCACCCTAGGTCCAAGCACTTTTGTCTAAATCCCGTCAGTGGGAGATGCTTTAATATGCCCGCCGCGCCCCCCTGTGGAAAATATTGATAAGTTGCACAGAAATGTACATTATATGAAGAAGATTTGCCCTTTCTTTGATCGATGGGTAACATAATTGTTAACATAATGGACATGATGGCCCAAAGCGCTCACCTGAGTACTGACACTGACGGCGATTTATATGTCGTAAGTTATATGTCAATTGGAATACATGGATTTTTTTTACCAAAAACAGGCAAAAAATAAATTCATAGCTTCTGGTTCAATATGGTCCATTATCAAACCCGTCCGATACATTATGGTAATGTAAAAAAAAAAAAGCAACTTTAGTGAAGATTGGATAAAAATTACACAGTCGATGTTTGCATTTTCATGAATAAGGGTTAAATAATTGATCTTTCTGTTCCATGTGGCCCATTATAATTTTATTCTGAAGTACAGCATGAAGGCTGGATAAAAATTAGGTCTATCACCACCGACAGTCGATTGTTAAGACCATTTTAGCTCACCTGAGCACGAGGCTATTGGTACCTGACCTACTGGTTTAGTGGGACCGTCGTCCGTAATTCGTCAACAATTAGTCGTGCGGACGCGATAGAGACATCACTTTTCATTCAATCTTGGCTAAACTTGCACAGTTTCTGTATGACTTTTGTATTTGAAGTTTTTTAAGTGGGTGTATATTATCGCCTTGTATATTGCATGGTAAAAGTGATTTCCAGTTCATGATGACCGTAGTGATGCTAAATATATATTTGCAACTTTCTTTGTGCTTGTGATAATTCGTTTAACTTTAGGACGTGCAGTTTATGTATTATTTTGTTTGGTAGGTTTGTTGAAAGCACATTTTCTATAATAAAAAAACAGTTTGTGTACATGGATTATTTTCTATGTTAATTTGCGATTTTATAGAGTTTGAGTTGAATTTACTATTTTATTAAAGTGTCACATGTACAACAAAAATCAGTGTATACATTAAAATATCTATATTTTCGGACACTTAAAAATAATTAAAAAGTTTCGTGTCCGATAATTTAGATACACAAAAATACTCCCAAATTACAGTTGTCCGAAAATGTATGGACACTATGACAATATTGCGATTACGTTCGGATATGTCCGGTGTATATTGTTTTTTGCCGAATATACACGGATAGTATCGATTAATGATTTCGCGTGCTTGTTAAATACCACGCCGTAAAGTATTATTAATTTTAGCGATGTTTGCAATTAATTTTAAATCATTTCATATGTTTGATTATGTTTTCAAAGATGAATAAAATAAGCAGAATGTATTGGTAAATAATTAAGACTGGTTAAGACTGGTTCCTTAATAGGATAATTTCAACAGCATATTTAATATACGATATCAATACCGGTATACACAATCGGGGAAACCCATTATTTATTGCACATGGCTCTGAACCCAATGACGCTAATGTAACGGTCCACCGCCTCCTCTCATTCATCCGCCAGGTTTTATGACCTGTGCGATATGTCACCGGATTAACGCAAACAGGTTAGAATTCTGCTAAAATACCACTGTCATATCAAATGTCCGAAAATTAAGATTCATTCATTATGGTTTAAAATCAGGATGTCCGAAAATATACAGTGACAAAAAATAATTATTTTGGCTAAAAAATAGGGTGTCCGAAAATGTACAGTGTCCGAAAATATAGCGATTTACGGTAAACATAAAACAAAATACAATTTTGCATCTAGCCAGTACAGGCTTATGAGACATGTTAATTTGCAATTTTATATTAGTTGGAATATTTTTAGTCAATGAGTAATACATAAGTAAGTAATCGATTAAAATGTCATATAAGTAAGTAACTCACATTTTTCAAATGAATAGAAATAGTGTGGTCTATAATCGTATAATTGATCTTAATATTTAATACCTCACTCGAACCATTCTTTGCAGACAAATGTCGTGGTATTTATCTGTATACCTTTATTGGTCCAACTTATGATTTTACTAGTATTGCTTTTATTCCGATTATTCGTAGTATACTGTACAACGTCTATATATCTTGCACAAAGTCGTGTTTTCATTCTTTTCATAAAATCAAAAGGGCAATGACGCTGCTGTGTTCGTTTGATCTTGCCATTTTCGAACTCGTTTGATATTTTTATGTTCATATACAAACTGTCCTAGTTTGGTAAAGAAAAAAGGAAGTCTCTATCGCGTGCGCAAGCCAATTGTTAATGGCATAAGGACGACGCAGGACAGGTACTTTAAAATTGTGCTCAGGTGTGCTCGAATGTAAAAGCTATAATATATGTAATCAAATGCCACTAAAATATATAAAATGGAAGTAGAATTTACACTTAGGTTTTTTTTTATTGCTTTGAGTGTCACATGTGGGGTGTTAAGCTATTTTTCATAATATGTCATATTATGTACAAATGTGCTACTGAACGACGGTCAAATGTTGTTCAATGTTATCATTTTCCGCGATGAATCGAAAATATAGAATTAAGCGAAAGATAACATCTCGTTTCAAGGAGAAAAATATTAGTTTTGCAGATCACATTTATAAAAGCTTTCGTGAATCAAGTTTATAATAGTAGCACAAATTGACAGAACGGTTAATTAGTTGGAAATTGCCTAACTAAAGGATTGAATTTCATTTTCGCATAAAGGAATGTGTACCATTAAAGAAAATTTAGAGATTTATTTCGATAGACTGGTAGATGTTTGAAACATTGAAACAAGTCCGTCAATATTTACTTTTGTTACGAATTTGGTGGACCTGTATAAGGCTGGTATATATAAACCTATGTGTCAACACAATAATTTCGAAAGGAGTATAACACATTTCTGATTTTAATATAACAGGTAAGATACTTACAATAGTATTTTTTCTTCTTCTTCTTCTTCTTCTTCTACTACTGCTGCTGCTGCTGCTGCTGCTGCTGCTGCTACTACTACTACTACTACTACTACTACTACTACTACTACTACTAATACTAATACTACTAATACTAATACTACTACTACTACTACTACTTCTACAAGTACAATATTATCATCTTCATCATGATTATTATTATTTTTTTTTTTATTTTTTTGAACAGAACAGAACAGAATATTTATTTAACTTAAGCATTACAAGCTTATCGTTATTCAAACAGACAAAAAAACATACATGGCATGTGACATGTAAATAATACATTTAAATATTATCAATATGTAAATATTTATCTAATTTCAAAAAGTCACAAAAATGAGAGTGTTTTAGCAAGTTTTAAGGTAAACAACTTACAGTTTGTTACCATTAGTTTTAATTTACATCAGTACTGGAAGCTTGACAGGAATGTAGATTAACTTCATTAAAGTAGTACAATTTTAACTCGTACGTCATTCGATACGTACAGAGCAATATATATCTAGCATATACGGAACAGTAAAAGACATTTGTTACTATTTCAATATAAAATAAACGGGCACAACCCCAAACAAACAGACACAATACGGCTATATTAAGGTCATGTACGTCAATATTGTTGTTTCCGTAAATATTTCACAGACATATCATATGTAAACAGTCACAATTACATTAAGCAAAAAAAAAAAAAAAAAACACTGTATATATTATTTGATCAATTAAATTAATGTTTCTCTTAGTTGAAATGCTTTATGACAATATGATGCCAGCCTTTTTATGATCGTTTTATTTTCACATTGCATTAAAGCAACATATTTTACCATACTTGTGCGGGTATAAAAATATTTTGGGATATATGCCGTGTCACCCTAATTTCGTGGGTCTTGTTTACGTTTGTGACGCATGCATGTTAATACATTCTGTTATCTCACCACAGAGTTGGATTAAACACAATTTGCAATGTCCTGTTTGCAAACAAAGTGATTAAAAGACCGATTTTTGTTGCTATTTCATGTATATATTATGTTATTGTATCTGACCCTACTGATCTGTATCGTTTGGAAGCTTCTCATAATTTCGTGGATTCTGATTGGCCGGCCTACTTTGGTTGTGAAAGAGTGTTTACAGCATCAATTTAGTTTCACTTTGTTTGTGCTGGACCCTGTGCTGATCAACAACCGAAAATCTTGGTGAAAACTAGTGTTTTTTGAAAATTTTATCATTATAAATACACACTCCTTATCATATTATTTAAAAGGTAACAATATAGGCCTGACGAAATCTACACACTTATTCAATGTTCGTTGTGCAGATCTTTAGGCTTCATGAATCTATAAATATTCTATTGCGTTAGTTATTGTTCTTAAATATTAAATAAATGATAAAATTGCACGCAGCGATTCATGGGTAGAAGTGCTAACTTAAAAAAGTTTGAAAATGTCGGTCAAATTTAGGGAAGGGGGATTGTTTATGTATTTTTTTTTTACCGAAAATAGCAAAATTCCATTGAGAAATTAACACAAGGGAGATAATCATACATGTGCAATTATCCTTGGAAAACTGTTCTAAATATACGATTTTTATAGAACGAAATTTCATGAATTTAATTCCAAAGTAGTTGTTGGGTAGTGAATAATGTGTGTATTTAATGTCATAAATTGGTGATTTAAATCACCAAGTCACTCACTGGTTGACATTTAATATGATTTCCTTTTCAGATACTGCAAAAATATACAATTAAGTTAACTGTTATAGTAATTCGGACAATGTTTGCGGATGCATGAGCGAAAATTCTATTAGTTTTAAACAGCCACGAAATTATGGTAAACCACGAAATTATGGTAATTAGGCATATTGTTTTCGAATGTTGGTTATATAGGGCACTTGGGGACAAAATGGAATTCATCTTCAATATCTTTCTGGTCGCAAAGTGTACATTTCCGTCCATTTCTTGGTACATTATTGTGCCGACCGATATCAATGTTTACTTTGTTAGATGACAAATGTAATTTGGCCAAGACATTTCTGCATTTTGAATTGTCCAACAGACTTATATATGCTGATTGTTCAAATTTGAGTTTTATTTCTTTGTAAACATCTAGAGATGTTGATTGATCTAGATCTGACCGCCAATTACTAATATAGATATCTCGGAGTCGAGTTCTTAATATGGGAATGAATGCTTCTATCTTAACAGAACCGGGATAGAGCCATATATCATTTATCATTTGTAATATATAACGTACCTGTGAGGCCCAGTTTGTGCCACATTTAATACCCATTTACAGAACTTCTTATGAACTCTTTCTAAAACTTCTGACTGTACATAACCCCAAACTTTCTGTCCATGGAAGGGGATTTATTTACACCTAGCCTTTTAATTGCTTTTAAAATTTCATCATCTGAAATTGGTATATCTAATGACTCGAACGTCGCTCTAAATTCGTGACTATCATCAAATTGAGTGATAAAGTCCGATTATTTATCGTTAATTTGCGTGTCACTACCAGACATGAGGTTACTAAAATTTAAATTCTTCATTTGAAATATCATCTCCAGAAGTGTATTTTCTTTGGGTGACTTCCGCCTAAGATCATTCATATTGCCACAGCGCGAATGATTAAAGGAATTTTTTTGACTTTCGACATTGATATTTATAGTCTTTTTTTCGCATAATATAATATCACTCTGTCTGCGTCCGATAGTGTGTTGTTAAATTGTCTAACGGCTTGTTTATATACAGTATATTGACGTTTATATTCGTCGTGAGACTATTCACATCTCCATTCCCGTTGATTTCCACATTTAAATCATTTATTAGAGTACATAAATTATTTCTTATGTCGCTCACAAACGAGTCTTTGTGTTTTGAATCGAATTTATAATACCGTGATTTACAATTCCCAGTAGGTTCCGGCACACAGTATTTATTTTAAACGAAAAGGAGAGTGGCGCGTGATTTGAAAAAGTAGTAAAATTTCGACCGTTAACTTTCAGCTGATTTGTCGCTTTGCAAATATAGAGTAAACGTTCACCGAAATGATTTGAGGAGGGATCTCGTGATTTCAGAGGCGTGGTGTATCAATAACAATTACGTCGTCTTCACCTATATTGCGATCAAACTGGATATAATCAGGCTTGAACAGATACTAGTAATAGACCGCCGAAATACGAAACGTTACTCTGTGGTTTGAAGTTTTCGGTTTTATAACATACCTGTAATTATGCAATCCAAAGATTGAAACGCGTTAATGATAATCCGCGGATTAATTAAGAACTGGGTCACTGGGGATTTCGTTCTCGCATACTTGCAATTAAGTCGAATTAATAGCCAAAATTGAAAACTTTGATTTCCAACAGTGTTAATTTTAAGCGGATAATGTTTTGACCGAAAGGTAATGGTAATTGTCTTACTACTTACTACTTCTTTTATTTTACCTTAATTAATTAACAATAAATACATAAATAATAACAAGAGAAATATTTGCAATAATTTGAAGTGTATTGTATTAAATCGCGTTGTTCTATAAATTATCTTTTTTTGGTTTCAAAGTGTATCAAACTACAGGCATTTTACGCGTTTCTATGAAAATATTAAAATTAGTAAAACCATTTTAAATGATAAATACATAAGCAAAATACGATATAAATGTTGGATAGAGATTTTTTGCATAGATGTTTTTGTTTCGTCAGTTCTTGGTCATTTGTCATTTATAATGATGTTTTCACTCATTATTATGATAGCAACGCTTCAAGTGTCTGTGAGTGAAACCAATTGTAACCAATAGTCGTTTGGCTCAAAGATCTATACATTTATAGATCTTTGTTTGGCTTTAGATTTAAGAGCGAGTTTATTTAGGTGTGATATTAAAGTATATATGATGTTACTAGATTTTCATCTTTTTAACCTCCGATAAACATTTAGTAAAGACTAAAAAATAATACTTACCGGTATGTTATAAAATGGAGGTTTCTGCATTTAAGGGAGAAAATCCAATTATTGGACAAATCTACACGTAACACTAGAGTTACTTCCCTTTTAAAGCATGGCGTCTTTTTTTTTATATAAAAGGCAGCAAAAGTAAGTTTTCACTGGATATTAATATTAAACCATTACATAGCACATGTAGCATCTCAGAGCTTTTTATCGTTGGTATATCCGAACTATTAATACGATAGATCTCCCCTGCTATGTTCTGTATATATTCCATTTTATCTACACGCTATTATAAGGCCCCAAAAAGGTAGTTTTCCGTTTACATCGACAAATCTAGGAGGGGAGGTAAACTACAACTGTTTTCTTTAACTTTTATTTCTTCGCCAAATATTCACCACTCAGTATAAGAATATTGGACTGCATGTAAATTGTTTAAACGCCTCCCAACAAAGAAACTACCTTAACTATAAATAAGGTCATAGAAAAAGAGATTTCTGACAAGAAACTTATAATATAAGCGAAAACGGCTCTTTTCCCGAAAATCAGAAAAAGTTAATGATTGGTAGGCGAAAAAACTTGTAGGGTCGGCGGAAAAAATAGGGATGGGGGGGGGGATGGGGGGGGTGGGGTGGGGTGGGGTGGGGTGGGGGGGAGGTAAACTACAACTGTTTTCTTTAACTTTTATTTCTTCGCCAAATATTCACCACTCAGTTTAAGAATATTGGACTGCATGTAAATTGTTTAAACGCCTCCCAACAAAGAAACAACCTTAACTATAAATAAGGTCATAGAAAAAGAGATTTCTGACAAGAAACTTATAATATAAGCGAAAACGGCTCTTTTCCCGAAAATCAGAAAAAGTTAATGATTGGTAGGCGAAAAAACTTGTAGGGTCGGCGGAAAAAGATAGGGATGGGGGGGGGGGATGGGGGGGGGAGGTCGGGTAACCGGAAACCAACAACTTTTTTTCACGCCTAATGGATATGGTCTGCGAAAAGTGGCCAATCACAGCACTTCCAAAAATAAAAAATTAGCAAGTCCAAAATTCAGCATATATAATTCCATATTTATAAATAAAATCGGCGTTGATGTAAAGCAATTCTAATGGAATGAATCATACGACCAGATAAAACGAAGTCATAACACCACCACGATATGACCTAAAAAGCTACGAATAATTGTGACGTAAGTGACGCTTATGGTCCACACGGTGTTTTCCCTTAATTTTGTGTGAATTTGTGTAAAATAATGTCTACCCGAATACAAAGAAAAACTTATTTTGACCACAATTATAAACCAACTAAATTTAATAAAATTTTTGCTTGTGATTGTACATTTCAAATCAACAAGGAAGAGATATAAATACTAAGATTATTGTGTCCTTTATTGCAGCTATTATGGATTGATATACAAAATCTGTATGTCAACATATCAAAAAGCAATATTTGCTCGCCTATCGCGTATGATTATCTATCAAATACCAGACAGATTTGAGAGCTTTAAAGACACTTCAACCTGATATCAGGGCGTCAGCGAACATTTTCGTATTGGCTATTGAAGTGACATCGACTGCGCTGAAAAGGACGTATTCCGTATTGGCTATTGAAGTGACATCGACTGCGCTTAAAGGGACGTATTTCGTATTGGCTACTGAAGTGACATCGACTGCGCTTAAAGGGACGTATTTCGTATTGGCTATTGAAGTGACATCGACTGCGCTTAAACGGACGTATTTCGTATTGGCTATTGAAGTGACATCGACTGCGCTTTAAGAGACGTATTTCGTATTGGCTATTGAAGTGACATCGACTGCGCTTAAAGGGACGTATTTCGTATTGGCTATTGAAGTGACATCGACTGCGCTTAAAGGGACGTATTTCGTATTGGCTATTGAAGTGACATCGACTGTGCTTAAAGGGACGTATTTCGTATTGGCTGTTGAAGTGACATCGACTGCGCTTAAAGGGACTTGTTCACAGATTTTTTTAAATATGCCATTACATTTCTAAACTGGAAAAACTAAAGCATCTTACCTAAAAAAACTCAAGTATTTTAACGAGAAAATCATAAAAAAGAGAAACAGTGCCGCCACCGGGGAGCGAACCTACGATCTCCGGATCAAAAGTCAACACGCAAACCGTTCGGCCAATATGATTTATATGCATGGCCTTGCAATGTTTACTTTATGTAAGTGATTCGCGTGTGTTTTCAACAATTTCAACGAAACTCACAGAATTACTCCAAATTATTCCATCGTTTCGCTTTACAAACGCTTTATTTTATCCATCTCAAATGATGATTACTCATCAATGAAACGTTACTTCCAATTTATTTCTATGCCAGTATTGTTATTTCGCTCCTTTATATACAGTTGTCTTTTGTTTTCAGAATATGTGACAAAATGGTTTGGAAATTATCAATTCGTCAATCTCTGAACAAGTCCCTTTAAAGGTTCAGTGACCTTCAAAATCGTAATACAGTTACTACATAAATGTATATAATTAGCAAATGGAGTTTAAAGTATTATTAATGCGTATATAAAGTCAAATATTGTATTAATATACATTGGCTATTGTGAAAAACAATTGGTAATAATTGCCTACAGAATATAAACAAATGTTAAAAAGCGATGCTTCTATTCAAGGTTTGCATTCATTTTGCATATAAATATTTGAGATTGGTTTTACTATATATCTAAGTATAACTTTGACTTTATATACTGAATCATTACAGTTTTATATGTATTTTATTACTATAGATACATTCATTTCGTCATTTTACTATGCATTAAAGGCAATGTCACGGTGCAATCTTCTCTATGTTTGAAGCGTGTTTAAACAATAAAACAGTCTGTTAGCGAAGTAATCGTTTATATGAAACACGGATTCTAATAGGGACCACTGTTTAATAGAATAACAAACGATTTGAATTAAGTAGTAATATATGAACTTTGTAGGAGAGGTATTCATACAATATACGGGACTCACGTTAAACCAGGAGGTATTCATACAATATACGGGACTCACGTTAAACCAGGAGGTATTCATACAATATACGGGACTCACGTTAAACCAGGAGGTATTCATACAATATACGGGACTCACGTTAAACCAGGAGGTATTCATACAATATATGAACTTTGTAGGAGAGGTATTCATACAATATACGGGACTCACGTTAAACCAGGAGGTATTCATACAATATACGGGACTCACGTTAAACCAGGAGGTATTCATACAATATACGGGACTCACGTTAAACCAGGAGGTATTCATACAATATATGAACTTTGTAGGAGAGGTATTCATACAATATACGGGACTCACGTTAAACCAGGAGGTATTCATACAATATACGGGACTCACGTTAAACCAGGAGGTATTCATACAATATACGGGACTCACGTTAAACCAGGAGGTATTCATACAATATACGGGACTCACGTTAAACCAGTAAACCTAAATGCTTATGCTTACACAAAATCAAAGTTAATAAAAATCTGTGCACCATCTGTTGCTGTTGATTTGATTTCATACAAACTCAAGCAACAAAATGTTATCTTCTTGTTGCTAGGTTACGGCATACATGACGTACAATGCACGAATCATGAAATGCACTCATAAAAGCTAACACCGTTGCATAATCTATTCCAGTTTCGGGTAGATTAACCTAACATGATATCAACCGCACGTTGTGGATAAAAGTTGTCAAAATACGTTGATACATGTGATGTATTGAACATATTACGTTAAATAAAATAAGTAACCCCCCACTTGAATGATGCACGTATTAGTAGATCACTGTAGGCGACCATGTTTGTTGTGCGTAGAAAAAAAAGAGCACTGAAACACCATTGCATTGTATATCGTGCACGCCTAGTTTTAATTGTTTTATTATAGAGAAATGTGAGATATGAAATTAATTGTCACAGCCCGCATACTCATGTAACCAGGATGCGCTGTAAAAAAATCCATATTAGCCATAATGCGGCCACTTGCAAAGCAAACAAGATATTCCTAATAACACCTTTCAATTAGTTTTTATTTTTGTTGTACACAATTGATCTGGTACGTGTGCTGTAGTTGATTTGTCGTCGTTCCACATTTAAGTTAGTGTAGAATATTTGATTTCTGACACAGATCCTTGACCAGAGCTTACATATAGTTCGAGATGGAGACGTCCTACAAGGCACTCAGCAAAATCAAGTTCGGACAGCTGTACAGTTATGAAGGTATGCACATATTGGACTTTTTAATCCTGTTTCCACGAACTTGTTATACAGGATTTAAATCAAACTTCTTTTAATATGATGACCGCGTATATATCATGTCATAATATGCCTTATAATGTACATGTATACGCGCGTTCTACGTTACATCTCACCTGCTCGTCGAATATACGTTAGCCAAAGTTTGTCCTATTTTACCAGCGTAAAATATCATCTTTTTAAATGACATCCCGTAAAATATCATCCTTTTAAATGACATCCCGTAAAATATCATATCATCTTTTTAAATGACATCCCGTAAAATATCATCTTTTTAAATGACATCCCTTAAGAGTGTGCCAAATTTGATCTTTCTTCTGTTACCGATATTATTTTAATGTAATAAAAATAAATTGGCTAGTTTAGGTTTCAGCATCAGGGATAGTATTTTTTTTAATTTTAAAAACTTGTACGCCAATATCCGGCGCGACGTAATAAAAATTGTTTTACTGGTGTTTTCATTTTCCTCAATGAACATGTAATTTTGGAAATGCCAGCAGTCCATCTTCGGCACTAAAATCGTTGACTGCCGCTGGATATTGCACGTTGAATTAATAATTGAAGTATTGCTATACGAAGTGTGCTAAGGGACTGCCGCGGGATATTGCACGTTGAATTAATAATTGAAGTATTGCTATACGAAATGTACTAAGGGACGCAACTCTTAATTTTGACAGCGTATGCGCAGTTAGCTCGCGTTTGTTATGAGTTATTGTACTTACCGGTAGTCACAAAAACAACTCAACATGTATTTGAAATCGTTAATAGAATTTCTTTCAAATTTCGCCAATTATCATTGTTCGATTAGTTGTTTTCAATAGACATAGATACGTTACCCTCATCCGTGTATTATATAAGACATAGATACGTTACCCTCATCCGTGTATTATATAAGACATAGATACGTTACCCTCATCCGTGTATTATATAAGACATAGATACGTTACCCTCATCCGTGTATTATATAAGACATAGATACGTTACCCTCATCCGTGTATTATATAAGACATAGATACGTTACCCTCATCCGTGTATTATATAAGACATAGATACGTTAGCCTCACCGGTGTATTATATAAGACATAGATACGTTAGCCTCACCCGTGTATTATATAAGACGTAGATACGTTAGCCTCACCCGTGTATTATATATGACATAGATACGTTAGCCTCACCCGTGTATTATATATGACATAGATACGTTAGCCTCACCTGTGTATTATATAAGACATAGATACGTTAGCCTTATCCGTGTATTATATAAGACATAGCTACGTTAGTCTCACCCGTGTATTATATAAGACATAGATACGTTAGCCTCACCCGTGTATTATATAAGACATAGATACGTTAGCCTCACCCGTGTATTATATAAGACATAGATACGTTAGTCTCACCCGTGTATTATATATGACATAGATACGTTAGCCTCACCCGTGTATTATATAAGACATAGATACGTTAGCCTCGCCCGTGTTTATATAAGACATAGATACGTTAGCCTCACCCGTCTATTATATAAGACATAGATACGTTAGCCTCATCCGTGTATTATATAAGACATAGATACGTTAGCCTCATCCGTGTATTATATAAGACATAGATACTTTAGCCTCACCCGTGTACTATATAAGACATAGATACGTTAGCCTCACCCGTGTACTATATAAGACATAGATACTTTAGCCTCACCCGTGTATTATATAAGACATAGATACGTTAGCCTCATCCGTGTATTATATAAGACATAGATACGTTAGCCTCATCCGTGTATTATATAAGACATAGATACGTTAGCCTCACCCGTGTATTATATAAGACATAGATACGTTAGCCTCATCCGTGTATTATATAAGACATAGATACGTTAGCCTCATCCGTGTATTATATAAGACAATGATACGTTAGCCTCACCCGTGTATTATATAAGACATAGATACGTTAGCCTCATCCGTGTATTATATAAGACATAGATACGTTAGCCTTACCCGTGTATTATATAAGACATAGATACTTTAGCCTCACCCGTGTATTATATAAGACATAGATACGTTAGCCTCACCAGTGTATTATATAAGACATAGATACGTTAGCCTCACCAGTGTATTATGTAAGACATAGATACGTTAGCCTCACCCGTGTATTATATAAGACATAGATACGTTAGCCTCACCCGTGTATCATATAAGACATAGATACGTTAGCCTCACCCGTGTATTATGTAAGGGCGATGCTATTAACAAGTTTTCAATTTCTCAATGGCGTTTTTAAACCATTGTATTAGACGGGTAATTGCATGTAATTATTTTTTGACTTCTATGGATTTTATGTCCGTTATAAAAATTTGTAAACGGTTGATCTTTAAAACATTCTTTTTGAAGTTGATCTTTTAATATCATTCTATGAGAAGTTGTGAACGGAGACTCAGAATGTTTTCCTTTAAATGGAACATTTTTGATTGCAAGTGAATTCTCTTTTTCATTGAATCTGAATTCTGCATAAGCTATACGCTAAGGTATAACTCACAATCTTCATCTGTATATCATTGTCGAATTTTAAACAGTTTGTTTGCAGTTTGTGTAATAAGTATGTGGCTAAAATTCAGATAGCTCTTTGGCTGAGTTATCTGTATTACATACTTTGACGCATTCTTGAAATGGATATATGTTATTTATTTTATTCAATAAAAGGAAGCAATACTTCTGCGTGGTCAAAGATTAATGAGTATTTTTCGATTTTAGTCATACCTGTAAGATGACTATAACTACTAATGCTAAACACTCAACGGCTATTCTTGAACAATATTTCACGTTTGACACATCAATTAAATAGACGCACAGTATTTCCACGTGCGGCCAATAGTGTTATACAATCCGTGTAACTTTCCTTATATAACTATTTTCATAAGTAAAAACCTCACATGACATAGAATACCACAACTCAACACAAGTCGGACAATAGATGCATACAAAAGAATAAAAAACTTTCAAGTGTTATTCAACAGTTTAATAAAAAAAGTTTATATTACAGGTCTCAATGCCACGTAATTGATTAACCGCTGGGCGTTTTAACAATTCCTTTTGTAAAAAAATACCAATCGCCTGAATTTAATCAACTGATAATCTAATAAGAAGAAATACAAGAGGTAAGCACACATCTACACAAACAGCGATCGGGCGCAAGGTGGTTTGAATAATTGATGATTGCAATTGTTGTTAGGAGAAATACCCTTGACTACGGTAATTAAGTTTTCTGTTCTAACAGCATTGTTAGGTATAATTAAGAGTGGTGTATAGACAAAGAGTAACATAGTGAAAGAACCTGTGATGACCGTGAATATTTGTATCAATTGAAAATGTATATGGATATTTACGAAATATATATGGAATCTCTATCACACTATTTTAAAGTAATTATGTGATAATTTTCTAATGCATTGGAAGATTTCTGTTAAGGAGATTTGGGATAAAGAAACATCACGGAAAGTACATCTCAATATATAACTTTTTTTTTCTAATTTTACTTGGGCTTATATATTTGAACAGTGTATATAAGACACCAGTCACGAAACAATTGCTCGGTGTGAAGTCAGTTAAACATCCGAAGTGGAGTATTAGGATTTTAGAGTGGAGTATGCAAACGTAAGAGCGTATAATGTAAGTGCATGTAGTTTACATAAGAGGCACATTTTCTATTCGCTATTGAAATTCTCAGACTGTATTTTGAAATCAACATTCTAAAACTGTATCCGCCTATTAGTTATTAGTCACATATATAGTTAATTTAAGAAATATTTTTCGATTTATCGTTGTTAATCGGTCAATAAACAACGATTTGGAGTTCCTTGCGTAGGAATTAAACCACGGGGGCGTTAGCCCGAGTTGTTTAATAGCCACCCATCAGAACCACAAAGAGCTGTTTATTGGCCGAAAAAACAACGATAATGCGAAAATTATTTCGATTCTAACAAGATTTGACATATATTTTTGCAATTGAACTGGGAGTTCTTTTTACTATGGTCCGCTCAGAATCTGACATTCTTTTTCCGTTGTTTATAGGTAGTTTAACAACGATAATTGTGTTCTTTGTCTATATAAAAATTAGCGAGTATCATGTTAGAATTATATTTTTGCAACGATCACAGTTTTAGCATTAGTTTGTACTTCAAACCTATGTAAACCACGACTGTAAAGTTAATGAAACCGTTGACCGCACAGGCGAAAACAGCACAGCTGCAGTACGTCATAAAGTTTTAATTACAGTTAGGCCATACCAATTTGATTCTATGTTTAGCGTCCTCGGGCTGGTAGGTTTTTGGATGCCTGAACGAAAAAAAACCAACAACAATTTTGACAATTTGAAAAATCGAGTTGGAAGCGTAAAAAGATTGGAAAAAAAGGACTTACAGGCGTTTTTACTATTTTTTTGTAAAACATAGCGTGCAACTAATCAATTTACACAGTTTAAATACTCTGTTACGGTAGGTTCCAAAAATGGAGATGATACATAACAGTTTTGCAAGTAATCATTTGCTTAAGCTTGTACTACTGCAATGAATAAGTTGTGAAAGAAAAATGTTTTTTTTTATCGACTTGTTTGTTTTTTCCTGCCTGGTTGGTAGGTTTGGAAAAATCACGAGGACGCTAAACATAGAATCAAATTTGTATGGCCTTATTACAATATTGGAAATCATAGACCTTTCCATTCACTCGGTGACTGATTTGATCAATGCGATCAATCATGACTTTAGGCAAAGTTTAAATACACAAATCAATTATGTCAAAACTAGTGATGCCTTTAGTGGATTACGAGATTAAACTTTCAATCATTATTGTCACAAGGGATTGTTAAAACCAACTGCAAATATTATCGCTAGTTTGTTTGAAAGATTTAATACATTAATCCCCGTTTTCCTATTACCAAACGCAAACAGAAAGTCATAGGGTATATATGCGGATAGGTAATTAAAATTTCTATAAACATTTCAGGCGTCTCGTATACATTTCTTTGAGAAATACTGAATTCCTCGATATATTACGATATCGGTCATTATTCAAATAGGTGAAAACCCTCGTCGTAAAATACAACCGGTCTTGAATCATTGGAGTGTCTTATAAATTAATCTCGGCGTTGATTCGGTATCATATACAAACACCGGATTAAAAGGCCGGGGTTAAAGGCGGTGACACTGTCTCGCCCAATCCGTGGCAATCGACATTTGAAGATCGAGTTGGGTAGATGCAGACGACAATTGTTGAAGTTTGCATTTATCATAAGTATTTTTTTCTTCAAAACAATAAATTAAATAAAAAACGTGGACATGTATTTCCGTCGGACGTGTTTATCTGAAAGAGGATACAATATAAGTAATGGATTGTGTGATTTTTAATTTAAATGCATAGAATATAGATAAACAGTTTTTTTTTAATTTAAATTAATGACATTGAGATATGCACGATTTACAGCCATTGCAGTGAATATTATCTCTTATACCGAATTGCACTGGATAATAAAACACAATTTAATGATTGTGTATCTATAAAACGCAAATAAAAAAGAAAGAAATGCTCAATTCGTATGAATGCAGTATCGAGTGAAAATTTACGCAAAAACAAATTCGTCAATATTTCCTATTTTATTTAAATGGTTTCGGTCGAAAGATATACAATGCGGAAAATCGAATGGTTTATATACAGGACTGTGATTAATACAGTTTAATTGCATTTTCATATTCTCTATTCAACGACACTACAGCAAACCGGATCGATTTTAGGGCTTTTATTCTCACATGGTGTTTCATTACTGATCTATTTGGATTCAAAATAGGAGAGCTCGTGGTTTTTAATTGAGCAAATTGATCAACTTGTTTGTGACATCAGCATTCATGTTCAACGTGGGGCGCTGAGAGTCCAAACAGACGCTGGGTGGGGGAGGAACGAAATGAAAATGCTCTACCCGGGTAATGTTATGGAGAAGGAATTGCCACCCCGGGAAAGTGTTGTGAGTTTGAAAGGATTTACACCAAGTCCGGAGATGTATATGAACGGGGAGATCAGGAACGGACGCGTCAATCCGACAGCCGACGAGGAGGCTGTGAAATGGCGCCCGTTCTGGCAGCGAGGACACACAACTCTCCAAGAGATGAACGAGCAAATGAAGGAGCGTGAAAAACGCAGCGCCAAACAGTACGGGAAGTCTGGGTTTGTAAAGAAAACCAAACTTTATCATAGTAATGTTGACTTGTTTAGTTCCGCAAAGGTACAAAAGCATGTGAAGATATCGAAGTATGCGTCAACTCAGGGCCTGCACCGTATGCCCATCGTGAACAGGTCTGGTCGCCGGTCTCGGGGTGCTGACGGCCTTGTCACAACACGAATGTCCACAACGAACAGTTCGCTCAACCTACCGAACATCGATCCGGAAGAAGATATCAGATCTGTCACGCAGTCTCGGAACACGAGCGCCGCCACATCCACTCAAGCGGGAAGCCGAAACGGCCGCGCTTCCGCTCAGAATGGTACCACCGGCATGGACGCCGAAAGCGAAACGGACGATGACGACGTGTATATGTCGGACGACGATCCGGAAGTGTCCCGAAGGAACCTAGACAAGGCCGGGGATTACAGTGTAGAGCACGACTGGATACTGAAGGAGAATCTCGCCAAGCAGGCGCGCCAGGTGTCCGTCGTGCATAATCGTGTTAAAATTGTGCTTCCAGACGACGACCCCCTGGAGACGATCAAAACCCGGATGGAGGAGATCAACATTATGGTGAAACCGCGGGCGGAGCTGGGCAACTTTCTCAACACCATAGACCCCGCCCAGAGAGAAAGAATCATGGTAAGAGAATTGAAGTATTGTGTTTCACATTAAATTATTCAATACTACTACTGCTGCTGGTACTATAACTTCTACTATTGCTACTGTTATTGCAGGTTTGGTTGTTGCTGCTACATATAATGCTTCTGCTGCTACTACTATATATTGTCCTACTGCTGATTTTGCAGTTGCCAATACAACAACAACAACAGAAACTACTACTACTACTACTACTACTGCTACTACTACTACTACTACTACTACTACTACTACTACTACTACTACTACTACTACTACTACTACTACTACTACTGCTGCTACTTCTACTACTACTACTACTTCTACTACAACTACTTCTACTACTACCAACAGCACCACCAGCACCACCACTACCACCACCACCACCACAATCACCACCACTACCACCACCACCACCACCACCACCACTACTACTACTGCTGCTACTTCTACCACTACTACTACTTCTACTACAACTACTTCTACTACTACCAATAGCACCACCAGCACCACCACTACCACCACCACCACCACAACCACCATCACCACCACTACCACCACCACCACCACTACTACTACTACTATACTATTAATTTAATTAAGTAATATCATTATTATAATATTTAAATAAATAAAAAGAGCAAATCATGATCTTGCCAACTTTAGGTTGTTGAAATTGATGACCGTACGCTGTAACAACATGCTAATGTTACGGATATCAATATTTTTCGCCTTGAAAAGCAACTAACGATCATACATAGTCCCCTATTGCATGTGTCATCATCTGATCCCGACAAAACGTGCAGTCTATTCACCGGCAAACAATTGGGCAAAGAAAGACTCCCGTATATTTTACTTCACTGCATTAAACCTCTTTGTGATGTTCGACTATTTAGGTTTTGAGTTCAAGCTGGATGGTTTCTGCAAACATTTCGCTTTCCTCAAATGTTCAAGACCCATTATTGCATTGTAACACATAACAATTTATCCAGCTTATACCCATATATCAATATATTCGTAATCGGATACTTACAGATTTCAATTTCAATCGACAGCCATACTCTATTTTAACGACACTTGGATTATATGTTCGTACTCAGATTAAAGGTATATGGTGTTTAAATACCACCTGACTACCGTCCAGACAAACGAAAATTACCCTAAAGGTCAACAAACTGTAAGATTATTTCATCACCGATTAATACTGTTAATCTTTTAAACATATATACGCATTGCACTAAAGTATCAATCGTACAGTACCCCTTAAAATACCCTACTAATATTAAGCCTTGACTACAATATACAGTTTTCACGTAAGTTCTAGGTGACTGCAATGTCTAGGCATGGCTACCACATACCGTTGTCACGTAAGTCCTAGGTGACTGCAATATCTAGGCATGGCTACCACATACAGTTGTCACGTAAGTTCTAGGTGACTGCAATATCTAGGCATGGCTACCATATGCAGTAGTCACGTAAGTCCTAGATGACTGAAGTATCTAGGCATGGCTACCACATACAGTTGTCACGTAAGTTCTAGGTGACTGCAATATCTAGGCATGGCTACCACATACAGTTGAACATGCTTCACGTTTTATCTAAACCATAATTATGCGGATTGAACAGTTGTAAACATAAATTAATAATAATAATAATAATAATAATAATAAAACAAAATCCTGACACTCTTTTAAAACGTAAATAGCGTACATTTATGTATATTAGTTTAGTAAATGCGACAAAGATGTTTGTAAACACTGTACCATATTGTACACTGAACATTATTTATCTGACTCTTAAACAAAATACACGGGTCAATTTTTACAGACAAAAATATATCAATGAGAGAGGTTGTCCGTCTGCGTATATTTACTTTTACTTAAGATCCATTTCCGGTCGTTCGACAGAGAAGTGACTACATTAAAGAGGAACTGTCCGATTTGTATGTATTTATTTCAGGTCTCTTTCGTTACCCACTAACAAAACGCTCATTTATATAAGACAAAACGTCAGTATCGACAAAAAATATTTCTTTTAACGAAAAATGCAAATATATTTTTTCTGTCGATATAGACCCGTTTATCCTACAGCAACGGCTATATTCGATTTTGAATAAGAAAGTAAGAACTTCGCATGCGTCAACAATTGATCGACTCGTCTAGACTGTATATGTATATAATAGATCGCTGCGCAGCGAATTATTATTTTAGTTTTAACTTTCTCTCTTAATATGCATTTCTGAACATAGGTTATTCTCAACATTTATTATAATATTATTTTACAAATATACTGACATCATTAGAATCAATGGATGGTGTTGTAATTTTCGTACAAAATCGCACAGTCCCTCTTTAAGGTTACCATTGTTTATGCAACAAAGCTGGGAATGCATTGACTTTTGCACATCATACTGGTAATCATATAAACTCTTTAAGTTACCTTAATATAAAAATTAAAATTTATTGCACTCGTGATCATAGAAAATATGTATTTTCTATGAACACTCGTGAAATACGATCATACACCGAAATCAACAAATATCCTCTATATATACACATGTGCATACATATTATTAGTGGTACGAGTAAAAAAGGAAACAGTTTGAAACATTTTGGCATCTTCTTACACTGACAGATTTATTTAAAAGTGTACACGAGAAACAAAGACCCGGCTGGCTTTCGGACCAGGCCCCATGCCTACGAACATTCTTAAGCTTAATCGTAGTCCTAATCTTAAAGATTAAGACAATCAAAGCTCATATGTAACAAGCTTTTTATTGGTCAATATTTAAAGTTGAGACTAAGTTTAAGATTGAGAACTTGTGTACTTATGGGCCCTGTCCTTAATTCAACGTGACATGTAAAACGACGTTTTAAAGGGCGTGTATACGTCTTTTGCATTAATTATTTTCTTAATAATTACGCTTGTCAAATAACAAAATTACTTGACATCATATAGAGAAATGTAAAAGTAACGAATGGTAGACTAAAATATCGAATAATTAAACAAACAATCGAGTTTTCGATTGTACAGCGTACTACAGCATAGGCGCTTTGTTGTTCAATTAAAAAAAAATCATTGTCCTATACATATAAATACTCGAGGTAGCTCACTCGCCATGTTCTATTGCAACGGAAGTCGATTGGCTGGTTTCAGTGTATAACATTACATGTAATGTTCCCGCAATATACATAGCCCATGCATTTTGGACTGGGTACTTCTTAAAATTATGACCAGTCAATCAACTTCCGTTACGATAGAAAATGACGAGTGAGCTACCTTGTGTATATGTATAATTAATAAAATTTGTTAAACAACCAAGCGCCTATGCTGTACAGTATAAGGACTAAACTGATATAATTATAGAACCATTTTTTGGTGCAAGACCGCGTATACTTTCTTTAGCAACGGATGTAGCGGTCTAGTCTTTACTGGTTGCCACGCAGTGCCGTATTTGTGCACATTAAAACACATAAAATACCGAATGTCTTTTTAAATAGAGACGTACTTGATTAATCGAAACGCTTCGGATATTGCCGGTTTACGACCGAACTGTTAGAGCACAATGAATACCAGCATAAAAACATGAATGTTTAATCGGTATATGAAGAATTTTATGAGAATTTGATTGGTACATTTATGTGGACACGTTTTAATAGTTCATTAATGTTATACCTAATCGATTAGTTGAAGGCTTGTCACAGTTTCCATTTTATTGGTAATAAACATTTCTTTAACATGTATTGAAAAGAACAGAGCAGATGTTCCGCAAGAAAATAAATTGATGCCACATACATACGTAAATGATGCCACATACATACGTAAAAATGAAGAAAAAGGAAATGCACTACTAAATGCTTTCAATAAAAATGTAATTATTATCAGTATTTTTAAACTTTATTATTCATGTCATATACACATGTACATTAAACGAGTAAACAACGTGTAATTTTTGCTTGCCGTGTTTGGAAGAAAGCTGTATATGAAATACTTCGATAAAGGATAAATAATATTAGTTTAAGACATTAAAAAAAGGTAAAATAATGTTATTGTTAATATATCAATAACATAATAGAGCATTTATTTTCGTGTCTTATTAAATAAGTGTATGACAATGTTGTCCAATATTTGTAATGGAAATACAACTACAAATGGTGGATAACGGTCATGCGAAAATCTACTAAAATGAGCTCTGCTTCAATGTACTTCTTTCTGTCAGAAGACTTCCATTATAATTACACGTGACTTCGCGTAGGCGCATTTCTGATGTCAAACAGTGCATCTTTAACCGTATGGCTTCACTAAAAAAAACTAAGCTGTCTGGCAAACATTCTCCCAGACAAAATCGAACATTATCGACATTGCAGCAGATAATTATTTTGTTTTGGAAGATTTTTTTTCAATAATTTGGCAAATATTTGCCAACCATTTGTACAGTTGAGGGCTTTACCACTCTATGGCGTATTTGTACCAACACATCGCGAATTTCGTTAGAATATTTATAACTCCAACGCGAAGACTGTTTGTAAAACATTCCATTGAGCTCCATTTGGGGAGTATTTGATCTGCTGAAACTCTTCAAACATAGTCTTTTCAATCGATTAAAAAAACGATTAAATGAATTACTGTCTGTGCTTGAATGTTTACTCTAATTACTGTGAATAAATGTTTATGACCATTGCCGGGTTTAACCCATTTACTCTTGCTCTACTTTAACACGCTTAACAGGCAGTGATTGTATATCGTCACCATGGTTCAAAAACTCATAAAGTACTTATATTTCGCACTGCAGATATTGATTTATTAACTAAGGTGACGATTTATATGTTTAATGCACATCAAATTGCACCATTCTTCCTTTTTTAAAACTTTTTTAAACGCTTGCAGAGTGGTGTATATGCAAAAGCGTAGACATATAATTATGACTAAATGATTTTCAATTAATCTACATTAATAATGTAATATATAAGGATTCATGTTAATGTATTTTGCCTTCTGTGTAATTAGACGAGATAAACTCAGTTTGTAATTGAAACGAGTTATATGATTAATTTCTTAATATAAAAATTTTAAAACGCTAGCAATACACATGTATTTAAAAAAAGGGTAGCATCAACAAGAAGAAGAACAAAAACAGAAACAACAGTATCTTCTTCAACACTTAAACAACTGAAAGAAATATTCATTTCAACACATTACATATATAGGGAAAGATCTAGAGCGAAAAAGCAGGGTGCTGCACCCTGCTCCTTTTTGGTTCCCCCCTGCTGCCCCTCTGGGCTGGTCAACAAAAAAATGTTGAAAAACATTTGAAATTCAATATATGTTTGCAAATATTCAATGACAAATTAATAGAGTATGCTTAAAGGCCTAGTTTAATCCTTCTTTATTTCACCCCCCCCCCCCCCTAAACCTTACTGTTGTCACAGTGTGGTGTCCCTTATCAGCTGAGATAATACACTGCTGCAGATGTAGAGATATATTGAAACAGTGCACAAAGCCATTGCTCAGTCAGCTGAGAGCAAAGATTGCAGATAATGATAAGAGATTTTATGGTGGACCTATACACTGAGTGGAATACCCCATGGAGTGGCCAGACATTCCATAAACTAGGGCTTTAAAAACCTTAATCAGAATGATGAGACTCATGAAAACCCTGGATTTAGCAAATTATTAGAAAATGTCAACAAACTGGTCCAGTTGTCCACCCTGCTCCTTTTTAGCAGCACCCTGTACCTTTTATGATCCTAGATCTGTACCTAATATATATTTGTCAGTTTTGTCCAGTACAATTGTGTTAAAATTTGACCTTTTAATTTGTAATAAAATCAAATCATCCAGTTAAGAATCATAATACTTTCGATATGAAAACATGTAGTTTCTTTTCAGTTTGTTAGTTGCAAACGCATTCATCCATCAGAGCTCGTCCATGCACTGCCAAAAGTCAAGAAAACAATCACGTTTCAGTCATGAGCATACGTCAAATAATGTCTTCCGTAGAATAATTTTAGCAAATGACAAGAGACCTATTTCTCAGCAATGCAAATTGTATGACGATGTTGCAAATTTGAGACTTAAACATGTCAATATCCCGTTGGAACACATGTGGATTTAATCTTAAATTTAAATTTCTCGACGATTTGTCGCCTATTTACCTTTTCACTTACCCGCGTGCTCTGTAAACAGGCTTATCTCGACATAGCCATTTATAGGTAATTAAATGTCCACTTGTCTCAAATTAGATCTACGTGCTTTCAAAGCCATTTTTATGCAATTGAAAAGTGTTAAATTTGGCAATAAAATTGATACCATATTGATTGAATTTTAAAATTGACATTGAGTAATCAACAATTTTCTTCCACCGATATGATCTTGTACAAGTTACAACACACGATCTCTCTAGTGCATTTCTTTAAATTTGAAGTAATTCATGAATTTATTTATTATGCAATGCGGCAGATAATTACACATATTTACTTACTGTTTTTATTTTCCTCATGCGACTAAAATTCACATAATATAATGCAATATATTGCAAGGTTATTACTTTTTTACGCCACACATGCACATTCATGTACCTTTTTATTGCTACAGAAATACAAGGATATCGAGTCCGATGACATAAAGAAGGAGAAAAGAAAACAATGGACGGTAAGAAAGCACTCAATATTTGCTCGCAACTATTTCCGCCGAAAAGATACAAAGAAAATGCTGAACAAAAATTGAATGTTGAACGAAGGCTTACAGGGGAAGTCAGCACGACATTTCTTGATGTGATGCTATTGTCTCCTCAAGTCATACGGCTTTCATACAGCATGAAATGAAATAGAAGAATTTAAGTACGTATACATGTTATAAATGAAGTATAATATATTTTAAGCGAACTACATTTATCACATTTCCAATTAAATTACTTCAGAATTAGATAATTAAGAAGATCGAGTTAACCGAAAGCATGCACATGTTCAAACCAGCTGTGTTCTTATAAAGACATATCGTAAAATGCTTAAAGGATCTAATTCACTGATTGACAATTTGACAGTTTCCACATTTTTGTTACCGATTCCAAAAAGAATCTATATAAATACCCTATATATACAAAGGAGCACAATAACACTCCTTGTTACAGATATATACTAGATATAACGTGTCGTTTATGAATAAACATCAATTAGTTTAGTTTAAACCTGTTTATTATAGCTCGATTGTATCGAAAGCCTAAGGCTTATTGAGACACTCTCGAGTCTGTTTCCTGGTTAACACCAGTACGTGGTTTCTTTGGGGGAGATCTTGAGAACGCTCCCAGAGTAGGGATCGAACCCGGGACCTCCCGATCTCTAGGCGGACGCCATATCCACTACGCCACCGCGACCTCAAAGTGGAAACATGAATTGAAATAGCAAACATCACAAAGCGCGTGTAAGAAGTCAGAGGCACACTGTGTTACTATTGTTCATGAACATGTGTATTTTTTTTTAAAGAGGATACATGTATTTGTTAGTCCAGATGCTTGCAATTGAACTTTTCAAGAGATTTCATGAAACTACGAATATCTTTGAATAATTCCCTTTAAAGTTCACATATGTTTTATTTGATATATTTACCGTCCATTCTAGGCCCGGGACCGGTTTGTGGACGCGGTGTACAAGGTGATCTTGCTGTATTGGCCCTGCGAACAACGGAGAAGGTATGCGTTATATGAAACATAAGTATTGTGGTTTGCATTTGCACATACGCTACAATGTATTTGTTCTCGGGCCGTATTCACCAAACATCTTGAATAATTTCTCAAATTTCTCAAATATTTTCACTAAGTGCAAACTTTGAATGTATTGTATTTCTGTACTAACATGTTGTTTCTATTTTCCTCAAAGTACATTTTAATAGTCATTTTAAAATGTATCCGTATGGAATGATACAGTTAAGATTTAAGGTTAAGGATAGACTGAACTTAAGATGATTTGTGAATACCAGCCCTGTATCTAAGCGAGACCCCTTCTGCTATCAAGGACAAAGTGTATATTAAATATGTACATATACAAGATTGTACTATAATGATTTGCTATTTGTGATTTCGCTTACATGTATGTATACTAGTACCTAAAATGTAAGTCAAACACTCTTAAGGTTAAAATGTCATATCATTATATATTTTCGAGTACAACAATAAAAAGAAAACATTACATAGCTAAAATTACAGCAAACATTCATCACCAATTTGCAATACATTTCCGTCCTGTTATGTTCTATGAGTATTGAATCTAAAATTATATACAGTTTTTATTTATTTATTTATTTAAGAATTGAATATTATTTTTCTGCATTTCTTTGGTATGGTAAATTGTCGGGAAAATTACGCCTAATTCGCATAAACACCGTCGGAATTAGGCGTTATTTTCCCGCCAATTCGCGCAAAACAATGACATTATTTCTCGAATAAAGAATGACAAAGTAGTAGGGCCATGAATAAAAACGAGGTTATTTGCATACATACCAGCTGGTTCATCGGGGAATGAATGACAGGTCACGTGGGCACATTATGCAATCAAAATGCAGCGTTTACGTGAAATGCAAAAAGTTGTAATTATACTGTTGTAAATGATGCTGCAACTATATTTTTGATGCACTAATATATACAAATCAAATCAACATATATGAATATAATGATATATTATATTCTTTCCCATTTTACAGATACCTTCATCAAGACAAGCCGGATACCAGTCCAGACGGCATCAAGAAGATCCGACAGCGGAACCGGCACCAGGACCCGAGGGAATTACTTAGGAAGTCCAGCGTGAGTCGTGACATCCTAGTGTTCTTAAAAAAACAATAAACATCAACATGAAGTCATAACTTCCTTCCAATTAAACATGAATTGTCAATATCCGCATTTTACATATTGTTATTAAAATCTATAGTCAACGAATGAATTGACAATACTAATAGTATTTCTTGAATTCATAAATGATCATTAATACTTTTCCGATTCCTATACCTTTTGGTTATAAATGCTCTGGGCTAGGTATGAACAAGAAATAACATATTAGAAAAGAAGTCTTGTTTGACTATCATGTTACAAGGGCTAGATTTGAACAATAACTTGTTAAGACAACCATTTATCATAAGCAGGTTTCATGTTATATAAGGTCTAGACTAGGTTTAAACAAGAAATCAGACACTAGAAAAACAGATTTCTCGAATAACACCTATAAAGAAGACCGTCATAACAATACGTTTAAATATGTCTATTAATGTATTAATATGAACTTCATCGATGAAATTGTGTGATTGTTTTCAGCTTGGATTTGAAATGCAGCTGGCCCTGGTGACGCAGGCTGGGTACAGATCCGGGGATGACATCAAGAAGGTGAGAATCACTCGTCTCTGAGTTTGGATGGAACAGTACACGTTCAAGCACATCTGTTTTTGTTTCTTGCTAAAGCCTTGGTCGTTTTTGGTACTATTGTCCTTTTAGTGTTTGTTCTTTGTAGAAGTTGCAAACTTACAAAGTAGGGAAATGTTATGCACAAATACTTTGCTGAAAAAAAGAAGTTTCAGTTCCTACAACACACGGTACACCTTACACAGGTGAATTAGTCTTATTTCATCTGTATTAGCAGTTGATGTTATGAATGCATGAATTCTTACACGCTGCTATACCACATTATCTACCACATTATCAACACTACTGTCATACCATCTATATCTATCAATCTATCCATCCATCCATCCATCCATCCATCCATCCATCCATCCATCCATCCATCCATCCATCCATCCATCCATCCATCCATCCATCCATCCATCCATCCATCCATCCACATCCATCCATCCATCCATCCATCCATCCATCCATCCATCCATCCATCTAATCTATCTGTCTATCTATTTTTTTTTAAAGGCAATAGAAACATAAATTAACCTTCAAAGTTGCTTTTTTGCTGAAAACACATTAAATTTTGTACTGCAATACACTCATTGTTGTTGCTGCTGTTGTTGGACTAGGTCACACAGATACTGCGAGCCACCAAGGCGTTCAAGCACCTGTTTCCGGAACAGCTGGAGCAGCAGTTAGCCCGAAAGGTAGCCTACGAACGCTACGACGGCGACAGGATAGTTGCGCAGCAGGGCAGGGACCCCGAGAGATTCTATTATGTGCTCACTGGAAAATGTAAGTTGACATTTATGTTCTCACTGGCAAATATAAGTTGACGTTTATGTTCTCACTGGAAAATGTAAGTTAACATGTTTGTTCTCACTGGAAAATGTAAGTAAACATTTATTTTCACACCGGAAAATGTATGTTAACATTTATTTTTTCACTATTAAATGAAGTTAACATATATGTTCTGACTAGAAAATGTAAGTTAACATATATGTTCTCACTGAAAAATGTGAGTTAACATTTATGTTCTCACTGGAACATGTACGATAACATTTATATTCTGACTGGAAAATGTTAGTTAGCATTAATGTTTTCACTCGAGAATGTATGTTAGCATGTATGTGCCAGTTTATGCAACTCAAAATTAAGCTCATCCCAAGCTATTGTTAATGGATTAGTTTTCATGCGGTTATTTGGCAGCTGAATCGCAGTCACAAGTATTGCCACCTGTTCTTTTAAGTAGGTTACCAGTAAATAAGATGAAAACCATGTACTTTGATTGAATTTGAATATAATTATATTTCTGGAAACGTCCATTATAATCTGTTAGCTAATATTAGTATAACTTTCAATAACAGACGATTCTTTGTGCAGTTTATCATGAAGTGTTATTTAATTTAAATACATTAAGCTATTTTTCAATATAATTTGTAATAAATGTAGTTTTGAATAAACGTGAAATTGTATGTTTTAGTTGAATTATAGGAGTAATATAGATTGGTACCCTTAGATTTTTTTGTCTACTGTTGAAGTGTGCAAACTACTAAAATTACGTTAAAAATATCATGTTCATCACGTTTTCTTGAAAAACACCAGCCTCACAGTGTTTAATTCGCAGCTAATATTGGACAAAAAGGGTATTAGCAAGTAACTTATCGTTTCATATTTGATATATATTGCGAAGACACAGCATACTAACAGACATTGTTTGAGATATTGGACATACACTGCTGTGTCTCATACATGGTTACAATTTAGGGGATCAGAAATCGTATGCATAACGTCAGTACGTGTAGTCATAAGAATAACTTCTGCAAGATTAATGCACATTAATCGGTATTAATCTAAAGAGTATAGACCACAATTAGCAAAATGTATATAAGCTGATTAAACAATGTATTCACGTGACACAGTGAACACGTGTCTTTTCCAGTATTGAAGGTCCGCGAGTACCGGCTGCTCTCAGGCGTGGTGACCAGAGAGGAAGGCTTTATTGAGAAAGGTTCTACTACAGATGTAAGTCCTCTTGTGTTTCTATAGTCACCAGATAATGGCTTTTTAAGCAGCAGTCCATAATAATGTTAATGAAAATTAAACTGTGCAGAAATCCTTCTAATGGACATCTTACCGATCGAAATACAAAAAACGCATTGAAATCGGTGCAATATTAAAGTTTTTGTTATTTTTGAAAGTATATTTTCTGTCTGCAACAGCTGGTGATGCCTCTAGAGTAAATCAGCATGTACATTGTTTAATATTCCGTTCGTACCAAGCGTTTTCGAACTTAGACAGTATAAAATGCCTTTCGTAAATAAGCAACAGTTTTCAGTCGAAAAAACAACATTAACGTTCATAAATACTGTTGTCAAAGTACGATGTATTGAGTTAGATTCCATGGACTGCGGCTTTAAGTAGTCAATATGGATAGAAGTACCAGCTGTTGTTCATGTCCAGTAATGACAGGTACTATGAAAACTCAAATCATGCCATGAAGTTAAACAAAGCAATGCATATGCCTCTCTTAAGTTTGCAAACGCCTGACACGATGTTTGCCTTTCCTACAACGCTCAAAAATGTTAAACTTCCTTTTAATAATAATAACGATAAAAATAATAAAATGAATAATAATAATAATAATTAACAACAACAACAACATCAGTAAGTATATACATATGTACCATATATGTACCCAACAAGAGTAATTATTTATTTTTAAAAAAGCACTATACTAACACCCAACACAGGCTCAGCCTCATAATTACAATTATTCGTTGACACCCCCCCCCTAAAAAACAACAAAAACAAATCAGCATAATGTTTATACCGACCCCAATCTGGGAATGTTTCAATGGCTAAACTGTACGCCTCTTTACAGCCACAAGAGATGGCACAGAACTGGCCCAGAGAACACCACCTGGTTACCAAGGGTAACGTGGAGGTTTTAGTGCTAGACAAACATGTGAGTATACTTCGAGATATCTATAGTCATGTTCCTAACTATAGCCATGTTCCTAGATACTGTAATTAAATGGTATGTATGCCAATTTATTACGGGGACGATTGGATTACTTTTATTTGTATAATTTATTCTGTACATTAAATTAAAACATTGCAAAACATTAGTAAAATGTAAATATATTACAATTCTGACACGTATTTCCAAATTTCCCACAATATTAAAAGAAATTAATTAAATATGACCTTTGTAGTAAATCCGAAATAAAAAATAATGATATTTTTGCAGGATTTTCTAGATTTGTTGCACACATCTAAAGGACCACCGATAGATTTTCTGCGGTATGTACGATCTTAGTTTTGAATATTGTAAAGTAATTTTTTATACATCAAGTAAATTGCAGGCGAAATAGATATGTGATACGTAATAAAAATGTTTGTGAAAAATGTTTTGCCAAGATATACTTACACTGATCAAAACAATTATCTTTTCAGTGGTATAGAACTTTTCGACGAATTCCCATGCGAAATGTTTCTCGACAACAAAGATGCAATAGATTTTAAATATTACGGGTAAGTCAAACATCATAAATAGCAAACGTGCGCTAGGCTGTCACTTGTAGCATACATGTTGCAGTGTTTCAAATATAATTGCTGATATTAAGACTAATCTTTGTAAAAAAAATTCAATTAAATATAACTTATGTATAGCATATGATTGTCATGCCTTGTGGATCAGAATCGGCTTACGAATAACCGACGGAAAGCGGGCGTACGTTGCAAACAGTGTTTAACCTTAAAATGTGGGTCTTTTGCAGTCTTTAGTTTCAATACGAACCCACACCTGATAACGAACAGAGTTTTTAATGGGTTATTATTAACTCTAAAAACGCAAACAAGTTTTAAAAATAAACGGAATGTCAACATTGTCTTACATTTTTCGTGGTTTACCGTAATATTTGCTCTATAATGTTTGATGATATTACATATTTCTGTTGTTATTTTGCATTTTTCAGCAAAGAAAATATAATTGTCAAAGACAGCAATAGAACGCCATGGCTTTTCGTTGTAAAAACGGTAAGTTCATTCAGTGGATCGTACCCGTATTTCATAATTATAAAGCCCCTTTCTAAGACAATATTAGCATCTACGCACGAAATACTATGTTGTTAATGTGATAGATACATATCACAAGTTGAAATAAAAAAAACAATACACCTTTCTCAGACAATACTGTCATGATCTAATTTAACTCATGCATCAGGCTAACTACGTTAATGAAATAAATTCCAAAAAAAAGATCAGATTAAAGAACAATATGCTGTTCATGTTTATGATTATTGCAATGTAGAACATATTCCTGACGACGAATTACATTTCACAATCAGTGATCAATTGTTTTTAGAAACTCTACTTATGGAGATTAGGGGAAAGTCCATATCATATGGAACTTATAAAAGAACATGAACTATTGTAAGAAAAGAAACTTTTAGAAAAAAATAAGTCTACTGGAACAACATTTTTTGCAGCTAATTTTGAAGAACTACTAAGGTTAAAACAAGAACTTGAAGGCATATATGAACATAAAATAAAAGGTTATAATACGCGAGCAAAAACCAAATGGATTTTAGAAGGAGAAAAACCTACGAAATATTTTAGTAATCTAGAAACAAACAGTGCAACAACAAAAACTATTTATCAATTGAAAGATGATAATGGTAACGTTATTAAGGAGCAAAAAGAAATTTTAAGTAAGATTGCCGATTTTTATAAAGACCTATACCAGGAAAAAAATGACTGTAATGATACGGACTTTTTAAACTTTACTAATGACATAAATTGTCCAAAACCAAGTGAAAATGAATCTCAGCTTCTAGAAGGAAACATATCTTAATCAGAAGCTGCACTTGTTTTAAAAATTATGTCTAACAATGAAAGTTCAGGAAGTTCTGGCTTTACTGCGGAATTTTATCAAATGTTTTTTTTATAAAAATAGGTACTATTGTCGTACGATCCCTAAATGAATCATTTGTAGAAGACAACTTAGCCATAAATCAAACTGAGGGAATTATTACATGCATCCCTAAGGGTGATAAGTCAAGATTGTTCCTTAAAAATTGGCGACCAATAACACTCCTACATACAGTCTACAAGATAGGTTCAGGTGTCATCTCGAACAGACTGATACTTTTTATGAACAAACTTATTAAAAATGACCAAACGGGCTTTATAATAGGCCGCTATATCGGTGAAAATACAAGACTTTGTATGATATCATGCATATTACAGAAGAAAAAGATATGACTGGCCTGCTTCTGCTAATTCATTTTGAAAAGCTTTTGATTCATTATCATGGCCCATCGTGCAGAAAACACTTTCTTTTTTTAATTTTGGACCAGACATTATGCGCTGGTTTGAAATCCTATATAAAGATGCCAAATCGGCTATAATTCAGTGCGGTCATTTATCTGATTTTTTTCCCATTCAGCGTGGATGCCGTCAGAGCGACCCGCTATCTTGTTATATGTTTATTCTTTGTGCTGAATTATTGTCTCTAAATTATTAGAAACAATCAAAATATAAAAGGTATTACTTTAAATGACGTAGAACATAAATTATTGCAATTCGCAGACGACACAACCATTACTTTTTTTTATAGTGTTTAATCTAGAAGGGCAGAGGGGCATGGCGCTTGACTTGGAAAAAGTGCATTCTGTGCGCGGTGAAACTGTTAATAAGGGCATATCAGTTGGTTTGTTTTTCCTGAAGTAATAGTTCAAACCAGTTATGAAATTGTATATTACTGACTGATTTATTTTATCTGCTTAATGATTTTTTTTCAAGTCAAACAAGAACATGTATTAACAAATTTTAGTTTTCCAATAGTATTGCTTTTAATTATTTTTAAGTTATATTGTTGTTACATTATTTATTTCAGAAAATTTACCTATTCATTGTTCATAAGTATTTCCAATGTGCAAATTGGGCAATCGTACATGAAAAACTTATTAACAACTGTCAAACTAAAACTGTTTATGGGCATGTCAAAATCATGCTTCTTAAATTAAATGTTAACATACTTATAAGTTCTAACCGTACTATTATTTATATATATTTTTTACCTTTTATATTGAAGGATATATTTTCATTTTCACCTTCATTTGTTATATATTTTTGCTGTTGATGATGACATTGCTACGAATATTTTGATAAATGATGAAAACTTAAATCAAGATAGAAAATTTTGCAAACAAACATTGCAATTCGGATTGAAATGATGTATCCGAATATGTTTGTCCGAAATCATAGCTAGGTCTGCAATTCGTTTTTTTCAGGGACTTTTGCTTATGATTGGAAAAAATATTGCATAAACATGTTTTCTTTTCATAATTAATCATTAAAGACCACTGACTCTGCGTTTATATGCATTCTGTCATTTATTATTTCGTTTATCGTAAATTTGACTAAACAAAAACATTAGAAATTGCATATGAAACGAAGCTGCTAAAAGCAGGCAATTTACGTTCATTTTCAAATCAAATTCAGTATGTTTTATTGTATCTGGACACAAACTCGTAAGCTGATTGCCACTACAGCTGATCTTACCAGTTGGTGACAGATTAATATACCATAACATGACATCACAAAAGGCCCTCGTAAAGGGCAATATAAGATAAGAGGACACTAGGCGCTAATTGCCTTTGAAAAGGGCAGGGTGGCGGGTCAATAAAAGGGCGTGGCGCGGCGGCACCGCGCTGATTAGGTCTGGATAAAACACTAATTATTTTGGACGGTACAGAACAATCTCTTAATGAAACATTGAACACTTTAAGTAAATTTTCAGGTCTTTCAGGATTAAACATCAATTTTGACAAAACTAAAGTAGTATGGATAGGCAAAAACAAGTTTAGCTCAGACAGCATAAAAACAAAATGGAAACTCCAGTGGAATCAACAAAGTTTTCAAAGGCTTGGTATGTACTTTCATGTTGATTTGCAAACGAGTTTAGAACTAAATTACACTGATAAGCTAAACAAAATGGACAGCATATTAACAAAATGGAAAAAAAGATATTTAACCCCAAAAGGTAAAATTACAGTGATAAAAACTCTTAATTTCTTTGTTTAACCATTTGTTCATATCCCTTCCAAATCCGTCGCAAACTGTTATTAAACATTTAACCAGTGTATTTACTGACTATATCTGGAATGGACAGATTAGCATTAAATTTAACATTTTAACCAAAGAATATTGTGATGGATGTCTAAACATGATAAATGTAGAAGCTTTTATACAATCGGTGAAACTAACATGGCTAAAACGCATATACGAAACAAATGGAAAATGGCTGAGTATAGCCAACACATATATCGATTTTAACAAACTCATACATTGTGGAAAACATTATCCGGAAACGCTATCGGATAAACTTACAAATCCGTTCTGGAAGGATGTCTTATTTAGTTTTGTGCAATACCAGGAAAAATTACCCTTTAAAGCCCATGGCATATTACACTATCCACTTTTTTCACAACGAAAACATGCATAGAAAAACAAAGTATTTACTGCAATACGGCAGGTTTAAAGTTTAAGGGATGGGACCGAATAATCGAATATTCGAATATCGGATAATATTCGAATATAAAAAAACGAATACGAATAATCGATTTTCAAATTTATTTAAAGAACAAAATTTATTTAAAAAAAAAATCATGTTTCTTTTCCAGTTTGATTGCAAAGTTAACATGAATTCCAGTCGTATTTCCTGCCTAGCAGGTGGGGGCGGGGGTAGTGTAACGTTTTTACAACACATGCCAAACATATCCAATTAACGACAATTGATAATTGGCAGGGGGGCCACGTCTTTGCAAGGGCCGCGAATTAACGGTTTGTAGGAAGCGCGAATAAGACGCGTTGTATCTACAAATAACAAAACTGGGCCATGTTGTGATAACGGTTTCACAAGACAAGACAAGACAAGACAAGACAGTTTATTAAGATTTGTACATAGTACATCATCTAAACACATCATAATCTTACATGCATTTTGTCACGTTATATCATTTTAACATTTAATTATAATAATAAAATATTTGTAAACACGGATACACATAAACACATAAAATACAGAGATAGTTTTATGAATAACAGGAAAACAACGGTCATGATATTTCAATAAATTAACATCGAAATATAAACTTTTTTTTAACTAATGTTTTTAGTGTAAAGGAGGACAACTCTGTGTATATTACACAGTAGTGTTCAGGAAAGTATTTCTTATTTTTAACGCTTCTTTAATATACTTTGCTAACATTAAAAGTTCATTTTTATTATTACTTTTTAATAATTGGTGAAATTTGTGAACAGACGGTCTATTGGAGTAAAATTGTTATATATATTTTTTTCTAATATCTACCAAATTTAAGCATTTACAAATAAAATGAAATTCGTCTTCAATATCAATTTCGTTACAACAAAGACAATATCGTTCGTTTCTAGGAATATTTTGAGTGGCATATCGACCAATTTGAATTCTAAGCGGTAAAACTGATAATCTTAATTTAGCAATATATGATCTTAAAGATTTGGGAACAATATCTAAATAACATTCATAGCCATACACAGGTTTAAATAAACGATACATGTCTAACACAGGGCTATTATCTACTGTTCTATACCAATCCTGGGTATACATATCAATAATTCTACTTTTAAATTGGCATAAAAACACATTTACATCGACAGCATTGACATTATCAAATACATAAGAAAACCCGTAAATGTCAAAAAGTTTCTTAACATTTGAAACCCAATTGGTATGGCCATTCTGACTATCTTGAAGGGCCTGTAAGTATACCGTTTTTAATATAATGTTGTCAGTATTTGATAACTTAAACCAGTATTTTACAATTCTAATATAACGATTTATAAAAAGAGGATATCTACCTAAATCGCCATAAACCGCTGCATTGCACGTGTTTTGTTTAACGTTCAGTAATCTTTTGCAAAATTTTAGGTGGATTCGTTCTATTTCTTTAGACTTTGTGTTTCCCCACACTTCACATGCATAGTTTAACATTGATCCCACGAAAGCGTCAAACAACTGACAAATGGTTTCAGGTTTTAAATCAAATTCCTTACATTTGTTGAATAAAATATTCGCGGCTTTAAGTGCTTTACCAGATAGATATTCTTGGTTCAAATTAAAGTTGCTGGTATAATTAAAAACTGTTCCGAGATAATTGAAATCATTTACAACTTCTATTGGTTGTCCATCATACGTCCAATTTTCGGAAGGTAACAATCGACCACGTTTTCGAAATACCATGATTTTTGTCTTATTGATATTAACTTTAAGCCCCCAAGTTTTGCAATATTCAAGCAAGCGATCTAAATGGTTTTGAACTTCTTCAGGTGTTTTACCTACAATTGCCATATCATCGGCAAAAAGCAACAAAATCAATGTTATATCGTCAATATTCAAACCAGATGAATTGTTTTCTTGCAAAAACAGTTCTAAATCCTCTACAAACAATGAAAATAATAAAGGTGACAATACTTCCCCTTGACGTAGTCCAACTGCATAGCTAAAATATTCAGAAAAATTTGAGCAATGTTTAACACAAGATTTAACATTTTCGTACATATTTTTTATAATTCTCAGTAATTTACCTTCTATGCCACATTTATATAATTTCAACCATAGTGCATTTCTATAGATAGTATCAAAACATTTCATCATATCAACATATATAACATATAATCTTTTATTTTCATTAATATATTTTTGTACTAAAGACATTAATATAAATATTGCATCAACAGTGGACCGCCCTTTCCTAAAACCAAATTGTGCGTCCGAAATAATGTTAAAGTTATTACAGAATGTTTCGATGCGAGTATTAACAACTGTTGTAAAAAGCTTAGATAAGCAGCTAAGAAGTGTAATACCCCTATAGTTATTTACATCCGAAGCACTTCCTTTTTTATGTAGGAATTATAATACCCTCTGTCCACTTTTCTGGATAAAATCCTGAACTTAAAATAGAATTGAATAAGTCACAAATATGCGCAGAAATAATATCTTTACATTCTAATAAATATTCATTTAATACACAATCACTACCATAAGCTTTACCACGTTTCAATGATTTAATACCATTAATGATTTCGTGTACAGTAAACGGCCGATCAAGTTCCGGAAAACGCGTGTGCACAAGGCGTACATTGTTTTTTATTGTCCTTAAGTGACATTTATACAATTACTCTCTAAGTAAACCAATCAAAATGATTCCATTATCATGCAATCAATTTCTTGAACAGTTCCATAATTTTTTTAAATTTCTTTAACAAAATTAGCATGATCTGGTCTATCTTAATATACGTCACTTGTAAATTATTCTCCATTATATCAACACCGTATATTATACAAGAGTCTTGATTAATAAACAATGCCACCATCAAGTGCTTGGACGTACTTAACACGGTCATTAGACAAAACCCAGGCAACGTGTAATCTATGTAATGAGAAATGTGTGTACGGAACGATTCACTAATTAATTGACAATACATTTAACACTATCTTACATTATCTTTATATTTGCCTAGCACTCACGTAGTTATATCGCTCCTTTACTTCGGAAACAAGGAAAAACAACTACGTACACGTAGTAAACATATTTGGGATCGGTAAATATTCGGACAGAGTGCTGTATATAGTAGTATTTAAAAAACGAATGTTCGAATATATTCGAATACCTAAAACGAATATTCGAATATTGATTTCAGTATTCGGTCACATCCCTTCAAGTTTAAACTATGTGATTTGTTTGATAATAACGGTGAATTCTTAAAAAAGAATGAACTTAACGAAATATATAATCTTAAAATTGATTTTCTTTTATATACAGGTATAAAAAGAGTTGCAAAGTTTAAAAAATATAATGTTGACAAAATCGACATAGAATATTTAAACATACAACGACCTTTCATACCCCCTGCTTTCAAGACAATTCTCAAACCTGAAACTGGTGCTAAAAGAATGTATGATATCGTAAATAAAAATGATACAATCTTAGAAAAAAAAAGTTCATGCAAACTAAATGTAGAAATCAGTGAGGGTGAACGGAAAAATAGTTTTCTTATTCCGTTTACTGTTAATAAAGATGTAAAATTACAGTGGTCTCAATATAGATTTTTGCACCGAATAATCGGTCCAAACCATTGACTTTTCAATATGAAATTAACATATTCTTCTAAATGCATTTTTTTTTAAAGTAGTGATGAAACAATTGAACTTTTCTGGGAATGTCCGTCTTCAAAAACTATTATTGAGGAACTTTTTCCCAAGCGACTTTTCCCACTTTGTGAAATGAAAAACTTTCTTGTTGGGTATACTGATTCTAAAACCGACTCTGTCAACATTTCTTTCTTGTATACAAAATTATATTTGTATAAATGTAAAATGTCTTCTGTAGAGCCAAATATTGAAAATGCAAGAGCGTTTATGAAAAAACAATATGAAATCATAAAGAGTATTGCAATCTCTCATAAGAAAATCAACAGCTTTGAACTTGCATGGAAAGATACTTTAGCAAATATTCTGCTCTCAACACAGATTTTTTAGTTCAGGATACTGCCTTTTTTCCCCCTACCCTTAAACATACATACCTTATGTAGAAAAAATAAGAAAATGTACAACGAAAACAAGATTTTTTGACCTCTAATACAGACAATAGTAATTACATGTGAACCGTATAACCTTCGCTATACCATCATATTGCAATACACTTTCATATTCCCATGTTTAAGTCTTTGTTTTTCTTACATGTGCATTATTGTTATCTTCCTTACCGCACATTTTATCTGGACAACTGATTATTATGAATACACTCATTTTTTTGTGTCATTATAGTTACTCTTTCCTATTTCTTTGGTATAATTTCTTCTATTCTTACCTACTATTACTCTACCATATTACAAATGTCGCTAAATGTTACTATTACTTAGTTATATTATGGATGTAGATGTTGATATGTGCATATTATGTGATCGTTGTGAACATTAATGGAAATAAAAATTTAAGCGATAAAAAAAAATCTACGCACGAATTCACATGTTGTTAATATGATATATACAGATAACAGATTGAAAAAAACAACAAAACAATACACCTTTCTCAGACAATATTAACATCTACGCGCGAAGTAATATGTTGTTAATATGATAGATACAGATAACACGTTAAAATAAAAAAAAAACACCAACATACACTGTTTCGTTAAATTTAGAAACTACGGAACAGTATCAATTACCCCAAATCGTTAGAACATGTGTTCTACCTAATGTCTTATTCAATTACAAAATCACCAAATTCGTTCGATTTCCGTCATGTGACATATTAATTCAATAAAAATCAATTCAAATGCGAGCCTCGCCTTTTTCCGACTCGTCTGATATCACATGGTACCAAAAGTCCCCAACCCTATCGTCACCATAGTTCTAGTCTGATATCACATGGTACCAAAAGTCCCCAACCCTATCGTCACCATAGTTCTAGTCTGATATCACATGGTACCAAAAGTCCCCAACCCTATCGTCACCATAGTTCTAGTCTGATATGACATGGTACCAAAAGTCCCCAACCCTATCGTCACCATAGTTCTAGTCTGATATGACATGGTACCAAAAGTCCCCAACCCTATCGTCACCATAGTTCTAGTCTGATATGACATGGTACCAAAAGTCCCCAACCCTATCGTCACCATAGTTCTAGTCTGATATCACATGGTACCAAAAGTCCCCAACCCTATCGTCACCATAGTTCTAGTCTGATATCACATGGTACCAAAAGTCCCCAACCCTATCGTCACCATAGTTCTAGTCTGATATCACATGGTACCAAAAGTCCCCAACCCTATCGTCACCATAGTTCTAGTCTGATATGACATGGCACCAAAAGTCCCCAACCCTATCGTCACCATAGTTCTAGTCTGATATCACATGGTACCAAAAGTCCCCAACCCTATCGTCACCATAGTTCTAGTCTGATATCACATGGTACCAAAAGTCCCCAACCCTATCGTCACCATAGTTCTAGTCTGATATGACATGGTACCAAAAGTCCCCAACCCTATCGTCACCATAGTTCTAGTCTGATATGACATGGTACCAAAAGTCCCCAACCCTATCGTCACCATAGTTCTAGTCTGATATCACATGGTACCAAAAGTCCCCAACCCTATCGTCACCATAGTTCTAGTCTGATATCACATGGTACCAAAAGTCCCCAACCCTATCGTCACCATAGTTCTAGTCTGATATCACATGGTACCAAAAGTCCCCAACCCTATCGTCACCATAGTTCTAGTCTGATATCACATGGTACCAAAAGTCCCCAACCCTATCGTCACCATAGTTCTAGTCTGATATCACATGGTACCAAAAGTCCCCAACCCTATCGTCACCATAGTTCTAGTCTGATATGACATGGTACCAAAAGTCCCCAACCCTATCGTCACCATAGTTCTAGTCTGATATGACATGGTACCAAAAGTCCCCAACCCTATCGTCACCATAGTTCTAGTCTGATATGACATGGTACCAAAAGTCCCCAACCCTATCGTCACCATAGTTCTAGTCTGATATGACATGGTACCAAAAGTCCCCAACCCTATCGTCACCATAGTTCTAGTCTGATATCACATGGTACCAAAAGTCCCCAACCCTATCGTCACCATAGTTCTAGTCTGATATCACATGGTACCAAAAGTCCCCAACCCTATCGTCACCATAGTTCTAGTCTGATATCACATGGTACCAAAAGTCCCCAACCCTATCGTCACCATAGTTCTAGTCTGATATCACATGGTACCAAAAGTCCCCAACCCTATCGTCACCATAGTTCTAGTCTGATATGACATGGTACCAAAAGTCCCCAACCCTATCGTCACCATAGTTCTAGTCTGATATCACATGGTACCAAAAGTCCCCAACCCTATCGTCACCATAGTTCTAGTCTGATATCACATGGTACCAAAAGTCCCCAACCCTATCGTCACCATAGTTCTAGTCTGATATGACATGGTACCAAAAGTCCCCAACCCTATCGTCACCATAGTTCTAGTCTGATATGACATGGTACCAAAAGTCCCCAACCCTATCGTCACCATAGTTCTAGTCTGATATGACATGGTACCAAAAGTCCCCAACCCTATCGTCACCATAGTTCTAGTCTGATATCACATGGTACCAAAAGTCCCCAACCCTATCGTCACCATAGTTCTAGTCTGATATCACATGGTACCAAAAGTCCCCAACCCTATCGTCACCATAGTTCTAGTCTGATATCACATGGTACCAAAAGTCCCCAACCCTATCGTCACCATAGTTCTAGTCTGATATCACATGGTACCAAAAGTCCCCAACCCTATCGTCACCATAGTTCTAGTCTGATATCACATGGTACCAAAAGTCCCCAACCCTATCGTCACCATAGTTCTAGTCTGATATCACATGGTACCAAAAGTCCCCAACCCTATCGTCACCATAGTTCTAGTCTGATATCACATGGTACCAAAAGTCCCCAACCCTATCGTCACCATAGTTCTAGTCTGATATCACATGGTACCAAAAGTCCCCAACCCTATCGTCACCATAGTTCTAGTCTGATATCACATGGTACCAAAAGTCCCCAACCCTATCGTCACCATAGTTCTAGTCTGATATCACATGGTACCAAAAGTCCCCAACCCTATCGTCACCATAGTTCTAGTCTGATATCACATGGTACCAAAAGTCCCCAACCCTATCGTCACCATAGTTCTAGTCTGATATCACATGGTACCAAAAGTCCCCAACCCTATCGTCACCATAGTTCTAGTCTGATATCACATGGTACCAAAAGTCCCCAACCCTATCGTCACCATATTTCTATATCGTCACCATATTTCTATATCGTCACCATAGTTCTATATCGTCACCATATTTCTATATCGTCACCATAGTTCTATATCGTCACCATAGTTCTATATCGTCACCATATTTCTATATCGTCACCATAGTTCTATATCGTCACCATAGTTCTATATCGTCACCATAGTTCTATATCGTCACCATAGTTCTATATCGTCACCATAGTTCTATATCGTCACCATAGTTCTATATCGTCACCATATTTCTATAACTCAAATATCTGCAATGCAAAATATAAGCACTTATAGAGTTTTTTAACTAAGGTGACGATATATTTTCTCTATAAATACGCAATATTCTCCCTATATATACGCATTCTCGTATAAAATTGAACGTCTGCGAGGCACGTATACGATAACGTATCATGCACGTATATCAGCTTTATTTTATCTCAAGACGCATGCACTGTAAAGTTTTATTTTTCGCATTCTCGTATATTCAATGGAAGTCTGCACATACAGGGTCGTGTGAAGGTCGTCCGCATGCAGACGGTCATTGATGTGCAGCACGAGGACAAGTTCTCTGCGCAGTCAACGGAGGAGCTGGGATGCGCGCGGCCCTTCAGTCACGCCAGTGGTACAGACCTATTGACATTTTTTTTACGTGTCAACGCTATGGTTTTGAATATCTGCAAGTCAATGGATTTGAACATTGTTTATTCGCACGCAATGTATAAATCCTAAGGCCATACAGTTTATCATCCGTTTTGGAAACAAACATTCACTAATTTGTATCAGACATACGCAATACGTTTATGCCTCTTATAAACTTAAAAATGCAGTTCATGTTTTTGCGTTGGAGATAATTGTGTTGTTAAATTAAGCTGCTTTTCTTTGGCTTGTCTCATTGTATTAATATATTTTCTTTTACACTAAAGCGCATTTGAAATGTTAATGTGCACGCTCATATTATTATTACATCACTATTGAAAAGCACATACTAGTGGATGTTGACATTCTATGAAATTTAATATCTACCTACAAAACTTTATAATTTGACATCTAGCTTTGTAATATCATACATCATGAACCTTCAATAAAAGTTGAACGTATACTATTTGCAATATATGCACACACAAAATAAAAGCCAAATGAAAGTTAACGATAAACATCGCTTTCTTTCGTCTTAAGTGTTATTTTTGACTGAATGTACGAGTACATAACTTATCTATATTATCTGTCTAATATTTTAGGTTTGTTAATTATGGTAATCTATTTCAGCAATGTTAGGAACCCTAGCCAAACAGCGGAAAATGAAAGCTCTACTGGGAACAGTTTCGTTTCCAGAGGTATCTATATGATATTTTGTTTGGAAGTTGAACTATGAAACATAACATTGTAATCAAATTAAAAATAAAACTGGTACATATGTTAACTAATATTTTGTCCAAAGAGGCCATACGACTACAAAAGTCATCGGTCTTTAAACAGACTGAACTCCATTTGGGCATAAAAATGTTGTTTATTGTAGTTATCCTTAAACGGTAAAAACATGCGTAAAACCATCACTATTTGTATAGAACACGATATACTGTTACAAACTGTATATGACATTGAAAAATAGAATTTGAGTTAGCTCGCACTTTCCTTGAACCCGGTATTCCCGATTTAAAAATACCGCGTTTTTCTCCAATACACGCACCTGATTCAAGTGTGCGCATGAGCGACTCGACACAACTAAACTGTCACGTGATTATCCTAAATATAAACGACGCTATTTTTAAATACTAGATGGGTTATTGAAGATGCTGTAGATTTTAGAACGATAAATAGGAGGAAAACTATATAAAATCATTGTTTTTCAGGTAAATAAAAACATACATGTCTAATTTTTTAACGTGTTCTATAGGATTATGTAAGAAAATCGTGTACAGTATTTGTGACAATTTTATTTCGTTTTTACGATTGTATAATCTGGAGTTCAGTCCCTTTAACATATTCTTAATCGTAATTATGAGCCAATGAAGCTATGTAACTGCGGTTTTCACTGGTTTAAGATTTTGCGTAGCCATGAGGCCGATAAGTAGAATTATTAAATATAATAAAAATAATACACATTCGTAAATAACGAATTTATTAAGTTGTATTAGTTGTATATTTGAAACCAAAGGTTTTGAAAAATTTGATGGGTGATGATAGATGAGACATATTTGTCTGTCTGTCTGATAGGAAGATGCCATCGATGATGAGGTACCATAAAATGTGAAATGAGCATTTGCAAATAGAACATGCACACTAATGAAAAATAATTGTTTAAGTGCTTTTTTAAAAGTGTCCGTTAGCTTATTGATTGAATGACAGTTCTAAGAAGTCTGTTATTTATATCTATCATAAAAAATAGTTAATTTTTTTTTCGCATAATATCCATAACGCCAAAAATGCCAGGTTGGACAGTGTTTCACATATAATCCTAAAATTACATTATGGGGGTCATTGTTAACTTCATCAGGTATTGTGGATTTATCACCACATAGGAATACCAACATATTTTCGTTACATTTATAAAAACGTTATTTATTTTACATATAATAATACACATTATTATTACATCGTTCAGAATCTTGTGTCTATCGCAGGACTGACGTTATGATAAAAATAAGTCAATATTTACTCCTTGCATATTAAAACAAATACCAAATGTATTGTACTGTACAGTTGTACTGTATGTTGTCAACCATGCTCTGTCAGTATCTTTGCCGAAGTTAGGTTCCCTGTTTGCTATCATAGTGTATTATAATCAGATTTCGGTCTATTAGTACAATCAGTTATACACTGACCTTTCTAGAAGTTTGCAGCTTTACATCGTATTTTATCGAAATTGATGTCACCACATTTTGTCTTTTCGATTGGATGCGGTTTCGCAATAGTCACTATCGGTTAATGTAATCATCGCATTATATTTAATATTCTAACATGACACGCGCAAAATTTCCGTTGTTAAATTGCAAATAACCAACTCGAAAAGTAGTTCCGACACTGTAAAATATGGTTCGCAATGTAATTGCAGAATATGTTGTCACGTCATGTTAAAAATCGAAATAGTGTTCACTTTATCATTGTTTATCTGTAAAAAATAAATAATGAATTTCCATTCTGATGGGCGTATATTAAACCACTCGGGCTAACGCGGTCGTGGTTTAATTCTTGCACATCAGAACTCAAAATCTTTGTTTATTTAATTTTTACAGATAAACAACTCAAAATCGAAAATTATTTCTTAATTTTATATAAAGGAAAATAAACTGAAAATGTATGTGTACATAGCATGGCACAAAACGCATTCACAAAACGCATCGTATTATAATAAATATTATATATAACTGCAATTAACTACAATTGTATAGAATGACGTCAAGCGATCCAAATTAACTCGATCTCAGACCGAATACAGCTGGTCTGAGCAGTTGCGAGTACGCAGTGCAGGGGCCAGAAATCAGCCCTTTGAGAACCCTGTAAGCCCGTGTTATGCCCCCCCCCAACCGTTATTCCCTGCGTGACTGCATAACATTTTTGTCCCCTTTGCTGGTTGATCTTGGCATGCAATATTTTTGTCTGTTTTGGTGTTCTTAGCATGCATGACAGCTGTTTTACGACATGCATTTTTATATTGTTTATGACATAATTAATATCCAGAGATTTGCGTTATTATTATCTAACATTACTCATTCACTATATGTTTGGGAATTTTTTTAAAATAAATGCATGCTTTGTATACAAAACCGTTGTAAATGGTAACACTTGGTAAATGTTGTTTTTATGACTTTCCTATGATTTTGTGTCATGTAAAATAACGAAGTTTGATAACTTCATGCCCATTGTGTTTTGCCTTCATTGCATGGACACTGGAAGCATGCAATGTTACGTTTTAATTGCACGTGCACGTGTTGTGATTTGAAGGTTTCACCGATTAAAATGTGAACATGTTTTGTGTTATTGAATTAATGGATATTGCTACACATGTTTGTTAAAAATAATTTTGTGTATGTTAAATTATTTTTTTAAACTCTTATAAGGTTTTATGTTCTTTGAATATTTTGTTCGTACAAATTGCAATTATATCTGATTATGTTGAAAAACAAAATGTTGCACACACAAACGCACGCACGCACGCACGCACGGACGCACACACACACACCACACACACACACACGCACGCACGCACGCACGCACGCACGCACACACACACACACACACACACACACACACACACACACACACACACCTATATATATGTTTTTATGATAAACATTTGCGTGAAGTTTTAAAAAAGTAGTATACATGCCCATTGTTATACTGTTTTCGATTACTAAACTGCCTTCTTTTCCAGAATACAAACGGTATACTTACAGAAATTATTTTGTGTCCACATATTGCAGACTTCCGTCTTCTGACGTCATTGCATTTGGTTTATTAGTTTAATAAATGTATCTTTTATCAATGTATTTCCCACTATATTACATAACCACCCATAAAAATCATAAACATTTGATACACGCATCAGCGCTTACATATTGTTACGATTTCAGTCCACGTGTGGTAACATGTGTGAATTGTTGTAACAATATACCGGCTTTATATTGAATATAAAAAAGCACCAATTAAGGACATGCTATTCGATATCCCTTTCAGTTGTTGAGGTTCCATCGGCCCTCTATTATAAATGTCCCAACCTCCACCGAGAATTCTGCGCAATCAACCCCACGATTGGGCGCGCCAAAGGAGCCTGAAAGCAATTCAGGTTAGAATAAATGTTGTACATGTTTGTTACAAGTCTTCGTATGGTAAAAGTGTGTAGAAGTTCGAAGGTGATAAAACTAATACATTTCCCGGCAATTGACAACCACTATTTTGGAAATACCAGATTTATGGTTACCATATTTTTCTGCGCTAATTGCTTTCTATCTGAATTAAACAGTTTTATAATGTAGTGTTTTAACAGGCAACAACAGTGTTTCTGGTATTTCAGAAGCGGAAAACACATTTGTCTTCAGGAATACAGCGTCAGGAAAGCTTGCAAAGATCAAAGAAGACTCGGAACACAGCGAGACCAGTGATAATACTCACGCAAGAGTAAGTAGCATATTTGTGGCGCTTCGTGAGAAAACCGGTCTTAATGCATGTGCGTAAAGTGTCGTCCCGGATTAGCCTGTGCAGTCCGCACATGCTAATCCTGGACGGCACTTTTCGCTTTTATGGTATTTTCTGTTTCAAGGAAGTCTCTTCTAAACATAAATCCTCTGTCGGCGGAAAGCGCCGTCCTGGATTAGCCTGTGCGGACTGCACAGGCCAAACCCGGACGACACTTTACGCACATGCATTAAGACAGGTTTTCCCACGACGCCCCTCATTTCAGTCAACACATTAAAGGGACTTGTTCACAGATTTTTCGCATTTTCGAAAAATGTTATCCAATATCTTTACTACAAGGACTACTTCATGTGAAATAATATACAACAAATATTATATAAAGAAACAAAGATAAATTTAAACATGTAAGTGAAACACGTGTTTTCCAAAATACCGATGAAAAGCGTTACACACTTTTTATAATTTTATCCTTTCCGATTGATGATTATCCATAAACGAAACGATATTTCCAATATACTTAATAATTTATTAGTCATGAGTGTTTATTTCGCTTGTTTGTATATAATGTATAATTTCCTTTTGGAATCTATGACCGAATATTTCAATATTGTTTATTTGGCAATCTGTTAACAGGTCCGTTTTTATGTTGGCGTAGTTTAACTAAATCGGTTATTATACTGCACATGATGTGCCATTGGTAGCTTTCGGCTTGAACATTTCAGCATACTAAGTTGTGCTCACAATACTATGCACATGTATCATAATTTGAAAATGATGCTAACATACGCTAATAATATTTAAACAAACAAGTTATAAATCAACATTTAAGATTCTTTTAATTAAAACAATATAACTCGAAAATAAATCAACTAATTTATCACTTTACAGAAGAAGTCGGCAAAGCTCGTGATAACATCGCCGAAGTTAAAACCAAGTTCATCACAACAGGGGAAAGCACCGGATAATGAACATAGACCTTCGTTTTCGTTTCTTCCTCCCATTACTGGAAGCAGACGAAATAGTGAAATTGTTCCACATGGCACTTACTTGACAAGGTTGTACAAGAAGACCATTTAACATTGGCTTTGGCAAAGTTTATTCAACATCTGAAGTATTCACTTATCAAAAAGCATTCTTCAATAATCATTAATCTAATAGGGGATTAAATAGGAAATGTAACACTTGTGACAGGGGTGTTTTTCTTTCTAATATTTGACAATATTTTGATGTACATCAGGGCAAAAAAGTGAGTCCTATGGTTTTGGTAAAGTTTATTTCACTTATCAAAAAGGGATACTTAAATTATAATTTAACATAATACTGAAATAACAATTAAACAGCACTCTTGTACCTGAGATCATTTCTTTTTATTTTCTTTGAATTTACTGGTATTTTGACGTTCTTCAGGGAGCAAACCGAGTTTGACCCGGTCTACAAAAGGAATTCAAAGAAAGAAGCTGTTCAACGCGAAACATATTTACAATTAGATGTTCTCAAGTCAGGGGATATATTTGTAAGTGTTTTGTGAGCACATATGACGCTTTTTTTGGCCTAGCGTGCTATTCAGACATTATCTTAAAAGCGTGTGCAACTGTGTGACATTTATTTCAATTGTAAGAGTGTCGTATTTTCTCACTTAACTTGTTGCAAAAAATTTGCATTTAAAATAGTATTCTTCCTCCTAGACGTAAAAATTAAAACTAAGTAAATCTGTTTCATTGATTGCAATTTCGGTATTATATCGGTGTGCATATTCATATTAAATCGTATATATGCGGTCGTATGGTTTAATTATTATTCAATCAAACTGTTTTAAAATAAGATTGGACGGTCATTTCATCGGGCAAAGGTAAAACATTTAATGTAATTTTTTTTATGTTCATAGTTCAGGAAACCTCCCTTGTATTAATTAGACTGCTAGCATTTTTTTATCTAATATAAATTACATACTTTTATTTGATCGAATTTAAAACTATTTAAACAAAAAACAAACAAGCAAACAACTTATTCATAATTTGATACTAATATTAACATGCTCTCAAACTCACCCATCACGTAGTCTTGTTTCCCAACACTTCAAAAGACAACTAAAGATTATTAATATACTAATTCACTGCACACAATAAATAAATACTATGTATTTTTCACTTTTCTTGTACCATTACGAACTCTAACAACATTTACTAACGTCCCTACATGTAAAGGGCCTACGAAGTGTGTCGGAGCTATTTCGCCATATGTTTCCAATCCGGGATATGGACGGAGTAAGTGTGTCCTATAATCGTTAAATATATACGTTTCCACGTCGTAGTTGTGGCAGATTTGTATGATATTAAATAGTTGCATATACACGCCATTTGATTTCAATCTTTCAATTCATAAACTTACTCGATACTCTATTTTGTTTCACTTGTATCATGTTACTATTTTATTGACATCGTTATGAACAACGTTTGAAATATATTTGGATTCACTTTCCTATGGAGCTATTGAACACGTTTACACGGTTAGGAGACTCCCCGGACCACGTCATTTCGAGGTGTTAAGAAAATGTCCGGTGACTTCCGAGGTGGTCCGGTGGTGCAAAAATAGTGTATGACACAATTTTGTATTATTTTCTTGTGATAAAGACGCTTTTTAAGCAATCGGCAAATATCATTACCAGTAGGAATGATAAAAAAAAAACACTCGGTTTCGTGCACATCAGCTAACTACACAACTACCGAACCACCTCAGCACCACCGGACCACCTCAATTTAAATTAATTCTTACAAAACTAAACAAAATTACAAATGATTGCAAAACATGTTATGCGTATGTGAAGACATTTATATTTGTGATCATTGTCAGTCATCAAACATTTCATAATGGGTTGTAGTAAGAACTCATCCAGGTAAGCATGTCAGTATATAGAGTATCATAAACATATTCTTTCAATGATTTCAACTTATAAAAATCCTATAGCCTTTATTTTTGTACATTATTTTTTATTATTCCTTCTGGTAATGACATTGGCCGATTTCTTAAAAAGCACCCTTAACATAAGAAAGCAATACAAAATTGGAAAGTCATACTTACTGTTTACAATATTTCTTCACCACCTGACAACCTCGGAAGTCAAAACCGGACATTTTCTTAACACCTCAAAATGAGGTGCACCGGTGAGTCTCCTAACCGTAGTTTAATGCCCGGGCAAATTGACGTGGCACTGTTGCAAGTATTGTGCATTATAATGTTCATTCTATCCCTAACGTGGTTACTAAGTAAACAAGCATGCATTATTTATTACAATGACAAAGGTGCTTATATTTTGGTTAGTACTTCTAAACATATTCGACATATGAATTTGTTCTTTATACGTTTAGTATAAGCTTTTATTTATCATGTATATTTTATAAAATAATAACCCACTCATTCGATATATTTTACATTTGACTATATAGTTGTAAATGGCGATGATCGATATTTTTAGTTTGCAATACTATTGTGTTGTCTGTTTATGCTATAGACATTGTTGTACGTAATATTCAACTTGTAAAGGACTTCATAGTTCACTATTATCGTATCCATTTTCTAGATTCATAAAATACTTATTAGTGAGTTGTACATTGCATAATATACACTAAACAAAAGTAATAATGCGCCAAATGAAAAATGTTGCATTTTCTTTATTAATAAGAATTTCAGCTGCGCCATGGTAAACACAAAATTCTTTCATTTCTAATATTTTGGTAAAAACACATGCATGCATAACTCAAATAACCATAGCTGACATTTCAAGCTGAAATTCCTATAAATAAATAATATACAACTATTTCCATTTATTTCAATTTGGAGCGTTATAACTTTTGTTGATACAAGTGCATTTTTTTGTGGTGACTTTTTATGTTAAATTTGCCACCTACAACCTAAAAATATACATGTACTACATTTAACGTATAATGATGTCTATTAATGAGTTAAATACGAGTTGCAATACATACTATTTTCTGCTTTGTATTATAATAAATGGAGTATTTAACAATGGTGTAAATGTAACATAAAGGGTTTTAACCAAATTTTTCGAAGAACAATTTCAGTTATTAGATTGGGGTATGTCGTTGGGCGGGCGTGCGGGCAGGGTGGCGGCGTCAACGTTTCGTTTCCGCTCTCTAACTCGAGAACGGATCGAGATATTTTAATGAAACTTCACACATAGATACCTTATATCGAGAAATCGCTTGGGATTGCATATGGGTGGGTGGGGTCAAGGTCAAGATCACCGTTCCTAAAAATAGAAAAACGGTTTCCGCTCAATAACTTGAGAACGCATCGATATATTGAAATGAAACTTCATAATATACCTTATATCGATAACTTGCTTGGGATTGCATATGGAATCGGTGGTTCAAGGTGAAAGTCACCGTTACTAAAAAAAGAAAAACGGTTTCTGCTCAATAACTTGAGAACGCATCGAGATATTTTAATTAAACTTCGTACATATATACCTTATATTAAAGTCTTGCTTGAGATTGCATATGTGGTGGGTGTGCTTAAAAGGTCACGGTGACAGTTACTAGTACTAAAAGAGAAAACGGTTTCCGCTTAATAACTTGAGAACGCATCAAGATATTTTAATGAAACTTCAAACATATATATTTTATATTGATACCTCTCTTGGGATTGCAAATGTGGTGGGTGTGGTCAAGGTAAAGGTGACAGTAACTAAAAATAGAAAATGGTTTCCGCTTAATAACTTGAGAACGCATCAAGATATTTTAATGAAACTTCATACATAGATACCTTATACTGAGACCTCTCTTGGTAGGTGGAATCAAAGTCAAGGTCACCGTTACTAAAATTAGAAAAACGGTTTTCGCTCAATAACTTGACAGTGCATCGAGATATTTTAATGAAACTTAATACATAGATACCTTATATAGAGACCTCGCTTGGGATTGCATATAGGGTGGGTGGGGTAAAGGTCTCCATTACTACAAATAGAAAAATGGTTTCTGCTCAATAACTTTAGAATGCATCAAGATATTTGAATTAAACTTCATACATAGATACCTTGTATCTAGACCCCGCTTGGGATTGCATATGGGGTTGGTGAGATCAAGGTCAAGGTCAATGTTATTAAAAATACAAAACGGTTTCTGCTCAATAATTTGAGAACGCATTGCGATATTTTAATGAAACTTGATACATAGATCCTTAAAACGAGACCTCGATTAGGAATGCATATGGCACCCAGAACTTTAATTGTATGCATTTCGTTCGAAAAATTTGGTTTTCGTGGAATTTTCACGTTTCTTGTCTTAATATTGTTTTCGATCGGTGTGCAACATATTATTATTTAAGTGTCTAACACTTGTTCTGCATCATGTAAGCATTATGTGAACATAGTTGTCTGTTGCTCCACACAAGTGAATCCTCATGTATATCATGTTGTAAACCAGGCTTTAAGATGGATATGTTGTGATTCCAACACATATCAAAGTGTCCTGTCTGTTCATAATCATTGTGTTAAGACATTGTTGGGAAACACTAAAGTGTCTGTTATATCTCTTGCTTGAAATCTTTCTAACCTAAAGTTGTACTATATATATACATATCTATCTATAAAACTAAATCAGTGTACTTCGAGTTGCGCTTAGACATTTGTTAAATGAGTATAACTTATGTTATATGCATTTCGTTCGAAAAATTTGGTTTTCGTGGAATTTCCACGTTTCTTGTCTTAATATTGTTTTCGATCGGTGTGCAACATATTATTATTTAAGTGTCTAACACTTGTTCTGCATCATGTAAGCATTATGTGAACATAGTTGTCTGTTGCTCCACACAAGTGAATCCTCATGTATATCATGTTGTAAACCAGGCTTTAAGATGGATATGTTGTGATTCCAACACATATCAAAGTGTCCTGTCTGTTCATAATCATTGTGTTAAGACATTGTTGGGAAACACTAAAGTGTCTGTTATATCTCTTGCTTGAAATCTTTCTAACCTAAAGTTGTACTATATATATACATATCTATCTATAAAACTAAATCAGTGTACTTCGAGTTGCGCTTAGACATTTGTTAAATGAGTATAACTTATGTTATGCATGCCGTTCTATTATGCACAGAGACATTAAGTTATCCACAAACCACTGTATTTGATATATTATTGAATGGGAATGCTAGCTTAGATACATATATATTCTGCTTTATTTACAGCCGTCCAGATATTGCTTTGAGAAATAGATTTACTCTGTCAAATATTTTCAGTGTGTTTTTAATTCAATATGGACATTTTTTATGGATAAGCCTTCCATACATTTATTGAGCATTGATATTAAATATGTCAAACATGTTCAATGTATTTCTGTATTAATATGGACTATTTTTGTGTGGATTAGCACTATATTATTTGTTTTAGGGTCTTGAACACTTGGAACCACAGGCCTTGGCATCGGAGGCGCCAGGCGTCACTCTTGTATGTCTTATTAAAACGCTTGTCATTTTATTTGGTGCATTTTGGATTTAATTGATTTGTGCATTGAACATTGGGAAAAATAAACATTCACTTAAGCATTCAAAAGCATATCATCCGCCTAAATGAACATGACAATAACTATGCATTCAGTATATACATATGAATGTCATGATAAATACGTTATAAAATATTTAAATACAAATAATTGATTCAATTTTGTCCTCATATAATATTATGTACAAATGACTCTTGATAGTGTCTTATCACATTTAAGGAAATTAATAATACTATAGTTGTGTGTTTGTAAATCTGGGTTAATACATGAATCAAAATATTTGTATTATATTAAATGTATTTATTCGTCTATTTAAATATATACATTATCATTTCAGATAAGCGATGGAGCGGAGATAATCAAAATCAGCAAACGATTTTTCTTACAGCATGCCAAAAACAACACAATGCTCAAAGTCGAAACGATGGTATGTTTTATTGCATGCGAGTAAAGTATGCATGTAAACTTGGAATAATCGAAATGAAAATCAGAGTTCATTCATAAACCCATGCCAAAATAATTCTTTCATTGAACACATACATTTTTCTCGAACATGGCATGCATATAAGATACTTGTATTACGTGTGACAACTGCTCATATGCGGATTTTGAGGTAGGAGGAAGCGGCGTACGCCAACATGTTACTTTCTAAATCTCACATTAACTTAAACATGTGCATTTTTTTTTATCAAAGACGTGTTCTTCAATCAATGTTTTGCCATTATCAAACCATTTATGTTGTATGTTCGTTAAAATGTTTCTTTCTGACGATATTGGATAGTTTTAGATGTATATCTTAGATGTAAGAGAGACAAACTGCAGTTTATTGGCAGTTACTGACTACGTATTTCCGCCCCTCTAACTAAAAACCCTGCCGCCGCGCCTGCTGCTTGAAAAAAAAAACAAAAAAAACTGCAACTATGTTTACTATTTTAGCAACGCGAATACATGAGCGCCGAAGAGGCAAGAGAGGTCATGTACAACAAAGAAACTTGGCAAAAGTACAAGACAGTGCTATTGAGACGAACTATAGGCAACCTTTCACGAAACCAGATTGACAAAGTACACTGACGTCGTTTGTAGTTCACATCGTATTCGTGTTGGTTTCAATTAGGACACATTTAAATATAATAATTGTTATGTTACTATACTATTGTTATGGAAACTTCCCGATATGTGAAGTAATATTAACTAAACTGTGCTATTTTGTAATAATTCTTTTCTGTTATATATTTTTTATTGTATTGTGAATCATTTATGACCGACCAGTATTAGCAAATGAACATGAGAGGTTTATGAGCCATGTCCAAATCACACAGTTCTGCCATTGTTCTTGTATATATTTATATTCTTTAGTTACTTTCTTTTTGCTATATCGCCGTATTAATTTTTTTTTTTAAACTGTTGTTTTTCTGTTTACATAATCATTTCAGTGCAATATAAACCAATCAATAGCGGTATGGTTATTAAAATGTATAATCAAATAGATTTGATCAACGAATAACAATGTACTGTGTACTCATGCGTAATGCTTATATGTACATGTAGTTTCTATATACTATTATTATATTATGTATTATGCATGTATAAGTAATATCACTGTGACATAGTGGTGCTAAAAAGAAAAACGTACCATATGCATTTGTTTTAAATAACACCTGTGTAACACGATTCCAGTGCTTTGTTTTATCGTATGTTCGTATTGAACTATTTAGTACTTCACATTTTGTATTCAGAATAACATCCTTGCTATAAATTTTAAAATAATTAATATGTTGCTTTCAAGCTGAATGCTATTTACAAACGATGATTTACTCAGTATTTCATAGAATGTTCGGGTTATTTATTTATTAGTCGTAACGTGATGCATATATGGCATTAACATTGTGAATAATGGATGTTTTACAATGCGCGCAACACTGTTTTCTACATTGTAAAGAAATAAACAATGTATATACACATTAATGTACTCCAATTTTGGATTGCAAGTACATAATTTAGTTGTCATTCGAGCAATACTTAACAAAAGTGGATGCTCGGCAGTCGTTATACGTAATAATTTAGCTAATCACATTTTATGTGGTGAAATGAAATCTTCATCTTGCAGTTAAATCGATGCTAAACGCATAAGCGTGTCTGTAAAGTCTCCATTGGCTTTGTTTCTCTCTTAAGAGATATCGATTTATTTCCCCCCATCCTCAAGTTTCCACAATTTAGTAAATAAAACAACAACCCCGACATCATTTTAACGATACAGAAACTACTGAGAAACAAAATGGAATTGCGCCGCGATGCATGTGACATTGTCGGCGAATTTCTATCAAATTAATAAATAATATAAGCTAGACTGACCACTCAAGTTCTCAATTTGAACTTAGCGTAAATCTTAAATATTCCCAAATGAAATCGAACGTGATATATGGCAACAATTGTATCATATTTTAAGTTAAGTATGTTGATACTTCAAGGTAATGGCCTAACAGTATGGAGGCTATCTTGTGCCAAAAATGTAATGATGTACAAACATAGAAATATAAGCGGAATTTTCAGATGTATAAAATCCATTCTCTAAAATAAGAAAGTAAATCATCTAAATTCTATTTTCAAACAAGAAAAGTACATTATTGTGAAAACAAATCGAATTCTTGATTATCAACTAGATATCTACATAAAAATTAATAAGACAGCAGTCCTTTACATTTGGAAACATTAAAATCAGTATACAGTTCTTTATTTTGACCACTCGCATTATTACCCTGCACTTCTATTTCTTCTCAACGTACTTATGAAAATGTAAAATAACGATTAAGTTTTGGCATCTGACCAACTTACTTTCACACTTCACCGATTGCGATTCGGTAATGACAAATCGCGATTCGGAAATGACAAATCGCAAGTTGCAATTTCACTGACTTCCATATAACGAAATGCTTACGGAGTTTTCCGAAGTATTCTCCCCGCCCCCAATTTTCTCCGGTGTTGTTCGGGATTCACCGTATGCAAATTAATGTAATCGATGAAGTTTGGCCATGAAATGGTTTACCAGTACAATCAAGAGCTCCGTCTACAAATCGCGCAAGTTAATTTTCAAAGTACTTGCCTGACAGGACAAAGTTGGTAGTCAAGCTAATGCACAGCTCTGAAACACTGGCTTAGAGTAATTAATCTAATGAATGAGTCACTAAACACATATTTAGAGCTACTGTTAATGTACATTGTATATGTGCTTAACTCAATTTCTGTGTAGGGCCCAACATGTGCTAGAAGCAAATCTGTTACTTGATTTTGGTAAATATCACAGTGCCAATAACTCCTCTCATCGCTTTTGATCCAATGCATGAACTTTAACAAAAAAGTTCCACAGAAATAAGTATTTGTCTCAACGACTGTTTCTATTTTTTTCATGAAATTGGAAATATATTTTAAATTAAGAAAAACAGTATCCTAAAGTGCCCTATTTTAAAGCCTTTAAGAACATAAATATGATGTTTCTCTAATGCAATTGTATTTTGAAAAATAATACAAAGGTATCACTAAGTAATTTCTTCTTGTTAAAATAAAAACAATAAATTGGCATTCTCTATCAAACAAAGATTTCAACTGGTCAAATTATATTGACAAACGATTCAAGACCCTCCACATTTTCTGAGAGGGACTTAAAATAAAGCCTTTGGTTGCATGCCTTATATAACCCAAAAGAACAAGGCTGTACAGAAATCAGTTAATATTTACATAGAAATAATGAAATTCAGAACATGTTATTATATTAAGTTCATTATAATAACAATTAAATGTCATTTTTAAGAACCTTGCATAATTATTGCACATGTACAAGTGTATGTTGTTGTTTTTTGTTTTTTTCAGGACATACCCAGTTGTGAATCAAAACATTACCATATACTAGTAACTAGCACAAAGATATAAGTAGGCCTACTGCTTTTTGTGAGTGAACATAATGACAATGGAAATGGTCGCTTTTATAATTTTTACACATGTCTTTTCTTAAAACTTAATATAATTAATACATTTGCCATGAACATACATTACCAATTACTTTTGATATAAAATATACACACAAGAATTTTTTTAACTGATAAACTAAAATATGTCACAATTAGGTTATGTGACAGATTAAAGTACTGTAGTTAATGTCTTCTGTATGACAGAAACTCTCAGAACAGCTTTTGCTCACACTCACAGCCGACACAGGCATTTGTGGAATCAAATATCAGCTTTTTTAACAATTGTCAATATGTATACGCCGTGGTAGCTGAAATAATTCGCGTTCAGAATAAATCTGAACAGCAAAAACCATCAAAAGACTCTATGGCGGCAATATATATTGACCAACGCCGTGGTTTCTGCTGAAATATATCTTACATTACCGAGACAGATAGATGGCTTAATAAATTCCATAGATAATTCGAACATATATTTCTTTCCGGTGTCCGGATTTACATAATGTCCGGATGTATTTACGTAACTTTGCTAGAATGTATATTTGACATAAACGGTCTACAGTACTGTAGACCTTCCACTAAATCCGGTAATTTCCGATGATGCACGAGCGTTCGATAGGCTCCTCCCACATTCTTATTGACATTTTCCATATATGGGCATGTGCAAATTCGATACTTGTTTCTTTCGAGTTTTGTAAACCGAGAAATGTAAACGGCGACTTTCCATTTGCGTTGTTCCACTGTCGCTTTGTCAGATGAACTTTTTCGCATATTCAAAACATTGAATTAAGTAAAGCTAGATCTTTTTTATGAGAAATTATTCAATAGAATGGATATTATATAGGATTTTGGTTTTCTACCGATTCCTTTTCCATAACATAACATTAGAAATTGCACAAAACCATGTTGCGATTAACTAACAGCGAAAGAGCGGAATTATATTTCTTAAAATAAAATCGTATTTCTACAATTGCACGTGTAATCTTGAAAACTGCAAAATGTTAGTTAATTTTTAACCGCTTTACATTTGTAATTTGTCGATTTGTACAAAATTTTTCTACAAAAAACATTTGTACATTTTTGGCACAAGATAGTCTCCATATAACAGTACATCTGGATTGTCAGTATTGCTGAAGAATCATCGCCGAATCAAAATCGAGACAAAATACTTGAGCAGTTATGTAATAGGTATGCGTAGTTAATTTTGTAAAACACAATCTTTGATAATTTTCAGTAGCACGTTCCTATTTTTATTAATTTTAGATTTGATGAATTTATAAAGATCAGTAAATACATATTACTCAATGAAAATTATTAAAAAGAAACTAAAACATTATGCATACATTTATTTGGAAACATATGCTCACATGATATGTTTGCACTTCTATCTCGATCACATTAAAACACATTTATGACATCGTGATGGTCAGCTCAGATAATGTTTTCCATGTACAGACGGCGTTTAAAGCAATGATGATGTTATATAAATCAATGCGAAGGTCATATGGTAATATTTTGTTCATCATACAACGCAAAAGAGACGCTTACTTTTTTTCGACTTGTAGAACGTAAATCGTCATAAGACGTATATAATGTAACGTATATTATGGTTATGTGCAGACAATTAATGAAAGAAAACAGCATGACATCATTAATACGAAATATCGATGTAGTAGTAATATGTCAGTACGTATATGACATAAAAAAGAAATTATTCAAAAATAAATAAAACGATGAAATAAAATAATATTGTACATGTATAAATAGGGATTGAGATTTGTTTTGGTATACTTAAGACATAAAAACAATATATGAGGCGTGTCGTGGGAAACCCGACTTTATGCATGTGCGAAAAGTGTCGTCCCGGATCAGCCTGTGCAGTTCGCACGGGCTAATCCAGGACGGTACTTACCGCCTACAGTGGATTTATGTTTAGAAGAGACTTCCTTGAAACAGAAAATACCATTAAAGCGGAAAGTGTCGTCCCGAAATAGCCTGTGCGGACTGCACAGGCAAAGCCGGGACGACACTTTACGCACATGCGTTTTCCCACGCCACGCCACGTATATATTTCAGTCAGACACTATAAAACATATATAGAATAATGGTTACCGATTTTAATTTAACATAAACTACATATCGATGATTTTGTTGAGTTATACAATGTAACTCGAAACTACAAACGTACGTGACATAGTGTTATGATTAATTGCAATAGTTTCATGTGGAAATACAGATATTAACTAATATCCTTTTCAGAGGGGCGTATATTTTGTTCAAATATCGGGAATCATGGCTCCATCAGACATTTTAATATCCCAGAATTTAGGATATTTCCATAGGATTTTCGGAATTTATAGAGACTGCGTTTATCATCGTTCGATATGTGAGCTCAACATCATTGTGTAAATGAACACATAAACAATATTTAAATGTATATTGTAGCCAATGGCGTGAATATTTATTCAGATTATAATAATAATGAGACTATTAATTTAATATATATAAATACAATTGCAAGAACAATACCATAGTGATCTTAGTTTACAACTATGCTTTGTATTTTGACAAACAGAACATGGAATTGTAAAACTGGTAACACTTCATTATCATCCCTGAAAATATGCTTACCATATAAAATAGTGACCTTTTACAAAGTACTAAACAGATAATTTCATAAATGTTAATGTACATGTTTTGCAGACTATATTATATGCTTGAATGTTAACATTAAATACTATTTTTATATGACATTGTACAAATAGAAAGATAAAAAAGAAAAAAAAAGAAGATAACACGCAATAGCTTTAGTCGATTTTTCAAAAATAAAAGTCCCTTTAAGCAAAACCCTTGACTTTACACCTAAAGATTTTATATATATCATCCAAGCAGTTACGTCCCCCGTTTGCGGTTTATAGTAACCACTTCCACCACAAGTGAAATCCTCGCAAATTTGAAAGGATTTATGTCGTTCTTTTTCTTTTTTTTTGGTATTATTGTTTTATAAAACCCTACTGCCTCTGAGATACTGCATTACTGATATATACATAAATATTGATGGATACAATACAAAATAAAACATAACAACGCAAGGATTTTACAGTGTTCGTGTTGTTTCCTTCTTCTTGTCAACCATTTTGATTTACACCATGTGCTTTGACTACCTTTGTGCCGGCAGGGATTTAATACGAGCTATGCTCGGAACTAGTCAAATCTCTGTATGAAGGTTAATTAAATCCAATTAAGAGTTCGTGTAACACATACTCATAATGGACACTATAATAATTATATTACACTACATAATGCTTCTACATAAGCCATTTATTATTCAATGACATCATAATGAAACATGACTACTGGAAAGTCTTTACAACTTATTTTATCGATAGTTAAAGTTAATGTTGCAAATAAATCCTCCACCAAGTAGTTAAATCGATGCTTAATGCGTTAAGCATTATTCTCGTTCTCGTTTATTTCGCTCTTAACATATTTAACTGTCTTCTCTTTCCCTCATTCAATTTAGTAAAAGCATATTTTACGGTACGGCAAACAATATGTTACGAGATAGAATGGCACACCAGTGAATTGCAAGATTGTTGGAGCGTTTCTCCCAAATTAGACATCCAATGTCGTTAGCAAGATGCTAGGCTGTCCTAAAAGTATTAGCATGATCATTTAAGAATGGATAACTATTGACGTTTCCCATTTATTGCCTCTGATATATTGTCAAAACCGTCTTTAGAAACATTTCTCGATTCTAGCAAGCAACCAAACTAATAAAATGCCAGATATATACATCAATCGTCGAATGAAACGAAATATCTGGTAATTTTACCGTAGCCCACTGATAACGTACTATTTATCGGAGATCATATATTTTATTGATTTAATAAAAGGGTTATCGCGTGTATTATATTTATAATAGATATATAAAGTATAAACGGTTGTTGTTGTTTTTTAAAATATGAATCCTTACCAACAAAAAAATTAATGACATCATGTTATGATGTTTTGTAATCATATCGCATTTAAATAAATTGGGAATTTCATTGAAAGGGTCATTAATATAAAGAAGTCAATTTCATCTCTATTTTTATTAATAACCAAGTTTGCGTTAGGAAGGAAATAAAACTATTTTAACGTAATGAAGATTACGTAAAGTGCAAATAAACAATTAAACAACATTATTATTTGCCAAGGAAGAAATTTTTGCTAGATCTACAACGTAGTAAAGTCAAGATATCGAATTAAATGTTAATATGCCATTATAGAAATCGTAAAACGTAATTTTATTTTAATAAATTCATACCTTATGGAAATCATTACAGTCATGTCAGCGTCTAATCAGTGAGGTAAGTGCACCAATAAAGAATGTTAAAGAGAAGGAACACAATTGGAAAGATCACACGCGATAATTTATCAATTTTGCTGACGCTATTGAGTCCTAAAACGTTTGTGAACACCCTATTGTGTCGAACGTTTCGCGTTCCGAAAAAGCAATTCCAGCACTTGAATAGCATGGATTCTCTCTGTATGTTTCGAACAATAATGTGTGTTCGTTTTAGGCTATTTTCTCCCACGGTGTCTGTCGACTTTGCATCTTCCTGTCAATCAGATAAGGTAAGAATAAATACAATTAAACTGCAATTTTTTATAATCAACTATACTTAATAAATAGTCGTGAATATTGTTCTCATGAAGTCTAGGTGTCTACTTTTTGTAGCCATTGTACTTTTTTTTTTAAAGCCGCAGTCCATGGAATATAATTCAATATATCTTAAATTGGCATTAATTATAATTAACGGTTACAACGTTTATTCGACTGAAAACTGTTTCTTATTCACGAAAGTCATTCTATAATGTCGATGTTCGAAAACTCTTAATACGGATGGAATATACACTAATGTACATGCTGATTTACTCCGATTTACTTCAGAGGCATCACCAGCTATCGCATACAGGTAATTGTACGATAAAAAGCTACCAAAACCTTATTATTTTACCGATTTGAATGCGTTCGATGTATTGTTATCGGCAAGATGTCCATACGAAACGAGTTCGGCAAAGTTATATTTTTATTAACATATTTCTGGACTGCTGCTTAAAACAAGACAAGATGTAATATAATATATAAGTAAAATATTATGAAACACCAGCTGCTTCATCAGCAGAAAACTCTTTTTAAGTTCCTTATTTCAAACAAGTGACCAGTTTACATTTAGGACAAAGCATAATAGAAAAAAACAACACTCATACACAAAACATATAACAACTAATGTCTTTGAAACAGACAATGCATTGCTTGAGAGGATTATTTAAGTAACTTTAATAGTGAACCTCACCTCACACCATGACAGAAATGTATGTATTATGGCACGTGTAATTACATATTTGCAATATCGTCCCTTGAAAGCCTGAAGGGAGCTATCAGCCTTCTTAACTCATATGCTGATGAAGCCATCTGGCTTTCAAGAGACAATATGCTCCCACCTGATCCTCCTGTATTTTTTCCAAGCCGACCTGCTTTGAAATGCACTTTAAAAGTTGTGGCCCCTCTCCGCAACCGAATTTCGTGTAATAGTGCACGGCAGCGAACTGTATGATGGTGGCCAGGACGAACACGAAGCAGAAGGCGACGTAGACGTCAAGTGCCGTCGAGTAGGAAACACGTGGCAAGTCGTTACGGTTGTCAAGGCCAATAAACGTCATTGTCAATACGACCATGGTTCCTGTTACAAGACGTATATAGAGATCTTCTAACGAGTTTAAGAAAAGCTCTTTATTGGCAATTACGCATAATACATGAACATGGTACAAATGCGCGCTTCCACTGAAGTTTGGCCTAATTGATGGTAAATAGGATATCGCAAAAAATATTCTCGAGCTACCTTTTTTACCAGATTAAATACACAGTTTGATCAAATAAATTATGTTATGTTTTTAAATGTGTCAAAAACATAAACATTGGTTAACAGATAAACTATTTTAAATTTGATTTTCGTTTTTTAATTTCCTTTGTGAAATGTTGGACAGTATTTTTGATTTAGTTTACTTTGAACTAAAAACAATAAAATTATTATAGTGTGTAGAAGATATTGGATATCGGAGTGCTACCTAAAGCTATCCTGTCCGAGGTGGCCTCCCTGTTGATCCAGAAGGAGACCCAGGAGAGCACCACGAGGAGGCAGCACGGGACGTACACGTTGATCAGGAAGAAGCCCATGTGGCGGCGCAGGTGGAAATGCACAGTCAGCACGGCGTGGGAAGCTGAATAGAAACACGTTGGTCGATATGATTGTTAATACTTAAAATCAAGGCGACAGGTCGAGATGTACAGGTTTTTGAGGAAGACGCCCATATGTTGGCTCAATTAGAAATAGACCGTTAACACGGAGAGTAGAGCTAAATTGGAACAAATTGGTTCACTGATATGGTTATCAACACTGAAAAAGATCAGCATGTACGGAGATTACACATTGTCAATACCTAAAATCTAGGGGAGATTTACACGTTGATAAGGAAGAAGCTACGTAGTGCAGAGCTGAATGGAAACTAATAATGTATTAATATTGTTAAACTAATGCACTATACTCTCAAACGTGTTGTGTTTATAAAAGTAAATACATACTAATACAGTAGTGCGGCGATTTAAAAAAAAGCCCAACGACAAAATAACTCGGCCTTTATAATTGCAAGAAAATTAGAATTAAGCATGGCAACATACGACTGGTTTATTTAGGTTTTATTGGTGTCATTTTAGTTACAACCATTTATTTATAAAGAAGACCATTTAACTTTGAAAAACAGCGTTTGTTCAATCTAACAGAAAAACTAACAACATTCAAAGCACATACCACCACGCAACGGCATGGTCGTGTTGAAACATGGCGTCTGCAGAAGGTCAAACTGTGACAGGGTCATGTCGGCAGCAATCTCGACGGAATTCTTGCGTCCAAACCTCCACTCATAGATAACATCTTCTACCGAGTAAGCGACTTGCAAACGACAACTTATATTTTAGTTTGCTTGGTGGGTCTAATACCTAGCAATTAATATATACCAAGGCACATATATACTTTGTGAGTTGTCGTTTCTATTTATGGGTTTGTGAATGGTTTGAAAATGTTTTGTCAATGTTATAGGTATCATGACATTTTTATTTGATGAAATAGCCGAAAATGCTTTTGTTGATATTATTATAAAAGATTCCGTCTACAACCAAAATATGATTAACATATAATTATATATTAAAATATCAATGTACAATGAATATTTATGTGATCATTTACACGAAACTTAAGGTTTATTAATAATGTTTATTATTAACAGACAATCTGATTTACTCACAGCTTGCGATGTAGAGGTGACAGTTCTGTGAATCCAAAGGATATTTTTCAAGACGCATTATACATGAAGCCCGGATTGTTAATCTGAATAAAAATATCACGAAAAAGTTACGAGATCAGCTCTGTTCTTCAATATGCACTTTAGCCAATGAGTAAATGGTAATGGTGTCAATATTCATGCACATATGGAGAATTGAATTGATTAATATAAGACATTTTACGCTTACATAGTTGCAGTGTTCGCATGTTTGGCAAGGTATAAACCGGTCATTCTCCTTAAAACATATTTCTTTATCGTAATTCATATTGTTATTGTCGATGAAATGATGACTATGGAATGAAACAGATATACTAATAAATGTCTAACAAATCTCGTAAGAAAATTGATATGACCGACAAAGTGGCTTAAAGCACGCGATTGCATATATCTCTTTACCGTTGTGAATACAGAACCGTTCCATCTTTATGGATCCGGAAGAACTTGTTAGGCATTGGCACCATGTGCACGTACGATTTCCCGCCGTTCAGAAACACCGTGTCCGGGTACCAGAGACGCTCTAACATTTTGATGTTCAGTGAAATGTTTGCCATTGAAACGTTCAGTGCCAAGCGCTTGTCGACCCAGAGTTGACGAAAGTAGCAGTCCATTGAGTAATCCTTGATAGTGATAAATATTCAGTTAGCATTTAAACATTGAAGTGATTTTACATAAAAGTATGTACCAATTAATCTTGGACATTGAATTTTACGGTTTATTTTCTACGACATGTATTAACACATCTCAATATTGAAAGCATTTGCAATCAACAAAGGAAGCAAGCATCATATATTAAGTAGACAGAAGAAGCAATAAACCACTAGATCGTATTGTGGTATTATCGTAGATGAACATTTTGCATCTGTTATGAAGTAATCAGTACAACCAACAATCAATAAAACGCATTATTTCCATAAATTATGAACCTGTTATATTTGCTTTTTTACTAATTAATACGAAACTTCTTGCATTATTATAAATATCGACAAGGTCTGAAAAGCTCTATTTTAGTTCACCATTAATATTGTCTACGTTAGAATGATCCATTCCGTTCTGCAGAAATGCTATGTAATTTTATGCATACTGTAGTGAACACACTACTAGTCAGTGTTAGCGTGTTTGTATATATGTTTGCATAGTCAACTACATATATATGTATATCTATTTATAGCATATGTTTATAAGACATGTTTAGTCAATTTCGAAATAATATTTAGCAAAGTCTATACAATTGCAAAACATGAGACTACAAATAAATACTCAGTAAAGTGTTCATCCTAAATTATATCGATTAAAACGATAACAATAAAAAATCATTGACTTACATTCAATGGGAAACCCAAAATTGCGTAAGTCACACGTTCGACATTACAGTGCAAATTCCTATAAAAACTTGAATAATAATTTTATCGGTTACGTATATTTGGGGAAAAAACTATTATTAAGAACACCGTATATGCCTACTATAATAATAACATCAATACGTTGCATAACTTTATCATCAAATATTTTTCAGTTATCAGTAAGATCCACTCCCTATTACACCGGTCACAAGCCGTTCTTATCTGTGAATATAATAGTGTTTCTCCACCCTTTAATCGAAAAAAGGTTCTGGTGACGAATTCCTTGTCAGTTCTAGAGGAAATGAACAGCAAGCACGGCCAATGGATAAAACTGAGAAATGAAACCCAGATTAATTGTGTTTCAGTGAAATAAGAAGGGTCTGGATGAAGATAACGCTTTCATTGATATAAATATGCGCTGTTAATTTAAAGATATACTATATAACTAATGTTACTTGACATGCCGTACATCACTTATTTATATTTACTTCTTATTTATATTTGGTCAGTTATATATACTTGATATTGATAACGAATTTCATTATTTAAGAGACAAGCCTTCTATTTTTAAATGCAACAACATTATCAATATTCAGCAACAGTTAGTAATAAAGATTCATCAATATCTTTTTATAACTGGAACGAAATGCACGCCTGGAAACTCCAATGGAAGGCTTTGTCTTTAATGTGCTGTAGTCTTTTGGGATATCAGATATTTGGCAGAATACAGATGACATCAATGGAAAACAAACTCGATTAGTTTACACGAATCGTAATATCTTGGTTAAGAGTATATAGATCTAAATGGCGAAAAATTGCATAAGATTTGCTGACACATCGTCGTTTGAAATGAATTTCATTTTTGTCTAAGAATGATAACACATAAATGGCGATCACTGATTGTTTTATCAAGAAACAAATATATGCAATGAAAGAATTTTACATCCCTGAACACATTTAATATGTGTTAGAACCTGGCGAACATCGGTTTGTCAACTAAATTCAAATAAATATGTATCATTAAATAATCATGATAAATGTTCTGTTAAGGTCGCGTTTATATTTCATTTTTAACCACATATCTCATTTAGAAAGTTGTTAATCGTTATTCCTTCTTGGCAGAAGGACTTGGTTGTAACTCGTTATTGCGCCGTTTCTATTTTAGTTACAGGCATAAATAAACAAAGACTTGGCATACTAATTTATCTTTTTAAACAGTCAGACAAAGCAATGTTAGGGTAGTTTGTACTTTAGAGGTCCACGGAAATTCTAAATGTAAACAACGTTTTGCGCATGCGTTGTCGTTGCTCTGCATGACTTGTCTTGTTCCAGTCGGCCGCCTTTTTTTTTTCTCGATTCGTAATGTTTTTCTTGGAAAAATATCATTGTTTTTTATCAAAACAGGACGAAAATATGAGCCACACGGCGTTTGAGTGTTAATAAGCGGGGGTGTGGGGGGCCGCAGCCCCCCAAATCAGACAATCCGCTAATTAACAGTTCAAATTTCTTCGTGGTTTACTGCTACAAGTCAACTGCTTTCAGTTGAGACGTGTAAACTTGCAACTAATGGATTCACAGAAGGCCGTATTGAACATTTCTTTATATTGCTATCATGTTCTCTGTTAATTTTTTTTGTAATTTGTGGTTTTAAGAGTATAAATCGCTTTATTCCATTTGCAAATTATGCTTAACGTGTTAAATCGTTACGCATGACTTCGTCGACAACCATTTTCAAAATGGCCGACCTTTTTGTAGAAAGCGGGTTAATCGCAAAGATATGCGATTTTGAATTAATATTTTGTGAAATATTTCACAAAATATTAATTAAACTTAGCACAAGATTTTTGTGTTATTTTTCCGTTTTACGGCCGATTTTTAAAAATCGCCACGCTAGCGCGCGGCTCACTATATTTACGCGCACCTAGTCCTTAGTTACGTAGAATATATATAGTATTTCCGGGGACCGCTAAAGTACAGGTGTTCCCAATGTTACATTTGCTTTTTTTAATAAATAAAAGTTTCTTACCATGTTTCTCTCGCTTACTGGTCCCATTGAGCGCACCAGAATATCAGTCTGGACAACCAAAGGCTTTTCTGAACAATTTGAGGCAAAAAACTGCGCTAATTTTCGTTCAACATTCATATGACTGTTTATTGGGTTATTTTGTTTCCTAGAAAAAACGTTCTGCAATGTGAACAAAATATGTAGTGTTTTATACTATGACAATGCGAGAATATTATTACTGAACAAGTTTCAACATGTCTGCTTAACTGATAACTTGGTTTTATATGGAAGTTGTTATTAATATCTCTACGTATACTTTGACAAAAGTCATTCGATTTTCATCTGTTCATTAGCTGAGTAAAATGCAATACGGTTTTTCTTCTCAGTCTGTGTCAATAACACCCATCAGATTTATTAAATATCAAATGGTTCGAACTAACCCCCATAGAATACGTGTATGCGGAAATATCAATGTTTGTTTATGAGCGTAAACGATTCCATTTAATGACCCTTACAGGATTTATCCATACCAGGAATGTTAGCAAAAAGCCCCTCTTCATTTAATTTCAATTAAATTTTAGAACCAACAATATTTTACAGATTAATATTTTTGAAACAATGTTTCGCATAAATGTTAAAATTGGATGCATTTAATTCCGAAAGCTGCAAATCAATGTCTCTCTTTTTCAAGGCACAATACAATGCACTCAAATGTAAATGAGATTCCATTTCTTCGAAGAATCATTTACATTTTAATCAGAAGAATTTGCTTTACACAGAAAAAAGAAAAGGAGTCGACAGTAGAGTAAACATTATTAATAAATCTCAGCAAATTAAAGGTCATACTTGCCTACATCATACGAAATTAAACTAATTATGATTATAGCTAATCAACATACATCAATATCAATGGACACATACATGTACTTGCAAATAAACTTATATAGAGAGGTTAAAGGCCTAGTTTAATCCTTCTTTATTTGACCCTCCCCCCAAATCAGGGATATTCTACTCCTGTGTATTGGCAACCTGCAGTGGTCACAGTGTGGCGACCCTTATTAGCTGAGATGAATACACTGCCGCAATTGAAACAGTGCACTTGGCCATTTTCTAATATAATATAATACAATATTATATAATATAATAATTATAATAATTATATTATGATATGATAGATAAAACAAATATTATAAACCAAGAAAATAGACTATTTAACGGCCCATCTAAAGATTACATGAGTATAACAATCACACAATTGTTCATTCATACAATAACTGAACGCACTAGAACCCAGTACTTAAAGCGTAAATGCTATATATTCTGCACATTTTGAATATTTTACATTTGATAAACACAATACGTATACATATTACCTCCGTAGCCAGGCCGAAGGCGCTTATCGTATCCTAGCAACAGTTTGTCTAGCTGCATACTCATGTTTTCAGTTTTAGAATACTTCGCCCATACGTCGGAGATATGATTGCTTGCGCTAACAATAATAATTACTAAAGTATCATAATAGTTAACAATAAATTAAAAATTTATTTGAACATATATAAGTTTAAGAGTTTATTTTTTAATTAAATAAAAATAAACAAATAAAAAAAAATTAATAAATACATACATTAAAGAAAGTATAAATATATACTTTTTGCATATATATATAATAATTTTTTGTCGAATTTCGTCATTATTACCAGTTAAGTAACCATTTGACTGTTTAAGAATCCTATCAGTTTTCTTTGCATATAATATTAAGAAAAATATTGTTTGATTGGCAAATTCCGATTTGAACTGTGTGAGTTAAATTCAATCTAAATTTTATAATACATGACAGACAGCGTACAAAATAAAGTGTGAGTCTTTACATACACGACTATCATACACCCTATACATGCAATTATATACAAAAGTAAAGACCGTACCTTAGAAGTGAAACCGCTATCCACACAACTGTATGAAAATACATTTTGATACAAGCTGACTGAGAGAGAACCCCGTGTTGATTTTCAATGGTAGTCTAGCAGATTTATCGAATGGATACACCACAATGACATGGAAAGTATCAATCGCTTTCGTCCCTGACATTGCTGACAGCTTATGTCCGGCAGATAATCGCATGGAAATAATAAATAACAAAGACGAACAGAAGTCAGTTATATTATTTTAAAGTTCAAAAGCAATTTTTTAAGTATTTTTTTAAATAGTGCTATTGGAAACTGGACTATTCGGCCTAGTTATGTTATTAACATCTTTATGAAAACTTGCGATGCGACACATTCACTAGTTTGAATTTTACCGTTGAATAACCAGCCCGTTTGTAGCTGTCATTATTTGAGAGATAATCATTGTTAATATTTTTTTAAAAGAGGCGTAACCTTGACTTTCCTAATTGCTAAAGTTGTTAATTCTATACAGATTATTACTGGGCCAAACGTTTGGCGCACCCATTAACCAGTTTCAATATCCGCTGAATTTATTAACCTTTCAAAGGCGATGACTTGGTTGAGTAACTCATTTTTATAGGTACAGAATCCGAATAACATAATTGTTTAAACGTTGTTTACATATTTTGATAATTTAAACTATTTGTCAACATGTTGAATGACATTGACACGGAATGTTAAAATCGGTTTAACGAGTAATTTTCAATGTTTCAAATGAAACGGCAGTACACTCGTTTCATTGTACATAACACTATACCAAAGAAGAATAGTGCTTTGTTGAATTGTGTAATGTTTAATGTGTACAACAATTATAATATAAAAGTAAAGTAAAGTGCTTGTGTATTATAGTGTCATCCCTCGCGATTAAGGGCCAGCCAGTTTTGACTTGAGAAACCCTTATTACCGATGAACATCTTTACTCCCGATTTCAACCCAATATGCCGGGCACTTTGCAGGAAGGCAATGGATACCCTTCGATTTAACTAGCTGCTGGGTAGGCAACCGACTATATCAGCACGATCCCTGTACGGTATCAAGTCCATGAGAATCTTCGACCTACCGCTCTGTAGGCGAACGCCCTAACCACCAGGCCACGGAGACGGTAATACATTTATTTAGACAATAATATACGGCAGAGCTGGGCCGGGCATCTATAATCGGCCCGCTGCCGATATAACGGCCCGAGGGCCTTTGGCCCGAGGGCCGTTATACGGCTAGGGCCGAGTATAGACGCCCGGCCCAGCTCTGCCGTATATTATCGTTTATAATACATATTATCCTGTCACAAGAAAAGAATCATGTTACTTTCTTTATTACACAAAATGTTAACAAAAACACCAAACAAACTTTCCGTACTTGTATTTAACATTCAACTAATTACGCAATACGTGACGCAACTCTAACGAATGACGTAATTTATAAACACAAAAACAGTGACGAAACAAACCAGTTTTCGCTGGACTCGCAGTTTTGTTGTGACAATGTTATGTCGTGTTTGCTTTTATTTTTAGTAAAATACATTACTATTAGTTTAATAAATCATTCATGGACGAATTCTGAATGATGAATGTGTCAGTTGGATAAATAATATATTCTGAGACTTTGAATCGAATAAAATCAAACGTTCTGACCAGTCATTGCGATTTCGTAAATCGTGTTTCTGGTCAGAATGGTTAACATGAAATTAATATCATGATTGTTACAAATTAAGGCTTATGGATACAAGACAATGGAATTGAAGTGCTTACAGTATTGTTGGATTTTTATTGTTGGAAGCAATGGATTGAAATTGAGGTACAGTAAAAGTTTCCGATCTGTTCAATGTTGTTCAGTGATTCTTTTTCTCAAACTAAAAGATGCATAGGCTATAGATCGTATATATATTTAATCAATTTAACTACAAACTTTCGTTAATATTCAGTATTTGCATTTTCGGATATAACCGTTTAATTTTGACTAAATACGCCATTCGTGGTCGTTGACGTCGCGCGATCGGATTCTCTTCGATTATCGAAAAATCGGCAGCGGCCAATTATAATTATATCGGCTCAGCGGAGCCGCGTAACGGCCCGTAATCGACGTCAAAATGTTACTATTTTTAGTAACACTATGTATTATACGAAAATAACATTTCATGTCAAATGATCATTCGGTGGCTTTAAGTTTAATACTCTGACCATAACAATAAGAGTTTCTCTACAGCTTTTGAAGAGTATTTTTCATTATTTTTGAATACACACAAGTTTCATACCTGAACATAGATCAAGAAATATTCATCGTTAAAATGTTGACAATGAGAACCAAGCTAAAGTGTTTCACAACTTGCTATTGTTCGGATAAAAATAAGGCACTGGTACAAGCTCTTACATATTTAGGGCGCTTTTCCATATGTCCGTATCCGCACTGCGCAAATCCGCATCCACAAAAAAGCGAACAAGTAAAAGACAGTTGGGCCGTTTCCATGTGTCCGCAGTCCGTATCCGCAAAAGCCGTCCGCAAGAAATCGCTCGGTGAGCGATTTTATGCGGATGCGGACGACATGGTATCTAACTTTCTATCTGAATAATCCAACCGAACACTCACCGAGTACAATAACACAGTAATAACGGGTTTTATTTTATGCTTAGTAGTGATATATATATAAATATCAGTGAGATATATCCCTATATCACTCACAGTGATGGACTACTTTTTTTTATTTCATTTGATTTCCTCAATATTTAATTGTAAGTGTTGTCACCATTTATCATACAGAATTACCAAAAAAGAAAAGTAGTGAAGATTAAGAAAAGAAAAGTAGTGAAGATTAATAACACCAAATGTTAAAAATACCTCTCTGATATATTGAAGCGTCTTTCCTCTTATTTTCTCTTGGATTTTCCTCAGTCGTATTGAGCCAATGGGACTTGAACAGACAATGCCTTGCGGGTACAAGTTTTACCCACAAGGCATTGCAGCTCGTCGTCTTGGTCCAAATTTAATTTTAGCATCCAAAGTATTTATTTTATCCTTTGCACTTTATTCATCCTAGCATATTACACTTGCACTTGTTGTTTACTGTTGCTATGAACAGTAGTCTCCCTTTGTTTACATAATTGCTGTACTGCCTTTCTCCAATTCCAAAATATTACAAGAATCCAGTGAACCCTTAAGTAATAACTTGTGTTCAAAAAGCACATACTTATATTGTTTTGTCTGTATTAAGTTTTTTATATCCAGTAACCACTCTTTGTATTTAAGTATCCAATGCGTGATTTTGGTAAGTAGTGTTCAGCGTTTAATTATCCGCCATCTTGTTTTCTTCAAATTCTTGACCGGCTTTTAATCCAACTGTGTTGTTATGTCCGAATAACTATTGTTTACATAATAACACCTATGCACACGCTATTTTTAGAAAACTGAATTTCGGAGAACTGAACGCTCTTTCACTTTCAATATGTACTTTTATCATAAATATATTTAAAGTTAGCAGTCTGTGTTAACTTCTTGATTTAAAAGCTGACCAATATTCAACGACTACGTGTATCCAATTGTATTTAAACTTAAATAAATTTAGAAACACGGATTCTGCGTTGTATATGAATATACTGTGTAGCATAGTAGACTGTCGTACTGTAAACACGCTGCCATGATAATGCCTTGAGTCAAAAAAAAATTGCGATTTAAGTTGCTTAACTAGATCTAATCCACGGCACATTTGATCGTAAGCCAATATGGCGCTGGAATGTTTATTACTTATCCCGATTATTACGCATTATAGAGAAAATAGTGCGGACGTAATATTGTAAATATCGTGTTGAAAATTCCCTAAATAAAAATCAAACCTATAGAATAAATAGCATTTAAATCAAAAGAAAGGGAGACAATATACATATTTTCACTCGCGCAAGCGCTCGTGAAAATATTAATTATATCCATTCCGGTGACGATATCACGCGTTATCACACCGAAAACAAACAAATATCCTCTATGCCTTTAAATGAGTCATGACTTACAATGTAGATATCAGTGTTTTACATTGTTTAAAATCCACCATATGTGAATGTTTTCACATACTGGCATATATTATTTGCATGCGACTTAACTGAAACGTTTTAAAAGCTTCTTACTCAGATATTGTAACTATTTGAAAATAAGAAGAACACCAAAATATTCGATGAGTTTGTGGATTCATGGAAAAGCGCGTTCGTATAATATTTATGCGGATACGGATACTTATGCGGATACGGACATATGGAAAGCGGCCTTAGTGTGGAGTACATTTTTCAACGATGTGAAATTCTTCTAATGTAGCAATGTGCTTAAGCGTATTATAATGTATACATAACATTTTGTCTCGCACATGTTCACATCGCAAACAAACTAGGGGATCTCTGTTCGTACATTCTGACGAAGTTGGTAGTTTGCTCGCGTCATTCTCCGTAAGAGATTTTAGCATCTATATGTGTTATCTGTTTACTTAATAGTTTCGACTAGTGATGAAATTATTTATGTTTTAAAGTTTTTAATTAATGTATGGGATTTAGGTATGTTGCTGATTAACCAAGTTATGCGTGCAGATAAAATCTTTGTAAATGCAAGATTGCTATGTATTCTTACAATCTATATGGACAAAAGCGTTGCATCTCACCTGTCGCAATGCACGTATATACGGCTATATATTCAGTCTCACTGATATCTGTTTTTTGCATTTTTTTAGTCGCAACAATGTCGCTCTACATTACATTTACCTGTCTTTTTCTGGGTACTTGTGTTATTGCATCGGATAAGCATATGCCATTTTTAAACGTGAAAGAAAAACTTGCAGGAATTAAAGAAAACAAAGAACATTCAGACGTCGTATTGCTTCTTACTTTGATGCAAGCACGACTTGATGATTTAGAAAGAAAGGTTTCCGAACTAGAGCAGTGTCGCGATAGGATATCCATCATAGAAGATAAACTAGAAAAGAAATCTGGAAATTGTGAGACGGTTTGCATCGAGCAGGAGGGACATAAGAATGGCCAAGAGACTGCAATCGAAACAGAAATACCAAGCCACGATGAAAGTGATAAAGTAGGTCAACGTGAAAACAGTACCAAAGTCTCGAGCGACACACATGCTTTTAAAAAACTTATGCAGTTGCATGGAAAACCAAATAAACGCAACAAACGGGGCATTGCAGGGGAAATCGCCTTTTCCGCGTACTTAAGTAACTGGATTCAACATCTGCCAGAAGGTCACGTGATCAAGTGTGATAAAACACTTCTGAACGACGGAGGGGCATATAACGTTTACACCGGTATTTTTACTGCCCCAGTAGACGGCGTCTATTTGTTTTCATTTTCAATAAACAGCTACACTGAGACGCACGTAAAACTTGTGGTAGACGGGGCGAACGCGGCGGATGTTGTTTCTGATCCCTACCAGACGAGGACAACTTTTGAAATAATGACATCCAACACGATTCTTTTCCGGTTGTCGAAGGGACAAAGTGTATGGATGGAAGAGTATGGAAATCCTGATGGGATGCTTGCCTCTGAAGATGGCTATCGTTTAGTTACATTTGCTGGTCTAATTGTATATTGATCAAATTGCATGATTAATGATTAATATCAGAAACGGTTATTATATTTTGTAAGCAATATGAATGAGAACACAAGCAGACAAACAGTTTACATTTCATTGTTGCTTATAACAAGGAATAGATCTAGTCATGATATTTATACAATGCTTTGCACAGTCTGATTTTTCTGAAGTGATACTAATATGTTCAGACATAATGTTTTGTTTAGAATAACTGTTCATTTGTACTGTAATTATTTACTGACTTATGACAAATAAACATGCAATTTGCTGCTTATTAATGGTGAATCCTTCAACCGCTATAATCTGATTGTGATTTACAAGAAGTACAAAATCTATTATCAGAATAGTATCGAATAAAAACAAAGCTTGCGTAAGTGTCTATTGATCATACAGTGGCTGTTTAGCCAATGATAGTATACACTAATACAAACATTATGTCTTCAAAACAATATAGTTATATTCAGTGTTCTTTTGAAATATTGAAATTTTCATTCACACTATTTCTTAGAATTCTATAGTATGGGTACTATAATTATCCTTATTTCGAAAACTTGACTTATAATTAGGATAAGATACATTTTAGAACTTGGTTAGAGTGTGTTGTTGATTAAGCAACGTCATATTTAAGTACACAATTGAGTATTACCATATTTGTCACATTTATGTCTCTACGTTTAGCGTTTTGCGACTATATATGCACATTATAATTTACCTAGGTTTGCATTACTTTTGATTACCACACTTGTCGTTTGTACGTGATCCTGTTTCCGCCAGTTAAAATCACAACGACGATGCGACAATGCGACAATTTAATTTTTATTTCCCGCAGATCTCGAACTTTGAAAAACGTGGACACACGAAATTCGTGTGGACATTTCTTGTGTCCGTGAAATTTCACACAAAGATAATTATCGCGTTTTCGCATCGTCGAATCTTCGCCCCCGGGTTATTTTGTTGGTAGGATGAAATTCCAGTGATGAAGCCGTTTTCACGGACTATTTGTAATTCATTCATAAAAGTAAAAACAAAGGCGCATGACATCCGATATTGATTATATGGTCGTATTTGAAATCTCTTAAACAAAGCAAATGAGTATCTGTTTAATGTAAAGGTTACATCTATCAGGAGGTGCGTTGTAAACATAAATATTGGTACGAAGTCCTCCCATCCCGTGCATGTTATCCGAAGATGCCACGACGCGAGATTTGAACGGAAATTATCGCTGTCTGCCAGACCGCGACGTTGCAACAATGCGACGATGCGAGATTTGCACGACAATAATCACTGTATACAATCCATAGGCACACGAAATTTATTATTGCTGAAATATCGCGTGTCTATGAAATTTCTCAATGCGAGATCTGCAGAGTATAAAAGTTAAAACGTCGCATCGTCGCATTAAAGCACTGTGCGAAATTTAACTGGCGGAAACAGGATTCCGTACGGTTTACATAACACTTTGTGACTATTGCGTGTGTGTCATTATGCTTTTGTATCAAATTAAGTTTAGTTGACATAAATAGCATAACAACTCCGTTTTTATTCCGTTATAGGCGGGTGTTAACGAACAAAAGCGGTCGGTTATCGTAAAAAAAGTGTATTATTCAGTAAAGTCACGCGCCATTAACGACCAGCTTAGTGTTTTATTTATGCTCGACACCGGGGTCGTTCTTACTTTTGTCAATTACTAAACTCTTCCAAACTTAATAACAGTATTACGATATCATAATATTATTATTTACTAAATACGTGATGCGCGCTGAAATCCATGCAAAATCAAATTTTAAAATGCGAATCGAGGAAAACACTGAAACAAAACAGCGACTTACTAGAGCGATTCCAGCTCGGCTGAACGCGGCTTCAGTAGGTAATTATTAAAAATGACGTCATACATGTGATCTATTTTGGGTTACTATAGTAAATTCCCCATTTGTTTACGATGAACTAGCAAAGCAATGTGGAAATTGTGAGACGGTTTGCACAAAACCAGACGGACGGCAGAGTGGCCAACAGAGGAGTAGGTTGTCTACTGTCAGCAATACAGAAATGCCAAGTCACGATGACAACCAATAATAAAGTAGATCAGAGCAAGAAGAGAACCAAAGTTGCAAGCTGCTTTCTTCTTTCTTTTTTTCAATTTAACTTAAGTCTGTGGGAGACCCAAACTTGCCCACCTCAGAATGTAACCGTATCTCCTATTTTTTTCAAACGAATTTGTTTATTTAATACCGTCAACCAATTATACCTCTTGATAATAGATGTTCATGTTTTCTTTACTATGAGATAAAAAAAATGCTGACGATTAAGCAAGAAAAGAAACATACATACCAATACAAAATTGTTCGGTAACTATAACTAAAACAATAACATTGCACTGTTATCCTCCTATCTACTCCTACGTATACGTGCTGCGTGATGCGACTACAACTTCTGTATCGTTTACCCACGTTGACATTTATTGTGATCGCAACGATGTCGCTGTACATACAGCTGATATGTCTTTTTATTTTGTGCACTTGTGTTGGTGCATCAGATAAGCATACATCGAATGTTAAAGGAAACAAATTGCTAATTAAAGAAATCCGAGAACACCCAGATGTCTTATCGCTTCTGACTTCAATGCAAGCACGTCTAGATGAGCTAGAAAGAAAAGAACAAAAGGATCGCGATAGAATATCGGCATTAGAAAAAGAAATAGTAAAACTATATGAACATTGTAAGACGGCCGACAACAAAGAAACCCAGAGAGATGAACTGTCAAGCCGAAAGAATACTGTGATCCATAAGGCAATACCTCTTCAGGAAAAGCTGCCGTTCGGAGAACACAACCAGAACAATACTGTCAACGACGTGAGTGACAACAATGTTTTTAAAGAACTTCAACAGAAAGTCAAAAGTACCCGAAACAAACGAGCTACCGCCGGACAAATCGCATTTTCAGCGTACTTAAGTCATCCTATTGACCCTTTACCCAACGGTCATGTGATCAAATGTGATAGAACAATTGTGAATGACGGGGCTAGTTATAACGTTTACACAGGTATTTTTACTGCTCCAATCAACGGTGTTTACTTGTTTTCATTGTCAATAAACAGCTACAAAGAAACGCACGTGAAACTTATGGTAGACGGAGCGAACGCGGCGGATGTTGTTTCTGATCCTTACCAGACCATGACATCATTCGAAATAATGACCTCCAACACGATTCTAATCAGGTTGTCGATGGGACAGTGTGTGGATGGAAAAGTATCTAAATACCAACGGAATGCTTTCAGCGGATGAAGACTACCGTTTCGTTACCTTTGCTGGTTTCTTATTGTATTGACAAATACCATTTATCTTGGTAATTTTCTTTCACAAGCTTTTTTGATTGTTTATATCTTTATATATTTTTGTATGATATGATAACCAAGAATTTTATATTAACCATTAAGTACAATATATATGTTGTATGTTGGACATCAAATACGTTAGCCATGGACAGGTCTGCTTGTTTAAACGGTTTAAACCTTTTTTTACCCAATACATGTAAAAACGCAAATAAATTCTTTACACAAACAAACGCAAAATCATTTGATCTATTGCTGTATTTTTTTTTTTGTCTGCATTGTTTTTAACGTATGTATTTTAATTTTTATAAGTTATTTCAACCATTGAATAAGCTACTTTTTAATTAAATTAATTGATTAACTTTATTATATACCAAATGTATATGTATAGACATAAGCAATTACAATAAAATACGGTTTAACGTTCCCAGTGACGTTTTAATGATGAGTTGTTGTGATTGATCCATAAAAGAAGACATTAAAGGTATTTATGGTTTTTAATCAGGATTTTTTTTCTTGATAACATAAAATGTCGTGAATTGTAATGTTTTCATATATTATAATATTATATTACAAAATCTACACATGCTATGTATATACTGCTGCAGGCATACTATAAATACGTGGGCATTTTCAGCAGTAGTTTTTAAATTATACGGACTACTTACTATACAACTTCGACTAGTACGTTGTATAGGATTTATTATTGATTTAATAAGTAACTGAATGATAAATATACTATATAACTGGTTTAATTTAATCCAACCATAAGTGTTATAATATAATATAGGTAGAACGTCAACGATACTTAATAATGTACATGTAAAATGTCAAAATAAATTGTGGTTTTTTAATTCCGCATGCCATTGTTAAAGAAACACAACAATGGAGATTATTAACTTTTAGGTAATAAAATATTCGAACACTTGATTCAATTACATTTCGTACATTCATTTATTAAAATCGTCGCTAAGACGACTTTCGCTGATTTTTATCAAATATGAGATACAAAGTAATGTATTATCAATTGTATCGTATAAAATTGACACTAAAATAATACCAGCGTTAAAATCTGTATTGATTAAAAATATCGGCAAAACTGACACCTGCATTTTAACAAAGGTATATTATGGATAGCCTTTCCAGGTAAGAAGATACAAAACATATTCACCTGACCAGATCCCAGTTACAAGGGAATGCCGTGACCTCAAGTAAGCAAATGTCATTTATGACATGTACATGCAAATAAACAGAGGATTTAACTAAAAGTTTCAATTGATATCTTTGAGTTGGGTACTATAACAGTATGTTTCAAACTTAAGCAGAGACTTTATTTGGTTTTATAAGTATGAAGAGCTTGACATGAAGCTTCCATCTACAAGAATCTAGAATTAAACAACAAACAGTCGCGAGGCTGTTGGTAGATTTAATGACTATACAAATGAGCAATCACACTGTTCTGTAAATTCGTATGAAATACTATTGTGTACAGTCTAACCTGCGGTAGCGACTCCCTCCGTTTAACGACCAATTACTAATTCCTCCCAACGCACATTCTTGTAAAAATGGCCTTAATTAGCGACCACCACTATTCCGCGACCAGTGACCATTAAACGTTCTCCTAATTAACCTTGATTAGTGTACTAAGCGACCGAGTGTCAGTTCGGCAGTTACGTTGCTAAGCAACTGTGACATTTGCTGCGAAAGGTGTTAATCCACAAATTAGCAAGTATCATTGTCATTCGATAACAGATAAGTTTTTCACGGGTAATCTTCTCGATTGCGGGTGTGACTGTTTAATCCATTTTCTTTAAGTGGTATTCGGACCGACTTTAACCAGCTAAGCTGTTACCGTCTGCGTATTCCTTAGTTTACTTGACCCGAATCGTCTGCTTATTCCGTCTGCGGTTTAGTCAGGGACAATGGGGCAGTGTATTTTAATAGCACGCGCTGTGACGTCAATTACTACTGCGTAAACATGGTTTGACATATGGCGGGTGGGGAATGTTCAGTATTTACAGAATTGTGCACCGTTTACACTTTGTTGGATTATATGATTGACGTGTAAAATATACAGTTCATTTCTTAAGTTTGAAATCAGTTATTTACAATAACATGGGTTGATGACGATAACAAATACATGTAAATCATTTGGTTCCCAGACCGAATGACAATTGAAGATTATAGAATCGCAGTACCGTTATGCTAATTTTATCGTTTAATACAATATACGTGTGTAATATAATAATGTAAAATAAAATTATTTAGATAATACACCAAATGTTATTACCACTTATTTTTTGTTTATTCCTTATTAACATTCAAACTTTATTTGAATAAACTTATATACGTATGCTAATTCAGGTAAAAAATCATAAGATGTATAGATCAACTGCCTTTGCAAGTTACACTGCATTAAAAGACCAACCACCTGTGTTAAGAGACCACTTTAAAAAATCACCATGGGCGGTCTCTTAAGACAGGTTAGACTGTATGTAACAAAATAATTCCATAAATATTATGTATATTTATATCTGCATGATGACAACAACGAAATTTGGTATATTAATAGCATTTAGTTCAAATTCCGGTTTTTGTTTGGATACCCAGATTTACTTAATTCCTGGGGGTTCATATTACATTTGCATTTTGAAAATTAATTTGCTTGTTTAAAACATTGAACCAATCAGATATGTCTCCAGTTCTGTATGTGTGAGCTTTAAGAATGTTGATGTTTAAGCATTATATGGAAATCACGTTTCACAATAAAATTGGTGTGTTCCTATTTTTGTTATATAGTTACATTGCTATTCGTGTCTGAACATGTCAATGAACATGTCTCGAATCTGTCCAATCTATATCTATGTACATGTGTTGCATGATGCGTCTATATACATACAATTTCGGATTTTAATTTAATTTGACTTCGAAAATGTCGCTCTTCGTACTGAGTTCATGTCTTTTAATTATGTACAGTTGTATTAGTGCATTAGAGAAACATGCAATAAGAGAATAGAAAAAACCTCCCTGACGGTCAAAGGTCGATGCAGACACGACTTAATGATCTTGAAAGAAAGGTTTCCGATCTACAGCTATATCGCGATAGAATATCATATCTAGAAACTGAACTTGTAAAAATGTCGGAAAATTGTGAGACGGTATGCAAACAAACTATATAGGGAAAGATTACCAGGAGATCCGATTGTCTTATGACAAAAATTATGCACTACCGCGCCAGGAACAACACACGTTTGGAGATGGGAATAAGAACAATTCTAGTGTCTTGAGTGATAATCATGTCTTTGATAAATTTGTCCAAAATAGAATAATTAAAAATAAGAGAAACCAACAAGCTTATATCGGACAAATTGCATTTTCAGCGTACTTAAGTTATCCAATTGACTCTATACCACAAGGTCGTGTGATCAAGTGTGATAAAACACTTCTGAACGACGGAGGTGCATACGACGTTTGCACGGGTACTTTTACTGCTTCAGTAAACGGTGTCTACTTGTTTTCATATTCAATTAACAGCTATATCCAAACGCACGTGAAATTTATCGTAGACTGGGCGAACACGGCGGATGTTGTTTCTGACCCTTACCAGACCATGGCAACATTCGAAATAATGACCTCAAACACGATTCTTGTCAGGCTATCGAAAGGTCAAAGTGTGTGGATGGAAGAGTATGAAAGTTCAAACGGAAATCTTTACTCTTATAACAACTATCGTTTGGTTACTTTTGGTGGTGTGTTGTTGTATGGACATACTATTTATCATGCTAGTTTTCTTTTATGTAAACGTCGGTGGTTTATGTACTTAGTTTCGACATGAAACGGCGACATGATAACCAGAAAGTTTATAATCTTTGTTCCTTTAAGTTAATATTTTATGTTTGACATAAAAATACTTTTGCCATGGACAGTTCTGCATGTTTTCTTATTTTGTGTTTGTATTACCAATAAAACTGCCGAAAACTTAAAGTTCTTAACCCAAAACGCAAAACTATTTGTTGCTATATTTACTTTACGTATGAGTAGCAGTTTCATACAAAAAAAGATTGAAACTTGAAATGTTTTATTCTGTTTGCAGCCTCCAGCAGCTGTATACAATTGGTCGTTATGTATAACGTACCCGTGAACGTTTCAACAAAGTGATTCTGAGTTGATGGCTGCATTAAAGTTTATCTCGAAAATAAAAACAAAATTCCAACTGAAGGAAGTAAATAGAATTAATTATTATTATATTATATTCATTGATCGTAAGGGCACACACAACATTTTAATCATGTTTGACATAATGCCGTTAACTGTAATGTTTACATCCATGACAATATTATATTACAAAAGATGCACATACGATGTACGAGTTCTAACTGTCGCCTGTATAATATAAAGCAAAAAAACAGGGCCTATTTTTCTTTACGCTTAAACCGTTGAAAAATGTTTCAATTAAGTCTGCTATTACCACTACGACTTTGTATATTGTATGGGATATATCGATAAATATTAAATATACTACCAGTCGGGTCAACGCTACATAATAGTAATGTTAATGTAGAATGTCACAATCGTCTGACAAATACAATGAGTTTTTTTCCACATTACATTTTAGGAGAAATAGAACAATGGTGGACATTAACGTTTTTAAACCATAAAATATTTAAGCACCTTAAAGCGGTACACTATTTTCTTTAAATCGTCGCTAATAAGACATTTGTTAAATTTTAAAACCGTACCTTAAAATGCAAAAAATGACATAAAATTACCAATGTTTGAAGCTATATTGATTAAAACATCGACACAACTGCTATCTTAATTTTAACAAAGGACAATGAATAGCATTTCATAGTCAGATAAGACAAGAAATATTCACCTGACCAGATGCCAGTTACAAGGGCATGTTGCGACTTATAAGCAAATGGTATTTGTATGCACAGGAAGATGGAAAATAAACCGGGTGATTAAAATATTATTATCAGTATCATCTTTAAGTTAGGTTCTATAATATTATGGTACATACTTTAACAGAGGCTTAACAGAGGCTTTAGTTTGCTTTTAAAAGGATGGAGAGCTTGATACGAAGCGTTGTTTTATTGGTGTTGATGACAATGATGAGTGTGGGTGAAGCAATGGTTGAAGAGGAGCTAAAAGAGTGTCACGAAAGTTTGTTCTTCTGGAAATCACAGTTCATGGAAAATATTGTAGACGATAGAAAGTATCTGAGACACGTGACGGAGTTGTTTAATCTAAAAGAATCGATAATTAAACACTTAGAACAAACAGTCGCGAGGCTGGTGGTAGAATTACTGATAATTTGGTGGTAAAATGTCTCAAAAAACGAAAGGTCAAATTGTAAAGTAATTGCTTTTACAGAAATATTGGGTATACAAGACTGGACTATTCAGCTAAAGTTATTTAATTAAATGTCGCACATTCACTAATTTGAATTGTACCGTTGCGATAACCAGCCCGTTTGTAGCTGTCACACTTTGAGAGATAATCTTTATTAATATTTATTTTAAAAGAGGCGTAATATTGACATTCCTACATGCTTTAATGTGCAGATTATTATAGTAAATTCCAGCATGGAAAAGAACTCGCATTAGCGTCTTCGATGCTTGTTTTCTAATCCATAAAATTCCATATCATTGTTGTATATGCAGGGTGTAATTATGTTGTATAATTATTCATGAACCAATAAATATGTTTAAACTAATTGCTGAAGATGTTGAATCTAAATATATAGATAAACATTTGGCAAAAACGTTTGGCGCACGCATTTTGTTATGAATAAAAACATGTAATATAGCTAGAATATATTTACACACATATAATTATCGGCGACTTGTCATATGTGTAAACACGTTTATAAATAGTTTACATATATTGATACTTTGAACTTTTGTCAACATGTTGATGGACCTTTACATGGAATGTTAACATTTGGTTAAATTGGTTATTCACTATATATTTCAAGTGTAACGTAAGTATCCATTTGTTGATGACATATCAATCGTAGTCGATATGAAAACAAAACACGTCCTTGTCTTAACTAAACGAAATAAAAATATCGTTGTGTTGAAGTGTGTACAAAGAATTATAATATATTTATGATGAATATAAAATTTCACGTCAAATGAGGGTTCGGTGGCTTTAAGTATAGTTATCTATAAATACGCTTTTCTCTACAGCTTGAGAGAGTGTTTTCATTTTTTTTAAATTTAATTTTTACATTTACAAAAGTTTCATATCTGCACATAGGAAGGACTGGTCGTTTAAATGTTGACAACGTGAAAACCGATCTAAAAGGATTCACTACATGCTAGTGTTCGGATAAAAAATAAGCATTGGCCCTAGTATGGCCACATGATCTTACATCTTTGGCGCGAGATAAATTTTTTAACGAATGTGAAATGCTTCGTATGTCGCAATGTGCTTAAGCGTATTGTACTTTATAACGACTGTATTTTACGTCTGCATACCATTTTGTCACGTACTATTTCAAACTGCAAACTTGCGATGTTCTCTGTGCGTATATTCGAACGGAGTTAGTGGTTTAATTAAGATATTTAAGCATCTACAATCTGGAAATTGTAAAACGGTTTCCACAATTAGAACAGTGTCGCGATAGGATATCAATAATAGAAAATGAACTAGTAACGTAATCTGGAAATTGTAAAGCGGTTTCCACAATTTGTAATTTACAATTTCCAGATTACTTTACTAGTTCATTTTCTCTTATCGATATCCTATCGCGACACTGTTCTAATTCGTAAACTTTTGCACAAAGCAGAACACAAAAGACTAGCCAACAGAAGAGTCAAAGCCACGATGAAAGTAATAAAGAAGTACCAAAGTCTCGAGCGACACAACTGCTTTTAAAGAGCTCATGGAACGCATGCAGGTGCAGAAAAACGCAACAAACGGGCTATTGCAGGGGAAATCGCGTTTTCAGCGTACTTAAGTCACTTTGTTGAACATTTGCCATTAAGTCACGTGATCACGTGTGATAAAACACTTCTGTACGACGGAGGTGCATACAACGTTTACACCGGTATTATTACTGTTCCTGTCGATGGTATCTACATGTTTTCATTTTCAATCAACAGCTACGCCGAGACGCACGTGAAACTTGTGGTAGACGGGACGAACACGGCGGATGTTGTATCTGATCTTTACCATACCAGAACAACATTCGAAATAATGACCTCGAACACGTTTCTTGTAAGGTTATTGAAGGGCCAGAGTGTATGGATGGAAGAGTTTTATAATGCTGACGGCATGCTTGCGTCTCTTGAACCAAGTCGTTTTGTTACGTTTGCTGATATATTAATATGAACAGTAAATTACAAGGACAGTGCATTTTGGCTGGATTTTAATTTCATTTCATTGTGCTCTTTGAGTAAATAAATTGTTATTGCATTGTAGTGTGTGTTCTCTTTCATGTTTATTTTTAGTTCGCATGAGCGTGATTCTTTCTGGGCCAAGTAACATTTGGCGCGCCTTTAAAACAGTTTAAATCCCAAAATGCTTAAATTACCTCTTAAAGACGCCGTTCTTCGTTTAAATCATTTAATATAAATTGTGTTTCGTGATCTTCTTGCAACGTAATATTTTTCAATCACTCACTCGTCTTGCAAAAATAAACAACTTGTATTACATTATAACAGTTTCTTCAACTGTTACATTATAACTGCAGCTGTAATTCGTTATCATTTGATAATTTAATGATGCTGAAACAGTTCATCGTCTGTTATAAGAAGGAATAGCTTTACTAGTTTCATAAAATGCTATTTTAAAAATATAGTTGTGAAATTGCGTTGTGTTCATACTCATGGATTATTAGATCTTTATTCGCTCGAATGATTTGTAATTTCAAAGAATACACATTACTTCAATATTGTACTAGTGTATAATAAATATGCCGTTTGCAACATGTGGCTATCTAGTGGTAGACCACAACACATTGACCCCAACAATCCGTAACTTAATTTGACATTAATTTTTCTCAGTGGTATTTAATAATAACTACTCAGTAAGCTTATATCAAAATTTATTGACCATGAAGCGCTTGTTCAGCAAATTGTAATCTAACATGATACTCGCAGATTTTTCTACAAACAAAGAACAAAATTATCGTTGATAAACTACCAAGTAAACAACGCTAAAAAGTAGTTCCGTGACTAAGGTCATTATTTCATTTTTTTCAATGAAAGTGACGTCACAATGAATTTGTATCATTGAATGACGTCACTGGTAACAGAGGAGACGCGCATTCGAACGTTCACGCGGGAAGTTGGGCGGAATATAGTAAAATGTAGTTCTCATTATAATTGCAAAAATTTGTCAAATCATGTTTTAATCGAAATAATTTTTGCATTATCAATGTTTATCGGCCAATAAACAACTCTTTGTCGTTCTGATGCGTGGCTATTAAACCATTTGAGGTAACGCCCTCGTGGTTTAATTTCTACGCATCAGAACTCATATCGTTCTTTATTGGCCGATAAACAACGATAAATCGAACATTATTTCTTTAGTATTATGCAAGATTTACAGTGACTTTACAGTGAAACAGAGAATTACCAGCTTTCTTTCACTAATATTCCCTATAAACCACCGGAAAGCATACAATAAAAAGCATTTGATAACTTGCCAATATAGCATCTTCCGGCAAGTTCGTGGCCTCTTACAAGTTCGTGGATGATGCTCTGACGTCATTTTCGATACAATGACGCAACGTCTCGTGTCCTAATTCTTCGCAAATTTTACCCGAAGGATGTCCCGACCCATAACAGCAAATACATGCGTAAATTTTAAGTTTAAATGATGAATAACGACATTAGTTTAGATAAGTGCATTGATGATGCACCGTTTTTCAATTTTTCAATTTTTGGAAATAGTAGGTAACATTGAATTGTTTTTTTACATTCCATTATTTTTCACGTAATCCGAATATAGATTTTGTGCATCATAAAAACAAGTTCATCACTTGATATGTAAACATAATAAAATCAATGACGTGGTCTTGCCATATGACGTCTTCTAAAATTACTTACGAACTTGAAATAATTTGAGAAAGTTAAAGGCGTTGTTAGATCACATTTATTTTTCAGTGAGATAACATATTTCTTATAACGTATTCAAGTAACGTGTTCACTGTTTTGTTACATGAAATAGTAAGTAAAGAAGCCATTAAAATTTAAATGTGTTGATTATCCTTCAGTTGCAAATTATACGCGTTCGCGGACTCGAATGTATAATATCCACGAACTTACAGGTGTAGAGGCTAACTGCAAGCCTCGCCGTGTAAACCTTTCTTCAACCTTCCGGATAAATTGAAGTACACAAAGACACTAAGCTAATATTCTCCATTTATCACATGCTATACCTTGTCTCCTGTGTAATACAACCATAACGAATATTTTTATTTTACACGTGTGTAATATAACATTTTGAGCGTTTTCATTGGCTTCATATTCTTTGACTGACCAATCGCATGACGTTATTTGGTGAAATGATGTCGTCAACATGATATGACGTCATGTCAATACACAACTTTTAGGATTTATCCACATGTTTTGGTAAAATGAGGTGTTCTTTTTTTCGTTTAAAAGCATGTAATAAAAAAAGATCTGACACTCGTTGTCATTTCATACCATTTTTTTTTAACTCGTCCAAGAAATTCGTTAGTAAGCTCGCCAAAGGCTTGCTTACTACCAAAATTCCTGAACTCGTCTAATAAAATATGGTATGAAATGACAACTCGTGTCAGATCCTATATATGTTAACTAACACAAATGTTAACAACAATCAATAACAAATAATTGAATTATATGCTATGGTTAGAATATTATCCAGCACTTACACTAACATTAAACATGCATTGTTTTCAATAGCAGTATGAGTTTAAAAGATAGTTTTACTACTTAAATTCAAACAAAACTTGTTTACAAACCATTCTATTGGGGTTCTTTCGACAAAGAGTTAAATAGATTACCTAACGCATATTATCAACCGCAGAATTGCAATAATTAAATTACAAGGCCTGTAATGATGTTTGAACATCGTTAAAAGACTTAAGTACATTCATAACAAAACAATAACACAAAACAAATAAAGTTTAACGTCAATGGGTGTTATGGGAGACCCAAACATGCCGATGTAAGAGTTTTAACAGTATCTCCTCAGTCTAAATTTAATTTGTTTTTTATGGTGGAATACTTCTGCATAAACAAACCAGATACGTGTCGTAAAATCTTGACTGATTTTCAATAAAAATTCACCGGCTTTCGTGAAAATATACATATGCATGAAAACAAACTTCACTTACCGTCACCATATATAACGAAAATTTTCACAATAGTGCCTTAGACTGCATACGATAACTATTTAAAGATCGTAACATTTTCGCGAAAAACTTAATATTGTGTTGAAAGTTTATAAATTTTCATGAAATTTTTGTGTTCGTGAAAATCAATTTATTCGCGATATCTTACAGTATTTCAAGAAAAAAATCTGAATATTTTATGCTTATCTTATGCAGAAGTATGGATCCATATTATTGTTTTTAATACAGCCAACAAATTATAACTCGTTCAAACTTTATAGAGGCTTTTTAGGTTATTTAACAGTGAGTTTTAAGAATGTGAACGCTTACGAAAGATACGGATATCAAATCCCATTACTAAATTGGTATGTAACTAAATTTGAAACAGTTGAATTGCTCAGTACCTGCACTAGACAAGGGATACAAAGCAATACTACTATCTACTTCTACGTATAAAAGCTGCGTGATACGGCTATAAATTATGTATCGTATAGTTCAAAAAGTACGTGTGTCCTTCTATTATCTTCCCTTGCGTTAGTACATCAGATAAGCATGTGCTATATGTAAAAGGAACCACTGTTCTTATTAAACAAATCAAAGAACACTCAGATGTCTCGCTACTGACTTCTATTCAAGCACGTCTAGATGATCTGGAAAGAAAAGCATAACATTATCTCTAGAGAAAATCGGCATTAGAAACAGAACAACTTAAAACTTACATTTGCTGGTTTGTTATTGTATTGACAAATACTACTTATCAGTCAAATTTTATTTCATGCGTTTGTCGGAATCGTTTATGTCATTATTTTTGTAATGAATAATTCGTCCATATATTATAACATATATGTTGTATGTTTGACATTAAATACGTTTATCATGGACAGGTCTGCTTGTTTCAAGAGACTATGTCAACGAAAAGGGCTTAAATGAGTAATTTCTTTAAAAAAATCTAAAATTAAGATATTAAAACGAGCATATTATACCGGTTAACACAAGGTTCACTTGTATATATAATGGGGAAAGAGTATTTGCATTCTGAGATCATTTTAAAATTTGGGTCGTGTTTGTTTGGCCCTTTTCGTGTTTTCATTTTTTCGTCAGAATTGTGCGTATTTTGTATAATCATAGGTTACACACGTTTCCTTACAAAGCAGAATAGCGCAGTTGGTTAAAACACCGTCTACTGTCATTTCTTCGTTATGGCTCCAAAGTGGTGAGTTCGATACCTGCATGTGGTTTAAGTTTGTTCAAACAATATTGCTGATTTCTGTTATCAAATATCTCATCATGTATTATATTATTCATGCTTTATATATGTACATGTCTTAGCATAGCACATTACCACCATCTAATATCATTTAGAGTGCTATAGGAAACCAATTTTTCGTTGAAATGGTCCCTTCAAGCATTACTTGTATCTAATACAAGTAAACACACACAGAATTTCTTTACGAAAACAAATGCAAACTTAATTTCTGTATTTTGTATTAATGAATAACATTTAATATACACTTAATGATTGAACTTGTGTTGTTGTTGTTTTTGTAATTCTGTGTGCATCCTCAATTCTCTGACTGCTGTTAAAATGTGTAAGTATTTTAATTAAAACTGTTTTATTGAAATACTTGTATGTATATTTTCTTTTTTTTAATAACATTTAAAGCATTTAATAAACAAATTAACAGTGATTTACGTAATTATATACCGAACATCTGTGAATAGACATTAGCAATGACAATACGATATGCTGTATAACGTTCCCAAAGACGTTTGAATAATAATATGTTGTTTGTGTGATAGATCCGTAAAAGAAGAAATGAAATATATTTTTAATCCTTAGGATTGTAATTCTTAATGGCATAAAATGCAGTGAATTGTAATGTTTTTATCTATGAAAATATTATATTACAAAAAATACACATGCTATGTATATACTGCTGCTGGAATAATAAAAGCGCGTCGACATGTGCAGCATTGATTTTTAAATTACACGGATAACTTACTATATGACTTTGACTCCCATTGTATGGGATCTATTAAAGGTTTAATAAGTAACTGAATGCTAAATAGACTACCCGACTGATTTAATTGAATCCAGCCATAACTTGTATAATATAATAAATGAGGAACGTCAACGATACATAATAATGTACATGTAACATGTCAAAATAAATTGTGGTTTGTTGAGCCTCAGTCACACATTCCCGACTATGGCTCCCGATAGCGTCCCGACAGCGCTACGATACAAATTATAAAAAAAGTCGGGAATGTCGGGACCTGTCTAGACGCTGTCTGGAGGTGTCGGAACGCTGTCGGTACGCTGTTTTAAGAATTGAGAATTATCGATACATGTTCGGCGTGATCGGTCAAGCACTCCCGACAGTTAAGGTTTTAGGGAGACTCAGCCGAATTTGTATAGCCGGGACTCTGTCGGGATAGATTCGGCTGTATTGGTTCAAATTCGGGACGGTGTCGGGGCGTTATTGGGACAATGTCTTTTGAAACGGGATTAATAATGCATTATAAATTATATAGAAATATTACGTCTGGAGTTTAGCGGCAGTCACAAATTCCCGATTATGGCTCCGGACAGCGTCCTAATAGCGCAACGATACAAATAATCAAACAGTCCGGAACGTCGGAACGCTGCCGGGACGCTGTCGGGAAACTGTCGGGAAAGTGTCGGATCGCATTCGGTAGAATTGGGACGCTGTCGGGACTCTGTCGAAACGCAGTCTGGACGCTTTCGGACATATTCTATCTGTTGATCAAAAATTGAATTTCGAGCCCCAAATTTGATTCGGGATGCTGTCGGCTCAAGAATGGCAGTACAAATCGGGAATGTGTGACTGAGGCATTAATCCGCATGCCATTGTTAAAGAAACACAACAATGAAGATTATAAACTTTTAGGTCATAAACTATTCGAACACTTGATTCAATTTCGTTTCGTACATTCCTTTCTTTAACTCGTCGCTAAGAAGGCATTCGCCGAATTTTAAAAAAAGATAAATAATTACTTATTATCAATCGTATTATATAAAATTGACAATAAATAACCAACTTTAAAATTTGTGCTGCTTAAAAATATCGGCAAAACTGAAACATGCACTTTAACAAGGTATATAGATGGCTTTTTAAGGTCAGATAATAAAAAAAATATTCACCTGACCAGATCCCATTACAAGGGAATGTCGTGACCTCAAATAAGCAAATGTCATTTGTATCACGTACAGGCAAATAAACAGACGGATTTAACTAAAATTGTCAATTAATGTCTTCGAGTTGGATACTCTAATAGTATGTTTGAAACTTAAGCAGAGACTTTTATTTGGTTTTAGAGCTTGATACGAAGCTTTGTTTATGTGTGTTGATGACAATGCTGAGTGCTGTTTTAGCAACGGTAGAAGAGCTCAAAGAGTGCCAAGAAAGTTTGTTCTTTATAAAATCAGTGTTCATGGACATGATGTTAGACGAGTGAATCACGCTGTTCTGTAAATATGTATGAAATACTATTGTGTATGTAACAAAATAATTCCCTAACTAGGCGGCGATGAATATTTATATCTGCATGATGACAACAACGAAATTTGATATCTTAATGATAGACGTCTAGCATTAAGTTCAAATTCCGGTTTCTGCTTGGGTACCCAGATTTTTTACTTAATTCCTTGGGGTTCATATTACATTTGCATTTTGAAAATTAATTTGTTTGTTTAAAACATTGAACCAATCAGATATGTCTCCAGTTCTGTATGTGTGAGTTTTAAGAATGTTGATGTTTAAGCATTATATGGAAATCACGTTTCACAATAAAATTGGTGTGTTCCTATTTTTGTTATATAGTTACATTGCTAGTCGTGTCTGAATATGACAAGGAAAAGCTGAAATGTCTCAAATCTATCCAATCTATCTACATGTACATGTGTTGCATGATGCGTCTATATACATACAATTTCGGATTTTAATTTAATGTGTCGCTCTTCATACAGAGTTCATGTCTTTTAATTATATGCAGTTGTGTTAGTGCATTAGAGAAACATACAATAACAGAATAGAACAAAAACCTCCCTAGTCAAAGGTTGATGCAAACAAGACTTAATGATCTGGAAAGAAAGGTTTCCGATCTACAGCTATATCGCGATAGAATATCATATCTAGAAACTGAACTTGTAAACATGTCGGAAAATTGTGAGACGGTATGCAAACAAAATATATAGGGAAAGATTACCAGGAGATCCGATTGTCTTTTGACACAAATTATGCACTACCGCGCCAGGAACAACACACGTTTGGAGATCGGAATAAGAACAATTCTAATGTCGTGAGTGATAATCATGTCTTTGATTAATTCGTCCAAAGGAGAATAATTAAAAAGAGAAACCAACAAGCTAATATCGGACAAATTGCAGTTTCAGCGTTATCCAATTGACCCTATACCAAAAGGTCGTGTGATCAAGTGTGATAAAACACTTCTGAACGACGGAGGTGCATACGACGTTTGCACGGGTACTTTTACTGCTTCAGTAAACGGTGTCTACTTGTTTTCATATTCAATTAACAGCTATAACGAGACGCACGTGAAACTTATCGTAGACTGGGCGAACACGGCGGATGTTGTTTCTGACCCTTACCAGACCATGGGAACATTCGAAATAATGACCCCAATCACGATTCTTGTCAGGCTATCGAAAGGTCAAAGTGTGTGGATGGAAGAATATGAAAGTTCGAATGGAAATCTTTACTCTTATGACAACTACCGTTTGGTTACTTTTGGTAGTGTGTTGTTGTATTGACATACTATTTATCATGATAGTTTTCTTTTATGAAAACGTCGGTGGTTTATGTACTTAGTTTCGACATGAAACGGCGACATGATAACCAGAAAGTTGATAATCTTTGTTCCTTTAAGTAAATATTTTATGTTGGACATTTAAATACTTTTGCTATGGAGAGTTCTGCATGTTGTCTTATTTTGTGTTTGTATTACCAATAAAACTGCCAAAAACTTAAAGTTCTTAACCAAAAACGCAAAAATATTGTTGCTTTACTTACGCATGAGAAGCATTTTTATACACAGAATGATTGAAACTTGTTTTGTTCCGTTTGCAGCCTCAAGCAGCTGTATACAATAAGTCGTTAGGTATAACGCACCCGTGAAAGATTCGACAATGTGATTCTGTGCTGCATAAAAGAAGATCTCAAAATTTAAACAAACTCTAACCTAAGGAAGTAAATAGATTTAATTATTATTATAACATATTCATGTTTCGCAAGACCACAAACAACATTAACTGTAATTTTACGTCCATTAAAATATAATATTACAAAAGATGCACATGCAATGTATTTACTGTCGCCTGTATAATATAAAGCAAACACCCAGGGTTTATTATTTGTTACTCTTAAACCGTTGCAACATTTTTAATTTTGTTGGTTACTTTCAGTATGACTTTGTATGTTGCTTGGGATCCATCGCTATTAAAATGTTTTTAGGCCATACAATATTCCAGCACCTAAAAGCGGTACATTATTTTCTTAAAATCGCCGCTAGGTAGACATTTGTTAAATTTTAAAATATGAGATAAAATTATATATATGTATGCAATATCATTCCCATTCAATACCGGATATTGTCCCGACAACGCCCGGACACCGTCCAGACACCGTCCCGAATTTGATCCGATACAGACTAATCTATCACGACAGAGCCCCGTCAATACAAGTTCTGGTCTCCCGCATCTTAAGGGAAAACATTAACTGTCAGGAGTGCTTGGCCGATCACGCCGAACGTGTCACGATGATTCCCGATTCTCAGGCAAGCGTTCCGAATGCGTCCAGACAGCTACCGACAGAGTCCCGACAACGGCCCGCTATTTCCAATTTTTATCTTTTGTATTTATGCGCTGTCGGAACGCTGTCTGGAGCCACATCGGGAATGTATGACTGAGGCTTTAAGTTATATTATATAATATTATGGTGCAAAGTTGAACAGAGGCTTTTATTTGGTTTTACAACTATGAAGAGCTTGATACCAAGCGTTGTTTTATTGGTGTTGATGACAATATTTAGTGTGGTCTCAGGAACGTTAGAAAAGGAGCTAAAAGAGTGTCACGAAAGTTTTTTCTTACTGAAATCAGTGTTCATGGAAATGATTTTAGACAATAGAAAGGATCTGAGACACATGACGGAGTTGTTCCATCGACAAGAGTCGAGAATTAAACACGAGAACAAACAGTCGCGAGAGTGTTGGTAGAATTACTGACAATACAAAAGAGCAAGAACAATGTATAAATATAAGCCATATGGGACTGAAACTGTAAATCAGATACAAGTACTTACATTTATTTAAATCAAATAGTTCTTTAATCATTTAATCATTCTTAATAAAATACTTTTGTATTGGGATCATTTGTCATTTTTAGTTTGTTAAATTAACTAAAACATCTTATAAATCTTCTTATTCAAGGTTTTGTACATTCTACTAATAAAATATAGTGTAATTTAAAACATGCAGGTAACTAGGTCTGTGTTACCTGAGTCAAAATGAAACTAACAGTTCGAACCAACTATAAAGGCTTTGTTTCAAAGTACATATGTGAAACATTTCTGTGCTGTTTGAATAGATATATCTTAAAAGCAGGTGAGACGATTACAAAGATACGTTTCACTTTATACGCTGCTGTCATTGCCTTGTATCATAAATTATGTTGATTTCGTGTTTTTGAATTAGCCTTTTTAAGTATTTGCAAACTTAGCATTATATGTATGACATCGATTATGCATGGCTTATTTTAATCCAACACAGAACACGCTGAATAACTTTAACTTTAGTACTCTATATGGCAGTGATACAAAATCATTGTCGTTTGACATATTCTATTTTACCATTAATTATTACAGTGTGTAGGCCCCATGTGAATTCAATAATATTGATGTAAACTAAATATCAATTAAATTTTGAGTTTCGTTAATTCGATGACAATTATTAGCCCAATTGTATCCTTGTGTTCAAAGATACTGAACTCCAGTTGGGCAAATTTTTTTTCGTTTTTTTGTAGTTAAGCCTAAATTGTAAAACATGCTAAAAACACCACTATTTGTTTGGAACACAATCAAATACTAGCATTAACTGTATAATGAATTGAAAAATAGAAGTTGAATAGGCTCGCATTTTCCTTCAACCTGGTACTGCCGATTTATAAATACCGCGGTTTCCCCAATACAAGCACCTGATTCAAGTGTGCGCAAATGAAGTGTCACGTGATTATCCTTAATATAAACGGCGCTATTTTTAAATTACTCGATATGTTATTGCGTCTGCAGACGCTATAGATTTAAGGACGATAAAAAGGAAGAAAACACTACAAAATCATTGTCTTTCAGGTAAATAAAAACATACATGTCTAATTTTTAATGGGTTCTATTCGATTATGTAAGAAAATCATGTATTGTTGACAATTTTCTTTCGTTTTTACGATTGGACCATCTGGAGTTCTGTATTAAACTTGTCTTCTCTTCAAAATTGTTAATAAGCACTTAATGTTTGATTAATTAGATCAATACCAAGTCCCATTTTGTTATAATGTGTTCATGTGTTAATGAATATGGTTTCAAGCTTTTGATTTGCCTTGTGTCACTCTCAGACAATTATTTATGTAAATTGTACTATAGTTACTTTTATTAAAAACGAAAGTAAAAATGCAAAATGTAAAGTAATTTGTTTTACAGAAATATTGGTATAAAAAAAACGGGACTATTCGGCTTAAGTTATTCAATTGACATCATCATGAAAACGTGCGACGCGACACATTCACTAGTTTGAATTGTACCTTTGCGATAACCAGCTCGTTTGTAGCTGTCATGGTTTGAGAGATAATCTTTGTTAGTATTTACTATAAAAGATGCGTATCCTTCTACTTATTGCTAGAGTTTTTAAATCCATATAGATAATACTGGGCCAAACGTTTGGCGCACCCATAACCCAGTGTCAATATCAGATGCATCACATTGGTATGTCCAAGTCGATGACTTTATTGAGTAATTCGTTTTACTCAGGTACTGACAGCGTAGATAGACTATTGGCGACAAAGGAAACTAAAAGCATGTGAATTATGTGTGCATTTTTGCTAAAAAGGAAACATATGTTTGAATGAAGTTCAATTTCCCACCTTGAAACATTATCATTTGGCATCTTATTCAATAGTATACATTATGACAAAACTTATTTGTAACGAACACATATTTTTTTTTAACTAATTATCTTATGCAGACGGAATTATGTACATTCCAGTTAACAAGTAAATCAGCAACGGACCAGAATAACCGATGAAGCGTAGTAGTTAGGAGCACCGATTGTTAGTGCTTCGTAGCCTTCTGGGACAAAAGTAAGTCATACGTTGCAAGCTCTCGATTTTCTCTACTACAGTTAAAGTTAATAAATTGCAGTAATTTATTGTCAAAATATTCAGAATTAGAATCGGTAACAAAAAAATCCATTTCGCAATGAGTGAAGAATAACCGATGCAGTGCATTAATTCGGTGGTCTTATTCCAGGACACTATTTGTGTTACAAACAAGTAAATAGCGAAAGTAATGGTGTCATAAGTTTGAAGTCACATGTGTAATAAATTGACTTTTAGAAATTTTGCTGTTTTTGAAGAAGGACCTTTTCTGGTTTCGATTTACTGACTAATAGCCTGCAAAGAAAAGAAGTAGTTTTCCGCGATACCTGTTTTCGAAATTCCCCTCTCAAAAGACCGTTGCCTTCCGCCAACAGTCTCAAAATGTTATATAGCTTGAATATATTTACACACATATAATTATAGGCGAATTGTCATATTTTAAAACACTTTTATACATAGTTTGTTTTATAAGTAGTTTTTTTACATACTCGTATATTGATTATTTGAACTTTTTTTCAACATGTTGAATGACCTTGACACGGAATTTTAACATTCGGTTTGATCGGTAATTCCAAATATATTTCAAATGTAACATCAGTATCCATTTCTTGATAACATGTCAATCTTAAATATATGAAAACAAAACGCTATACACGTTTCCTTGTCTTAACTAAACAAAAGAAGAACAGCGTTTTGTTGAATTGTGTAATGTGTACAAATAAGTATAATATATTTATGACGAATATAAAATTTCACGTCAAATAAGGATTCGGTGGCTTTAAGTATAGTTATCTGACCATATAAATACGCTTTTCTCTACAGCCTGAGAGAGTGTTTTTCATTATTTTGTCTCTATAATTTTTTTATTCACACAATTTCCATATCTGCTTATAGATCAGGAAGGACTGGTCGTTTAAATGTTGACAAGGTAAGATGCGATCTAAAAGGATTCACTACATGCTAGTGTTCGGATACAAACTAAGCAATGGCCCTAGTACGGCCACACAATCTTACATCTTTAGCGTGACATATATTTTTCGACGATCTGAAATGCTTGTAATGTCGGAATATGCTTAAGCGTATTACACTTTATAATGACTGTATTGCTGCATACCCCATTTTGTAACGTACTATTTCAAATTGCAAGCTTGCTATGTTCTCTGTGCGTATATTCTGACGGAGTTGGTGGTTTAATTAAGATATTTTAGCATCTATATTCTTATCTGATTACTTAATAGTTTCGCCCAGTGATGAAATTATTTATGTGTTTAGTTTTGAATTAATGGATGAGATTAAAATATTTTGCTGTCAGATCAACCACATTTTAAGTGTAGATAGAATCTGTGTGAATGCAACAGTGCTTTGTATCCTAACTTTTTACAAGGACAAAAGCGATGTATCACCCATGTCTCAGTACAAATATATACGGCTATATATTCAGTCTCGTTGATATCTGTTGTGGCATTTCTTTTCGTCGCAACAATGTCGCCCTGCATACCATTTATTTGTCTTTTTCTCGGTACCTGTGCTATTTCATCGGATAAGCACTTTTAACACTTTGTGACACTTTTAAACAAGAAAAACTTGCGGTGTTTGCCATTTGGTCACGTGATCAGGTGTGATATAACGCTTCTGAACGACGGAGATGCATACAACTTTTACACCGGTATTTTTACTGCTCCTGTCGATGGTGTTTACATGTTTTCATTTTTGGAAAACAGCTTCGTTGAGACGCACGTGAAACTTATGGTAGACGGGGCGAACACGGCCGACGTTATTTTTTATCCCTACCAGACCAGGACGGGACATTCTGACGTAGTGGGTGGTTTCAAGGGGGTGAACGTAAATAATGCATATGTAAATTTTAAGCAAGACCGCAATGTCTGTGAAATAAATATGGCCGTGTGCTGTTGACGTTTTGTGAAAATGTGTTACATTTTCATTCAAGTGAGTGTTTAATTCTTAAACATATCTATTTCGACCATGACCATTCTAATCCAACATCTTTCCTTTGCACGTAGACGCTGTTTGCTGAGAATAAAAATCACTAATAAAACAGTTATTAAAGGGAAAGTTTGTCAGCATTGGGTTGAAATAAACGGTTACACACAAAAAAAATATTATTTTCTGTAAATAAATCCCTTCTTTATCACGGAATAAAGTCAAATGTATGTATATATTGATATAGTTTGTACTTTGCAAACATATGAATTCCTGTTCCATATCAGTTATAAAAATATAATCACGACATATTTTTAATGTATGTGGTGAATTTAAGTTAAATTTAATGCATAAGTATGTGAACACAATACTGGTTTTATACCATGGATTATTACAACATTTTGGGTTTTAACCTAAAATTTATTAATCTAAAAAAATGCTTATTTTCTGAGATCAAATGTTTGTGTTAAGTGATTTTAATCAAGTTTCAGTAAAAGCTCATAATTAATAAATACTGGAGCGATACTAAAAGGTTCTTGAAATTTGCCTTTTTCACGTTTTCGTGAGGCCAACATTGAGGTTTTACTAAGGCAAACGTATTAGTGGTATCCATCTTTCCTATATATTCAACCACCCCTTTGATCGCCTTTTTAAAACAGTTACATTTTATTTTCTGATCTTTTTATTGGATCAGCATCTGCATTAGTTAAGTATTTTGTTTAATTTTTTTGTCCATTCTTAAAAACTATCAGAGGTATCCATTTGAAACTTTCAATACTGTTTCACTATCAAACGGGTAATTCATTACAACAAGGCAGGTTACCCTGTGATTTGTATTTCCAGACTTATCTGCCCTTATTTGGACTTACAACTTTCAATATTTTGACATGTTTTGGTTAAATATCAAATTTTTCAATAAAGACATTAAATTGAAACTCAAGAAACTTGTTTTTGATGCTTACCATATTCTGCGGACTTGAAGAGATAACTCTTTCAATGATTTTGTTGCAGCTATTACCCTTTTTTCAACTTACAGGTTTCGCTTTATGTACAATTTCTCAATACTTGTATCGGAATTTATTTGAAACTCAAATTACTTGACTTCAGTGATGAAGGTATTCTGTAGACAAGAGGAGGTAACTCTATCAAGGATTTCGTTTGAGTAATTGTCCGTTTTTCAACTAAGATTTTTCGTTTTAGGTCAAATTTCACAGTCACTATAAGAGGTATTGACTTGAAACTCAAAATACTTAATTACAATCATGAACCCATTTCTTGAGACAAGATGAGGTAACTATATAAACGATTATATTGCAGTTATTGCCCTTTTTCAACTTAGAATTGTAGCTTTAGGTCAAATGTGTCAGTATCTATAAGAGGTATTGACTTGAAATTCAATACACTTGATCACAGTGATGAACCCGTTATTTTAACAAAAGGCCAGAATACTATCAAATACGAGAAAGTCGAGCGTCCAGCACCCGTAGGCGGTGCTCTTGTTTACTTTAGTCCGTGGGAGGCCCAAACTTGCCCACGTGAGAATGTTAACCGTATCTCCGATTTATTAAAACGAGCTTGTTTAATTAATACCGTCAACCAATTATAACTCTTTGCAATAGGATGTTCATGTTTTTTTACAATGAGATTTAAAAATGTTGACGATTAAGCAAGAAAAACAAATACATATCAATACAAAATTGTTAGTGTGATCAAGTGTGATAGAACACTTATGAACGACGGAGGGGCATACAACATTAACACCGGTATTTTTACTGCTCCTATCGAGGGTGTCTACATGTTTTTTTTTCAATCAACAGCTTCACGTAAAACTTTTGGTAGACGGGGCAAACACGGCAGATGTTGTTGCTGACCCTTACCAGACCATCACAAACTTCTAAATAATGACCTCCAATACGATTTTCGTGTCAGGCTGTAGAAAGGTCAACGTGTGTGGATGGAAGAGTGTGTCAATCCAAACGGAAATCTTTTCTCTTATAATGACTACCGTTTGGTTACTTTTAGTGGTGTGTTGTATAATTGACATATACTATACTATCATGCTATTTTTCTGTTATGTAAACGTCGGTGGTTTATGTAATTAGTTTCGACATGAAACAGCGATTTGATAACCAAACAATTCCTTGAAAGGGACCAGTTAACAGATTTAAAAATTAACAATTTCCAAAACTTTTGTCACATATTTCAAAATGAAAGCAAACTGTATATAAATGAGCGAATTAGCACAATTGACATAGAAATGTGTTGGAAAGAACTTTTCTTTAATGAGTAATCCTCAGTTAAAATGGATACAATTCATTCATTATCATTTTTTGGGCAGAAAAACATGACATAAATAAGAAATTTAGGACTTCTCATTTCCATACAAATTTATGTTTAATATGAAAGTGGAACCTATCTGTGTTGAGTTTTAAGTGATGGCCATATTGTGAAAGCTTTATTTTTTTGCTGTAGTATGCTGTCAACATATGCATGAGCTTTATTTATGTATTTTACGTGACAGTGATACCAACCTAATGAGAGATACAGATTATGATAAAAACGAACATAAGAGATGCACCTTTTTTGTCTTATTAAATTATCAACACAGCAATTTCTATTATTAACTTCTTGAAAACACTTAACTGATAACATTGTCGAACAATGGACACTTAAAATGGAAAATTGGGCTGAAGAAACAGTAATTTTTTGCATTATTGTCCTTTTTGTTTTCATATATTCTCACACCTAAAATAAAGCGTGAATACAAGTCAAATATATGAGTAGTGCACACAAAACCTTTAATAACCCTATCAGAAATAATAGAGCTTAACTGATAAAAGACCATTTTACAGGAATTTGTTTACAACATTTGCTTTTGTGACGTAAAATTCATTAAACAAGTATCACATTGTACAAGTACGTACTTCAGCAGAAAATTGGTTACTCTATCGTAGATGTGTGGAAAATAACTTGCAAATATAAACATTTGTAGAAAAATAAAGATTATAATTGACATAAAACCATTAAAATGCGAAATTCCTACCAATTGTCACGTAAAATTCAAAGAACTCAACTGCTACATTTAACGGACATCACATGTGGTAAAACTATCGCAAACTCTTCAAATGACATCCTTGTTTTCTGAATAACTAGATTTACCAATATAAATGTGATAGATGATGGATAATTGTAGAGTATTTGACATTTTAATGACATAACTCAGTAAATATTGGTCACGTAAAATTAAACTAACTTTTTTTAAAGATTTCAGCTATTTTAGCCCTGTCTTTGTCAATATACGTTAGTATTATTGGACAAACAAACTTATTTAAACGTAATATTAGTGAAATTTTTAAAACAAACATAACAATAAGTTAAACATGTTATGTTTGAATTTTACGTGACATTTTATGACTTTTACGTGACATATAATGACTTTTACGTGACATTTTAATCTATGCTCTATATGTGCACCAGACCCTGATAATCAACCATGCGTCATAACAGCACTTATCTTTAATTATTTCTTCGCATAAGTGCAATTCAAACACATTCTTCATAAAGTTATCACGATATATTTGACAAAACAAACACAAGGGGAGTTCAAATAAGTAACCTAAACGAATAGATCATGTGTCATTGATTTCAACTTAATGGCCATAGAAAAACATTCAATGACGTCATAAATATCACAATATAAACCGAACATACCGAACGAATTATTTGGTCGCTGTCTACACCGCGGTAAGCGCACGTTTCATAAAATTGTCACGTAAGTATTCAGTCACGTAAACTTCAAGTTTATCTTTCCAATAACTAGAATCTGTAATATTTTTGATAACTCGTCACTCTATTTGTCATAATATACAGTTCTCAGTAAGAGATAACATATAACACTATCAATTTCATAGAGAAAAGACTGGCAAGAGACAAACAGTCGTCACTTAAAGGTTCACAGAAAAAAATCCCCGATATGGGCTTAAACCATTAATGGCTTAAATCTTGATTTTGTAGGATAAAGTTGATGAAAACTTAGTTTTTTCATAAGAAGTTGTGTAAACTCTTTTAAAATGTTAAATCATGATTTTCTTCAAAACAATTTGATGATAGCACAGCAAATAAGTTAGTGTCAGGTAAACGTCAAGCATCTTGTGACACGAATAAAATATTATTTTTTTAATGATATAATTCTGCAGTATTTTTTTCTATCTTGAAACCTCATTGTGCAAAAAATAACCAATCAAGTATTAAACAAAACTTATTGAACTCGGTCAAAATGCAGAGTAAACTACCCATTAAAAATATGGCATTATGTTTGTTACAGTGCATTTTATAGGGGGGTCTTTTGATAAAGGACACGTTTTATTAATTCAAAAGAGTTTCTGATACATCTTTTTGGGTTTCATTTAAAACAAATACATTGTGCTTATAAACCAATGTGCCTTCATAACTCATATATATGGAAATACACATTTTGTGATAGTTATTGTATCTGTGACATGTATTTGGCCGAACAAATGAGAATGAATTATGTTGTGATGATTTTCTTGTTATAAAAGGTGAGATCTTAATTTCAGATGCTTTCGTTTTTCCAGTGAAGACGTTTAATGGCATATTTCAAAAATACTAAAATGTGTGAACAAGTCCCTTTAAGTTAATATTTTATATTTTACATAAAACTACGTTTGCCATGGACAGTTCTGTATGTTTAATATTGTGTTGTTTTTTTCTAGTTCAAGCAAAAATTGTGAAGACAATCTTTACAAATAGCAAAATTAACGTTGCTTTACTTACGTACAAGTACCATTTTCATACACAAAATGATTGAAACTTGATAAGCTTTCATTCTTCTTGTAACCTCAAGTAGCTGAATGTTGATAAGATGTGTACGTATTTTAAATAAAATGTTTTAAACGGAATGTTTTGTCATTATCATAACTTGTTAGCAATTTTATACAATTTGAATTGGTTTACCAGTTTATATACATAATGTTATACACCTATAAATAGACATTACCAATGACACTACAAATAAAAAGGTCGTAATGTATAACGTACCCGTAAACGATTCAATAGTAAGATGATGTGCTGATGAGGGCATTAATAAAAGATATCGAAACAAACACAGGTTCTAACCTAAGGATGTAAAAAAAATATTCAATGTTTTTATTTTGTTTTAAACCAGAAGCAATATTTTACTATCAAGTTATGACATAAAATGCCGATAACTGTTATGTTGACATGAAAATATTATATTACAAAAGATACACATGCAATGTGCCGTATACTATAGGGCCATAAAAATAAATTGTGTGTTTCAGGCAACGGTCTCAAAAAAGTTAGGTTGGGTCAGGATTGAAATGTTTTTTTTTACTTTTTTTAATAGACACATTTTGGTAATAAACATGGAAAATTACCTAAAATCTGACGAGAACGGATTTCACAGAAAACAGTCGTTGCTAAACAATTTAGGATCGGCGGGTTTTTGCTAGGTAGGGTCGGGTTACACGTAAAACAGAATAATTTTTTTTTGGCCTAAAACAAATGCCCTAGGTTTATTTTTCTTTACGCTTAAACCATTGCAACATGTTTAAATTATGTTGGTTACTTTCTATTAGACTTTGTATGTTGCATGGGATATATCGATATGTTACAAAGAAACTAAATACTAAATATGGCCTTCTACCAGTCAGGTCAACGCTACATAATAGTAATGTTAATGTACGCTTTTAGAATCGTTTGACAAATAAAATGAGGTTTGTTCCACATCTCCTTGTTGAAAAAAATAGAACAATAGTGGATATTAACGTTTTGATCCATAAATTATTCCAGCACCAAAACGCAGTACACTACATTCTTAAAATCGTCGCTAAGTAGGCATGTGTCAAAATTTAAAATATGAGACAAAATTACTAGAATATCAGTCCTCACTAGACAAAAATGACATAAATAACAAATCTTTGAAACTTTATTGATTAAAACATCGACACAACTGCTTTCTATAATTTAACAAAGGAAAATGAATAGCATTTAAAGGCCAGATAAGACGAGAAATGTTCACCGGACCAGAGGCAAGTTAAAAGGCAATGTTGCGACCTCGTACGCAAATGTTATTTTTATCATGTGCAGGGAGATGGAAAATAAACAGAGGGATTATTATCAGTATTATCTTGAGTTCGGTACCCTCATATTATGTTGTAAACTTGAACAGAGGCGTTTATTTGGTTTTAAAAGGATGGAGAGCTTGATACGAAGCGTTGTTTTATTAGTGTTGATGACAATGCTCAGTGTGAGTGCAGCAACGGTAGAAGAGGAGCTAAAAGAGTGTCACGAAAGTTTGTTCTTCTTGAAATCAGTGTTCATGGAAATGATTTTAGACGATAGAAAGGAACTGAGACACGTGACGGAGTTGTTCCATCTACAAGAATCGAGAATTAAACACTTAGAACAAACAGTCGCGAGGCTGGTGGTAGAATTACTGACGATACAGAAGAGCAATGAAAGACGTAATTATTATGGGACACGAAATGCAAATCAGATACTTACATAGAATTGAATTGAATAGTTATTTGATCATTACTAATAACAAACTGTTGTATTAGGGGCATATGCCAATTATATTTTGTTTAAATAAACCAATAAATCTTAAACATCTTCTTATTAAGTGTTTTGTATATTCATATGTATTCTTACATGTACATCTCAATTAAATAGTCTAGTGTAATCTAAAGATTACAGGAAACTCGTGCTATCTAACTTTTTGTGAGACTAACTGAAATTAACGTATCGAACAAGTATAAATGTGTTGTTTAAATGCACATCTGTGAAACATATCTGTGCTGTTTGAATAGATATATCTTAAAAGCAGGTGTGACGATTATAAAGATAAGTCTCGCTTATACGCTGATGTTTTCAGTGCCTTGTATCATAAATAAAGTTGATTTCATGTTAGCTTGAAGTGTTTGGAAACTTAGCATTATATTATTGACATTAAATTACGCATGGCATATTTAAAGTCAGTGCAGTACACGCTAAAGAATTGTAGCTACAAAATCTGATTCGTTTACCATATTTTAATTTACCTTTAGTTATTGTGGTGTGTATGTGAATTCATCAGTATCAATGTAAATAAATAGCAACTAAATATTAAGTTTCCTGATTAATAGCCTAGTAATATATGTGTGTTAAAGTGTTAGATTGTCTTCTTTTCAACATTGTCATTTAGAATTTAATGTTTGATTAACTAGACCAATACCCATTGGGTCAAGCCCCATTTTGTTATAATGTGATCATGTGTCAAAAAAAAAATGGTTTCTAAGACAATTATTTGTGTAAATTTAAATGGATTTACTTTATCCAAAAATGGAAGTTAAACGTCTTAAATAGATATCGATGGCGCTATGAACCACGTGACTGTATATTACTAAATATAGAATTGGTGCAAGCAAGGAACGACCGTAGTCGTATTAGTGATCCAAATATTGTGACGTGTTTGATGAATAAATGACTGAATATTTAGAAACTAAATATAAATTGTATCCCTTGTTTATATTTATAGTGTATAATCAGGATCTGACACGACGAGTTGTCATTTCATACCATATTTTATATATTAAACGAGTTCACATATTTCGTTAGTAAGCGAGCATTTGGAGAGCTAACTAACGATTTTCCTGGACGAGTTTAATAAAATATGGTATGAAATGACAACGAGTGTCAGATCTTTTTTATCACATGCTTTAAAACGAAATAAAACCCTTCTAATTTTACCAAAATAAGTTGGTAAATCCTCAAAGTTGTGTACTGACGTGACGTCATTTCCTGTTGACGACATCATTTCACCACAACATCGTCATGCGAATTATCAGTCAAAGAATACGTAGCCTTTGAAAAAGCTAAAATGTTATCTTACACACGTGTACGATACAAATATTCGTAATGGCTGTATTACAAAAAATAAGGTATAGCATTGATACATATGGTATTTTATTGTTCTGTGTGCTGTGAACGACGTGACTGTATATTACTAAATATAAAAATGGTGCAAGGTATGACCGTAGTCGTATTAGTGATATCCAAATATTCTGATGTGTTTGGTGGACAAATGACCGACAATTCAGAAACTAAATATAACTTGTTCCACAATGGCAATTTAGGATGGAAATATAATTAATTGATATTTTTTACCTGTATATATCACATATGAAAAGCATAAAATAATAAAAATAATTATCCTATCCCATTAGGAAGCAATCCACAAAAGCATGCAATAATATAACAACAATTATATATCTAAAATACAATGATTATAATTTTATTACAAAATATATGCATACAAATCAATCCATACACCCCATTGTTAACGATAATGCAATCACAAAAATCACCAGCATTGTCAGTTGTTTATTTTCTGATTTTCTCCGCACGATCCCGCTTTCACGATGACCACTTGCCAACCTTTAGCGCCCACCTTGGGCCTGTTGAGAGAAAGAAAGTGAGAATATCAACATCGATCATTTACACAGTCGTATGATTATAAATTAATGAGCATTAATGGGCCTTAGGGGCGATAAAAAGTATCCATTATACAATACGTTTGACTATTTATACAGGCAGTATGCACTTGTTGAAAATAAACTAAATTACATATTTCGTTGATACACAAAGCTCGCCAACAAATGAGTAAATACAATTATTACTTCTACACATAAACAGGTCTTATTTTTTCACGTGTAACGAGGCCTTGAAAAGAAATCAAAACTGAGTAAGCTTCAGTGTGTGCTTATGTTTGATATTTGAAGTCGACGTCTTATTACTTATGTTTGTGTTATTGTCCTACAGACAAGTAAAGGTAACAATGTAGCTATTTACCGCACATCCGCACTCGGCACATACGTCACAGATATTTGCATTCTGCAGAATGTTCGACTGGTAGAATGACGTCACTTGGTTACCTTAAAGAAGAAAACATATTCGTTTTCAATATATTTTAAATAAGAAAACACATGTACACTAGAAATTTCTATCCTGTCGAGTAGATTATTATTTCAATGCTTTAGACTTTGTTGCACATTTATCATTACATGCATGTCATAACGTGCTGGTTTATACAAAACGATAATTATGCAATCGCTAGTTGTTAATTATTGAACAGTCGTATCTTTATTTTACATTTGAAAGTGCGTCAGATCAGCCTAGTATATCGCCAGTTATCCTCAAAAAGTATACAATTTATACTACAGGTGTCCTAATTCCTTACTTGGCTGATAGTAGTCATATACACGGATCACCGCTGGCTGTGACTTGGCCACCATTCCTGTTCTGATGATATCCAGTGTCAGGCAGAGGGGAGTGGGGGTAATCTGTATATAGAAAGTATGCATATCTTTATGTCAATTTGTTAACCATATTTAGGTTAAGACATTAAATAAGCACCACTCAATAATAATATAACTGAGGCAATACTGTACCTTATCTGTAAGTCAAGGAAGCAGCCTTAAAACAACTGCTTATTGTCAAATATATTGGTTAATGCACAATATTTAATGCAATTTTAAGTCGTTTCAATATACGCTAGACTTGCAAAAGAGAAACACGTTGTTAAAGACTCTAGTGTAACATGAAAATAAATTATTCAAAAAGAGCGTTTGCATAAACGTCTCAGGACATTAACTCAGGAAAATAAGTTAAACATCAAGATTCTGACCGCGTCGAAATACATCACTAGCTTCCTGTCCTTTGTCTCCACACGTTTAATTGCCACGACATTTTCGATGCTTTCAAGGTCGGCTTCGAATCCAGACGGGATGCCAAACTCCTGAATTGCCATTCCACTAGCACCGGCCTTCAGCCATCTGTACAAAAAATCAGTTAGATTGCTATGATAGATACTTATATAGATAACCGACATATTTGAATTGATACATTTACTCACTTTACAATGAAACGGCATGTCATATAATGTGGGTACTATAGGTAGGCTTGGATATACAAGCTTGATTTTTTTTAAATCCGAAATACAAGAACAGAATCTATAATGTGTCTTTGCTATATCTTCCTCGGAGCAGATTAGTTAGGAACGCGATTTAGTCACACAAAACCTAAAAATGGTTGGTCATATTGAACACCTACTTTGCGCACGATTTCACTGACAGCAAGTCAATTGTCTCCGTAACTATGGTGACATCAATTTGGAATGAGGGTGTCTCAATTTCTTGTTCAACGTTGAACGAGAGTCCGACCTGAACAAAGAGGAACGTAAACATTTACATCATACACAACAATTGTCATCATTTAACCTTTGCACTGTATAATGTACAATATAATATCCTTACTAGGTATAAATAATATACCAATTAAGCTGTATTCCAATATCTATCTTTGTGAATTATACATAAGAGACTTTTCAAATTTGATTGGTGCAGTCTTTTATTAAGACCTGGTATTTTAATTGACACACAGAACCATTTATCAATATACTTACATCTAGTAGAGCCATTCCATGACCAGTTGCTGTAACTGAAACACGGCTGGGAATCGATGGCAACTGAAACAGCAATGAAATATAACAACATAGATTTATGCCGTGATATGTAAAACTTCCGAAATGTAAACTGACTTTATTTATTTAAATGATTTACTAAATAATACCTCCATGTCAATAATTTACATCTAGTTAATTCTAACATATAGGTAAAATGTGTTATACAAACAAATAAATTATACCAAATATTAATATATATTTTTTCATTATTTGGTCATAAAACGTACGTATTTCTTCTTAAATGATATGTATTCTAAATAACTATAAACTATATTATTTTATGTTATTTTAAAATACGTAGACGTTTCTTCTTTAGTATCATTTATTTTTTCATTATAAATACGTATTGTGTACTCACGACCACAGACTGCATGACTAGGGCATTCTGCTTGTTAATATTGAATGTATGCGTGAATGTTCCTGCTGTTACTGTGGCTTGAATGCTGAACGTGTCTGAGAAAATCATTGCAGCAAATCTAGACAAGGCCTGTAGGGCAACAACTGTATCCTGAAAGAAGCAGATTAACTCAATAAATACCACTTCGAGTAGGTCAATAAAACCACGCAGTAATAACATACGCAAACATCGTAACAAAAGTATCGTTTTCTATATAAACGCAATAACAATAGATACACACAGTTTTAATATAAGCATATACATAATAACATATTTTTTCATAAGAATACTTTGGCACAATATATCCCATCCAGGGTTTCCCTCAGGCCTGTTTCGCTTGTCGGGCCCGACATGCCTTCAAAGCAGTTAGTGATTTGCCGACATGCTTAAATATCGCCGACATGCTTTATTTTCAAAGCGATAACCCTTAATCCCTTTATCTATTACACGGATCGTTAACCGCAGGACCATAAACGAACACTGTTTGATCGATAAGGTCTCACTTCCAACAGTGTGACTAACAAGTGACTGAACTGTGTAGTCCCGCCCACAACGATCTCATTAGCCAATCAAATACGGCAATTTTTAGGGCGGAGTTGATACCTTACTAACATCTAAAAACGTGTTTGACAACAAATACTAGCCGGGAAAAGTGAACAGGCATTTTAAAACATTTGATTATTATATTTAACGTTTAATTTTATCCCGGTAATTTTTTTATCCATTTCACAAATTGACTATCAAAAATATGCAAATGAATAATGTAATATAGAGCCTCAATTTAAAACCCAATTTCAAATGTATTTTTTTGTTTACATAAACACTGCAATTAAGCACGTGGCCAGTAAACGCACGTTTTTATGAGGCATCCGTGACGTTGTGCATGGTAACATAATGTTCGCGCGCTTTTGCACAAAAGCACGCTTTTAACATGGAGATACAGGGCCGTATTTTATGTCGATTAGGAACAGCACGTTCCAGTATTTAAAAACAACGGTGATTTTTCGGCTTTTAACGTCCGCATGTAGTATAACTGATATTAACGATTGATTACTTTCGCATCAGAAAACAATTAATGAAGTAAAAAAAAAGACAGAATTCAAGGCGGAAGAACGGCTAGACTTTTCAAAAAAACCATGTATGATTGAAAATTAATTCCATAAAAAATGCAGCTTAATATTTTGATGTACACTGCCTCCCAAGGAATTAGTCAACACGTTTTTATTCAATGAAGAAACCGCGGTTATTGCGATTTTAGTAGGAGACATTCTATAACAGTAAGAATTCCAAAATTAAAGCTAATGCAAAGAGAGGTGCCGGTCGAGCAAAAGGATAGGTAGTTTAAGTGACAAAGGGCGGTAGTTAAAGCGATACTGCCGACTTGATCGCCGCCGGGATTTCGAACGTCGCAACCGATTTCGGGGAGCTGGGGTCGGGCGATGCGGCCGATTTCGAGGAGGTGGGGGTCAAACTGAGCGGCCGATTTGGGGATGGGGGACTAAGTTCGGATTGGAACGATCTCGTGGAGGGGGTGGGGGTTGAGCCGATTTTTGTCGCGGGGGGGAATGTCGGGGAGGCCGACATGCCTTCAAGAAATCCTGCGGGAAACCCTGCCACCACAGACATACTTATTTATTATGAGTATTTATTTATTATAATATTTCTTGCAAAAATATTCTAAGAAGACATAATTTGTGAAGAACATTTTGGCAAACAATATTATGACAGGATTATTACACTGAACACCACACCTGTGTTGAGCTGAAGCCCCCGTTGGAATTCCTCTGGGCCGTGATCCATTTCATGATTTGGAGACCCACGCTCATGTCTCCCGCCTCCGCTGTCACAAGGAGGTTGTACGCCGTCATCTCGATGTCAATGGGGTTGGCCTGAGAGTGGGCTGGCTGCCAATGGCTGTAGGTGGAGACAGACTGGTCCTTGTGCCAGTGAATGGTGCCTCCTACAAGTTAATTAAGTTAACTTAAACTTGCATTATGGTTTGTGCGAATTATATACTTTTTCAATCAATGTTTTAATATATAAGACTCTTCTCAAGACAGAATCAATTTCATTCCTTGTCTATGCAACTGCATAACAAGTATAATCACGTGATCTTTTGTGTAAAGATTAAGGACTGGATACTTTTTACACAATCTAAATAGGATCTTCATCTGTGGAAACGGCTTTTCGCATCACTTAACATGTTTATCAAAAAAACAGTGCAGGAATTGTATAGCGACACAGTCTTAATATAATCAAATAATCAATCCGGAAATACTTACCGCTAACAATTGCATCGTTTTGCAGTTTTGTCTGGATTTCTGTAACACGGGTACTCTTAGCAAGGGTTAGTGCGTAGTTGCAAAGGGAAAGAACGTAGTCATCGGTTGTGGTCGCAATTTGGGTCTCCAGGTATGTGGTTGCCAGGGCAACAGATTTTGTAATTCTCTGATGAATACTCTTAAATGCAACACATATTTTAAGATAACGAAAGTCAACACGTTTGTATTTGGTAAATAGTTGGACCATCCATAATGTTTAGAGTGCAGAGTATCAAAACAACTTAATTCCCATTGAATAAATGTATTCCTTGCACATACTATTTGAATTTACTTTCATCAAAATATATCATATTATATTGATACAGTCAAGAAAGTAGATAAGATTAATGACTTTTATAACATCACACGAAACTGACAACAAGGCAAACGTTTTTTATGATAGACGTTTGAATATTTGTAAGCAGCACAATAACTTACTCCTCCAAGATCATTGTTTTCTAGAAGCGAAGCCAGGACGAATGCAGTGAGACCCACACCAGATGCAGCTCCGCCCTAAAATCAAGACATAACACATAATAATACATAATATAAATATTTAATACCAATCAATAATAATCAACTTGCAACATATATTAAATACTACAAACACTTTTTAAAGGTCTAAACGGGTTTAAAACATATCACATTGTTTAACGATCTACTAAATATTAGGCCATTATTAAATCAGATTGAAATATTTAGGATTTTTCATGAAAATCATATATGTAAGTGCAGCGATGTTTTCATAGTTGTATTTTCTTAATGTGGCATAAGTTTATGTAAATCCAATCCATACTTGTCCCAATTGTAATAAAATATATTCATCACACGTTCTGCTATCTCTTCTCCATTTCAACACTACCACCATCCTTACATTGGGCACTGACACAAATATATTGACCTACCTGCATATCCTTGTGGATAACTGTGCCTGGCTCGGGGAATGAGCCGTCGGCGTTCTGTCTGTTGATCATCCAGTCGATGGCGCGAGACAGGGTCTCGTCGTCAATGAAGATTTGCCTCTTGGCCTGGTGGAATGACTTGGCGACGAATGCTGTCAGCCTGCAATAGTTTATAATGTAAGTGACCGATACAGTGTCAATGTTTTTTCGTTATTAATATGATCACATACAAATAAATCATTATGATTCATAATGTTATGTGGAAACGAGACATGCTGAAACGAATATCATTTAAGAATGTTTAGTTTTTTAATTTAATAAAATATGCTCCATAAATCATATCACTAATTAAACATGATTTAAACATGCTAAAAATACTTTTTGTGTTCTTTAATAATACCTTGACCATTTCATTAACGTACCAAGTTCTTGTAAGTATATGTACGCTCCTGAAAAGAACTGAACATCGTTGTACCCTTTTGAAGTTGTATCTAAGGACTTAAATAATTTAAAGTATTACTGCTTCAAGAAACTACTCACCACATGCTTCCAGAGGGGTCTTGGTCGCCGAAGGCACTGAACGAGCCGTCCTTGTGTTGATATGTCAGCTCTCGCTGGTAGCCTGTATATGACACAAGAAAAGTAGGATTTTAAGTACAAAATTGGTAACGGTAAGATGGAATAACGGTTTAAACAATGGGAATAAGGCAATATAAATGAAACGAAAGTACATGTGTGATAGTGATATTTAAACATTAGATCTGATTATATTCGATATGAATAATTATGTTTGAGCCGTTCAGCAAACGAATTATGTGAACTGAAAATGTTCGGGCATTAGTTATAACAAAGAGTGGTGTAAGTCCGATGGCATAATACGTATTTATCAACAATAACATGCATTTTCTTTATTGACAAATCGTATCAGAATGTATCTTTCATATCCCTGGTTTCATGCATGTGATGTCTATTTACTGTTTGAAAAAAATAATTCAGCTCACCTTTCTCCATGAAGCTGATGGCCTTTTCCTCAATGTCGCCCGTCAGTTGGTTGGTGGCGGTGAGATAGTTGGTCACAAAGACGTCTGGTGCAAATCCAAGCATGGTCTGCTCTCCGCATCCGGTCGGCATTTGCAGCAGTTTGTCCAGATTATTCACCGTTGGTCCAAGAAGATCACCTGAATGAAGTGCATTTATTTATAAGTAACAATAAATCTAGACCCATGCATATTCAAGAACAAGAACAATACTCAACATAATTTACTTAAAGAATTGCCATCAATAACTCATACAAAGTTCATTTTGTTTTGGTCTGTATAACAAAATACGTTCTTGTTTGTTAATTGACTACCGTAACATGAAAGACAGTTTGAAAACATGGTAAATAAATGTATCTATAAAAATACACTGGGGTCTGACTCGTGTAAACTTACGGTGTTTCTCAAAGACAGCACGTGTATGTTTCTCAATGAAAGCGTGTTAACATACCTTCAAGTTGGCCATGTGTTGGGTACAATTTATGTATTTCTTGGACTTTTATATTTTTTATGGAGATCAAATAACAGTTACACGATGGTAAATGTTACATTCTATAATACAAACGCCTCTTGTTGTTATGCTGTATGTTTTAAAGTAGTTTATGTCATAAACGTGTGCGTTTTGTATTTTCTTGCATAATTTCGTTTACAAACTAACTGTACAAAGACAATAATGGTTCATAAACAGATTTTTTGAATAATACGCGTTGTTTTTTTTCTTAAAAAAAATACATATTAAGGATTTTTTCGCTGTTTATTGTGTGTGCGTGTCGCACAAAGAGTGTTTATATTTTCCAACGAAGTCAACTTTTATGTGTGTGTTTATCAACGAAATCATATTAAATCATCGCTGTATGTCTCAATTTTCGTTAAGAAACATACACGTTCTGTCTTTGAGAAACACTTTTCGTTACACGCGTCAGCCCCCAGTGAATAGTACCAATTGCGGTGACGACGATTCTTTGAGAGCCGGCGACGACCGTTTGAGGCAGAGAGATGTCAACCACCTGACTGAATGTCGTCTGGTTTTTCAGGTCAACCAAGATAGGGTTGCTGTAATGCTTGGCGACTCCTTCAGGCTGTAAGATGAATTCATGATGCAAACTGTGATATTACTTAACTATTAATAGTTGCAAAATAAAAAAGTTAATATTTTATCATGCAGTTAATGTAATCGCTCAGTTGAATTAAATCATGTATCAAAGAAAAATGTTACGTAAATGCGCATTGCATCAAAATATTGTCCCATTGTAGACTGAACAGAACATTAAATGAGGCCATGATTGTGACCTCTCACCTCCACAAGAAGCTGTCTCTGTACGCCGTCGGCGGCCAGGGCTGACTGAGCCGTCACAGTCAGGGGGATCATGCCTATTGAGGCGGGGACGATCGGGAAAAATACGGACTTGGCCTGTCCAGCAGGGACCTGAATAAGAGGTGTTACGTCATAACGTTGCGTACAATTTGACGTGATCCGCAAATGGAAGTCCATGGCTTATTTTACATGTACATACAACATGTGTCGAGTCATATTTAGTTTTTAAACGTTAAGACATGAAACTTGCGTCAATGCGTTGAAATATATAATTACAGAACAATGAGGGAATGGAATACTTTCATACGTTTACTGTCTCCGTTTGTGTCTGGGTGACGTAGCTCACGTGACCTTGGGCGTCAACAGTCATGCTTCTGAAGTCAGAAGAAGCCTTCAATGTCACCAGGACCTGTAAATATAGCAAATACAGCGGAAATATATTTGTGACATTTTGCATATATGTTTAAAATGCTGCTGTTTTTTTATTTGCAATTCAGTATTAGATTACATGTTGCTGGTGTATTCTCACAAGAATGGCACATATTAAATGATTTCTACAGTAATTAAGCGACGAATATGTTTCGCAGTGACGAACTGAGAATGTTGACGACAAGCTGACCACAGGATATACAAATTGCAGTTGGTTGTTTAATCCAGCTTTGTAGGTACAGTGTTGCATTGCACTTTCTAAATCATTGCGACATGCAAGCAGCTTACATCTAGATCCTGGGACATGTAGTTGAACACGTTGGCTTGCAGAGCGAGCTCCTCCCCACGGACTACTGAGTACGGCAGATTGAGGCTTACAAAGAATGGCTTGAACGCTTCGATCTGAAATTTGCCACCATAAACTGAACATATGTATACCATCAAATATAATAATATAGACATGTCTTTTTTAAATAAAGGACATTGTGCTGCTTATAAGAGTTCTCACCTGCTAATTCCTTTTCTTTTTCACAATCATCTTGGACAGATTTCGTACCTCTCCCAATTATCATTATAACAATGATATCCCCATTATCAACACCGTATTTTATTATCAACACCGTATTTCATTATCAACACCGTATTTCATATACCAATATAGCATTGTCATATTGATGAAATACAATGATATCCCCATTATCAACACCGTATTTCATAAACCAATATAGCATTGTCATATTGATGAAATACTACGTTCTATGAAACCAGTTTGCTACCAAAGACTTTTTAATTTCATAATTACCTACAGAAATAACGTGTAACAAACCTTTGCTGGTGAAGAAGCGATGCCCAATCCCGAAATTGAGTTTACTGCAAATGCACTGGCAATCCAAGATGTAATTGTATCAGGCACGGTGGTTGAAATGGTTACGGTGCCGTCGGCTCTATAATGATCAAAGTCAAAGTTGGTCAGTACCCTAGTGTATTTAAAGTGAGAGGTATTAGATAAAATATTACAGACAATCGATGGAAAGTAATGAGCATAATCTAAGATTTCAATCATGTTTAAATACATAACACACAAAAGGATGTTCCTATATATCGTTAAATTGTATTTTCAGAGGTAAATATAAAAGGTCGACTGTTTCAAAGTAAATATGAATTCATATCAAATATACCGTATAAATTAAGTATGCAACATTGATTTATGTGTGACACAGATAACATAAATGTGAAGCGCAATCAAACAAATATTAGACAACTTTATATTTGTTATGGTATTATACAAGTATTGTAAGATGAAGACTTGAAGAGAAAAATATATAATAACAAAGCAATGTAGTCCACCGCAAGCACAGTGTTAAGACTGTATACATATATTTAGGGAAAGATCATGAGCGAAATAGCAGGGTGCTGCACCCTGCTCCTTGGTTCCCCCATGCTGCCCCTCTGGGCTGTTCAAGAAAGAAATGTTGAATATCTTTTGATAATTAATTTTTATCTTAGCAATTATAATATGATAAATGACCAGAGGATGGCAAAAAAACCTTAATTAAAAGCATTAAAATGCTTACAGGCCTCGGTTAAGCAAATTATTAGATAATATCAGAGAACTGGCTCAATTTTTCAACCTGCTCCTTTTGTACGGCACCCTGTACCTTTCTGATCCTAGATCTTTCCCTATATATTTATCCGATTATATCTTGGTTCAAGCTTTCTAGTGAGCGGCGCATTTAATGTGCGAAAAGTTAAACTGGCACATTCAATTTCGATGATATGCTTAATAGATTCCGTAGTTTATTAAAAGTTTAAAAATATATATAATTGCCGATCACATTGTGTCGCACAATATTGCAATCAAAGCATGGAGTGGAGGAGTACACTCAGAAGCAAAAGAAAACCAATTAACGGCATTGACCCTATCAAACACTAGCGAACTGAAAATTTGATAACACTGCAAACGCTGCTTTCTTGCACATTTCTTTCGAGAAAATACCCAGTTGTAGAATTTGACCAAAGCCAAGTTTCGGGAAACACATTGCGGATTCGGTCTGGTTCTTGTAACTGTGCAGGGAAGGAACTTCCCGCGGCTGTCCCGTGAGACGCACCAAACGCATTTAAGGCATGTGGGAAGAGGCCTCCTCCGCCTCCGAAGAACCCGGGTTTTGGGCGATCTATGCGTAAGCAGAACCATGGCAATTATAAAATTCTACGTTTTTAACCTACGTTTTAACACGGTACATGCAGTACTCAATGACCCAAACGTACACTCTGAATCACAAAGAATCCACAAACGCAATACGCAATAAACAATACGAGACACATGCACTTGTCATATATGTATCTGATTATACTGTGATTGAAGCTTTCTACTAAGCGGTGCACGTACTGTGCGACAAAGTTAAACTGGCACATACGAATTTAAACGCTGACATTATTCCAAAGAATATGATATGCCGCATAAATGCAGTAGTTTATAAACATAATTGCCAGTTACATATCGTCGCACAATACAACATGCACAACATGGATTGATGAAGTACACTCACAAACAAAAGAAAGACTACTAACTAACGACGTTGATCCTATTAACCACTAGCGAACCGAACATTTTACAACGCTGCAACCATCGTAACCATGCGCATGTCTTTCAAAGAAATACCCAGTTGTAGAGTTCGACCAAAGCCAAGTCTCGGGGAACACATTGCGAATTCGATCAGGCTCTTGTAACTGTGGAGAGGAGGAAGTACCCGTTGCTGTCCCGTGAGCTGCACCCAAACTATTTAATGCTGCCGGAAAAAAGCCTCCCCCACCGCCGAGGAATCCGCCGAAGTGAGGGCGCACTATAGGTTTGCAGAAATTACAATGTGCCATAAGAGACATTTTGTAACAATGTCGTAACCGTATTCACTCAACCAAACTTGCACTCTGACTTTTCAAAATAATCCAGTGTAAGTAATAAGTAAGCAACTAACTTTTTGAACATATACACATGTCGCACACACAATGAGTAGCAAGCAAACGAAAATGTCCGTGAATTCAGATGTACCCTGTAGTGTAGTTAGACCAAAGCCAGGTTTCTGGGAAAACGTTTCTAATCTGAGTAACCTCTTGCAAAGAGTTCTTATCGGTGCCAGATGACGTTGCTGATAGTGATTCCAAGGCAGATCCTTTTTGGAACATCATGTCTGTGTCTTAATAGCAAACAGTATAAGAATTACCATACACATTAATAAAGTAAATTTCGTTCTCTGTTATCTTGTTCTAGCAGTTGGATGTAACTGTGTGAACATAATATATGTTTATTATCGTTTTGCCTTAATCTGCGTTCGGTATGTCATTATATTTGTACAGTATGCATACGGTGTGTACATTTCAGCCTTGTGCTGTATGGAATTGCATATTTCATTATAGTCGTAAAGCAAAGAGGAATTCAATGTACATGTCTGGCTTCTACATAGTGATTGGTCGACAATGAAAAAGAACATCAAAGAATGCAAATGGTCATTGTCTGAAGTTCCAATTGCCAAATTACTGCAGCCATGAAGAACAAGCCAATGATTGGATGTCCATGTTAACGCAATACCAAATTATTGAATTCACAATTGACTGCCGGATAAGGCCTGGAAAGGTCGAGGAGTCAAAAGACTGGACATTGCTGCTTATGGTCACTTTAATACTAACCGAAAGACAAAAGGCTTATATGAGTAACACAACATGCACATCACAAACACACAAATCCGAACATTTATGCTGATAGCAAGGGTTCATGAACTGCAACGTCTCATGCATTTCTAGCTACATATAATAGCGCAGGTTTCTAGAGGAAATATTTGATACCCGGTTGTTGTGTTACTCCACAGCCACGTTTCCGGAAAAACATTTCTGATTCGGTCCACCGATTGAAGCGGTGCGCTTGGAGCGGGTACCGGTGCCATACCGCCTGGTGCAGGTCCCATTGCCATGTTAGGCATCATTCCCGCCATGGCGAACATCGGTGAATCAATCATTTCTGGGACTGTGGATTCATCAATAAGAGTAAAGGGGTATATTGATTGTGATTTGTCTCTTCTAGACGCTTGCACTGAATACCAGGTAAAGGAAATTAGATTATGTTGTGTTTTTCAGTGACCAAAATGATACATTTGATCAACCGCCTAGAAAGCTTCACTACATGATGCGTTTGGTAGTTAAACATACAATTATGTATATAAGTGTTCGTCATTTTTATCTTATCTGACTTCACTGTATATGTACATTTATACAGTTTATACAAACAATTTTTATATATAAAGTGCAGTCTTATGTTTCTGTCATAAAACAAAACTAAGGATGAAAAGACTTGTTGCTCTCGGTAATCAACACACAAAAACAATTCGGATATCCGCATTTAATGAAACATCCGTGTCTGAGCGATTACAAAGTATACGATTTACACACAGATTTCTAACAAGGCATATTAACTTGATTTGTTCTTTGAGTTAAGACCAGAGTAAAGTTTTACAAAACACGTTTCATATCTAAGTAACTTTATGGAAATGTGCAGAACCAATGTCAAGTGATTAGCTGCACGTGTATGATGAGCAACTTCGGAAGAACAGACCATGTGTGCCAGAAATTAACATAGTATTACACAGTGTTTCTCTCAACTATTCGGATAAGCACAAAAAACTTCTGATGTGTGATTCAGCAGGGAAGGTCCTTTATATGCAGTGTCTTCCATTCTTCCGTGCATCGCTTCGGTTGCTTGTTGATGTTCGTATGTATCGTATGTAATGCAGAAGCATCGTGACATTCTACCAAAAGCCATTCACGCGAATCTAGCCTCAAAACACTCGCCACAACTCATGGAACAGAAAGATACTAATGGCTATTAATGACCGAAAAAGAGACAAACAAATGAACTAAATTACCCTGTTGTCGTATTACTCCAGAGCCATGTTTCTGGAAAAATATTTCTTATTCGATCAACGGTTGCGAAAAAAGACGGATCAATCCCACTGCCTCCTCCGCCTGAAAATCAACCCCCAAATCCCCCGAGTTCAAAATCCGTTCCATGGTCTGAAAAAGGACAGGTCAATCGCTACAAGAAATCTACATAGCTGATGAATAAACTATCGCGCATTTTGGAAACACAGTAACACACACACACACACACACACGCACACGCACACACACAGACCCAAGTTATACAATGCAACATCACTTGACCTTCACCAGTGGCGGAATTGATTGTTTGAAAAAAGGTGCCAAGGCTTTCTAGCAACACATGACATACATCGCAACATGTGTTCGTGTAATTATTAATACCCCGTTGTTGAGTTACTCCACAACCATGTTTCAGGAAACACATTTCTGATTCGGTCCACTGACTGAAGCGGTAAGCCGATTGCAGGTTGCGGTGGACCGCCGCCAGGTGCAGTGCTGTCAACCCTTTCTGGCATCCCTCCTCCCATAAAATCTATCAGCTCTGGAACTGTGGAATCGGTTGTTTATTGACCTTGTATGTAGAGGCGAACTTTTCCAAGCAAGAATGCCAAAACATCCCACGAAACACCATCCAAGAAAGAAACCTACCACATTCTATCGCGCTAAAGCTAACATTTACATCCAGGTCTGGTATATACCCTATAGAAGTATTACTCCAAAGCCATGTCTCTGGAAATATGTTTCTGACCCTTTCTACGGTGGCGAGTGGACCATTTGCAGGACTGGGTTGGGGAACATTTCCACCACCCGCTTGACCGCCGCCAAATGCACCCATTTCAACCATGGGGCGGAAATCTATGGGGTATGACGAACATCAGTGTATCGTGATATGCAATATTATACTTGGGTAAATATTTGATTCTTTCCTTAGACTATTGTGAAACGTAAACAATGGGAAACTGCAAATTGTGTGGATTACCATTTATACACATTTCTAAAACTAATACGGGGAAGCCTCGCCAGAACGTCATGCGTGTATACACAAATTTTCCATTGCCCCCTGTCTCGCTTAAGCGAAAAAGTACTTAACACCGTTTCAAGTACCCTGTTGTTGTATTACTCCAGAGCCATGTCTCTGGAAAGACATTTCGTACTCTATCTACACTGGCTAGAGCCCCATTATCGGGACTCGGTTGAGGCACAGATCCGCCCGTACCAGCCCCAGTCATTGCACCACCTCCCATTCCGGCCGCCATTGCAAACATGGGATAATCTGTAGATTTTTAATATACGTAGTACGTGCTTAATTGTTTAACAGAGCATTACGTTTATATTTGTCTGGTATTTATATGGCAAATATTTAAGGTCTCAGGGGTAAAACGGATATGGTGTCCGGCTGGCTATTGGAAGGTTATGAGTTAGGTCTCTGTACATAAAGTGCCTAAGTGATATTTCCCGAAGACAGGAAGTACTGGTCATAACCATGAAATAGACTTGAGTGCGCATCAATAATCACTGCCTTCTAATCAAGCTTAAATAAATAAATTTAATTTGAAAGAATCGGCAATGCCTTTATTGTCTTTTAATTCAACCGATTTAAATTAAAAGGCGTTATTAATTTTTAGATTAATATCTTTCACAAATAAAACTATATAACTGTAAATACAAATATTAAACACAACACTTACAAATCATTGGTTCTTTGTGGTGAAATACAATAGCATCAGTCATAACATTGACACCGGAGTTCTGCAAAAATAATTATTAATATTGTAATACATGTATAAATTTGTCAGGTTCAATGTTTAAATGCTACTATGTTCTGTAAAGTAACTTATACTGCTATATTACAAACTGCCTTTTAAAGATTGGACTAAGGTTATGTTAGCGTTCTCGACACATTTTTTTCTGTAAAATGGATTGTGCTCCTATATGCGATGAAATCATGAGCAACTATAGCAATAATGCACATGACATTAGCATGTATATATCATTTATCAATCATGTTCAGGCTGTAAAATATCGAAGGTGACTTACGTCAAAAATGGACTGCGCGTCTGACCCTCCGTAGTAGGTTGGGTACGGCCACCAGACCATACGCTTCCTGCGTCCTACTGCCATCGGCATGAAGTCGCAACAGAAGGGGCTTCGATCATGAGTGATTGTGTCGTACGACTTCAACTCGTCGATGACCTGCATTTGTAATGCATGCGAGTGAGATGGACACCGATTGAAGCAATGGATTTACAATAAAACTGGCAATAATCATATTGACATGGTTCGGAAAATGCACTTCGAGAGGCTAATGTCGGTTGGTCGGTTGGTCGATTGACCACTTTCGTTTCCTCTCTCTAAGTCCAAGAATTTTAATCAAATCTTCACCAAACTTCATGAACATATTTGTGGGCATAATATCTCAGCTAAATTCGATAATCAGCCAAAATTACCCCAGAAATTGTAGAGTAATGGCCCTGGAATTATCTAAAATAGGCCTTTTTAGCCGTTTCTGCTCTCTAAATCCAACGGTTTTCATCCGATCGTCACCAAACTTAATGAAAATATTTTAGGGCATAATATCTCGTTCAAGTTTGACGATCAAATAAATCGCCCAAAGAACTGTGGATTTATGGTCCTTGATGAAAATGTTTGAGGGCATAATATCCTAGCCATTTTTGATGATCAACCAAATCACTGATGAACCGCAGAGTTATGGCCCTTGATTTATCTAAAATTGGCCTTTTTAGCAGTATCCGTTCTCTATGTCCAACAGTTTCCATCCGATCTTTACCAATATTGCTTTTAACCTAGATGTGGCATACATGTTTTACAAATAGCTCTTTTTATAGCCATATGCATTGCTCAACATTCTTTACCAGCGGACCTACCTCAGATTGTGTGACGTCATTTCCGGATCGGAGCAGCAGGACGCTCTGGTCCACAGCAAGGAGGTTGACAAGCGACTGGGGGTCGGCAGTGACGATCACATTCACGTTATCTCCAGGAGCAGCCTTGGTCTTGTCGAACGACAAAGCTACCTATAAATAATAAAAATACAACGTACAGAGTTGGTATCATTTTGAATGTACCTACGACAAATGAAGATGAGCGTATATACAAACGGTACAAGATGCATTCGGAACCTACAAATATTGTATTCGGTTAAACATTATTTGATAGACTTAACAATCAATCGCATTAAAGGATCTTGTTATTTACATTTTACAATATTGAAATGAAGTACAGCAAACATTCCAAAATGTACAAACTACACTCGTTTACTGAATTTGAAGCTAATAAAATAACTGAAGGACAAATCCTGATGTAGTCATATATATTTATTTTTGTATAAGTAATGATGATGCACTTGCTGACCTGGTTTTGGAAAGCACCATCCACATCAAAGCTAATACTGTCAGTGACAACCTCGCCGTCAGCGCGAACGTAGTAGGCAATGATGCGAGCATTCGGGGCCATTTTGGAGTCCACCTGAATACTGAACGTACGACCGGACACCGTCCCAGCCATGACAACATTGCCCCGAGACATAACCTTAAAAAGATTGCGATGATTATAACAACAACCGTAGCATCGCACTAGATGTACAAGAACAGCGGAATCACTTTGAAAAAAATATGGGTCAAACAAACTTGACTATAAAATGTATCTCCAAAGAAAAGGAAAAAAAACTAACCTGGACAAACAAAGTCGAAATGGTTTCCGTTGATCGAACATCAAATGATGCTACTTGGCCAGCCTGTAAATGAAAACACGTACATCTATAAATAATCCAAATGTTAAAGCATCAACAGGATCAAGAAATAAAATGACGAGCTTTTATCGCGCAAGTTTATGCTGTCTATTACTGATATTATTCAGTTAACTGTTGTACATACCCGTAGGTTAGAGGATTTCAGAGACAGCTGCATGTAACTGTCACTGGGTGAGTAACTCTTGCTCAGACTCAGATAAGCATTAGCATACTTTCCATAGTTGGCCTGAAAGACAACATCAGAACGTCTGTAATTATAACATCAAACGTATAGTACAGTTGATTTTAATTATGCCGAACAACTGAGAATGCTTTTAAATAGCTTTCTTCCAATGAGAGACTGTAGACGTTAGTATGTTATATATGACCATGTTAGGGAAGCAAATCACACAGAACTAATATTTAATAGTACTTCGTATACTACTACTACTACTACGGTGTTATGATATTTAGTATCACTGATATTAAACATCCATTCTCTTACACATCAGAAAGAACACACAATGCAATAAATACCTGTACACTGATGCTGGTAGAGTTTTCAGGAATGTCAACCTGGATTGGTACAATGCCGTTATCCGGTAGGGTAAAGGTCTGCTCTGGAAGACTGTAGGTATGCTGTGGGGGCTGGTACCAGGGGTAGGGAGTGGTGGCCTCGCCCTTGTCTTGGTATGTACACTGGACCGTTACTCGGACGTCTTCGCGAACACCCTGGATAGGCTGGTCATCTTGCTGTGAAACCCGCAGCTGGAATTGAAGATAACGTGTGCTGTTTTGTAAATCGGATCCTGTACCATAATTCGTCTAAAATCTACAGTAAAAGTGGTCATGGAACAAAGCAGTCATTAAATGTTCTGAATGATGGGCGGTGTTTCAATGCTCGCGCCATTAAAAAAAAATTAAATCCGAAATTGGCAACACAATATCAAAAAAATCGTCTTAAGGTTAAACACATTATAGAGGCTATAATAGAACACATTCACCATTCTTAAGGCGCAAATATATAGCACTTACATATGCTGTGTAAGAAAGTCCAGGCTTGAATGTGTTTGGGTTGGACTTCAGGAACTCCATTTTCTCCGCATGGTCATAAAACTTGACTTCGTTGTTTCCGCTGAGAGTGATGTGGTTAAGACTCTCCGTGACGTTGGCCTCAACCACCAATGACTGCCCGTTAAGGTAGTTGTTCATCCTCTTAATAGCGTCCAGTGGGATAGTGAACGATGCGGTACCATCGGCCTTTAAGAGAGCGGAAATGGGTTTGTCTGGTAATGTCATTATTTATTCAGTTTGAACATTACCGAAATTAATCACATTTGTACTTTGTTTTGTCATTAATTATCATAGTTCGTGGCAGCTCTATTATGATGTGCATATATTTGTTTCAGCAAGAATAGCACAGACGAAAAATTATTCGTGTTATGGGTCGTTTCAATTCTACGACACAGAACTGTGTATTTCTTGTTTGTAGTACTGTTTATATATTTCTACACATATGTTCAAAAAAGATACAATTTCAAGCGAGTCATATGCCATAGACATAAGAATCACAACTACAAAACTACGTTTGTACAAACCGAAAGTGTGAGAGCTTGCGTCACGTGAGGCTCATCACCATGGTAGTTGTATGGGCGGTACCAGTTCTTTAACTTGACAATCAAGTCGACTGTCCCTTGCACAGGTTTGCCGTAAGTGTAGCTAAATATAACGGAAACCATCCCAAATTAAGTAAAATGAGTAAATGAATATTACGGAAACCAATCTAAAAATTATGAAGGAAACAACGACTAAGTAAAATATGTAACTAAATAGTACGGCGAAACCAATGTCAAATCGAGTAAAATGTGTTACTAAACATTATGGAAACTGCATGTTTGTCAAATTAAAGATTTAAATTAAAATATTAAGGAACACTTGTTTACAATAAAACTAAAATTTATGGAAACTGTGTCAAAGACAGTACTAGTAAGTCTTACACTAAGTATTACGAAAACCATCTCGATCAAAAAGACTTAAAACTTAGGATCAAGGAACTTAGTAAAACTCTTCTAACAAGGAGTTCGACGACTGTCTTATGAGTTTTAACACGTATAAATAAAGTAAACAGTAATATGGATGGGTACATCATAGATTTCCACGGTACGTTTAATATTAAATATGTAATCGGTGCAATATATTTTTAATAGTTTTTTCCATATTAAATGTTAATGAAAAAACAAACAAACAAAAAGTGATGTCAGTTTTGTTATATTTCGATGATTATTGCTGGTAGTGTTACTATGGAGATACAAAGGCAATATTTCACTTACATTGCGCTGACCTTGCCATCGATGGTGTTATCAGAGGTAAGCATAAACGAAGTCAGTTCGACCTTTACCTCAAACTTCGGCAGCACTGTAAATCCACAAACAAAGTCATATTCCGTGCATTTTTTTTGAGTCTTGACATTTATTTGCAATCAGCATACTATCTCTAAGATCGCTTCTACATCGTACATACAATTAGAATCTATTAAACCCTGTTCAATTAACTAGTTTTGCCAAGAAATATATGAATAAATATTTTATTTTATACCGTAATGAGCAACGACGAATGTCTTCTCCGTCGATCGTCCCTGAATAGTAAAGAAATGTAATTCATTATTGCAAATTAGTTCAATATTTAATTTTACTCATATGACAATCGTATGTTACCAGATTATTTCTGTATATAAAGACACGTATTTCTTACATAACGACAATATTTATATGCATAATTTGCAGGAAGATGACATTTTATGCATTACATACATGACGATAATATTCTATGCGTAACTTATGCGACAAAATTTCATTTCTTTCATGATTATTTTCATGCCGATAAAAGTTCATACTTTCAGTACATGATAATAATATTCACGTATGTCTACATGACAGTAACGTTCTATGCGTATCGAATAAAACGATAATGTTCTCGGATTGACGATAATATTCAATGCATGATTAACATGACGATAATGTAAAATTTATGACCAATATGACGATAATAATATTTAAAGCATGACTTCAGTTACGATAATGTTCAATGTATAAAATACATTGACAATATTTGAAGCATGACTTACATGTGCTGAGACTTTGATCTTCCAGTCCCCGAGCACTGGCTGTGTGTCCATCTCAAGGAAGTTGGTCACAACCCCACTGGCATCAGTAACACCGAGCCATTGCTTGATCTTGTTGGTGTTCGGGTCCTAAAGGGAGAGAACGGAATGTTGTCTTACGTTCGGTTTCCTATTGTGATATTCGCAACGTAATGACGCATTGCTCGCGCGAATCTTCGGTCACTTTCACATTTCACATGTATGCTATAGATTCATAATACATGTATACGCAAACACACGCATTCAACATGATGATTTGCGTGCTATTGGATAGAACCTCGTTTTGATAGTGACTACGTAGAGGAAATCACTACCGGTTTGTTATAATATGCATGTACATGTACAATAAATGCCACGACTACTTACATAAATTTCAATGTCATAGCTTCCAGTATAAACTGTCAAGTTCGGGAATACTGCAAAGGCTCGGAAGTTGACTGAAATACAGAATTTAACGACATATCTAACATCTATATCACAATATCGTACTTTAAACTTATGACTATAATGTAAATGATTGTTTTGTTTCAATAGATGAAACTGAAACATTCTAGAGAATTTAACAATGCCATAAAAATATCAGTTCCTGTGTTGAAAGTAGTTGTTAAGGCAATTATAATAGTTATAGATAAGTCACCTAGCAAATGACCTGTGACTGTGATGTAGAAGATCAACCACAAAACGATTGTTTCGTCGCCATCAACAGGAAAACACGTACATATGACAAAGCTTTGTGTTTTGAGTTTGTTAGGCCTAACTAAACAAACCTTTATATATTCAGCGCGATGTTCTCCTGTTTATACGATAGGTTTTCTAAAAGTTCGCGGATAAAGACTTTGTGTACATGACTATCAATGCTACAAACAAAATAAATGTACGTTAAATCAAATGTGTATCTCTTGAAACATTCAACCATACACCTCAATGTATAAAATAATATGTATCATAGTATGTGAATATAGCTGATGACTTACCTTTATTGTTTATCTTCTGTATTCATCATATTTAATAAAACACAGACAATATTTGATAAAACAGAATTGAACACAACTTGAAAGTTGCAAGAAAAGCTGAAAACCGAGCCATGGTCAGCGATTCTGTGGTCTGGTATTTGCACCTACTTGTTTGACCAGGTTTGTAGGTAGCCTTGTCCGTCTGGATGAAGATCGAGATGCTCTTGCTCTCGTAGGTGATGGCGGTCTCGTTCTGAAAGTGCAGACCGTGTCCCGAGCCCTGTACTTGAACCTTGTAGGACCCGCTGTGCAAGTTGTCCGGGACCTGAATATCAAAAACACAGCATATGTACGATGTACATTGCATATTTATGTAGCAAATAAGAATAATCAATTCGCGAAATTAAAATGACACGTGTTATTATATATCGGATACGGATATCGGATCTTTAAGTGGAAATGATATAAATTTGTGAAATAAAAACAGCGGGGTACTGGAGGAAAATTATAGATGTCTATGTGGCTTAAATGCAGATGCTAATAGCCAACAAGGTCACCGTTATGGGCTAGCTTTGTGGAATGCTATTTATGCTGACACTCACAGTTATGGTTTTTGTTCAATCTCCTCCATTCTTAAAAGACTACATTCTGACCAAAACCGGGATTATTAAAAACGACAATAAGACAGTTTTTGTTAACTATTAGCTATTAACATATCATAATTATAATACACTCATAAACTTACTTACATTGATCTGCATAGAGGTGACAGTTCCTGGAACACAAAAAGTAATCATATACCTTTAAAACAATAAGGAATTCTTATCAACATCAAAATATAAGTGTTTGCTTATTGAACAATATGATATATTATATTTAAATAATCTTATCACTGTTATTAGTGATATTGTTATCATTCGTATGTATATTTTGACGCAACTCTGTATATCACCTACCAGGGGTCACTGATTTATGAGCTGAAGCTATGACGGTTTTCGCGCCGTCGTCGAAAAGTTGAGCCCTTACGTTGACGTCACCTGACCCGTGCAATACGTTGATGCTGATGTTGAGAGGAACGCCAGGTCGAAAACTCTTCGGCGTAAGTACAATGTACGAACTGAAATTGTCAAACGGTGTTCGAGTTGATGAATTTCCATCTTTGAAAAGAGGTAAGTTTGGTATTTGATCATATGCTTTTAGACTTGAAAATTAATGGATACTTCACATTACATTGTAAAACCTTTTTCATACCCAATAAAATAAAACGACATACAGCAACGACATTTTAAAGATTGATGTTTCATAGTACAAAAAGCATGTTTATTCTAAAACAAAAAGTTCACATTAAACTGAACAACCAGCGGTTACTTAAGTATTTTCTATGAACATGATGAATTGAAACAAAATAATGTCGAGTAAATTGGAAATCGTCCATAGGCATGAGGAAACCCTTCAGCGGGTTGGTTGGGCATCTTAGATGCGACTTATTGTTATTGTTTCTGATGTATAATGTGGGTGAATCAAATAACGTAAGACTATTCCCATGTCTTGCAGTATGACAGAGAGGGATATAGAAACATAATAATTTATGATTCTTCCACACAACAAAATCTTAAAAATATGTATGTAGTTTTGTTAACAGAAGTAAGTATTTTACCCATCGGAAATAAGCTTTCATGGGCTCTCCTAGGTTAATTCACACTATGACTTCCATCTGTTTAATCACATTAATGGATTCAAACAAGTGTAGTATATTAATCTTGACTCGTAATAGTTGTTCCTCTAGCATATTTAATTGTTATTGCATTTGATAGACGTGTTAAATCTAGTTAAATCCCTGTTTTTATAACCAAAATTGCCATAAGTTGTAAACGTGTGTGTTTTACCCTGAATAAATCTATCTATCTATCTAGGACATTTTGCACTAGTACAACTTTCATCTTACGATGTTCTGCGTCGACGCGGACTGGTCCTTCGAAAAGACTATTAGAATGTCAGGGTGAATAATTGTCAATGTGCATGATTGGAACTTGCGGGCAGTTATTTATCTGCCATTGGAAGATGTGACAAAACTCACCGTCTATGATTGTATGTACTGATTTGGGTTAACTGCTGTATCGTATCTCATGCTGTTCCGATAATTGCGCAATTCTTTCATACGTTCTATACGTAACGCCTAAGGTTGATAACAACGATGCCTTCGCATGAGGTCAAAATTGTTCTTGTTAAACAGTTCTCATTTACCATTTAAAATGTCTTATAAAATAATACCAAGTTGGACTCATCTGTGGCTCTCATTCATTCAAGCTATATTAAAGCATTACACTGCACCATCCGATAAACACTGTGGAATGATTGACCGTTAAAATGCAATATTATTTTTAAAGCATTATGGATCTTGAAACAGTAGCAACATAAACATGAGTACTGAAAAGGATGCAAAATGAGCTCACAGATTAAAGCAATTGTACTGGTGAATTAAGCAATTGTACTGGTGAATTAAGCAATTGTACTGGTGAATTAAGCAATTGTACTGGTGAATTAAGCAATTGTACTGGTGAATTAAGCATAAAGGGTCTTAGTGCCATCAAGATGACACTCACATACGGATATTGTTGATCCCAAAGAAATGTCTGGTGTGCGTATTAGTATCACGTATCGGACACTAGGCAGTAAATAACTGATAATGTATCAATCGTACTGGCTGAGGTCATAACTATGATGGGTTTTATCAGTTGGTAAACATTCTGTCAACCTAGATCGGCCAACATGCCTTTCATCGTCGTTGACAGGGGCAAGTCCACTGGTAGTATAGTTTAAAGCCGCCGTTTCTATGTAATTTATTTTCTCATTATTTTAAACTGATTAACCTAGTTTGATGTAATGTTAACAGTAAAATAGAGGTAATGCCTTATCATATATTGAAACCAGTTTATTCAACATATTTTTGTTTCTTAAAATGTTCCAATTGTAAATGACGCTGACTCCAAACGTCAACACTGCGGTTCATGTCGGAAACTGTCCGAAAAGGTTTCCATGTGTCAGAAATACAGGAGGACTCAATCTTAAACTTTTTTCTGCGGATTAAAACGAATGTTATTTCATTTTGTAATTTTGTATGACAACTCAGTTAATATAAAAGTTAACGTGGACATTGAGGAAAAATAAATACTATTTTTATTTTAGTTCTCAATATGGATCGATGCCTTTAATATAGTAAATATAAATTTTAGTTACATAGGTCTGTCGAATGTCATATATTATCACACAAACGGTATCACTACGTTGGTAAAATGATAATCATTATTTGGCCATCAAAATTACAAGGTTTTACAATCACTCTTACATTATAACATGACACGTGCAGAGTTTTATACAAAGAACAAAATTTACAGCTGTTAAACCCGCATAAACAACAACAAAAACGTCCGTTACTGTAAATTGAAGTTCGCATTGTAATTACAGAATTTGTTGGTTTTTATGTAAGAATTGAAATATTTTTCGCATTATAGTCGTTTTTACTGTAAATGAACAATTAACCGCGGTTATTAAGACACTCGATAAACAACGATACAAATATTAAAATTTAATTTTACTTAAACATATATGTACACGTATGTATCATCTTTAGTCAATATTCTAAAAATATGATTTTGTGTGTGTGTGTGTGTGTGTGTGTGTGAGGGGGGGGGGGGGGGGTGATGACATTATGCAACACTACAGAAAAAGTAAAACAACAATAGTGCAAGTCCCGTGCAAACATTCCACTTACTTTTCTGCCGACGCCACCGCAATTGCGGCCGCTAAGATAAATGCCTTAAGCATTTGGTTGTAATCTGAAATAATAATAATAATAGTAGTAATAATAATAATAATAACAATGATGATGATGATATAATGATTATGATAATGATGACGACTATGATTATGATGAGTATGATAATAATAATAATCAATCGTTAACAAAATAAACGAAAGTGTAATTTAAATACGAATTCCTCATAACTTATTGTTCGCGCCGCGCAATGCTAAATCGGTAACAATGTCAATGTAATAGAAAAGCATGCACACCTGTAGCACGATGTTCCAATTTATGCCAGTTGATTTGGTGACCAGCGGTTTTATAGTCGAAGGCCTGCGTTCCCTAACAACTGACGAATTTACGGACAGGTCGTTCATGGTGTTATCGTAAACGCACCTGTTGGTCTGTTTTGGCTTCGATAATATTTGTTCAGCAGCGTTGCACACGAGACGGTTTGTTCTTGATTGTGTTCCTTTGCACCTGCTCCAGTGTTAATAAAGCTCCTAAGGAAAATCTGAACATTATTTGAGGCGCATCGTCGGAAAAGGCTAATCACAGGTAGTCCGCACAGGCTAATCCAGGACGGCACTTTCCGCCTACAATGGATTTATGTTTAGAAGAGACTTCCTTGAAACAGAAAATACTATAAAAGCGGAAAGTGCACAGTCTAATCCGGGGCGACACTTTACGCACATGAATTAAGACCGGTTTTCTCACGACGCGCCACATTTAGACAATGTCATATCAAAATTTGTATTTGCCATATAGTGATTTATATTTTCACGTGGCAATTTTTTTTTTTTTAAAGCCATTTAATTCCCTTTGTAATTCCCTTTGTTTTCAAAGCAACTGTTCAGTACTACTATACATCCTTAAAGCCACAGTCCATAGAATATAATTCAATACATCTTAAATTGGCATTAGTTCTAATGAATGTTAATGACGTTTATTCGACTTAAGACTGTTGCTTATTCACAAAAGGCATTTTATAATGTCTATGTTAGAAACAGCTTGGTACGAACTCAATATTCACGTATGCTGATTTAGTCCAAAAGCATCATCAGCTATCGCATACAGATAATTGTATGATAAAAAGTTACCAAAACGTTATTATTTTACCGATTTTAATACGTTTTTTGCGTGTATTTTTATCGGTAAAATATCCATTAGAAAGCTTTCTGCAAACTTTTATTTTTATTAACATATTTCTAGACTGCTGCTTTAAATGTTAATTGCACTAGATAATGTACAACTGAACAATAAACAACTGCACTTGCAATGTATTATTTTAAGAAAAATTGTTATTTAAGAAAGGGCTATTGACATAGATGCCCCTCAAATTATAAACAAAATAACCCAAATGCGTGGATTTGGGGCACGTTCATAATACATTTAATTCGCTCAAACATGCGCCAAATTAACCTACTGTTTTCATTAAAAGATATATTGTTGATTATGACTTACACTATTTGGGGCCTTGGGGGTGATCAAATGTGATGGCGATATGAAATGTACCATCTTCTGTGATTTATTTTTGTTTGATACAAAAAGAATAGAAAAATGAAACAAATGGTAGCGAAGCTGCCATTTCTTCATGAAAACACAGTACATGTATATTTGATGCATACATCACGTTCTGTATTATTTGTGGTAAAAATAAATAACGTGTCCAATGTTTTATTTTTTATTTATACCACTGTGTCATTTGCCCGTAGTAAAATCGGACGAATAAACTTTTCACCCATCAATTCCCTTTGTTTTCCTTGTACTTGAATTTCCAAAATAAACAATGCACTGCATGGGTTAATATTTAACCGAATAAATCTGGCTTAATAAATGTAGTTTTAAAACTTTTGTAAATACAGTGAAACCTGTCTAAACCGAAAGGCGTCGGGACCGAGCCGATCGTTCGGTTTCAGATGTGTTCGGTTTATCCAGGTTTTTTTTTATATAAAAGGTCATTTTTCTTAAAAATGTACATAATATTTTATATCTTTATTCGAGTATGTAATAAGACAACACAGTGTTAAGTTCTACACTTATATTCTTGTTTATTATTTTCATTATTTGCATGCCAAAAATGTATATTTTTTACATAAAACAACACACTAATCAAGCACGTGCATGTATTCTAGAACAACTTATTTGCATAAAACGACGCTCAAAGTACATGTATCAATCAAACGAGTTCATGTCGACGATGTTAGGTTGTTTACCCTCGGGCTTCGGTTATAAACCATTGCCCGAGCACACTGATTAACATAGTATCACTGTTATTATAACTATTCCACTATGGGAATTCACAACTTTTATAAAGATTGCAGTGTGGATACGGTGCCATAATTTTAAAGATCTATGTGGGGATAAAAATCACAGTATATATAATACACAAAAGTGTTAATATAAATGGTACTCTGTGTTATATTTATGACACAACGATATATGTTGACATTATTTTGTATGTTACTTTGTAGAATATTCACTATTTATTATGATTACTAAATTTTACGTGTTGAACAAGTATGTATATAAGAATACAAAGTAGCAATAAAACAGACGACGAGTGGGGTTATTTACCCTCGGGACTTCGGTTAAAAACCATTGCCCAAGCACACTGCTTAACATTTAAAACTCTGCGTTGAATAAAACTATAATACATCCCTTCTTTTAAAGGGTGTGACACATAAAATCTTTGCAGTGTGGGTGCGGTGCTTTATATAAAAATCTAAGCGCAAAAATATACCAGAAGTACATAAAAACACTGTTTTTAAATAAATCTTTGTGAATAGTTAATCGAAACGGTAATATGTGCGTTAGAAATATCTTTTCTTAATTTATACAACACGTGTATTAACTTTGAAATTGAAAAATATACAGCCTTTAACAGGAATGCGATAGCGTGGGAACCTAATTTTCATACTGAGCTTGACGCTCAAAACGGATAGTATTTGAACAAATCGAAATTCTCGTAACTAATCCGTCTGACCAATCAGCGTGAGGCTTATATAATGACGTTAGGGTTGACGAGTATGCACTATTATGAACAACTGCAAAGAAAATATTGCAAATAATAGATCTGCTAGATGAAAATATGCAGATTTCAATACGATAATTTTTATTAAATTTGAGAGAATTGATTTCTCTATGAATGTAACATATTTATATATGTTTTAATAAAGTATGAAGAAACTTTGATGTGTAATTTGTGTTTATTTATTGTTTTCTTTGCAGTTTAATAGATCTACTTAGATAGAAAAGAAAATAGATGATAGCCCAACAGAATAAGATTTAATGATGGAAACACATAATTTTACATGTATCATCATTTTTCTAAACCCATTTTTCAGCATATGCTGTAGTGGGATTGTTGGAGTCTTATTAATTTATAGATCTGGAAGAAATATATGATTTAATAACCATATACTTTTAAAGAAGTTTGGAAACAAGGGTACAATAGTACCGGTTGTTTATTTAAAATAAAATAATGAACATGATATTTGCATGTCTTTGCTACAATTTAATGCTGCCGGTATATGAAAAGGCAGAAAATTTAACACTAAGTTACTTACAAATGCTGTCATCATAATAATACTCTAAATAAATTGAGTATTATAATGTAATGCAATAAATGGTTGGTATTGAGGGTTTTCTAACCCTGTTTAACTGTATGTGGAGTAAGAATACTCATATAATAAGTAACATGGATCAAGGGTCACTAAATAGTGAAAATTTAATATAATATAAATGAAAAGGGACTTGCATAGGCAAGTATGTTATGTGTGTAAGTAATTTTAATTTATTAATATTTGTGCGACATGTGGTTTACAAATGTTGAACGCTTGCAGACAGGGAATATAGCGAGGTGCTCCAACTTAAGACCCTGTCTGTTTTGTACCTTAAGAAAGTTGGGCTATTTTAAAATGGTGGTTCCCCCCATGGTGGCATTAAAACAATTGTAAAAACTACATTTATATATATACATAAAATGCAGCAATATAGGCTGCTAGTTACAAAACAGTCACCTAGATAGGGCCACTTTAAAACAATATGTTAAGAACTTATAATACAGTAAGAATTTAAAAAAAAACAAGAACATTATTTATAATATTTACAAGTTAAAAATACTTTACATGGGTGAGTAGATCTCGGTTGACGCCAGGGATTCCCCAGCATCAACAGTCCCCCTCGTGAGACCCTCCTTAGCCCCCCTGTCCGCCTGTTCATTCCCACTGATGTCGACGTGTGCTGGACACCATACTAAAGTGACCTTTAAAGATTTATCTAGGCACTGTTGATGAAGTTCCAAAATGTTAGATAAAATATCAGGCCTAGATCTGCTATTTCTGTTTTTTATAGACTCAAGAGATGACAATGAGTCTGACAAAATAGCAGTTTTAGTAGGTTTATTAACCAAAATCCAGCACAATGCATATTTAATTGCCAAAAGTTCAGCCGAATAGATAGAGAGATGGTTGCTGAGTCGGTGGGTTTTTGTAATGTTTTTAGAAGGAATAACAAATGAATTGGTTACCAATCCAGAGTTAGGGCATTTGGAGCCATCTGTATATATTTTTAGGTGCTCAGCATACCTGTTATCAATATGAATCAAGAGTTTCTGACTTAACGAGCTGCGGTATGTCAGATTTCGTGAAGGTCTTTGTTAGAGTTATGTCGACATCAACAGGTCCCAGGGTCCAGGGGGGTGTTTGGACGGTCTCAGGTCTGCTACAGGGGTCTTGTCGAGACCGGCATCCTCCAACAGGGTCTTAATACTCGCCCCGAAGGGGAGCGCTATGTGTTTTCGCTTAAGTATTTTACCCTTGATGAAGGTGCCGGTCCCGACAAGCTGGTTTACGGGGTTTGAACCACGCCGGGACATGGCTCTGGCCCAGAAATTAATGGACTGCTGTTTTCGGAGCAGACTCAGAGGCAGCAAGCCCGCCTCCTCCTCAAGCATGTCACTAGGGGTCAAATTTTAAATCCCCATTCTATTGACCATTTCCATATGGAGTCTAGACCTGCTTGAGCCTTCTTTTGCAAGCGTGACATGTTAGACCCCTTTAACCAAGTGCCGGAATCATCGGCAAACTGGGAGATAACCATTCCTGAGTCTTTGACGGTTTCAGGAAGATCATTGACGATGAGGGAGAACAGACTTGGGGATATTACGGACCGCTGGGGGGTACCGCGGTCAGTTATGGCTTCCTCTGATAACACCCCATCGACCTTGACCTGAATTTTCCTGCCCTCTAGGAAAGCTCTGAGGTAATGGAAGCAGTATCCAGTGATTCCATAATCAGCTACCTTTTTTAAGATGCCAAAAGTCCAGGTTAAATCGAAGGCCGCCTGAAGGTCCAAAAATATAGCTAATACTGATTGGCCTTGATTTTTAGCAGAAAGGATATCATGTTGTAGTCTTGCTAGCTGATAAAGAGTTGAACGTCCTTTCCGAAAGCCAGACTGGAAGGGGTTCAGAATATTTTTAGTTTCCAATAAGTGCTCTAATCTGTTTTTTACCATTATTTCCAATAATTTGCCTGAATGAGAGGTGAGACTTATTGGACGATATGATTTTGGATCACTTTTGTCCTTGCCAGGTTTGGGAATAGGAATCACTGTGGCCTGCTTCCATTTGGGGGGGACCGTCCCTGATTTGTATACTTGATTGAATAGATCAAGCCAGATTTTAACAGTTATGGCCGGCATATTATTGAACATCATATATGATATTCTATCTGGGCCAGTGGCAGAGTTACTCCTACTATTAATTGCATTAGTTAATTCAATCATTGTAAAAGGTAAATTAAGAGGCGTGTTATTGTCCCCAGGCTCGTTTAAAATGTTTTTATTCTCCGATTCAAATCGCTTTTGATAGTCCAAACTTTCTTGAGGGAGATTTGAATCACTGGAGACAGATTTGAAATGCGTTACCAAAAATTGAGCCTTTTCCCTTGGGGTTGTGGCAATTTCGCCTTTATATTTTAGTAGCGGTACAGGATTTGTGCAATTTCCTTTAATTCTGTGAATCTTTTGCCAAAAATCCCTAGAATTACTTTTATTAACAACTGCTGATTCACAGAATTCTTTCCAATTTTGAGTTTTAGCTTCCAAAATAACCCCCTTTGCTGAATTTTCTAGGGACCTATAGTTTTTTAGATTGTGCTCAGCGGGGTTCTTTTTGAGTAATTTTAATGCTTTTTTCCTTTCCTGAACCGCTTTAGAACACGCCTCACTCCACCAGGGCACATTCTTTCTGGCTTTTTCCTTACCGGAGGAGACGGAATGCTGCACTCTGCTATGGACAGGATCTTATTTGTTAAATTAGAACAAAAGGTACTGGGGTCCTGGGAGTGAACATCTGCTAGGGAAAGACCTGAACAGAGGTCCCGTTACTGATCCCAATTTGCTTTATTTAGAAAAAAATTCTGCTCCCCTGAGCTGGGGGTATCAGTTCCTTGTACAAGATAGTTGTACAATGTAACCAATTGTGGGAAATGATCAGATCCAAAGTTATCTGAGACAGTGTCCCAAACAGAAGCACTGGCTATCCCGGCACTAGCTGCAGTAAGGTCGATACATGTTGTTGACCCGGAGGGGCTAAGTCTGGTTGGCGAACCATTATTGAGCAAGACAAGGTCATGCTCATCCAACCATTCTATGACCCCGCGACCTGCTGCATCTGAGTTATTGGAACCCCAAGCGGGGTGATGTGCATTAAAGTCCCCTGTGAATATTACATCATAGGGTCCTTTAATGGTCCTTAAGTCTGTAAAAAGGCCATTTAAAGTCTCAAGATCACATCCTCTTGAGTAAAGATTGACCAATATAAGGGGCCTGTTCTTATTTATGACCAATTTTATTGCTAGTGCCTCAATAGCAGTGCTACCATCAATCTTTAATTGGTTGTTCACCCCCAGTAATTCATAGTTAATACAATTTTTAACATAAATGGCAAGACCGCCAGCTATATTATTGTCTGGATTAGTACGATTTTTAAATTCGCAAGTAAAACCAGGGATTGATTTGAATTCATTTCTGGGAAATTTAGTTTCTTGAAAGGCGAGAACATGGATGTTGGGGTTCTCGTCTAAGTAATGTTTTACTTCAGTATGTTTAATGGCGGTTAAACCTCCAATATTGAAAGATACAATGTTAAGGTAAAACTGCTGAGTTTCTGTGCAAAAAAACGTTAAACACGCATTGACCTATTTAGAGAGACAAGGGAAAATCGGTCGGCCAATCGAAATTGGGTGTGTGCACATGACGTCACAGTCAAGGTATTACTATCGTGTCAACGTTTATCAAAACTTTAATGATTTTTTGTGTTAAAATAAAAGTTATTAGATAATATTTTACTTTGAATTGTCATATTGCCACAGGGGTCATACTATAGCATATTAAAACATAAATTGATTTGGAGAATAATAGGATGTTAACTTTATGTGGTAAAGTCATTGAGAATTGAAAACCGCTCACGCGGTGACTACAAAAAGTGTCAAAGTTTGGGCTTTAATAATTATTATAATATAGCATATTTTGGTGAACCAACACCTTGTATAGGTAGTAAATACCTAAAATATTTAAGTTAGGAGGATTCAAGGTACTAGGAATATGCTAAACAATGGGAATAGCAGTTGAAAGTCGAAAAATACAACAAATTTACCAAAAACGGATTGACCTACTTCAATTGGGCGTTAGTGACTGTTGACCAATCAGAAACAAGCCTGTTTCTGAAGGTCACAGCACATGTATAATGTGTTATTTACTATAGAAATGGGTGTGGTTGACCAAAAATTCACGAAAAAACACTTTTACATGGAAATATTAATTTTTTAAAGTATTTCTATTATTTATAATGATTGTTTGCTGCCTAGAGGAATAAATAACTTAATAATTCGCCTGCATAGGGGTAGTGTATGCAGGGTTCTTCACCAAGTTATTAAACCCAATGAATGTATTGAAAATTCATTGAGTTTGTTGGAGTCTTTAGATATAGGTATCTGGAACAATGCCTTAAATAGTGGTATAAGGTTATTATAAGTATCTAAAAAGGTGTGTTAGAAACATTTAACCACTGGGTCAAAGTGGTATTTAATAAAAATAAACGTATAGTGTTTTATATACAAAAAATAAGGTTCTGATACCTATGCGGTGAACAATGTCCAGAAAGAATATGTCTTTGAATTGTCAACTTTTGTTCCATGTAGTGTATATGGAACTTATAAAAGTAATCTTATGCCTATGAGATAGGCTACAGTACACTAAGAAACTAATTTCAATATTACATGAAGTAGATGTAGGTTTTATTGAAATGGTGCATGTAAAGACATATATATGAATGTCATGAGTAGAGAATTTATAATTATCTGTTTAAAAAAGCAAATAATATTTAAAACTTAGATATATCGCAATATATACAACATGAATAATACTAATATGTACCTGTGTACTGCACAATATTGGTGTTATGCAATAACAGAGGAGAAAATTAAATGATTTTGACATTTGTTCACACATGCCGACAGGGAATATAGCCTTCAATGCTCCAACTTGAGACCCTGCATAAAAGAAAGTTCTAGGCAGCTTTTACTAACAATATCCAATGAGATTTTTAAGATTTCTGGTTCGACACCTTGGTGGCTGTTAAAAATAACAGTAGTAAAAGGTATTTTGCGCTACGGACACCTTTTTAGAGCCACAATAAAAGGTATGAAACTGTTAAAAATAACAAAACAACATATTTACACCATAAATATGTACAAAGTATTTATACTGACATAACAAAAGATGTACTTAGCCACCGGGTGGGGTAAAACAACTTAAATGGCGGATAAGAATATAGGATGGTAGGCGGATTTGACGAGTGTGGAGGGACGTAAGCTGGCACGGCGGCTGTAGGGACCAGGGTTTTGAGGGGCTGCCATCGAGATAAAAGGGAGAATGGAAAACAACAACGTAATTAATACAGTATAAACTGAAATAAAATAAAGATCCAGGTCTGGGTGTAGTAGTGGTTCTATGGGATAAGGCCCACATTAAGTTGAGTGCACTATAATCAAGGCACATTAGTAATTAAGAATAAAATATTGTGTCAAATACATAATATATGTATGTAGCTATTAACAAACAAGATTTGTACATTTAAAACTGTTCTGCTCACAAACAGATTATATTATAGTTAAAACAGTGAATTGGCCCGTCCTTTCATATACTTTAAAAACTGCTTTAACACCGGGTTTAATAAAAACTCTGAAAGTTGTATAAGTACACTAATGTGTTTATTGGAAAAAAATGTTCTTAAAATAAGGTAACCAAAGTCAACTAGGTTGGCCGGAAAGGCCGGGGCATTTCACTGCGTGGATTAAAGGAGAGGAGCAATACATAGGAGTGATGGCATCCCCCCCAACCATCGCGGCTCAGTGGGTGTAGACTATGGGCAGTCTTTGTGTCCTAGAAAGGGGACATGGGGTGTTTGCTGTACTAGTTTCCCTTGGATGGTATAGGGGATAAAATGGAATATTGACATGCATACAAAATGTACAAGGGCAGGAGTGGTCTCCCTTGTAGTATAAAAGAGTTGTTTTAAGTAAAAGCAGATTAATTAAACCTTTTAGGGTTATTTCCCTTTAACTGCAAATTTAGTAGTAAATTTAATATTATTCCTAATTTCAGGGGAAAAAAAAGGGTATTTGAGGGTAAAAATGATGTTATTTACCCAGTGTAACTAATTGCACGATGAATAAACGTGCAGATCGAATAAATAGGGCAACATACTGCCAAAATGTTAATTAAATTTCAATACATCTGCACAAAAAGTACACATTGGGGTAACACAATAGGCTGCCCATACAGAATTAAATTTTGTCAGTGATCTGACAGTCCAAGAGATAGGTGGCAAGGGCTCTGCAATAGAGACCCCTGTTTGGCCCACCAGGGTTCAAAATAGTGTTTAGGTTAAAAGGAACAGCATTTTCAGTAAAATGCTGTTTAAACGTGGCTCTTGGACTGTCAAACTGGGGACATTCCAGCAGCAGATGACCAGCAGACGAGTTCATGTCGACGACGATGTTAGGTTGTTTACCCTCGGGACTTCGGTTATAAACCATTGCCCGAGCACACTGCTTAACATAGTATCACAGTTATTATAACTATTCCACTATGGGAATTCACAACGTATATAAAGATTGCAGTGTGGATACGGTGCCATAATTTTAAAAATCTATGTGGGGATAAAAATCACAATATATATAATACACAAAAGTGTTAATAACCCACCATTTAAATGGTACTCTGTATTATATTTATGCCACAACGATATATGTTAACATTATTGTATATGTTACTTTGTAGAATATTCACTATTTATTATGATTACTAAATTCTACGTGTTGAACAAGTATGTATATAAGAATACAAAGTAGCAATAAAACAGCTGAGTTTCTGTGCTAAAAAAACGTTAAACGAGTTCATGTATTCAACATTAGAGATGTTATAGTCATGTATTAACAGTTTGTAACAACTTACAAGACTATTTTTTGCCAACTGGAATATTTAAATATAAATTAATTACATTGGTGTGAAGCATTTAACATATTACACTGTACGTAAATTTCAACATAAAACACGACCGACTTATATGTTTTTCACAAGTTGACTATTGTACACCGATTGCTAATTGCACCATTGCCCCGTTATCACCATGGCGATTATGTCCTTTATGTGTGATCGTGTCACCAATTATCGGGTTCACGCACCTGCGTTATCGCGATGTGACACCTGACAGAATACACCGTTCGGTTTATTCAGGTTTTTTAAGGTTGAATTAAATCAAATTTGCGATAAAATCGTTCGGTATTCGGTTTTGACAGGGTTCGGTTTATGAAGGGTTTTTGATATATAAAATAAAAAGGAAAAAAATCGGGACCGACGCAGTCGTTCGGTTTTGACAGGGGTTCGGTTTTCTCAGGGTTCGGTTTGGACTGGTTTCACTGTAAGTGATAACCAAATGTGTTTGTGTTCCATTTAGATAAACTTTGAACTTCTGTGCGATTTATCATGTAAGGTAACATGGAGAATCAGACATGTAACAGTAATAGCTAGACACGTGACGTCTTCGATAAAAATGATTTAAAATTTTAAGCGGCCATCAGTATGGCATATTTGATGAAATTCATGCTGATATTTGTGTCGTATATAATATTTTTGTATGCAAAAAAGGCTATTATAAGTGAAACTGAAAGTCAATAGTGAAACTGATCAGTTTGCTACTACTGGTCATTTCTAACAAAAAGTGTCGTTAATATTCCATTTAAAAGTAAAAAAATGTTAGCGTAGATTTTCGATTAAATTTTCCCAGAGTACTAGTAACTGACTGTCAAAACCTCATCGTCACACTCTGAGCTAAAAATGTCAAACTGTTTCACGTGTGGCCTACTGCGTGCGGGTTTGTTTGTTTTTAATTTGCTGGATAGACATTCCGACGCATAGTGATTATATCGACCACACGTTGTCCATAAGCTCCGCAATTACCGGACTTGCCGAATTTACCACAGTATTTGCATTGTACATTAGCACGTTCGCTTAGCTTTTGTTTCTTTGGCTGTTTAGCTTATCTGGCTTTGCTTATAGTCTGAACATCATCTGTATGCTGGCTAGTTTTGAGGAGTTGCATTTTGCCTTGTGACGCTTCGGATGCACGACACATATCAATGCATATTTCCAATGTCAGCCTGTAGTAGCCGTTTGCGCGCACTCTTATCTAGCCTGTCCTCGATGATGATGTAATCGGTTACATCATAGTATTCGCATGTTTTCGATAATATCCTTTCTCTTGAAAGGGAAGCTCGGGAAAACGAGACCCATCGTAGCTAAATTTCATCGTTACCAAGATAGGGAGCTCGTACGCAAAACCTCAATTGAGAGGAACCAGGAATTAAAAGCACTAAATCAGAGTGTTGGAATACAACAAACAAGGGCTACGCTCGACAAACGACGAAACCAACAGCACATAGTTGACAGAGAATGGGCAGCAGGCAGAACCACCAAACGGGCCGGATCCAAGCTTCTAGTGAAAGGGCAAGACGGAAGTTTTCATGAAATCAAAAATTAGGACAATGGGAAGTTAACAATTATATCGTGGAATGTAAATGGACTTGTGCGAAAATTAAATGATATAGACTGTCTAGAATACATTAATCACTATGACATTATTTTATTAAGTGAAACATGGACCAATAAAAAGGCCAAACCAAATCTGAATATTCAAAGTTTTGAAAGTATACATATTTATGGACATAAATCTTATGGAGTTAAAAAGGGTCGACAAGCCGGAGGTATTTCAGTTTACTATAAAAATTCATTAAAAGATATAGTATCAGTTGTAGAAATAAATAATTTCGGAATAATTTGGTTAAAGTTCGATAGTACATTGCTGAATTTTGAAAAAAAATGTTTATATTTGTTGTACTTGCATTCCACCTGTTAATTCGACAGTTTTAAAAGATGAGAATTTTGATTTTTTTCGAAGAAATTGAAAATAATATAGAAAATTATTGTAATTTAGGACACACCTTCATTGTTGGAGATTTAAATTCGAGAACTGGTTTACTATCTGATATATTAGAATATAATAAACATTTAGACGACAAATACATTGAGAATGCGTATTCAAATGAACCAAATTCAGGACACGCATGCTTTCCTAAACGAATGAATGAAGATCACACAATTGACTGTCAAGGTCGAACATTAATCTCTCTCTGCAAATCAACCAATCAAATAATAGGTAACGGACGTTTGCCCGGTGATAGGGCGGGTAATTACACTTTCACCTCACCACGTGGTCTAAGCGTAACAGACTATTTGTTACTACACCGCGATACATTTCATCGTAATGTCATTCACGAATTTGAAATACTTGATTGGACAGAATTCTCTGACCACGCTGCACTGTATTTCAGTTTCCTCACAACTAACAACCTACACGTTCAAAACAATGAAACGAAAACGCAGCAACAAGAATTAAAAATAATTTTGATTGTGATAAAACACACGAATTTAATGTTTTAATAAATGAAAACAAACAGGTATTAGATACAATTTTTACTGAAAATAATACAAATAATCAAATTGATATTTTAACACATTATTTGCAAGAAAACAGCGCTAATGTATTTTGAAAATTGATTACAACAAACAATAAAAAATAAATAAAACACATTTCAAAATGCCAGAATGGTTTGACGATAATTGTAAAACAGCAAAATACAACTTTAATAACGCAAAAAATAGCTTCACTAAGAACAAATCTAACGAAAATAGACAACAATTTATACACTGCAGAACTAAATATAATAATGTTCGCAGAAAAGCAAAACATAAATATAAAGTTAATGAAAGTGCACGGCTGTGTAATATTGCAAAAAAACAACCGAATTTTTTTTGGAAAACACTTAAAAAATACTACAAACCAAATAATATAAATACGGATCAAACGAAAATGAACGACATGTTCAATCATTTTAAAGACTTGATTGGAAATGATTCGGTAGATAATATGGATAATGATATAAATAATATAAGTATACCAGAAAATGAGAATGATCAACTTGATTCACCAATTACAGAGTCAGAAATACATCAAGCAGTTTTCAAACAAAACAATGGAAAAGCTAGTGGGCCTGACAATATATCGGCAGAAATCATCAAAACAGTATACAGTACTATTAAGCCGCATCTCATAGCTATATTCAATAACATTTTTGATTACGCACAATACCCTGAGAGCTGGGGAAAGGGTTACATCACACCAATATTTAAAGGTGGTGATCCGAGTGATGCAAAAAATTACCGTGGAATAACATTGAATAATATTTTATCAAAGATATATTCTGATGTACTATTAAACAGTTTGACCAAATGGTGTGATGAAAACACACTTATTTCTGAATTTCAGTTCGGCTACCAAAAAGGAAAGAGCACAGTTGACTGCATCTTCATTCTCAATAGTATTATCAATAAGGTTTTAAATTCTGGTCAAAAACTCTATTGCATTTTTATTGATTATGCTAAATGCTATGATAGTATAAGTCGATCAGTATTGTGGCAAAAGTTAATATCAGAACAAATCAGCTCTAAAATGGTTTCTGCACTCAAAGCCATGTATTCATCAGTAAAAGCAGCCGTCAGGTTAAATAATCAAACATCCGAATACATCAATTCAAACATGGGTGTAAAACAGGGGGACCCTTGTTCAAGCATCCTGTTCATGATGTTCGTTAATGACATCATCGAAAATATAAACTCTAATATTGAGGGAATCATAACAATAGATGATATAAAATTCTTCCTATTATCATACGCTGACGACCAGGTCTTATTCTCAACCTCACCCACATCAGTCCAATTAATGTTAAATGACATCGAAAGTTATTGTAACAGATACAAACTTAAAATTAACACTAACAAAACAAAAGTTGTTATTTTCGAAAAAAGCAACCGACACACACATTTTAATTTTTATTTATACGGAGAAGGGTTAGAAATCGTAACATCATTCAAATATTTATGTGTAACTTTATTTAAAAACGGAAACTGGTATAGAACTATCCAATCAATATCAGAGCACGGTAGCAAAGCATTACATCGACTTTTCTCTGTAATAAACCAGTATGAATTCCAAACCAAAGAAAAATTAAATCTTTTTGATAAATTAGTAACACCCGTTCTTCATTATTCCGGAGAAATTTGGGGTAATAATTCAGGAAAAGAGTTAGAGATTATTCATACACAATTTTTAAGAAAAATACTGTGTGTAAATAAATCAACAAATCTTTCAGCATTATATGGCGAATTAGGAAGATATCCCTTATATGTTATGAGAAAATTACACATGTTTAGATATTGGTTTAAAATAATCTCATCAACAGAAACTAGTCTTATCAAAATAGCATATGCATTACTGCTAAATGACGCGGAACATAACACTACATACAATAAAAGAAATTGGGCATTTCAAATCAAATCCATACTCGAACAATTAGGCCTAATTTACATATGGAATGGACAAGAAACCCTTACAGAAAAATCAGAACAAACATACACTTACAATCTTATCAAACAACGATTATTTGATAATTACAAACAACACTGGTACAGTGAGATAAACAATTCACCAAGACTCATCACATACAGCCGCATGAAAGACACGTTGGATACAGAACAATATCTTGATATCATTAAAACGAAAAAATATATAATTGCGTTAACGAAATTTCGTTTGTCATCACACAGATTAGAAATAGAAAGAGGTCGATACAACAATATTGCTTGAGAAAATAGAAAGTGTAAATTTTGTAATCTCAACGTCATAGAAAGCGAATACCATTTTTTTTTACTATGTCCAATATACAGAGATATTAGAAAAACATATTTGAAACCTTATTTTCAAAGATGGCCAACATTAAATAAATTTGATGATTTAATGAGGACTCAAAATAAAAAGGAAATCCTCAATCTTTCAAAATATATATACAATGCAAACCGATTAAGGAATAGTTTAGAAACATAAATACATTTTAACAATTTATCTATTAATTTTATAAATGCTATATAAAAATAATTGAATGACAATTAATAGAAATATTAAAGTGATACTTACATTATTTATTAACTTCTATCAATACCTAATTTCCTATTTTTCTAATCCATGTATAGCACTTGTGTTATTTTTGTATATGGCTAAAAAGCAATTGTATGCTTAAGAGCTAATAAATGTTGTTGTTGTTGTTGTTGTTGAAAGATAGTTGTCAAACGTTTCAATGTCCTATTGCACACTTGTTGAAAACGTAGCGCTCATAGGTAACGTTGGTTTTGCCGACACAGAATGACTCAATTCGCTTATTATTTCGGCTATGTCATCCGTTTGCTCGTTACGATCGAACTGAAACCCGCGGAACACGTCCATCGCGGCGACGCCACCGGTACGATGCATGTAAGAAACGTGACCTTATTCAGACCTAACGCTTTTTCGTAGATCAGCCAAGTCCTATGGAAATGTCCAATGTGCGGCAAAATTCCCATCTGTTCCAGTATTCAGATTCCTATTTCACGAAACAGGCTATATCTAATTTACATGCCCAGATGCTAATACATATAAAAGTTGCAGACAGCCCGCACATTCAGTTTCAGTTTTCAGTCTCTGTTAGTATTTGTTAGTAGTTGTAGAGCAATGCTTAGCTTTCATTAGAATGCTAGAATAAATATATAACTTCATACTTGTGTTGTTATTAAGTCATTTGACTATCTATATACATTTGTATACAAGAAACCTACAATACTACATGTGGTGATATAACAACACCCATTTCGTGCCTTGCGGGAAACGGTATTAGCGACGGAACAGCCATGGACGTATAGGCGCCACCACTGCTTCAGCTTGTACACCCATTATTGTAGTTGATCCAATTAACACTTATAGTGCATGCCCTAATTGTTAATTGCCTCTTCTGGCTATTTCTGACAACATGTTTAAAAGGTGGCTACGAATGTGCATTTAAGTAACACCTTTAGGAATAGAGAATATTAAAATGCTCAGCGTCAGAGGCACAACTGACTCAAATTCACAGAGCACATATCTATAAATACCATGCATGGCTACATGATATTTATAGAACAATGACAGCATGTAAATGTCAAGTAATCACAATACTGTTATTTTGTCAACTTACATGTTCAAAGTGTGCTCATTGACGATACATGCGAAGATCCTATGAATGTTTTCGCAAATGGAAATCCTTACAGAAGTAACAGAGTCAATTATTCGAAAATTTATCATTAATAAATCACATGTTCTACTGTTGTGAACGAAAGACGAAAGTAAAGCACATGTCCAAATAGTAAATTAAACGTATCATTTAACAATATAAACAAAAAAAATCTAAAACTGTCTATTATGTGGTGTTTCAGTTGAACGTAAACGAAGACATTAAAGTGAAGCAATGATGTACATTATTTGGCATGATTTATGTGTTGCGGACTGTTCGTATACGCACGTGACAGATCGTTGAACAAAAAATTCGAACAAAGTACGTTGTGACCAATAAACCTTAACAAGAATAGTATTCAGTGTATACTCTGTAGCAATTAAATATCTTTAAAACATATCATTAGTATTTATTATTCTAGGACATAGCACCTTAAAAATATAGCTAGACAACAATTGTATGACAGGTGAAATAAGGCATCACAGTAAACATATTATCATACAGAGGGCATTTATTCAGAGCACACTCATAAATGAATTAAAACTACTAGAACACTTACTTATTAGTTTGAGTGGAAAAGGAGAAAACTTAAAGCGTTATGCTCCTATGGATGGCCCATTAAGCTTATAATCTTATTTCCAACGGGGTCAATAAAAATTAACAAAAATGACAAAAATAGTATTAACCTAAAAAATTCAAATCCAAAACATTTAGCAGTATGCTAAAAAAATAATATATATTAAAGGGATATGTTCACAGATTTCCTAACTTTTTGTCACAGATTCCAAAACTAAAATAATATTGGATATAAAGGATCGAAATACCACTAAGGACATGAAAATATACTATAAATACCGTTTAGTTAATGAGTAATCATTAATTGAAATTGATAAAATTATAAAGCGTATGTAACGCTAAACGATGGAATATTAAGTACAAAATGCAATTCATGCTATAGAAATCGGAATGGTCGAGAGGTTCATGCGTTAGCCTTAACGCGGTTCGAACCCAAACTTGTTTTCTTCTCTTGATTTTGTATTCATTTGATTGTTATTATACTTGAGCTCTTTATTCCGATGTTTAAATCTATCATGTTTAGAGATTTAATGGCATACTTCAAAAATGCAAAAAGATCTGTGAACAAGTTCCTTTAATACTTTCATTATAAACCAGGTATTTCAAAAGTATAATAAATCACTGTTGTAATCAGAGTCCATATTAAGCACTAGAAATTATTTCACAGATTTTAAGAAAGAACTAAAGGTCTTAGTGTTCTTGATCTTCTCCGGTAAAGCATTCAAGTCATTGATGCCACGGTATTCAAAAGTTTTCAGAATTACAGAGTTGCAAAGGGGCACATACTTGTTCTAGTGTTTTAAGTTCTACCATAACTATACAGAATAAAGTTAGTTTTCATATTAGTTGGACATTTAACAGTAACCCTATTTGTATACGCCCGTTTGAGAACGCCCCTGGGAGGGCGGCGGAAAAACTTTGTCCGGAGCATATTTTTGTCCAGCATGGATGGATTTTCTAATAACTTGTCAGTAATGACAAGCATGATGAGACGGAGTGTCGCGCGCAATAACCAGGTCCCTAGGTCCAAGGTCAAGGTCACAATTCAAGGTCAAAGTTCCAATTTAGGAAATCAATCCTTAACACATTTTGCGGAGCATAACTTTGTCCAGCATTGATGGATTTTCAAATAACTTGGCAGAAGTGACAAGCATGGTGAGACGGAGTGTCGCGCGCAAGACCCAGGTCCCTAGGTCCAAGATCAAGGTCACTATTCAAGGTCAAATGTCAAATTTAAGAAGTCAATCCTCAACACTTTTTCCGGAGCATTTCTTTGTCCAGTATGGATGGATTTTCAAATAACTTGGCAGAAGTGATAAGCATAGTAAGCGGAGTGTCGTGTGCAAGAACCAGGTCCCTATGTCCAAGATCAAGGTCACAATTCAAAGTCAAAGGTCAAAATATAAGAAATCAATCCTTAACACTTAGTCCGGAGCATAACTTCGCCCAGCACGGATGGCGATGCAAATAACGTGGCAGAAGTAACAACATGGCGAGGTGTAGTGTCGCGCGCAAGAACCTGGTAACTAGCTCCTAGGTCAAGGTCACAATTCAAGGTTGAGGGCGTAGTGGTGGCGTCAACTTTTCATTTCCGAACTCTAACTCAACTACTAATTGAGCTGTTGTAATGAAACTTAATACATAAATACCTAATTGCGAGACCTCGCTTGGAATTGCATATAGGGTGGGTGGGCTCAAGGTCACTGTTACTAAATATAGAAAAACGATTTCCGTTCAATAACTTGAGATATTTAAATGAAACTTAATACATAGATACCTTATATCGAGACCCCGTTTAGGATTGTATATGGGGTGGGTGGAGTCAAGGTCAAGTGTTACTAAAAATAAAAAATGTGTTTCCCCTAAAAAACTTAAGAACAAATTCAGATATTTCAATAAAAATTCATACATAGATACCGTATATTGAGACCTCGCTTGGAATTGCGTATAGGGTAGGTGGGGTCAAGGTCAAGGTCACTGTTACTAAAAATAAAAAAAGGTTTCCGCTCAATAGCTTGAGAACACATTGAGATATTTTAATGAAAATTCATACACAGATAACGTATATTTAGACCACGCTTGGGATTGCATATGGGGTGGGTGGGGTGGAGGTCACCGTTACAAAAATAGACAAACAGTTTTCACTCTAAAGCTTGAGAAGACATTGAGATATTTTAATGAAACTTCATATGTAGATACATTATATCTAGACCTCGCTTGGGATTGTATATGGGTGGGTGGGGTCAAGGTCACCATTACTAAACAATATATTTTTGTGCTGACGTTAATGCATTTTATTCGAAAAATTTGGTTTTGGGGGAGTTTCCATGCTTCTTGTTTATGTTGTCATCTTGATTATAGATTTAAGATTATATATGGAATGGTTTTGATGACTCAACTCACCACACAAAGAGAGGCGGTTGAGATGAATTAGATGCCATGACTCTCCCTTATTAGTTTTTGAATAGTTTCTCTGTAGTCGTTGATTCTTTACCCCGAAAACGCTTATTTGATGGGCGTATCTTTGTGACAATGGCACTCTTGTTAACAGTTATAGCCAACTTTGCTACCCAAGCTCATGAATTGTTACCAATGATCTAGGGGCACATGCCAAGAATAAATCTTAAAACTTTGTTTTGAGTTACTTGAAGTTTTTTTTTTGCCAGTCTCGCATACCCGGATGGGCAATAATAATCAAAATGACACTGTATACGCACAGAGCTCAATAGTTTCTTATATGTAGAAATCTAAGTGACTAGTTTGTCTATAAAGGAACTTAAGTTTAGCGTTCACTTTGAGATGATATTAATGACAATGTTCTCTCCTGACTAAAGATTATCAATTTAAGTCCAATGTATTTGACAACTTTGCAGTCATTTATGGTGATTCCATCGCATTTGATGGCGAAACTCCCAAGGGGCTTTAATTTACGCATCGGACCAAACAGCTAGGACACATTTTGTCTTGCCAAGATTCAATGATAATTTGATATCGATCAGCCATTCGGAACAAAATTCCAAGACAGTGCCAAATTTTATTGGAATACTAATGTCAAAACAGAATTGTACTGTCATCGATATGAAGTATAAGGTTACATCCTTGTTCAATGCTTAAATCATATCATTTACATAGCATAACAACAACAATGGTCCTAAATGGTTGCCGTGGGGGATTCCACAGGTAACTTGATTAGTATCTGAAAAAGTTTTGCCAATATTGACTACTTGCGATCTGTTGGACAGATATGACTTAAAATATGTTTATTAGATTTCTGTCTGAATTGTCTTTTAAAATGTACATAAGATAAGTGTACTTTTGGCGCTCTCTGTATCGTTCAATACATAGATATATGGTTCAATATTTCAATAAAGGAACGTAGCAATAAATTTGTTGGTCTTAACCTATGCAAAGGGAGGCTACTCTTACGCATGCGTACTGGTTGCTGTGCGGCCGATACGAAAATAAACGGATTGTTTACAAACTCGTTAATGGCGTTTTCTGCAAAATGTGGTTATTATTCGGAGAAAAGCTTATTTGAAATGAAGAAACATATATAATTCTCAAAACCAGTACAGTTAAATTTAAAGGAAAGTTGTGCAAATGACCTCGTCTGCAGGATTTTCAATTGCCACTTCCCCACCCGGTGCCATTGGTGGGGGACTGAGCCCACATAAGTCTGGAAGAGCAAACAACGTAAGAAAAACTCCGACGGCTTCCCAATTGCTGGAGCAGATTCGTCATCTAGAAGCAGAGGGAAACAAATTACGATCAGATACATCAGGGATAGGTATGATTCAATTTCCATGCAAGAGTTCCAGCTTTGCATGCGCAGACATGTTTCTTGTGTAAATATGACTTTTGGGCTTCGTTGAGTTATCTTAACACTTGAGAACATAAAATAAGTTTACAAGTGGCGATATTGAATATTTGAACAGTTTTAATGATACACTCTTGCAAATATCGAAGATTTTGTACTTGAGAATTTGGGATAATCTTGATAAAACATTTGAAGTTTGGAACCTGTTGCAGTTAAATACATTTGTTAACTGTTATAATAATTAAAGGGACTTGTTCACAGATTTTCATAATTTAAAAATATGTCATTAAAAGTCATTACTGCACAACCTAAATCATCTGTAATATTCTAAAACAAATATTGTATAAAGAAAACAAGGTAAATTAAAAAATTTGCCTTCCACAGGACTTCGGGATAAAAAAATCTTATGCGCTAACCATTCGGACTTCTTATTAGTAGTAACGTAGTTTTAAGGCTATGTAAGTCATACACATGTTTTCCAACATACAGATGAACAGAGCTACAAACGCCAGAGTTCTCGCTAGGATTTCAAAACATGGAGTCCTCGGCCCAGTTGCTCAAAACTTTAACGGACAATTAAGCAAACTTTTGGATGAAGTTTTTGATGTGAATTAAATTTTAAAATTTTAAAATTTGCGTTTATTGTAAATAAATTGATATGCTGAAATAATTGTCAAATGCTTCACAAGCGAGTTTCTTGTAATATGAGTTTTATTTACATCTAAAGTTAACAGGCTGTTAGCTTAACCGGCCGTTAAAGTTTTGAGCAACTGGGCCCAGGACTCCTTCCTATGAAAAGTCAGCGTCCCAGTATCTAATCGTCAAAACAGGCTCCTACCCCACCCACTTAAAAGACACAACTTCAACAACAACACTTTGTGTCAAAAATCTTATTTAAACAAACTGTTTATCAACTACCCGCAATTAAATAGGACTTTATTCATTAAACAGGAACAGCTCAACATTTTATTATAAATTGGAACAAAAAGAAAAGGACGCCGTCAGTTATTTACTTTCACTTTCGACAAGTACTATAAACTGTCGCTAACTTTCATTCAAATGTTGCCTCAGCCAAAGTGTTTGCATATTATACGTGTACATTGATGATTTTTAATAGCTATTTTATTAATAAACACTAGTAGTTGTAGGTTTTTGTTAACAAATGAAGACGCACGCTTGATGCGATCGGTGTAAGCAAATTGTCAAGTTACACTTATTCATCTTAATTCTTATAATTATTTGTAAACTGTTCATTTCGCATAAATAAAAATTATATTGCCTTCTTTAAATTTGTAGCAAATTATTAAAAACAGGGGTGTTAATAACATGCACATAACATGACGCATACCTAATGGGAAAGTTTTACAAATCACTTACACCTTTACTAATTCAAATTAGATTGAGGGCGTGATAAACTTTCCATCGACGACACTCATTGGCATATGCGTTCTTATTGGCTGACTGGTTAGCTGTTGTTAAGCTGACTCCACCTGTGTCTTGATTTTATCGATAATTGACACACTGGTACAGAAGGGGAATGTGTTTATTGCCGTGTTTATTGCTGAGTAGGCGTTCTTTGTCTTGGGAAAATGTGCGTACGCCATAGAAAAGGGTTGCGTCCTAGAATCTAACACAGAGATTTATGGCGTCCTTTTCATAAAAGTATGTGTCCAAATACGCCGAATTACGCGTTACCGAGAACTCTGAATGCATGATAATTTTAATCATTTTGATTAATAAATTATCTATAAACGAAATGATATTTCCAATATATTTCTTAGTTATGAGTGTTATTTCACTTGCAGGGCCTTCGCCAGGCCATTTTAGCGCCCCGGTGCCGGGGCTCTTAAATTTAACTTGAACACATCCGGGGCTCCTAAAATTGGTGTTGCGCTTATAAACATCGCCGGGTGCACATGTATTGTATCAATTAATTAGCTGTCCTGACTGCAGCAGACCAACAATTCCTGCTGTGAATGCTATTCTCATACGTCACAATGGCAGTTATCTCACTGGAGAAGCATGTACACCCACTCAATAAAGTCAGTGAATGATCAAACTGAGTGTCACTTCGCCGAAAATGTTAACCATTTACAGTTATTCCTAAGCCGCAATGAATCACCGTGAAGCACTGCCCTGTAGGCGGAGTTTCAGCACGCAGTAAAATCAATGTAAGCCAATAGAAACGCTGAGCTTATCTTCGCTTTGGAGTGACCTTATTATTTACCAATCGGCGCAATAGGCCTGTATCCACACACAAGTAACCTTATACATGCGTCAATGGGTATTATCGACCATAAAAATATTGCTCACCCCTTTCGTATTTTATAATATCCACACATATTTATTTGATGAATTTAATAAACCCGTGTTTTCTACAATAGAGCCCGAAATGTCTGCTGACAACCAAGACACGCATGGAAAGCGTGCGTGTACCGACCATGTGCTTTACTAAATACAGGTCTTTAACATTTGATGCTCGTAGGCACGACATGCATGAGGAAATTTTCTGCCCCGATTATGCAAGAACAAAACATGTAATGTATAAGATACATGTATTTCAATCAAGATCTTTAAAATTCACCAATTATCTGATCAATACTAAATTCAACAGATGTAACGAATAAAACATTGAAAAAACACTAAACACATGCCCATATGAACATCAGTGGCTCGAGTGTAACCTAAAAATTTGAGAACGACGAGAATAGTGGTTTAAACATGATGTCGGTGTGTGAATGTGATGCGCATTGGACATAAACATCCGAAAAAAAATTTACTTTCAGTTTCGGAACAACAATGACGCTTTTGCTTTTAAAAAGCTTAACGGTGATGTGTCGTTTATTTCATTTTGTTTAAACGTTTACACAAAATTTATAACATGTTAGCCTTAATTTTAAGAGCTGAAATGCACCAGATAACGTCATTTGACATGTGCCGCAACAAAAATTTCGAGGTAAGGAAACCCACCCCTTTTGGTACCAGGTTGCCTGAAAAAAATCCTGGAGAAGGCCCTGGCTTGTTTGTATAGAATTTATAAATTCTTTTAAGGATCTATGACAAAATTTGCATATTTGATGGTTTTAACAATTTACATTTTATTAACAAGTTAGAACTAATTTGGCTTATCAACATGTCTTATTTAATAACTGTTCACACTTTGCATATTGTTCATCTTTTACTGTACAGGCTAACACAAGATAAATGACAGTTCAGGTTGATTTAATATTTCAGGTGCTCCTACAATGTTTAATGCACTGACAGATCTGAACATGTCAGCAAGTACATACAAATCTGAGGTAATTGTGTTCAACCTGATAATGATATAGGGCTCGACGTTAACTTTTGGAACCACTTGTCTGGTCGGACTAGTAGCCCAAAATTTCACTCGCCCTGACCAAAAAGTTATTTGTCCTGACCTTCAAATGTAATTATACAATATTTCACAACAACAATTAAGTGTTTAAAAAGATATTTATTAAACAAACATTTATAGACACAAAAACTGACTAGAAGGGGTGTCACCTGCGACTGTTCCGAGAATCATTCACTATAATTAACACAAACTAATGATGCATATGGTAAATTGTAAGCTATCATTTTACTACAATAATTTCACCACAGATGTAAGTATCGGATTACCTCGCGCTTTATCGTTAGAATGGAAACAATAAATTTTCGAAGGCAATTTTTTAACAATTTTTTTTTTATTACTACGTAATTAGAGATAAAGAACACTTGTAACGTCGGACTAGCTTATTCTTTTTTAACTTGTCCGGACGAACAATTTGGTTGTCCCGGACAGTCGGACTACCGTTAATGTCGAGCCCTGTGATTCTGTGTTTGTGATGTATGCTATTTAAAGTCTGCATACAGTATTTTTTTTTGTTCAAGAGATAAACATTCTTCTGCTGTATGAAATAAATATAATTTAATGGAAAAAAATCTATAAATGAATGTGCATAATTGACATTCGAAATGGTATTTTATTAAGTGCATTGAACTAGTCGTGAAATTAATGGCTCTTAATTTAATTAGTTGCAAATGATTTAGCAGTATGTCATTCGTTTTGAAATAATCGCAAATCAGTGGAACACTTTTACAGTTGCCAAAGTTTACCTCCACTTCACCATCAGCATTGTCTGCCCTTGTTGACTACTCCAGTGAACAGAAAACCATATCTGACTTAAGGTAAGAGGTTGTTTTGAAAAAATTCACTTCATAAGTTCATTGTAGTTATTCATTCATCTTTCCAAAGTTCCTAAATCAAATTTCTAAAGATGTTTCTTCTAACAGTAGACATTAAATGCAATAAATACAATGTAAACATAGCTATACAAATGCAATAATTGCCAGAATCTGGCTTGATGTTATTGCTTTTACTCATAGTTGAAACTGATTATGAACTCACTATGTATAAGTAGTTGTACATCTGAAAACAATGTTCAATCAGGCCAAAAAAGTACATTGTGTGTTTCTGGCAATGGTCTCAAAAAGTTAGGTAGGGTCGGGATTGATTTAAAAAAAATAAAATTTTAAAGACATTTCTGTCAAAAGACATGGAAAATTATATAAAATCGGACGAATACAGAGTTCTCGAAAAACGATTGTCTAACAAAACTTTAGGGTCAGGGATTTTGTGCTAGGTAGGGTAGGGTTGCTCGAAACACAGAATTTTTTTTTTGGCCTCATTGTATTGAATTAATATTTGTACAAATGCAGACTGCAACTTGAACAGCAGCGTATGGAGACCGAGCGGCTGACGTCACAGTTTCACACGGATGGGTTCAGTACAAGCACGTCTCGTGCAGGGATGGTACTTCATCTGCCCAGCAGTCCGTCCAAAACGGGATTCTCTACCTTGCCTTCGACTGAATTGTTCAGTTCTCGTCGACCAGCTAGTGTGACCGGCGCAACTGGTGCCATGGAAATCGGTCCTCCGTAAGTAGCAATGATGCTATGGGATTAATATATAACCTGTTGAAAATGTTTTTTATGTAAATGGTGATATTAAAGTATTTATATTGTGTTATAAGTAACAAATAAACAATAGTTATTAAGATATATTTATTCACTTTCGTTATTCATGTACCTCTGATAATAGCTATTATTTGTCATTTAAGCTCATTCTGCATTATATTTTAAGAATTTACTGTACACATTTCTCCAGTGTTTTCCAAGTGTCTTCAAGTTAATAGTTGTGTACCTTCAAATTATGTTCTTATTTATAGAATGTATTGTGTATTTATGTGACTTCTGTAATGAGTTACTGTAATTAAGAAAAATGTTGAACACTTAACCACTTAATAAATCTACGATGTGTTTAAATAGTATTTATCTTTGCAGGTCACATTTGGAAAAGGTTTTAAAAGATTCCCAGGAACAAGTTGCAGATCTCAGACGAAGGCTCATGGAGGTATGTATTGTTACTGGTCTTGTAACTTTATTTTAAGTCAGGGTGTGGAAATATCAAAATGGTTTACTTGTCCATGGACAAGTTCATTGCAAAAATCTACTTGTCCGCATGCAACAGTCACTTGTCCAAACAAAAAGTTTTTATTCTAGGCCTACTGATATATTTTTAGCTCGACTATTCGAAGAATAGGTGAGCTATCCTATAACCCGGCGTCCACGTCCACGTCTGAATTTGGTTTAAGTTTTTATTCAATAGTCTTGTAACTTCAAACATACATAAGATATTCACTTGAAACTTGGAATATACGTTTGTCATAAACTCTAGTATTAGGAGCAACATTACACATAACTTTATTTTGTATTTTGACAGAGTTATGCCCCCTGTTCACTTAGATTTTCTGTTTAAAGTTTATATTCAAAAGTTTTGTAACTTCAAGACTGAATAAGTTATTCACTTGAAACTTGGAACTAACCTTTGTCATCAACTCCAGTATCAAGGGCAACATTCTCTATAACACTGTTTTGTATTTTGACAGAGTTATGCTCCTTTTTCACATAGATTTTCTGGTTAAAGTTTATATTCAAAAGTTGTGTAACTTCAATACTACAAAAGCTATTAACATGAAACTTGGAATATACCTTTGTCATCAACTCCAGTATCAGGGTGAACATTGCCCATAACTCTATTTTGTATTTTGACAGAGTTATGCCCCCTTTTCACATAGATTTTCTGGTTAAAGTATATATTCAAAAGTTTTGTAACTTCACACATAAATAAGATATTCACTTGAAACTTGGAATATACCTTTGTCATAAACTCTAGTATTAGGGGCAACATTATACATAACTTTGTTTTGTATTTTGACAGAGTTATGCCCCCTGTTCACTTAGATTTTCTGTTTAAAGTTTATGTTCAAAAGTTTTGTACCTTCAAGACTACAAAAGCTATTCACTTGAAACTTGGAATATACCTTTGTCATCAACTCCAGAATCAGGGTGAACGTTCCCCATAACTCTACTTTGTATTTTGACAGAGTTATGCCCCTTTTTTACATAGATTTTTTGGTTAGAGTTTATATTCAAAAGTTTTGTAACTTCAAAACTACATAAGTTATTCACTTGAAACTTAGAACTAACCTTTGTCGTCAACTCTAGTATCAGTGGCAACATTACACATAACTCTATTTTGTATTTTGACAGAGTTATGCCCCCTTTTCACTTAGATTTTCTGTTAAAATATTATAGTCAAAAGTTTGGTTACTTCAAAACTACATAAGTTATTCATTTGAAACTTAAAACTAACCTTTGTCATCAACTCTAGTATCAGGGGCAACATTCCCCATAACTATGTTTTGTATTTTGACAGATTTATGCCCCTTTTTCACTTAGATTTTCTGGTTAAAGTTTATATTCAAAAGTTTTGTAACTTCAAAACTACATAAGTTATTCACTTGAAACTTGGAACTAACCTTTGTCATCAACTCAGTGGTGGGGGAAACATTCCCATAACTCTGTTTTGTATTTTGACAGATGTATGCCCCTTTTCACTTCGATTTTCTGGTTTAAATTATTTATTCAAAAGTTTTGTAACTCCAAAACTACACAAGTTTTTCACTTGAAACTTGGAACTAATCTGTGTCATCAACTCCAGTATCAAGGGCAACATTCCCCATAACTCTGTTTTGTATTTGACAGAGTTATGCCCTTTTTTCACATAGATTTTCTGGTTAAAGTTAATATTCAAAAGTTTTGTAACTTCAATATACAAAAGCTATTCGCTTGAAACTTTGAATATACCTTTGTCATCAACTCCAGTATCAGGTTGAACATTCCCCATAACTCTGTTTTGTATTTTGATAGAGTTATGTCCCTTTTTCACATAGATTTTCTTGTTAAAGTTTATATTCAAAAGTTTGGTAACTTCAAAACTACGTAAGTTATTCACTTGAAACTTGGAACCAACTTGGAATCAACCTTTATCATCAACTCTTGTACCAGGGGCAACATTACCCGTAACTCTATTTTGTATTTTGACAGACTTATGCCCCCTTTTCACTTAGATTTTCTGTTAAAAGTTTATATTCAAAAGTTTGGTAACTTCAAAACTACGAAAGTTATTCACTTGAAACTTGGAACTAACCTTTGTCATCAACTCTAGTCTCAGGGGCAACTGTTTCATATTTTGACAGACTTAGCCCACTTTTTACATAGACTTTGTGGTTAAAGTTTTTGTTCCAAAAATTTATAAATTGTACAAGGATTCACTTAAAAATATTGTATTTTAACAAATTTATGCCCCTTTCACTATCCAAAATATGTACCAACTGAAATACTTTGAATAGTCGAGCGCGCTGTCCTCTGACAGCTCTTGTTTTGTTTTTACTCCGAGTCTACAATGGTTAATATGATGGTTAAATGTGAGACTAGTCATTCACATATTCTATGTTTGAACTTTAACCAAACAAAGCCAGTGTGAAGCGCACCAGCAAACCAGTCGTGTAACTCTACCAGTATTGAAATAATGGACAGCCAACACAAACGTTTCATATGCGAATACCTTTCACGTTTATTAATGGAAATTTATGACATCACAACCGAAGATGACGATGATGCTAAACACGATAACTGCCGAAAACATGGAAAGCTTAATATAAAAAAAGCCTAAAACAGCTGGCAATAAGGGTTGAAATAGTCTCAGATATGCTGGAAATTCTAAGGGCTTTCTAGAATAAAAAAAGAGTTTAGGCAATGTGTTTAGTACCAGTCACATCGAAATTTTTTGCATTGTGAAATCATGCTAATTAAAATAAAAAGATAAATTTAAATCAATTATTATTTAAGCTGGTTGCATATTGGTTGAACACTCTAGAGGAAAGCAGTCTATATGGCTTGTTTCAATTTTCCAGGCAAATGAGCAGAGTGAGTCCCAAAAACGCCAGTTCCGCTTGACAGTGGAAGATTTGAAAGCCAAGCTCCACGATACTACATCTAGCCGAGATTCCGTGCTCGAACTTCGGTAGGTTCTTTATGGACTCATTCACATTCTCCACCCATGTGAACTTTTATTATAGCAGATGATAAAAATACCCATTTGTTAGTGATGGGACTAGCAGATGAAAGGTCAAGCTTTTTGCCAGAGATATTTGAAAGAGCATTTGATATATTATTTATTTATGTAAACAGAAGAATGTGCTTTTTTAACATTTTTGCTTATTAAATTGAAAAATTAGTCAGTAGTAGTGTATTAATTATATTTATGAAATTTCTGCAACGGTTTGAAATGAAGCTGGGTCCCATTAGACCATTATTTAGAGCGTGTATGCTTAGAGCATTCAAAATTCCCATTACTATTTGTTCATTAGGTGTTGCTGATAATTGTTCATAGTTTTTAGGTGATGTCATTCTGTAAGATCTAAATATACATATAATTACGGCCAGTGTAACACGGCATTCTTTCATCTATAACCCTTAATGCCTCGTGTTTCAATTCAGTTACACTCTGGATGGATATGAGGATGAATATACTAGAGCCAGGTTATTTGCGTGTCTCAAGGGCTTTTGCTGTGCTTTATTGTATATATTAGGCGTGTCGTGAGAAAACCGGTCATAATGCATGTGACTAAAGTGTCGTCTCGGATCAGCCTGTCCGCACAGGCTAATCCAGGACGGCACTTTCCGCCTACAGTGGATTTATGTTTAGAAGAAATCTTCCTTGAAACAAAATAATACCATAAAAGCGGAAAGTGTTGTTCCAGATCAACCTGTGCGGATTGCACAGGCTGATCTGGGATGACAATTTATGAACGTGCATTAAGCCCTGTTTTCCCACGACATGCTTCATATTAGGATTCACCAGTTTGCAGCAGTGCTTATTAAAACTTGTACCTGTTTTAAAATATATACGAGGCGTGTCTTGGGAAAACCAGGCTTATGGCATGTGCATGTAAAGTGTCCCGGATTAGCCTGTGCAGTCCGTGCAGGCTAATCTGGGACGACACTTTTTCGCTTTTATGGTATTTTCTGTTTAAAGGAAGTCTCTTATAAACATAAATCCACTGTAGGCGGAAAGTGCTGTCCCAGATTAGCCTGTGCGGACTTCACAGGCTGATCCAGGATGAGACTTTACGCACATGCATTAAGCCTGGTTTTCCCACGACATGCCTCATATATATTATTATAATGTTTATACAGTTTTGCGGACTAATAAATCTATTGTTCCTGCTCTTTGTTTGGATTACAATGAAAAAAGTTGTTAATTATGCAAGTGTGACGCAATGTTCTATGATAAAGGATATACATCGTTTTAGCAACATAACTACCTGAAAGATATTGTAAATAATGTATTAAAACTATATATTAGCTCTTGGTTAGCTGATGATTTGTTCGCATCTGAAAATACTGGAAAGGTTTCATAAATCTCTCCTGGAATATTTTTCAGCTTTACATAAGGACTTTTAATTTGTACATTTGATAAATTTATCAAATACCGGATACTTACTTTATCATGTGTATCTTTTGCCTTGCACTACGTTAAGTATAATGAAGAAATAAAGGCAAATAAACATAGTAAAAGCCCATGATAATGTTCATAATATTTGTATAGTGACTGCAAAACTATACTGTGTGAGTTGAAACATAAGCAGTAATTCTAATCTTCGTGTGTAGCATTGCATGCTCAGACAGTGTTCATTGTAGTCAGAGTTAAAACAGTATTAGAAGCTTTACACTTAGGAAGTTTATTTTTGTAATAACTCAGTGTTTTTTCATGGCCAATTTGGGGCCGAAATTCGGCCCCATTCCCCTGCTTAAAAGGTATATATTTTTCCCCTATATTAACCTTAAAATTCCCCTCAGAATGTAAGCTTTATTTTGAAAAAAAGACCAACATCGGAAAAAAATTGACTAAGATAGAGGAATTTTCGTAAAATATCCCAGAAATTTTTCATCAAACCAAGTTAAAGCATTTTATCTAAGTTCTCATTTGTAGCAAATCAATTGATTTATTAATGTTTTTTAACAAAGTATAATATAAACATACACATTTACTAATAAGGCTTTTCTAACAAAAATCCCCTTTTGCCGTAAAATCCCAATCTGAAGGGCCCCGCCACCTTTCCCCAAAAGGTGAAAAAAAACACTGTTACTAAAACTTGTTATTCTATTCCTGTGATGAATAATAGTTATAAAAACTTCAGCCTTTCATCTTCAAGAATTATGCACAATTTCTCAGAAATAGGCTTAGTAACCAACATACACAGCTAAATAATGTGTAACAACTCCACTTTTGTATCCTACAATTGCAGTAATTGCTTAACTATGGATAGTTAAATTGTAACAAGAGAGATGTATTACAAAATTATTGTACTGTTATATCCAGCCATGTTTCCAGCTGCATGTTAACAGTGTGAAAGCTAATAATGTGCACTAATAGTTTTGTAGCTGTGTATGTTAGTTGTCCATCTTATCTGCTCAATCAATGCTATTAAAATCTAGAAATTACGATTCTTCTGTTGTGTGTTGACTGTAATATTTACAGAATTTCCCAACTTTTCTTACAAGTTGATTTGTAGCACAGTAGCAGTGGTTCAGAAAGTTAAACTCAACAAGTCAAATATATCACCAGTGTGACTGTCCGCACAGTGCCTGAAATAAGTATTAAGTCAGAGTGTTTCGAGTTTTTTTCCTCTATGGGTTCATGCTAGAACCCACAGTTATACCGGTAATTCAGGGGCGTGCTTGTTCCTTGTTTTAGCTGATTTCTTCCTTTTGAATGCAGAATTATATAAATACAAACTATGACTAAATGTACAAGATCTGTTTGTTAATGATGAGTTTGGGTGATATGTTTGTGATTGGTTAGGCCTAAATTAAACATAAGTTTGTTTGCCCTTTACCGACTGACCCACAAAAAAGCCGCCGACTCAAAAATGTTTTTGGCAAAATCTGCGGTAATTATTTGTTTATTTAGTTTTGTTTTCTTTCATTAATTTCGTATTTTTGTTTCGCTCAGAACTTTCATAACCTGCAATTTTGATCATTCAGGCACTTGAACAAAAGTGTGAAAACAAGCGCCCATTGACCGGATTCTAGTAAACATGGTGTATTTCACGTTTTGACGTGAACCCACCGGTCGACGTATGATGTCATCATCTGTGTATATAATAATGTTTTGTTATAAGATTAGATACCAGTAAATAGAAGGGTGATCCCTTGAAAGTTGTCCGTATATGAAATAGATAGTTTTTTCTTCAGTTAAAAGAAAGATACATTTCGCATAACGGACACTATAGTTTCAATAGTTATTGCCTGAAAACGACATGTCTTTTGTGCAGTTTGATGTATCATGACACCGAATTACTTGAAATTCTAATATTCAGCAGTTTATGTATAGGCAGCATGTGCTTTTGTCGAAATCGCGAGTGTTTCTTACGGGCGACTAGGTGAGCTATCCTACTACCCCTGGCGTCGGCGTCTGAATTGGTTGAAGTTTTTATTCAAAAGTCTTGTAACTTCAAAACTACATAAGTTATTCACTTGAAACTTGGAACTAACCTTTGTCATTAACTCTAGTATCAGGGGCAACATTACCCATAACTATGTTTTGTATTTTGACAGAGTTATGCACACTTTTTACATACATTTTATGGTTAAAGTTTTTGTTCCAAAAATGTATAAAGGCTTCACTTAAAAGTTTTGTATTTTAACAAATGTATGCCCCTTTAATCAAATTATTTTTAATTTTCAATTCAATGATTTGACATTTTTTTAGTCAACCAGAATGTATTTGTACTGTATTTATATTAATTAATATGCAGTGGCGTATTCAGGCGTACTCCTGTACGACCAGGCGTACACAATGCTTTGCCATTTCGTTTTGTGGTTAAAATTTAAACAGGTACGGCAATCTTGTGCTCGTATTTCAGTTTTCAGACGAAGCGACATGTCACCTACCTATATAGGTTCAATGTCTACTTAATGATTTTGTTTATGCATTGTATCAACTCACTACATATTACCCGAACTATTCAACACTATAAACAACTATGAATAAAACTGCGTATCTATTAACTGTACAATAAAATCCTAAATTAGCATAGCGTTTGAATGATTTGTTCTTTCTTTTTTGTCTTTATTTTACCAACACATATTTTTCATATAAAAAACCCGCTGGATCCATATTCAAAGCGTGTCGCGGGAAAACTGGGCTTAATGCATGTGCGTAAAGTGTCGTCCTGGATCAGCCTATGTAGTCCGCACAGGTTAATCCAGGAAGGCACTTTTCGCCTACAGTTGAATTATGTTTAGAAAAGACTGCACAGGCTGATCCTAGACGACACTTTACGCCCGGGTTTCCCACGACACGCCTCATTCACAGAGCTCCTTGGTGAAAACTACAGTATGTGGATTGATGATTGAAAATTCCTCTTGTCTTAAATGTTTTTAATTTGGTACAGAACAAACATCTCCTGTTACATTTCCATATTTCAAATATAATATCAGGAGCGGTACCAGGATTTTGAGTTAGAGGGGCGGAAATATTAAAGAACTGACAACAAATTAACTGCTGTTGTCTCTTACATGTTAAGATACATATATCGGAACGACGCATATCGCCAAACGGAACAATTTAACCAAAATACCACAAAACAAAAACTATATTTGAAACAATTTGATTGAAAAGAACATGTAATTGTAACGAAATGTACATGTTTCAGTTATTGTTCGGTTTAATAACCTAGTTCTGGACAATTTTAGAGGTTTCGGTTTACTGACTCGTAGCCTGCAAAAAAAGTAGTTCCCCTTGATCACTGTTCTGGAAATTACCCTCTCAAAAGACCGTTGGCCCCCGCCACCAGTCTAAAAAACGTTTTACACTTTTCGCTATTTCGTCTGATGTTTATTAATATAGCGTTATACTATATCGAATATATTTTTGTCAGCAGTGTCATTTTCGCCCCTTTATATCTTATGTTATTGTTTTTCGGCGTAGCTGTCTAAGACCACTTTTGACCTAGATTTCTTGCGATAATTATGCAGCGGGAAAATTGAATGCCAATAGAATTGGGCAAATTTTCTAATTTTAGGGAATGTAAACTTCAAACAATGGTTTAACGTATACCAATAGCATATTTTGGGGATTAAAAATTTACATAATTGTTTACATAAGCGGTTACATTTTTTTTAAAAGACAATCGGCTTAGAAATTAATATTGAGATGTCATTTTTTGCCCTAAATATAATAGTTCCTTTAAAATTATTTTCCTATATATTTCATGTACAAGCACGAGCGTACATTCGATTTTGCCCTAAATACGCCCCAGATATGTGTGTCTAGTCAATTCAGACATTGGTATTAAATAGAATACATGTACTTCACAAATTGTTTTTAAAGCATTGCGTATTCTATTTTATGTTATGTCTATTATTAAAGCCAGTTTTACCATGTATAATCTTGGTTGTATCAATCAAGATGAAGAAAGTAATTGTGATTTTCAAACAAAGATACAATTATAATGTATTGCTAAATGACGATTTTTAGGTGTGACAAAGATTACATTCTTGGAATAAAATAAAATATTTTTCCTACCTACTGACCCACCTCTAAAATTTCGGGTCGGTAAAGGGTAAACAAAAGATTTTTTAATTTAGGCCTTAGGGTATTTGTCTCCCCTATAGCGTTTCATAAATCACACCCAAGTAGGTGTTTATTACAGTATGGCTCAATCAAAACGTATATCACATATGCAGAGTTTGGGACAAGGCCAAATGTACATCGTGAAATATTGCCAATGCCAAAATAAAGAAGTTCTGTGTTTCGGGCAACCTAACTGTACCTAGCGAAAACCACCCGACCCTTAAGTTTTTATAGTTTTCCGTCAAATCTGAATGTGTCAGATTTTTATTTTTCAATGGAGTTAATCGTGATAAACTTGATAAGCTGTGTCGAAAAGTTGTTCTATATTATTAACTGAGTATTTTAGATCACTTTAAGAATGAATAGTATTGCCAGTTATGCATTTATCACATGCTATACCTTGTTTCCCGTGTAATAGAACCATTACGAATATTTCTATCTTACACATATGTAAGATAACATTTTGAGCGTTTTCATTGGCTACATATTCTTTGACTGGCCAATCAGATGACATTATTTTGGTGAAATGACGTCGTCAACATGAAATGACTTCATGTCAGTACACAACTTTTTGGATTTATCAATATGTTTTGGTGAAATTGGAAGATTTTTGTTTCATTTAAAAGCATGTGATAAAAAACATCTGACACTCGTTGTCATTTCATACCATATTTCATTAAACTCGTCCAGGAAATTCGTTAGTAACCTCGACAAAGGCTGGCTTACTAACACAATTCCTGAACTCGTTTAATAAAATATGGTATGAAATGACGTATCGTGTCAGATCCTATGTTTGTGATTCTTTTGCTTTTATGGCTAGACTTAAAACGATAAAAAAAACTAAATCCCTACCCTACCTAACTTTTTGGAGACCGTGACCGCGACACACAATTTAATTTTTTTTGGCCCAAGGAACTTCTTAGCATGACACTTCACCAACCATCAGGGCGAACTCACTTAGTTCCACTGCACAAATTTGGTGGCTGATACCACAAGTTTGCGAATGATCTAAATAGATATGCCAAGTTGCTACTCAAATAAAAAATCATGATAGCAAGACCGCCAAAAAAATTCCATGTTTCGGGCAACGCGACCCTACCTAAGGAAAAAACCCGACCCTCAAGTTTTTAGCGACGCTTGTTTTCCATTAAATCTTTAATTGTCAGATTTTAGTGTTTTTTTTTCAATGTTTTTAGGCAGAAATGTGTCTTTAAAAAATAGTTTTAAAAAACTCAATCCCGACGCTACCTAACTTTTTTGAGATCGTTGCCTGAAACACACAATTTAATTGTGTTTGGCCCAAGTTAAATACTTGTTTTGCCTGAGCTGTACTGCAGTTTCAAAAATAACGGAACCTCCTACTGTATGTGTGTTTGCAGCCAGAAGGAGTGCACCCAACTGGAGATGAAGATTGCCGAGCAGAATGCTACTATCAAGGAGCTGCAGAACAAACTGCGGGTCCAGGAACAGGTTAGCAGTGCAATATCTATAATTAATTACCGTAAAACGGGGGGGGGGGGGCACGGACCCTACAAAACAGGGAAAACTGTGAAAATAATTGTCTTCAAGGAATAATCAGGGAATAAATTTGAATTGGGGGAGGGGGGGGGGGGCAAAAGCAAGGCATTTGACCAAATCAGAAAGAAAACTTGAAAAGTGACGTTAATATTTTGTCAGAAAGTTAGTTATAAGATGTTATAATTCAATACAACACACCAAGATTATGAATGGGCAACTAAAATGAAATCAAAATGCATAAATGGATGGAAATATAATGTCTTATTCAGTGTTCTGCCGTGGATGCGGCCTTGCGCCATTGGCGCAAAAATTAATGATTTGTCCCCACCAAATTTTCGTAAGCGGGTCTGCGGGCGCACACAATTTACAAGTAAATCATTCGGCATATTTAGTAAAATGTATATTTATATAAATTTATAACCAATTTTTTCCCAAGAACACTAATTCATTAATGCTCTATCGGCAGCGCTTGAGCAGTTCAGATACAGTAGTATCAATTGATAATTGTACACACTGTCCAGTCCTCATGCTTTTCAGTTACAAACTGCTAGACGACAGCCGCATTTCGGCAGACACATCAAAGACTTTTGAAGTCAAATTTACCCACACTGTTGCTATGGGTGTTGCTAACGGCTTGCAGTTTTGGATGCCCGGCTAATTGATGATGTCACACTGTTACACCTTGTAGTTTTAACAGGTTTCATTATTAACGCCTTGTGTTTATAACGGATTTTATTGTTTGTTCAAATTGGAATTAATACGGCAAGATTATAAGGTATTAAAGGATGCAGTGTAACATTGATCATTAGAACGTTGTGAATTAAGAACACAATATTGTGTATTAATCCTTTTTTGAAAAGAAATAAAAACAAGCATGAATACAGCTAGTACCTACTTTTCAAAACAAAAATCTGCTTAGGGAATATTCATGAGGTGAACAACTTTTTTGTCCGTGTCCCTACAACTTTGTTGTATGTCCCCACTTTTTCAAACCTAGAGGGCCCTTGTCCCCAGTAGTCCAAATTCACTGCAGAACACTGCTTATTGTTCCAGACACGTGCTGAAACCAGTAAGAAGACTAATGATAATTTGCATTTTAAAGAGATTTTTTACGTGTATTGCATTTTAGCCAAACATAATACCTTCTTGTTCCAGATGCTTGCTGAAACCAGCAAAAAGGCTGATGGTTACTCTAGAGAGAATTTTGTCGCAGAGACGACCTTGAGTCAAGTGCGCATGATTCTCGTGGACGCTGAGCGTCGCCGTGGGAAACCATACTTCGAGTCCGACCCCGCCAATCAGCAGGCTCCGTCTATGCTCGTTCACACGCTGGAGAGGTGCATTCAGGAGATGCTGAAGGATGTTGAGATTAAGAGGTCGAAAGTAGATGAGGTATTGGGCATTGTAGTGAGCGTGCATTGTACAATATCATTTGAGGCGTGTTGTGGGAAACCCAGGCTTAATGCAAGTGTCATTCCGGATTAGCCTGTGCAGTCCACGCAGGCTAGTCTGGGACGACACTTTCTGCCTACAGTCGATTTATGTTTAGAAGAGACTACCTCGAAACAGAAAATACATAAAAGTGTAAAGTGTCGTCCTGGATTAGCCGGTGGATACTGCACAAGCTAATCTGGGACGATACTTTACGCACATGTATTTAACCCCGGTTTCCCATGACACGCCTCATTTTATTCCTAAGTAAACAAAATTGGTTTATGTTGTTAAAATGTGACAGTTCATTGAAAATATTTTTTAATAAGATCGGCAATGCATTCTTAACAAAAAAGAATAAATTGGTTTACGTGGTTTCAGACTTTTTGTTGCACTTTTCAGTCTACAATGAAATAATAATATGCAATGGATGAAATACTACAGTCGAAACATGATACTGCGAATCGCGATACAACGAAATGACGGGATACTATGAATACGGCTGCCGGTCCCATCAGTTTTTCTTATATTTTACTACAAAAAGATGTGATACTACGAATTCTCTATACTACGAACGATGCGTTACTACGAAAAAAAAATCCGGTCCCATCATAATGACTGTATTGAAATGTTAACGCGATACTACTAATCATATTGTGAAGGAGACTTTTCAAACCTCAAAGAAGTTTTCAGACCTCTGCCCATTCAGACACCTAGCCTGTTTGTTTGTACCGTGGACAAAGATAGCTGTTAAAACATTTATTAACCATTTTAAGCAACTTTAAATGATGCTGTGTGATATTTTTACATTTGACTAAATGACCTTTGTATGTGTCACTGTGAATTCGATTACTGTGCATGGTTTTATTGTATTCTTTTTTTATTTATAATGCAATTCATACACAATTGTAATGTCAAATGCAATTACATTAATAAGTGTACTATTGATTATAAACGCTACGACATCACGCACAAAACACTTAATGTAAGAAAAATTACGTAAATACCTTAATTTCCGAAAGATGCAATATTATGAAAAACGCGATACTAGGAACAAATCACTGTCTCCCGTGACTATTCGTAGTATCACGTTTCGACTGTATATACATTTTAGAGCTATCTCAAGATCTTTCCAAAGGCACGAAGTACTGGTTCTTCCCAGGAAATAGACTCGAGAGTTTCTCTAGGCTTTCGATGCAATCAAGCTAAAATAAATAAGTTTAAACTTACATTAAGTCATGTAAGTTTTTCTTAAAACAGCGTATTGATGATGCATTACAAATATAAGACTATGATATCTCCTCTTTTTAAAATCTAGTGATAGATACATAGTTAGCCATTCATTGTTTCTAAGACAAATATTTATATCATAAAAAAATTTCATTTTCTATGTTGGACTTGTGTTGTTTGTAGTTGGAGCGAGAGGTCCAGGATCTGAAGCAGGCCCAGAGCACTGACCAGCACAGTCTGTCTTTCGAGTACAAGCAGAAGTAAGGAATTTGTGCTCTATTGTTACAGATTCTCAAATGGTTAAACAGTGGGTTTTTTTAGCACCAATTTGGGGTCAAAATGCAGCCCCATTCCCCTGCTCAAAAGTATATAATTTTCCCTATATTTACCTTAAAATTTCGCTCAGAATGTAAGCTTTATTTTGAAAAAGAGTTTGACTAAAAGCGGACAAAAATGACTCAGAAAGAGGACTTTTCGTAAACAATCTCTGTAATTTTCATCAAACCAAGTCTGTGCATAATCTAAGTTATCATTTGTAGCAAAACAATTTATTAATGTTTTATAACGAAGTAGAATATAAAAATGGAATAATGTTTTTCTTAAACAAAATTCCCCTCTTGCCGTCAAATTCCGGATCTGTAGGGCCCTGCCACCTTTCCCCCAAAGGTGAAAATGACACTGGTAAAGTCGTCAAAATACTATTGAAACATAGATTCATATTTAGCATAGTAAACATTAATAAAATGGCACACAAGTTATCTAACTAAAGTCAGTAAAATCGGCTTGTTTTGGAAACTGTTGATTTAAAAGCACAAGTCGGTTTAATTAAAAAAGGTAATAAACATCATCTTATTGATGTTAAATATAAATTTAACTAATGGTTTACACATTTGTTTGGTACAACTGAAATCATTGAATAAAATACAAAGACTTCTGATTTGTATTCTATAATGTAATTTTTTTTCTAATACTAGCCTACTTAATACATACATATTGAAGTGATAGGAATTGAAATGTCAAAGATATTCCAATGATAGTGTAGAGTTTACATGTTTGTTAGGTGAGTTTGATGTTTTTGTTGGGTTATTTCAGAGAAGATGAGACATTGTCTCTTTGCAAAAGGTATTCATGTGTTAAATGTATTGAATAACAACAGCTTGTTTTCAGCTTGTCATAATTTTGATAAAAGTTGCTCAGTTTAATACCAAAAAACATGCCTAAGAGAGTAATATGTGATGTTGATAAGCATGTTTCGAAATGCTAAAACTAACACTCTGTTATAGTTTTGAATTGAATATGTGTTTTATATGTACTTTTTGTTCCCTTCGGGGGCATATAGTAATCGCATCATCCGTTAGTCCGTCCATCTGTCCGTCCGTCCATCACGCTTCTTGTGCAGAGCATAACTCCATTAGTATTGAATGGATTCAAATGAAACTTCATGTAATGATAGAGGACAATGAGAGGAAGAGGAAGTGCAGAGCACAAGGGCCATAACTTTTTTTTCAGTATTTACAGAGTTATTGCCCTTTGTTTAATTTTCTTATGTGAAGAATTTATTTTCTTGTGCAGAGCATAACTCCATTAGTATTGAAGGGATTTAAATGAAACTTCATATGATGATAGAGGACAATGTGAGGAAGTGCAGAGCGCAAGGATCATGACTCTTTCTTCAATATTTAAAGAGTTATTGCCCATAGTTTTATTTTCTTGTGTGGAGCATAACTCCGTTAGTATTGATGGGATTCAAATGAAACTTTATATAATGATAGAGGATGTTGAGAGGAAGTGCAGAGTGCAAGGACCATAACTCTTTTTGTTGGAAGCGTCATTTTTGCCAACATGTAACAGACATTGTGTTGCCTTCTTCTGACAAGCATATGCTTCGGGGGCACATCCTGTGAAAAGCCTTGTTTATACTGAAACAGTGTGATATACATGTATTAGTATTTCTAATATTGTGTTTATGCATGTTAAAGGCCTAGCAGTGCTGGCAAAAGTTTAATATCGCTTTAAATTTTGGCAATATATAGCTTGTTTGCACATGCTCTGGGACAAGCTGGGCGATGCAGACAATTTATTTGCCATCCCAGTGGCCCAGAATAAACTCACATTAAGAAAATGTTTGCTTATTTCCATGTTTAAAGGATCATTAATATTTAATACATTATTGTAAATTTTACATTAGACAGAAATTAGTGAAGTATTTTGTTTGATGTGATTTGTTCTTGAGGTTTAACGGCTAAATGTAATTAAACTAAGTCTTCAATTGGTAAAATAACGCTAAAAATGTTTAATTGTAGTTATACAACAAAGGATAGATGTGTATGTTTTATGTTACTTTTCAATGTTTTATGTTTGACAAAAATTGCCGTCAGTCAATCTATTTACATTTGAGCTTAATTTGGCACTAGTCTTTCTTTGATATTGCAAGAAACGCACTAAATCAGCTTCATGCAACTGTTTGTGTTTTCTTCCTTTCATGATGAGTTAATACTTATGCTAGGTTCCCACTATTATGCGATCTGGCACGAACGCTGCGATTGACCACTCGTAGCTGATCATGGTATTTCTCTGAGATTTCAGGCTTGGATACGATGTGATGCGAGTCCATGCGTTTTGATACGATGTTTTGCGCTCTGTTGTGACCTGGTCGCGATGCGATTTGTCAATTACAGGTGTCACGATTTGTCGCGTTCTGATCTCCAGTTCAGATACGGTTATTTTGTTCGGTTGGGATTGTTTCGGTCAAGTCCACGATTGGGTCTCGATCTGACACAATCATCACGATCGGGTTACCCGAATTAGGACGTTCTAGTATGTACAGATAAGTGCCGATACGCTTATCACGAATACTTGCGCTCCGTTACGATAGGATACGATTGTGTTCGTGATGTCTTTCACGATCGTGATCGATGGAGATTACGAATTGAGCTACGACTGGACCCGAATGACATAAATTCAGCCCTACTGACTATTTACTTCATTGTTTCTTGAGATCGCAACGCATCTTAACAGAGCGTGGTGTTTTTTCTTTTCTATGATCGATCTCGATCACCTCGATTTGGATGCACGATTAGATACGATTTGTCGCGCTTTGTTACGATGCAATAAGAACTGATACGATGATCCCGATGGACAATTGATTGCAGTTGATCGTGTTAATTGTAGAAAATTTTTGAACCAGTCAAATGTTTCTACGATTAATGAGATTGCCACGACTGACCTCAAGATCTGTTAAGATCTGATAAGATTTAATACGGTCACCACGATTGGTCCACGAATCGTGATAGTGGGAACCTAGCATTACGCAATAATAGGTTGCAACGTTGATCAGTAATGAAGTAAAACAAAACCAATATTGGCATGCAGTATGTCAGAATTTGAAAAATTATTCAATAGTCACATATCAATATTCAGTTAGTCAATATGTTCTGGTATTGTAATAAAAAAAATGTATAAAAAAAAAAAGCTTTTCACATTTTATTCTGGCAAATATGCTACTGAAACTAATACTTTTCTATAGAAAATGTTTTCATTTAAGATAATTTTATTGAATGACAATGTTTTATAATAAGCTTCTGTCCCAAAATGCAAATACCTTTGAACATCGAAATAACAATCTGCAAAATATTAAAGGGATTGAATTCCAGATGGTCCAATCGTGAAAACGAAAGATAATTGTCAAAAATACATGATTTTCTTACATATTCATATATAAAGTATGTTTGTATTTACCTAAAAAACAAAAATTTTATATTGTTTTTATCCTTTATAACATTCTAAAATCTATAGCGTCTGCAAACGCTATAACCCATCATGTAATTTTAAAATAGCGCTGTTTATATTTAGGATAATCACATGGCAGTTAAGTTTCGTCGAGTGGCGCTTGCGCACACATGAATCAGGTGCTTGTATTGGGGAAAGCCACGGTATTTTTAAATTGGGAATACCGTGTTCAAGGAAAGTGTGAACATATTCAGCTTCTATTTTTCAATGAAATATATGGTTTATGACAGTATTTGATCGTGTTCTACACAAATAGTGATAGTTTTATGCATGTATTTACTGTTGAGGCATAACTACGAAAACAGGAACATTTTTATGCCCATCTGGAGTTCAGTATCTTTAAACATCACTCCATCACTTAAGCAGCGGGTCATTTGATATTTGTAGTTAAAACTGTAAGCTGAGGACCACTTGATCGCAAAGCATACCCTGAAATTGTGTAATATCCGTGCGCCATCAGGAAAAATATTGTTAGTTTGTATAATTATTAATATGAACAAAGATGAAATCCCATTTTGCGATACAGAATTGACAAGCTCGTGGGAAATATTTGGAAGGCTGTTTGTTTCTTTGAAGGATCACGCAGATGACCGCAGACCATGAGCGCCAGATGTCCATGGTCAACGAGAGAGCCAACAATGCCCGCAAGCAGGCCACCTCATTGGAATCACAGCTATCAACCATTCAGTATGTAACAGAGTGTCGTATAATAAACATTCTTAATAGATAGATGTTAGCAAATGAAATACAAGGATAAAGCTAGTTAAAATTAATACGTTTAATCAGTTTAATTAGGGAAATATTCAAAGAGAAATAGCACTCCAGCTCCTTTTTGGTTTACTCATGCTGCACACGTCATACAATTGTTCTGTCTTCCCTTCTGCTCCTTTTATGAAGCGCCCTGTATCCTAGATATTTCATTATAAATTTAAAGAGTAAATCTAGATTTAAATTGAGAAATGTATGAGTAGGATCAGATTTCATTCCACTAGTAAATTCAGGAAAATGCTTCAAAGCAGTAAATTCAGTTAAAAGTTTTATGTGTACTTTTTGTACTGTGCTTCAATCCAATAAGAGTGATACATTTTGAGTGAGAAAAATCACGGTACTAAAACAAATCGGTAACCGTTAAAAATAGCCGAAAATGTACCCTCTCCTTTAAATCAAGACGTTTTCTGTGAATCTATGTCTACAAACCATGCGAGTATGACAATTATGAGTTTTATTGATTGAAAATACATTATGCACGGAAACATTAGCATGTTTCAGGTATATAATGGCGTGGTAGATTTGTTATCAAACGTTAACTAACATGAAAGAAAACCTCTTAAAAAAGACATTTTACATCTGAAAGAAAGTACCTGATTGTGTACTGTATTCTACCAATTCGTGTTGAGTGTATTATCGGTCCATATTTTTCAAAGTTAAAATCCCCCCAAATGACAAATACTGTTTATAATACATGAAAACAGCATAAAATGACTAAAAACACAAACACCAATACAGAGAGGTTACAAGTACCTTCCAATTCTGACCACCGGCAAAAGTTATGATATTTACAGTAGTTGTTTGCTAATGAAGTTATAGATAACAATAAATACACTTTGGGGAATCATTTTATGTTGAACCAAACTCCAAAAATGTAAGGATTCAATGAAACAAAGGGAATAGCGATTGAAAATATCGCAGAAATAGGCAAACAGAAACCAAAGTTAACAACAGTTCTCACTATTTCTAGGAAACACATGATGTAAAAGTGTGAATTCCTTCCTGAAATAGCAGTACTATGTCCAAAATGTTCAGTGAAACCAATATATATCAGATGTTTGGCGACAGTAAGCTATGTATCGACAAGAAAGTGACCTACCTGAAGTTCTCAGAGATGATTTTTTCACGGAGAGGGTGCATTTTGAGAGGTTACTCATTCGATTTAACACCGTGAAAATCTTTGGTATGGTTACAGTCAGGTCCAAAGTTTCTTGATGAAATATTGGCAATCACCAGCGGCAGCTGAAGTTGAAGGGAGAAACATTTTGGGTCACACAAAATAAGTTGTTAATGTTCAAAGTTTACTAAAATCATTCTGGTTACGACCTTTTTTTTCTTATTTCACAGTTGTCAACAGCAGTTGAAGTTGTGGTTATAAGCTATAACCTATATTTCCCGTCTTTCACAGTGGTTAATAGCAGTTAAAGGGAGAACAAATTTGATTCATTCACATCTTTGGAAATTAGTAGGGATGGCAACCAATACCAAAACGCTGTTTGAATATTCGAATTCAATATTTGAATAATATTCGAATATTCGTTTGTTTTTGAAATGTCCAAGTCTTTGTTTTTTTATTCAGGATGTATAATAGGTAAACTAATTAATATGTCGTTAGAAACCGTTCTTATCGCTGTCGAATCTATTAATGGAATACGAATTTTTCCATCATCATCATCATCAATTATCATCGTCATCCGATTAATTGATTTCATAATAAAACAACATAGACAACAGTTCTTAGATTTTATTTCGAATCATTTACTTTGTCATACATTTATTCATAGTAAAACAGATCTTTACACTTCAGACATCGCAAAACAAACACTTTAATGAACGAGAAGACTTTAAGACTAATCGGGAAACACATAGAATATATACCTGTGCTGTTTTACTCAGTTTTGTTTGTTATATTGACGAATTAAATGAATGAAATAAAATTAATAGTAACACCTAAACCGCATAATGCAAAATACATTGTTCAAACATTAGTCTCCAGTTAGCGTCAGTGTGAAAACATTGATCTCCAATTAGCTTCAGTTTAGCACCCATATAATGTTACGTACAAACTGCAAAAATATCGGTCTCTTCTTAGGGTCCGTTTACGACTCGATTGTCACAGTTCGCTTAATCTGTTATCTCCCACTTCGCATACGGGTATCAATGGTGTTAAATAACATGTCAGCTTGTCAAATTAGGTAACTGTGAAAACATAATGATCGCTGATTATAGAATTAAACAAGTTTATTGGATAAATATTTTTTTGCCATTTGAATACTCATATAATATTCGAATATTCGATCAAGTATTCAAATATTCGAATATTCGATTATACGTTGACATCCCTAGAAATTAGGTTACCTCCTAAGTTTACTCAAGACCCTGGTTATAGCATATATAGCCCTTATTTCTCCAGTGGCCAGCACCAGCAGCAGTTGAAGTTGAAGGAGGAGACGGTGACGGACCTGGAGAACAAGATACGACACCTGAGAGAGGAGCTCCACGAGGAGAGGGACAAGTACAGCAGCAAGGTGAGGTGCAACCTCCACAAGTTTAAAGTGTGTATGTACGATCTTTCATATCAAATCTTTTCAAAATAAGCAGATGAAATGGATAATAAAACTTGAAGCAAACAGAAAACATAAAAATGATGAAATAAACGCTTCAATATCAATTAAATCAACAAGTACTAGTTTCGACTTTTGCATAGTTTTTTAGTGTTGTGTAACCTAAACCAACTGTTAAGTCAACATATATACATGTATTTTCTTAGCAGTTGTACAGACAAAAACTATTTGGTGATAAAAAACTGGCTTATTGTGCTTTTACAAGCAATGTTTGTTCTTTACTTTTATTCCATTTTATATAGAACTATATGTTAATTAACTTTATTTTGTTATTTGTAAAGGGTCATCCCAGATTAGCCTGTGCAGTCCGAACAAGCTAATCCAGTACGGCACTTTCTGCTTTAATGGCATTTTCTGTTTAAAAAAAATCTCAACATGGAGTTTTGGTTAGGTGCATTATGTACACACCGGTCAAAAACAGGCCATGTATGTTCGCGCAACGTATTCTGGGTAATTAAACTACTTCCTTAATAGTTAACTTCGCCACTTTAGACTTTCAAGACTTGCAAAGTATCAGAAAATATTATAGAAGTTAATACTCCGGTTAAAAGGTAAACAAACTGCATTGCACTAATACATTTAAACCAGGTCATGTTCACTTGATGAAGAAGTTTGATTTTTATTTACTGTTTTCGGGACTATATTTTGCTTCTTTACCGTCATATATTTGCAGAAATAGCAAAATTTTGCCAGTGAACATTCTTAGTATAGAGATCTGTGTCTGTGACTTGGCAGCTATTTATAGAATAATGTGAGATGGGCCTCCTTGGAAATACATGTGCTTCCTGTTGTGTATGGTTGTGTTGTAGAAAAAAGGTGTACCAGACATTCTGTGTCATGTTTATTTGTTTTGTTGTTGTTGTTTTTTGTGTTTTTTTTGGGGGGGGGGGGGGGTGCTGTCTATAGCAAAACCACCTTACATCACAGCTCACGTAGTATGGAGATTCAATGTGTTATTTTGAAATCGCTGCAAAACACAACACTGCCCACACGTTTATATCCATCTTAAATCTTAAAAAGAAGAAATCATTGAAAAGTGTGAGTTTTACAATTTTAGCTTCCCTTCATTGATTAGCATCTTATAAACACAAACTGAAAACCATGTCCTTATAATAAATATGTTTGAGTGCAGAAATATTTTTCGTCAACTCCCATAGTTACTGGATATACAATATTTGTTTCAAGTTAGGATATCATAAGGTTATTGTTTAACTGAGTAAATCCTTTCAATATCTGTGTTGTTTTTAGTCAAACTTTAAATTAAGAAATAATCTTAGATTTATGGTTGTTAATCGGCCAGTAAACAGTGATTTGGAGTTCTGATGCATACGAATTAAACCACGAGGGCGTTAGCCACGCATCGGAATGACAAAGAGTTGTTTATTGGCCAGTTGTAATTGGAAGTTCTTTTTACAATTCTCCACTCAGAATGAGGACTTCTTTTTGCATTGTTTATTGGGTTGTTTAACAACGATAATTTTGCCCTTTGTCTATAGAAAAGTGAACGAGTACATGTATCATGCTAGAATGTTTATTTTCAGAGGGAATCTTTGGAACACAAGTTAAGCGAGACAGAGAAGGAGATGTCAAAGCTGAGGACGGAACGTGATGAGGCGATCAGAAATCATTCCAGTATGGAGTCCAAGGTGGCAGATCTACAGGTATGAAAACTTGATAATATCTGTAAGTAATTATTAAAAGCTTAAAAGACAACGTCGTGAAATACAGTTAAATCAACTACTAGCCCTCTTCTAACGAAACAATCTTTTTATTTTTGGGTGTAATCATGATTTTTGTTTAAATATTAGAAAAGGAGTTATTTGAGCTATTACAATGCTGAGGGTAATTATCAAATTTTAGTTGACTTTGACATTTTTGTTGATTATCACTCATTTATAATACAATTTTACTGCAATAGTTTGTCCACATTAAGAGCTTGTACTTGTTACAATATTTCCCTTAAATCATTATATGCAATGCAACTAACCTTTTAGTTTCACAAAGATTTTAACAGTCATTTGTTGCTTTGTTGATGTTTAGCTGACTGTAAACCGATTGACTAAAGACATCGCATCGGAAAAGGAGAGTTCCGGAAAGTTCTGGGAACGAGAGGGTGAGCTGCGAGCCAAACAAGCACAGCTCGAGACAAGATTGGAGGAGAAAACACGCGACGTAGACAGACTGGAGAAAATGCTGGCCTCTGTTAAACAGGAGTGCAGTGCCACAGTCTCAGAAAAGGTGTGCTAGTGAAACATTGCTTTCAGTGAATTTTCTGATTAGGTTGACAGTATGCTATGATTTTTTTCAATTATTTACATTTATTGTCTAATTTCTAAACTGTTCTTAAGATTATAAATACACATCTTAAAAGTTAAGAGTGTCTTGCCAATAATTGTTGGCAAGTTAAAAAAAGTGATTTCAAAGATAACACATTGAAATCTTAAGTAATACTGTATTTGACAACAACATTTCATTGAAACAAAATTAATATTGTTCTGTTTTGAAGTCAGATTGTTTCAATTTTGCAGAGCTTTTAATAATATATATTCCTTACTGATATTTGAATAAGCAATCCTACAACTTGTGTAACTATTATATTGGGCAGGTTTCCATGATAGAGAAACAAGAACGCGAGCGACACATGGAGAAGATAAGCAGTCTTACACAGCAGCTCAGTGAAGTCAGCCAGAAATGCAACCGAATATCTCTCGAACTCGAGAGTACAAAGGCAGAGCATAAGGTCGTCAAACAACAGGCCAGAGACTGCAGCGATAGGGCAGACACGCTGAAGGTGCAGTACGAGGCAACTATAGCTGAAAGGAAGCATCTTACCGATATGCTGACGGCAAAGTCGTCCGATTTCGATCGCGTGACGCAGGAACGAGATTACTACTTCAATATAATGGAGCAGAAGAATAGCGAACTAGGTCAGCTAAAGACGCAGCGGGAGAGACTGACGATTCAGATTGAGGAAAAGGAGAAAAGTTCCGCGGCCATGCACGAACAGTTGACGAACTTACAGCAGATGTTTGATGCCAATGCTAGGAACGCCGATAACCTTCAAGAGGAACGCGACATTTTGGTACATCAGCTTCAGGAGATGACAAGTGCTCTTGAAGAGCTGAGGGCCACGAAGGACAACATGGCGAAGAAGATGAAAATTCGTGAGAAGCGAGTGAAGGAGCTGGAAACAGAGAGACAGAAGATGACAGGGGAGGTAGATCTGAAAAACCAGGAGATGGCCATCATTCAGCAGGAGAAGGAGACCTTGTTTAAAGAGCTAAAAGACAGCAGGTGAGTTTGTTATGTTTGAATACTTTCAGGTGAGTATTATATTCGAGATAAGATATAAAGACAGATGAGTTGCATTCTGAGTTGCATTTTTGAGTTGCACATGCAGTGGCCATGAGGTCCAGGTAATCTGTAAATTATTACTGGCCATTAAAAAAAATTAAGATCGCTAGTAAAAATCTGACCACAATTTTCACCAGACACGATAGCCAGTGTTCTGGTCATTTTCCTACACCATATAAAGTGTTACTGGCTTTGTCCCAGGTCTGACAGACTTTCGCAGAGACTGCACATTATATATTGGATATGATGTCTGCTTTACAATCTGGATATTGTGAATAATTCAATTATATCCCTGCTTGGGGAGCATTCAGATTTAGTTCTACCCAGGAAATGGACTTCAATGTATCTCAGTAAAATTCAGGCTTTTCACACTTTCAAGATTATGGGTATTACATTAAACAATCATGTTTTGGATACTCATGAGTAGGTGTTGAATTCTGGATTCGATAAATTAAAGATTGGCTGCTTACCCGAATTGTTTTCCAAGTGAATTTCAAATCATCTGTTGAAAGCTTCTTATTTAGTTTTGTTTCAAGGCAAAGCATATATTTTGAAAGTATCGTCATAGTGTTTTGTTAGATTTGACCGGAAAGTGTAATTTCTTATTCTACGACTTTGTTTTTTAATTACTGGGTTTGCATATATGTCAGGTATGAGGTATCCACACTTACTGAGGAGAAAGACGGACTGAAGAAGGAATTAGAGAGTCAGAAATATCAGCTGGAGAGGACCATCTCAAAACTGCAATATCGTCTGAAATGTAGGTGGCAGGAAAGCATGTTTATTTTGCTGAGGGAAAAAAAGGTTTGTGTTTTATAAATACATGTAGCTGTCTGGCTCTTTGTGCATTAGTCATACACTTTCTTTTGTATTGAAGCTTAAAATGAGGCGCGTCGTGGGAAAACTGGACTTAATGCATGTACGTAAAGTGTCGTAGCCTGTGCAGTCCGCACAGGCTAATCCAGGAAGGCACTTTCCGCCTACAGGGGATTTATGTTTAGAAGAGACTTCCTTGAAACAGAAAATACCATAAAAGCGGAAAGTGCCGTCCAATAAATATTTTTTACTGTATTTTTAATTCATCTTGCCTAAAATTATTATTGTTATGGGAAGTTAAAATTTTCTCCTCTGCATGCATGGACTTTTGTTTTTTGTACACAAAAAACCTGAAGAAACTTGTGAACAAAGTTAAATGCTTTATTCCACTTTGTGTAATTGTCTTATCACAGAGGTACTTAAAGCATATGACAATAATTTAAACATAAAAGCTGAGCACTTGACAACATAATAACTAAATTTGAAAGAGAATAGAAAAGTGTAACTATTTTGCTTTCAGCTACTGAGCAAGATCTTGGCATGGCTCAGAAAGCTTTACGCAAACTGGAAGCGGTTGACAATTCGGCTGTGAAAATAGCCGACAAAATGCAGAAGGAAGTGACTGCCAAACGCAGTCTCATAGACACCATGCAGTGCAAGATCCGCTGGTACCAGGAGCAACTTGACAATGTTTTGAAGGTTTGTTAAGTCATGGTACAATCATAACCAGTGATTTGTTTTCTTCATTGGATGGTGCCAGTACAACAGGGGTATGGTTCTTGCTAATTTTAGCTGATTTCTTCCTTTGAATGACACATTTGATATATGATCACAATTTACATTTTCAGCCTCTGTCTGGAAATGAAGAGTTTAGGTTAATGCTTTGAGGGTGTAGGGTAGGTTCTTCTACTGAAGCATTTCTGAAATTACAGCCCTGTATAAGGACCCTTTCACGAATCCCCATGAAGTATTTTTCCCAAACTGGAATATGAAATTCCCAAATATCTTGAGTACACAGGAAATGAGAATTGGGGATGTAAATCACGCTATGGCTTGCATGTGTATGGAAAAAAATATTCAATACCAAGTTTAACTAATATGATACGAGTTTAAGCAATTAACGTCTTGTCCTAGTGAGCAGGACTCTCCAATTGATGAGTACGGATCCATTCACGATAATGTGAAAAAATACATGCAGCTGATTACTTCATATTTTTGTATTGAAAGCTTTAATCTACTTCAAATATATAGTAAGTTTTTAGTGCAGACAAGCTTACTTCTTTCTTCATCTCAAATAAACATCTCTTACTTCGAATATATATAGTTAAGTTTTTAGTGCAGACAAGCTAACGTCTTTCTTCATCTCAAATAAACTACTCCATCAAATGGATTGCCATATAGCAACGATGGTTATTAAATCCATGATCAGTTTAAATAATGGTCTGCTATAGTGTCTTGCGCGTATTTCAAGTCATTAGATGGTATGTACATGTGACAATTACTGCAAACCTATATTGAAAGCCATCAGACCTAACTCGTTATTAAACCTTTTGGCTTCCTTTCTAATTATGGTGAACCTAGTCTTAAGACTAGCACAATGCAGTTCTGTGGTATTTCGTGGACAGATATTTATTGTCCAAAGCACTGTGTGGAGAGTAATTATTTTCTCCACATTATATCATTTCTAGATGTTTTTTCGCTAAGTTAATATTTTTTATGAACTGGGTTTGGACCAGAACTGGGAGTTACTGGTAATACATCATTCATTTGACAAAGTAATCTAAGATAGGTACAGGTAAATGTTTTTTCTTGTTGGTTTGTTTGTTAACCAAATTTTTCAAAAAAACATTTGGTAATTAGATTGGCATATGTCGTTGGGCGGGGGGGCATGCGTGCGTAGCACTTTTCATTTCCGCTCTCTAACTTGAGAATGGATTGAGCTATTGTAATGAAACTTCATACATAGATACCTTATATCAAGACCTCGCTTGGGATTGCATATGGGGTGGGTGGGGTCAAGATCATTGTTACTAAAAATAGAAAAACGTTTTCGGCTCAATAACTTGAGAATGCTTTGAGATATTTTAATGAAACTTCAAAATTAGATACCTTATAGCGAGACCTCGCATGGGATTGCATATGGGGTGGGTGGGGTCAAGGTCAATGTTACTAAAAATAGAAAAACAGTTTCTGCTCATTAACTTGAGAACACATTGGGACATCTTAATAAAACTGAGTACATTGATACCTTATATCGAGACCTCTATACCTTATATCGAGACCTCGGTTGGGATTGCATATGGGGTGGGTGGAGTCAAGGTCAAGGTCACTGTTACTAAAAATAGAAAAACAGTTTCAGCTCAATAACTTGAGAACGCATGGAGATATTTTAATGACACTTCATACATAGATACCATATATTGAGACCTCGCTTGGGATTGCGTATATGGTGGGTGGAGTCAAGGTCAAGGCCACTGTTACTAAAAATAGAAAAACGGTTTCCCCTCAATGACTTGAGAATGAATTGAGATATTTCAATGAAACTTCATGCATAGATACCTTATATCAAGACCTTGCTTGGCATCGCGTATGGGGTGGGCAGGCTCAAGGTTAAGATCACCGTAACTAAAAATAGAAAAATGGTTTCTTCTCAATAACTTAAGAACACATTGAGATATTTAATACCTTATATCGAGACCTCCCTTGGGATTGCGTATAGGGTGGATGCGGTCACCTTGACCTTCACCATTACTAAAAATAACAATAAACAGTTTCCGCTCAGTAGCTTGAAGACACATTGGGATATTTTAATGAAACTTCATACATAGATATCTTATATCTAGACCTCGCTTGGGATTGCATATGGGTTGGGTGGGGTCATGGTCACCATTACTAAAAATAGACAGTTTCCGCTCAATAGCTTGAGAAGACATTGAAAATTTTGTTACATACAAATTTAACCTTGGCATATAACTAATTCCATTTGTTAAAGTTTTGATTTTTGTAATATTTTTATGATGTAATAAGATGTTTTACACTAATTTATAGGTTTAATTGTGTAAGATTTTGTGCACTGAAATTTCTAATTTCTGATTAATTCCATTTGTAAAGTTTTGATTTTGATTCTATTTTTATGATGTAATGAGATTTTTTAGACTAATTTATAGGTTAAATTGTGTAACATTTCGTGCAATGAAATCCCAGTGCACATCCATAACTTATATATAAGCAAAATAATAGAAGTTAGGCCCCCAAAAATATATTGTGCGTTGAGGGCAACAGTCTCAAATAAGTTCGGTAGGGACGGGATGGAGGTTCTTTTTTCTAATTTTTTTTTTAAGTCGCATTTTGGTATAAAAAAAACATTTAAAATCATATAAAATCTGAAGAATACGGATTTCACAGAAAACAATTGTCGCCAAAAACTTTTTGGTCTGGTTTTTTTTTGCTAGGTAGGGTTGGGTTGCCCAAAACACAGAAATTATTTTTTGGGCCTTAGCACTTTTTTCACTCCTGGTCCTAATATAAGGATTATTACTCAGCTACAGCGTCAGTTAGCTTTCAGGATTTCAATAGTTTATTAATATACGAATATCACTTTGAAAATTCATTTGAAATTTTCACTGAACTTCAGCTTATTTTAAGATTTTCCATGGGACCTTTATGAATTTGTGACCCAGGTTCCTTCTTAATTTACCCTTTTATGGACACAAATTATGGCATTTTACATATTTTAATCTTAAGTTGCACTTATAGAAAATTTGCTAATCAAACTTAAGTTCAAATCAAATAAAGTTAAGATTTTCCTAAGATGTTTAATTAATAACAGCCCTGGTCTGGTTTCAGGAGAAGGCTGGCCTCGAAGGTGACAAGGACAAACTGAAGTCGAGTCTCAACAAGGCCCTCGTGCAGAATCAACAGCTCTCTGTCGACCTGGAGACGAGTAACAGTCGCTGTCTCGAGGTCAAGAATCATGCCAATAAAATGGAGGCCTCTCTCGAGAAGGTAGGAATCCCCAGTGCTTCAGATAATTGGTGCATTCGTGTACATGAAATTGTGAAAATACTCTTTAACAAATGAAAGCAAGGAACCCTTTTAAAAATGTAGGAATACCGTAATTTCTCGCGTATAAGCCGCACTTTTTTTCAGCCAAAATTCGTATCAGTTTTGCAGTGCGTCTTATACGCAGATATAAGCAAAAGCTCCTAGTTTTTCTATCATGAATATCATCTGGGGTGTTTTGGCAGCCATTTTGAATAGACGCTCAATCGACATCACTAAGACGCTTATATAAGCAAGTATTCGTACCCGATACGTTTCACACTGTTTTATATTGGGATCTTTTACAAATATATTATTATATAATATATATTTCTTGTTTTGTGTGTTAAATATTCTTATTTCTAATTTTTACGAAATAAAAATATATAATGTGCAATAAAACATAATACATAAGAAATGAGAACCAGGGTTAAATGAACTGTAGTCTAAACATCACCTGCCAAACTACTTTACACCTTTTATACTGCTCACGTATAGGGGCTCCCATACGTGAGCATTATGGGTACCTATTGCTCCAGAAAAAAGGAGTATTTGTGTAAATAATCATAAAAAATTTGGAAAATACTTAAATATGTAAAAAAAACAACAACAGGGGTCTCTCTTGAGTAGGTAGGTTTAGTCAGTGAGCCAGATAATAGGAGTATTTGTGTAAATACACTTTAAAATATACAAAATACTATTTACACAAATAAAAGCAGGGGCCTCTTTTGAGAAGGTAGGAATACCTATTGCTCCAGAATGGAGGCATATTTGTGTAAATACACTTTAAAATTTAGAAAATGCTCCTTAAATAAATAAAAGCAGGGGTCTCTCTCACGAAGGTAGGAATACCTATTGCTGTGCAGACTGCACAGGCTAATCTGGGACGACACTTAACGCACATGCATTAAGACCGGTTTTCTCACGACGCGCCACATTTTGTGTATGGAAATAGTGCTTAGTTTGTCTGATCTGTTTGGAACTTCCAAGTTTCGATGATCCATTTACTTGATAGTTTCTTCTCTTTGAAGCGTTTCCGAAAGTGCACCCCTGGGGACATAGTTTCTGTGTACTAGTAATTCAAATTAAAACAATGAGCTCCTGAGCTCTCAATCCCTTGAGAAGGCTGGCGGCTAAAGATTTGATTTTTTTTCACAGATAAAATTTCTTCAATTACTCAGTTTATAAACTGCAGCATTCATGATTTCTCTTGTTATAAACCGGAATGTGTTGAACTATTTGCAGCTTGACTGTTTGAAGAAGTGGTGTTGTCTTTGTGTGACCATTCCTGGGGAATGTTTTGTTTTAGACACCCTGTAGTTTCAAAACTATAAAAGCCTTATTGCCCGCATTATTGCTGTATATTTATAATTATGTGACATGATGAATTTCATAGCGCTGATTCCAAATTGAACACATTTATGTAAATGTTTTAAGTAACAATTGAAACATTGAACTAAATTTTAAGCAGCTTCTCTTTAAATAATTTTATTCATTTTTAAATGCCATGCAGAAAATTGTTAAATTTGTTTAATGGTATTGGCTAATTCCTGACAACTTAAATACATTATTCATTTAAATATAAAGGAAGTAAACTTTATATAATTCATTGAAGAAATGCCTACTTTGTCTTGTGGAGTCAGTGACTACACAGTACACAGTATGGAATTGTTAAAGCATTTTTGTTTTGCATGAAATATTATTTTAATCCAGGTATTTTCAAGTGACCCATATGTTTGAATGAAAACATTATTTTCACACACCTATTGTATTTAAATATAAGCAGGCATTAATTGATGACCATATTTTAACATAAGAGAAGAATATTGAGAAGAATATTTAATATTAAAAAATAAATTAAGTCAAAATCCTTATCCTGGTTGATGCCCCCCCCCCCCCCCCCACACACACACACATGCACACTTGTTCTTTCAAAAAATCTATTCCTGCATAATAAAGATAAACAAAGGTAACATTTTTAAATCCAGGGAAATAAAAATCTTAGTTTTTGTTCAGTTATTTTTTTATGCCCCCGGCATCTTGATGTGGGAGGCATATAGTGATTGTCCTGTCCGTTCGTCCGTGACAAGGTTAGGTAGATTTTACCATTTCGCCTAGTACCAACACCACTTACTACAACACTTGGATACTTACACAATTGTTGGTTATGACCATCCACAATCCACCCATATCACCCAACCTCACTTTGACCTTGACCTAATTTGGACTTATAATAATTCAATTCAATTCAGTTTATTGTATAAGTAGGCCTCCAGCCCATATACATACAACAAACATACATATAATTATACATATACGGTGAAGTGAATGGTGTAAATATTAACACTAACACGTCACAAGTAAAATGTACACTTTAGTTCAATATTGCCATATATTTTGCCCTCTCTTTAAGTGCATAATAGATAAGCATAGCAAGGTTGCTAATAATAATACAATCGTCATTAGACATCAGACTATAAAACATTACCAAACAATATCACAATCGTCACTAGACATCAGACTATAAAACATTTCCAAACTAGCGTTATTAATATAGTGAGAAGACAAATACTTAACTCTAAGATCATTATAAAGTGGACAGATCATAACAAAGTGGTATTCGTCCTCTAAAAATACATCGCATTAAACACAAGTTTTTTTGTTTTTTTTTCAAAATTATAATGCCGTCCTTTTTCTACCATCAAACAGTGAGAATAGCTTCTAAAACTCGCAAAACATTTTCTAAATTTCCGCTGTATTCATAACATTTATGTAATTTTCTGTTTTAAACATATTTTTAAAATTAACATAGTGACACAGTTTATTAGTATTCAGACGTATTGAATTCCGCTTCTGAATATACTGATCCTTAAGTCTCGGGGTATAATTAAAAAGGAACATATTTTCATTATTAAAAACTTGTGCCTCCCACTCATTACCAAATCCATTCTCCTATAGATTAGTTCTTATGTTGGTTACCCAATTACAATAGCCTAGGTTATCAAATGGGCTATTTCTTGCTTAACTAGATTTGTCCGTTCCGTCTAGCACCAGCACTGCTTACTACAGCACTTGGATACTTACACAGTTGTTGCTTTATGACCATTCCCAATTCACCCATATCACCCAACCATACTTCGACCTTGACCTTATTTGGACTTGGAATTATTCAAATGGTCTGTCCAGCACTAACTGGGGGCATGTGTGTTTATCGAACACAGGGTCTTGTTTAAGTCAGTTATTTATATGTCTGTAATAAAGATTGTCTGTACTTTGTGACACTCAGGTTATCAGTAAAAAAAATCAATATTTGAAATTAAACAAGAAAAGTTATTCCAGGAGCAAAATTCAAATCATTTGTAATCTTACAACCTCATCACAGACTATCCAGTATTCTGTATACATGCAATATTTTAAATTCGGGTATACAAACATATGAGGCATGTCGTGGGAAACGCGGGCTTTATGCACAGGCTAATCCGGGACAACAATGTCCGCCTACATTGGATTTATATTTAAAAGAGACCTCCATGAAACAAAATGCTATAAAAGCAGTTATTGTCATTCCAGATCAGCATGTGCAGACTGCACAGGCCGATCCAGAACAGCACTTTGTGCAGATGCATTAAGGCCAGTTTTCCCATGACATGCCTCAAATGTTACTTAATTAAGAAGCAAAATTGAATTCTTGTACTATCGTACCAGCTTATTCGAGAACAAAAGCAAGAGGTAAGACTAGATTTTTGCATGTTGTCTTTGTAGTGATTTACTTGTTGCGGCGCAGTGTCTAATTATGTTAACATAATGAAATAAGCCTAGTTTAATGCTCCACCAGTCGTCCTTATGGAGAAATTGAGATAATAAGCTCCAGGGCTGGAAATGTTTAATAAGCTATTACAAAAAAATGGCTTGAGAGGATGTTTGAGGCGCGTCGTGGGAAAACCGGTCTTAATGCATGTACGTAAAGTGTCGTCCCGGATTAGCCTGTGCAGTCCGCACAGGCTAATCCGGGATGGCACTTTCCGCTTTTATGGTATTTTCTGTTTCAAGGAAGTCTCTTCTAACCATAACTCCACTTTAGACGGAAAGTGTCGTCCTGGATTAGCCTGTGCGGACTGCACAGGCTAATCTGGGACAACACTTTACTCACATGCATTAAGTCGGGTTTTCCCACGACACGCCTCATTTATATTCTTTACTGTGGCAATTAAAGTTAATTGCTTTGGGGATTATGTTGTTTTCTGTGGCAGTTAATGTTTTTTTTGCAGCGATTTTACATTTACATGTATTACTCTGATGCCAGTTTTGCTTTTTAAAATGATGGTTTATGTTTTTTACTGCAAGTTACTTAATGTTCTCTTCTATAAATATGTTCTGAAATATTGAATTCAGGTTTTATTTTACAATTCATAATTTCATTCACAGTTGAGTCTCATTTTTAATGGCAATATTTATTTTATGCTCTCCTGTAATTTATAATAGGGAAATAACAGTGAAATAAAATTGGTAATTCACTGTTTAAAACAGTAAAAATAACTACTCTGATAATGTTCACTGTTTCATACTGGTTCCCGATTTAAAAAATACATGAAACAGACCGTCAACGATGTCAGACTCAAAATTATCAAATGAGTCCTGCTATATTCTCCAATAAAACCCACTTAGATAGCAATTAAAATGAAAAGATGAAAAGAAAAAATGTGGAAAAGCATAATATAAGAAAATAATGTGTTGGTTTCTGTAGAATATCGACTTCTATTCACTTGTGAGCATATAAAATATCTGTGCGACTTGTGAACATTTAACATTTCTAGGATCACTTGTGAATTAAAATCGATATTCTACGGAAACCAACGAATATCCTCTTAATATTCCTTACAAACTTGGCAATTAGTGAACTTTATTATGGCATTTGTATACTGGTAGATTAGGCATAAACAAAAGTTGTTGGTGTCTGCTTACCCCCCCTCCCCCCGTCATCCATCATGCGTCAACAATTGCATTCAAACAACGTCTCCTCTAAACCGGCAGGCACACAAGAATGATCCTTGGGTGACCCTCTTTCAAAATTTAAAAATTGTTTAAATTGTTTCGGTCTGCTGCATATGTAGGTCACCAGAGTTAAAAAAATATTTAAAAAGTTAAAACTTGTAAAATCTTCTTCTCTGAAACTGCATGGCTGAGAGCTTTCATATTTGGTATTTGGCATCCTCTAGTGGTCCTGTACAAAGATTGTTCAAATGACGCCCCAGGGGTCAAAACTTGCCACGCCCCGGGGGTCACATGGTTTATATAGACTTACATAGCAAAATGACTTTAAAATCTTCTCTGAAACCGAGGGCCAAGAGGTTTCGTTTTTAGCTCACCTGAGCACAAAGTGCTCATGTTGAGCTTTTGTGATTGCCAATTGTGTGTCTTCCGTGCGTGCGACCGTCGTCAACTTTTCAATCAAACAATATCTCCTCCTAAACCACTAGGCAGATTTTTACCAAAATTCACAGAAATGATCATTGGGTGACCCTCTTTCAAAGTTGTTAAAATTGTTACTGTCCGCTGCATATGTTACTAAGGTCACCAGAGCTAAAAAAAGAATTTAAAAAGTGTAAACTTATAAAATCTCTGAAACCGCAAGGCCCAGAGGTTTCATATTTGGTATGTAACATTCCATAGTAGTCCTCTACAAAGATTATTCAAATTATGCCCCTGGGGCCAAAACTGGCCATGCCCCGGGGTCACATGGTTTATATAGAATATATAGCAAAATAACTTTAAAAATCTTCTCCTCTGAAACCGCAAGGCCCAGAGGTTTCATATTTGGTATGTAACATCCTATTGTGGTCCTCAACAAACAGTGTTCAAATTATGCCCCTGGGGTCAAAACTGGCCACGCCCCAGGGGTCACATGGTTTATATAGAATAAATGACAAAATGACTTTAAAAAGCTTCTGCTCTGAAACTGCAAGGCCCAGAGGTTTCATATTTGGTTTGTGACATCCTTTAGTGGTTCTTTACAAAGTTTGTTCAAATTAGCCCCTGGGGTCAAAATTTTCCCCGCCCCGCGGGTCACATGGTTTATATAGAATATATAGCAAAATGACCTTAAAAGTCTTCTCCTCTGAAACCACTAGGCCCAGAGGTTTCATATTTGGTATGTAACATCCTATAGTGGTCCTCTTCAAATTATTCCCAAGGGATCAAAACTGGCCATGCCCCGGCGGTCACATGGTTTATATAGACTTAAATAGCAAAATGTCTTTCAAAATCGTGTTCTCTGAAACCGCAAGGTTCAGAGGTTACATATTTGGTTTGTAACATCCTATAGTGGTCCTATACAAATATTGTTCAATTTATGCTCCTAGGGTCAAAACTGGCCACGCCCAGGGGGTCACGTGATTTATATACACTTAAATAAAAAAATGACTTTAAAAATAATCTCCTCAGAAACCGCAAGGCCCAGATGTTTCTTATTTGGTATGTAACATCATATAGTGGTCCTCTACAAAGACTGTTCAAATGATGCCCCTGGGGTCAAAACTAACCACACCCCAGAGGTCACATGGTTTATATAAACTTATATAGCAAAATTACTTTAAAATTATTCTCCTTTGAAACCTCAAGGCCCAGAGGTTTCATATTTGGTATGTCTATGTGGTCCTCTACAAATATTGTTCAAATTATGCTCCTGGGATCAAAACTGGTCACGCAACGGGGGTCACATGGTTTATATAGACTTAGCAAAATGACTATAAAAATCCTCTCCTCTGAACAGCAAGTCCCACAGCTTTCCTATATGTAGTATGTAACATTGCATAGTGGTCCTCTCCAAAGATTGTTCAAATTATGCCACTGGGGTCAAATCTGGCCACACCCCAAGGGGTCACATGCTTTATATAGACTTAAATAGCAGAATGACTTTACACCTAGGGGATGCAAATTCCAATTGGGTTACAAGGTCTCAGGTCTAATGGGCCCTCTTGTTTGTATGTAACATTGCATAGTGGTCCACTACAAAAATTGTTCAAATGATGCCCCTGGGGTAAAAACTGGCCACGCCCGGGGGGTCACATGATTTATATAGACTTAAGTAGCTAAATGACTTCTTCTCTGAAACCGCAAGGCCTAGAGGTTTGGTATTTGATTGGTAACACTGTACAGTGGTCATCTACAAAGATTGTTCAAATGATGACCCTGGGGTCAAAACTGGCCATGCCCCAGGGGTCATATTGTTAATATAGACCTAAATAGCAAAATTACTTAAAAAATCTCTGAAATCGCAAGGCCCAGTGGTTTCATATTTGGTATGTGGCGTCCTCTAGTGGTCCTCTACAAAGACTGTTCAAATGATGCCCCTGGGGTCAAAACTGGGATGCCTTAAACTCAGGTGAGCGACCTAGGGCCATGATGACGTGGCCCTCTTTTTTTCTGATTTTTTGAAAAAAATAGCAGTTTTCGCTTATATTTTAAGTTTCTTTCCAGAAATCTCTTTTTCTATGACCTTATTTATAGTTAAGGTACAGTTTTTTTGTTGGGAGGTGTTTCAACATTTTACGTGCAGTCCAATGTGCTTGAACTGTGTAGTTAATATGCGTAGACAAAAAAAGTTACAGAAAAAAAGTTATGTTTTACCTCCCCTTCTAGATTTTTTCGGTGATGTAAGGGGAAACCAACCATTTATATTTGTTTTGCTTTATTATGCCAATTTAAGTTCCTTTCTATGTCAGTATTTATTTTTTACTATGGTAGTTTCTGTTTTTGATTTTAGCAAATTAGTTAGTTTAGTTATCCATTTTCTAATCCGCCATGTGATTCTCTTAATGGTATTTTGTGTTACATTGGCTTCCTTAAATAGTTTTGTGTGAAGTTTAATGGAAACATGTTCAGCATCTGGTGTTTTGTTTTTGTTTGCAATTTGTAGAAATACGAGTAATATTCACTAATGTGTATTTTGGGTAGTGATTCTCATATTGACATAATAAAGCATTTAAAATGTTCAATATGGAACACTATGATAATCATGTTACTGTTTTAATGAAAGAAAATGACACTTGTATGGTCGTTCTTCCATTTGAAATATTACCTTCTCCTATTTGACCTGATATTCGTTAAGTTGCGCCACCTTGTAAATTAAATTTACCAGCTTTTCACACAAAAATGACATTTAGGAAACATACAACAGAAGTTTATTTATCACCTCAGTTTGATAATGAGGCATATAAATATGACTTCATGGTTTCCAAGAGAAAATAAAGCAATGTCAATCAATTGTAAAGGGTAATATTATGGATAGTTTGAGGCTTAACCTCAGTTTGTGTCATGCCAATTTAATTTAGTACAAACACATAATTTGTGAACTATTTGACATTTTCACCAATGTTGTTGCTTTTGTCAGTTACCAGATATTTATCCAAACAAAATAGCTAATCTGGCAAGTAATGTGATTGTGATGTAACTCCGAAAAGCCAGAGAGAAGGTTGAAGCTTTGAGCAATTTCATAATTATTTTAGATTGCATCCATTGGGATGGAAAATTGGCCCACCACTTGTTGGGTTCTCACAGATATAGAATGAAAAAGTGCTTAAGGCACATGTGTGTGTAATGAATGCCTTAAATGTCATTGACAATAAATCAAATTTGACATGCTTAATTGCTCTTCTGGGAGAATTGACCTCAACATGTTCATTGGAATTGGTATAAAGGCTAAGAAGATTTTGAAGTATAGGCAACATTGATATAATTAGTAGCTGTTTTGTTTTGTCAATTTTAACAACTTTTACACTGCCCCTGCTTACATTTGATAATTGATAGTCGCTTTTTCAGTGCCCGCGTATTAGATTCGGTTTCGTGTCCATTCTCATAGATTTAACAATACAAGATCTTTAATGTTTGCCATGAAATAAAATACATACTTACTAGTAAAATATTATTGTGATCTTAATTTTGATTAAGATTAAGATTTTACACTTGAAGGTATACTGATAATATTGATTGTGGTGACCATTTTAATGTTGTGTTATTTATTGAACTGTGTTATTTGAACAGTGTGAGGCAGTGGGTAAAGTTCTGAAGAAAGTGGGTAAAGACAAGGTATATGGGTGGATTTGTTTGCATCCCTATATATATGGGCTTTTGAACTGACATGGTGTGAACATTTAACAATTAACATCTGGTTGTATTGTAGCCCTTGTTTTAGAAAGTTGTATCTTTTGTCATTTATTTGTATTCCAATCCATTGGAAATAAGACTTTTTAATTAATTCTGATGTATTCATTACATTCTGATATTGATCAACACATTTCTTTTCTCATGTTTAAGTTCTTCTTTGCCATAATCAAAATAAATTTACTGCTACTACTAATATTATTTTTATCATGTATGCAGCTATCACAGTGAATTTAACAAGAGGTGCAACATTTATCCTACATATATTTATTTTGTGAATGTGACCTAAAGTTTTTGATTGTGCTAAACTAAATTGATTTAAAATAAAAATCATGTTCATTCACCAAATATAATTTTTGGGATTGAAGAAAAGTGTGGTTATTTCACGAACATTATTTTTCCGTGCAGATCGCAAAGTGTATGCAAAAAAAAAAGCATTGTGAATCTTTTGAATATTGCCAGTGTTGACTGACTATTTTGTGCATACCCATACTTACCACTCTAATTAAATTGGCACACTTAGTTTAAACCTATTTAGTTTAGCTTGATTACATTGAAAGCATAAGGCTTATAGAGACAGTCTCGAGTCCATTTCCTGGTTAGGACCAGTACTTGGTGTCTTTGGGGGAGATCTTGAGAACGCTGCCAGAGTGGGGATCGAACCCGGAACCTTCTGATTGCTAGGCGGACACCATATCCACTACGCCACCGCGACCTTTTTAAATTGGCACACTTGGCACATATGACAGCAGAGGTGTGTGATGAGTGATGGTTAGTGGTTTAGTGATGATGCAAGGCAAAGAACTTTTCAAACCAAAGACACACTCTGTAGTTGGGTCTTCTGCACCTATTAATTATTTCCCCCAGGGGGTGGGAGCGGCGGGCATATACGGGACTTAATACTGAAAGCAATTCCCGATAGATGGGAATTAGACAATCCGAATGATTCCGGGTCCGGGGAAATATACTTTGTTTGGATATTAGATCCTGGTTATATTGGCCCCCAGACCATTTGATACACCAATTAAGCATCCCCCATTGAAGGGATTTTGACAAAAATGCTTGGCTCCTGGGTGGGGAATTAGACCCCCCAAAGTACAATAAGTCTAATTCCCCTGGGTTTGCCCGCTGCTCCCCCCCTGGGGGAAAATATTGATAGGTGCATTTGCATTGTGATTGGCAGATAGTGATTTGCATTGATAGTTTTGTCATATGATTTGTCACAAGTTGCTTTATAATTGTAAAGCGATCACACTTCTATGCTTTCTTGTATGCAACATGTCATTTGTAAAATGATCTCATCAAAAGTGTTTATCAGTTCTTGCATGCAAAAAACTTCATACTTAAACACTAACCAAAAAATATGAGGCGTGTCGTGGGAAACCCGGGCTTAATGCATGTGCGTAAAGTGTTGTCCCAGATTAGCCTGTGCAGTACGCTTTTATGGTATTTTCTGTTTCAAGGAAGTCTCTTCTAAACATAATTCCACTGTAGGCGGATAGAGCTTTCCCGGAGTGATTGGCCTGTGCGGACGCACATGCATTAAGCCCGGTTATCCCACGAAATGGCTCATATGTAACAGCAAACAATGTGTGTCATTACAACAACTGTAGTTCTTGTCATTACAGCCAGTGCACAGAATACAATTTCTGAACATTTGGTCATGTTTAGGCAATGAATTAAGTTTCCTAATGGATTTCTTTCTGCTTGTAGACAAATTGAATTCTGGCGTATCTTTTTTAGCAAATAGTAGGCCATGGTCAGTGTCATTTCACTGCTGGATGGTCAGACATCATGTCCTTGCAAAATTGGAGGAAAAAAATATGTGAACATGGCCTTGAGAGAGGTCATCTGAGTAAGGTCAAAGCTGTAACTGCTGTTAATCTTATTAATATAATCAAATACATGAAAATATCATTATTTCATTGAAAAAGGGCTGCCCCCCCCCCCTTATCATTGTTAATTGACATAAATACAAATCAAGGTTATAAATTTTGAAGATGTTTTTTCTACACTTAATGAAGTGTAGTGATTAAATTGACTTGTGAGTTATATACCAATAAGATGTTTCTGTGACAGTTTATTCGACATTACTGTCTAAGATAACTTTTGACCTAGATTTCTTGTAAATGTGTACCAATGAAAAGCTAGAAGTTTGGTGTGATAAGTTAATTATGGAGCGGTAAAATTGAATACCACTATTCTATTGGGCAAATTTTCTTGCACTGAGGAGAATTTAATTAAATGCAAACTTACAACAATCGTTTAATGGCTACCAATAATTGTTGCATACTTTTGGGGATTTAAATTTACATAATTGTTAACATAAGCTGTTAAAATAAAGTTCTAAACATATCCTCGACATACACTAGAACTGAGGCTAAGTATGAAAGTGTTTTCTCATTTTATGTCATTAACAGAATGCTATATTCATTCACTTAACGAAATAATTATTTTTGTTTTGCCTACATTTATATTAGCAGGATGCTCTATAAATAGCAATTGTACAATGCTTCCATTCATAAATCTCATTCACAGAGTTGCCGTTCCATGTAGCCCATTCATTCTAGCGAGTTCAACACATTCCAGAAACAGTAGTGTCATTCTAAAAATAGCATTATATAGCTGTGTTAATATACTCGTACATGCATCAATTAGCGTTCAGATAATCATAAACCTAACAAATTCAATAAATGGGGTATTTATATTTCTAATCTTAGATCTACTTAAATTGTGGTTACAATTGATTAAGAATTATTTATATTGCACCTTTCTATCAATTTCTCCAGTAGATGTTTTTCAATCTGTAAAAAGATGCTACATTTTTCTATAGATAACATGTTATGAAAGAAGACTCGGAATGTGTGGAATTGTTATTTGTCTATGATGAATATGCAAATTGCAATACTAATTATACACAGGAACTCTAAATACATCATATCCCTACCGAATATAATTTTAAATCATCGTAGTCGAATGAAATTTTATGTTTGTGTTATCAAAAGTAAAGTCTAAAAATTTCAAATGCACTGAATGTTCCCTGAATATTGCTTTTTATTGGGATACACAGTATAAATGCTTATTTGGCTTCCAATCGTGTTTATATTAGATAACTTCTAAGATGGATGTATGGTATATAACTTTAAATAACTATATAGACTCATCTGATACATAATAATTTTCATTCATTCCCGCAGTTAGTTTCTTACATTGTTAATTTGTTAAATTGGCCTGACAAATTCAGATAACAATTATGTTAACGTATATTATTTTAGTTATTCATATATCACTGATGAAAACATGGAGCTGTATGATCTGTTTATTCACGGTACAGATACTAATAATAATTGAATCTATCTAAAATTAACTTTAGGGTCCGAATAGTTTTTTTATTGTGTCCGAAACAATTTGGGGTCCCTAAAGTCTCCTAATATAGGTGGGAACCAAGAAATCTAGGGTCTGAAAACTCATGTAACCAATCATCTTGGCCCACTGTTATTTTTAGGTAATTTTAAAACGGCATCTCAATATTACTTTCAACGCCGATTTTCTTTTTAAAAGACATTTCTTGTTTTGTAACTTAGAACAAACTATTTGGTAATTAGTTAATTGTGCTACATTCAGTTTTGTGGATAAAATTGTTATCAGTTAAATAAATTTATGTGCGCTTTACGGGTTATTGATAGCTATGAGTGTATTTATTTAATTTGTCGCTCCAAACTACCAGCCTTAACTTACTTTTAACCCATCTATTGTCATGGTCTTAATATCAAAATGTCAAAGATGCCATTTCCCTAGACCACCTGGTGTTGAAATTCTCCTGATATAGGCTGGACACAGTGCATGCATGCCTCATTTGATGTTTCGTAAAAGCGTAATTGCCTGTGAGTAATTGCCTGTGAGTGGAACTTAATTGGAATCATTAATGGAAACTAGTCCTAATGCTGGTTGGAGTTAAAAGGAGCAAATGGCTCGTAACTTGGTTTATGAAACACTATTGGTATACAGTGAACTTTATTGACACGTAATTTGTTATACACAGTTTTTGAAGGTTTAAAGATTAATTCTTGGCTCTAGGAATTTTATCTTTTTCCTGCTGGAACTTCCACACGAGTTACTGTTTAGGAACTTCGTTATATTTGAAACTGGCATCCAGTTTATTGCATACAATAAAGATGCATCTTGACTTGCTTAACTTCATAGTTGTGTCATACATCATACTGTTGTTACACACATATCAGTCTGTGAACTTCCCTCATTGATTTTGTACTGGGAAATGAAATTTGTTCATTTGGTATAACTAATTTACTGGTGTAACCACCTATTACAAATGCCAGTAGTTGAAAAGACTGTCCAATATCGAGAACTCGTAATGACCAGCTTATATGTGTAGCAGCATCTACAGCCATATATTGTATTTTTTGGCAATCAACTCTTTTAAAAGATTGTTGTATTAAGTTTTCGTATTGAAAGTCAGTCCAATATCGAGAACTCAAAATGAACTGCCTTTATGTACAGCAATGCCTGTAGTTGTATATTGCATTTTTTGTTAATCATTGGGGTCATTTATTTTTCACAGGCTGCTCTCCGTAATGCGACCACACAGGCTCAGGTTGAGATGTTTGAGCAGGAACTGACTAGAATGAAGCTTGCACATCAGCTGGAAGTGAAGGTGATTTGTTAAAACGAAATACTTTTCACTCCTATTTTAGTCTTTACAATCATTTTTAAAGCCTTCACTCTGGCATTAACCCCCGTGGAATTGTAACTGGCTTGCTCAGTTGGTAGAGTGCTGGACTCAATCAGGGGATCGTGAGTTCGAACCGCAGCCCGGCCACATAGCTTGTGTGTGGATTGGTCATGAAACCATTTCTATAGCCATTCTCCCCCTACCTCTGATTCAAGTAGGGCAGTTGTCAGTTACTGGCATAGGTATGTGCACTTGTTACTTGTAATCTGCTTAGATGGACTAAGCTTGCCTAGGAAAAGTGTGAGTAGGTTAACTGACCGCCGTTATATGACTGAAATACTGTTAAATACGGCAATCTGCACAGGCTAATCCAGGACGGCACTTTCCACCTATGGACTGCACAGGCTAATCTGGGGCAACATTTTACGCACATGCATTAAAACCGGTTTTCTCATGACGCGCCACATATTTACATTTAAAATATGTAAAACTCCAGCTGCATCAGCACGAGCAATTGCCTTATGAACATGTTACCTCTTATAAACGAGCAATTGCCTTATTAACATGTTACCTCTTATAAACGAGCAATTGCCTTATGAACATGTTACCTCTTATAAACGAGCAATTGCCTTATTAACATGTTACCTCTTATAAACGAGCAATTGCCTTATGAACATGTTACCTCTTATAAACGAGCAATTGCCTTATGAACATGTTACCTCTTATAAACGAGCAATTGCCTTATTAACATGTTACCTCTTATAAACGAGCAATTGCCTTATTAACATGTTACCTCTTATAAACGAGCAATTGCCTTATTAACATGTTACCTCTTATAAACGAGCAATTGCCTTATTAACATGTTACCTCTTATAAACGAGCAATTGCCTTATTAACATGTTACCTCTTATAAACGAGCAATTGCCTTATTAACATGTTACCTCTTATAAACGAGCAATTGCCTTATTAACATGTTACCTCTTATAAACGAGCAATTGCCTTATGAACATGTTACCTCTTATAAACGAGCAATTGCCTTATTAACATGTTACCTCTTATAAACGAGCAATTGCCTTATTAACATGTTACCTCTTATAAACGAGCAATTGCCTTATTAACATGTTACCTCTTATAAACGAGCAATTGCCTTATTAACATGTTACCTCTTATAAACGAGCAATTGCCTTATTAACATGTTACCTCTTATAAACGAGCAATTGCCTTATTAACATGTTACCTCTTATAAACGAGCAATTGCCTTATTAACATGTTACCTCTTATAAACGAGCAATTGCCTTATTAACATGTTACCTCTTATAAACGAGCAATTGCCTTATTAACATGTTACCTCTTATAAACGAGCAATTGCCTTATTAACATGTTACCTCTTATAAACGAGCAATTGCCTTATTAACATGTTACCTCTTATAAACGAGCAATTGCCTTATGAACATGTTACCTCTTATAAACGAGCAATTGCCTTATGAACATGTTACCTCTTATAAACGAGCAATTGCCTTATGAACATGTTACCTCTTATAAACGAGCAATTGCCTTATGAACATGTTACCTCTTATAAACGAGCAATTGCCTTATGAACATGTTACCTCTTATAAACGAGCAATTGCCTTATGAACATGTTACCTCTTATAAACGAGCAATTGCCTTATGAACATGTTACCTCTTATAAACGAGCAATTGCCTTATTAACATGTTACCTCTTATAAACGAGCAATTGCCTTATGAACATGTTACCTCTTATAAACGAGCAATTGCCTTATTAACATGTTACCTCTTATAAACGAGCAATTGCCTTATGAACATGTTACCTCTTATAAACAAGCAATTGCCTTATGAACATGTTACCTCTTATAAACGAGCAATTGCCTTATGAACATGTTACCTCTTATAAACGAGCAATTGCCTTATGAACATGTTACCTCTTATAAACGAGCAATTGCCTTATGAACATGTTACCTCTTATAAACGAGCAATTGCCTTATGAACATGTTACCTCTTATAAACGAGCAATTGCCTTATGAACATGTTACCTCTTATAAACGAGCAATTGCCTTATGAACATGTTACCTCTTATAAACGAGCAATTGCCTTATTAACATGTTACCTCTTATAAACGAGCAATTGCCTTATTAACATGTTACCTCTTATAAACGAGCAATTGCCTTATTAACATGTTACCTCTTATAAACGAGCAATTGCCTTATTAACATGTTACCTCTTATAAACGAGCAATTGCCTTATGAACATGTTACCTCTTATAAACGAGCAATTGCCTTATTAACATGTTACCTCTTATAAACGAGCAATTGCCTTATGAACATGTTACCTCTTATAAACGAGCAATTGCCTTATTAACATGTTACCTCTTATAAACGAGCAATTGCCTTATGAACATGTTACCTCTTATAAACGAGCAATTGCCTTATTAACATGTTACCTCTTATAAACGAGCAATTGCCTTATGAACATGTTACCTCTTATAAACGAGCAATTGCCTTATGAACATGTTACCTCTTATAAACGAGCAATTGCCTTATGAACATGTTACCTCTTATAAACGAGCAATTGCCTTATGAACATGTTACCTCTTATAAACGAGCAATTGCCTTATGAACATGTTACCTCTTATAAACGAGCAATTGCCTTATGAACATGTTACCTCTTATAAACGAGCAATTGCCTTATGAACATGTTACCTCTTATAAACGAGCAATTGCCTTATGAACATGTTACCTCTTATAAACGAGCAATTGCCTTATGAACATGTTACCTCTTATAAACGAGCAATTGCCTTATGAACATGTTACCTCTTATAAACGAGCAATTGCCTTATGAACATGTTACCTCTTATAAACGAGCAATTGCCTTATGAACATGTTACCTCTTATAAACGAGCAATTGCCTTATGAACATGTTACCTCTTATAAACGAGCAATTGCCTTATTAACATGTTACCTCTTATAAACGAGCAATTGCCTTATTAACATGTTACCTCTTATAAACGAGCAATTGCCTTATTAACATGTTACCTCTTATAAACGAGCAATTGACTTATTAACATGTTACCTCTTATAAACGAGCAATTGCCTTATTAACATGTTACCTCTTATAAACGAGCAATTGCCTTATTAACATGTTACCTCTTATAAACGAGCAATTGCCTTATTAACATGTTACCTCTTATAAACGAGCAATTGCCTTATGAACATGTTACCTCTTATAAACGAGCAATTGCCTTATTAACATGTTACCTCTTATAAACGAGCAATTGCCTTATGAACATGTTACCTCTTATAAACGAGCAATTGCCTTATGAACATGTTACCTCTTATAAACGAGCAATTGCCTTATGAACATGTTACCTCTTATAAACGAGCAATTGCCTTATGAACATGTTACCTCTTATAAACGAGCAATTGCCTTATGAACATGTTACCTCTTATAAACGAGCAATTGCCTTATGAACATGTTACCTCTTATAAACGAGCAATTGCCTTATGAACATGTTACCTCTTATAAACGAGCAATTGCCTTATGAACATGTTACCTCTTATAAACGAGCAATTGCCTTATGAACATGTTACCTCTTATAAACGAGCAATTGCCTTATTAACATGTTACCTCTTATAAACGAGCAATTGCCTTATGAACATGTTACCTCTTATAAACGAGCAATTGCCTTATGAACATGTTACCTCTTATAAACGAGCAATTGCCTTATTAACATGTTACCTCTTATAAACGAGCAATTGCCTTATTAACATGTTACCTCTTATAAACGAGCAATTGCCTTATGAACATGTTACCTCTTATAAACGAGCAATTGCCTTATGAACATGTTACCTCTTATAAACGAGCAATTGCCTTATGAACATGTTACCTCTTATAAACGAGCAATTGCCTTATGAACATGTTACCTCTTATAAACGAGCAATTGCCTTATGAACATGTTACCTCTTATAAACGAGCAATTGCCTTATGAACATGTTACCTCTTATAAACGAGCAATTGCCTTATTAACATGTTACCTCTTATAAACGAGCAATTGCCTTATGAACATGTTACCTCTTATAAACGAGCAATTGCCTTATTAACATGTTACCTCTTATAAACGAGCAATTGCCTTATGAACATGTTACCTCTTATAAACGAGCAATTGCCTTATGAACATGTTACCTCTTATAAACGAGCAATTGCCTTATGAACATGTTACCTCTTATAAACGAGCAATTGCCTTATGAACATGTTACCTCTTATAAACGAGCAATTGCCTTATGAACATGTTACCTCTTATAAACGAGCAATTGCCTTATGAACATGTTACCTCTTATAAACGAGCAATTGCCTTATGAACATGTTACCTCTTATAAACGAGCAATTGCCTTATGAACATGTTACCTCTTATAAACGAGCAATTGCCTTATGAACATGTTACCTCTTATAAACGAGCAATTGCCTTATTAACATGTTACCTCTTATAAACGAGCAATTGCCTTATTAACATGTTACCTCTTATAAACGAGCAATTGCCTTATTAACATGTTACCTCTTATAAACGAGCAATTGCCTTATTAACATGTTACCTCTTGTAAACGAGCAATTGCCTTATTAACATGTTACCTCTTATAAACGAGCAATTGCCTTATTAACATGTTACCTCTTATAAACGAGCAATTGTCTTATTAACATGTTACCTCTTATAAACGAGCAATTGCCTTATTAACATGTTACCTCTTATAAACGAGCAATTGCCTTATGAACATGTTACCTCTTATAAACGAGCAATTGCCTTATTAACATGTTACCTCTTATAAACGAGCAATTGCCTTATGAACATGTTACCTCTTATAAACGAGCAATTGCCTTATGAACATGTTACCTCTTATAAACGAGCAATTGCCTTATGAACATGTTACCTCTTATAAACGAGCAATTGCCTTATGAACATGTTACCTCTTATAAACGAGCAATTGCCTTATGAACATGTTACCTCTTATAAACGAGCAATTGCCTTATGAACATGTTACCTCTTATAAACGAGCAATTGCCTTATGAACATGTTACCTCTTATAAACGAGCAATTGCCTTATGAACATGTTACCTCTTATAAACGAGCAATTGCCTTATGAACATGTTACCTCTTATAAACGAGCAATTGCCTTATTAACATGTTACCTCTTATAAACGAGCAATTGCCTTATGAACATGTTACCTCTTATAAACGAGCAATTGCCTTATGAACATGTTACCTCTTATAAACGAGCAATTGCCTTATGAACATGTTACCTCTTATAAACGAGCAATTGCCTTATTAACATGTTACCTCTTATAAACGAGCAATTGCCTTATTAACATGTTACCTCTTATAAAAAATTTAAACACACCATACATGTAAAAATGTTTCTAACCTATGTACACACAGGCATTTTGCCAATTGTCCAATATTGCTATACATATACCGTTGTATTTCCAACGAAATTTGACTTTACTTAGCATAAAATATATTTATTTTTTAATCTGTAAAAACCAGGAAGCAGTTCAGAAGGCTACATCCCAGCTGAAGGAGAACAAGGACACTCAGTCATCAGAAAAACCTGGAACCAGTCTACCTCATACTAAATCCAGCAATGACCTTGCTCGCTCCGAGAGGGACAGCAATATCAGACCAGAACAGATGGCAAAGGAGGACAGAATATTGGCACAGGTACACATTGCAGTTGCTACTGTTTAAGTGGTGTGGCGGATCTGTGGTCTAGTGGTAACACACTGGCTTCACAACCCAGGGGTCGCAGGTTCGAGCCTCTGCCACACCCTAACCTACTATCTCGTCTTTCGCATGAGACGTTAAACCGAGGTGCAGTGTACTCGGTGCTTCACACTGGACACTAAAAGACCCAGGGTCGCTTCTGGAACAGGGAGTCTCCTGTATCTTGCACTATCCCCCGTAACCGGGACAGAATCCATGATGCATTCGATAAAAATGTACAGCACACACACTGTTTAAGTATTTCAGTGGCTGTTATTTTTTGGCAGTATGACTAGTGATAGGTCTAGGACAATTTTGTTTTCTCTTTTATGCTTTATGTGGCTTTTTTGCCAGATTTTTCAACAAAAAATCTCGGCTTATAGATTAGCGAAAACCGGTTGGTTGGGCTGGCGAGCAGACGGGCGGTTGGGCGGGCGTTGGGATGTCGTTAACATTTTGCGTTAAAGTTTCGTATTCCTGTCATATTTTCAAAAGTTCTTGGTCAATGTTCATGAAACTTTACAGAAATGTTCCTTGGATGGTCCTCTACCAAACCTATGAAAATGGTTCCGCTTATTGCACAAGATGGCCGCCAGATCTAAAAATATCAATATGTCTGAACGTCAATTTCTTTTAAACCTATGGCTAGATTTTCAAATAATTTTACACAAATGTTTGTTTAGTGTTCCTCTACCAAACTTATTCAAATGGTTCTGCCTCACAGCACAAAATGGCCACTAGAGCTAAAAATAGAATTTGCATTAAAGTTTCGTATTCCTGTCATATTTTCAAAAGTTCTTGGTCAATCTTCATGAAACTTAACAGAAATGTTTCTTGGATGGTCCTCTATCAAACCTGTGAAAATGGTTCCACTTTATTGCACAAGATGGCCGCCAGAGCTAAAAATAGAATTATGTCTAAACGCCTTTTTCTTCTAAACCTATGGCTAGATTTTCAAATAATTTTACACAAATGTTTGTTTAGTGTTCCTCTACCAAAGTTATTCAAATGGTTCCGCCTCACTGCACAAAATGGCCACTAGAGCTAAAAATAGAATTTGCGTTAAAGTTTTGTATTCCTGTCATATTTTCAAAAGTTCTTGGTCAATCTTCATGAAACTTTACAGAAATGTTCCTTAAATGGTTCTCTACCAAACCTGTGAAAATGTTTCCGCTTCACTGCACAAGATGGCCACCAGAGCTAAAAATAGAATTATGTCTCAACACCATTTTCTTCTAAACCTATGGCTAGATTTTCAAATAGTTTTACACATGTTTGATTAGTGTTCCTCTACCACACTTATTCAAATGGTTCTGCCTTACTGCACACAATGGCCACTAGAGCTATAAATAGAATTTGGGTTAAAGTTTTGTATTCCTGTCATATTTTCTAAAGTTCTTGATAAATCTTGATGAAACTTTACGCTCTACCAAACTTATTCAAACAGTTCCGCCTCACTGCACAAAATGGCCACTAGAGCTAAAAATAGAATTTGCTTTAAAGTTTTGTTTTCCTGTCATATTTTCGAAAGTTCTTGGTCAATGTTCATGAAACTTTATAGAAATGTTCCTTGGATGGTCCTCTACCAAACCTGTGAAAATGGTTCCACTTCACTGCACAAGATGGCCGCCAGATCTCAAAATATCAATGTGTCTGAACGCCAATTTCTTCTATGGCTAGATATTCAATTAATTTCACACCAATATTCGTTAAGTGGTCCTCTATCAAACTTATTCAATATTATGGCTAGATTTTCAAATAGTTTTACACAATGTTTGATTAGTGTTCCTCTACCACACTTATTCAAATGGTTCTGCCTCACTGCACAAAATGGCCACTAGAGCTAATAGAATTTGCTTTAAAGTTTTGTATTCCTGTCATATTTTCTAAAGTTCTTGATCAATCTGGATGAAACTTTACTGCATACATTTTAGATCATCGACATGAAACTTCCATTCTTGTTCACCAACATTGACTTGTACATGTACCCCCATCGGCAAAATAAAAAATCTGGCTTTAATGCAATTTTTGCATTTTTCTCTTGTTCAACAATATATTGTTATTTTTTTTAATGTAATTAAAACCTGTTTTACTATTTTAAGCATATTATTTTCTTCATCGTTTAAGGCAGTGCACCATTCTACATTGGGAAAAAGTCTGAAACCTTTTATCGGGGCATAGATAATGGTTTATTGTTGCCATTAGAAAATCTAGTTGCAATCAATACTCTGTTATACACCAGTGGTTGGTAAATTCTAGAGACAATTATTTTCTTCTCTTCCAGACATTTTGTTCAATATCTAAACAAAATGTATGTGTGTTACTTTGAAGTAATAATATTATGAAAAGCAAACATTTATTCCAAAAGGCATGTGTCAAGAAACTAAATGTCTTTGTAGAAAATCACAATCAACAGCCATCATTCTTGCCTTGCAGAAATCCAGTGAAAACTATAAAGAAATCGGTTCAGAATTAAAACTGCTACTGAAAGAGATGCGGTGTCTGATCTCCGATCAACAACCGTCACCTCGCGAATCCTCCGAGACCAACATACGTGGCCATAGATCCAAGGATAGTCGTTCTAGTCATCCAGTCAAATCACAACGTCGTGTCAAAGAACTCGAGAACTTCCCGGTCTTCCAGAAGAAAAAAGCCGCATTCTCACATTATAGGTAAAATGGAAATCAGCTTCAATGTTTTCTATTTTCTCTGAAGTCATTAATTACAAACCATGAGGGGAAATTGTTCATAATGGAAATAGTTTTTTTTGCTTTATGGGTAATGACAGCTTTTGTAATTTAGTTTAAAGCCAATTAAATATCTAGGGAAATGAAATTATGATAATTATTGTTATGTCATCTTTATATTTCTGTTAAATTTTTTATGGAAAAAAAATTAATATGAGAAATAAAAGCAGTGCTTCATTGCATTTGTATTCTGGTAAAGTAATTACCAATTCTGTGGGGAAAATTGTTATCAAAATTTCTCTGTTTAGCATTTAGACAGAAATTGTGTTTAAACAATTTGAAATCAATCAAAGGAATTTTAATGGCATTCAACACTGACCGGGCTTTCTGTCAGAGGCAGGGGTTGTTGGGTCGAGGGGGGGTATATATATGTATAAAGCCCTATTAAAACATGCTTACTTTTATTGTTGTATACCGTAAATTCGCGCGTATAGGACGCCCCCGCATATAAGGCGCACCTAAAAATTTAGATCATAGTTTGTGGTAAAAAATCTGCGATTTAAAAGCTTCTAAACGCTTCTTAACACTTCAAAATCTTTTCGCCGCGTCTATTGTTTATTGACACGGAAAATATTTTTGCCGTGAAAATTGCTATATACAAACGTGGATACATTACACTAAATGTGTTTTTGCTGTATTGAGAGGTGATTAGAAGTCTCAGTGTCAACACATTTAATTACACCATAAGCGCTTGTTTCACAAACATGGTCAGTTCTGCAAGTATCATCAATGACACCATCATAACTGTTTGCAGAGCAATACAAAAGGTGTGAAGTAGTTTGTCAAGTGGTGAAAAGTGCGTATTATACGAGAGAAATTACGGTATTACTTCCTGTGCATTTAATATTACCAGTAATCTGTTATTTGACCTGCTGTTGTTTGTAGAGTTCCACCAGCACCATCAGATATCAGTTGCCATAGTGATGAGGAGGTGGATGACCGTATCCACAATAGGTCAAGGTCAATGACTGGAACATATGCCCTATATTCACCAGAGAACAAAGGTCAGAATTTGTCAGATTACTTTAGGAATAGCTAGATATACTTTCATAGTATTGTTACATTATTCTTGTTGTTGTTTTTCATTGAGTGTTGTCTTAAACATATCTGTCGCATATCTTAGAATCTGTTTAAGAAATGATTTGAAGGTGTGAATAAAGGTAAATTCAGTGTAAAATTCAATAGAGGAATGGGCTTTTGACAAATTACTAACATTTAATACTGCACTAAGTTTTCATTGAGAGCTCAGTCTTAAAAAATCCTTGTTGAAGTATTATTCAGCTTAAATTTATTATTTTGCGAACCGATACTATCCACGTTACCTTGAAGTTTGTCTTAACATTTACATGTTGACTGCTAAAACACACTATAATAGTAGCAGGAAACTACATGTATGTGACATTCTTTTGTGTGGCCTTCAAATGTCATTGATAGCATTGAATGTAAGCATACTCAAGAAAGGATATTCCTTTGTGTGTCCTTCAAATGTCATTGATAGTATTGAATGCAAGCATACTCAAGAAAGCATGGTATTGTCGTTCTAGAGAAAAACAGACATTGTGACCGGAATGGAAAACATCGAAGGAGCAAGTCAGCCGAGGCTTTGTCCAGTCTGGGTGGAGATTCCAGCCAGTGGAGTGACTACAAAACCTCTGACATTTCCCCACCCACTGATATAACAGGTAGGTTGAAAATGTTGATTGTTACTGACCTAGGCCCTCCAATGTAACAGTTTTTTGCTTGGAATAATATATCTAGATTGTTTGAACAGGAGTATACATTTAAATTGTGATTCAAATAAGACTGATAACAATTGCCTGAAAAAACAGCTCTAAAACTGCAAAACTCAACTTTTAAAGAGACAAAAAGATTTCATTTTCAGAAATTATACTAAATTGTATTTTGTTGTCATACCCCACAAATGAAGATTTCATTTTCAGAAATTATACTAAATTGTATTTTGTTGTTATACCCCACAAACGAAGTTTACGGGGGGGGGGGGTGTATATAGGAGTGAGCTTGTCGGTCTGTTGATTTTTGGTTTCCGGATGATAACTCAAGAAAGGCTTGACATATTCAAATAATTATTGGTACGCATGTGTAACATTATAGAATACAGGTCAAGTTCGATGTTGGTCACAAACCACTGAATTTTGACAGAGTTATGGCCCCTTTTCAAATAAAAATTCCCTTAAAACATGGTTTCCGGATAATAACTCAAGAAAGGCTTGACAGATTCAAATAATTTTTGGTACGCATGTGTAACGTCATAGAATAAAGGTCAAGTTCGATGTTGGTTACAAACCACTAAATGTTGACAGAGTTATGGCCCCTTTTCGACTTAAAATTCCCTCAAAACATGATTTCCTGACGATAACTCCATAATTGCTTGACATATTTAAATAATTATTGGTTCACATGTGTAGCATCATAAAATACAGGTCAAGTTCGACTTTAGTTACAGACCACTAAATTTTGACACAGTTATGGCCCCTTTTTGACTTAAATTCCCGAAAAACAAGGACAATAACTCATGAAAGGCTTCACATATTTAAATTATTTTTGATACATAGGTGTAACATCATAAAATACAGATCACGTGCAACTTCGGTTACAAACCAATAAATGTTGACAGAGTTATGGCTCCTATTGAAATTAATTTTTCAAAAGACACTGTTGACCATTCACAAATTGAAGCATTCGCTCTCTGTCCATTTCTTTCGAATGGATGCCATAGTTTTGTGACAAGGCCATATTGTGGGGGTATATCCGTCACTCATGTGACAATTCTAGTTATTTCTGATGGTAATCGATGTTGTCAAATTTTGTTTTATTTGAATTACTGTTAAGCATGCACTAATATTGTCTTACAGTAGTTTCAGCAATCACCAAATGTTTATTGGGACATTTATATTTTAACAGTTGAAAATTACCCTCGTTGATGTGTTTTAATCGTGTATGTGTGGCTTTGTATTTGATGTATTGACAGTTTGGCTGCTTTGCAGTTTGGTAATATTAATATTATAATTAAGAAATAATTTTTGATTATCGTTGTTTAGCAGCCAATAAACAACGATTTGGAGTTCTGATGTGTAGGAATTAAACCAGGTTAGCCTGAGTGGTTTAATAGCCACGCATCAGAACGACAAAGAGTTGTTTATTGGCCGATAAACAAATATAATGTGAAAATTATTTCAATTTTAACCTGTTTTGACCAATATTTTTACAATTGTAATGAGAACTACATTATATTATGCTCTGCTCAGAATCGGGATAACTTTTTGCGTTGTTTATTAGGTAGTTTAACAACAATAATTGTGTTCTTTGTCTATAGAAAATATAGCGAGTATAATATTTGAATACAAGATAAACAAGCAGTATTTCATTTTACAATTTAGGAATGGAAATATAATTTCAACAAAGAAATCTACTGCCAAGTGTTTCTTACATATTTTGATTTTAACACCTTTACAATTGGGGTTTCTGATACGATTAAACAAGTGGCCAAAATATTACTCCTTCACTCAACATTGGATAGGTTAAAATACATGCAAGTTAAGCAGTTATAGTTAACTGAAAAAAAAGAGTCTCATATAAAATGATTATTTTGGGTTTTCACAAATGCCACTTTTAAATAATGTACACAACTCTTATTTGAAACAGTTGTCATAGGGCCAGAAAACACTGTATTCACAATAGCAGTACATTTTCTGTTTGTTTTAATCTATGCCTCTATTGTAGCTGATACTAACAATTCTCAAGATGACATTACCAGTTACATCAGTGCATCGCCCCCTTCCCAGAATGCTCTAGAATCTGAATCAGTTACCTCCCTTTCTTTGGGATCTCCCGTAATGGAGAGTACAAAAGGTAGATAACTCCACATGCTATCTCCTGTATATACATGTACCAATAGAGCTTGCCTTAGTAGTATGTGTGTCACCACTAACCAGAATGTAAACATAATTCTTTGAAATTCTCCATACCAACTTTGGTGTGGTGAAATCAGAATAGATGTGATGCATGTTCAGTTGAAATCAACCACAGAGTAGCAAATCTCAGTGCATGTGGTTGCTTCTTATAGAAGTTGGAATTGTGGACATTTTAATACAGTAACTTTTTTCATCCTCTCGCATGCATGGAGAGACAATAATCAAAAGGAAATCAAAACTTTGATGATTCTTTATCATCAAGACATTTGCTTATTGACCATTGTTTTGTTCTTGTTTTGGTTCAAATAATTTCCAATTACAGTTGTCACATACTTAGACATGTGACCATTATCAGTCTGCAAGTCCATGTGCGTTTTTGCTAGTCTTTATGGGTTTTCTTTCAAAGAAAGAATGCTTGATAAACTGGCAACAATTTGCGTGTTGTTTGATGCTTTGCTTCACAAAGGAATTTCAAAGCCACCTCGTGATGTCAAGCATTCATAGGGTGCTAGACTGCTAACAGTTAGAGCCTATTAACAGGCTTATATTTTATTGGATTTGGCATTTTATTGGATTCTGCATTTTATTGGATTCTGCATTTTCTTAAATTACACAATCTGTTTGCTCTTCTTTCATTCACACAGAAGAATTTCATTTGCAAGTTGCCCGGAATTCAGACTGACTTCAACTTTATTGGAATGCAGACTTTTTTGAAAGAGTTTTGAAAGGACTCATCAAGGCATCAACCCATTCTTAGACATAAGAATAAAGAATAGACTTTGATTTGAAAAAAAATGTGTGTTCGCAAATATGCCGAGTTATGAAGTAGCTTTTGGCATTCATAAATCATTCTAAATAAAAAATGGTAAAATTTGTGTTGTTTATTACCAGGTAGAATTCAAATTAAGAACGTTCTTGAAATATACCAGGTACTGGTTTTAAGAATATTCTTTACTCATACTTCTAAGTCTAAGAATGGGTTGGTGAATTCACGGCCCCAATGTACAATGAAATGTTATATCAAACAGTGATCCCTTATATATAAATTGAACTGTAAACCATTGATCAACTTCGAAATAAGCAAGTTGTTTTAATATAGTTAAACTGTAATAATAAATAAATTACATATACACGGTTTCCACATTTTTAGCTGTACTACTCACCCATTCTCCGGCGTCAGTATAATGCTCTGGTTAAGATTTGCTTGCAACAAGTGCATATCTCTGTAACTACTACAGATATTCAATTGAAACTTTGCACATGTCTTTGGTTCATTATGTAAGATCACTGGCCAAGGCCCATAGCTCTGACCTCTAATTAACCAAAATTATGCCCCTTTTTGTACTTCAGGTTAAAGTTTGTGTGCAACATCTCTTTATCTTATACAGATACTCAATTAAAACTTCACACATGTCTTCAGCATCATTATAATTTGATAAGGTCACTGGCCAAGGCCCATAACTGTGACCATCAGTTTAGCAAAACTATGCACCCTTTTTGTACTGACAAATGCCCATAACTCTGACAAAGTGGTGTGAATAGTCGAGAGCGCTGTCCTGAGACAGCTCTTGTCTTTCTAATGTTCTCAAATTCTGTTTTCTCCATGTAAAGTTACATGTTATTAATTGTATTGCTTTATTAAGTTCTATTTCAGAACTCTAATTTTCCAAACATAAAACGTATCAGAAATTTGAGTCTTACACCACTTATCAGCATCCTCATAACATCTGTGACTGTTTTTAGGTAATTCAGAATAATGATGTTTCAGGAAATCTGTTATGTTTTTATTTTCAAATATTCATCTTTTTTCACAAAATATATCTGTTTCCTGGTTTATTAAGTGAAGTTCTATTAAAAATGAAATGTGAACATTACATTTTAAATGTTCATGTTACTAACTTAAACGATGAAACATTCCTATCTGTGCGAATAATTTTTACAGACGGTTTGTGATTTTTTTAGTCGCAATAATAGTAAGAACTGTTAAGTGTTACCAATCCTTTTTGAAAATAAAGCTTGCTTTATGACAGAGCTTCAAATTAAGGGTGCTTTTCCTTCTGGCTCGATGATATTTTCAGCTACGTGACTAGTTGTGTGAATTGTAGAGAAAGAAACCATACATTGTCAACAGTTTAGATTGAATTGCTGCAGCTTTTTTCATCGATGTGAAATATTATACAAATCTCACGTTCCACACATTTTAGGACTGTTGTGACTTTTGGGAATCAATATTAATAATTTGGCATTCTTTCACTGAATTTAAAGAAAATAATGAACTTATTTGACATGACAGACAGACAGAATAGTATGACATTGTATTATTTTTATGCCCCCTATGGAAGGCATATTGGTTTGCTAATGTTGGTTGGTCTGTAGACCACTTTCGTTTCCGCTCACTAAGTCCAACAGTTTTCATCCGATCTTCACCATACTTCATGAAAATGTTTGTGGTCATACATCTCGGCCAAGTTTGATTATCAGCCAAATCGCCCCAGGAATTGTTGAGTTATGGCCCTTGAATTCTGTAAAATTGGCATTTTTAGCCCATTCCGCTTTCTAAGTTCAACAGTTTTCATCCAATCTTCACCAAACTTCAAGAAAATGTGTGTGGCTCTTGATTGTTGAAAATAGGCCTTTATAGCAGTGTACACACTTATAATGTCCAACAGTTTTCATCCAATCTTCACCAGACTTCAAGAAAATGTGTGTGGCTCTTGATTGTTGAAAATAGGCCTTTTTAGCAGTATACACTCTACGTCCAACAGTTTTCATCCAATTCTCACCAAACTTGATATTTTAAAAATTGCATTTAACCTTGAGGGGGCATAACTGTTTTACAGACAGCTCTTGTTATTTGTAGAAATGTAACATTGTATTAATGTAATATGCAGTAATGTGAAATTGTTAATATTTTCTTTTGTAAATACACATGGGCCACATCGTGAAAAAACAGGGCTTAATGACAAAATATCACATTTTGGGAATTTAATTATTTTTAATAGTACATTATATATAGGGATGATTGATACAAATTTTTTTTGATTCGGACAAGAAACGCCAAAGTTATGCACGTTGTTGTGACGTCACGTACACTTACATTTTTATATCTGATGTTAAGATAATTAGCACACATTTAAAAACAATTGCGCGCTAAAGTGCAAATGTGTTTTATAAACAGGAAAAAATGAAATGTGCAATTTATCATCTCGTCCATAATAATTGTTAGCAAAGGAATTATATCCATTATGCAGTCTTAAAACAAGACTATATTGTTGCCTAGCAGCGATAGAACGCCACGGTTTACTGAAGGCAGAAAAATGGACAGCATAACTGCTATTTAAAGTTTTTTTATGCCAAATAATGTTTAAACACCATGCCTGTTGAACACAATAAAACATTGAATTCCGAATTAATATAGGTAAAAAAATGGATCTTACTAAAAACAAAAAAGTTAAACACATTTCCGTGACATCAACTAATCATAATTTGAAACATTTTTCTTCTGATATGGAGCATTGTGATGAGTCGAAAAACAATTGTGCGCTGTATATTTTTAGCGCATACAATTCAGGTATTTATCTCTTCTTTAAGAACTGTCATAGAAGTTTTCTGTAGACCCGTTCTGCACGTTTAAAGAATAGGTTTCGTTGCCTAGAAACAGTAGAGCCTAGAACAATAAAACGTATGCGTAGCAGACTGGTCCACGTGTGGCGTGTTGGAATAACAACAGTTACTATTGCCGTGATGATTAATATGAAAATGAAGTCTAAATTTTATAATGTTTTTATAATAAGGAAATGTTTGGCTTATAAATAAGTGTATATTAATGGTTTACATAGAAGTACTATATATTGCGGAAATGCATGGGTGCACGAGTTTTGCAGTCACAAGAAGGTGTACAATCTCTCATTCAAACTAAGTTATTAACGTTACCCAGGCATAACTTAGTAAATACATCTCATAATTGTCTTCATCGTAAAAACCAGTAATTTTGACACACAATAGTTTCACATTGGTTTAGTTTATATTTGATAATGTTGCTTAGCAACCAAAGAACTTCATGATCACTGTTCAATATGGTTCTAGCGAATGAACAAATACAGAAATAATAAACAATGCAATTAGCATCATCAAAAACTCATGGTATATTTATTGTGTCACCATAAAACTTCATTAATAAGATGAACGTCATTCATGCTGGTATTCCAAACACTCAATCAGCACAGCCACACAGAATCAGCGTTTGGTTTGGGCATATGTATTCCTGCTATGCAGGACGAACAGTCCTGTCTGGTTTTTCTCTGGCCGGCCGTGGGGGCAATTTCCGGTCGAGTAGTATTATTGACCCGGAATGCGGGGTCTTTCAAAATGCATACTGCCAAATGCGCGGCGTCCCGTGACGACCTCACCGACTCACCGGCGGAGAACTTAAAGTACCGATACTTCCTGAAATCAAATTATTTATGTAACAAGGTTTCCTTTATTTGCAAAACTGAATGTTATCCATACTTTAATATGATTGATTGTTTCTATGTGTTTAAATTATTCATAGTACTCGTAGGCATGATGCTACCTTATTCCAATTAGCGCCTTGAAATGCTCCCGAAGAAATTCATTCCATTTCCTCAAGGACCATATCGAATGGTGGTGTTGGTTGCCGACGACTAATGTTCGACGACCGCTAGTTGCTCCATACTCTCACAATCCATTCTTATGTATAGCCTTAATGTTACCAAACCCTCCGTCCACGTGGCATTTCACATGTCCTGAAACGATGTGTAATTAATAAAATATACAATTACTATTACGTGGTAAATGCCTGGTCGTAAAATTCCATTTATAGTGTGGTGTTTTTATTATTTGAAATCAAATAACGTTTAAATCATTTATATGCCCGTTCGAAAAAATGGCCGTATTATGGGAACACCCGGGCGGGCGGGCGGGCAGCGGGAGATCTTTGTCCAGAGCATAACTTTGCGAAGCCTGGATGGATTTTCAAATAAATTGGCAGAAGTGATAAGCATGATGAGACAGAGTGTCGCGCCCAAGAACCAGGTCACTAGGTCCAAGGTCAAGGTCACAATTTAAGGTCCAATGTCAAATATAGGAATTCAATCCTTGACACTTTGTCCGGAGCATAACTTTGTCCACCATGGATGGATTTTCAATAATTTTGCAGAAGTGATAAGCATGATAAGACGGAGTGTGGCACGCAAGAACCAGGTCCCTAGGTCCAAGGTCTAGGTCACAATTCAAGGTCAAAGGTTAAATATAAGAAATCAATCCTTACCACATTGTCCGGAGCAAATCTTTGTCAAGCATGAATGGATTTTCAAATAGCTTAACAGAAGTGACAAGCATAGTGAGACTGAGTGATGCCCGCAAGAACCAGGACCTTAGGTTCAAGGTCAAGGTTACAATTCAATGTCAGAGGTCAAATTTAAGAAATCAATCCTAAATATTTTGTCCAGAGCATATCTTTGTCCGGATGTGGATGGATTTCCAAATAGCCTGGCAGAAGTGACAAGCTTGGTGAGTCGGAGTGTCGCGCGCAAGAACCAAGTCTCTAGATCCAAGGTCAAGGTCACAATTCAAGCTCAAAAGTCAGATTCAAGAAATCAATCCACTTTGTCTATGTTCAGCATGGATGGATTATCAAATAACTTCCCAGAAGTGACAAGCATGGTGAGGAGTATCGTGCGCAAGAACCAGGCCCCTAGGTCCAAGGTCAATGTCACAATTCAAGGTCAAGGGTCAAATCAATCCTTAACACGTAATCCAGTGCATATCTTCGTCCAGCATGGATGGATTTTCAAATAAATTAGCAGAAGTGACAAGCATGGTGATTTGTAGTGTCACGCGCAAGAACCAGGTCCCTAGGTCCTAGGTCAAGGTCACAATTCAAGATCAAAGGCGTAGTGACAGTGTCAAATTTTCGTTCCCACTCTCTAACTCCAGAACAAATTGAGCTATTGTAATGAAACTTCATACATAGATATCTTATTGCAAGAACTCGCCTTGGATTGCATATAGGATGGGTGGGGTCAAGGTCACTGTAACTAAAAATAAAAAAATGGTTTCTGCTCAATAATTTGAGAACGCATTGAGATATTTAAATGAAACTTAATCCATAGATACCTTATATTGAGAACTCGCTGGGGATTGCATATGGGTTGGGTCGGGTCAAGGTCACTGCTACTAAAAATAGAAAAACTGTTTCCGCTCAATAACTTGAGAACGGATTGAGATATTTTAATGAAACTAAATACATACATGACGTGTGTATCTTTGTGACAATGGCACTCTTGTTAAACATTATACACAAATGATTTTTACAGTGCAACCCCCATGATTTTAAGTGCAAATAATTTGTCATATCAGTATTTTACAGTGGCATAGATGTGACATGTGCATGTTTTTATTTATGTCGTTCCCAAAACTTGTTAAGTCGTGGTAACGAGATCTTATCTTGTTGGAACAACATTATTATGTCGTGGGAACGAGATAATGAACTCATGGTACGATGTATTAAGTCGTGGGAACGAGATCTTTTCTTATGGGAGCGACATAAATAAGTCGTGGGAACGACATATTAAGTTGTGGGAACGAGATAATTAACTCGTGGTAACAACATAATAAGTCGTGGGAACAAGATCTTTTATCATGGGAATGACATAAATAACTTGTGGGAACGACATATTAAGTAGTGGGAACGTGATAATTAACTCGTGGTTACGACATATTATGTGGTGGGACGAAATATTTTTGTCGAGGGAACGACTTAATGAGTCAATCAACACCACAACTCCAGATATGGCCATGTAAAGTGGAATTTGAATGTCCCTAGATGAGCGGGAATCTGTCGGAGTTGTGATTTTGATTGGCTCATTCAGTAGTTCCCTCTACAAAAATATCCAGTTTCCACGAAATAATATGTTGTTACCACAAGTTTATTATCTCGTTCCTATGACTTAATATGTCATTCCCATGAGTTATATATGTCGTTCCCACGAGAAAAGATCTCGTTCCCACGACTTATTATGTTGTTACCACGAGTTAATTATCTCGTTCCCACAACTTAATATGTCGTTCCCACGATTTATTTATGTCGCTCCCATAAGAAAAGATTACCAAAATTTTGATCAATCATTGCAATTCGGACAGTGTAAACTGTAGTAGTAAAACACAAGAACTGAATCAATAATTCAGTGACTGTTTACTTTCAGTTTCATACTGTTAATTTTATGGTCCCAAAATTATTCAAATTCAAACGAAAACTTTCTTATAATTAATAAATTGAACAAATGAATGTTTACCTCCATTTCTTCATCCATATTGCCACTTCAAAATTAAAAAAAGTATATTTAACTAATTTTCACCAGACAAACTAGAATACTTCCTTAATCAAAACAATAACGTCGCCTGAAACGGGTTTTTCAATGTCATTAAGGCGGGTTTTGTAGTGACGCGGCCCACATTTTCTTGTGGTACACTTATCATTAACTATGTTTCATTGTATTAATCTAATCAGTTTTACTTAACACATACCTCCTTTGTACGAACACTTCATTTTATGATTTAGCATTGCAACTTTGTAACACGAGAAGATTTTATGTATTCATATAGATCTATTTTACTATTTTTATTTTGCAGGATTTGATTGATTCTGTGTCGCGTCACTGTTAGTTAAAATCTCGTTACCCTAAACAATGAATCTACAGTTATTGGCACAAACATTTTAACTCCTTCCATTCACAAGTGCTTTTTCGTGTAAACTAGTTGTACAGCTAAACATGTGATTTCCGAGTGCTATGATTGGATAAAACCCTTTATTAATTTATATATGGTTGACATTTGTTGAAAGGTCGATGCTTTGTGACTCAGACAAATTGAACTGACACTTGGGAACTATACTATCATCAATTAACGCTTGAATTATTTCCTATATTTACCTGTATCTTGGGCATAGTTTCTGCACTTCAGTACGGTGACCATTTGCATAAGTCATATAGCAGTGGTATTTTCAGTGGCATGTATAGAATTAACATTATTTCCTTATGGAAAAAAAGTACTGTTTTTATGCCCCCAGCATATTGTGATTGTCCTGTCCGTCTGTTCGTCCGTCCGTCCGTGACAAGGTTAAGTAGATTTTACTGTTTTGTCTAGCACCAACACCGCTTACTACAACACTTGGATACTTACACAGTTGTTGCTTATGACCATTCCCTGTCCACCCATATCACCCAACTTCACTTTGACCTTGACCTAATTTGCACTAAGATAAATTCAAAGGGGCTGTTTATTGGTAACTCGATTTTGCCATTTCATCTAGCACCAACACTGCTTGCTAGAACACTTGGATACTAACACAGTTATGCTTATGACCATACCCAATCCACCCATATCATCCATCCTCACTTTGACCTTGACCTAATTTGGACTTAATAATTCAAAACTGCCATTTCTTGGTTAACTAGATTTTACAGTTTCATCTAGCACCAACACCGTTTACTACAACACTTGGATATTTACACAGTTGTTACTTATGACCATTCCCAATCCACCCATATCATCCAACCTCACTTTGACTTTGACCTTGACCTAATTTGGACTAAGAAATGGGCTATCCAGCATCAACCAGGGTCATGTGTGTTAATCAAACACAGAATCTTGCTTTAATTCATTTTATAATATGTTGATGCCTAACGGTTAGTGTCATGCTAATTTTCTGAGCTATAAGTACTAAGTGCCACTTTTCCATAGTGTCAGGCTAATTTTTCTGAGCTATAAGTACTGTGTGTCACTTGCATAGTGTCATGCTAATTTTTCTGAGCTTTAAGTACTATGTATCGCTTGCAAAGTGTCAGGCTAATTTTTATGAGCTATAATTACTAAGCGTCACTCTTGCATAGTGTCAGGTTAATTTTTCCAAGCTATAAGTACTAAGTCACACTCTTCCATACTGTCATGTTACGTTTTCCGAGCTATAAGTACTTGCATAGTGTCAGGTTAATTGTCTAAGCTCTCAATACTAAGTGTCACTCTTGCATAGTGTCAGGTTGATTTTTTCAGAAGAGGTCAGTAGAAATGGGGTGGCACTACCGGACACCCAGGAGTTGTGCAGACGGCTTGAGGAGCGTCTTTCTAGCCTTACCAAGATGGGAGATAACTTACAGAAGGAAAACAGAGGTCAGCCATTGTTTAACCTATAAAAATGTTGCAGAATTATTGCAAAAATTTTATGTAATGAACTTGGGTTATTATGCGCCCCATTGAAGATGGCGGGGTATATTGGTTTGCTGATGTCGGTAAGTCGGTCGGTAGACCACTTTCATTTCCGCTCTCTTAGCTCAACAGTTTTCATCTGATCTTCACCAAACTTAATGGAAATGTTTGTGGGCATAATATCTAGGTCAGGTTTGATAATCAGCCAATTCGCCCTGGGAATTGTGGAGTTATGGCCCTTGAATTATCTAAAATTGGCCTTTTTAGCCATTTCCGATCTCTAAGTCCAACAGTTTTTATCCAATCTTCACCAAACTTCATGAAAATGTTTGTAATAATAATATCTAGGTCAAGTTTGCTAATCAACGCCCGAGTATTTGTTGAGTTATGGCCCTTGAATTATGTACCATTGGCATTTTTTAGCAGTTTCTGTTCTCTAAGTCCAACAGTTCACAGCCGATCTTCACCAAACTTAATGAAAATGTTTGTGAGCATAATATCTAGGTCAAGTTTGATAATCAGCCAAATCACCCTGGGAATTGTGGAGTTATGGCCCTTTAATTATCTAAAATTAGCCTTTTTAGCCGTTTTTAGCTGTTTCCGCTCTCAACAGTTTTCATCCCATCTTCACCAAACTATATGAACTTGTTTGTAATAATGATATCTAGGCCAAGTTGGAAAATCAGCCAAACCGCCCTAGGAATTGTGGAGTTATGGCCCTTGAATTATGTACCAATGGCATTTTTTTGCGGTTTCCGTTCTCTAAGTCCAACAGTTCATTGCCGATCTTCACCAAATTTGGTGAAAATCTTTGTGGGCATAATATCTTGGCCAAGTGTAATAATAAGCTAAACCGCCCCAGTAATTGTGGAGTTGAGGCCCTTGACTATCTAAAATAAGCCTTTTTAGCTATTTTAAACTAGAGGGGGCATAATTGTTTTACAAACAGCTCTTGTTACTTTTTAGCTCACCTGAGCACGAAGTGCTCGGTGAGCTATTGGTATAGGGGACCTCTCTGGTGTCGACCGTATGCCGTCAACAATTCGGACCGTTATTGCGATAAAGACTACATTTTTTATTTAATCTTGACCTAACTTGCACAGTTTGTTTATGACCATAAAATCTCGGATTGGATTGTTATTGGGTCAGATCACACCAGAAACACCAGAGTTATTGCCCCTTTTTCATGCAAAAAAAGTGCAAAAATGCCCTTTTCCAATGTGTAGACTTTATTTTCCATCCAATCTTAACCAAACTTTCACAGTTTGTGTGTGACCATCAGATCTCAGCAGAAGCTCAAAATGGGCCATATCATGTTTCAAACACCTGAGTTATTGCCCTTTGTTTATTACAAAAATATACAAAAATGGACATTATTCAGGATAGAGACTTCATTTTTCATTCAATCTTCACCAATCTTGCAAAGTTTGTCTATTACCATGAGATTACAGTTGAAGTCGAATATAAGCAAGATCGGACCAGAAACACCAGAGTTATTGCCCTTTGTTTGTGAAAAAAATATGCAAAATGGACATTATTCTTGACAGAGACTTCATTTTTCATCCAATCTTCACCAATCTTGCACAGTTTGTCTATGACCATAAAATCAAAAGTGAAGTCGAATATAAGCATGATCGGGCCAGAAACACCAGAGTTATTGCCCTTTGTTTGTGAAAAAAAATGCCAAAATGGAAATTATTCAGGATAGAGACTATTTTTCATCCAATCTTCACCAATCTTGTACATTTTGTCTATGAACGTAAGACTACAAGTGAAGTCGAATATAAGCATGATCGGGCCAGAAACACCAGAGTTATTGCCCCTTGTTTTTTTTAAAAAACATCAACAAGTTATCAATTGTTGGCTTGCGCACACAATTTTTGATTCAATGTTGACCAAACTTACACTGTTTGCGCATGACCATAAAAATTGATTGACAAAATTTGATTTCCAACCGTTGCAAGACTTGCATGCATTTATTTGTACATGCAACATTCTTGTCTTCAGAGCCTACATTAACGTCATTTATCATCATTGGACAGAAAATTATCAAAGAAAAAGCAAAACTTTACCTTATAGCACAGCCATCGCAATTATCGCATTGCAACTAGTTCTCCAAAACTGTTTGCGAAAAAGACATCAAAATCTACTGTTTCTGCATTTTCCATAATTATCAATGACTTAATGAAAAAGGGTCAGGTAAGAGTATCGAGAAATATGATTTGAGAACCATTAGCAGAACAAACGCACATCCACTACCCAACTCATACTTTAGTTAGCCCATTAACTAACCAATGTTTCATATCAAAATTGATCCTATCCCCCTCTGCGTATTATTCAGATACCTTAATTTTCAAACCTGTCACAACAGTATTGTCTTAATCTGTACCAGTTCTCAGGTGAGCGCTTTGGGTCATCATGGCCCTCTTTTTATGTAATTGTATTGGACAGTGTTACAAAAGATATAAAAGATTCACTTGATATTAAGGTCTGAGCATTAACAGATACATTCAATAGAATGGTTATTGAAAAAAAGCTATCCTATCATATATCAATAACAAATTGTAATACCTTGCATGTAAAAATTTCATTATTATTTAATGCAATAATATTGTTATGATTCTACCACTATATGTACTTATAATATTTCCATTTCTGATATTTTTCAGAAATGGCAGCTTTGATGACGACACAGGGCAAGAAGTTGAAGAAAGTGAAAGAAACAGAGAAGAAAATGTCACTAAGAAAAAAGACTAGATGATGAAAAAAGCATTAACAATAAGTTTTGGCATAAACATCTATGTGAAATACAGATCACGTTTATCTATGGGGCTTGCTGTCCTAAGTTCTCTTTAAGTTCTTTCACAGCAATCTGAAATTATGTGACTTAGGTGTCACCATGGGATATGGGTAGGAGAAACATGATGCTGTTACCGAGATGGAGTTATGAAGAGTTATTCGACCCCTGAGAGTAATTATAGGTTTGGGCGGTGATTGGAATGGCGCGCCTGTTTTAATGGCACTGTAATCAAATCTAGACTTAAAAGACGAGCAATAGCAATTTGATATTAAGATATTAAGATAGTTTCTGTGATGTATCGCTCTTTTATTCTGCATTTATTTCACTGTCATTCCATATTGAGCATGTATCTTGTACACGTTTGAATAGATGAACATGTTTAGTTAATGGTATTGTATAATCAAAGTCATTCTATATTGACCATGTATCTTGGACACGTTTGAATAGATGAACATGTTTAGTTAATGGTATTGTATAATCAAATGTTCTTTTTTAAGATGAAACATTTGACAATTGTAGTTCATTAATGTTTAATTTTGTCAAAAATATTTTAGGATATATTAATATATTTTTACAAAAAAATGTATGATAAAAAAATGCATTTAGTAGAAATTCATTTTAAACAAGAAGGCATTTGTAAGTGTTATTTAAAATAATTGTATCAGTATTAACATGTTTTATAATGTGTATGTTTATTGAACTTACTTGTGCTGTATCGTTTTGTATAATTTATTTTAAATTATTAACATCTTATTTATTATTAATATTCTTCTTTTGTTTAAAAGATCGGATAATATTAAGTTTGCATATTTATTTTAGCACTATACCTGCTAACTACACAAGTGTCATTTAGCTTCCTTAAAACCGTTTTCAATATGTATGTGTTAATGCAATATTATCTGAAAAGCACCTTTGTTCTTTTAAGCACCTTAAAACACGATGCTTAAATTCTATTTTCCTAAGCCTTAAACTACATGTATGACACCACAGTCTTTTAACTCGTGTTGTTTTGTACTAATACCAGTAAAGTTCGTTCCTATTCACTGTGTTTTACGATGTAACCAGTTTTAATAATGACTTTGTCTGTGATATTTCTAAATACACATAATAAAATAAAGCCAGTAAGTCGTACATGTTGTTTTGTATTCTGCATTAGGTATCATATGCAAAAGGCTTGTATCGTGTAAACTGTATGTACAACATACAAATAGCTCTATACTGGATATTAAAGACCATATCACTCTCAGACAAAACTAAAATATTATTTTGTGGATTAATAAAATGTAAAATAACACACATAAATGTTTGATTTTTACAAGTTTCCATGCATTTACTGTTATGTATTATCAGTATTATGTAATACCGTTGGGAACAGGTCAGGACGCATCTTAGGCTAAACGTACATGACATAACTATCCGATTATTTACCCGCGAAGAATTTCAGACAGAATCAGGGCCCGTTGAATAAGAACACCTTGCAACAGTATGAATGAACAAAGAAAAGAGGAATGACCAGATTCATATCCCTGGAGAACTCCGTACATGCAAGGACATTTACCAGATCTAATGTCTGTACTGAGCATCATTTCGGAGCCTGTAGTCCACAAGGGGTGATGGAAAAGTATACATTATGTCTTTGATACGGCGTTTCAAAGATGAGTAGTGTGACGTTTGTTTATTATATGTTTTCAAATGCTTTTGAAATATCTACAAGTGAAAGTGCTATGTAAATTGGTATGTTTGGTTTCACACGCAAGTTTTAGTCTATAATTACGTTGCTAGGGGCTTAGTTATAATATACGTGCAAATAAGTTAAAAGGTATAAATCAAAGGCATACTGGGATTTAATGCAAGTTGGAGATATATTTGAAATATCCCATTTTTGGACATCTTTATAATCAGTGGAGTTATTCGTTGAATTTTGTCACTCAAACTGTTATTTGCAAGGTTATCAGATTTCGTCTTACTTATCAGGGTACTTCTGGATATTTTACCCAGGAGACAGACTGCTGTGTTTGGTGCAAATCCAAACTGCAAGCTGCTGTTCATGTGTAAACACAATTACCATGTCATTTTATTATTTTTCCTATGCTTGTTTTCACAATTTCTGTTTGCATTTGTTTTATACTAAAGTAGTAGATCAGTAACTGCCATACATAGGTGAATGATTTGCGCCTGTCAAATTTTAATGTTGTATTTGCCTGTGATCCACGAACTATATACTTGCTTGATTAGTAAGCATACGTGTAACTTGTATTAATACTTAATTCAATTCTTAAATAAATAGAACGGGGTGTTTCCCAATGGCACTCGTACCGTTACTGAAATATACGATACTCGACGAACGTAAAAGTAGTCCGATTTTTCCCGCCGTTTAATACGGGTTTTTAGACTGTTGGCGAAGCCAACGGTCTTTTAAAAGGGGAATTTCCATAACAGGTATCGCGGAAAACTACTTTTCTTTACAGGCTATTAGTCAAGAAATCGAAACCAGAAAGGGTCCTTCTTCAAAACAGCAAAATTTCACACCTGCATTTTAATTATGTTTAAGCTAATGTATGGAATATGTATTGTAATGGGTATATCATGTGATTTAGTGCAATAACAGTTTCTAAAACAGTCCATTTATTAAACATGTAACTTTAAACTAATGACACCATTACTTCGCAATTTACTTGTATGTTACCGAGTGTCCTGGAATAAGACCACGAAATTAATGCGCAACATCGGTTATATAACGTGTCTATAAAATTCTGAATGGTTTGCTACTACTGTTAAAAATTGATCATTACTGTATTCTTTCCTTTTTGTATTAAATGAATGGTATTGTTATGCGAATACGCATTGCTGTTAAAACATTCATGATATCATAAATAAGATTTAAACATCAAAGTTCGATTTATAACTCAAAACGATTCGGTTGCAGTCGTGACCAAATGTGTAACGTAGCATCCAAGTCAATCAACACACATCCAAGACTTTGCTGTAAGCATTACACACGTTGAACTAATCACATGAAAATGGCTGTCGGTAGGCATCAAATCTGTGACACGGTATTGAGTCAATTACATTAACGTGCAAGCGAAAGTAGGGAACACGGATGTAATGAAAAAGTAAAAGTTCATATCCTGGTAATGTCATAGAGACATGATCATATGTAATATTTGCATTGTTTGTGGTATTTTTCATGAGTAATGATCCATTTATTACTGTAAACAGATTGAAATTACATGAATTAAACATTATTATTGCAATTTTTGAATATCACAAATGCGCTGTGTTTGTCCAAGCAACATGTTGAATGTATGAATGAATGAATGTCACTATCATTCCAATCAGCTACATTTGAAATGATATAACTTATAACTAATAAAAACATATGGGTATAATATACGTTTACTGTTTCTTGATAATACATTCAAAAAAATAAACGTTATTTAGATAATGTCTTAAATATTTAGGAAAATGAAAATTTCTTATTAGCAAATGAAGTTCTACCAGAAAAAAATCTTTTATTATAGCCAATAACTGATAACCTGTTGAAGTTTTTTTCCAAACTCAAGAGGCAATAACTCTGGTGTTTCTGGCCTGATCATGCTTTTATTCGACTTTACCTGTAGTCTCATAGACAAACTGTACACGATTGTTGAAGATTGGATGAAAAATGAAGTCTCTATCCTGAATAATGTCCATTTTGGCATATTTTTTTCACAAATGGCAATAACTCTGGTGTTTCTAGTCAGATATTGCTTATTTTCGACTTCACCTTTAATCTTATGGTGATAGACAAACTTTGCAAGATTGGTGAAGATTGGATGAAAAATGAAGCCTCTATCATGAACAATGTCCATTTGTGCATATTTTTTTCACAAACAAAGGGAAATAACTGGTGTTTCTAGGCCGATCTTGCTTATATTCGATTTCAACTGTAATCACATGGTAATAGACAAATTGTGCAAGATTGGTGAAGATTGGATGAAAAATGAAGTCTCTACCCTGAATAATGTCCTTTTTTGTAAATTTTTTAAATAAACAAAGGGCAATAACTCTGGTGTTTGCTAAACTCTGATGGTCATACACAAACTGTGAAAGTTTGGTTAAGATTGGATAAAAATATTAAAGTCTATATGTTGGAAAATGGCATTTTTGCACCTTTTTTTGCATGAAAAAGGGGCAATAACTCTGGTGTTACTGGTGTGATCTGAGCCATAACAGTCCCATCCGAGATTTTATGGTTATACACAAACTGTGCAAGTTAGGTAAAGAGTGAATAAAAAATGTAGTCTTTATCACGATAACGGTCCAAATTATTGACGGCTTACGGATGTCGGACGACGCCGGAGAGGTCCACTATACCAATAGCTCGCTGAGCACTTCGTGCTCAGGTGAGCTAGAAACAACAATACACTAACACAATTAATGGTTCAAGTCCATTAAGAATCTTACGAGAAACATTTAATAGACATACATGTACGAATTTATGCATAAGTAAAGTAAAACAAAATTCAATGGCAGTAAACGTGAAGCACCATAGATCTTTGAAATTATGATTCACAAAAGTTTGACAGAAAATGCACATCAGAAACAAGAAATGAATTATGACAAATGTGGAATTATACTCAAACATGTTGAACAGTGCGAGCTGTTGAGGGTAACACAGTCTGTGGCAAGACCGTCTGTTTGTCCACAATGTGGAATGACGTTTTCTTGGTCGTACACAAAGCTTTCACCACACCGATGGTTTCTAAAACCATTGACACTGGCACAATTACTATCGGAACAAAGCACAAGAACACATATTTAGGCCAACCTATACGTCGGGGTGAAAATGACTTGATAGCACCAAAGATGAACAAGAAAAGCATGGTAGCCCCCATGAAGCCACATAGAATGTTAACGGTTCGCCACATTGGCAGTGGAAACAGTGGCACTAGTACTATGTTAGGTACAGTGAATGGCATGAAAACCCACGATAACAACATCAGAGTAATACCGCCCTTGTACCGGTACGGTATAAGCGGACTAAAAACCACATTGTATATACCCTGTACCCAGCGCTTTCGTTGATGAATATAGTCCATGGCTGAGAAAGTGCTTTTCTCCCACATTTCCCCATCTACGAAACCAAACTGATGTCCTTCCTTCCAAGCAGTCAGTGCAAAGAAACAGTCCTCTGCAATACTGCCTTCAATTCCGAAGTCGTAGGTAATATGCCTCTCGACTCCTGCATTTGACACAATAAAACTTCCCTTCCAGTTAAACACAGGTTTGTGTAGATACTTCAGACAGAATCTAATCATCCCGTAGTCCATTCCGACCCGAACCAAATCAGCCAGGGTGGTGACCCAGCTTACAATTTCTTCGTTTGCGTACGTTATCACTCCTTGTCCGAACTTAAAAGTGCCATCATTAATGAAATTAACAATGCCGATAACAGATGACTCTGTGAGAAGCGTTTCTTCATCCAGGTGTACAATCCAGTCATTGTCTGTCAGCATGTTGACACCAGGTTCCAAACAGTAGTTCAGAGCTCTTGCTTTGTAGAGCGTATGATTCTTAGTCTCGTATTTCGCTGGTACCACAATCTCTCTAAGCCTCGGTGATTTTGGCAAGTTCATGGCATTATCAGTGACAACTTCGATAATGTAATTGTCCAATCCAATCCTAGAACACGCTTTAAATTTTTTTTAAATATTTTTCTTCACTAACTCGGGAAAGGTACCTCTCGTCACAACGCGAAAACATATAAATGGGCCAAAAAGTGTCGAAGTCTTCAGTTTCGGTTTGGGTGGGTGAGTATTGTACATCACTAAGCCACAGAAGTTGAAAATCGCCTGTGGAATGGGAATGAACGTAAGGAACCGTAACAGATAAAGCAACATAGTCACCGACGGTCCATACTGGATAAACGGGTCAAATCCCGCGAGTCTGTGCGGTCCGAATCCTCCGGCCAGTACGCAGAAGATAAAAATGATGACCAGTAACAGTAGCACTGTTAAAACATGGAGGACGTGAGAAAATCTCTCCATGACTGGTTACTGCGCAGCTGATCGGTCTGGTATAGGCACAGATAAGTGAGGTTCTATGGGTCTAATGGCAAGATCTGAAATGATAAAAAGCTCACCTTTATGTTTTTTTAATTGAAAACCGAATGAAAAGAATGTACATGTAAGTATAACAATGTTAACATTGTGAATCTTACGAATTTTAAGTTTGAACTACATCCCAAATATTGTAATACTGGTAATAAAAAGAAACTGTTATTATAAATATAGCTTTATACATTCTATAGCATCTGGTATGATATAATCCTAATTATATTATACGGCGGTTTACATCATATTATCTATATTATTTAAGATATGTGCACGGATGCCTAAAGCATCCTTGACATATTTAGAAAGTTTAATTAATTCCATTCTATTATTTGATTTTAGAAGTAAGTGGTATTTAAAAACCGATGGCCTATTATAGTAGTATTTATTAATGTACTTCTTTCTAATATTTCCAAAACAAGGACAAATACAGATAAAATGGTATTCATCTTCGATGTCTGTTTGGTTGCAACATATGCAGTAACGTTCTTCCCGTGGAAGACTTTGGCCTCTGTACCTTCCTGTTTGTATTCTTAAAGGTAAAACTGATAACCTAAGTTTGCTAATAAAATATCTACATGTTTTAGGAAGTTTATCTAAATAATTCTCGTATCCAAACGATTGTTTAAATATACAATACATGTCAAGAACTGGACTATTCTGGGCGGATGTTTGCCACTCTTGCTTATAATTGTCAAGTAGCCTACATTTAAATTCGTTTATAAAACTTTGAGCATTTATTGCATTACCAGCAAAAAATATATGCGAAAGGCCATGCGAATCTAATATATGTTTAACACTAGAAATCCAATTATTTTTTCCATTGCTGCAATCGTGTAATGCTTGCGTATACACAGATTTTAAAATAATATTTTCACTAGACTTTACTTTTAACCAATATTTAATCATTTTCACATAACGATTTATGTACATTGGATATCTTCCCAGTTCCCCATAAATCGACGCATTACATGTATTTTGTTTGACATTTAATATTCTTTTACAAAATTTCAAATGAACCCTTTCTATTTCATTACATTTACTAAACCCCCAAACCTCACCTGCATAATTCAAAATAGAACCAACAAAGGCATCGAAAAGTTGGCAAAGAATTTTGGGTTTAATATCAAGTTCTTTGATTTTACAATTCAATAAATTCATGGCTTTAAGAGCCTTACCAACTAGATATTCTTGGTTAAGATTGAAATTCCCATTATAATTGAAAACAGTCCCTAGGTAATTAAAACTATCAACAACTTCAATAGATTGTCCGTTAAAGGTCCAATGTTCATTTGCACGAGGTCTACCGCGTTTACGGAATATCATAATCTTTGTTTTATCAATGTTGACTTTCAATCCCCATGAATTACAATAATTAAAAAGAACATCTAAATGATTCTGGACCTCCTGAGATGACTTACCTACAATAGCCATATCATCAGCAAATAGTAATAAAATAAGTGCAATATCATCAAAGTCCAATCCAGACAACGAGCTATCATGCAAATACAATTCCAAATCTTCAATAAACAAGGAAAATAATAACGGAGACATTACCTCCCCCTGTCTTAAACCAACAGCATAATTAAAATACTCCGTGTATGTAGAACAGTGCTTAACACACGATTTAACATTCTCATACATGGCCTTAATAATTCTAAGTAATTTACCTTCAATTCCACATTTAAATATTTTCAACCACAAACCATTTCTATAAATAGTATCAAAGCATTTCATCATATCCACATATATAATATACAGTCTTTTATTCTCATTTAAGTATTTTTGAACTAATGACATAAGTATAAAAATAGCGTCCACTGTAGAGCGACCTTTTCGGAATCCGAATTGCGCGTCCGAAATAATATTATTATCATTGCAAAATGTTTCGATACGTTTATTAACTACAGTAGTAAATAATTTACTCAAACAACTTAAAAGTTTCAACGATTTAACAGCTATTTTTACCTCGTCGAGAGTGAAAGGCTGATCTAATTCTGGAAATCGGACATTTTCTGCATCAAAGTTTTGCGAGCCACAGAATGTTTCCGCTTCGTCATTTTTACAATCAATAACTCCACTACTTATATTAGAGAAATAATCGCGAAAATCTGACAATGAAATAGTGTTATGTTTATTACTTTTGTGCGATTTGAAGTAATTCCAAAAATGTTTAGGCTTTTGTTTTCTCAAATTTTCTATCTCGTTCATTTTTTTACTAAAATGTTGTCTCTTTCTCCTATTTATAAACGATTTATATTCTTTTTTACATGTAAGTAATTGAACGCGATTGACATCAGTTTTATCACAATTAAACAAACGTAGCATGTGTAAATAACGAGACCGCATAGCAGCGCATTCGCTATCAAACCACTCTACAGTGTTCGCTGGACAGCAATCATCAAATTGCGGTGCATTTGATATACAGCGTGTGTTCGTGAACAAAGGGTCAGCAATTGAACGCAGAGTATTTGTAAAATCATGCAACGTGTTATTTACAGAATCTCTATTTGAACTATCAATATTGCTTAAAATGTTATTAAACTCCGGCAATTTCGAGATAATACCTGAGCGAAATTTATCACGTAATGAGTCCGACCATTTATATTTGGTTTCAGTAAGGAATACAGTCTCGGGTATATCGCTTTTACAATACAATGAAAATATTAGCGGGGCATGGTCACTGAATTCATTGAAACTATCAATAGAAAAATCCTCAAATCAACTTGAGATAAGAACTGCAAAATGCTGGATGACAAAAAATCGCCTGATAACTTGTAGTTATGATATCTTACAAGTGTCTTTATCCAGAACCGTGAAATTGTGATGGCCTATAAAGGACTGAACTTGGGAAATGTTTGCATTTTCAAGGCCCTCAATCTGTCATTTTTACAGCTGAAATAAGGCTGCTTGATCCAGCAAATCAGTGTCATTTTTCCCCTTAAAAGGCCACAAATTCCCCTAGAAGTTAACATTTTAAACAACAAGAGCTGTCGGAAGACAGTGCGCTCGACTTCTCTTGTGCTTGTCAGAGTTACTCGCATTTTTTTTCTAAAACAAGAAATATGGAAATTCCATGAAAACCAAATTTTTCTAACGAAATGCATTAAAGCCAGCACATCAATAACATTTTCAGTAAAAGTGACCTTGACTTTGACCCCATCCACCCCATATGCAAACCCAAGCGAGGTCTTGATATAAGGTATCTATGTATTAAGTTTCATTAAAATATCCCAGTGCATTCTCAAGTTATTGACCGTAAATTTTTATTTTTAGTAACAATGGCCTTGACCACATCCGCCCATATGCAATCCCAAGCGAGGTCTTGATATAAGGTATTTATGTATAAATAAAATATCTCAATGTATTCTCAAGTTATTGAGCAGAAACGTTGTTTTTTTTCAGTAACAGTGACCGTGACCCTATACGCATTCCCAAGAGAGGTCTCGATATAAGGTATGTATGTATTAAGTTTCAATAAAATATCTCAATGTGTTCTCAAGTTATTGAGCGGAAACAGTTGTTCTATTTTAGCAACAGTGACCTTGACCACATCCACCCCATATGCAATCCCATGTGAGGTCTTGATATAAGGTATCTACGTATTAAGTTTTAAAAATCTCAATTTGTTCTCAAGTTATTGAGCGGAAACTGTTTTTCTATTTTTAGTAGGGATGGGACCGAATACTCGAATATTCGAATATTGGATAATATTAGAATATAAAAAAACTAATACGAATATTCGATTTTCTCATTAATTTAAAGAACCAAATTTCTTTTTAAAAAATGATGTTTTTTTCTAGTTTGATTGCAAAGTGAACATGAATTCCAGTCGTATTTCCTGCCTAGCAGGTGGGCTGGGCATTGTAACGTTTTTACAACACATTCTAAACATGTCAAAATTAACTGATAATTGGCAGGGGGGCCACGTCTGTACAAGGGCTGCGAGTTAACGGTTTGTAGGAGGCGCGAATATGACGCATTGTATCCACAAATAACAAAACTGGGCCATGTTGTGATAGCGGTTTCACAGTTTGCACAATGCGTACATTGTTGTTTGTTATCCTTAAGTGACATCTATACGGTTAACTTGTTTACAGTAAATTACAACTACTCTCTAAGTAAACCAATCAAAATGAAACCATTATCAGCCAATCAATTTCTTTAACAAAATTAGCAAGATCTGGTCAATCTTACCATACGTCACTTGTAAATTATTCTCCATTATATCAACAACGTATATTATACAAGACTCTTTATTATTAAACAATGCCACCATCACGTGCTTGGAAGTACCTAGAGGTCAAAATTGGCATTGTTGCTTGTCATTATTTGAACTTGCCATGGATTTCAAGACTTCTTGACACATATTAACCTTAATGAGACGGTTCGAAGCGCACATGAACCAGGTCCGTAGGTCAAGGTCGCACTTAGAGGTCAATGATCAAAATGGGCTTTTGTACTTGTCCGGACTATAACTTGGAAATGGGTTAAGAGTTTTTCAAATTACTTGGCACAATTGTTTGCCTCAATGAAACGGCATGTCACGCGTATGAACCAGGAGTGTAGATCAGAGGTCAAGATCATACTAAATGGTCAAAAGTCGTAATTGACTGTTTGCTAGTCTGGACTTATAACTTGGCCATGAATGGCTGGATTTTCAAATCACTTTACACAAATGTTTGCCTCAAGACATTGAGTCGCGTTATGAATCAGGTCCATAGGTTAAAGGCCACAATTACAGGTCAAAGCGGCATCAGGTCCAGCATTCATCGGTTATTCTTGTTTATGAATCAAACACACAATTTCGCAAGGTATTGTTTAATGGTATACATAGTTGGAATACTGAAAATAATGCTAAACATATATGAAAATACTGAAGCACACATACTTTTGAAATGCAAAAGGCATGCAAATAAAAAACACATCAATATTTCCTACCAGCACAAGAGATTTTGCATGTTTGGATAAGACATACCTGTGAGGCTGTGAGGTAACATTAAAAAAAGAAGACAAAACATTAATTAAATGGAACTCATTCAAGCTCAACTCTAAATATACATAAACATATTTAACGGGGCCTGTTCATATAAACAAGCCAAATAACAATACTGACAAATAAGTATATGGAAATAAAGTGTTGTTTATGAAACATCTTCAGTTGAAATGAATGAAATTATTAAAAACACGTGTATTACACCCAAAGTATTAACAAAATCCATCACTCTGAGGGTAAGTTAGAATGGCCGAGTGGTTAGTGTGTCAGATTTTTATCCTGGCGGTCGTGGGTTCGGGTCCCAGTGAAGGCAAAACTTTAGAAATTTTTTTTTTTCAAATAATCTTTATTTTTAGTTAGACAACTGCTTCAGTTGTTGCAGTTAAGGTATTAAATGAAATTTTAAAAAAAATACGGAAATCTGTGAACAAGTCCCTTCAAAACTAGAATTGTCACATGAGTGACGGATATACCCCCACAATATGGCCTTGTCACAAAACTATGGCATCCATTCGAAAGAAAAGGACAGAGAGAGAATGCTTTCATTTATGAATGGTCAACAGTGTATTTGGAAAAAATTAATTTCAATAGGAGCCACTAACATTTAGTGGTTTGTAACCAAAGTTGAAGTTGATCTGTATTTTATGATGTTATACCTATGTACCAAAAATAATTTAAATATGTGAAGCGTTTCATGAGTTATTGTCCATGTTTTTCGGGAATTTTAGTCAAAAAGGGGGGCCATAACTGTGTTAAATTTAGTGGTTTGTAACCATAGTTGAATTTGAACTGTATGTTATGACGCTACACATGTGTACCAATAATTATTTAAATATGTCAAGCCATTATTGAGTTATCGTCAGGAAACCATGAATTTAAGTCAAATAAAGGGCAATAACTCTGTCAAAATTTAGTGGTTTGTAACCAAAGTCGAACTTGACCCGTATTTTAAGATGCTACACATGTATACCAAGAATTATTTCAATACGTCAAGCCATTCTTGAGTTATCGTCCGAAAATCATGTTTTCAGGGAATTTTAAGTCGAAAAGGGGCCATAACTCTGTCAAAATTTATTGGTTTATAACCAACATCGACCTTGACCTGTATTCTATGATGTAACACATGTGTACCAAAAATTATTTGAATATGTCAAGCCTTTCTTAAGTTAACATCCAGAAACCAAAAACCAACAGACTGACGGACCGACAAGCTCACTCCTATATACCCCCCCCCCCCCAAACTTTGTTTGTGGGTATAATTACTTTTGTGTAGCAAACTAAATGTTTATATTAAATTTAACAAGAGCACAACCTACGGGTGATAGACGCTCGACTGTCTCGTATTTCATAATATTCTTGATATAGTTACGTCATCTTGCCTACATAATGGGTTCATGACCGTGATAAAGTATTTTGAGTTTCAAGTCAATAACCCTTATAGATACTGTGAAATTTAACCTAAAGCGAAAATTCTAAGTTGAAATAATGTAATAACTCCAACAAAATCCTTGAAAGAGTTACCTTTTCTTATGTCTACAGAATGGGGCCAGCACCATAAATAAGTATCTTGAGTTTCAATTTAATGTCTTTGAAAAACATGTCAAAATATTTAAAGTTCTAAGTCCAAACAAGAGCAGATAATTCAGGAAATACAAATCACAGGGTTACCTGCCTTGTTAAAATGAATTACCCTTGTGATAGTGAACAAGTATTGAAAGTTTTAAATGGATAACTATGATAGTTTTTGAGATATGGACTCTGACTATCAGTAAAGCATGACTTTATATGTAAAACACAATAAAATAAAATAATTAAAATTATAATGCACATGTATATAGTTGTTACTAAAATCTTTTACCAACATAAAGTTTTGCAATTAACGAGTGAAAGTAATAAAACACACATCATTTTGTCTATAATATTCTAAGCAAAACTGCAACTATCAAATAACTCACTTTTCAAATATACTACCATTAATGATGAACATAAATGCAAGTGTACATTGAAAAATAAAATTGAGGTTAAACTAAGTTTAAAGAAAATCCAAAACATTTTGACCAAATTTGACTAATTTTGTATCTACTGGTTATCCTGTATTCATTTTATCCAGTCACAAAATTCCTATGTGAATACATTCGACAGTGGCAGTCATATTAGAAATACATAATACATTGACCGAAATGTATAAAACAATCTATACATTTTGTGTTGTATAAACATTCATTAATACTGATTAGTTAATATGATAACAAAATTTAACAACTTCTTGCATGATCATTCGTATAAATACTGACAATATTTAATCTGGGCCCGTATTCACCAACGCATTCTTAGACTTAAGATTAAAGAATATTCTTGCAATTGTTCTGGGGCGGTATTCACGAAGCATCTTAAGTTAAATGTTATCCTTATCCTTAAATTTGGAAATTTCCTCAACTGTATAATTCCATAAAAAAACAGTTTAGCATTAAGTAACACTTTAAAATAGCATCATTATGAAAGTGTTATTTGAGCAATATCAACACCTTATGCGTCTGTTTATTAAGTAAAGAAATATAGTACATTCAAATTTTGCACTTGAGTGAAAATATTTGAGGCGCGTCGTGGGAAAACCGGTCTTAATGCATGTGCGTAAAGTGTCGTCCCCGATTAGCCTTAGCAGTCTGCACAGGCTAATCCGGGACGGCACTTTCCGCTTTTATGGTATTTTCTGTTTCAGTGAAGTGTCTTCTAACAATAAATCCACTTTAGGCGGAAAGTGTCTTTATTTAGACTGATTTATTAATGACAAAAGCAGCATTGGTACCCGGCCGTTTTGAAAACACACAAGTATTTTATATTTATTTAAGTCTACGAATGGGCTGGTGAATACGGCCTTGAATCAAATTCATCAAAACGCCGACAGCGTAGAAAGACTGTTGGCGAAAAAAGAAAAGAAAATGAATTTTGACAGTATTTTTATCATCTGGAACATTTATTGAACTAAGTCACCTGTCTTTTATATCATTTCTACAAAACAATTATCAAAACTAAGAACTATACAATCTACTTAAATAAACTGGTATAACCTGGTAGTTGACCTAATTGAAATTGGAGATCAAGGCCACTGTCTTTTGCACATTTAAACTTATATAAACGTATCTAATTCAATGCTTTTTATCTACAACATTTTCATAATTATTTTGTTGTGATTTGTGGGGGGAAAATATTTTTTGTGCAAACTATTTAAAAAGCAAACAGAGCTATATGCATACAAATCAATCTACAACTGGTTAAAACAGTCGATGAATCGTATAAGTTCGAATCAATATTCAGTGCTTTTTATCACAAGCGCTACGCTCGGTAAATACCGATTAAATAAAATATAAGTTACATTTGTAAAATGCATTCAAAACTCTCTTTGGAAGGACAATGTTTTTTCCACAATTTTTATGTATACTTAAAAACAAAAGCAATCGTCAATCGAGTGGTTACACTTGCTCCGCTATATGTACCGAGTCAAAACACTGTTGTTTAACTTATGCAATATGATGTAATACCTACACAGTTAACCAGTAAACAACACAAACAGATATGCAATCATACTTATGTGAATAGACATAACATGAATGCACTTGTAGATGTGGACTAACTGGATTATTATTATTGTTTATTACTGTTTAAGTCGGATCTATTTCATGTCATCTATTCCTAGAAAGTAGCATCGATAACAGAGAGTCTCACTGCTAAGTGAGCGAAGCACAGTAATGTATCGATTTACTGACTCGTAGCCTGCTGAGTAAAGAAGTAGTTCCCTCAAGACCGATTTCTGAATACAGCTACTAAATCCTGTTGGCTTGCACCAACAGTCTAAAAACCCTTTACAACATGTGCCTTGAGCACAAACCTTTTCCTGACTACAATTAACCTATACGAACTAAACAATGTTATTTTGACATTTAAAATCCTGACACATTTAATGTAAAATACTCACAACATGAATATATACATGTGTATATACAATTTAATTAATACTTAACGCATAGAACTTTTATAAGCTCGGAAGGAAATCTTAACCTCAGAGTAAGCTGCACTCAAGTTAAAAGTTAAGATAAAAAAAATTTAATGTAAAATATAATGAATGATGTTCTAAAACAAGAGGGCCCTGAAGGCCCAAGGACGCTCACCTGAGACCTTGTAGCCCAATAGGGATTTGCATCCCCGAGGCGTGGCTTATTGTGATCCCACAGGCATAATTTAAACAATCTTGAACAAACCTCTGGGCCTTGCGGTTTCAGGTTAAGATTTTTAAAGTCATTTTGCTAATTAAGTCTATATAAACTGTGTGACCCCTCGGGGTGTGGCCAGATTTGACCCCAGGGGCATAATTTGAACAATCTTTGGAGGACCACTATGCAATGTTACGTACCAAATACAGGAAAGCTGTGGGCCATGCCGTTTCAGATGAGAAGATTTTTGAAGTCATTGTGCTATTGAAGTCTATACAAACCATGTGACCCCCGGGGCGTGACCAGTTTTGACCACAGGGGCATAATTTGAACAATACTTGTAGATGACCACTATATGATGTTACATACAAAATATGAAACCTCTAGGCCTTGCGGTTTTAGAGAAGAATTTAAAAGTCATTTTGCTATTTAAGTCTATATGAACCATGTGACCCCTGGGGTGTGGTCATTTTTGACCCATGGGGCATAATTTGAACAATATTTGTAGAGACCCGCTATAGGATGTTACATACTAAATACAAAACCTCTGGGCCTTGCAGTTTCCAAGGAGAAAATTTTAAAAGACATTTTGCAATTTAAGTTTATATAAACCATGTGACTCTCGAGACGTGCCAGTTTTGGCCACAGGGGCATAATTTGATAAATCTTTGTAGAGGACCACTATACAATGTTATATACCAAATAAGAAACCACTGGGCTATGCGGTTTCTGAGGAGGAGATTTTTAAAGTCATTTTGCTATTTAAGTCTATATAAAGCATGTGACCCCTGGGGCGTGTCCAGTTTTGACCCCAGGGGCATAAATTGAACAATATTTGTAGAGGACAACTATAGGATGTTGCATACCAAATATTAAAACTGTGGGCCTTGTGGTTTCAGAGAAGAAGATTTTAAAAGACATTTTGCTTCTTAGGTTTCCCTAAACCATGTGACCCCTAGGGTGTGGCAAGTTTTGACCCCAGGGGCATAATTTGAACAATCTTTGTAGAGGACCACTATAGGATGTTACATACCAAATATGAAACCTCTTGGCCTTGTGGTTTCAGAGGAGAACGTTTTTAAAGTCATTTTGCTACATATTCTATACCAACCATGTAATCCCAGGGGCGAGGCCCGTTTTGACCCCAGAGAAGTAATTTGAACAAACCTTGTAAAGGACCACTAAAGGATGTTACACACCAAATATGAAACTTCTGGGCCTTGCAGTTTCAGAGGACAAAGATTTTTTAAGTCATTTTGTTATATATTCTATACAGTCCATGTGACCCCCGGGGCGTGGCCAGTTCTGACCCCATAGGCATCATTTGAAAAATCTTTGTAGAGGACCACTATAGGATGTTACATACCAAATACGAAACCTCTGGGCCTTGAGGTTTCTGAGGAGAAGATTTTTAATGTCATTTTGCTGTATACATCAATTAACAACATATGTCGTGCAGATAACAAACTGCTAATGCGGTATAAAAGGAGAATGTGAACAAACAATGGTACAAATAGGGATTAACACATCGACTGTGAATCAGATTACATTAATTGACACCACCTGACAGTCAGTGGGTAACACTGATGAATGCTGAACCTTAAATGGGCTTAGTTAATCAAGTTTTAATTAATTTCCAACTTAATGTAAAGTTCATATTCATAACTATAAGTTACATAATATGTAGTCAATAAAATTTATTTACTGAAAACAAATCTGAATTTTCGTTATCTATTCATTATTCATTATTTTCATTAAAACTTAAAATTATACAGACGTATGACTCGGTGATCTGCGGTACCTAGATAATAAGACCACCCTGTTAATAAGACCACTTTTATTAAGACCCCCAAGTGGTCGTATTAGCGGGGTTTTACTGTATTCAACATAAACCGTGTGACCCCCAGGGCGTGGCCTGTTTTGACCCCAGGGGCATAATTTGAACAATATTTGTAGATGACCACTATAGGATGTTACATATCAAATATAAACCTTTGGGCCCTGCGGTTTCAGAGAAGATTTTTCAAGTTTACACTTTTTAAATCTATTTTTAGCTCTGGTGACCTGCATATGCAGCGGACCGTAACGAAGAGTTTTCAATATATTCTAATAAATTGAAAGAATTTGGTAAAGGACCATCCCAAGAACATTCCAGCCAATTTTTATTAAAATCTGCCCCGTGGTTTCAGAGAAGAAGTTGTTTGAAGTAAAATGTTGACGCCGGATGCCGGACACAGACTGACCACAATATGTCACCCTTGAGCACTTCGTGCTCAGATGAGCTAATAAAAGACAGCCTTTCAACCATGAGAAGCATACAGAATTCCATGTAGACTGAACTTTAATTATAGCCACAGATTAAGGCGCTTTTTAAATACAGTTACAATTGTTATCATTCACAAGACTGGTTAGTAAGTACAGTCCAGCTCAGACCAAATATAGAGAATGCTAGGTTAGTGTTGAATGCTAGGTTAGTGTTGAATGAAGTTTACACAAGAATGATACACAAACAATTCTCAAGTTATTGTCTGCACAAACTAAAGGGGCCGCTGCTATCGCCGCTAAAGTAACCCCTATATGTTGCCTTTTCAGGCGACACAAAAAATATTCAAACAGAACAACAACAACATTCATAAATAAAACTTCCAAATCACATAAGCAAATCGCGCACAAACTTCTCAAGTTATTGTCTGCACAAACAAAAGGGGTCGCCGCCAAAGAAACCCCTATGTGTTGCCTTTTTAGGCGACACAAAAAATGATCAAATAGAAAAACAACAACATTAATAAATATTACTTCCAAAACACGCAGACACAACAATGTAAAACATTTGAATAAATTATGTGAGACAACAATTGTTCAAAAGGTTCATGGGTATATTAATACCGGGGGTGTGGGAATACCAAAAGATTTAATTTTTACTAGTCCTTAGACAATTTCATCTAGTTATTCGTAAGCAAGTCACTTGTGCAAAGAAAACTATAGTTTTTATTCCAGGCGTTCCTAATACAATTATTTTTCAGTAAATATTACTTATAGTTGTCACCAAAGTATGTCGAGGGCCAGAATACAATGTCACATACTCAACATCTAACCTCACAGCATGGCAAAGAAACTGCTGATTTTGAAGCCAGAATTTTAATGCATCATTTCTCTATTAAAATATTTTAAAATCCAGAAAGTGGTTTCTGACAGATTTTTTTAAGTTTCCAAGTTTTTTAAAGGTTGGGTTGCCATCCCAACCAGAGTTTTCCAAATCTTCAAATGTACTGAAAGAATTTGTTAATGGGGCATATCAATGGTATTCCCCATAAATATAGACACATTAAAATAACACATATTCCATTTTCCATGAACATATTTTTACTAGTTGCAGTACTATATTGGATAAAATTGTTAAGAAACAAGAGGACCCTGAGGGCCATTGGCTGCTAACCTGAGACCTTGTAACCTAATTGGAATTTGCATCCCCAAGGTGTGGCTTATTTTTATCCCATGGGCATTATTTGAATGATCTTGAACAAGCCTCTGGGCCTTGCGGTTCCAGGTAAAGATTTTTAAAGTAATTCTGCTATTTAAGTCTATATAAACCATGTGACACCTTGGGGTATGGCCAGATTTGACCCCATGGGGATCATTTAAACAATCTTTGGACAGGACCACTATGCAATGTTACATACTATATATAGGAAAGCTGTGGGCCTTGCCGTTTTAGAGGAGAGGATTTTAAAAGTAATTTTGCTATTTAAGTCTATATAAACCATGTGACCCCCAGGGCGTGACCAGTTTTGACCCCAGGGGCATAATTTTAACAATATTTGTAGAGGACCACATATACATAACAAATATGAAACCTCTAGGCCCTGCTGTTTCAGAGAAGAATTTTAAAGTCATTTTGCTATATAAGTTTATTTAAACCATGTGATCCCGGCAATGGCCAGTTTTGACCCCAGGGGCATAATTTGAACAATCTTTGTAGAGGACCACTATATGATGTTACATACCATATAAGAAACCTCTGGGCCTTGCGGTTTCAGGAGAAGATTTTAAAAGTCATTCAGCTATTTAAGTCTATTTAAACCATGTGACCCCCGGGGCGTGGCCAGTTTTGACCCTTGGGGCATAAATTGAACAATATTTGTAGAGGACCACTAGAGGATGCCACACACCAAACATTACACCACTGGGCATTGCGGCTTCAGATAAGATTTTTGAAGTAATTCTGCTATTTAGGTCTATATAAACAATTTGACCCCCCCCCCCCCCCCCCCGCCCGCGGCATGGCCAGTTTTGGCCCCAGGGGCATCATTTGAACAATCTTTGTAGAGGACCACTATACAATGTTACCAACCAAATACCAACCCTCTAAGCATGGCAGTTTCAGAGAAGATTTTAACAGTCATTTAGCTATTTAAGTCTATATAAACCATGTGACCCCGGGCCGTGGCAAGATTTGACCCCAGGGGCATCATTTGAACAATCTTTGTAGAGGACCACTAGAGGATGCCAAATACCAAATATGAAAGCTCTCAGCCCTGCTGTTTCAGAGAAGAATATTTTTAAGGTTTTCACTCTTTAAATCTATTTTTAGCTCTGGTGACCTACATATGCAGCGGACAAAAATGATTTGAACAATTTTGAAAGAGGGTCACTCAAGGATCATTCCTGTGAAGTTTGGTGAAAATCTTCCCAGCGGTTTAGGAGATGTTGTTTGAATGAAAATGTTAACGGACGACGCATGACGGACGTTGTGCTCAGGTGAGCTAACAATGCCATTTTAAGTAAATGTTTGTACAGCATAACAATTGTTCTATCTAGTGCCTATTAAATATCAACAGCCTTAACTACTTGAAAGAGTGTGTACTTAAAGAATAAGTGTTAAAAGTCCTTGTTTATAAATGTTGAAAGTCCTTGTATAGGAAAAAGCCTGGTGTTGTTAAAGTGTTTAGGCATAAGTCAGGCATAGGATTTCCACACCCCTGAACACTTAATAACATCACATGTACAAAGTATGGCTAACAAATGTCAAGAAACGGTACTCCATAATTATAAATGCAACTACAAAAACACCTGCAAAAAAAAGTGTGTAATTTTTCACAGATATATTACATGATTCATTTAATTTAATCAAGGTACCTAATCGATGTTCTTTATATTAACATAGTAAAAACATTACAGTTTTTAGAAAATGAGAGTAAAGAGTGAGATTTTGAAAGTTAATTCTTAAACAAATGTTTGACTATTGTCAAATGGCAAAAAAATAATGAAAAATAAGCTGATATGATCTGATTGTATAAATGAGGCACGTCATGAGAAAACCTGCCATAATGCATGTGCGTAAAGTGTCGTCCCGGATTAGCCTGTGCAGTCCGCATAGGCTAATCTGGGACGGCACTTTCCGCTTTTATGGTATTTTCTGTTTCAATGAAGTCTCTTTTAAACATAAATCCACTGTAGGCGGAAAGTGCCAGATTTGAAGATTACGGTATCTGAACAATATGCAGAGGGGGATAGGATCAATTTTGATTTAAAACATCGGTTAGTGCAATGGCCTAACTAAAGTACGAGTTGGGTAGTGGATTTCCCTTTTTTTTGCTGATGATTCTCAAATCGTTTTTCTCGATATTCTAATCTGACCCGTTTTCATTAAGTCATTGACAATGCTGGAAAATGCAGAAACAGTAAATTTTGATGTCTTTTTCGCAAACAGTTTTGGAGAACTAGTTGCAATGCGGTAATTGTGATGGCTGTGCTATAAGGTAAAGTTTTGCTTTTTCTTTGATAATTTTCTGTCCAATGATGATACATTATGTAAATGCAGTGAAGACATCAATGTTGCATGTACAAATAACTGCATGCAAGTCTAGCAACTGTTCGAAATCAAATTTTATCAATCAATTTTTATCGTCATGCGCAAATTGTGAAAGTTTGGTCAACATTGAATCAAAAATCAAGTGTGTGCAAGCCAATAACTGATATTTATATATTTATTCTTCATTTTTGTATAAATATACACTGATTCACTTTAATTCTACAAAATGTACATGTAAACCGCAGAAAATCATTGACAAACCTCTGCATTATAAGTTGTACATGTTTGTTGTAATTATTCTGTACCGGCACAATGTAACAATTGATACAATTACAAAATGTGTGTCAACAATATGATCTGATAAGTGCTTGTTTATACGTTTGGGGCTCATATAACATTATCAAATTCAATCAGTTACCATCGATTCGCCTCGCGGAATTTCCTGTAAGAGTCGAATTCTCAGTTTTGTGCAAAAATTGCGGTTTGCAGGCAGTCTAAGAATAACTGAGTTGTTTAATATGATCAAAACAATAGGCGTGATTAGTTGCGCATGAAAATGTATTTCTCATTTTCTTAATATGTGAATGTAACTGCGCAGACACATTGAAATTTGTTTCAGACGATTCATGAAATCGTGATATTGCATTAATTTTACAGTGATATAGTAAATGCAAGCATTAATATATATTACCGTTTTCACATAACTGCATTGACGGAAGATTATATCAGAAAACCAAATAAACCATAAAGGTAATATCTAAGAAAAACCCGCGTGTCGTTGATCTTTGCATTAATGTACGAATGGAATTAGCAGCAGGATTAGGAATACTGTTTGCTGAAATATAATATGTTTTGAATGAAATTATATTTAACAATACTGATAAATATAGATTAAACAGTCCCATTCTGAACAAACTGTTGAAAGCAAATGCTAGGTATATTACACTTACTACCTGATCTTAATTGCTGGTATTATTATTTGTTACATGTTATTACTGTAACTAAGTGTTCAACCAAAATAAGAATGTTTTGTCTTACATCGACAGTTAATGGTTAAATTTGTATCATTCTAAAGTGCTAAATCATTAACTGCTCCGCACTAGATCAATAACTACCTAGCAAAGGTAAACGATTTAAAAGAAGAAAGAAACCTTCAATTGCTTGTTATGCGTATGTACTATTGAATACAAATGATAGCCTTTGATCAACGAACTATAAGCGTCCTTGTTCAGGAAACATAACGTGTTTTAATACGCTTGTCCGTAATAGCAAGAACGCTCCTAGCTGGTGAGCGTTTGTAATTGTACTAAACCTATTTTCGACCTTTTATAATACGACACACCCAAAGCATAATTACGTTCACCATTGAGTTCACTTAAAACAAATTATTTTTTAATCAGAAGTATAGCGCGTGCATTATCGAGCCGTGCATCTCAACATCTATATGTTCATGTTATACGGTCAGTTATAGTAAGTCCTATTCAGAATAAATATCCTTCCTTCTCAAAATTAATATTATTTGTCCTCTTACTTCATACATTATAATGACATTACGTTTCAATGAAATGGAAGTGCTATGCACTTTAGTATTGTTATGAATATAGTACCAAGAAAAAATAATATACGTTATGAGATCCAAATTCTAATGCAACAATATTGTTTAATACGACGAAGCACTATACTTATCTATATGATATATTTGAAACGAATTAAGACATGTTATTAAGTCAATTACTTAAATAAAGGAGTTTTTTGAATGCTCGTTTACAGATCATGACATTTCCTTACAAGTCATTACAGAATCGCAGTTGATCCCTTGAAGAGAACCAAATCACGCATTCGTTTTGTAATATATAATTTATTATTCTACATGTCTACAAAACGATTTTCATATGTATGTGGCCCAATTTGGTTCATTTTAAATATGTTTTAATGTAAAAAAAAGCCAGTTCCTTATTCAGTTTGAATCAGGAACAAGGAACTGGTTCCTTGTTACTGATTCGGCCGCGAAAAAGGAACTGGGTTTTCAATGACTGAAGTTAATAGAAATGTTTTGTAATATATAATTTATTATTCTACATGTCTACACAACGATTTTCATATGTATGTGGCCCAATTTGGTTCATTTTAAATATGTTTTAATGTAAAAAAAAAGCCAGTTCCTTATTCAGTTTGAATCAGGAACAAGGAACTGGTTCCTTGTTCCTGATTCGGCCGCGAAAAAGGAACTGGGTTTTGAATTACTGAAGTAAGTAGAAATGTGTTGTAATATATAATTTATTATTCTCCATGTATACACAACGATTTTTATATGTATGTGGCCCAATTTGGTTCATTTTAAATATGTTTTAATGTAAAAAAGCCAGTTCCTTATTCAGTTTGAATCAGGAACAAGGAACTGGTTCCTTGTTCCTGATTCGGCCTCGAAAAAGGAACTGGGTTTTCAATGACTGAAGTTAATAGAAATGTTTTGTAATATATAAATTATTATTCTACATGTCTACAAAACGATTTTCATATGTATGTGGCCCAATTTGGTTCATTTTAAATATGTTTTAATGTAAAAAAAGCCAGTTCCTTATTCAGTTTGAATCAGGAACAAGGAACTGGTTCCTTGTTCCTGATTCGGCCGCGAAAAAGGAACTGGGTTTTCAATGACTGAAGTTAATAGAAATGTTTTGTAATATATAATTTATTATTCCTTAATCAATAAATCAATAAATATGATTATACGTGTTCATTAATATATAAAAATTGCTTTAATGAATCACCGTTCAAATCATACAAAAACAAAAGCTATTTGTTTTCCATCCATTAGTAGTATTATTGCCATTGTTGGATGCAACAAATTATGCGTATTACATGTATTTGAATGTCTATTTGCCAATTTTGTTCACATATATGTGAAAATTGTGCTTAATGTAAATAAACTGGTAAAACAAAAAAACAAAAAAATAAAATAAAAAAATAATTTATTATTCTACATGTCTACACAACGATTTTCATATGTTTGTGGCCCAATTTGTTTCATTTTAAATATGTTTTAATGTAAAAAAAGCCAGTTCCTTATTCAGTTTGAATCAGGAACAAGGAACTGGTTCCTTGTTCCTGATTCGGCCGCGAAAAAGGAACTGGGTTTTCAATGACTGAAGTTAATAAAAATGTTTTGTAATATATGATTTATTATTCTACATGTCTACACAACGATTTTCATATGTGTGTGGTCCAATTTGGTTCATTTTAAATATGTTTTAATGTAAAAAAAGCCAGTTCCTTATTCAGTTTGAATCAGGAACAAGGAACTGGTTCCTTGTTCCTGATTCGGCCGCGAAAAAGGAACTGGGTTTTCAATTACTGAAGTAAATAGAAATGTTTTGTAATATATAATTTATTATTCTCCATGTATACACAACGATTTTCGTATGTATGTGGCCCAATTTGGTTCATTTTAAATATGTTTTAATGTAAAAAAGCCAGTTCCTTATTCAGTTTGAATCAGGAACAAGGAACTGGTTCCTTGTTCCTGATTCGGCAGCAAAAAGGAACTGGGTTTTCAATTATTGTTGTAAGCTGAAATGTGTTACAATGACTATTTTATAATTATTTATATATTTACAATGACTTTCATATGAATGTGGCCCTCTTTGGTTCATTATAGACATTTTTTAAGTTAAAAAATGCCAGTTCCTTATTCAATTTGAATAAGGAATAAGGAACTGGTTCCTTGTTCCTGATTCGGACGCCAAAAAGGAACTGGGTTTTCAATTACTGTACTAAGCTGAAATGTGTTACAATGACTATTTTATAATTATTTATATATTTACAATGACTTTCATATGTATGTGGCCCTCTTTGGTTCATTATAAATATTGTTTTATGTTAAAAAAAAATGCCAGTTCCTTATTCGGTTTTGAATAAGGAATAAGGAACTGGTTCCTTGTTCCTGATTCGGCCGCGAAAAAGGAACTGGGTTTTCAATTACTAAACTAAGCTGAAATTTGTTATAATAAATATTTTATCATTCTCAATATATATACAATGATTTTTCATATGTATGTTGCCACTTTGGTTCACTATAAATGTATTTTAATTTAGAAAATGCCAGTTCCTCATTCGGTTTGAATAAGGAATAAGGAATTGGTTCCTTATTCCTTATTCGTGAATTATATAATGAATTATTTTATATTTGGCTTTGTTTTATATACTCAACAATTGTGTGTATTTTCTTTATTAAATAGTTTGTATCAAATATATTTAGTTTGAATAAGGAATAAGGAACTGTTCCTTGTTCCTTGTTCGAATACGGAACAAGGAACAAGGAACAAGGAACCAACTTACTCTCCATATTAAACAGTCATATTCTAAAGAAGCTTTAAACAAGCAAATGCTAGGTATAAAAATTGTACATAATATTTTTTTAATGATCTTGCTGGTATATGTAATTGTTACATGTCATTACTGTATCCAAGTGTTCAACCCAAATTAGAATGTCATTTTATACATGCTTCCACTATTTGTTTTCAGCATGCATGTTAAATTTGTGTATTTGTATCATACCTGCGTACTATATCCTTAACTGCTCCACACTAGATCAGAAACCGTCCACATGATTTGAAAGAAACACAAATACCTGTAAAATGTAAACTTTGCGAACTATTCAATATAGTTGATAGCCTTTGTTCAACGTCCTATAAACTTCCTTATTAAGGTGACATAACGTGTGTTAATATGGTTGTCCGTAATAGCAAGCACACTCCTAGTTTGGGTTGTATTTTTACAAATCCGAATTTTCGATTTTTTATACAGTAATGATTTATTTAGAAGTATAACGCGTGCAATATCGTACAATGCATCGTTCATATTATACGAGAAAAACAAGGTCAGTGATAGTTAGTGCTATTCAGAATTAATACCATTTCTTCTCTTAATTAGTACCATTTATTCTTAGACTTAGGATGTTATGATATTATGTTTCAATGAAAGGGAAGTGCTATGCACTTTAGTCTTGTTATGAATATAGTACAAAAGGAAAAATAATATACGTAATGACATCGAAATTCTAATGCAACCATGTTTTTAAATAACAGAGCGGTTGAAAATACCGAAAAAGCACCATACGTATCTTATATGATATATCTGACAATAAGTAATGAAGATTTCTCTTGTTTATTGGGTGTAATATAGGGTTAATCATTATCACCATTTTTATTTTCTATTTATTTGAATGACTTAGAGGAATATTATATGTTAAATGGCTTTAATGGTATTGATATTGGCATGTTGAAATTGTTTTTACTATTGTATACAGATGATATTTTATTTATGTCTGAATCTGATGAAGAATTGAAGAAAGGTTTGTGTTTGTTAGAAGAATACTGTGATAGATGGAAGCTATGTGTAAATTCAAATAAAACAAAAGTAATGATTTTTTAAAAAGGCGGTCAGTTAAGGAGAAATATTAATTGTATATATTAAGGCCAGGCTTTGGAAATTGTTAAAACTTTATAATCTCTGAATTGTATTCACTACAGGAGGATCATCTTGAGCGAGTACATTTTACATTTTCGCAAAATGATATTAGGTGTGAAAACCAAAACTCAAAATAATTTTGTATATGAAGAGCTTGCTGGAACATCCTTGATAACCAAAAGAGCTGTTAATGTGATTAAGGACTGGTAAAAAATTGTTTAGTTAGAAGTGAATAAATATGTTAAGTGTATTTATTTGCACGTGTAGCAATTTAATAAGTAGACCAAATGTCCACTCATGGACACAATCTGTATGTAATTTGTTGCAATATTTCGCATGGCTAAGCCAAGGTGTAGGGGATGAAAAGTGTGTTTTGTCATTAGTAAAGTCAAGAATAACTAATGCATTTATACACAGTTTAATGACAGAACTAAATAATTCATCTAGATCAAGAAGTTACAATATGTTTTGTAAATTTGAATGTCAACCTTATTTAAAACATGTCAGTATTAATAAGTTTCGATTTGCTCTTTTTCAATTGAGAGTTTCTAAACATAGGCTAGAAGTCGAATCAATTCGATGGCAAAAACCTGAACCTATACCGTTTTATGAAAGAAAATTTCAGCATTGCAATGTTCTTGAAGACGAGTTTCATTTCGTGTTAGAATGTTCACTATATAATGATATTAGAAAATTATATAATAGCAGTATTACTGGAAAAGACCAAGTGTTAAAGACGTCCGCCGTCTTTTTAAAAACGTTTTTTTTTTCATTTACGTTATGCTTTGGCGCCAAAATATTATATACTTTTAAAGGAGCGTTAACGCATCACCGACGTTACGTCACTAGCCCTAATAACATAACAAATGTAAGTCATAACATAATTATTATAACGTCTTGTTTGACGGGTAAAGAAAGCTGGGAACACTTAAAGTTGGTATGCAAATTTAATTTTTAAACCTATTATTATTACTATTATTATTATATAGATAGTATACGCATTTATTCTACGCTATACTATTTATTCTACCTATGCATTGTCACATTTATAAAGGCTTAATTATAACTAAATTTATTGTTAAAAATGTCTATACTTTTTGTTTGTATTTGTTATTTCAATAGGTACAATTTCAATATATTTGTTGAAATTATAAAATATTTGTTCATGTGTTTTCTGCATGCTTGTAAAATCATTCGTTGTTTGCCTTAACAGAGAATCGCCATGAATAAACAGAAGAACATTTAATTGTGTTCGGCGCATAACTCAAAGTCCCTAGCCACCCGTTAACACCAAGTGTACCAAAATTTATAGAATTAATGAAATCCGACAATGTAATTATTAACAGAAACTTAGCTATGTATGTCCATATAGCGTTATTCAAAGAAACCAGTATGCATATTATTACGATTAATATTATGTATTTACACTTGACTTTTCGCTTCGCATGTTGCTTTGTATGTTTACTACGAGTATATACTCAATCAAATTGATATTTTGCTGTTGTTTATTATAGCATTGTTAATATCTGTATTTATATGCTAGACCTGTTGTAATTTATTTATGCTTAATTCAGTCTAGAATTAGTATTTTACAGATGACCACTATGCATGCATTTATATTTTTTAATTTACTGATTCATGTATACTCATGTACTTAATGTCTGATGTATATTGAATAAATAAACTATATATTTTAAACGAATTGCGTGGGATAATTTCCTGGTCTACACCAAATCAAGAAAGGTAATTTAGTCAATTACTTTAATAACATAGTTTCTGAAAGCTCATTAACAAATCATGCCATTTCCTTATACAGTCATTACAGAATCGCAGTTGATACCGTGAAAAGAAGCCAATCACGCAGTTGTTTTTCAACAGTCTCCTACCACACAAAACATATGCGAGTGAAAACAAAATAAGTTTCTCTCCGCTTAGAGTGTAATACATACGGTAAGCTTAGTATGGCGTCAATTAATTCAGAAACAAAGAAGTGGTTTGTGTTCTATGCGATACATTTATAGAATACTGACGTGCAAACGGCATGCTTATTTTAAAATATTCTTGGACAGAGGCAAAAGTTAAGTTAATTAAAGGGCCATGTCGATTTGATAGATCATTCATAATAAAATAATCAATATTGTATTAAAACCTTTACATGAAGACACGATCTAGTAAATTAACAGTTACAAAACAACAGTATGCAAAATAGTTGTCTTGGATTCATTCATTCATTCAATCAATCATTCATTCATTAACTCACTCATTCACTCACTCACCCATTAATTCATTCATGCATTCATTTAATTACCATCGATGGATGTGTCTCTCTTTTTTAGGGTATGACGGCTTTATTCGCTATTACATTCTTTACAGAGCATCATATTTTTCGATCTCTGTAAATTCATGTCTGTATATAATACATAACCTTCCTTCATGATGTCTGTAGCCAATGTTAAAATAGCCTCAATCAGTGATAATAAATATGGCGAGACGGCGAGGCACAGGACATTGCGCTTTGATGTCATATAATTGTATTCCATTGACAGAACTTATACGTAGAAGCAAAATGGTCTGATACACATCGAGTGGTCTCACCTTTCGATTAGTTTCGTTTTAGCTGTTTGTAGAAAAGTGGGGGCACTAGCAATAGTCTTTATCATATGCAATGTATTGTTACACTTATTATTATAATAATATTGGCTGCAAATGTCTTATAAAGATGGAGGACCAATCGTCTAATAAGCAACGAGAATAGGTGACAACATGTAATGCCTGTCTCAAATACTGGACGGTAATCATTAGGATGCGACGACTCCGATGTCTCTCTTTCATCTCCATGGTTATCAACCAAAATTTTACTGATATGAACGATAAAAATATCGTTCGTTGTAAAAATGGCATTTTCAAAGATTACTGATTAGAAAATGACGCCATTGTATTTTTAATATAAGCCTGTCTTCAGCAATTTGTCCATTTTATAACACAAAATTAAATACATGAACCTATATTTTTAAATTGTCTAATGGATAAAATATAAACATTATTATGATAACATTGTACTTTTTATGATTTGTTTATAATCCAGCTAGTCATAAAGCAGAATATCAAGGGGTTCAGTTTGTTGGTTTGGTTAAACGTGTAAGAACTAGGCACAGTCGAGACCAAATTGTGCTATTTGCCAACACATTGCAATCAAAAACAGGATTGTGTTATACGCATTTCATACATTCAACTAATTACATGCAAAAGGCTGCCGGTAGGCATCAAAATCGGTGACATTGTTGAGTCGATTGCATTAACGTGCAAACAGTAAGTAGTTGAGAGCTCATTTTCAAACGAAATCAACACCACACAAACACTACATCCTGGAAACAGGAATGCTTTTAAGACTCTAGCTGAAAGTGGCTAGTGCTGTTGTTTATGTCGGCAATACATGTTTGCAACAATGTTGTTTTTGTGATCATTGCATGTATATTCTTCACTGTAGCCATGCCCGCTTTACTGTTCTATGCATTTAACAGAAGTCTTTGTAAAGTTTTGCAGTACTGTAAGATTTCTCCAGATTTTGTTAGACGATTGTTTTTCTTTCATTCTTGCGGCAAGTTAATCAAAACACTGTCACTATTACTACGTGCTTTATGTGCACATTCTGTTAATTTTCAATCAGTTAACCAAATATGCTGATCTAATAATTTCATCAATTAATACTACAGTTTAGTAAGTCGGTTTAATCTTAATGTCACAAAAACCCAGCGTTTTTTCTCAACTGCAGAATTTGTTTTGTGTCTAACCTTTTGTAGAGGTTTGTAAATGTATAGGTAAGACATAAATATAATGTTACTACAAAACAGGTATTTAATGACATTTCTTTAACAAAATAAGAGAGAAATTTAACTTTTTTGTATTGTTTTGTTTGGAGTTTTCGCCGTTTTTAACAGTATTTCAGTCATATCACGGCGGTCAGTGAGCCTACTTACGCTTTTCCTGGGTAAGCTAAGCCCATGTAAGCGGTTTACCAGTACTAAGTGCACATACTTATGCCAGTAACTGACAACTGCCCTACTTGAAACAAAGGTAGAAGGAGAATGGCCGTAGAAATAATGTCATGACCAATCCCCACACAAGTTATGTGGCCGGGCTGGGGTTCGAACTCACGATCCCCGGATTGATAGTCCAGCGCTCTACCAACTAAGCTAGCCGGGCCCGGCTGAGAAATTTAACGGACGAAATCTTTACGAAGATGTATATATTTGTGATATGCTGTCGATATGTGGGTGATTGATTCAGAACGTTTGTTTATTTTGTTTGCAGATACAAAACCGCAAGACTGACACTGAGCTTATTGGAAATAGCAGATTATATAAATGTTGACATTCTGATAATATATGAAACCGAAACCTATTGTCCTTCAACGAAATATCAGTTTATAAACGGAAATTAAAATATTAAATTGCCTCATAACTCAATCGCAAGGCTTGATTGAACAAATAGTAACATACACAAACACATGTATGATCAGTGTCGTAGCTTCAGTGTATGTTTCTACTAGGAAGGCTGTACGGTAACGCCCTTCGAATCATCGTGAATTAAATAACAATAACCGCATTGCATTGTACTTGTATTTATTTATAAAAAAAACTTTGATATGTATGCAGAAGCGTGTTATTTCCAGGTCTTTTGCATGGAAATTATGTTCTTAATTGGCTAAAACTGAGGTAATGTGCTGTATTCATAACACCGCTTCAATTTTTCTTATTGAAAGCGTTATATCTGTTGTATATTGACACAACGCAACGAGCAAATCACGAATCTATTTATAGCTTATAATTAACTCCAGCTGAAATTAGTTACTATAAATCGTGTTGCCTTTGTTTTGTGCACGATATTGTTATATATAATATATATATGTTTTGCATCTTTCGAAACAAAGTAGCAAAATGGCACAATGGCGCGTGTTTTGTCCTGATATAGCACACGTTTTGACATAGTACAGCAAACATATTGACGTAATTTTGCATGTTTGGACCTTATGCACGAACGTAGTAACATAATGTATTGCTTTATGTAGTTGACTTTACTTAAACGTAAACGGTTGTTAGACGTTTGAACAAGTGGTTAAACGTTTTACAGAACCATATTTTTTGTCTATTTGCTCAAAGAAATGTGAGAAATATTAAATATAATATAATATTAAATGAGAAATACATACAAACAGATGCACCTATGCCTCAGACGCATGGTGATAGGTTAATAAAAAGCATGCGTGGTTCCCTGCAATGCAATTGTCACAATGTCCTACCAATTGCTGTGTTTCACCCGTAAACTTAACATTGAACAAAACCCGTGGTTGAATTCACGCTAGCATAAAGCGTGTTATTGAATAGTTTCACTCGAAGACACCAAGATAATGACATTAGCATTTTATACATTTAGAAAAACAACAAAAACTGTTGTCAGAATCATGTATGAGATAAACTTTTGAACTTACGAATGTCAAGGCACAAATAGTGTTATTAACACAGTATCCAGATTGACATTAAAATTACAGTTACGTCCGTGCATTTTCTGATTAAATTACTGAACTTTTATGAGTTAATGTATCCTTAATATGTGTTTTCACTAACATAATGTGCGTTGTCACTCATATATTAAATATCAAAGGGTAGATTAATATGCTGAAGTTCCATTATGAAAGATAAATAATCACCTCCTGCCTGAACGTAAGTGTTCGTTCCAGTAGAAACACTAATGTCCGCTTCCTGTAACTGTGATAATGTGAACGTAGAAAATCAACAGTTAAAACTGTTATATTTACAGGCTCTTGCATTTGTTGTTGTTGCTGCTTTTTGGCCACTAAGTACAGATACAGTTCCCATTACTATAATTCTAATAATTTTATATTAGGTTTATTTCGAAATTGAATTATGAATTTGAAGGGAAAAGTATATTTCAGTGGTTGAACTAATAACATCTGGACAGGACTTAGTTATTTTCCTCTATATAATTAATTTTAACAAAGAAATATATCCGGTGCCATAAATTTCAGTACATAAAACTAATATACGTAATGCTATTGAACAAAGTATATGACGAATCCCGGGAACCAATTTCAGTGGCGTTTTATTTCAATTAAACTGTCATTGCTCTCTAATGCTTCAATAGAACCCTGCCAGAAATGTGATATAATTGTACGACGACAGGTTTTCACTCCTTGCTATGATTAATTACAACACAAATATCAAAAACTGTATAGCGAAAACTTAAATCGAACTCGTTTATTGTCCAAATTTCAATAACAATGATATGGAGAAAATGCTACCCACTAAAGTGTATAACTGCATTGGTATCCTGTTGTTGCAGTCGGCCAACGTTTGTACAGTTTTGTTAATATTGATTGCCCTCGAGGTTAAACTATTAAATTTTCCAATCAGGAAATTCGGTATCATGTACCACGATTGATATCATTAATGAATAAAACAACTTGGGTTTGGGCGGATATAATAAACCAAATAAATAAAACAGTGTTGTGTTACACGTGAACGTATCATAATATGACGGGATATTGTAACATTTACCATCGATTCACCTCGTCGAATTTCCTGTGTGAGTCATATTCCGAGATAAATACAAGGACTACGGTTTGCATGCAGAATGAACAAAATTTAAAAGTTTAATACTTTCAAACCAACAATGCAAGTAAATACGAATTGCAGTTAAATACGTCTCTCTCGGGATTTGTAATATTTAACTAAAATACCGCAATCGAGTACTACCTTCAATGGTCTAAATAAATAATTTTAACCGCTGATTGTATTTGCAGCGATTGTATTTAAAAACCACGTGAATGTTCTAAAATGTTTAATAACACACTCATATGTCTTTATTATTTGCATTTATACACGTATCGAAGAAGTAGTTGTGATTATGAATAAGTTTAATGCATAAGATATGTTCAATAAATATAGTTGAACGCGCCCTGTATTTTACATTTGAATAATATTTAATGCATGTACGTTATCTGGAATTGAAACCGTTGGAGTAATAATGTAATGTGACATTATATGTAGGTGTTCTGATGAATATGAAATGAAATTCAATATTTTTAAACTAGGTATTAAACTGCAAAACGTATTTAATTCGAGTTAAGATTATTGACGTGCATTTTTTATTAAAACAAAACGCATTCATAATATTTACATAAATGTTTCAATTGGGACCAAACGCATTTACTGAATATATCACATGCGAAAACCTTCTAGATCAAATAGTTTTGTTAAAAATATGACATTATTCTTCACCATTTGTCGCTTAATAAAATGTGGCTGCTTTGTTGTTTTTTATTATAATCGTTATTTCATGTAGATAACTTCATAAGAACTCTGTCTTCTTCTAACTCCATTGAAGAAACCCATCGAAATATCAGTTAAAGGCTATATATTTGTACTGATAATTGTAAGTTGTCCACTATTGTCTTTCAGTATAACAAATCATTAAAAGCCCATTCTTAAGAATGGAATTAAAGACGCAACCATGAAATAAAACATCCATTAATTAGATTTGGAAGACTGCAAGTTGAATTCAAGTCGTTTCCGTTGAAATAAGGTCAACAATTCTACTAAAATAAATGACACATGAAACTAAACCCGTATTTCGTGAATTGTTTCGATAAAGTATAATAAATTACAGTTTTATACTGTGGCACATAAATTTCGGTTAACCCATATTGACTAATTAAACAAATACGTGTCTTCTAAATTATTACTTGGTTTAAACAATTATAGGAGTCTGTGCAATCTCATTAACATCATCTCCAGTCTGACGCTACTATATTAACCGCTGACTGGATCTGATGACTTCGCATTAGGGGTCACGTTCAGATGACCTTTTCAAGAGCAAATCAAACTGTTACCTTCAAAATGTTGTGGTATAACTTCATATATAAACCACAAATACTATGCACGAAATTAACGTGAACTTTGGATGTTTACTCGCCTAAGGTACCGCTATATCCGTTGTTATCCGCGTGAACATTAACTGTAAATGATTTATTTCCGAGGATCAGCAGGAACTGCATCACATTTCAAAAACCGTGGCCAAACATTGCTGTGCAAAAGGCAATTTAATTGGTCGCAGCAGGGCTCATATTGTTATTGTTCTGAAGGTCATTTGAACGTTACCTGTTATACGATGTCTTCAGATCCTAACAATGTTAGGATTTGATTTTATTGAGATTGGAGTCTGTGCATCTCCAAGCAAACAGTTGTTATAGAAAACACCGACGTACAAAAAACTATCAAAATACTGACAAGTACATTAATCTAAATAATAATGAACATTCTTTAAAAAATACAGGTATTTAACTACACAACTTTTGACAATCAATTGACAACGGGAGGACCTACTAGTTTGAAATTTAAGAACAATAAAACATAAACATTGACGTATTTTCCACGATAATAGTACATAATTCAGGGTTTCCCGCAGGTCTGTTTCGCTTGTCGGGCCCGACATGCCTTCAAAGCAGTTTGTCATTTGCCGACATGCTTAAATAAGGCCGACATGCTTTAATTTTCAAACCCTTAATCCCTTTATCTACTGCACCGATCTTAAATCACAGGGCAATAAAAGAACGCCGTACTGATCGATAAGGCTTAACTTCCAACTACGGAATCCGGTAAGTGCCATATGAAATATCGTATCTCTTACGGCGAGGGCGAGACACGAGAATTGCTCGAAACACGAAGCGAGTCACGATATTCCCGCGAGACACGAAGCAAGGCACGATATTGTAAAACGAGATCTCGCACTGTCGCAGTATTACATACCACGAGATATCGCGGCAAAATATCGTGTCTCGCTTCATGTTTCGCTCAATTCTCGTGTCTCGCTTCGTGTCTTGCGCAATTCTCGTGCTTCGCGTTCACGAGAATTCGCGTGCTTCGAGACACGAGATGCGAAGCGAGACATGAAGCGATAAACCATATTCAGGCGAGACACGAAGCGAGGCACGATATTATATCGTTCAAATATCGCCCGATTCTCGTGTCTCGCGGTCGATTTCAAACCACGATACACGAAACACGAAGCGAGACGCGAGAATTGCGCGAGACACGAAGCGAGGCACGATATTGTATCGTTCAAATATCGCCCGAATATCGAGTCTCACCTGAATATCGTATCTCGCTTCGCATCTCGTGTCTCGACCTTTGATCGCGAGGCAAGAGAATTGCGCGAGACACGAAACGAGGCACGATATTTTACCGCGAGACACGAAGCGATACACGATACTCGATAATCGTGCGATATTTGAACGATACAATATCGTGCCTCGCTTCGTGTCACGCGCAATTCTCGCGTCTCGCTTCGTGTTTCGTGTATCGTGGTTTGAAATCTACCGCGAGATACGAGAATCGGGCGATATTTGAACTATTTAATATCGTGTCTCGCTTCATGTCTCGCGCAATTCTCGCGTCTCGCTTCGTGTTTCGAGTATCGTAGTTTGAATATCTACCGCGAGACTCGAGATTCGGGCGATATTTGAATGATATAATATCGTGTCTTACTTCGTGTATCGCCTGAATATCGTGTATCGCTTCGTGTCTCGCTTTGCATCTCGTGTCTCGACCTTTGAACGCGATGCACGAGAATTTCGCGACACACAAAGCGAGGCACGATATTTTAACGCGAGACATGCAGCGAGACACGAGAATTGCGCGAAACACCAAGCGATACACGATATTTTACCGCGAGATTTCGTGGTATGGAATACTGCGACAGTGCGAGATATCGTTTTACAATATCGTGCCTCGCTTCATGTCTCGCGGGAATATCGTGTCTCGCTTCGTGTTTCGCGCAATTCTCGTGCCTCGCGTTCAAGGGTCGAGACACGATATTTCATATGGCACTAACCGGATTCCGTATCCAACAGTGCTGTTGACAAGTGACTGAACTGTGTAGTCCCGCCCACAACCATCTCATTAGCCAATCACATACGGCAATTTTTAGGGCGGAGTTTATACCTTACTAACAACTAAAAACGTGTTTGACAACAAATACTAGCGTCGACGGGAAAAGTGAACTTGTGTATCGTGGTTTGAAATCTACCGCGAGATACGAGAATCGGGCGATATTAGAACGATGTAATATTGTGCCTCGCTTCGGGTCTCGCGCAATTCTCGCGTCTCGCTTCGTGTTTCGAGTATCGTAGTTTTAATATCTACCGCGAGACTCGAGATTCGGGCGATATTTGAATGATATAATATCGTGTCTTGCTTCGTGTCTCGCCTGAATATCCGGATTCCGTATCCAACAGTGCTATTGACAAGTGACTGAACTGTGTAGTCCCGCCCACAACGATCTCATTAGCCAATCACATACGGCAATTTTTAGGGCGGAGTTTATACCTTACTAACAACTAAAACGTGTTTGACAACAAATACTCGCGTCGACGGGAAAAATGAACAGGCATTTGAAACATGTGATTATTATATTGAACGATTTATTTTATCTGAATACCATGCATGATTGAAAATTAATTCCATAAAAAATGCAACCTTGTATTTTGATGTACACTGCCTCCAAATGACTTAGGTCAACACGTTATTTTTCACCGCGGTAGTTGCGATTTCCTGCGGGAAACCCTGGTACATAATGTAATAACGAGGCGGTCTAACACATTTCAATTAACAAAGGTGTGCCGTTTTGACATTCAATTGAAAAAAAATATTTGAAATAAATAAGCTGCGTCTAATACGACGAAATATTGAACAGTTGCCATGGATGGACTTTATTGCGGTTTTCATTCAGTCTGAACCTAACCGATACGTTTAATATAATCGAAACAACAATAGGATTACTGACGCACGAAGATCTGCAATTGAAAACGTCTGTATCTTATTTGCGTATATAATTGCGCAGACAATTTGAAAATTGTTGTGGTCAATTCATTGCAAATCGTGGTGTTGCATTAAACGAAGTGAAATATAATATATGTTTGAAAAAAAAATGAATGATAGGAAATACTGATTAAAACACAGGAATGTCGTTGATTTTCAGTTTTAATGTAAGGTCACGGTTATGAATAAGGTTTTTAATCTCAGTTCACCAAAAATGGTTGGATCCGCTCAGTTATATCATTTTTATACGAAAGGTTGGATTGCAAAACTTTTGATAATATACTTGTTACTGACACGCATATGATAAATTAAGTCAAATGCATTCATAGTTTTGTCATGTATCTTTACATTGGGAAAAAATAAATGTTTGGAACATTTCACAATTAAACTGAATAAAAGTTGGCTGGTGTTGTAACCCGTTATATTTATATGTAGAACAAATTTTATTCCAATAAGCAAATTCGGTATCATTCGGTACCACAATTGATATAATAAATTAATACCATAACGTGGGTTTGACGGATCTTATAATCCAAATAAATAAAACAGTGTTGGTTTACACGTGTACTTGTCATAACACGACGGAATATTGTAACATTTACCATCGATTCACCTCGTGGAATTTCCTGTGTGAGTCATATTCCTAGATGAGTACAAAGGACTACGGTTTGCATGGAGAATGAAAAAAATTGATAAGTTTAATATTTTCAAACCAAAAATGCACGTAAATAAGACTTGCAGTTAAATACGTATGTCGCAGTATTTTATTGGGTTATGTAGTTGCGCAGACAAATTGAAATTACTTTAATTTGAGTTGGGGCGGAGGGATTTGTAATATTGAACTACAACACCGCAATCGAGTTCTACCTTTAAAGGTCTAAATTAATAATTTTAACCGCTGATTGTATTTGCAAATATTTTATTTGAGAACCACGTGAATGTTCTAAAATGTTTAATAACACACCCATACGTCTTTCATATTTGCATTTATACACGTATCGAAGAAGTAGTTGTGATTATGAATAAGTTTTTTATATATGTTCATCAAATATAGTTGAACGTACCCTGTTATATTACATTTGAATGATATTTAATGTATGTGTGTTATCTGGAATTGAAAGCGTTCGACTAAATAATGTTATGAGGACATTATATGTAGGTGTTCTGATGAATATGAAATATTGCTAAACGAGGGATTAAACAGCAAAATGTACTAACTTCGAGAAAATATTGTCGACGCGCATTTAAAATTAAAACAAAACGCATTCATAATATTGACATAAATGTTTTAATTGGGGAAAATAAATTTATGGAACACATCACATGCGGAAACCTTCTAGATCCAATAGTTTTGTTTAAATTATGACATTATGCTTCACCATTTGTCACTGACTAAAATGTGGCTGTGCTTTATTTTATAAAATTCTTATTTTATGTACATAACTTCATATGAAGTCTCGCTACCCCTTACTGCACTGAAGAAAAATAACATCGAAATGTCAATTTAAAGCACGTCACTATATATGTACTGATAATTATCAGTTGTTCACAATTGTCTTTCATTATAACAAATCATTAAAAACCCATTATTGAGAAATGGAACTAACGTCGCAAGCATGAAATGAAACTTCCATTAATGAGATATGGAGGACTACACTTTAATGCGCTGCCGTTGAAGCGAGGTAAAGAAGTATATATTGAACTGAATGACACATGAAACCTTAAACCTGCCATCGTTGATGGCCGACAAACAACGATAATGCGAAATTATTTGGATTCTAACATGACTTGACAAATATTTTTTGCAACTGTAATGAGAACTACATTTTACTACGCTCCGCTTAGATTTGGGACTGCTTATAGCGTTGTTTATAGGGTAGTTTAACAACGATAATTGTGTTCATTGTCTATAGGAAAATAGCGAGTGTCATGTTAGAATGTGTAATAAATAAATGTTTTACCGGCATATAGTGGAAAACAAATTTTGGTTTAGACATACTGAAAGCATTATACAGTTAGGTTAGTTTGACGTTATTATTTTGTTCCATTTGCGGGCTTGTATCTGCAAGCAAACAATTGTTGAACAAAAACCGATCAAACTTTAAACTAAGAAAATGGCCTACTAGTCTGTGAAACAACAAAAACTAAACATGACGTATTTTCCAAGATAATAACACATATTGAAGAGGCGCTCTAACAAAATTCAATTAACAAAGATGTGTCGTTTTGACCTTCATTTGACAAGAAGAGTTTGAAATAAATTTGCTGCGTCTAATAGGACGAAATATTGAACTGCTGATGGACCTTACTGCGGTTTTCATTCAGTCTGAACCTAACTGATACGTTTAATATGATCAAAACAACAATATGATTAATGACGCACGAAGATCTGTAATTGAAAACGTCTGTATCAGTATCTTATTTACGTATTTAAATTCGTAGATACTTTGAAATAAGTCGTGGTTGATTCATGGATAGTCATCGAGTTGCGTTAAACGAAGTGAAATCTAATAAATATAAAGGTCTAAACATATTGTTTGTATGTGATACTGGTATTTGCGGAGGGTTATGTTTGAAAACCAAATTAAAACTAAGGAAATGCTGATTAAAACGCTGAAATGTCGTTGATTTAAGCTTTGATGTAAGGTTAGGGTTGTGAATAAGGTTTTTATTCTCCAAATATAGTAGGATCCGCTCAGTAATATTGTATTTTTACGAAAGGTTTGATCGCAAAACTTATGATAATATACTTGTTACTGACACGCATATGATTAATTTAGTCATAGTGTTGTCATTATTTTTACATTCAGAGAAAATGAATGTTTGGAACATCTCACAAGAAAAACTTCAAAAATGTTAATGTCCTTGAATAAAATGTGGCTTCTGTTTTAAACCGTTATATTATTTGTAAAACAAATTCAGCTGAACCTCTAGTGCCCCTTACTCGTATAAAGAACTTTCATCGGAATGCCAATTAATATTTAAGACAGTGCATTATTAGTACTAATGTATTTAATGTTGACGACAATTAAAAACAATGTCTTGACAATAAAAATAGAGCCGATAGCATGGAATCAAACTTCCATTTATTGGATATTGAAGCATGTTGAATAAAATTCAGTTTCGTTCAACTGGTGTTAGCGAGTGTCTTGAAATATATGAACACGAACTCTTAAAGACATTTGTCGTTGATTACTTGTAACGTAAGCAATGTACCATTTTATACTGTAAGCAATTCAATTGATAAACAAACCCGATCAACAAAACAGTGATGTATATCTATAAACTCTCTAAATTACAACACAAGTAATACAATACTGTTTAGCGTCCTCGGACTGGTAGGTTTTCGGATGCCTGAACGAAAACAAACATTTTTGACAATGTGAAAAATCGTGTTGGAAAGCATATAACATATGACTGTATCTCATTCAATGAAAAACATTGTAAATAATACAAGTCATGATGCTTGTTCAAGTTATATTTGAGTTTTTAATGAATATTGTTGGTGGACATCTTGCATTTTGGGTATGTGTATCGCTTGAAATAAGTTGATGATATTAAACAATTATTAATTGGAATCTCGCATTTGTCAGTAACTTACTTACAGCTTTATGGATCTAAAACACTTTGAATTGGTATTTTTGTCTCATTACTATTTACATCAAGGAGTTATTATAGATCTACATGTATTCTTTGGTGAAAATGTCAGGGTTTATCAATACCTATATGATATACATGTAATCTGACTTCAGACGGAACTTGAAGAAAAAAGACTTATGTGTTTTACCAATATTTGTATTTGAAAAAAGTCTGCAACTAGTCAATTCACTGTTAAAGTAGGTTCCCAATATGAAGATGATATATAATAGTTTTGCAGGTAATCATTTGCTACATTTAATGAAGTTATAAAATTTTATTTTATTTTAGCACTCGTAATAGGATCTACAGCAATAAAATAACGTCTTCATATACACATTTAATATGTTGACTATAATTTAAATAGAATGTTATATGATATTGTTATATACAATACATATGAAGACTTCGAATGACTCGTACATGATAAAGCTGTGATGTAAATTGTGTGTTGCAAAAAGATCAAGTATCGGGGTTAAATTCAATTAATATTAATACGGCAATATTAAAGCCATTTGCTCCCTTGATGAAACCGCCAATGATATTACAGACTGATCAACGTTAACGTGATCATGTAACAGTGAAGGATGAATGATTATGAGCGAGAAAGTGATACATGTATTATGCGTGCTCTCAAAGCTAAACAAGAAATTTGATAGTTGATCATGCATAAAAAATAACTCACTATATGGACAGCTATGAAGTTTTATATAAAAAGCTGTTCACGCAAAGCAACCTGCCTTTTATATAATGTCATTACATTATTTGATATTCGTCGATAAATAATATGGTGCATAAAGTACATAAATCATTTGTTTTGTTCCATAAGAAACTACTGGCAGGAAGCAGTTGTATGTCACAAACTCTAGCAAATATATATTCTAGTGTATGACATAATACATAAAGAAAAATTTATAATAACCAAAACGATACCCCCTTTTGTATAACAAATACTTGTGCCATTAGAAATAAATGTCAACGGATTGTCATTTCAAATGATAATAACATGACATGTTTACAGAAACAGAACTGAACGCCTTTGTTATCACACTTCCAATATCATTTATATTGAGAGGAATCCTATACAGGAGACATGCACAGTATTTTAGAGATTCGATGCAGTGTAATAACGATGTAGTAAACCTGATTGAGACTATAAAATAAAGCCATTATTAAATACCAATGACAAGAACTTTGCTATCTCTGTCAATTCCATCAAATGTGTTTTAAAATACGATTGTAATTTATATGTTGTAAATTAAGAATACACGAAATAACGGTTACCGTCTCACTGAAGCGATAAACAGCGGAAATAGACAATTGAAATGTATTAACTGGTTTACTGGTTTACTGGTTTATTTGGCAAATCGGCATGAGCAATGCCTTTGGCCATTTACAAAACACATCATGAAAGATGGCCATTAGCAACACTACAAGTTCAAAATACATAATTCCAATTATACAAAGCAGGCTTTATAAAAATATTGCACAAAAACATATCTATCTATAAAGTGGATTGATTAACTTATTTTATAAGTAGGTTAAGAAGCAACACTATCTAGGGTTTGGGAACGTCGTAACATCGCAAAGTACGTCAATTTTGAAAGTCGTCTTAACAAACCAATTTTTTCTGATGACATGAGATTAACAAATTTATTAATAGTACTAAAAGCATTTGAAATTTTATATTTTTGCCTTAAGTCATGATACAAGGGACAGCAGAGTACAAAGTGGATTTCTGACTCAACAACATTGTAATTGCATAGTTTACAGTCTATTGATTCTATCCACATTATTGTATCTTCCTGTTTCAATCTCAAGAGAATGTGAACATAATCGTAACCTAGTCAATGCAGTTCTATATTTATCCTGGTCAATAGCATCTAAATATGTTTCATACCTAAAAACAGTTTTAAATTTTTTATAATACTCTAATTTGTTTTGAGAATTCACAGTTTCCGACCATATCTGTATATATTGGTCACGCAACCTTTGCTTTAACATGGGTATATAGCAACAGTTAATATCAAACATATACCATAAGTAGCCATATCCAAGCTTATCTAATGCATTATTAACCGCCTTTGCCCAGCTATTTTTGAAATTCAATCAATTAAAACTGTTATCTAAAATATGTTCTATAAATATTTTGCCTGGAAGTGATTCCGGATTTTTCATAATTTTACACCAGTATTTTAAGGCTCTTTCCCTGCAAATGACCGAAAGTGGGAATCTACCTAATTCACCAAGGACGGCAACTGTGGATGTTTGAGTACGCACGCCAAGAATATGCTTACAAAATTTGATATGGATTTTGTCTACCTCCTTGAAGTCATATATGCCCCAAATCTCACTACCATACAAACTAATAGGTGAAACAGTCGAATCAAACAGTAACAATTTTGTTTTAATATCTAAAGATACTCTAGTACACAGTGATATAAGGCCATTATATGCCTTCAGAGCCTGTTCATTTAGTGCTTTTACAGCATTAGCAAGACTTCCGGTATAATAAAATTTCATACCACGGTAGCAGAAACTATCAACAATCTCAAGATTAATATTATTTATACTCCATGTAAAATTATTTCTAGATTTTTTGCGTTCAAATATACATATTTTTGTTTTAGCTACATTTATCTTGAGGCCCCATTTAGAAGAATATTGGTTTACACAATCTAGCTGGGCCTGCAAACTATTGGGATCAGTCGTAAACAAAGCAATATCATCTGCAAATAGTATCATATATAGTGATAACTTTTCAATATCATTTACCGACATTTTAGACACATCAATATAATCCTTGATATCATTAATAAATAATATAAACAGTAAAGGAGATAGAGGCTCTCCTTGTTTGACACCAAGTGTTATGTCAAACAGTTCAGAATACGGCATGTATTCAGAATTTTTAACACAAGCTTTAACGTTTGAATATAGAGATTTAAGCATTTTTAACATTTTACAACTTACATGGGAATTAGCTAATTTTATCCACAATGCATCATGTATAGCGGTGTCAAAAGCCTTTTCATAATCAATAAATACACAGTATAGTTTTAACTTATTAGCAAGAACTTTCTGTATTATAGTATGCAGGATGAATATACTATCAACAGTACTACGATTATCGCGAAAACCAAATTGAGCATCGTTTAACTTCTGCTCATTTTCGCACCACTTATTCATCCTATTTCTTAGCACAAGTGAGAATATTTTAGCGATTATATTTATTAATGTAATTCCTCTATAGTTCGAGGGATTTGATTTACAACCCTTCTTATATATAGGTACAATTACACCTTTAGTCCATTCGACCGGATAAATACCACTATCAAATATATGATTAAAAATAGTCGTCAAATAGGGAGCAATAAAATCTTTTGCATCAATAAAGAAATCCGCAACATTGCCAGACATATCACAACTTTTATATCTGGACATGTTACCAATAGTTTTACAAACCTCTTCTACACTAAACTGGCAGTGTAAACTATCAATATTTATATTCTCATACACATCATAATTGTTTGCATTATCATCTCTATAAGTGCTATTATTTGGATTACTTGACACATTACGAAAATGATTGGCAAATTCTTCAAGAGAAATGTCAGGTGATCCAGACATTTTATTACTTTTAAATTTATTAACATGTTTCCAAAATTTGCGTGAACCACTTTTACTTAACACAGACAATTTCTGTTTTTCACTCCTGTAAAAAGATTGTTTAGCCTTACGTTTGATACATTTAAAAGCACTCCTTGCATTCAAAACATTCAGTCTATTTACATCACTAGAATTAGTTTTAAACATGCGTTTACTTTGATTAAAAGTCGACTTAGCATTTCTACAGTCAATATTAAACCAAGGGGATTTCTTACCACTATTTCGATTGTTATTGACTGTAGTGCGAAATGTTTTACCATAAACCTTAAATGACAGATCAAAAATAGTACTTGACAAACTATTCAAGTAGGTATTAATATCTGTTAAACCATCTGAAAAACTTGTCAGCAATTCATCAAAAACTTGTTTATTATCATACAACACGTTTTGCAATTCTTCATTTTTAATTGAGCTATCGTCCCACAATAATTTTTCAACACTAGCAGCATTTACAATAGATGCATTATTGACGCAATTTAATTGGAACTCAATTGGGCAATGATCCGAGAAATCAGTAATATCATGTACACATATACCGTTAAGCCGACCAAATATTTCATAATCACATATAACATAATCGACTACACTAGCAGCAAATCTATTTCTGTTAAAATTATAACACGTGAAATTACCCGGCTCTAATCTCCCATTGACTATACATAAATTATTCTCTTTACACAATGACAATAATTTATTGCCATAAGTATTGGCAATTTCGTCAAAAGAACATCGTAACGGCAGTTTATCTACATCAGATTTTATTGTAGGCATAGTCACATATCTATCAAGGTTAATATTTTCTACCAAATCTGATCTCTGACCAAAGCGTGCAGTTAGGTCACCGGTCAAAATAACATCACCTAGTAAAGAATAGCGAAGTAAATCATTTGAGATATTTTCAAAGAAATCGATTTCAAACAGAGGTGAACTTCTACATTTGTATACCTGTGAATCTTCTGGCGGAATGTAACAATGTATAAAGTAAAGGTCATTAGATGTACCAAAGAATGTCTTGCATAGCTTAATACACATATAGCCGTTAAGATTGATGTCCACTAATTCAATTTTGCCAGAGTACTTTTTATTAAAATAGACAATTAATCCACCACTATTACGTTTTGCTTTCTTGTTAGTTAAAGGTCTTGGACACGAAAAGCTATCAAAATTGTTTAAATTAACATTTGAACAATTTGAGTGCCAAGTTTCACAAAACAATAATACATCAAATTCATTAATATAATTTGTAAACTCATTATCATTTAATTTTGAGATAAGTCCTTGAACGTTCCATAACAAGAAACGTAGTTGCTTCTTCGGGAGCTCCTATTTAGCAGTACCGGATGTGTCGATGGCGCGGCCCTGGTGATCCGTCGGAGAGTTCAATGGTACAGACGGGGCGCTGTTTTCAGGTCCGCGTTGCTGGATTGGCACTGGTCGGCTTCCGTTTAGGGAGTTCGACCCGCAGCCAGGCGGCAGATCCGGTGTAACTCGGCCCTGGTGATCCATTGGAGGGTTCCATGGTGCAGACGGGGCGCTGTTTCTAAATCCGCGTTGCTGGTTTGGCTCGGTGCGGTTTCCGTTCCGGAAGTTGGACCCGCCGCGAGGCGGCAGATCCGGGGGAGGACCAGGTGGACGGCTGTCGGCGGTATAGAGTTTCCTGTCGATAAACAGCTTATCAACGCTCAGGGAAGCCTGCTTGTTTTGAGAACGCGCCTGCACTAGATACGGAATTAACTTCCGCCGACGTTCCTGAATCTCACGAGGATATTGGTCAGACACGTGATATGCAGAGTGTTTCAGCTTATCATAGGCGTTTTGCTTTACTGTCAGCTTATCCTGATGGAAGCTGAATTTGGCGACAATAGGTCTCTTCAAACCTTGTTCGAACCGTCCAACACGATGAGCACGGTCGATCTTGATTACCCGCGCATCATTCATGCCAAGTTCATTTTCGCAGAAAGAAAGAACTTTTGCCATACAATCTTCATTTCTCCTATCATCAAACGAATTTTCCTCAGCGAAATTAAAAAAAAGGAGATTGTCGCGCATAGAATGGGCTTTCAGCACTTACCAAAACATAATTCAAAATAACAAGTATATTCATGAACAAGATAAAACTATAAAACTTTTAACATTCGAATTATTTTTATGTCCCAGAAATCAATTCAACAATTTCACGTCTATACTATTGCCGAAAATTACTCATTTACGTAATTGTGTTTAAATCGGTCATTAAACTTCTTAACTGCAAAAGCCTCACGCATCTGAACTAACAAACTCAAGCATTAACTCAAGAAAATTCGATCAAATGGAAAATAAAGTGGTGAACTCGACCGGCTCGAACATACGACAACCAGAGCACAGATCCATCTATCTAATAATTATGCCGGAATTTCCCCTTAATGCATCTAGATGTACGGTATTTTAAAACAGTGTTAAATTTCGTGTTCATGGCTCATAATACATGTACAACGTGATTCTGAAACAGATGCCATCGATTCACCTCGTAGAATTTCCTGTTATAGAGTCGAATTCTCTAAAAGATACGAGCATTGCGGCGTTCATGCAGTCTGAACATAACTGATACGTTTTAATACAACAGCAATAATAGGATTAATGGGGATATATGAAAGAATTACAAATTAAACCTTAAACACACGCCTCTTTCATTAATTGTTTGTTTAAATTTAAGTAATTTACGATAGATACACTTTTCTTAAAATATAAATTGTGCAAAACCTATCTTATATTTGGTTCAGAAATATTGATTGAATTAAGGTTAGTTTCACATATTTATTTTATTAAAACATGGATAGTACCTGAAGGCAAATCGTTGTTAAACGAAACCGAACGACGAAAACACAGCTGTATAGACAAAAATCTATCCCTGTAGCAAATCGTTGTTAAACTAAGCCGAACAACGAAAACACAGCTGTAAAGACAAAAATCTATCCCTATAAGCAAATCGTTGTTAAACGAAACCGAACAACGAAAACACAGCTGTAAAAACAAAAATCTCGCTGAATTGGAACACTAGTCAAATACTGACGAGTGCTTAATGAAAATTCTGGAAAACAATACATGTATCATATTCTTTAACAACACAATTTGGGATCATTTAAGTTACCGATGTAGGACACACTGGTCTCTGAAATAGGAAATAAGCGTTAATATCAATGCTGTGTTATCAACGGTGTATATAATATAACGTAGAAACGTCAAATCAGTTTTGAATAACAGTGAATCGTTTTGACATAAATCTGAAAACAAATATGAAATAAATTAGCTTCGTCGTTTAACACGAGTTGTTTAAAATGATTTCCATGTTTTCCCAAACTAATTCCAATAGTTTATTGTCATTTTCATCAAACAACAAAAAAACACCGAAACCAATTAGACTTTGTTGTCAACGTGAGTGTCTGAAAATAAACGAAATAATCATCACATCTGTATAAAGGTGATATTTGAACATGTAAGTTAATGGAGATGCTTATATTACGAGTAGATATACCATCAGTTACCATCGATGATCATTTTGTACGGTTATGTGCCCGCAGCCGTCAAAAAGCAAAAAATAAAGGTCTTACATTGGCTATGATAAATAATTGTGGCAAATAACGTCTGTTGAGATTTTGGTTTTTCTCAATTCTTGACATGAAATAACTCTAAATTAAATTGATGTCTTTTAATATTCGTCATACTGCAATGAAATAGTCGTGATAGAAATCTATGCCTTCACATGTTAACTGTAAATAAGATGATACCGACAGAGACATTTTGAACAGGTTATGAGGGCGTTGCATGACGGCGCTGTGATTTGAAGTTTTTGTTGCAAAAATACCATATGTTAGAGTTTGAGTCGGTGAATATGATTGGAAATGTAGTTAAGTAATTGATGTTAATATAAAATATTGTGGAAAGCCACATTGTCCCTCTGTGTAACGGCGCATTTATAAATTGCATTACAAAATTTACTTATTACCAATCTAACTTTTGTTTTATAAAATGTGATTTATACGCTGCAATTATAAAGAACTATATAGAACTTAAATCTAATTGCTTGAAAATTATTCAACAAACTCGTGTGTGTAACGAGAGCGATGCGCTGCGGTAAGACATATTTGCATAATATTTAAAATAATCAAATCACGTCCAAATATTCAGAAATTCGTGAAAACATATTGAACAATTTTTTTTATATTGTTACTATGTGCGCCAGTGTCAGTCTTTGGAAAAGCCATACATTAATTCGGCATTTTCATCACGATGCAGTTGCTTTACGAAACAGTAGGTAAGTTTATTCACATAAGTACAAATAAGTATGAAAAAGTCAAATAACTATTGGTTGAAGTTGAAGTTTGTTTGTTACATTTTTATTAGGAAAATACGGTGTCATATAACCAAAGATTCCGATAAGCCAAACAACAAAACCACATGTTTACAGGTCATAAAACTCGTACGACGGGATGTTGTACCATTCACCATCTATTTACCTCGTTGAAATTTCCTGTTAAAGTCGTATTCTTAGATGAGTACAAGCACTGCGGTTTGCGTGCAGAATGAACCTAATTGAGATTTTTACTAAAATAAACAAATAACAATACAAATGTTACGCATTAAGAACTGCAGTTGAAAACAGTTTCTTATTTGCTACTTAATTGCTCAGACAAATTGAAATTGGTTGCGGGTAATTCAGGGAAAATCGTGATATTGCGTTAAAGGTACAGAAATCCAATATTAAATACAAACTAATATACGTACTAATTATATGTGAATATTGTATTTGCGAAGGGTTATATTTTAACACAAATTAATTATTAGTAAATTTGATCAAAACGTTAATAAGTCATTGATCATTGCATTTATGCACGGATTGAAGCGCAATTCGCGATTAAGAAAAAGGAAAACGTTTACTTAAATAATGTCTTAATTGAAATTATCTTCATATGTTCTGAAGAATATATATAATAATAAAACCTCATCTATTGCCATGACGGTTAAACGCCAAGTGTATGACATTGTAAGAGAAGATAGTATTGACATGCATATAAAAATTCAGACAAAATGCATATTACTGACATCAATATTTAATTCAGATACGCATTAATGTTTGGAACTCCTCACAGGAAACATATGGAAATTGGAAAACGTTTGCTTAAATAATGTCTTAATTGAAAGTATGTTCATATGTCCTAAAGAATATATTAAATAATAAAACCTCATCTATTGCCATGACGGTTAAACGCCAAGTGTATGATTTTGTAAGAGAAGATAGTATTGACATGCATATAAAAATTCTGACAAGATGCATATTACTGACATCAATATTAAATTCAGATACGCAGTAATGTTTGGAACTCCACACAAGCGACAAACCAATAGATTCTACATTTTTTTTTATATAACGTTAGCAAATAATATCAACCATTTGTTCATTTCGCTGAAAAATAATATGCCGATGTTTTTAAACCGTTATGTACACTATTTCAGTTTAACTCTTTGTGCCCCTTCCTCCAATCAAGGAATATCATTAAACTGTCATTTAAAAGTAAGACACTGTATTCTATGAATATATGAACTGATAATTGTCAGTTAATCACTTTTGGTCTCCTATTATAATCATCACACTGTTTCTTGAGAATGAAACTAAAGCCGGACGCATTGAATCAAAATTCCATTAATTGGATATGGAAGACTGCAAGACATCGGTTGTGTTCAAGTGTTGTCAAGAACTATCTTGTGAAAACTGGCATACGAATCATTACACCAGATAATTGTGTTGGCAAATACAAATTATAATTGTTATATAGCCATTTGTCCATGATTAAAGTTATAAATAATTAATTAACTGTCACGTACATGATAAAAGTAATAAATAATTAACATGTCATCAATGAAGCATAAGAAATGATTATTAATGTCCAGGACAATGTTCAACAGTTTCGATGTTAAACACGTTGTATGTTAATTATCGAATTAACATTAACAATTAATAACCGTTTTACCCAAAATAAGATAACACTGTTTTTCAAAATAAATTAAAAAAAACAACAACATTTGTAAAATACGAGATTCTTTAACAAAACCTGTTGTCAAATGAAAAATATCTGAAAAATACACAGCTGAATATCTAGACAATAATTTGTATCCAAAACAAGAAAAAGTGCAATTAATAATACCGATACCGATAGACAGCGTGGGTGTCTAGAAAATATTATATTCGAATAACGGTAGCGTATGGATACCAGAAATATTCACTAGTGTCAATTAATAATCGGAGGTTTTCTGCTCAATTTACTTGTTTATAATCATTATATGCCATCGATTCACATTGTGGTATGTCTATTTAGAGTCGTATTGTACGTTTTATACACAGCAGCAGTTAAAACGCAAAAACGTCAAATATAAGCAACAAGACCACTAGCAGAGAACAGACCTCCGAAAGGCAGCTAATTCATCTTATGTGTGGTGAAACGTGAGAGTTAAACATAATAATATGGTAATTTGCAATATCTCCCAATAATAAATAGTTCTTAAAAAATACGATCCGGGATTCAGACGGTTCCCACCAAAATCTACTTTTTTATTTCCAAACAAATGATGAACATTTCATGCAAATCTGTTCAGAAATATTTGCGCAAAGTTGTTCACTTCAGATATAGAGGATATTTGTTTAATGCAGTGTAAGATCGTATTTTATTTCATGAGTGGCCACTCGTAAAAATATCTAGTTTCTGTGACCACGATTGAAACGAAATACGATCTTACACTGCATTAAACAAATTTTCTTTTTATTTCATGATTTTGAAAGATAAATTGAAAAAACATGCGCGAGATATGCTGAAGCGTCACAAGTTTTGTGTATTATGACGTCATAAATATGTTTCCAAAATTGTCGATCACTGTTGTGGTTGTAAAATAGTGCCACATTTACTGCGTCGGTGTCGATGAATCATATTTATATTGAATTTTATTATGTGTTTTCTATTGTTTAAAAAGGCCGATGTTTACACTGACGATTAGGGTATTCACATACTGTCAAAAAAGTAAACATGAAAACAAAGTTAAAAGTAGTTCCATATGACCAAGAGTGAAATGATCAAACGTTATCATTTCACTCGACCTAGAGTGAAATGATCGGGTTATCATTCACTGGTATTCTCCACTCAATCACCGCATAGCATGAAATAAAGACCAATCAACGCCGGTAAAAACACCAACTCCTAGGCAGAGAAAAAACAGATTAAGGTAAATAAAATAATATTTTGCAAATATAAAAAAATATTTCGATATGCGTTTGCTCATGTATTTCCATGAACGAAAACTAAAATAAAGTGGCGTTCATGTAAATTGGTGATACTGCAATGAAATAAGGTCGTCCTGTAAATATGCGCCGTCCCAGGTGAGTAGCGAGTAATATATGGTATTGAAAAAATACGTACATACGTTATGAAGGACTTATTTGATGACGGTGTGAGGTAACTCCTTTTTTTGCAAAAATATCAGATATCAGAGAGGAATTCAATGAATATGAATACATACGTACACGTTATAAAGGTCATGATGACGCTGTGATATAACTCCTTTTCTCGAAAAAGTTCAAAAATGATAGATTAATTAAATGGATATGAATAAAGCAATTTATTCAATACGATATTTTACAGATAAAAAGGAAAGTCATATGTCCTCTTGGTATAAAAGTTAATGTGTACATGATAGCCATGCCGCCAACATAATCAGCGTACGTCACAAAAACGTACGTGTTCCTCAAAGTTAGTAACGTTCTGAAAAAAACCGGCTGGTAGATGGTATGTGTACTGTATACACTAAATAAGTATTATGTAGAAATCACTCATTAAATGAACAGCTATGACATTTTTTATTATAAAGACATTCTACACAACTTTCCATATTTATACCATGTAAAATTCGCTCCTAATTTTGCTCTGATACAGTGCACGGTGCCAATTTGCTTTCTTCTGCAAGAAATGTCTCATTTTCGAATTTTTGGAAGACAGCACTTGCGTGTTTCCCAATCAGGTCTTTGTATGCCGCTACGTAATGACCTTACACTGTTCAAAGAACGTCAAATGTCACACAGTTTCATTTAAAAAAAGAAGTCACGATCATGATAATGATAGAATTAGCCATTAATTGCACTATATTCTACTGAATACAACGTACGCAATGTTTATTTATTTGTTCTTCACCTTACATATAAACATAGTTATAATTTCCAATTTCTTAAACTTTCTTAAAGACAAAGATTATCATATTTATTGTTTACAAGACACACACTGGACAAAAGATTTGGAAAAAGAAGTGTACTGTACTTGGGATGGGCAATGTTTTTTAAGTCATGGAAAATCCAATGCCAGGGGCTGTGCAATTTTAATAAAGTAAAATATTGAGTTAACAGTTCATAATTTAAAAAATGATGATATCGGAAACTTACTGGGTCTAAATATCACTGTTAGTGATACAAAATTATCTTTAATAACTATTTATGGTTCAAACATAGATAGTCCACAATTTTATAAAAATGTTTTTAACATTGTTGATTAATTTGGAAATGATAATTTTATTCTATGTGGTGATTTTAACCTAGTGCTAGACAGCGAGCTAGATTATAGACACTATAAATCTTTAAATAATAACATAAATTCTAGAAACTTTATTTTGCAAGAAATTGCAAAAATAAATCTAATTGATACTTTTAGGGAAATGCATGAAAATACTGCTGGATTCACATGGAGACGCACAAACCCATTACAACAAGCAAGATTATACTTCTTTTTAATAACCCCAAACATGCTCAATTTTTTACAATCTTCAAATATAAGAGCCAGTATAAAATCTGATCACTCTATTGTTGATATTTCGCTTGAATTTAATAAGGCTGAACATGGTAAAGGGTTGTGGAAATTTAACAACTCTCTTTTACATGATAATGAATATTTAATTTGTATAAATAACACAATTGAAGAAATTAAATAAACAGTAATGTTTACCGGTTTATAATTTAGAAAATATTAATACAGTAAACCATAACGAGCTATATTTTACCATAAACGACCAACTCTTTCTGGGAACACTTTTAATGGAAATACGAGGGAAAACCATATCTAATTCTAGTTTTAAAAATAAATTAAATTCCTCAAACGAAGTACGATTGTTAAATGCAATTGAAATCCTACAACAAAATTTAAATGAATCGAATAAAGAAAAACTTTCACAACTACATGTGGAACTTAACAACATGAGAGACTCGAAACTAAAAGGATATATCATTAGAAATAAAAATCAATGGATTGAGCAGGGAGAGAAAACAACAAACTATTTTTGCTCATTAGAAAAACAACACTATATTAATAAAAACATACCTTTTATTCAAAGAGATGACGGTGTACTTATACACAATCAATCTGAAATTTTAAAAGAATCTTCTGAATTTTATAGAAATGTATATAAAACAGCTGAACTACAGCAGAGCCACACACAAAAAGATTTACAGAATTTAAATATTAATAAACTAAGTTCAACCCAATCATTAGAAATTGAAGGCTTACTAACATATGAAGAGATAACTAATAATATGAAATATATGAAGAATGACAAGAGTCCTGGATCAGATGGTTTTACAACAAATTTCTTTAAGGTTTTATGGAATAAAATTGGAGTTTTTGTTCTGAGAAGTATAAATTTTGCTTACGAAAATATGCTTTCTGTGACTCAAAAGCAGGGCATTATCACTTGCATACCAAAAGAAAACAAACTAAGACATTTCCTAAAAAATTGGAGGCCTATTACACTTCTTAATACAGTCTATAAAATAGCATCTGGTTCAATTGCAAATAGATTAAAACCACATTTACCAACTCTTATATCTAGGGATCAAACTGGTTTTGTTTCAGGGCGATACATAGGGGAAAACGCATGTCTCTTGTATGACATAATGTCCTGTATTGAAACCAATAAAATACCGGGATTAATATTGATGATTGAGTTCGAAAAAGCCTTCGATTCCTTATCATTTGATTGCATTGAACAAACTTAAGACTTATTTAATTTTGGACCAATGGATATCGATTTTTTTTTTAAATACACTGACATCGATTCAGTTGTCCGAAATCTTCACAGTAGGCCGCGGCTGTAAGCAAGGTGACCCGATTTCACCTTATATTTTCATTTTATGTGCGGAAAGTTTAGCAATTAAGATTAAGCATTGTAAAAACATAAAAGGCATATGTATTAACGGTATAGAATACAAAAGATCTAAGTTTGCAGATGATACCTCTTTGTTGTTGGATGGTTCCCAAAACTCCTTAAACGCTGCTCTAGACCTTCTCCAGGATTTCGCATATTTTTCTGGCTTAAAAGTAAATTTTGATACAACTAATGTAATTTGGATCGGATCCTTGAAGTACAGCACCCGCTCGATAAAAACAAAAGATAAACTAACATGGGAAACAACCAGATTTGAAATATTGGGAATCTTTTTTGATGTTAACCTTAATCTTATGGTTGTTTTAAATTTTCGGACAAATTTATTAAAACAATTAATATAATAAGTCAATGGAAAAAACGAAAACTTACACCAATTGGTAAAATTACCGTTATTAAATCGCTTATATTATCTTTGTTCACCCATTGTTTTTTTGCAATACCCACACCAAAGAAATATATTCTTGATAAACTGAACAAAATATTGTTTGACTTTGTTTGGGATAATGCACCTTATAAAATTAAAAGTTCAACCCTTACACAAAGCTATGAGAAAGGTGGATTACAAATGATAGATATTTATGCATACTGTAAAAAAAATGAAGCTCTCTTGGATTAGAAAATTATATACATGTTATGATAGTAAGTGTGTAATTCTTATAAGGTCCATTTTTTATGTATGTAAACTTTTTAACACTGGAAAACAATATATTGCCATAGTTAAAAAATGTTTTAAAATTGATTTTTTGGTTTGAAGTATTTTCGTGCTACGAACAACTTCTGGATGTGTTAGAAATTGCGGATGTTAATAGTGTTCTTAACATGCCCTTGTTCTACAATGACAATTTCAAAATTGGTAATGAACCCTTATGTTTGAAAGCACTGTATGACAGAGGTATTGGACTTGTGAGAGAATTAGTTATTGACTCAAACACCAATATCAAATAGAAAATATTACGGGAAAATCCTTGAACTTTCTTTATTATGACGGACATTTAAATCAATTAAGAACTTTTTTAAGAAATGCAATGTACAGTTTAATACAAATGACGTTCGAACATACGGCCCGTCTCTGTCATGCTATGCAAAATATTTTATAATTTATGATTATTTCATTCAAAACGGCATTGAACCTATGTGTAAAAACAAATGGAACAATTTTGTCATTACTGATGAGGAATGGAAATGTATTTTTAAAACAGTTTTTGACATAACAAGAGATAGCTACATACAATGGTTCCAGAATAGAATTATTTACAATATACTAGGTACAAATCCCCTTATGTACGAAATGAAATTGTTAAATAATAATCTGTGTACTTTTTGTCACAAATTTGAAGAAACGATTGTTCATCTTTTTTGATCTTGTGAAAATGTAAAATGCTTGATTAAGGAAGTAAACACAACCTTGTTAAATAATAGGAATATAAATATAATGACAGAAATAGACTTCAGAACATTTATGTTAGGTAGCACTAACAAAGATAAACAAAATCTTAACATACTGTGTCTCGAAGTTAAGAGATACATTTTCACTTGTAGAAAATATAAAATAATACCAAATTACATTGGTCTTGAAAATAGTCTAACCTTAGCCTACACCATATACAAGTCACTTACACATTCAGAAAAAGAAACACATTACTGGTCGCTAATAAGAGCAATATGCGAACCAAATACCTCTGTTCAGTAAGAACATAATATTAAAGGAAAACAATTATATATAAGTACCGGGTAGTCAAATATAGGAACAAGTGATATTTCCTCTCTGTGTTTTTTTTGGTAAACTTTTGCAGCAAAATGTACCCTATGCTTTTTCATACTTATGTTGTCTATGTATCTTTTCCATGCAAAAATGTAACCTACTTAATACGGATGATCCTGCAAGGTAGAATATAAGAATATTGGCCTTTTCGTAGGCATTATCATAATACTTTTATTTGTTTAGCTATTTAATACAATACATTAAAAAATTTAAAACATACAATTCCATTGTTTTCATGTATTGTATGTTTGTATGACTGTATGTTTATTTGTAAATGCATATATATGAGGGAAATAAAAAAAGGTTACAAAAAAATTAAAATAATTTCCAGAACAATATCAACTATCATTTTGGTTTATGCTTAAAACTAAAATAGGACAGAGTTTATATAGCCGTTTGTATAAAATCGATCTGTGTATCATATTATCTCTTGGATGTGACAAATATTTTAGTTCATGCTATGTATCATATTATCTCTTGGATGTGACAAGTATTTTATTTCATGCTACATGTATATACAGTGAACTTGTGGGAAATTACCAAAGAGAAAGCGCTTGGGTTGGGTGAATTGTAATACTTTTTGCTGTAAACGTAAACAATTTTTGTAGGAAGGACGTCTTTTACCATCGTTGAGTACGCTTTGAGGCACAACGACCATGAAACATGGGCCTACGGTCAATTTGGCGATTGTTAAAACAAATTATTTCGTTGTAAAATAGCATTAAATGAAATGCAGAACATATGATTTCAGCATAAGATCTTTTTTTTGCGTTGATGGCAATAAAAGAGGCACCCCTGTTGCAATATGTTGTTCTATAACTAATCGTCGAGTAAGATATAATGTTAAACGTAAATTTATACTTAGTGCTGGTGTATCTTCAAAGCCTTGTTTAACCAAATTTTTATAAGAAAAATTTCGGTTATCAGATAAGGGTATCTCGTTGGGCGGGCGGGTATTGGCGGCGTGAACTTTTCGTTTTCGCTCTCTAACTCGAGACCGCATTGTAATGAACTTCATACATACTGTGTATTGTAATTGAACTTCACTTGGGATTTAATATGGGGTAGGTGGGGTCAAGGTCCTAGCCATAGGTGTATGACCCTCATTATTGTGCTGACTTTTATGCATTTCGTTCGAACAATTTGGTTTTCGTGAAATTTCCACGTTTCTTGTTCCTTTTTTACACGCGTCAATGCTGCCAATATGCACTTATGTATATCATACATTCTGGCCTTCCGTTTATATTCAACTTTGCTGCGCATTTACTGTTAAATCTATGGTGATGACTCTTTGATCCTGTTGTTTATTTGAGACGTTATGTGAACTACGTCAGGAAATGTTAAATCCTCGTACTTCTATTGACTCTGTCCTTCGAAAATGACTATTTAGCATTTGTTATTTGTTTAGGTTTTTGTCCTTGCGTTCTTGTCTAGTCGGTGTTTTGTTTTTCTTTAAGTAGTTTTAAGCTAACTAACATAGGTAACTGTAAACTCGATTCAGTCTCAGTGACACTTTACAGTGAGACAGGAAGTTTGCTATGTACGTACATGCCGTTTTCACTTGGATTCTCAATTTTTACCTATTTGCATGTTTTTTCTACTCCAGAACAAGGCTTTGGACACCAAAAATGCATCAACAAAGGTATGTTTGTATTTTTGTATGTTTTTCTGTTTTCGATCTGCAATCTGCATTTTTTTTTATCGCTGGATACCAACTTTATTTGGTTTCAATCCCTAGACGCTAATGTTACCGTCTCCTCTACTTTCATGAAAATAAATTATACTCGAAAACCTTACTCGGGCGTTGAATGATACATTTTACTCTTTTTCTTTACTTCTGATGTTGACTTTATGACAATTTTTATTAAATTATATCGTTTGGTATTGTTGCCTAACTCAGAACGCAACCATATTTATAATTATGTTGTTAAATAAAATACTAAGTTTTTTTATGAAAACATTCCTGTCTCTTTAACAAACATTCTTCCGAGCGTTGCAAAACAGTCTTCTTAATTATAAGCTTTCTTGATCAGTTATATATATATATATATATATATATATATATATATATATATATATATATATATATATATATATATATATATATATATATATATATATATATATATATATATATCATACTTGCAAATCTAGTTTTGATTGTATGAACAATTAGAGAGATGATGTGGAATGCTAGGAAAATAGAGCCTTGCTTTGATCCAACAGGATCTTTAAAACATGAAATAGTGTTTGTTTCTAATGAAATTTTATTAACATTAAGGCAACACTTGAAGTATACATAAGTACAAGCAATAGACATGAATATATTTTTTATTTAATGATTCAATAAAAAAAAAGTTCAAATTGAAAATTATACATTAAAGAAAATGGCAAGTACACATGCACACAATTGTTTTAACATTGTGTCTAATTTTATAACAATATGAATTAAAACGGATGATTTTGTGCATCTATTTGTAAGATCCCCAGTCTCGTCCTTCCACCTGAAAACGGTTTCTATGGTTACTGTCGGCCGTGTTCCAAGGACTGTAGCCGTAGTGAGGCTTCGGCATGGTCACAAAAGACGGCCTGTTTCTGCTCATAAAGCCAAAGTCATTACCGTACGAGTAGAAGGGTACGATGCGTTCCTTGAGCCTGGGGAACCTCCTGTAGCCATCATTCAAACGCACACCCAGTGCGCTTCTTTTCAGCAATGACAAGAGCCTTGCGTCCCCTAAGTCGTCCCAGCTGTCCGGCGGTGCATACCCCGTTAGGCGATCTGTGTCGCCAATGTCGAAGGATTCGCCCATGTTCATGTCCTCATCTGCCCATGATTGCGTGGTTCCTTGAAAAGTAGAGGAGTTGTACAGTATAAATATACGCATTTGCATTAAATTAGTATTTAGTTGTATCTTCTGTCTTGGTTCATAATTTCGCTTTTACATAATCAATGTACATTGCATACACTCTGTGCTCTGAATCAATGTTTTGTGAGTATCTTCAATACATGAATTTAAACATAGGTACTTTATTTAGGTATTTACTGTACCTTCTATATACTCTCATCTACTGTATTTTCTAAGCACTGTGTGATGAATAAAGGTTGTGCGCTACATACAATATTTCTACATTCTCTAAACACTCTTCACTGATATAAACGTGTGTTCTGAATCGAAATATTTTTTCTGTCACTGTGTTAACAACCAGTGTATTTATGTTTCTTTAAAACACGTGCGGAATGTACATAATGCGTTTAATAAAAATATTAATCATAATAACACTCCGTCCCGATTTTTTGGAACAAAACTCCAACGGGGCTCGATCTCACTGCCTGCGGATCAAAAGTATGTTACGGTAACAACTATGCCTCTTTTTTAATGCTCTCATTAACGACGGTTGGTATGTAATTAAATTTCAAAATTTCATGAAAAAAAAAAGAACTCATTTGCGAGAATAGTTGCGCAACACGTTTTATTACCGTTTACAAACCAATTTCAATGTTATATATGTGTTCATTATTATGTTCTTATTATGTTACAAGTGTTAAATATAATCTACCTGTATGTGATGTTAAATAAATAAATAAATAAATAAATAAATAAATAAATAAATAAATAAATAAATAAATAAATAAATAAATAAATAAATAAATAAACAAACAAACAAACAAACAAACAAACAAACAAACAAACAAACAAATAAATAAATAAATAAATATTATTTATTTTAATAAGCAAACACGTTATTATAATACTAAATTGTTTTAGTACAATTCTAAAGCAGAATGTGTATAAACTTACCACTAGAAAAATACAGAACTGTAACTAACAACAAATGAATCCAAAACCGTTTGATATATTCCATTATTGGGCAACGCGTCTTCTGCGAACGCCTTTCAACGACTGAACCGTTCGATGCCTGCTGTCGTCTGTTGCCAATTCCCTGCGCTCAGCTGCTGCTGCTTCTGTTTCACACAATATATGATTTGTGTCACAGATTTTCAACAATTCCTGAATCACTATAACATTTTCTAAAGATCAAGGCACAAGTAAATACATCTACTATGTCATTCAGAAACATACTATGTTTAACTGAGTTTGTTTATAATAGGTTTCCAGACGAAATAATATAGATTATGGAAGCTAGATATGCAAGTAAAATACATAATGGACATAATTGTCTATCGAAAATGATATGGCAACACATGTGTCTGCAGTTTATTTCTCTATTGATAAAGAATACAATATAAGTTTCAAGTTTATTTTAAAGTTTTCTTCTTGAATTATATCAGCTACAGCAGTCATATATCTATTGTTATGCTTCTCGAAGGGGAGAGCATACAGCCACCGCATTGTCCGTCCGTCCGAATTCTAATTCCACTGCCATTCAGTTTGTCCAGGTGTTAAATAAATTTCCCCGACAATTTTATTCATCATACTCCAGGTCCTTCCGTCCATCCGGTACTTTGTTTCCGCGCGAGATCTTAGGAACTAATGACTCGAATCCAATGAAACTTTATTTGCAGCATCTCTATACGGAGGACATGCGCAAATTGTCAGGTCAGTCCGGTTTGATGATTTTTCTTGGTGTTATAGCCCTATGATTATAAATATGACATTTTATTATGAAATTTTCGGTTTCGCGCGAGATCTCTGGAAATAATAACCTGAATTTGCTTGTCGGGACTTATAAATGCTGATTAGATTTTAAATCATTTTACACAATTTTTTTCTCAACAGAAATCAGGTCCTTAGGTTCAAGGTCAAGGTCACAATTAGACGTCAAAGCAGCATCTCGGAGCATCCATCGATTCTACCGATATTCTTGTTTTAATACACGGTCATTTGTGTTGGAGCACCCATCGATTCTACCGATATTCTTGTTTTAATACACTGTCATTTGTGTTGGAGCATCCATCGATTCTACCGATATGCTTGTTTTAATACACTGTCATTTGTGTTGGAGCACCCATCGATTCGACCGATATTTTTGTTTTAATACACTGTCATTTGTGTTGGAGCACCCATCGATTCTACCGATATTCTTGTTTTAATACACTGTCATTTGTGTTGGAGCACCCATCGATTCTACCGATATTCTTGTTTTAATACACTGTCATTTGTGTTCGAGCACCAATCGATTCTACCGATATTCTTGTTTTAATACACTGTCATTTGTGTTGGAGCATCCATCGATTCTACCGATATGCTTGTTTTAATACACTGTCATTTGTGTTGGAGCACCCATCGATTCGACCGATATTTTTGTTTTAATACACTGTCATTTGTGTTGGAGCACCCATCGATTCTACCGATATTCTTGTTTTAATACACTGTCATTTGTGTTGGAGCACCCATCGATTCTACCGATATTCTTGTTTTAATACACTGTCATTTGTGTTCGAGCACCAATCGATTCTACCGATATTCTTGTTTTAATACACTGTCATTTGTGTTGGAGCACCCATCGATTCTACCGATATTCTTGTTTTAATACACTGTCATTTGTGTTGGAGCATCCATCGATTCTACCGATATTCTTGTTTTTAATACACTGCCATTTGTGTTGGAGCATCCATCGATTCTACCGATATTCTTGTTTAAATACACTGTCATTTGTGTTGGAGCACCCATCGATTCTACCGATATTCTTGTTTTAATACACTGTCATTTGTGTTGGTGCACCCATCCATTGTACCGATATTCTTGTATTAATACACTGTCATTTGTCTTGGAGCATCCATCGATTCTACCGATATTCTTGTTTTAATACACTGTCATTTGTGTTGGAGCATCAATCGATTCTACCGATATTCTTGTTTTAAAACACTGTCATTTGTGTTGTAGCACCCATCGATTCTACCGATATTCTTCTTTTAATACACTGTCATTTGTGTTGGAGCACCCATCGATTCTACCGATATTCTTGTTTTAATACACTGTCATTTGTGTTGGAGCACCCATCGATTCTACCGATATTCTTGTTTTAATACATTGTCATTTGTGTTGGAGCACCCATCGATTCTACCGATATTCTTGTTTTAATACACTGTCATTTGTGTTGGAGCACCCATCGATTCTACCGATATTCTTGTTTTAATACACTGTCAGTTGTGTTGGAGCACCCATCGATTCTACCGATATTCTTGTTTTAAGACACTGTCATTTGTGTTGGAGCACCCATCGATTCTACCGATATTCTTGTTTTAATACACTGTCATTTGTGTTGGAGCATCCATCGATTCTACCGATATTCTTGTTTTAATACACTGTCATTTGTGTTGGAGCACCCATCGATTCTACCGATATTCTTGTTTTAATACACTGTCATTTGTCTTGGAGCACCCATCGATTCTACCGATATTCTTGTTTTAATACACTGTCATTTGTCTTGGAGCATCCATCGATTCTACCGATATTCTTGTTTTAATACATTGTCATTTGTGATGGAGCATCCATCGATTCTACCGATATTCTTGTTTTAAGACACTGTCATTTGTGTTGGAGCACCCATCGATTCTACCGATATTCTTGTTTTAATACACTGTCATTTGTGTTGGAGCATCCATCGATTCTACCGATATTCTTGTTTTAATACACTGTCATTTGTGTTGGAGCACCCATCGATTCTACCGATATTCTTGTTTTAATACATTGTCATTTGTGTTGGAGCATCCATCGATTCTACCGATATTCTTGTTTTAATACACTGTCATTTCTGATGGAGCACCCATCGATTCTACCGATATTCTTGTTTTAATACACTGTCATTTGTGTTGGAGCATCCATCGATTCTACCGATATTCTTGTTTTAATACACTGTTATTTGTGTTGGAGCACCCATCGATTCTACCGATATTCTTGTTTTAATACACTGTCATTTGTGTTGGAGCACCCATCGATTCTACCGATAATCTTGTTTTAATACACTGTCATTTGTGTTGGAGCTCCCATCGATTTTACCGATATTCTTGATTTAATACACTGTCATTTGTGTTCGAGCACCCATCGATTGAACCGATATTCTTGTTTCAATACACTGTCATTTGTGTTGGAGCACCCATCGATTCTACCGATATTCTTGTTTTAATACACTGTCATTTGTGTTGGAGCATCCATCGATTCTACCGATATTCTTGTTTTAATACACTGTCATTTGTGTTGGAGCACACATCGATTCTACCGATATTCTTGTTTTAATACACTGTCATTTGTGTTGGAGCATCTATCGATTCTACCGATATTCATGTTTTAATACACTGTCATTTGTGTTGGAGCACCCATCGATTCTACCGATATTCTTGTTTTAATACATTGTCATTTGTGTTGGAGCACCCATCCATTCTACCGATATTCTTGTTTTAATACACTGTCATTTGTGTTGGAGCTCCCATCGATTTTACCGATATTCTTGTTTTAATACACTGTCATTTGTGTTGGAGCACCCATCGATTCTACCGATATTCTTGTTTTAATACACTGTCATTTGTGTTGGAGCATCCATCGATTCTACCGATATTCTTGTTTTAATACACTGTCATTTGTGGTGGAGCATCCATCGATTCTACCGATATTCTTGTTTCAATACACTGTCATTTGTGGTGGAGCATCCATCGATTCTACCGATATTCTTGTTTTAATACACTGTCATTTGTGTTGGAGCACCCATCGATTCTACCGATATTCTTGTTTTAATACATTGTCATTTGTGTTGGAGCATCCATCGATTCTACCGATATTCTTGTTTTAATACACTGTCATTTGTGATGGAGCACCCATCGATTCTACCGATATTCTTACTTTAATACACTGTCATTTGTCTTGGAGCATCCATCGATTCTACCGATATTCTTGTTTTAATACACTGTCATTTGTGTTGGAGCATCAATCGATTCTACCGATATTCTTGTTTTAAAACACTGTCATTTGTGTTGTAGCACCCATCGATTCTACCGATATTCTTCTTTTAATACACTGTCATTTGTGTTGGAGCACCCATCGATTCTACCGATATTCTTGTTTTAATACACTGTCATTTGTGTTGGAGCACCCATCGATTCTACCGATATTCTTGTTTTAATACATTGTCATTTGTGTTGGAGCATCCATCGATTCTACCGATATTCTTGTTTTAATACACTGTCATTTGTGTTGGAGCACCCATCGATTCTACCGATATTCTTGTTTTAATACACTGTCAGTTGTGTTGGAGCACCCATCGATTCTACCGATATTCTTGTTTTAAGACACTGTCATTTGTGTTGGAGCACCCATCGATTCTACCGATATTCTTGTTTTAATACACTGTCATTTGTGTTGGAGCATCCATCGATTCTACCGATATTCTTGTTTTAATACACTGTCATTTGTGTTGGAGCACCCATCGATTCTCCCGATATTCTTGTTTTAATACACTGTCATTTGTCTTGGAGCACCCATCGATTCTACCGATATTCTTGTTTTAATACACTGTCATTTGTCTTGGAGCATCCATCGATTCTACCGATATTCTTGTTTTAATACATTGTCATTTGTGATGGAGCATCCATCGATTCTACCGATATTCTTGTTTTAAGACACTGTCATTTGTGTTGGAGCACCCATCGATTCTACCGATATTCTTGTTTTAATACACTGTCATTTGTGTTGGAGCATCCATCGATTCTACCGATATTCCTGTTTTAATACACTGTCATTTGTGTTGGAGCACCCATCGATTCTACCGATATTCTTGTTTTAATACATTGTCATTTGTGTTGGAGCATCCATCGATTCCACCGATATTCTTGTTTTAATACACTGTCATTTCTGATGGAGCACCCATCGATTCTACCGATATTCTTGTTTTAATACACTGTCATTTGTGTTGGAGCATCCATCGATTCTACCGATATTCTTGTTTTAATACACTGTCATTTGTGTTGGAGCACCCATCGATTCTACCGATATTCTTGTTTTAATACACTGTCATTTGTGTTGGAGCACCCATCGATTCTACCGATAAACTTGTTTTAATACACTGTCATTTGTGTTGGAGCTCCCATCGATTTTACCGATATTCTTGATTTAATACACTGTCATTTGTGTTCGAGCACCCATCGATTGAACCGATATTCTTGTTTCAATACACTGTCATTTGTGTTGGAGCACCCATCGATTCTACCGATATTCTTGTTTTAATACACTGTCATTTGTGTTGGAGCATCCATCGATTCTACCGATATTCTTGTTTTAATACACTGTCATTTGTGTTGGAGCACATATCGATTCTACCGATATTCTTGTTTTAATACACTGTCATTTGTGTTGGAGCATCTATCGATTCTACCGATATTCTTGTTTTAATACACTGTCATTTGTGTTGGAGCACCCATCGATGCTACCGATATTCTTGTTTTAATACATTGTCATTTGTGTTGGAGCACCCATCCATTCTACCGATATTCTTGTTTTAATACACTGACATTTGTGTTGGAGCTCCCATCGATTTTACCGATATTCTTGTTTTAATACACTGTCATTTGTGTTGGAGCACCCATCGATTCTACCGATATTCTTGTTTTAATACACTGTCATTTGTGTTGGAGCATCCATCGATTCTACCGATATTCTTGTTTTAATACACTGTCATTTGTGGTGGAGCATCCATCGATTCTACCGATATTCTTGTTCAATACACTGTCATTTGTGGTGGAGCATCCATCGATTCTACCGATATTCTTGTTTTAATACACTGTCTTTTGTGTTGGAGCACCCATCGATTCTACCGATATTCTTGTTTTAATACATTGTCATTTGTGTTGGAGCATCCATCGATTCTACCGATATTCTTGTTTTAATACACTGTCATTTGTGATGGAGCACCCATCGATTCTACCGATATTCTTACTTTAATACACTGTCATTTGTCTTGGAGCACCCATCGATTCTACCGATATTCTTGTTTTAATACACTGTCATTTGTGTTGGAGCATCCATCGATTCTACCGATATTCTTGTTTTAATACACTGTCATTTGTGTTGGAGCACCCATCGATTCTACCGATATTCTTGTTTTAATACACTGTCATTTGTGTTGGAGCATCTATCGATTCTACCGATATTCTTGTTTTAATACACTGTCATTTGTGTTGGAGCACCCATCGATTCTACCGATATTCTTGTTTCAATACACTGTCATTTGTGGTGGAGCATCCATCGATTCTACCGATATTCTTGTTTTAATACACTGTCATTTGTGTTGGAGCACCCATCGATTCTACCGATATTCTTGTTTTAATACATTGTCATTTGTGTTGGAGCATCCATCGATTCTACCGATATTCTTGTTTTAATACACTGTCATTTGTTATGGAGCACCCATCGATTCTACCGATATTCTTACTTTAATACACTGTCATTTGTCTTGGAGCACCCATCGATTCTACCGATATTCTTGTTTTAATACACTGTCATTTGTGTTGGAGCATCCATCGATTCTACCGATATTCTTGTTTTAATACACTGTCATTTGTGTTGGAGCACCCATCGATTCTACCGATATTCTTGTTTTAATACACTGTCATTTGTGTTGGAGCATCTATCGATTCTACCGATATTCTTGTTTTAATACACTGTCATTTGTGTTGGAGCATCCATCGATTCTACCGATATTCTTGTTTTAATACACTGTCATTTGTGTTGGAGCACCCATCGATTCTACCGATATTCTTGTTTCAATACACTGCCATTTGTGTTGGAGCATCCATCGATTCTACCGATATTCTTGTTTTAATACACTGTCATTTGTGTTGGAGCACCCATCGATTCTACCGATATTCTTGTTTTAATACATTGCCATTTGTGTTGGAGCATCCATCGATTCTACCGATATTCTTGTTTTAATACACTGTCATTTGTGATGGAGCACCCATCGATTCTACCGATATTCTTACTTTAATACACTGTCATTTGTCTTGGAACACCCATCGATTCTACCGATATTCTTGTTTTAATACACTGTCATTTGTGTTGGAGCATCCATCGATTCTACCGATATTCTTGTTTTAATACACTGTCATTTGTGTTGGAGCACCCATCGATTCTACCGATATTCTTGTTTTAATACACTGTCATTTGTGTTGGAGCATCTATCGATTCTACCGATATTCTTGTTTTAATACACTGTCATTTGTGTTGGAGCACCCATCGATTCTACCGATATTCTTGTTTTAATACACTGTCAGTTGTGTTGGAGCACCCATCGATTCTACCGATATTCTTGTTTTAAGACACTGTCGTTTGTGTTGGAGCACCCATCGATTCTACCGATATTCTTGTTTTAATACACTGTCATTTGTGTTGGAGCATCCATCGATTCTACCGATATTCTTGTTTTAATACACTGTCATTTGTGTTGGAGCATCCATCGATTCTACCGATATTCTTGTTTTAATATACTGTCATTTGTGTTGGAGCACCCATCTATTCTACCGATATTCTTGTTTTAATACACTGTCATTTGTGTTGGAGCATCCATCGATTCTACCGATATTCTTCTTTTAATACACTGTCATTTGTGTTGGAGCACCCATCGATTCTACCGATATTCTTGTTTTAATACACTGTCATTTGTGTTGGAGCACCCATCGATTCTACCGATAATCTTGTTTTAATACACTGTCATTTGTGTTGGAGCTCCCATCGATTTTACCGATATTCTTGATTTAATACACTGTCATTTGTGTTCGAACACCCATCGATTGAACCGATATTCTTGTTTCAATACACTGTCATTTGTGTTGGAGCACCCATCGATTCTACCGATATTCTTGTTTTAATACACTGTCATTTGTGTTGGAGCATCCATCGATTCTACCGATATTCTTGTTTTAATACACTGTCATTTGTGGTGGAGCATCCATCGATTCTACCGATATTCTTGTTTCAATACACTGTCATTTGTGGTGGAGCATCCATCGATTCTACCGATATTCTTGTTTTAATACACTGTCATTTGTGTTGGAGCACCCATCGATTCTACCGATATTCTTGTTTTAATACATTGTCATTTGTGTTGGAGCATCCATCGATTCTACCGATATTCTTGTTTTAATACACTGTCATTTGTGATGGAGCACCCATCGATTCTACCGATATTCTTACTTTAATACACTGTCATTTGTCTTGGAGCACCCATCGATTCTACCGATATTCTTGTTTTAATACACTGTCATTTGTGTTGGAGCATCCATCGATTCTACCGATATTCTTGTTTTAATACACTGTCATTTGTGTTGGAGCACCCATCGATTCTACCGATATTCTTGTTTTAATACACTGTCATTTGTGTTGGAGCATCTATCGATTCTACCGATATTCTTGTTTTAATACACTGTCATTTGTGTTGGAGCACCCATCGATTCTACCGATATTCTTGTTTCAATACACTGTCATTTGTGGTGGAGCATCCATCGATTCTACCGATATTCTTGTTTTAATACACTGTCATTTGTGTTGGAGCACCCATCGATTCTACCGATATTCTTGTTTTAATACATTGTCACTTGTGTTGGAGCATCCATCGATTCTACCGATATTCTTGTTTTAATACACTGTCATTTGTGATGGAGCACCCATCGATTCTACCGATATTCTTACTTTAATACACTGTCATTTGTCTTGGAGCACCCATCGATTCTACCGATATTCTTGTTTTAATACACTGTCATTTGTGTTGGAGCATCCATCGATTCTACCGATATTCTTGTTTTAATACACTGTCATTTGTGTTGGAGCACCCATCGATTCTACCGATATTCTTGTTTTAATACACTGTCATTTGTGTTGGAGCATCTATCGATTCTACCGATATTCTTGTTTTAATACACTGTCATTTGTGTTGGAGCACCCATCGATTCTACCGATATTCTTGTTTTAATACACTGTCAGTTGTGTTGGAGCACCCATCGATTCTACCGATATTCTTGTTTTAAGACACTGTCGTTTGTGTTGGAGCACCCATCGATTCTACCGATATTCTTGTTTTAATACACTGTCATTTGTGTTGGAGCATCCATCGATTCTACCGATATTCTTGTTTTAATACACTGTCATTTGTGTTGGAGCATCCATCGATTCTACCGATATTCTTGTTTTAATACACTGTCATTTGTGTTGGAGCACCCATCGATTCTACCGATATTCTTGTTTTAATACACTGTCATTTGTCTTGGAGCACCCATCGATTCTACCGATATTCTTGTTTTAATACACTGTCATTTGTCTTGGAGCATCCATCGATTCTACCGATATTCTTGTTTTAATACATTGTCATTTGTGATGGAGCATCCATCGATTCTACCGATATTCTTGTTTTAATACACTGTCATTTGTGTTGGAGCACCCATCGATTCTACCTATATTCTTGTTTTAATACACTGTCATTTGTGTTGGAGCATCCATCGATTCTATCGATATTCTTGTTTTAATACACTGTCATTTGTGTTGGAGCACCCATCGATTCTACCGATATTCTTGTTTTAATACATTGTCATTTGTGATGGAGCACCCATCGATTCTACCGATATTCTTGTTTTAATACACTGTCATTTGTGTTGGAGCATCCATCGATTCTACCGATATACTTGTTTTAATACACTGTCATTTGTGTTGGAGCACCCATCGATTCTACCGATATTCTTGTTTTAATACACTGTCATTTGTGTTGGAGCACCCATCGATTCTACCGATAATCTTGTTTCAATACACTGTCATTTGTGTTGGAGCTCCCATCGATTTTACCGATATTCTTGATTTAATACACTGTCATTTGTGTTCGAGCACCCATCGATTCTACCGATATTCTTGTTTCAATACACTGTCATTTGTGTTGGAGCACCCATCGATTCTACCGATATTCTTGTTTTAATACACTGTCATTTGTGTTGGAGCATCCATCGATTCTACCGATATTCTTCTTTTAATACACTGTCATTTGTGTTGGAGCACCCATCGATTCTACCGATATTCTTGTTTTAATACACTGTCATTTGTGTTGGAGCATCCATCGATTCTACCGATATTCTTGTTTTAATACACTGTCAATTGTGTTGGAGCACCCATCGATTCTACCGATATTCTTGTTTTAATACACTGTCATTTGTGTTGGAGCACCCATCCATACTACCGATATTCTTGTTTTAATACACTGTCATTTGTGTTGGAGCTCCCATCGATTTTACCCATATTCTTGTTTTAATACACTGTCATTTGTGTTGGAGCATCCATCGATTCTACCGATATTCTTGTTTTAATACACTGTCATTTGTGGTAGAGCATCCATCGATTCTACCGATATTCTTGTTTCAATACACTGTCATTTGTGGTGGAGCATCCATCGATTCTACCGATATTCTTGTTTTAATACACTGTCATTTGTGTTGGAGCACCCATCGATTCTATCGATATTCTTGTTTTAATACATTGTCATTTGTGTTGGAGCATCCATCGATTCTACCGATATTCTTGTTTTAATACACTGTCATTTGTGATGGAACACCCATCGATTCTACCGATATTCTTACTTTAATACACTGTCATTTGTGTTGGAGCATCCATCGATTCTACAGATATTCTTGTTTTAATTCACTGTCATTTGTGTTGGAGCATCCATCGATTCTACCGATATTCTTGTTTTAATACACTGTCATTTGTGTTGGAGCATCCATCGATTCTACCGATATTCTTGTTTTAATTCACTGTCATTTGTCTTGGAGCACCGATCGATTCTACCGATAATCTTGTTTCAATTCACTGTCATTTGTGTTGGAGTTCCCATCGATTTTACCGATATTCTTGATTTAATACACTGTCATTTGTGTTCGAGCACCCATCGATTCTACAGATATTCTTGTTTCAATACACTGTCATTTGTGTTGGAGCACCCATCGATTCTACCGATATTCGTGTTTTAATACACTGTCATTTGTGGTGGAGCATCCATCGATTCTACCGATATTCTTGTTTTAATACACTGTCATTTGTGTTGGAGCACCCATCGATTCTACCGATATTCTTGTTTTAATACATTGTCATTTGTGTTGGAGCATCCATCGATTCTACCGATATTCTTGATTTAATACACTGTCATTTGTGATGGAGCACCCATCGATTCTACCGATATTCTTACTTTAATACACTGTCATTTGTCTTGGAGCACCCATCGATTCTACCGATATTCTTGTTTTAATACACTGTCATTTGTGTTGGAGCATCCATCGATTCTACCGATTCTCTTGTTTTAATACACTGTCATTTGTGTTGGAGCACCCATCGATTCTACCGATATTCCTGTTTTAATACACTGTCATTTGTGTTGGAGCACCCATCGATTCTACCGATATTCTTGTTTTAATACACTGTCATTTGTGTTGGAGCACCCATCGATTCTACCGATATTCTTGTTTTAATACACTGTCATTTGTGTTGGAGCACCCATCGATTCTACCGATATTCTTGTTTTAATACACTGTCATTTGTGTTGGAGCACCCATCGATTCTACCGATATTCTTGTTTTAATACACTGTCATTTGTGTTGGAGCACCCATCGATTCTACCGATATTCTTGTTTTAATACACTGTCATTTGTGTTGGAGCACCCATCGATTCTACCGATATTCTTGTTTTAATACACTGTCATTTGTGTTCGAACACCCATCGATTCTACCGATATTCTTGTTTTAATACATTGTCATTTGTGTTGGAGCACCCATCGATTCTACCGATATTCTTGTTTTAATACATTGTCATTTGTGTTGGAGCACCCATCGATTCTACCGATATTCTTGTTTCTGTCATTTGTGTTGGAGCATCCATCGATTCTACCGATATTCTTGTTTCTGTCATTTGTGTTGGAGCATCCATCGATTCTACCGATATTTTTGTTTCTGTCATTTGTGTTGGAGCATCCATCGATTCTACCGATATTCTTGTTTCTTTCATTTGTGTTGGAGCATCCATCGATTCTACCGATATTCTTGTTTCTGTCATTTGTGTTGGAGCATCCATCGATTCTACCGATATTCTTGGTTCTGTCATTTGTGTTGGAGCATCCATCGATTCTACCGATATTCTTGTTTCTGTCATTTGTGTTGGAGCATCCATCGATTCTACCGAAATTCTTGTTTTAATACACTGTCATTTGTGTTGGAGCATCCATCGATTCTACCGATATTCTTGTTTCTGTCATTTGTGTTGGAGCACCCATCGATTCTACCGATATTCTTGTTTTAATACACTGTCCTTTGTGTTGGAGCATCCATCGATTCTACCGATATTCTTGTTTTAATACACTGTCATTTTGTGTTGGAGCATCCATCGATTCTACCGATATTCTTGTTTTAATACACTGTCATTTGTGTTGGAGCATCCATCGATTCTACCGATATTCTTGTTTTAATACACTGTCATTTGTGATGGAGCACCCATCGATTCTACCGATATTCTTACTTTAATACACTGTCATTTGTCTTGGAGCACCCATCGATTCTACCGATATTCTTGTTTTAATACACTGTCATTTGTGTTGGAGCATCCATCGATTCTACCGATATTCTTGTTTTAATACACTGTCATTTGTGTTGGAGCACCCATCGATTCTACCGATATTCTTGTTTTAATACACTGTCATTTGTGTTGGAGCATCTATCGATTCTACCGATATTCTTGTTTTAATACACTGTCATTTGTGTTGGAGCACCCATCGATTCTGCCGATATTCTTGTTTTAATACACTGTCAGTTGTGTTGGAGCACCCATCGATTCTACCGATATTCTTGTTTTAAGACACTGTCGTTTGTGTTGGAGCACCCATCGATTCTACCGATATTCTTGTTTTAATACACTGTCATTTGTGTTGGAGCATCCATCGATTCTACCGATATTCTTGTTTTAATACACTGTCATTTGTGTTGGAGCATCCATCGATTCTACCGATATTCTTGTTTTAATACACTGTCATTTGTGTTGGAGCACCCATCGATTCTACCGATATTCTTGTTTTAATACACTGTCATTTGTCTTGGAGCACCCATCGATTCTACCGATATTCTTGTTTTAATACACTGTCATTTGTCTTGGAGCATCCATCGATTCTACCGATATTCTTGTTTTAATACATTGTCATTTGTGATGGAGCATCCATCGATTCTACCGATATTCTTGTTTTAATACACTGTCATTTGTGTTGGAGCACCCATCGATTCTACCGATATTCTTGTTTTAATACACTGTCATTTGTGTTGGAGCATCCATCGATTCTATCGATATTCTTGTTTTAATACACTGTCATTTGTGTTGGAGCACCCATCGATTCTACCGATATTCTTGTTTTAATACATTGTCATTTGTGTTGGAGCATCCATCGATTCTACCGATATTCTTGTTTTAATACACTGTCATTTGTGATGGAGCACCCATCGATTCTACCGATATTCTTGTTTTAATACACTGTCATTTGTGTTGGAGCATCCATCGATTCTACCGATATTCTTGTTTTAATACACTGTCATTTGTGTTGGAGCACCCATCGATTCTACAGATATTCTTGTTTTAATACACTGTCATTTGTGTTGGAGCACCCATCGATTCTACCGATAATCTTGTTTCAATACACTGTCATTTGTGTTGGAGCTCCCATCGATTTCACCGATATTCTTGATTTAATACACTGTCATTTGTGTTCGAGCACCCATCGATTCTACCGATATTCTTGTTTCAATACACTGTCATTTGTGTTGGAGCACCCATCGATTCTACCGATATTCTTGTTTTAATACACTGTCATTTGTGTTGGAGCATCCATCGATTCTACCGATATTCTTGTTTTAATACACTGTCATTTGTGTTGGAGCACCCATCGATTCTACCGATATTCTTGTTTTAATACACTGTCATTTGTGTTGGAGCATCCATCGATTCTACCGATATTCTTGTTTTAATACACTGTCATTTGTGTTGGAGCACCCATCGATTCTACCGATATTCTTGTTTTAATACACTGTCATTTGTGTTGGAGCACCCATCCATTCTACCGATATTCTTGTTTTAATACACTGTCATTTGTGTTGGAGCTCCCATCGATTTTAACCATATTCTTGTTTTAATACACTGTCATTTGTGTTGGAGCATCCATCGATTCTACCGATATTCTTGTTTTAATACACTGTCATTTGTGGTGGAGCATCCATCGATTCTACCGATATTCTTGTTTCAATACACTGTCATTTGTGGTGGAGCATCCATCGATTCTACCGATATTCTTGTTTTAATACACTGTCATTTGTGTTGGAGCACCCATCGATTCTACCGATATTCTTGTTTTAATACATTGTCATTTGTGTTGGAGCATCCATCGATTCTACCGATATTCTTGTTTTAATACACTGTCATTTGTGATGGAGCACCCATCGATTCTACCGATATTCTTACTTTAATACACTGTCATTTGTGTTGGAGCATCCATCGATTCTACCGATATTCTTGTTTTAATTCACTGTCATTTGTGTTGGAGCATCCATCGATTCTACCGATATTCTTGTTTTAATACACTGTCATTTGTGTTGGAGCATCCATCGATTCTACCGATATTCTTGTTTTAATACACTGTCATTTGTCTTGGAGCACCGATCGATTCTACCGATAATCTTGTTTCAATTCACTGTCATTTGTGTTGGAGCTCCCATCGATTTTACCGATATTCTTGATTTAATACACTGTCATTTGTGTTCGAGCACCCATCGATTCTACAGATATTCTTGTTTCAATACACTGTCATTTGTGTTGGAGCACCCATCGATTCTACCGATATTCGTGTTTTAATACACTGTCATTTGTGGTGGAGCATCCATCGATTCTACCGATATTCTTGTTTTAATACACTGTCATTTGTGTTGGAGCACCCATCGATTCTACCGATATTCTTGTTTTAATACATTGTCATTTGTGTTGGAGCATCCATCGATTCTACCGATATTCTTGTTTTAATACACTGTCATTTGTGATGGAGCACCCATCGATTCTACCGATATTCTTACTTTAATACACTGTCATTTGTCTTGGAGCACCCATCGATTCTACCGATATTCTTGTTTTAATACACTGTCATTTGTGTTGGAGCATCCATCGATTCTACCGATATTCTTGTTTTAATACACTGTCATTTGTGTTGGAGCACCCATCGATTCTACCGATATTCCTGTTTTAATACACTGTTATTTGTGTTGGAGCACCCATCGATTCTACCGATATTCTTGTTTTAATACACTGTCATTTGTGTTGGAGCACCCATCGATTCTACCGATATTCTTGTTTTAATACACTGTCATTTGTGTTGGAGCACCCATCGATTCTACCGATATTCTTGTTTTAATACACTGTCATTTGTGTTGGAGCACCCATCGATTCTACCGATATTCTTGTTTTAATACACTGTCATTTGTGTCGGAGCACCCATCGATTCTACCGATATTCTTGTTTTAATACACTGTCATTTGTGTTGGAGCACCCATCGATTCTACCGATATCCTTGTTTTAATACACTGTCATTTGTGTTGGAGCATCCATCGATTCTACCGATATTCTTGTTTTAATTCACTGTCATTTGTGTTGGAGCACCCATCGATTCTACCGATATTCTTGTTTCAATACACTGTCATTTGTGTTGGAGCACCCATCGATTCTACCGATATTCTTGTTTTAATACACTGTCATTTGTGTTCGAACACCCATCGATTCTACCGATATTCTTGTTTTAATACATTGTCATTTGTGTTGGAGCACCCATCGATTCTACCGATATTCTTGTTTTAATACATTGTCATTTGTGTTGGAGCACCCATCGATTCTACCGATATTCTTGTTTCTGTCATTTGTGTTGGAGCATCCATCGATTCTACCGATATTCTTGTTTCTGTCATTTGTGTTGGAGCATCCATCGATTCTACCGATATTCTTGTTTCTGTCATTTGTGTTGGAGCATCCATCGATTCTACCGATATTCTTGTTTCTTTCATTTGTGTTGGAGCATCCATCGATTCTACCGATATTCTTGTTTCTGTCATTTGTGTTGGAGCATCCATCGATTCTACCGATATTCTTGGTTCTGTCATTTGTGTTGGAGCATCCATCGATTCTACCGATATTCTTGTTTCTGTCATTTGTGTTGGAGCATCCATCGATTCTACCGAAATTCTTGTTTTAATACACTGTCATTTGTGTTGGAGCATCCATCGATTCTACCGATATTCTTGTTTCTGTCATTTGTGTTGGAGCATCCATCGATTCTACCGATATTCTTGTTTTAATACACTGTCCTTTGTGTTGGAGCATCCATCGATTCTACCGATATTCTTGTTTTAATACACTGTCATTTTGTGTTGGAGCATCCATCGATTCTACCGATATTCTTGTTTTAATACACTGTCATTTGTGGTGGAGCATCCATCGATTCTACCGATATTCTTGTTACTGTCATTTGTGTTGTTTAAACGTGTACAATGTGCATAGTTATTACGTGTTTGCCATTTGTACATACATGTATATTTACGTGTTACTGTGTCGAAAATGTCGCAGTTACTTTGCACCTATTACCACAACTATTGGGACAAACAACAAATGTGTTGTCAATTTTGTTGCACCTCTTTGACTGTATTTGTAGATCATCAACGAAAGAAAATCCATACGATTAAAAACTCATCTGCTGTGGTCTCCCTTGAAGTTGTATGAATATAATACTGAAGCTTAAAGGGACTATGTCTACATAAAAGTTATCTCATATATTAATGAATATATTGTATTATGAGCAATATAAAGACGTATACATTAAATGATGTATGACTAATGTACTGCCTTTTGAGATTTGTGATAAAATCAAATACACGGACATGCTTGGAAAGCCGAAAATCCAGACTGGGCATCGAGCTGAGTCTCACCCAGACTGGGCATCGAACTTCCGGCGTAGGAGTAACAAGCACAAAATCAATGACAATTGCTTGCGCTCTAACCATTTGCGCTATTCTGTCTTGTGAGAACATATATGCCAACTATGATTATTCAATATAATCACAATTCTGACGTTAACGAAGAAACGGGCCAAACAAACACCACCTAATTTTTTTCTCAGAATGCGTTAACACTTTTTCATTATATGTACATTTTTTTTTATCTTTATTACATGCCAATATGAATATCTAAACTTCATATTGTTTACTGAGGTTGCCCCCCCCCCCCTCCCCCACACACACATGTGGTCCCTTTAAGTATGCATGTCATAGTCTATGGTGTTCAGTCATCGTGTAAAATAAATAGCGTTTATTGAATCTCCGAATATTATTATTTTCTATTTGCGAACCAGTATTTTGCAAGAATGATTATTAAGTCGCATCAAATAATGACAATGATAAATGATAAATACATTTAAACTACTTAGCAGGCACTGTACACGCCAACATCACGTTTGCCTAATTATGGTATTTATGTAAATATTGCAGAGGAGTGACCGTTGGTTAGATGTTATATGAGTGAAATTAACATGCAATTGAATATTCAACAGTGTAGGTAAGTTACAGTATCAATGATAGTTTGGAGCATCTTATGCTAGGTTTCCACTATCACGATTCGCGTCACGACTAGAAACGTGGTCTTAATCGTGCATAGTAGGAACCTAGCATAATTTACACGGGTCTCCAAGTATTTCAATGACTGTACTGTAAGACTTCTATTGTCGTCTGCTGCTAATTCCCTGCTCTCGGCGGCTGCGGCTGCTGCTGCTGCTTTTTCTGCTGTTGCTGTTTAATCCAATATCAGATTTGTTTTTCACATATTTTCAACAATGACCATGATAAGTTCTGCACTCTAAAATATTTTTACGATATAATCAAGTCAGAAATATCAACTATGTCATTCAGAAGCAAACTTTTAAGTTAAATTCAAACTGTTTTTAATAGGTCTCGTGGTTAAATAATATAGTTTATGGAATCTATATATTCAAATAAAAGGCACCATAGTCTATATAAAATGATTTGTGAACATGTAACTTCAGTTTTTTTCTCTTTTAATAAAGAATAAAACACATTTACGTGTACGTTTTATGTTTCGTTCTTAAATTATATCAACTATAATTTTATTTATTGTGTAACGTTTCGCCCGAGCTTCGGGTTTGCAAGTATGGCTCACACAATTAAACAATAGAACGAATAATATAACTAATATGTATATATAATTTTCCTCAAGATACCTTGCTTTATAATTAGCTTATTGTAGACAAATGATTGGTATGGAACAGTAAATTAAATAGAATTAACTACTATTACCCGAGCATGATTTCCAGTCTGCTACGATATTCTGAGAGTGGTCTGGAAAATTGAATTGACCCCGAGTCTTTGTTATGAAACACTGTATAATACTCCGGGTCTGGTACACAGGCCTGTATGGTGTTTATTACTATATGACTCCGTACCCTGGGTATGGAACCTATGAAAAGTGACTTGGAGTCTTGGTACGGAGGTATGGAACTTTTATATTATCAATTTACTAGCGACCCGAGCTATTGAGGGGTAGGAATCCTGCTTACATGGCCCATATGTCGCAAGAAGAGGATTGCCAGCCTCAGAGCGCCCAAAGTCCCTAGTCTTTAATCAATAATATAATTTTAATAACCTTCTATATTACTGTCGATGTTAACTTGGCGAAAACGGGAGCAGATCTGCTAGAATTTACCAACGCTCACGCTTTTATACTACCCGCACATCCGGGTAACTTAACTGCCTATTTACTAATGCGTAATAAACACGGGCTTTATTACCTAACGCATGCGACTGTCCACACATTAATTTCTTTGAGGAATATTTTCCATTACAAGTTTTGAAAGCCTCTTGGTCTTAGATCTATAATACTTTACATGGCAAGCTAGGGAAAACGTCGCCGGAAGTCGGGTTTCAAATATGGCGGATGTGAATTCGCAATAACGGGAGGTAATTTCCAAGGGAGATCACCTAGTTTTGGGAAAGGCTTATAGATGCAGGCTATCAATGAGTCACAAAGTGTTATGATTCTGATCTAAAAATAGCAGTATCATGCTGACTCAGAGAGATGTATTGATTTTACTGATCAGCAGATGGCTGAAATGCCTGAGTGGAAAATACAGTCACTTCGTACAGAGGCCTAGTCTTTAACAAAACAAGTTAATGATAAAACATATTAAAAAAATAAAATAATTCATACATTTCCTTAAAGTAATTAACACAATAATAATAAGTACAATATTACTAATAACATTGAACAATGCGCACAGTTCTAAATAGCTTATAAATGAATAAAATACAACCTGAATTCATAGTAGAGTAGTATGCAAAAATCAATAATATCTTTAGTATTATATAATAAGATCTTAAACTATAAAATGAATTCCATTTTTACCACACTAGTATGACATTGCTGAAAATACGATAAATGCGTATGTTGTTCAATACACTATAGAGCGTAAATGTCCCCTCTATTCTAAAAATAAGATATTTAGCTTGTTGTAATGTATAAAGCAAGCATGTGTTGGTAATTTGGTGTGCATTTTCAGCGCCTGATCCAGTTTTGTAAACAGTCTGGACAAGAACGAAGCCAGCCTAAAATTATAATATTGTCTTATTTAGGTGTTTTAGTGGTTGTCATTTAGGTGTGCAAAATCTATTTGCTTAATTTAGTCTAAACCTATTTATTTTAGTTCGATTGCATTGAAAGCCGAAGGCTTATTGAGATACTCTCGAGACGGTTGCCTGGGTAGAACCAGTACTTGGTGTCTATGGGGGAGATCTTGAGAACGCTCCTAGAGTGGGGACCGAACCCGTGACCTCCCGATCTCTAGCGGGACACCATATCCACTACGCACCCCGACCTGTTTATTTGCTTGATGCTTAACGATAACATAAACATATTATACATGTAATAATAAAGTCACATTAGCAAACTTGAATATGTTCATGTAGCAAAGACCATATGTATTTTGCGTCTGCACTTAAAACGAATAAAAAGGCAAATTTTAAACCTTAGGTTCTATTTATTGTTTGTACACCCGCATTACTAGTTATGTTTACCGCATTACTAGTTATGTTTACTCTATCAAAGTTATACCTTCCTGTACTTTTGACTTTATATTAACACTGTCACAGTGCTCCAGGTAAACTTGTGAACTGGGTAAATGTACGCTTACTGCTGAAAATTTGGGAGTCAATTTACACTCACTCCAGTGTTTATGGGGGTAAATGTACACTCTATGTAGGATAGTTTGTTTTACATTTTCTCACAACTAAACTTTACCGTTGACATTTGAGAAAAAACAACAACAGAGTACTATTATGATAATCTTAATAATGTAGTAACACGTACATTTAGATACAATAAAAAATGTTACAAGGAAGAAGTCCGAACATTTTAAGACTTGTATCAGGGTTTTCCGCAGGCCTGTTTCGCTTGTCGGGTCCGACTTGCCTTCAAAGAAGTTAATTATTTGCCGACATGCTTACATAACGCCGACATGCTTTAATTTTCAAAGCGACTACCCTTAATCCCTTTATCTATTACACCAATCTTTAATCACAGGGCCTTAAACGAACGCCGTATTGATCGATAACGTCTAATTTCCAACAGTGTTATTGACAAGTGTCTGAACTGTGTAGTCCCGCCTACAACAATCTCATAAGCCAATCAAAGCGGAGTTTATGCCTTACTAAAAAATAAAAACGTGTTTGACAACAAATACTAACGTTGACGGGAAAAGTGAACAGGCATTTCAAAACATTTGATTATTAATTTATTATATTTTACTTTGTATTTTATCCCGGTACTTTCCTTATCCATTTTACAAATTGGCAATCAAAATTATGGAAACGAATAATGTAAAACACCATTTAACGTCATCAAGCGTAATTTTGTTCTCAGAAACACTGCAATTAAGCACGTGACCAGTACACGCTCGTTTTTCATGAGGCAACCGTGACCTTGTGCATGGCAATTTTCGCGCGCTTTTATAGTAAAACACGCTTTTTAGATGGAGATACAGGCCCGTATTTTATGTCGATTAGGAACCGCATATTCAAGTATTTAAAAACAACGGTGATGTTTTTTCGGCTTTTAATGTCCGTATGTAGTATAACTTATGTATTAATTATTGATTACTTTTACATCCGACAAAAATTAATGAAATAAGAAACAGTTTTGAAAAAAAACAAGCGGCTTTTCAACGAATCTGAATATATGTATGATTGAAAATTAATTCCATAAAAAATGCAGCCTCAGCGATAAAGGGCGGTAGTTAAAGCGATACTGCCGATTTGATCGCCGCGGGGATTTCGAAAGTCGTAGCCGATTTCGGTCAGGTGGGGTCGATCGTTTCGGGGAGCTGGGGTCGGGCGATGCGGCTTATTTCGAAACGGAGCGGCCGATTTCGGGGGGGGGGGGGGGCTAAGGGGTCGGATTTTAAAGATCTTGAGTGGGGGGGGGGGGAAATTCTGCGGGAAAGCATGTGTATTGTTGTCTACCGAACATATAAATTGCACATCCAGGTGTGCAAGCCTGTGAAACATGTTATCTTCTTCTATATTTCTTCCTGTCACTAAAATTTGACGTACGCCAGAAAACTGCGCGAAAATGTACACCCAAATTGTATTTTTCCTGTGTAAATATACTCCCAAATTTCATATTTCACTGCGTATCTTCCAATTTTGTGTGCGAAGTTTACGCGTGTACGCTCCTTATATGAGCCTCTGCACTGTAATACTGTTGTGTTTGCTAATTATTATACATTAATTTGATGTGTGTTTACAAAGTAGTGTGATTTTTCCGATTTCTCTGGAACAGGTAATGTCCCGTTTTCGATTTAAAATTGAACCATTAAAAGTTCAAATTACGTACCTTGGTATCCAGAGCTCTGACCCAGTCCCCGTGAATCTCGCCTAGGAAACATGTGTCTTTAGAGAGTACAACAGACACAGGCGCGTCCAACTGCGGGCTACTGAGCACAGGCGTGGAGTCTCGTAAAATGCAATACGTAGTCTCGGCAGTTGTTACACGTAGGCTAGGTCCATATAGTACTACTAGGATTAGGTACATCATCTACAAATACAAATATTTGGTTTCACATTATAAACACACATTCTTGTCATAGATTGCGGTCACCTGTACATTTGGTTCATTTATGCCAATTATTTTATAATCTGGTGGCGACGTCCATTCGTTGATTATTCCCCTTACACATCAAAATATAGTGCTAGATAAGGAAAACAATAGGTCAAACCTGTACGTAGTAGACGACATTAGGTGAACTTTTAGGATTGATAAATTAGATAGAAGAAATAGAATGAATGCTTTGAATCAGACACGTGTATTATATGTATCAGCCGCAAACTTAGAGCTGTGTACATATCAATTGCCTGATGGTTAAAGGGCTGGACTACAAATCACGGATTGGCGGAATCGAGACTCCAACGTATTATCGGGACATTGGGCTTTCCATATTGTGTGTACCAAATGTCGCAATCAAAATTCTTAAAACTAAACGATGCCATCGAGTGAGTAAGTGCTCAGTACTTATGTGGACATAATTTCAAAGAAAGTACATAATGCGCGAACTATTACTAGCACCAGAATTAGTATAACAGCATTTCTTGCGTAAAAAAACCCCATTAATATTCATTAATATTCAAATGCAAAACGTTTACAAAATCGAAAACTCGGCAAATATGACATACATTTGATTTGTTATATTCCGTTACACTATAGATTTTAAAGCGTTATTGTTTAAGCGTAGCAGTGTCCGAATGTGAAAGCTAAATGTGTACCAGGTCAACCAAAATGCTTACTGTTTTATAAACAGTATCATACAATCATTATATTGCATAAATGTTTTGGCACCGCTCGAGATGTTCGATAATTATATCTTATCAATAATAGTATTTTTCGCGTTTCATAACTATGTGAGTGATTTAGTATGACTTTGTATTTTATTCTGCACACGTATATGATTTATACTTCGTAAAAAACCGTTCAATCTTTATAGTTTAATATACTCTTTTTAAAAACTGCGCTTACCTTTTTGGAACTCAAAATGTCGAACTGTTTAATTCATGACTTATCTGACAAAGATTTCGCAAATTACACATTACTAATTGTTCTTATCTTCTTAAGTACTCTTACAATGCTACGAACCGTATAGTTTAAAAGGACACGTTGTAATCAGTTGGAATCGCATGTTTAAAAGCTAAAATTTAGGTAAAATGTATCCTTGTACAGTACTAAAACAAACATAATATTGCAATGTCACTGTCATATGTTTACTATCGAAAATCATTCTTATTATAAGGCGGTGACCCCAGTTTAAATCATGTTAATGTTTTGTGTTGTGTTGCATGTATTGTCTTACAAGTATTGTATATGCAATTTGTCACCTGCCTCAAATAAAGGACCAGCGAATGGTAATAAGGAGTTTTCTCCTGATAATATCTCTGGGGTTTCAGTATTCCTATATTTATAATTAATTTAGAATGTTCTGTATGGCCAACTACGTGTAGTTATGCTACTTTTCACTATATAACTGCAATTATATCGCGGAGTTTTGCAGCACATGTAATACTAAACAATATCGAATTAAAATGGTCTGCGGATTATCTATCTACATCTGTGTTCGGTTGAAACATGTTCAAAACTATCGTAGCGTATCGTAACGCAGCCAAAACTGTTCTTTCGAAACGTACAACAACCCTAGCATCGTATCTCAATATGGCTTATTTTTACAGCTATCGCATAGGCATTCGTGGCTTTTCGTGTATAATCGTGACTGTGTTATCACTTCTATGTATATATATATATATAGGCCTTGTGAAGTCTAAATCACATGGACGCATTGTGAAACGTGATAATTGTTGGCTGCTCGTAGGTTCATCGTGATTAAACTTACTTATGCTAGGTTCCCACTGCCGATTAGATCAACTCGATGTACCCAGATCAGGGCATCGGGGTCTGATCTTGTTTGGTCCACATGGGGGCTCTACCTAGATCTAATAAGATCGCCATTGGTCGGTGTGCCTACCCGATAATTTTAAACCGTCCAAATATTCGAGTGGAGATCGAGAATATTGACGCTCGAGAAACGACCAGGAATCGATAGGGTGTCGGTCGAGATCGTGTAGAAATCTAGCTTGGTCGGGAATCATAAGTTATGCCTATCATGTCGACCTATTCTCAATCAACATCCGACCGTTTTTCGATCAACCTGCTCAATGTTCTATCTGCTGTCCAGATCTATTCGACCGATATCCGAAAACCCGATCGCTTCTCGATCGCTTCTCGACCTTTTCTCGATCTTTTACGATTTCATGATGTCGACGTCATAAAAATCGCGCACTTTCATTTCATTCTCTATTTAGCGTTTACACGATAAACATCATCAATGATGCCACGAAAAGGCAAAACGACATTTTGTTCTGCTGATGTTGAACCCGCGTCAGCTTGTTTAGTGCCAACACAGAAGAAACCAGATGAAATAAAACAGTCCAATGACAGTACAATTTAATTATAGATAATATATATAACTAATTTTTGCAGACATTATAATTTTTTTTTTAATTTATTTATTCACAACGACAGGCCGCATATGCTCAATTTGAAATTACTGTATATTATATTATTATAACGTTTGTTGTAACGCCCGCCCCCCCCCCCCCCCCCACACACACACACACTCGCCAATTTTTTTATATTCTATTGCAATGAATATGTCTTAAGTTGAACGAATTTGAACGTCGCATACGTTTTTTCTTGCTTTCATTAACAACTTGATACAAGGCCGTCAAAACGCGGACTGTTCATCCAAATGATGGACGATCGGATTGTGGTATTAGTCAGAATGCTATTTGTGAGCCTAGCATGTAGCTGTATCAAATACGTTTTGTGTTTTATTTACAGACCGAAATGAAGCTCCGAAAAAACAAACTTAGAACGCTTTCCCAGGATGAGGAAGACGATTTGGTTGCTTGGCTGAAGGACAACACGTTCCTGTAAAATAAGTCTTCAGCAGAATTTAAATTCAAGCAGAAGAAGAGCAGAACCTGGACGGAGAAGGATGCAGAAGGATGCAGAGCTAGGTCTCAACCCTGGAGATTTTTCAAGCGTGTGGTACCCTAACCTGAGGACCCAGTACTCAAAACTAGTCAAAGTCAAGTCTGGGTCTGGCACCAAAGACCGTACCGCGAGGCAACAGTGGCTTCTAGATCTCTTTGACTTCATACGTCCTTATCTCGTGCAGCTGCGAACTCAGAGGGGATCGAACGTAAGAAAATTTAAAATTTATTCTATTTCGTTATAATCTTCAGAACGTCTAGAGTTGCCTGCGTAACATTTAAACATTGAAAAGAATAATATTTATTAAAGACTGAAACATTAAGTTATACACTTATCAAACCGTTCAAATCAATATTTTGATAAAAACAATATAAAAATTCAGTTCGCTGAAAATATGAAGGAGCACACGTTTGAAGAGACAGATAATGATGTTTCCGTCTCAGACTTGCAGCCACAGTCCTATTCAACAGCGTCTGAAAGTCGGCCTAAAGCTGCACGTATACTCACTTCATTGACCAGCGAGTGGGATGCCGTCCGAGGCGCCATAACAACAGCACAGGATGATGCTGCACAAACTGGACAGTTTTTGGTTTGTATTATGCTCCAGATGGATGAAAAATACATTCGTTTCACGTGCAACAAGGTTGGCACTTGACCTTGTTGAGGAGAGCCAAGAAGGGAAAAGTCGGGCGGCTTCCCGTAAAACAGGATCGACATTGTTTGCGATGCCATCCCTTCCTACCAATAAAAGGACTACCCCATCGGCAACATTTGCTTCTGTTGAACAGCTGCAACAGTACCAGAGGCAACAGCAGCAACACCAGACTGATTATCAGCTAGCAACGCATATAGCCGCAGCAGCACCTCCAGCCCATCTCACACCGTCGCTTAAAGCATACAGTCACCTGCAACCTCTAAATGTGTAGCCTTCTTTCCTGCCAGGTCCCAGTTCCACCACTGCAACAATACCCCCAGCCACTACAGCGTCCATCCTATGCCGAGCAATGGATATGGTCTCAAGTCCTATCATTAACTTCGGGTTCAACCAAGACTATGACAGATTTGATATGCTCTCGGAGACGCCCCAACAGGAAGAGGACATAACAGTTGATTAATTACATGTTAATTACATGTGACAGTTACATGCACTCGGTAGTGCCTTATTGGATGGTCAATTTAATTTTGCTTTAGATTGTGAACTTTGCAGTTTAATAGTTTTCATTTGGCATTAAGTTTGCATCGTTTTGCACTTAAAGTTGTTTCTATTCTTATGACAAAGAAACATTCAAACATGAATATTGCAACATGCAACATGGTAATTCTTCCTTGTTTCAGTTAAGTTCTGTGTAAAACATGATACTATTGTGTTTCATTTTATGTGTGTTTTATTTTATGTGTTTTTTTTTCAAAAGTAAGAAAGTGTCATATTATATCCTTAATAAATCATACTGCAATATATTATTCTCTCAAATTTACATTTTGGGATGGTTACATTGTTGTATTAAGTAACAGGTTTTGTATAACAATTATAGTTGATCCGTCTTACAACATCTGTTTCGCAACGGTTTGTAGCATAGGTATTGCTCACGGTCGATTAAACTTTACTTTGATTTGTTTTATGTAATGGCGTTTCATGATACATCGGAATTGTTAGTTTCTCAATTTGTTTTGAACATTGGTTTTGATTCTAAAATGTCGTCGTTGTTGTTTATTTGTCTTAGTTTTTAATTTGATAAAAGACAATTTAATTTGAAGACCAGCTTTAACAGTGTCCATTAATGTAGATTACAAATGTTCGTGATCAAACCGAAGTTGTGTTTATTAATCATTTAACAAAAAGTTGCGCAAGTAAATGCATCCCAAATATGTTACGGAGACGAATTAGTTAGCCTACAACAACAAACTTGGAACTACAAAATTAGTTATTTGAACAATACTGATATACAAGGTTTATTCAGAAACATTTTCACAATGATTGAAAGAAACAAATGAAACTCAAATTTATATTTAAAAAAATACACTTAGATTGAGATACAATACTGAAAGCAATAATTAACAATTAAAATAACTACTACTGCAACCACGTTTTACATACAGTTTACGACATCAACAAGCACCTTTAGATGCAGCTTATATGTCACGTAATTAGTGCATTCCGCGTTCACTGTTATTAAGTCCAAGATATTCAGTCTTCGCTTGTATGTTAAATCATATTCTCTTGCCAGTCTACTGAGCCAGCTGGGGAGTTGAGATAGTGCTTGAAGTAGTTCCTCTGACGAACCCCAGCGTTAGTCATCATATTGTTACCATGGACATGTTGGCCATCCGTCAGCTGCCTACACTGTCGTAATTCACCCGGTTCAGGCTGACTGTCCTCATCCTCATGGTCGACGGTCTGGCGTGCAATAGCAGGCTATCGGATCCTATGAAGGTTGTGTAGGGTAACACATGCCAGGATGATCGAGTCGACTATCTTTGGAGTTTGATTCAAGCAGCCAAGCAAAGCATTGGAACCGCAGTGCGTGAATTCCAAAGGCATTTTCCACCATTCGTCTTGCACGGGACAGTCTGTATGATAAACAACATGCACGTGCAGCTACGGCAAAACATACATGAATTAAGTAAAACATCTTAAGATTTTCTACACATGTTAATGTAAAATACTGTCAATCAACCTAACCATTTTTTAATTGTTGAAGAAAGGTATAACATTGTCTATAGTTAGGCAATTCCTTTTAAAAATTAATTACATGTGATAGTTTCTTTTTTTTTTCAAATTGCTTACCGATAGTTGAATGTGCGTTCGTCAACTGTCAGATTTCGCCTTGAATACGGCTTCATCATCCAGGATTTTAGTGGAAACGCATCGTCTCCAATGAAGACATATGGCGTATTCTGGTCACCGCTAGCCAGTTTGTCGGGGTCTGGCAGACCGAGGGTGTTTTCTTCAAGCATGAGTTTGAGTTCACAGTTGTTGAATACTTGTGCATCAGACGCACTTCCATTCGCGCCAACGCTTATCCAAATGAACTTATAGATTGAGTCGACGACTGCTAACACTAAAATAGAGAAGAACCCCTTGTGATTGTAGAACAGTGAACCTGAGTCCTTGGGATTCTTTATTCTCATATACTTGCCGTCAATGGTCCCACATGTATGTGGGAAGTTCCACTTCGCTTGGAAGTCATCGACAATTTGCTGCCACTGCTCAGGAGTGACGACTGCTGGAAGAACCTATTCAGAGTATTCCTGTATTCTTGCCTCTTAAACGTCTTGAACGAACTTGCAAATCGTATTACTACCGACTCGAAAGGAGTACATTAATCCTGTGTACGACGTACCAGTTGCAAGATGACGAAGATTGACAGCCAACTTCAATTCAGAATAAATAGCTTTTCTGTAATAAACAGCAAACAGGTTAGATTTAAAATGAATAGCCTTAGAAGCTAACAAATACATGTATGCACATGATGTTTGTCGCACTTTGACTTTAGTTACCTGAAGTTTGTGTCTTGCTTAATATGGGGTGTTATTTGGTCAAGAAGCTCCCCAAACAATTCTGCATCAACTCTTAGAAAATTGTTATATCCATTTGGGTCCTCCCTGTTCAATTCATTAAGGAGCTGTTCGTACTGGCCATACAGAGGGCGCCGTGCTAGCCATTGCCTCACCCAGATTTCCATGCGCCGTTTTTGTCTACGACGTTTTTTGTTGTTTTTTGTAGGCCTATTCACATTTGGCCCACAAGTTTAACTGCTATACTTCCATAATATAAAGAATGATGCATTAGTGTTTTCTCCCAAATACTGAAGGCTTCTTTAAATTCTTTAAATTCTTAGGCGTTTTTATACACAATTTCGTAAAACGTGCATCTTTTACGACCCCAGTACGATCAGGTCGCTTAAGTCGGTATCATCGGAAACAGATCGAGTAGACGTCTAGTTTACTTGGTGTTAGTCGAACTTATCGTGTAGAATTCGTGTACAAATCGTGTAAGAGTCGACAACGTCGGGAAGAGGTTGGACTATATGTCAGGATGAAGTCGTTTTGAGTCTGGTTACATCGTGTAGAAATCGTGTTTTGGTCGCGTACTATCGAGTAGCGGTCGAGGGGAAGTCTTGGTCACGCTTTATTTAGCTTTTGATCGACATAAGTCGGGGAATTTAGGTGATCGGGGTACATCGAGTTGATCTCATCGTCAGTGGGAACCTAGTTGTACTACCATCTTAGGAGAAAGGTTAACAATCGTCTAAAACGTCTGTTACCGTAGCTTATACCTGACGCTAGCGTATTAGAAGCGTAGCTGTTCGTAATATATCGTAAAATATCTGAAACTGCAGTAAATCGGTTAGTGTCGTTGATATTCGTAGTCGTCAAGACCATCAATATACGTAAAAAGATGCAATCGGGACACTGTGCATTCCGACTCAACACGATTAACACAAAATCGTGACAGTGTGACATAGGCTTAACGGAGTGACAGGAGCAGGTTATCCAAAATACCCGACCGATACCCAATATTCTACAAGATTCACACAGATGCCGTCCCGTTTGTATTCACGCGTTGCCACGTTTCGCCGAGATTGTATAAATCGTGGGCAATCGTATCCAAAATTTGTGACAGTGTGATTAGGTCTTTAGATAAGGTCACTTGAAGAGTTTAAAGAGATTATAATACTCGTGCCACAATGTACCTATGTAGTAGCAATCGCATTTAAGTTATTTATTATTATGATTAGGACATATTCACAGATTGGCATATTTTTCTCATGCGAAAAATATTAATACAGCATTAACAAGCGAAATAACACTACTAACAAAGAAATATATTGAAAATATCTTGTCGTTTATGAAACGTCATCAATTGAAATGGATAAAATTATAAAGCGTTTGTAAAGCTTTTCATCGGTACTTTGGTAAACATGTGTATTACTTGCCTAGCGTTAAATATTCAATACTACGGCTTAAAGTCAGAATTGGACAGAGTGGATAGCGCGACTAACTTTTGATCCTGGCGGTCGTACGTTCGAGTCGCAACGAAGGCCAGTAGTTGATTATATATTTGTCATACATGTATTTGTTTTTAGCTCACCTGAGCAAGAAGTGCACGGTGAGCTATTGGTATAGGGGACCTCTCCGGCGTCGTCCGTCCGTCGTCCGTATGCCGTCAACACTTTGCCCCGTTATCGCGATAAAGACTACATTTTTTATTCAATCTTTACCAAACTTGCACAGTTTGTGTATAACCATAAAATCTTGGACGAGTTCGATAATGAGCCCGATCGGACCAGGAACACCAGAGTTATTGCCAAAAATACAGCTATTCTTTAATAACTCACCTGGTAAAGGGAGGTAAATGCAGTATCAGGAAGATAAGTGTCATAAATGTGTTGCTTCCCGCTGTATGTTATTCACAGATATAACCCAGATAGTGGAGTCTGCTTATCAGTAAAATCAATACACCACTTTGATTCAACATGATACTTCTATTTGAAATCAGCATCATTTCACATAGTAACCATTGATAGCCTGCTTGTGACATATATTTTGGCTGTGTGTGCAGCAATAAAAATGTCCACTGTCTGTCTTGGCATCCAGTCAGGAAAAAGATTTGAATAATAATCAATAGCAGGAATTCATGTTGTAAACAAGCAATCAGAACATAGGATTTAGATCATGTGCTAGAGTGCCAGAAAGGGTTAATTTTTTTCTGTAGTTTTTGGACTGTTTAGTTAGTAACTTATTCATTATGATTTAATCATGTAACTTTTGGACTGACTTTTACATTTTAATTGGGATTTTGGAAACTCAAATCATTATCTTACATGATTTTTGAAGCTGATTTAGTATTTCTCCTTAATTGAAAAATACTTCTACACTGTTTTACATTTTCTCCTTAATTGAGAAATATTTTGACACTATTTAGAGTGCACCATGCTACATGCTGCTTGTTTGGTATATATAAGAAGGGCTTGTAATTTGGGGACCCTTTTTAGCTCACCTGAGCACGAAGTGCTAAAGGGTGAGCTATTGTGGTCAGTCTGCGTCCAGCGTCCGTTTTATGTCGTCCGTCGTCAACATTTTACTTCAAACAACTTCTTCTCTGAAACCACTGGGTGGATTTTAATATAACTTGGCAGGAAGGTTCCTGGGATGGTCCTTTACCAAATTCATTCAATCTATTAAAATAGATTGAAAACTCTGGTTGCCATGGCAACCAAAAGCTTAAAAACTGGAAAACAAAAAAATCTTCTTGTAAGAAACCACTGCCTGGATTTGAAAATATTTTTTACAGAAATGCTCCTTGGGTGACCCTCTACCAAATTCCTTCAAATCATTTTTGATTCATTAAAAAACATGGCCGCCAGGGGCCGGGGCAGTTTTCCTTATTTGGCTAATTTGAAAACTTTAAAAATCCACTGGCTGGATTTCAAAATAATTTCAAAGACATGTTCCTTGGGTGACCCTCTACCAAATTCCTTGAAATCATTTTGATTCGTTTAAAAATATGGCCGCCAGGGGGGGGGGGGCGGGGCAGTTTTACATATATAACTGTATTGAAAACTTAAAAAATCTTCTAGTCTGAAACCACTGGCTAGATTTCAAAATAATTTCACATAAAAGTTCTTTGGGTGACCCTCTACCAAATTCCTTCAAATCATTTTGATTTGTTAAAAAACATGGCTGCCAGGGGGCGGGGCAGTTTTCCTTATATGGTTATATTGTAAACTTTAAAAAAAATTCTAGTCTGAAACCACTGGCTGGATTTCAAAATAATTTCACAGAAATGTTCTTTGGTGACTCTACAAAATTCCTTGAAATCATTTTGATTTGTTAAAAAACATGGCCGCTAGGGGGCAGGGTAGTTTTCCTTATATGGTTTTACTGAAAACTTAAAAATATACTGTGATTTTGGTGTTTTTGATGATGATGATGATGATGATGATGATGATGATGATGATGTATTGGTGATGAGGCATGAACATAAACAACAACGCAATATTATAATTATATTTGAATATTCAAATTAAATATTCCCAATACTTCTGGTAATTATGATAATCTCCAGAAAATCACATCAGGGAGGAACACAAAAACCAGAGCAATTGTTTACTTAAATCTTATTTGACCTCCTATCCTATATACATGTTATGTCAGAAATTGTATAACTTTCTCCAACTGACCTATTTATCCTCATGTGGCCCAATTTTTATAGCCATTTTTAACCAAATGAAAATTTGTGGTTATTAGATCGGGGTATGTTGTTGGGCATGTTGGCTGACAGACTTGACAGCAGCACCAACTTTTGGTTTCTGAACAATAACTTCAGAACAAAATTGCTATTATAATAAAACTTCATAGATAGATACCTCGCTTGAGGTTGCATCTGGAGTGGTTGTAATCAAGGGCACCATTACTAAAAATAAAAATAAAATGCTGTCTGTTTAATAACTTGAGTACAAACTGAGTTACAGTGTATGGGGTGTGACCATATAATCCAGGTCCAGCTAGCCCATTTCATTGTAAAAATAGATATGGATAGTCTTGTTGACTTGTTTTAGAAGATAGACTTGCATAGCATTGGGCACAACGACTAGTATAGCTCGCAAACATTAACCTAATACTCACCTGTATTAGCACAAATTAGGCGCTCAAACTGTACTCTGTGTTTACACTCATGTTAGTCCGTGCACGTGTTTCACAAGTTTAACGATACCGTGACAGTATTTTCTTTGGTACACTGCAAATCGTTATATCACGATTCGCATGGTCCATGGATCGCGATTGATAAAACCAGATCGCAATATAACTTTCCAAACCATTCATGTACATATACACTAGCCTCTTTTCGCGATTTTTTAAAAAACATGGCTGCCAGGGGGCGGGACAGTTTTCCTTATATGACTTTATTGAATTCTCAAACAATCTTCTTCTTAAAAGCCATTAGGATGCTTTACACTCAGGTGAGCGACCTAGGGTCATCATGGTCCTCTTGTTTTTTTTACTCAAATTGCTTTAGTGTGTGTAGGTAAGACATTAAATGGCATTTTTCAAAAATACGAAAATCTGTGAACAAGCTACTATAAGCCCTCACATGGAGGAGAAATTTACAATACGTGTACAGAAATGGCCATGGTGCATTTCTTTTTTTTTCTTTTAAATCTTAACTATTTATCGTAGTCATAATATAACAAATGTATCAATCCGTGTTTCTGACAGTATTGTGAAAGTAATAGTTTATATTACGTTATTCGTATATATGAATACAATATAATTTATATTTAATATTAGAGATGTATCGGGCGGAAAAATACAAGTCATAACTAACTTTCCAACGCGTTTAAATATTCGTGACGTCATGAGGTACTTTCGTGACGAATGATTGTAAACCTTAAAGTGCAAAAATGTAAAGAACACATACTTAATTATTGTTTTATTTATGCTAATTAATTCATAATTCGTTACGACATACTTTCGTTGATAGATCCATTTATAAATGAGATAAGTTTAAAAAAATATATAATTAACATAAATATGTAGTAGAAGACATTTCGTGACCTTGATGGGCCGATAAAAAGGTACTTTAATGATTACGCGGTATTTAAATCAGATGCTTACATGTACTTACATGCTTCCGAATCTTGTGTTCAATGTTCACAGTGTCACTTCATGTATTTCTTGTATCCGGATTTAAATTACAAGCGTAACTGTATACTATGAATGACAGCTGTATCACATGTGAAAGTCGCCAACTCATTTAAGCCATTAATATATTGACAGAATGATGCTTAAAGCACCTGACTACATATCATGGGTTTGTTGGTTCGACTCTCAAACGCCTTATTATTATTTTTTATTATTTAAGCTGGGTTTATTGCGAACTATATTATTGACACTCCGGTATCGTTTTGTGCATTCCATCAGCCGCACGCAAAGTTCTTACAAACGCATTTTTAAAAGGAATAATTGTTAGTTAATAACTGGGACGACATATAAAAAGTATAACATAAGAAAGTACATAATGCAATACTTTGTATAGGCATCAAACATGGTATACACGCAGCATCTCTTGTATAAAAACAAATAATATTCAATGTTTGAAACAGTTTAAACAAAAATGACGAATTAAACATGTGTTATAGCCCGAAGTCGTTACTTATTCACCTTATCCACTAAACCTCGAATTCAAAGTGTTATTGTTGATGCTTACGTTACCGGACGTTCCCTCGAGTTTGTCAATAACGGTATCGTATCAATTATCGTATCTTTATTTTTTGTTCTCTTGGAGTAATGCATTATGTCATGTTGTCCTGCTCACTCATTCATGTATGTAAGATGTACTTTTTAACAGTTAGTAAATCGCTTATAATTTTTTATATTAAATCATTCTCATCTAACAAAGATTTCGATCGTCAGCTCTTATCTGCATGCACACATTCATACTATACTGCGATCATTATCATAGAAACGTGATCAGTAAATACGACATTGAACTATTTTAATGAAGTCACGCCTTGGTATGTGCGAATCATCGCGTTACCATTTGGAGTCGCATGTGTGCAATAATATTAGGTTATTTAACAGCGTTCTGTACAATTCGGTAATTGATTTAATGCTAAGTAGTGAAATATAGAAAAATATCAGTGAGATATATCCCTATATTACTCACAGTGATGGACTACTTTTTTAAATTTTATTTGATTTGAACAATATTTAATTGTAGGTGTTGTCACCATTTATCATACAGAATTGCCAACAAGAAAAGTAGTGAAGATTAATAACACCAAATGTTAAGAATACCTCTCTGTTATATTGAAGTGTCTTTCCTCTTATTTTCTCTTGGATTTCCTCAGTCGTATTGAGCCAAAGAGACTAGGACAGACACTGCGTTGCGGGTACAAGTTTTACCCACAAGGCATTGGAGCTCGTCATCTTGGTCCAAATTTAATTTTAGCATCCAAAGTATTTATTTTATCCTTTGCACTTTATTCATCCCAGCATATTACACGTGCACTTGTGGTTCACTGTTGCTATGAACAGTAGTCTCCCTTTGTTTACATAATTGTTGTATTGCCCGTTCTCCAATTCCAAAATATAACAAGAATCCAGTATATCCTTAAGTAATAACTTTTGTTCATTAAGCACATAATTATATTGTTTTTTGTGTATTAAGTTTTTATATCCAGTAACCACTCTTAAGTATTTAAGCATCCAATGTGTGTTCTTGTAAGTTCTTGTTCAGCGTTTAATTCTTCGACATCTTGTTTTCTTCAAATTCTTGACCGGCTTTAAATCCAATTGTGTTGTTAAGTCCGAATAATTAATATAGAAAACATTTTATTCGTATAAGAATTCAATTTCAGAACACTCCTAACAGTACATCTTTTGTTGTTTTACATTTTAACGCGCATCTTGGAGTTTAATCAGCTTAAATTGCTTGCGAAAACACATGTGCGTTTGAATGTCGTGACTGTGCTAACTATTGTTTACAGAATAACACCTATGAACAAGCTATTTTTAGAAAACTGAATTTCGGAGACCTGAACGCACTTTCACTTTCAATAAGTACTTTTGTCATAAATATATTTCAAGCTAGCAGTGTGTGTTAATTCTTGATTTAAAAGCTGACCATTATTCAACGACTATGTGTATCCAATTGTGTTTAAACTTAAATACATTTAGAAACATGGATTCTGCATTGTCTATGAATATACTGTGTAGCATAGTAGACTGTCGTACTGAAAACACGCTGCCATGATAATGCATTGAGGCAAAATTGTTTGCGATTTAAGTTGCTTAACTAGATCTAATCCATGGCACATTTGATCGTAATCCAAGATGGCGCTTGAATGTTTATTACTAATCCCGATTATTACGCATTATAGAGAAAATAGGGCGGACGTAATATTGTAAATATCGTGTTGAAAATCCCCTAAATAAAAATCAAACGTAAAGAATATTCAAATAGCATTGAAATAAAAAGAAAGCGCGAGCAAGCGCTCGTGAAAATATTAATTGACTCCCTTTCCGGTGACGATATCACGCGTTATCACACCGAAAACAAACAAATATCCTCTATATATTTGGACGAGTGCACAACTGACATACCATATTGGATAGGCGAGTCGAATGTGAATATTTCAGCTGTGTACTAGTCCAAATATTTCACGGTATTGTACAGAACGCTGGTAAATAATCTTATATGCCTATTTATATGTTTGTATTATTTGCATAATATTTACATTAAAACACACAGTCCGCGGAACAGCGCGCGTGCTCACTATAATAATATATGACATTGCCCCGATAATTTTTTCACAGCTGGTATATGTATTCACTCTTCATATTCTAGAAGGAATTTAAATATAGTATTGCGGTGTACGTCATAATAACACTAATATCATCATGAGTTATTATCAGTATTATAAAATTCATATCCTTATGCAATTACGAATGTATTATATTTAATATTTAATTTAATCATTTAATAATAAACAAGTTATACACGTTTCTAAACATAACATAACTGTGTATAACGCATGAATTGTATACACAAATGTCCAAACAAATGCAAACAAAACACAATTATAAGCGAACAATTACTTAATAACGCAACGTTAACGGAATTGGCGAAAGAAATAGTATTTCAAAAGCCGTATCGAAACAAAATATACCAGACATTGGTTAACATTCGCAGTTGTCTACTACTGCTGTATTATACTTACTTTGCACTGCGTAAAAAAATTACATGTAACGGCCTAATGCATTAACAGAATTGCATGAAATAAGCAAGTAATGTTTAACCAACTCATTATAGACGTATTCCCGTACATAATTATCTTTCGTCACATTCTCAGTCTACGGATTCTGAAGGCTTAACCAGTTTAAACACGGAATATTTTGTAGTCTTTGAACGAAAGCAATATAACGCCATAAAGCGTTGTAACACGTGTTTCGAAATATAATACGTACCGTGATCATTTATGACCTAATTTAATTCTATTCAAAGTTCATGGTTTAATGTAACAGTAGTGCCAATGGCCAATCTACGATGTTAATGTTGTAATATACATTTTCTTTCTTTGGGCATATTATTTACTTTCTGAAAGTACATCATAAAGTACATCCTACACAGCAAGTGCATGCACGATGGATAACCACATATACTTTGTTTACCTTCAAAAAGATTATTTTTATATAAAAACATTGGTGAAATTTTACGTTTCACGCGACTTATCCGATAGAAGCTAGTTGCTTTACAATTTAATGATAATCTTGTTGTTTTGACTACCGATTTATCTAAATAATACGAGTTGTGTATTGATGCGTCTAGTGTGCAACTGGACACTGTCACGGACACTCCCTTTACTATTGGTGGCATTATTCTGCACACACATTATTCGGTGTTCTTAACCATTATGATTTTAACACAGCAAGAAATTGTGAATTTGTAATATAATTATGTAGGCAAGTTTCATAGGATCAGTTAGTAATAGTCCGTTAAACATGACATATAGTGTTCTGTATCAGAAGTAACGTATTGCATTACGTTTACAGTCAAACAAACTTAGTACGTGACTCGCCAAGTATGAGTGATCGAGTCAGTCGCGAGTCGACTCGGAATGGACCTATATGCTTCTTGAAATATCGCCACGAAATTAGCTGTCGCCACCTGGCATTAATCATCCGAGCTAACGCACTCGTAAATTACGTCAAGTAATTACTCAAACTGAACATTCTGACTTATATATATATATATGTAGACACTTTATAATGATCTCAATGGCTAATCTCTAATTTCATATGCGAATAACATTTTCATTAGAGTATCTTAAACATTTTCATTTCAATTTCAAACACATTTGAAATGACGATCAACAAACTAATACGAAGTCATACGTAAAATTCCTTAAAGCTATGTACAACTTTTAGTCTCTTCATTGTTGCACGGTTGCTGGAAAGAGAAGACACAAATACTTAGACCAATACTTATGTATCTAAACCATAAATCCATAAATGCAAACGAAAAACGATTTTGATTTTTCAGTTCAAGTGATTAGCAGTCGATCCTATACCAATAGCAGTATTAGTATCGCATGAACAAAACATGCATTACTTGTACCAAATTAGCATATCTTCGTTTCTCTAATTGTGCTTTAAATAACTGATGTCTCGTTTACTGCTCTCTTTACGTAGATGAATGTAACCAACTTCATTTAAATGTTACGATAAAAGAACACACATTTGAATAAATATCATTTACCGAATTACCTGTACATCACTTGGGCCTCCTGTTGCACACATTTACGTACACTTTGTCATCAGAGTTGTACGGCAGAGGGGGCGGGTAAGAGGAAGAGACAGTGTCAGCATTGTTATTATAAGAATCGACTATTGCCGTGGCGGTACACGTATTCCATTAGTACTTACACGTATTACATCAGAAATGACACGTTTATCCCAATTCAGAGGCTATTGCAAAATCACTGACGCCTCTCTGTGGCTGTGAATCCTGCTGTGGAGTTAAAATTATACATGTAAGAAACCATTAGAATGCGCGTCTTTGAGTATGTGTGGTTATGATTTTTGTAAATTGTATAGTTATTTTTTTTTGTATATAGTATATACATTAAGCCGATTATGTGAAACATATTCCATCATTCTAAAAGAAAGTACGGAACAAGGTTGATTATTCATATACTAGTGCGTTAAACTGCCTTTCAGTATAAGCTTTGTACCCATGTTTCTGTTCTCCTTAGTTTTATTCATATACTAGTGCGTTAAACTGCCTTTCAGTATAAGCTTTCTACCCATGTTTCTGTTCTCCTTACTTTTCTTCTGCACGACCACTTTGTACACATCGTCCGTCTCGGAAGAATTTGTAGACGACGATGCCCTGTATTGTCAAGCATGATTACATTATAAGTATGTACGACTTTCTCAATTGTGTATTAAACACTGATGCATTTTACACACCGTATGCGTATGTCAAACTACGGCCAATCAAGACGCTTTAGTGGAAACATTTAGTTTACTGACTTAAGCATTACACGCACATAGTCATTATGTCAACGGAGCTGGATTATTCGTTCAAACATATACACATATCTGCTTGTGCAAAGTATGAATAACGTTATCAGCAGTTTTTTAAAAGGAAGCATACGTTTCCACGCTATTAAATCAAAATGCTTACAACAAAGACATCTTACGCTTGTGTGTTCAACAATGTTTCATTCGCTGAAATAGACACAATTAAAAACGTTTAAACATTGAAGCTGGAACACGCTTGATAAATTATATGATAAAACATTATATGTGTTTCACGGTTAAAACATCTACCGTAATGCATGAATAATTCCTGACCGGTGTAGTTCTGTTATTCTTGAATGAAACTAGTTGTTACTGACTTGCAGTGTCGTAGTCTGTTCGTCGTGTTTTATTGTCATTTTAAACTTTGCATAAACACTAGCCATATATAATTCTTCTTAAACATTGATTAACATATGCTGAAATAATCACGACATACCAACATCCACGTATTCGGCAACTTCCTGGGTCGGTGGGTGATCTCCGCTTTGAATAAAAACAAAATGACAACACACATTGTAAGGTCAGAATTACAATTTCCTAAATTCAAACACTAAACAAGTACTTCTTTTAGAAAGCCATTTTGTTCACATACATTTTTATTCAATTGATTGTTTAATTGTAGTAAGCTATGTCAACATCATTTATATTCTATATAAATATATTTCGATTTAAATTGTTGAAGCTGCTTCTGACGTCAAATGCAGTATTCGTATGATTCCCTTGAAAGTGGGCTGCAGTTTGTAACAAAAGCTTGTATCGTTGTATATTTCAATCGATCTGAAGGAATATGGGATATGTAATGCTTGCAAAGTAAAAGTATGTTATATATAATATGCTTCTTGGTATAAAATAACGATGTATTACTATAATATTCGCTTGTGAAACGCGCGTGCATACAACCCATAATATTTTATGTAGATGTATTTAGAAATAAAATACCGAAGTGAAGGGAAGTTAAAGGTACTGAACTCCATATGGACATAATTAATATTTGCGTTTTTATTTTGTAGTTAAACATGGTAAAACATGCGTAAAACCATTACTATTTGTATAGAACACGATCAAAATGCAGTCATAAACTTGATTTTTCATTGAACAATAGAAGTTGAATAAGCTCGCACTTTCGTTGAACCCGGTATTCCCGATTAAAAATACCGCGGCTTTCCACATTACAAGCACATGATTCAAGTGTATGCATGCGCGCCTCGACAAACTAAACTGCCACGTGATTATCCTAACTATAAACGGGGCTACTTTTAAATTACTCAATGGGTTATAGAGTATGGAGAGGCTATAGATTTTAGGACGATAAAAAAGGACAAAAGCTATATACAAGCATTGTTTTTCAGGTAAATATAAACATACGTGTCTATTTTCTAAATGTGTCCTACACGATTCTGTAAGAAAACCGTGTATTTTTGACAATTTCCTTTCGTTTTCACTCTTGGACCATCAGGAGTTCAGTCCATTTAACATATATGGTGATTAAAAAAACAATAGTGCACTGAACAATCAAAGCCACTTAGTGGTCTCGCATCGTGATAATGTGAAACATCACGTTCTATAGTCTATGAACTATATAAATAACAGAGACTGACTTACATTTCCTGCATGGTCGATAATGATTCAAGTGGTGTATATGTGTGACCTGGAAAGTCAATAGTAATGTTTCAGCAATAAATATGACATTTATCCTTTTGGCAAAATTTATAAATTCCATAGTTGCTCGTACATTCCATCTGAGCAACCGTTGAACGGTGAAGCATCAATACTCAGTCATTAACATCCTTTTCAAGAACAAGCCGTTAACGTACCTGTGTTACGTCTGACCTTGCTGGCTATGTTTTTCCTGTGTTACGTCTGACCTTGCTGGCTATGTTTGTCCTGAAGACGAACCCAATGAGAGGCAAGTCCATCAGGAATACTTCAGAGATGGCCGGACTGAGAATTAAATCAGCAGATGAAACCTCAACAGTTGAATAGTCACCAATAGGTATTGAAGATGCGTCATTGACTGTAGCAGTCTCAAGTGTCGATTCAGAAGCTGAGCCTTTGACTAAAATGTTATAATTTTGTAAATGGAATCATAACAATTATGTGCGTACAGAACTTAATCGGTTTTCAAATCAGAAAGTATTCAGTATCTTTTATTTCGGAACCAAATATGTAGTTTTTGTGTCGCCTGACTAGGCGACATATAGGGGTTACTTATGTCGGCGTCGGTGTCGGCGGCGGCGTTGGCGGCGGCGGCGGCGGCGTTGGCGGCGGCGGCGGCGGCGGCGGCGGCGGCGGCGTCCCCTTTCGCTTGTCCGGAGCATAACTCTTGGACTATTGTAGCTAACGACATGAAACTTCATAGGTATATTGATCTCATTGGTAACTCTTGGACTATTAAAGCTATCAATATGAGAAACTTAATAGGTTGATAGATCTCATTGAGGGGAAGTGCAGTGCACAAGAACCGTTTCTCTGCTCCCCATACTTTTGGAGTTATTGCCCTTTGTTTATATTCATTCTTAATTTTTGTCCGGAGCATAACTTTAAGACTATGAAAGCTATCAACTTGAAACTTCATAGGTAGATAGATCTCATTGAGGAAAAGTGCAGTGCCTAAGAACCGTTACTCTGCATCTCATACTTTCGGAGTTATTGCCTTTGTAAATTTTCATACTTAGTTTTGTGTCGCATGTTTGGTTTTAATAAGTCTTTTCTTTGCAAATAGCCAGAGTGCAGTGCTTTTGACGATTTCAATAAATCTGTTTTTAAAAATTTGAGCATTAACCTTAAGGGCTTCTTCATTTGAATTCACGTAAGCTTTCTGGCGTCAGGCGACATATTCGACTCGCGGAGTTCTAGTTAAATTTTACCTCTGATTTTCTGTCTAAAATAATAATATATGAACAGAATATCTGGCTGCCCAAGGGATGACTTTATTGAATCATTTCATGTTACATGTACAATAACTTCGTACCTAAACCCTGTGTTACTGCAGACACGCGGTTAGTAGTTTCTTCAACATTTGTTGATATTGTCGGCTTGGCAAAGTATACTGTAATATCAAATGGTAATGGTCAGACGATATTGACCCATTTCTGTGTAAACATGTATAACAGATCTTTTAATTTACATTAAACAGGTTTTTATGTGTTGCATAATAGATCCTTATATTCCAGATTACATTGAGTGTTGACCAGTTATGAATACAAATACTGTCAAACAATTTGTTAACAACCCTAGACGGGATAAATTTAATTATACACTTATATATTCACACAAAAAATAAAATAAAAATATATATATATATATATATTACAAAAGAGCAATATTTTGGATTAGTACTAACTAGTAACATTATTCTCGTTTCATTCTCAGTTGTTTGCAATGAACGACAATATAAGACTTTATTTGACTAAGTGGTGGAACAAATGTAACTAAGACGACATCGGACATTTTTTTGCTTGTTTGTCCATTTGATAAAGCATGCTTTTACATGTCTCGCCCGTCCCGGAGCACACGAGTTCCAAGATGGTTGCAGCCAAACTTCTGGCTGACAGAGGAATGTTTCAGAATTTATTTTACCGAGTAACAATGTATTATTATTTATTTTAATATTGTTACGTTTAAAGCACTACGTACAATGATGCACATACATGATATATACAAATACAAAATGGTATGTACTTAAATTTCAAACCAGCAAGTGATATGCACATTGAAAGAAACTTGAAACATAAAAACGTGAAAAGGTAAGGTCATATTGCCGTACATAAATACAATTGAACAAAAAAAAAAAAACATAATGTAAAAATAGGAGCAAGACAGACGGTATCGAAGTGGAGCAAACTGAAATTATATTCATGCAATGGTTTCTTTAAATTAATAATAAAATAACGATCATTTAACAAGAATATGTGAAATAAATGTATAAGAAGAGAACTAAAGTAATTATAAAAAAAATTGCAAAGAGCAGAACGTACAATAATAGAGACTTTACTTACTGGAACACATCTGTCAGCTGCAGCATTAACTTCGTGACTGTTGTGAAGTACTTTTCTTTCTTACGATTCATTGATATTACCAACTCAGGGCATTCAGCAAAATGAAAATTTTATAGACCTACTATGGGCAAACCAAATGTTGGTGACGCAACAATCAATCAAATGTTAGCATTTATAACTTAAAATTTGCCTTTGCTGAGACATTGAAGACCATAAATTAAAAATTTGTCGTAAACAATGTGTTAAGAATATGGTTTTAAAACTTTTAGAAAACACAATTTTATTAGATATTTGCGTTGGTGTTATTGACTCTTTTCTTAGAGTCATTAAAAAAGCAATCACAAATACAACTGTTATCAACCTAAAAATAGATTTATCGATACACTCGACTATACTGTTAAAACACTTCAAACCGATTTATAAAAAAAGACAATGTATTTTGAATTGCAATGAAATATCTGGCAATCCATCGTGATCCATGAATTGCTTGATGATTTTTAAGACAAGAGGACCAAGATTGCCCTGTATTGCTCATTTGAGTATATTATGCAGTATGACTTGGTTTCAGAGGAGTCTGTGTGTTTTTATATAACCATATACATAAAACTACCTCGCACCCTTACCGCCAAAGTTTTTTTAACGAAACTAAATGATTTGAAAAAAATTGCTAGATTGTTACTCAAGAACGTTTCTGTGAATTTATTTCAAATTCCATTCAATTGATTTAAATAACACGATTTTTAATTGTCATGTTTAATGCCATGTTTAAATAATCCGAGTTATTGGATGAAATGTGGTAGTTAGTCACTAAAGGAGTATTTCTGTGAAATTATTTTGAAACCCAACAAGTGGTTTCAATAATGTACAATTTCATTTCAATGGTTTCCGACACAATAATTTTCCATATAAATAGTATAAATATGCAGTTTCTTTACAGATTAATTTGTAAAATAACACACACAAAAACGAAACAAATGAACTATGCTGACGTTTCTGATTAAATGGGAAACAATATGTGCTTAATGTAAGCAATGTCACATTTCAGCTAGCATATAACACAGCAAATTTAAGTCGAATATATTTAGCTTGATATCACGCGAGTCCTGTTTTATATTTCATAGACTTTTGCCCGTATAAATGTTCGTAAACATCTTGCAATAAATCTGAACATGGAAATAGAATCTGTCTCAATAAATGTGTTTGAACTTGAAAATTGTTAACTACAAAACAAACTACAAAACATCGCTGAACACACTATCACATAAATAGTATGTATCTTAAGAATATCTACGTTATATTTTAACTGTGTACATATATGTTTATTTACGTCTCATCCACGTACATTCATACAAATACAATATATTTACATAATAGACATGTACATAGCCACTCTATTTAGAATTATAGGAGACGGATAATCAACGGATATCATTTTAGCAAAATTAAAACATCAAAAAATTTACCCATCTCTAAAATAACACAGACTTAATAATAATTATCTACACAAGCTACAGTTTGACTGCTCATTAAAACAAGCTAAAATTTGAATGCTCAGTAAAACAAGGTATATAAAACCTTATAAACAATAAAACTAAGACACGAGTTTAAGATATTAATAACTAAAATATATGTTGTAATTAAAAGTCATATCAAGTTAATAGATCTTTGTACAGCTAAAACATGATAAAAAGTGATGTGTAACATTTACCTATTATTTTTACCATAAAGCACATTATTTCTACATATGAGAATTTCACAGCAGGTTTTTGCAAGTAATCTAGTCAAATAGGAATCTGGGTGAGCAAATAGAAACTTGAAGTTCTCAACATTTGTCATACAAGTGAATTGATGGCATATATTTTGAACATTGTCAACCAGGAATTTTCTAATGTAATCATATACAGGACATTCAAGAATAACATGTAATTCTGACTCAACTGCATTAAAACAGAGCGGACATATCCTATCTTGTTCTGGCAAGTGCTCATATCTACCGGTTTCCAAACGGAGAGGAGCAACTCCACATCGAAATTTTGCTAAAGCAGAAATATGTGAAATCGGTAGCAGAATATAACAATATATCTCAGTTTCATAGCTTTCTTTATAAAGCCTGTAAGACCGCAACTTATTCCTCCCCCTACCGCTTGCACCAAGCTCCCTAGTTAGATCTGATTTCCACTGGCTAACATGAGCATCTTCCAGAGCTTTTGTAACATTTTCCAGAATTCTTGTATGGCTAAAAGGAGCATAACTACTGGTGTACATATTCAGGTCTAAACTTGTTAGCTTGTATCCTACACGGTAAACCAATTCGTACACTTTCTACCCTTCTTTAACAAACACCTCTTAAATAGTTTCTTATTTATTATATCATCCCTCAATTGTAAACATCTATACCAATTGTTACAAACAGATTTCATTGTTCAACTATAAGAGGTTTCCAACCAGTCTCGCCATAGATGGAGCGTATTTCCCAGTTCCAAGGAAAGACTTCATAGCTCTATTATGAATCGTGTTAATACAATTATATGACTTCACTCCCCATATGGAGGCTCCATAAGCTATAACTGGTACAACACATGTATAATATAACTGTGTGTAAACATTAAAATGTAATCCCCAAACACGTTTAAACTAAGCAATTAGTAGCCCAAAGGCATGACTAGTAAGCACTTTGGGACTGTCTGAAATTAGGCAAAACATACTAAAGCGGTAATTATCGTTGACGGTGGTGATGATATTTCAAGGTGAAGCTTATGTATCGTTGTTTCTCTACCTGTGACGTTGTGATTCTAATTGCAGGCATGTAAGTACATAACGTCATCTCGTGGATAATCGTAGAGGGACTCGTGTGGTCTGTAACAAGGTTTTGTATTAGACAATTGTAATGTAAATATAAAGTTAAGCAACAAAATGCATTTTCAGGATTTAGCAAACAGAAAGAGTGCTACGTACATAACCGGTACATAAATTAACGGTACATACATTTGACTAAACAATTGTCAAGAATCACTTTCGCTTTTGTTGTTTTTAAAATAAAGTGATTTTTTGTTTTTGTTTTTAAAGTATGCACACAGAAATAGTAACTGCAAATTCACCCTGATTCCGTACGCAACTTAACATACACCAATTGCAAATAAAATTCAACAACAAACAATTGATCGTGTACCGGCATTAAACATAATATAAAACGTGTATACTATAAATAATAACAATTAATTGCAAACCTATAGCCGAATATAATGCCATGTCATTCTTGTTTCGTTCTCTTTTTATAGCGATACAATTATAATATGTAAATATGAAAGTGTTCGCTACCAGCATGTTGTGTTAAATAGAGAATACTAGGTTAGTGTTGAATAAAGATAAGTTTATTTAGCGAGGCTTAGAAAACCTGAACCACAAGCCTTGGCGAGTGGTTCATGTTTTCGTGCCGAGCAAATAAACGTATCTTTATTCAATACTTACCTAGTATTCTATTTAACCCATCATTTTCTGTCTTTAATTTGAGAATAAGCGAAAAAAACAACACACTAAATGGAATAAAAACCATTAAATGACATCACGAAAATCAACGATGATGTCATAAGTCTGTGCGTGTTTGCTTTATCACCACAGTGTTGAAAGAAAGCAAGGTTTATTCCATGGGGTGTTATTTCGTCAATACAGGCGTGATGATGGGATTAAACAATGTATGCTATCGTTGTTGTTTGCTTACGCCTGGGCTTCCGCGGATGAATCGTGCGCTGAAATTCAAACCATCTTCTAAATGAACGGCTAATATTTATCTAAACTTTATTTAAATATGAAGTAATTAAAACATCACAATACATACTACATACAATTAGGGATACGCTCGTAAATTTTTATGTAAATAATACTTTAAAAACGCTTTATGATTACGATCCATTACCTTAGTCATCTGTTAGGCTAGCTATCACGTATTACATTTAATTTAACATACACTTATTGTCTCCAAACGAAAGTTTTTTTTGAATTTCTGTAAGCAGTTGTATGACAATGTTAATAGCGTATATAAGACCACATACCAGTTCTACATCTCAGCCTGGTAGATATCTTAGCGCGCAAAACAAACACGACTGAAAACTGGTTCGTATTTACGAAAGGCATTTTATCATGTATATGTTCGTAAACGCTTGGTACGAACGGAATATACTATAATGTTCATGCCGATTTACTGAAGAGTTATCACCAGCTATCGTACAGAGATAACTAAATGTTTACGATAAAACGTTACCAAAACGTTATTATTTTACTTATTTCAATGCGTTTATTTTGTACTTCGATCGGTAAGATGTCCATTAGGAACGATTTCTGCAAAGTTTTATTTGTATTAACATATTTCTGGAATGCTGCTTTAAATTAACATTTCATTTATAGAAGAAGAAAGGAAGTGTATAATAAAAGAACGTTACATGAATCGCTTGGTATTTCGTGTTCCTGCCTCGTTACGTTTGCTTCATCAGACACTCCTGTTCTTGGCGAATAAGTAGAGTCTGATGTTGAATTAGTAGGAGACAGATTCGTTTGTCCTGCAAATGGAGTCATATACATTTAATCCGTTGCTTTCAGGGGCGTAACTGGACGCATTCCTATACGCACGTGCGAATAATTCATTACGCTCTTGTGAAAAAAATAAAATACTAAAACCTTGAAAAATACATTAAACTTAGTGTCCATAGGGGGTAAGGCAAGAAGACATCGATATCAGACTCATAAAATGTATAAAAAAAATAATTATCCTTTCATTTGTTTTACGAAATTGTATACCACTTCTTCATATAATTATACAGATACATACGCATGTCCATGCATTAACTTCTGTGAGCAATATAATAATTTTACTATCAAGCAGATATATTACGGAATCGTCCGAAACTATTTGTCATAGTCACCATTACGTCACATTATATAATGCATGATGTCATATAGCTTCTATGCGGATTTTTTCAACGGCCATTCAACTGCGCGGAAAATATTGGAAATGTCGACTTGTTTTCCATCGTATTTTGAGTCAATGACTCTTTCGCCACGGCGGTAGGTTGGATGAAAAGCATACAATTTCACTGCATACTGGGACCTACATGGCATAATGCTCACGATTGTACATTTTTATTAATTGGTACAACATGGAAAGATGCGCAAAACGCAAGCAGCGTTGTTCACAGCTCATAAATGGCTTCGACATTCTGTCAGTCAGGATGCGGTATAATGTTCCTGTTGGTTTGTGCTTTGAGAACAAGACCCTCGCAGTACAGCTCTCTGCAAGGTAGCAGTTTCCGATATCAATTGCAATCTGTATAGAGTATTCCGTTTGAGTAAGTTAAGCGATAATTGTACACTATTTGTGCTAATGTGATGATGAGGATGGCTGGTTCCACGGGTTCCAGGATCATTGGATAGAGAGTCTCTGGCACGTACTTTGGTGGTTGTGTAGACCACTCCAAAAGCGGCACACTCTGGCACACGCTGGGCAAGGGATCCCTTGGCCAGTGGAGCTGCTGTTGCTTTCCTCTTACTTACGCTTGGCCTCTCTACTGGCTTCCTCAAAGATCTAAGCACCTTGCTTTGTGACAGTCTTCCATCTGCTTCTGTCTTCTGCCTTGATTTCCAAGTCTTTTTGTGGGATGTCAGCTGCACTGAGTTGGCGCATCTGTCACTTTTGCCCTGGCTTAGCTCTCCATATACACACAACTTTTGGTACTCGTGTGTCCTTCATGGATACGTGGCAAGTGTCCAGCCCAGAGGAGATGTCTGGTCAAAAGCATGACCTTGATGCTGGGGACGTCGGCTTACTCAAGGACTTCTATGTATATCACATAGTCACGCCACTTGGTGCCCATGATGGCTCGGATGCATTGTTGATGGAATCGTTACAGAGGCTGCACTTGTTTGGGTACAGAACCCATGCATCCATACAGGAGAGTGGTGACAACTGCAGCTCTGTACACTTGAATCTTTGTTGATAAGCGCAGGGAACATTTCTTCCAGAGACGCTTCTGTTAGCGACCAAAGAAGTACATATTAACATTTCAGAACTGTTGAAACATCGCCAAATGCACCAGAAGACGTAGTTTCCAGCTTAGCGTTGTCTAGTTGTCTAGTTCTGGCCGTCATGCTCGTATCGACAGTAACAGCTGAACGATCAATGTCAACCATGCGAAGAGTTAAAGGTTGTTGGGCATTGGATTGATGAACATATGCAGGAAAAGGCGGATCTTTTAACAAAATCTGTTGTTTGGTACACACACAAAAATCGTATATTTGATAAATTATTGATGTTTTCACAGGCAAATTTAATGCAAAATTCACCTCGTTAAGCGTCCATTACAAGTCATTTGGTAAATGATAACTGTAGATAAAGCGCGTTTTATCATTAACCTGCACTTGTATATTACCAAACGAAACATTTAAAAAAAAAGATGCATTTAAAAATCTCCATCTTTGTTTAAATATAAACGCTTTATATTATACACACAAACTGAAAAAAAGGCTTCGACAGGTACCGTATTCAAAATTCAATATTTCCGGAAAAAGGCCGGTGACCACTATTTTGTAAGACTGTTTTAGTTTCAGGATACATTGATGCATGTTTGTGCCAAGTTTGAATAAAATCTGTCTTTTGAAAAAAAATTGAAGGAAATTTTTGCTAACATCTTTAAACATATTGTCACATGAATTTTGAGAAACATAATTTTATATAATAAAGTGTATATACTATTGTCCCATTCTTTATGGCATTACTTATCGTTAATATTAAAACGAATGTTTATTAATATGGAAATATGGTTGTTTATATGTTTATATGTTGTTTTCTTGAGTTCTAATAACTATTTTACTTGAAAAATCGCTATCCATAGTGTAAGAGTACCCTTTTTTAAGCAGTTAAAATGTTACTAATCATTCTTAACAATCACAACATTGCTGCTGTGTATCGCAGTACCATCTTTTATTACCGAGCACTGCCATGGTCGATGTACTTGTTCCTCGCTGAGACCAGAGATGTTACTGCGTACCACACCTTTGTCCTTGCAGTCGCATTGCACGGTGATATTAAACAGCGTATTAATTGTACAGTAGCCTTGCCTGTATACAATATCAAATATAACTTGCTTGTTTGAGCTACGTTTCGTTTGAAAGAAGATAAGATCTGTCTCTCCTGTCCAGGAACACAAAAGTTCCAAGCTGGTTGCAGACATCCTTCTGGCTGACGGTTGTAGATTCTGTGCGGCTTTAAATGGTTATTTTACTGATAAAAGTACCGTTGATATACATTTAACACCTGTCACATAATATAATTATGGTTTATATTTAGGATTTATTTTAAATGTTGGTATGAGATTTCATATATACAATTTAACACTAAAAAGTACGCATGTAAAATATACAATGTACACTGTTCTAAATATTAAAACAACTTCTCAACAATTATCAGTCATTGAGCGACAATTGGTACACATAAAACGATAGGTAGTATTAAACAAATTAAACGAGAAAAAGATAGAGGCACAGTATTGCAGTTATATAAAACAAAGTAAAAGAACCAAAAGCAAAATTAAACTGTTAATAAACAAACAATAACTAATATTTAACAAAGTCAACGAACGCTTTAAAATTATATGGAACATATTTGCTTATACTCGAAATATATTCCCAGAAGAGAACAAATATTAACAGAGATAAAAAATAAGAACTTATAAATCAAAACCTATAATTAAGAAGTGTGCAAATGATATACATGTTTATTTAAATTTTAGACGAGAGAACATATTGTTTTTAATTTATGGATACACATTTCCGTCGTAATTATGATTTATAATTCACGTACGAATGCACACGCATTGCATGAACTTACCTATAATTGGAAACACAAATGCAGTCGAAAAGAAACTCCATGGCAGAAACATGTTGAGGAAATATCAATACTAAATATAAATTACAGGAGATAATTTAAAGTTGACAATGTTTTGTATTCATTTAACATAAACTAGGAATTTATTGCGAAAAGAACAATGTACAATAACTTTTGATTTGAAGCATATTGTTTCCTTAAACCGCGAGTACTTCGAAATGTACTTAGATAAGATACTCAACCAATGTTTTCTCTTCCGATTGTTAAAATAGAATCTTAACGAAACATTATTAATGCGCCCCTTACATCATTAATTTCCTCTGTCATGCGAAACTACATGAACGCTGTGATGTGGCTCTTATAATATGTCAGCTATATCATACACGTTCATTGAGTAAACGTTAATGATGTATGATTAAAGAACATGAACAAAATCGTGATCCAAGGCCGAATCGCGATGTGTTGGAAATAACGGAGCTGCATTCAATTGCTCCGATATTTTTTGTTTATGATCAACTTTATCCAATTACATAAGTCTTGAAAAAGCTGTCGGACAGTCGGACCGATTATTTGCAAAGAAGTGTCGGACACACTCACAATTTGCCGGTCAGGTCCGTCGGACCGACGGTTTTCGGGAGGTCTGTATATAACATTTATAACGTATATGTATTATTGACCACAGCATTTTGGTGGGACAAAGCAATGTTACAATGTTAACAGTCACATAAACTACACAGACTATATGTCGTACTTTAAATTATTAAATGTGCACCTATTTAACTGAAAGTAAGTACATGTACTTTGAGCACTGTGATTTGCTTTCTTTAACACATCATCTGTGATCGACAGGTTAAACAGGTTTCAAAGGCTCGTAGTGTGTGATCTTGTGAACTTTGTAACACACGCTGTTGATATTCTTAACAGTGAAAAAACTTTATGTAGGGCAAAATATGTTTGTGACGTGGATGGTGTATGTCTATCTAGCGAGGCGGAGGAATTTATTGGGTGAATCGAAGAGGATGCTTGATAATTAGCGAGTACTTTCGGACTGTGCCGCTTATCCGTAGCCATAAGAACAAACCTGATTTGTAACGTATATATATTCCAGTTTCTTTGTACTAGAAATGCGAATTTAATTGATGTATAACGCAAGCACGGCCGCATAAAAGTTACAAGTTTAATAGCTACGTTATTTTTAAACCACACTTGTATGTTTGCGGGTTTGTTTGATTGGCAATCCCAGTCTTCTTTATTGTAATAAAAGCTTTTTCACTGCCCAGTTTTGAAATACATCGCACGTATACTAACTGCATATAATAAAGTGCATATATTATTGTCCCATTTTTTATGGCATTACTTATCATTATTCTTAAAACGAATGTTTATAATATGCCTTTCTAAGGGAACTCGATGCCGGTGTATTAGACGAGACGAGTCACAAGCGTCTCATCTATAAATAGAAACGTAACTTGTATGATTCATCAAAAAGGGGCGGGGCTTACGATGACTCACAGTCGCGTGACGTTAATAACGCATCAAAAGGGACGGGGCTTACGATGACGTTACCCATTAATCACTGACTCCAAAGTGGTGGGACGTAGTTTTGTCAAATTGTGTGTAACACGTTACATGTGGAGTTTTCGGTTGTGTCCAAATTACACTATGCTTTTAAAGGGTATTTAGGATCACTCGGATTTGTAAAATTATTCGATAGTTTAGTGTTTCCTTCCACAAGTTTATGTTAATCTGTCGGCTTTCGAGTTATATTGTCACGTTCATCTTCTTATTTGGAAAATAATTGATATTGAAGATCGTACATACACACGTTCAACCAAATGCTGCACGGTACATACATGCAAATGGCATTAACCAATTGCATGTGTATATATGTTACCGTTACTTACACTAACTAGTGTAGACAAATCGTACTTATAGTAGTTTATTTTTTCGTAAAAGCCCTGATTTGCAAAACAATGTAACACAAAGAAATAGAAAATAGCAGGTTTCTGCCTGGTCTTGTGTAATATATCAGACAAACAGGTGAGGCTTATAAATAAATATAACGGCGAGGCTTGCCGAGCCGTTATTTAATCCTGCCAAACCTGATATATTACACAAGACCGGACAGTCACCAGTTTTTCTATTTATCATACCACGGTTTTCTAAAAATTACACCTGAAAAAGCTGATTGTTATATTTAAAAACTAAGTGTAGCGCTGATTTTGCTGAGCCGGCTTTCACACGTTTACGTACAATTTGTTACAGATTTCTAAAAGTTGACTGGATAATACCTTTTTATTAACATTTCGTTATGATATATGAGCTGTTATCACTACAAATTCATAGATTACATAATATATATTATATTATATAGATTATATAATAAAGTATGTTTATTTATGAAATTTAGCGGTACAAAAGTTAAGGATGTGTCCAGTTACTAAAAATATGTCTGGAATTAATGAATGATACAACTAGTATAAAATTTTACACAAACGTATTGATAAACAATTACTTAATGAACTTCTAAGTGTGTAGTGTAAGTATGCATTTGGATTTTAGTTTTGAAAACTCACGACCGTCAGTACAGAATAAAACTTAAGCATGATAAGCTGACAAACTGAGACTAACCATGTTTATCCATCTTGACAATGTTTCCGTGAATCACAGTATCATTAATTATCACCGAGCATATCCAGATGTTGCTGTATTGTTCATCGCTTACATTAGAGATGTTACAGCGTACCACACTGTCGACCATGCAGTCGCAGTCCACGCTGATATTAACCGTTGTGCTTACTGTACACGTGTTTTGTCTGTGGACAATATTACACATCTTTTTCTGCTTGTTTGTGTGTCTGTCTATTTGGTAGAACATGATATAACTTGTCTCACCAGTCCAGGAACACACCAAATCCAGTTGTACAGTCTGTTCGCCTGAAATTTGATATGAATTTCCAAATACAAGACACAACACATGTCAAGGAATTGTCGAACAACTTCATTACATTATTATAAACAACGAATTAAATTGTCCAAAGTAACATAATTATATTTACGTACACCATGAAGATTTTTTAGAAATTAAAAATGTCAATAATAAATATGCATCGTTATTGGTTTTCATACGTCATTATTTCAGCGTATTAATGGAAATAATTAACTTACCGCTTATAACATACAAAAAAGTACACAGGAAAATCTCTTTGAAAAGCATAATGTACAATAGCATTCAAATCAAAACCAGATACTCAATTACCGTAATAGTAATTTGTGTAGCGTTTACATTTATTCGATCCTTTTCAATTATGAGGGAAGTTAAGTCATGCGTTGGTACAATAAACTATCTCGGAAGTTTTTTGTCATGAATAATACTATAGACACATTGACTTTCGAGGCGTCATTTCCTTAGAGACATTTGGTGTCCTAGTTTCCCGTAAAAGGAATGTAGTTCCCATGCATGATTTGTGCATAGATACATTATGTCATTGTGTTTGTGAAGTGTTTTCAATTTCAATTTCGAGGTTCGTCTAATAAACCTATACTAGTATCAAGAATTGAATAAAGACATTGGTACAATAGAGATACCATAGGTTATTATAAACAAAGCACCATGGTTTTACTAAGCAAATTAACTGACAGGTGGATCAGATACTTACGAAGTGATTTTCAGTTCGTAAATTGTTGAATACAGAGTGAGGGAGGGAGTGAGGGAGGGAGGGAGGGAGGGAGAGAGGGAGGGAGGGAGGGGGACGGAGGGAGGGAGGGAGGGAGGGAGGGAGGAGGGAGGGAGGGAGGGAGAGAGGGAGGGAGGGAGGGAGGGAGGGAGGGAGGGAGGGAGGGAGGGAGGGAGGGAGGGAGGGAGGGAGACAGAGACCGAAAATGTATATATATCATATATTTATGGTATATTATAGAAAAATAAGAACACCAATATATATGTTTGTGTTATTAAAATTCACAAATCCGTTTTGCCCGAGTGAACGCCTGAACTAAATACTATTTCGTGAAACAAAGAAGTAGTGTTATTACGTTGCTGATGTTTTAAACTGTTCACCACAATCAAAATTGATAGTAAATGAAGTATTCTATTAAATATTCTATCAAATTAAAAGAAAATTCTTCAACAACTGCAAGAAAAATCCGATGCATTACCATATCCAGTTCAAGCAATTAGTCTAGGAGACTGATTGTTACATTTAAATTCAAAATGTTACATCAACTTGTTAAAGCAGCAAACAAGAATGAAAATCCTTCAATAAATAAACTCATTGGCAGTGGTCTCCCTTGAATTTCTATGAATAATACTGTAGCTAACATGCCTGTAATTTTTCAAATTATAGTCTATCGTTATAACGTGACAGTGCTTTTCATTCATGACAATTCTTTTCATTCATTTGGTAAAATTCGTGTAAAATAACAGCGTTTATTGAATTTTTAAATATTATGAATTTTTACTTGCCTACCAGTATTTGCCATGTTATAATATTAAATCGCAACACATAATGACAATGATAAATTATAATTACAATATAGACTACCTAGCAGGCACTAAGGCACTCTACACGCAAAAATCACAATTGCCTAATGATGATATGTATGCACATATAGCGGGGAAAGAGTGACCGCTGGCTTAGATGTTGTGTGAGCGAGATGTATGTGACCGCTGGCTTAGATGTTGTATGAGCGAGATGTATGTGACCGCTGGCTTAGATGTTGTATGAGCGAGATGTATGTGACCGCTGGCTTAGATGTTGTGTGAGCGAGATGTATGTGACCGCTGGCTTAGATGTTGTATGAGCGAGATGTATGTGACCGCTGGCTTAGATGTTGTATGAGCGAGATGTATGTGACCGCTGGCTTAGATGTTGTATGAGCGAGATGTATGTGACCGCTGGCTTAGATGTTGTATGAGCGAGATGTATGTGACCGCTGGCTTAGATGTTGTATGAGCGAGATGTATGTGACCGCTGGCTTAGATGTTGTATGAGCGAGATGTATGTGACCGCTGGCTTAGATGTTGTATGAGCGAGATGTATGTGACCGCTGGCTTAGATGTTGTATGAGCGAGATGTATGTGACCGCTGGCTTAGATGTTGTATGAGCGAGATGTATGTGACCGCTGTCTTAGATGTTGTGTGAGCGAGATGTATGTGACCGCTGGCTTAGATGTTGTATGAGCGAGATGTATGTGACCGCTGGTTTAGATGTTGTATGAGCGAGATGTATGTGACCGCTGGCTTAGATGTTGTGTGAGCGAGATGTATGTGACCGCTGGCTTAGATGTTGTATGAGCGAGATGTATGTGACCGCTGGCTTAGATGTTGTATGAGCGAGATGTATGTGACCGCTGGCTTAGATGTTGTATGAGCGAGATGTATGTGACCGCTGGCTTAGATGTTGTGTGAGCGAGATGTATGTGACCGCTGGCTTAGATGTTGTATGAGCGAGATGTATGTGACCGCTGGCTTAGATGTTGTATGAGCGAGATGTATGTGACCGCTGGCTTAGATGTTGTATGAGCGAGATGTATGTGACCGCTGGCTTAGATGTTGTATGAGCGAGATGTATGTGACCGCTGGCTTAGATGTTGTGTGAGCGAGATGTATGTGACCGCTGGCTTAGATGTTGTATGAGCGAGATGTATGTGACCGCTGGCTTAGATGTTGTATGAGCGAGATGTATTTCATAACAGTCTGAGGGCTGCTACATTAGTAATGTCTTATTTAACTCGTTTTCACAATGACAACCACTAATCAAACGGCTGCAGTTTAATGTTTCACATTGAAAGAAAGTTGCTATATAAATGATATTTAAAAAAGTACTTTATTTTGGAGTATCTTGAACGTTAGAACAATTTTAACTTCAGCATATCACTAGTGCAATAACCAAGAGAATTAACATAATTATGTTAATTGCAATGGAAAACAGCGACATATTGCATCTAAAATAAAATTAAATTACACTCGTTAAATAGTTAATGTTTCATCATACTAATATCATGCATTAATGTCGCTGAATTTAAACAAAACCGACAAATACAGCGACATATTACATCAAGAATTTATTCAAATACACTCATAGTATATTTAAGTCGCTAAATTTAAACAAAACCGCCAGATGTCATTCAAAAGTTGTCTTTGGGTAAATATTATATTGGGTGGATGAATATAAATGGGATATAACAATTATCATTAAAAAACAATTTAATGTGTTTGTTGTATGTGTCAATCGGTTAAATATCATACTTAATCACTCATTATTTATTGTAATATATTAAAACGTTACATAAACATTTGGAACGAACGTTTTTAAGAAGGCATTTTACTAGTAAATAAAATGTATCGTCATAAACTATTTGAAATGTTTATATATTATTGGGTGAAATTTACACTTATTTACAATTTTGTTTCATTTTGCATGTTAAAATGGAAGTCATAGCATAAAAGCACAGCACTGTGGGTGGTTACCTATTAATACTTTTAATCACTCATCCTTAATAGCAAAATCGTTTTCTTATACTTGGTTAAACTAAAATCCTGATTTCAACCTGTTAAGCTTAATTTGCATAATCACCTGTTTCGTTGCAATGAAAAACGTATATGCAAATAACGTCAAAATGCAATAAAATCAAAGCCATAACAAATACCACTAAAATCGAATGTTTATGTATATCCAAGCAATTTTGTTATTTTAATAAAAATTTACTCTTCGCGGTACGTATTAACAGTAACAATATCAACAGGATAATGAAGGCCGAAAGAGAAGTCAGGCCGAAGAACACCATTATCAAACGCCCTGAAAACCGGGCGAGCACACAATACTGCCTTCTAATCCGTTATAAAATGGAAATCGTTGTTATAATTTATTCAAAACAGGTGCGGCAATCTTCATTTTAAAGTAATCCGATTGAAAAGTCTCCTGGTAAAATTCAACAACTTTGGCTATACTGGGCTTTGTGTGTCTCAGGCAAAGCAACAGCGCTTTCCAATGAATATATCGAGGAAATTAAATATAAACTTAATGACGTGTAGTTAAAAAAAACAGCAGCGTTTAAAATCGAGAAATGTTTCTTGTGTAGTACAATAATAATATTTTACTGTGTTTTAACGATCAGTAATTTCTCTACCACCACTGTACATGTTAATAGTTGCATTTTGTTGAGTTGTTGTTATAATTGTGTATTGTTGTTTTGTTTTTTTTATTTTTGTTGTTGTTGTTGTTGCTTTTGTTGATTTTTTTTTTGAATTTATTTCGAGCAGAGATTAATTCCCACCATCAAAATGATTCATCAAATCGATATTTCTTGCGTTCAAACTTCGAATTCATTAACGTCAAGCCTGTCTTAAGAAATAATGGAATATTAAAAAAATAAACCTATTTTTATGACATATTATTGTCATCGATCCCAAGCCTTTAAAACACAATTAACGATCAACCGATCTGCCTCATTTGCTACCTTAAGTCCACGTTACGACGGCCCGCTTCATAAAAGCGGATTAGGACCGAGACGAAATCCTTAATGGGTGTCATTTTATGCGCGCCAACACAGGTAAAAACATGTACCAATGCTGGGTGCATTAGCCTGGGACGCGAACAAACACGCCTGACACTTCCCAGATCATTTAGGCATTCATCATGCCATCCCGGACAAAGAGACGACGTCCCGTGGTCTCTCTACATGTCCTGGTCTCGCATACATTTGGCTGACAAACCCCCAAAATCATTTTATACATGGCAGTAGGATCACAATTAAGACTTCATATTAGTTTTTGTTGTTTGTTTGTGTTTGTTACTGCTGCTGTTGTTTTTGTTGCTGTGCTGTTGTTGTTGTTGTTTTCAATATAAATTTTAAATGACCAATATTTTAGTGTCGCCAATATTGTTACCTTAATTTATTATTTCCAATATTCAAATAACCCTAAATACTTTCTTATAATCGCGCCAAAAATACGTTATGAAATTGCTAGCAACTTCCAAGTTATAATTTAATTAATAACACTAAGAGTCAAAACGCAAATTGTCTATAAATATAATTTTCGCTGTATTCAACTCTGCTGTCTTTTATAAAAACAAGTAAAATAATCGCTTGGCATTGGCAAAATTTAAACGTCACTTTTTTACATTTGATCATGAGAAATTATTTTTAATATATAACAATAAATAAAACAGCTTTTTATTGTCTATAGGTATGTCCATATACTTATCAACGACATGTTAATGCATTATGCATAATTATTTGACTTCTTCAAAGATACCGCTTCAGCATAAGTTTCCATCTGTACCTAAGCATCCGTTTTCTCAAGTACCCGAGTCTCTCCTACCTCTGCAACTTGTCCATGAACTCTCTATTGATCGATTGTCGGTGTTCAAAGTCCTCTCTCTCTGGCTACATATTCTGAAGAGCAAATCTGTTTTTAAAAGGTTAATTTATTACCTCCATCCATTGTGTACATAAAACCCAGGACTTGACGTTCATTCGTGGTCCTCGGCTCATTTAAATCTTCCCATATCGACATCGGGTTAGTCGTCCGTTAAGAAATTCATGTAAGATTTGTGACAGGCCACGAAGCAACTGGGAGTATATAAATCAAAGTCAATGACGTTGTCGGAGACATAGATGTTACTTTGTAAGTAGTGTGGTGACTGATAATACACGTTTTAAGCAAGAAATAAATGGTTTACATGGGGGAAAATCAAGATTAGTGACTGGAGTGTTACTTTTTTAAATAAATGTGATGACTGCATATATTGTTATTATAAATGACACAAATTTACTTTACGTGGTGAAGACAATTTAAAAATCAAAGTAAGATTGTTGGATGTTACTTTGTTAGAAAAAAAAAAAAAGTGGTAACTACAAAATTAAGCAAGATGCAAACATATCTGGATTTAAGTATCATCTACACGTCTGTAAATACTTAAGAAATCCTTAAGATGAAAATGACAATAAGTTTGCATTTAAATGTGCAAGTGATCTATTGATGTTTAATTCAGATGAATGGATTTGAATCGTAAAACCAAATATATTGTCGTCCCGATTTCTATAACCGCTAGCTGTGGCAATGTAAAACCAATCAGCATAACGATTGCAAAATAAAAACATAGACAAAATGTGTATTGTAATTGATATTTTGCTTTTAATTTAAAAAGCGTACACAAACGAAGAAAATTCGATTATTATTTTGAGTAAATGTTTAACGCGTTAAAGATGAAATTATATGACAATTATTCTCCATTTGATCTTTTTTTCTTTCTCAGGTGTGCACATTCGTTTGTTCCGAAAGATTAACTTCATGCGAAAGAGAAAGTCGGATATATGAAATTGTGAGTATGTGTCAAAGGTTGTTTGATTAAGGATGTTATTAAAGGTGCATTTAGAAGTTATGTAAAGGCCAGTGTTTCGGTCGTGTACTTAGGTACTTCAAAATATATTATTAATCTTCAGAAATGTACTGCAGCTTATATAACGGTGAACAGTGATTTTAAGACAGGAAAGAATTCAGCTTGCCTTAAGCATTTGAACTTCGTTCATTAAGAACTCGCACCATCGAGATGTGGAAGTTCATTTGAGTGTTATCGATTGAATAATTAAACACGGAATATAGTGGATGAAATACCTTCGGATACTTTAACTGAAGTTATTGTTTTATCAAATGGACAGTGAAAGTGGACGACAAGGTCTATTTTTGAGACGTAATTAATTATTTGTTGGTGGTTCGGGAAAAAGGGAATAAAAATATAGTGATATTGCTGAAGTAAGTCTAGAGCTATGAACGTAAACTTTGATCTTGATGACATGACCGATGCGGGGGACACGTCGGACGATATGGCAACGAGAAATTTGCTGAGCTTCGTGGATATGGCTTCGAGCAATATAAAATTGGCTTTGGACAAACCCGTGAAATCAAAACGCAAGGTGAACCACCGGAAATACTTGCAGAAACAGTTGAAACGATGTGGTCCAGCTGACAGACGTAACTCCAATGAAAATAAGGTAATGTGTTGTTGGTGGTGGTGGTCTTGTTATTGTTGTTATTATCATCATTTATTATTATTATTATTATTATAATTATTATTATATTTATTTTTATGTTTATTATTATTATTATTATTATTAGTTATATTAGTGTTATTATTACAAGCAATAGAAGTAGTAGTAGTGTTAGTAGTAGTAGTAGTAGTAGTAGTAGTAGTAGTAGAATTAGTAGTAGTAGTAGTAGTAATAGTAGTAGTAGTAGTAGTAGTAGTAATAATTGGTAGTGGTAGAAGTAGTAGCAGTAGTAGTAGTAATTGTGGTTGTAGTAATTGTGGTAGTAGTAATTGTAGTAGAAGTAGTAGTAACAGTAGAAATAGTAGTAGTAGTAGTAGTAGTAGTAGTAGTAGTAGTAGTAGTAGTAGTAGTAGTAGTAGTAGTAGCAGTAGTAGTAGTAGTAGTAGTAGTAGTAGTAGTAGAAGTAGTAGTAGTAGTAGCTGTAGTACTAGTAGTAGTAGTAGTAGTAGTAGTAGTAGTAGTAGTAGTAGTAGTAGTAGTAGTAGCTGTACTAGTAGCTGTAGTAGTAGCTGTAGTAGTAGCTGTAGTATTAGTAGTAGTAGTAATAGTAGTAATAGCAGTACAAGTAGTAGTAGTAGCAGTAGTAGTAGTAGTAGTAGTAGCAGTAGTAGTAGTAGTAGTAGTAGTAGTAGTAGAAGTAGTAGTAGTAGTAGTAGTAGTAGTAGTAGTAATAGTAGTAGTAGAAATAGAAGCAGAAGTAGTTGCTGATGTAATTGTTAAGTAGTACGGTAAGCAGTAGTTTTTGATATTATTGTTGTGTAATTGTTAATGTTAAGGGTTCATGTTGATGTTGTCAGTTAAGACATTTGGTAGTGGTTTTTGTGATAGCGATGGGTGTAAAAGAATTAATAATGCTTAAGTGTTACACATTAGAATGAGAAACAGGTAAACTTTAACAATAGGTCCAAATGGCCCTGGGGCGCTCACCTGAGTTTCATTAGTCGAACAATTTTCCATGTGTTAGATTTTTTACGGAAATGGATATACTGATACGGACTGATGGAAATGCGGCCTTAATCATCATGGTTTGAAAAACTTAAGTGACAACAGACATTCAAAATTTGGGAAGTACATATTGAAATTGAAGCTTTTTCTTCAATTTGACCTAGTTACTTAGTTTTGACCCCACATAACCCAGATTCGAACTCGGCCGAGATACCATTAGGACAAATGTTCTGACCAAGTTTCATGGCGATTGGGCAAATAATGTAACTTCTAGAGTGTTAACAAGCTTTTTCTTCAATTTGACCTAGTGACCTAGTTTTTGACCCCACATGACCCAGATTCGAACTCGGCCGAGATACCATTAGGACAAATGTTCTGACCAAGTTTCATGGCGATTGGGCAAATAATGTAACTTCTAGAGTGTTAACAAGCTTTTTCTTCAATTTGACCTAGTGACCTAGTTTTTGACCCCACATGACCCAGATTCGAACTCGGCTGAGATACCATTAGTACAAATGTTCTGACCAAGTTTCATGATGATTGGGCAAATAATGTAACTTCTAGAGTGTTAACAAGCTTTTTCTTCAATTTGACCTAGTGACCTAGTTTTTCATCCCATATGACCCAGATTCGAATGCAACCGAGACATAATTGGGTTAAATGTTCTGACCAAGTTTCATAAAGATTGGCTAATAAATGTGGCCTCTAGAGTGTTAACGAGTCAAATGTTGACGACGCACGACGGACGACGAACGACGGATAAAAGGCGATCACAAAAGCTCACCATGAGCACGTTGTGCACTGGTGCGCTAAAAATGCAACATACTTGTATTTTATATAATTTGACTGGATGTAAATAATTTGACAATGTCTTAGCATGTCTTTTTATTACTACAATGCTACAATGATGCAACACTGACGTATACATTAAACTCCACCATATATTCAATTACAATAATTTCAAATATTTATGGTTTACAATCAAACAATTCAACGCAGTTATTCTGAAAAGAATATATAAATTATGGAATATTACATGACTGTGGTGTTCCGGTGGATTGTATCGCTCGAGTGCATTGTGTAACGCTGTATTCCATGAGCCCCACTGCAAATGGAATATAACTTTACACAATAAACGAGAGCGAACAACCCTCCGGAACACCACAGTCATGTAGTATTCCGTTTATTATAGACCTAAGATCCAAACACCGCTACGGAACAAAAGTATTAAATCTAAACAAAATAATTACAAAATGTCTCGCTAAAGAACGCTCATAAATACATGTCATGTACAATAAAAACGTCATTCAATTCAAATCACGGCATCGTCGTTGTATAAATAGAACAATAGAATATAACGGGGTGTTTCCCAATGTCGCTCGGAACGTCACGAAAATATACGATACTCAACGAACGTAAAAGTAGTCCGGGTTTTCCAACCGTTGAATACGGATTTTTATTTCACAGTGTGAAATACGGGAATTCTATCTGTTCTTTTGTATTTTATACTGAAAATACACCAGTATTTGAGTCAGATTATCTATAGGTACATAATAATAAATTTATTTATTTTATTTTCATTTCTTTTCAGAATAAAGAAGCCTTGTTTCCAATCCATCGACCTAACAGGAAGGAAACCTCACAAACCGGCATCCAAATTAAGTCTTTACAAGCGTTGTTCGATCCAAAGACTCTTCATGAACAATGTTGCACCGAACAAACACCTAAAGCAGGCTCAACAAAACCGCCCTTGCGAAAACGGAAACTTCCACCTTCATTTTTCAAAGAACCCGCGCATTGTGGTGCAAGACGTATAGCCTCTATCCAGAATAATTTAGGCACATACTATGAAGATGAAACGTCTTGCAGTCCGAATGGTTCTCATGCAGACTGTGGGTCCGTGTTACCGACTGACACAATAGAATCCATCCTGGATCAAGCCGATATACACGATCTCCTTGTTGGGTCATGGAACAATAGTCTCAGAGATAAGAACAATTCTGAATCTTATTATACATTACATGACACAACAGTCGGGAGCTGTAGTCCCGAATCTGTGATATCCGATGGTTCTGATGGATCGTTAGGCCTCTCGCCGCATACCTGTGACCAAAGTCACAACTCTGCAAGCCCAATGGGACATGCTACCTTTTATAACACTGGAACTTATAGTGAACCTACAACGGCATTGGAACAATTAACGTTCTTAGGTGTGCATAGTAGTCCTTCAAATGTGCACATGACCAATGGGTCGCCAGTAAGGACGACAGCGAACCAAAACAAAGTCGCTGAGGGATTTCTGCCAATGTTACAAGACTCAATAAACTCGAGCTATCCAACAAATGAAAACATTAGTGAATATAGACAACATCAGAGTTGTCTGTCTGAAGTGGAACATCTAGATGTACTGCCAACTTTCCCGCAGGCCTTCTGTGGCGTTGACTCAAACTTTGATGTATACTGTGATGACAGTTCTATTCGTCAAGGATATTCATGTTGGCCAGAGTTACAGCATGGGCAGCAACCATGTTATACATTTTTATGATACCACAAATGACAATTTAGCTAACTGTATTAATACAACATGAACGATTTAATCGTTAAACCACTACCTGTACGCGGTTTCTCTTACATTACAAAAAACATTATTTATTTATAGAAAATTTTAACATAATAGCATTCATGCTACTATAGTAATCACATGTCTGTATTTTATATTGTAAAGACTGTTCAAAATACATTTATTTAAATTTAATTGAAGTGGTGTCTAAGTACATCCTTAATATATCCTTAATATATCAAATGCTTCTGTATACTACTAGGTTAAACAAGTACATGCGTATTATGTGTTATCCGCGCAGTTTATGTTAAATCAGGTCATAGTTTAGGAATCATCCATGACCATGCTTATTCGTATAAAATATAAAAGTAAACATGAAATCAATAAACAACATCAACACACACAACAATTTAATGTTTAAAATATCACTTGTAGTATTTTGTAAATACTATTATTAAATGATTGCCTTTTGTGTGCTTCTCAGTTTATAACACAGAGTTGTAAAATATTACTGTTTGCACAAAATCAAAGATCATTTTAATCTTCCCTTATTTGGAACATTTTAAACAACAGTATACCACAGTTAAAAACGGATGAGCAGTAATGATACGCATAAAAAAAGATATTAATATTTATCAATCTAAAAACACAACAACAGATTAACACACAAACAACCTACACATGTTTCAAAATGTATCCTATTTCTTGTAGCAGGATGTGTAACAAGACGTAGTACAACAGCTTCAGTATACATTCAGTAGGACTTGTAGATCTACAATTAGTTGTGCTGAAGTAATACAAACACGTACATATTCGTGAATAAAACGTAAATAACAAATTACAAAATACCCTTTATTGATGGAATATAATTAAATTTTAAAACATTAATGAAACTCAGAACATCGTTTTTTTTTCGGATAAACTCGTGTGACACACCTTCAAATTGGCAAATCGGTGTAATTGGTAAAACTCTTGTGAACTTGTATATTCTTATTTCATGCACATAGACACTTGTGAGTACGAATATGCTTAACAAAATAATATCACAATGCCACAACATAAAAATAATGTATTTTGCGCATTTACACCACAATGAAATAATGCAGACTAATATACTAAATCAAGACTTGCGATGAATCAAAACGCACAAAACAGCAGACATGTATTCAAACCACATTTAAATGTAGTTTTGTGTACGGTTATATGAACGGTACTGCCTGTTTGTTGAAATGTTACGAGAACCTGATTTTATATTAAAACAAGCAAATATAGAGAATAGACGCTAGATCTACTATGTTAGTGTTGAACAAAAATAAGTTTATTTAGCGAGGCATAGACAACCTGAACCACGAGCCTTGGCGAGTTTTCACGTTTTCGTGCCAACAAATCAACATACCTTTTTTCAACACTTACCTAGTGTGCTAGTTATCCCAACATTTTCTTTCTTTACTTTGACAATAAACGAAAGAAAACATACTAAATAAAATGAAAAACATAAAATGACGTCACGAAAATCATCAAGATGACGTCTTTAGACTGCGCGTGTTTGCTTAATCCCACAGTGTTGAAAAGAAGCAAAGTTTATTCAATTTTGTGTTATTCGTCAATGCACGCACGATGATGGTATAAATAGAGATACGTTTATTTAGCGAGGCTTCGAAACCCTGCACGCCTGATGATGGGATAAAAATTAATGCACACACAATCACAAAATAGTAGACATGAATTCACGTCAAAATACCAATATATACTTTTACTGCAATTCTCTCTTAAAGCGGCATATCGACGGTATTTCGCATGTATATAGACATTATATTTTAAAACAAGACAATTTCCTATCCTCGGTTATATTTTCCAAATATTAACAATATACTGGTGGAGTTGTTATGAAAACAAGTATGTAAACACACACACACACACAAACATTGGGAGACATGGTTTCGGTAGGATTCGAACTGACGCCTACAAATTCGCGCTTTTCAATGAAAACTTCTCTACGCTATGCAATGGTGCGCATACGCGTAACGGTACCTTATGTACATTTTATTTATATTAATTTGACTTCTACTACAATGTTTAGCGTGCCCGCGAATGTGTCACCGGTGACCACTGTTTATACCATACAATAATATATGTATGCTTATAGAAACAACATCATAAATTTAACAATGCTTCAATATTAATTCTCTGTAAATGAACTTTATTTTTGCAAATGTTATTGTCGACCTACCGTCGATACGCCCCTTAAATTCATCCCGCCCAATTAACTATAGGTAACAATATACATGTACCCATATTGGACAGTGGTCGGACAAGAAAACTAAATGAAAACAGGTTATCAATTTACGATGACAAACTGATCAAATGGTAAAGAAACTCACATACGCAAAACTTAACATAAAAGATCTAAACCTTAGCCATAAAATCTTAATTTTTCTTTAGCATTGTATTCCATGTGTACATAAAATTCTGTTTAATGTTCACTAATTATCAGTTATTCATTATTAATTACTATTATTAACTTAACTGTAACTAAATTCAATATGGCCCCGGGAAAACATTAATGTGTAAGATTTGTAAGGAACCACATTCCATCTTCAATAACACTAACTGCATTCAGATGCCATAGTACCGAATCACGCATATCCAGCTTTTAGATTTTAAGTACTTCCCATAATGCTAGAAATGTACTAGGTGTTGGGATTTTCAAGGTTTGACGTTTGTTATATTTGTAACTGGCTTTAATAAGTTGCACCAAACCGGTTGTATTTTATTAAACCCATTTGACATTTTCTTTTCTTTAGGGATATCAATAACGGTTTGAAATGTTTACCTGCTGAGTACCTCTAAATATCTTTGAATCAGAGTGTTTATCATACATAATTATCACTATCTATTTGAAGCAAACAATACATTCCAACGTGACAATCTACAGAAGTTCATCCCAAGAAATTAAGGGTACAGTTTGACTTCTTTCCAGTTGCCTTTTCAATTGCTTCAACATGTAACTCAGTGTCCCCAAAAATCATTTTCACTTCAACTGATCGGTCATCACCAGATGCTGCTACGTCGACAGTTAGATGTCCTATGTGTATGCAGTTTGGATCCGTAACGTAAGCCGGGTTAGTATCTGTCGAAGCGTAGAAACCAAATGTAAGACATGTTTGACTTTTATTTATTGGCCAGTACGGTCTCACCACGTTGCTATTACCTATGGCCACTTCTTGTCCAACAGTAACATGCATACTAAAAATATCTGTGCAATACTCTTTTCCGTCATCTGTGAATTTCTTCGATTCTGGATGATTGCCGATCTCAAAAAGAGAGCTTGTTCCGACACCATATGTATATCTGGAACGTCGCTCTTTCATAACCAGAGGATCATGACCGAAAATCACGGCACCTTTTAAAACAGCCAGACCTGGATCCAGTGGAGTGATGATGTGCTTATCCGCAGATAAGACATCTGAAATCATTTTTTGCAGCAATCCTGACTCTGAGAATCCTCCGACCATGAGTACAGTTGTTACATCTTGTAATACCGCCTTTGAAAACAGTGATTTTATATGTTCAGCTGCCTTTTCGCAAGCCTGTTTGAAAAAGCCTTCTCCAACGGTGCGATCAATTTTCAGTTTGTCTGATATCCATTTCACTGTGTCCCTGTACTTCTGTACTGAAAGAATGTGATCTTTAACATGCATTCCACGTTTTTTCTTAAACATTTTGTTTAATGAAAGGGGTGGCTTTATTATAATTGCCTCACTCATGGAAGGACAGAACTTTCTTTTGCGAATTTCAAACTCTCTAAAGATGTCAATGTAATCTGAAGTGTTTTCCTCTTTGAACTTATCCATGATGTCGACTCCATAAATTTCTTCTAGGAAAAGCCTGTGTTAAAAAATATATTGACTAAACATGACATATAATGATCTCCAAACGGTATAGTTTTGGATATTTTTTAATCGTTATTATATTAAGAAAAACGTTTAATGTCCTGTTACTGTGTATTCACTTATATTTACAGAATTATGATAAGATTTTCAATTGTCATGATTCAAATACAATAATAAAATAAATACATTTTGTTTATGTTTGTTCCTCAAATACTGTATAGTTTGCCTCTTAAATCCGATAAATATACAAATGTCATGTCTTATTTCTGGCATCTTGTGTAGCACAGATATACCTGAAGGCTTTATCGACGTACGTTCCACCCCAGTCCCCCCCGTTGGCAGCGTACAGCTCCTGGAGACCTCCTCCAAATGTAGCTTGGTGTACAGTAATATCAACGGTACCACCTGTTTGTCGAAATGTCGCAATATGATGTTAAAGTGCAAATAATGTCTCATTGGCGACTGCTTGAATGACGATACGTGCATTTTAAAAAATAATACTAAACAATGCACCTAACATTTAGAACATGCATATATCATACACGTATACTTCATGACTGTCATATGTAAGATTAAGCATTACTGTATTCGGTAAAATGATGTTTTAATACATTTATTTATGTCATTTCAAAGTCTATACAAATATCTAAAGTTTTAAATGACGTGTATTTTAACGTTTAATGTTTAAGTATTCTTGGCGATACAAAAACTTAGTCACAACACAATTATATATACACAAACGATTTAAGTTGAATTGTTACTTTTATCTGTGCGTCTGAATATGTAGCTGTCAACGAAAATGTAAAAGCTTTTTGAAAGTTTTAGCTTATATACAAAATAAGTTATACTTGCATACATTAGATTTTCAAAATAAAAATTACCTCCGTCATCGAATATGAGATACTTTGATTTAGGCTGAAAGGGCATGAAGTTCTGGCTACCTTTTACGGCTGACATCGGTAGATGTCTGCAGCACAATGAAGCTGCTTCTGGTTCCAAAGCCATAACCATATTTTCTTCTGTCATTCCTGCCTACAAATAAATTCAACTAATAAATTAGCTAATCAAATTAATTAAAACGTTAATTTTTAATCCGAGTTAGTCAGAGTTATAATAATAATATTATGATAATTAGTAGTAGTAGTATTATTGTTGTTATTAACATTATTATTATTTACAGGTAAATATACGGCGCCGGTGTGACATCTGTCCATAATAGCACACTTGATCAGTACATGGAATAGCCCGAGGGCACGTATTAGGTGAGCCATTATGGACAGACGTCACACTGTCGCCGTTTTTAAACCATTTTATTGCATATGTTGAATAAACGAGTTTCTTTATGATTTGTTTTGGTGTTACGTCATTAACCAAACGATGAAAGACAATGGCTATATAATACCTTTATTTTGAATGCATAAAGAAAGTTGCCAATAACGCTTAATTATGCGGCTGGGGCTGATTATCAACGTCCGGTCCACCTCTGTCGTATTATATTGTTTATAATACAAATTATGTTTACTCATTGATTTCCCGTACAAACATCTTTACAATTTTTAATATGGAATTCTACTTATCTGAAAATAACGCTCGATTGCTAGACAAAGCGCGCCATTCTCATGTAAAAGAGTTTCACGTTGTTTTGCACATTTGCGCGTTTTCTTATTATGGATTTTCGGCCCACTTGAATTATCCATCCACCACAAAGTACTTGTTTATTAACGTAGATATGTTACTATATATAGTAACACACGCAATAATTATAATATTATTACAATATGGATTGGTTTACAATGAAAGAACATAAACTTTATATGTTAATTATACCTTAACTGCCGCTTCACGCATGAATTGTTTTGCAACATCATTCCATATTGCTGGCACAGTTAAGACCCAGCGAATGTCGGTCTCAGTCGCCACAGGGAATGATTTATGTATTTTTTGCATCAGGTCATCTTTCAGAAAACTTATACATGCGGAAAAAACATCCAGTGCTGGCATTTCCTTGCCCAACAGATCCTTCAGCTTGAAGTCTCTTTTCATTTTCTGCAAAGATACACGACTTGTTTAACTATAAAGGCATGCAATATAAGTTATACGTTAAAGCGACCCGAACATTTAATACAGTTATCAAACCAATTGTCAAGGAGTAAAGCTGAGGACCATATTTGTCATGACGGGCAAAAGTGTAGATAGGTGAACTATATTGACAACATCAGATAGTTTGAATAAATATTGAAAGTTTATTGTCAATGCTATTGCATAGAGTTGTGATTTGTATTAATTTTGTATCTTTACCTTGATTGAAAACCATTCATCTGTTATTACAGTGGCTGACGCATATGTGTAGTTTGATTTGTAACAAAGGCATTTATCTATCCCTCGTTCATGTGAAAAAAATCTGATATCAATCATTATCGAATGACAAAATGCATTATTTTTCAAATGCCAATGTTAAATGCATTGTGACACTATTAATGACCGAAGGCTACAAAAGGGTCCATCTTTACTGAAGATAATAACTCGTTTGAATACCGTTGCGTGTCTTTTTTGAGATTACATTTATCCAATGCAATTGTTCTTAGATATTGAATACTGTTATTACCATTTGATTAAAAAGTTCCATTTTGAAACCCTTGAAATAATAAAAGTCGTGATGTTCGCCCATAGCGGCCAAGTCGCTATATGTGTCCTCAGCATCAAATCCAAATTTGTGAAATTTCATGTCTTTGTCGAACAGCACACATGTTGATGTTTTCGATGACATCAAATTGCCTCCAGTCCATGTGTTACAATGTATCTACAACAATAACAAATTACATTGTAAGTAAATGACAATAACCCAAACAAATAAAACTATACTTTGAAATGCAGTGCATATTTCTTATGAAATTATAAAAATGAAATAAGACCCCGTCCTAATTGCTTTACATATGTACTATTTCTTCAATTTGTTAGATTACAGGCAATAAATATACTAGTAGAGTTATGCCTTGTTGGCTATGTTTCAAATACGTTAGTAATACAATACACCCGAGACCGGTAATGTAAGCTTTTAGAGTTAGAGCAAAATGCATTTCTTATACTTTAAATTCTAACTTTATTTACAAAGAAGAATGTTTCTTTATACACTTGTATTGCATATATCACTTCAACGGAAACGGAAACATTTCTTTATTAATTATTATTAATTTATTTGTTTGTTCCTCCTGTCCTTACTTCTTTCTTTCCTTGCGTACTTCCATCTTTCCTCCCTTTTTTCCTTCATAAATATATTTTCCTTCACTACTTTCTCGACCCTTCCATTAGGCCCGTTGTTATTGTTTTGTTTTTTAAATTTAATTATGATAAAATAATAAATGATGATAAAGTATAAATTATCAGTTATTATGACGGTATTTGCCAGTATCGATTGATATGATAAATTAATTTAAGACTTTGAGTTAATACAAACAAACATGAAATAACCTGTCTTACCTTCAGTGCATCTAACTTGAATTCATCTTTTGTGGAATAGGCATACCCTGAATAAGATGTACCAAAGTCAATGGCAGCCACAAGAAGGAAATTTTCTCTGAGTTTCGCCATGATTTCCCTTTTCTTTAGCACTTTAATGAGAAAAAATATTCAGTCATACTTGTTTGTCCTGAATGTTTCTAAATCGAAAGAGAAAGTAATGTGATATGAAAGTTTCTTTTTTGGTTGTTATTCAGATATTGATTTCGGAAACATTCTTCAAACGTATAGTATAAACGATCGTTAACCCACGTTACAAAGATCAAAAAATTAGAACAAAGAGATTTTTTTTTTCATGCATATTTTTGTTTCAATATTGCCATGTATTATATGACCTATAAATAGCCACTCTCCCATTGGTCCAGACAGCTATCGGCGAGCAAAATTTCATATTCACTGACCTTAACTGATGTTCTCTGGGCTAAAAAATAAAATTAAGCTCATATTCAATGACCTAAAAAATAGAATTTTCTGAAACTGAGCAAGTTCAATTTTGGATCCCATCACATAGTTTAAAACGTATTAGATACGCACAAAGATACCGGAACCAATGGTCATTTCCTGTTCAGTGCCGAAATGTCAACATTAATTTTATTTGTTTTCTTTTAAACAGATTTTGATTTCATTATGATATGTCACGTTAAAATGACTTAATTACTTGACCATAAGTGTATGCATACTTCATTATTAAGTATTCTTTTCGGGTAATCTAACTTATATGAATAAATAAATGATTTTTCATTCTTTGTTTATTATCAGAAATTTAGGAAAATTATAATGTTGTTGATCAATATTTAAAAACAACATAACAGTTTTCTTAAATTAATACAGTCATATAATGAAACAATGGTTGACTAGAGAGCCAGTGAATATGATCTTATATACACTGGTAGAAAGTCATATTCATCTCGGCTGCGCCTCGGTGAATATGACTTTCTACCAGTAAATATCAGATCATATTTACTGGCTCCCTAGTCAACAATTGTCTAATATAGCACGAATGGAAATAATAATGGTCTAGATTTTTATTTATTGTATTTTAATACACTACAACACGTTAGAACTGGTCATTATTAAAATGTAGGAAATGTTAAACTGTACTATAATAAACATTTTTTATTGGACTTTAACTTTCATATATTGTGGCTACAGTACAGAACCTCCATACAGTGTGACGATTTTTACAGTCCACAGAGTTCTTTCATAGACGAACGTGCTTACTGCAGACGTGTATACGTAATAAACCTAACATAAGGCAGAAATGGATGAAAATTTGGAGAAAGTTGTTTGCCCTAATATTAAGATTACGAGCATTGTCCGCTTAAATTACTGGTAATATATAAGTCCAGTACGTCAGTACGGGTAATAAATAGAAATTGACCGTTCAAATGCCCCATTAATATTATAATCTGCATTCGCGGGTGATGTTAAAGGAATGTTTGCTTTATTTGTTTTAATAATAAATGTTGATAAGCAAGAATTAATTAGAGCATGAACATAATATCCAAAATTCTGCTTCATTCCTCCGTTGGCAGTTGAAACGTGGATTTGGGCTATGCTTTAAAACTGCTAGTATATTATTATGTTTATTTTTGTATGCTGATGCACATTGTACTTTAAGCTCATATATGTTTACACGCGTCGTTGGCTTGATAGAAGTAATAATCAGTAATTATACAAGCATTTGTAATCCCATCATTTTAACAATGACATGATTTTCTTTAAACAGTCCACAGTAGTAATAATAAAATAAAAACAACAAAACAACATTTTAATGTGTGAACATACATGCCAGGTCTTTTTTATTTGCGTAATAACATGGTTTTCTTCTCTTAACCGTCTTAATTATAATACACGGTTCTAATGTCAGTGTTTCATACAGTTCCATAGATGAATTAAATATTTAAAATAGTTAATCACTCATAACCAAGTAATCGGACACTGAATATCACACCCATTTATGTAATTTGAAAATGACTGTCATGGATGTATGACCATTTGTTATCACCTTCATCAGCGTAACTTACATATATTGCAAGACTGCTGGATGTGATGGGCTTAAGCAATAGATATACGCGAACAACTATTCATTACAACTGTTCATAAAATATTCATGTATAATCTATTGTATACATATGTATAGTTTCGTGCAATCTCAACATATTTACTATATAATTGTTGACACAAACTAATAAATGATCTGAAATAAACATTTTATAAAATAACATTCATCACATACAAACAGAAAAGCAACCTAATCATTATCTGAATGAAAAAAAATAAAAAAATAACATTAATCACATAAAAACCATCGATTTCAATTTTCTAAAGAAAACAAAAGTATGAAGCCACATAAAATACACACAACATAATAACACCACACATAATCATAACTATAATAATCCATTCAACACGTATTCGTACATAAAACTAATGCAAAATCGCTTCTCATAGACATTTCGTACATCTAGTTGCGTATAAATACTTTTTACAGATTGTCCCGTATAGGAATAAGGTCAATATGAAGTTGTGCTAGCCACAACACTAATGCAGTGACGTACACAACTGTCAATTCAGTCCCAAATGTAGCTGGGTTCAAGTCAAAGATATACGATATCCAATCATGTATTCTAATACGAGGCTATTCTAGAAGCTTAATTGTCACCCTAGCCATTTAACTATAGCACAATGACCATATTCTCTTTATAAGTATTGTGTTTAAGCAAAAGATCCTAATTTGTTAACCGTGTACACGAAGACGAAACTATCTCCGATTGAACAATATTAAAAGGTAACAACAATTAATGGCCTTTTTAAAAATAACTATATGTACTTTAAAGTGTGAACGTATTGTTCAGTTTATATGCCTGTTTAATGCACGAAAATGTAATTTTAATTAAATTGGATTTTACGAGTAAACATAATTAATTACCAACATTTAAATATATGTTTTGTGAAAAAAAAATTGATTTCAATATTGGAGCCTACACTTGTGGTTTGTTGTTATTTTATATTCGACACCCAGTCTACTTAACAACGCACAGTTCACGAAACAGCAAATTTCGTAACGTTACCCCAGAAAGTTAAGGACACATTTCGACTTCCTTCCATTCGCAACCTCGACTGCTTCAATGTGTAACTCAGTGTCGCCGAAAATCATTTTCACGTTTACAGAACGGTCAGTACCAGAGCCTGCCAAGTCGATGGTTAGATTGCCTATGTCTGTGCAGTTGGGATCCGTAACGTACATAGGATCTTTGTCTGTCGAAGCGAAGAAACGAAATTCTAACTGTGTTTGATCAACCTTTACTGGACTGTATGATCTGACCACGTTGTTTTGACCTAAGACCAACTCTTGGCCAATCTCGACATGCTTGCCAAAGATGTTTGTGCAATACTCTTTTCCATCGTCGCCTGTGATCCTGTTACTCTCAGGGTGAGTGCCTTTCTTAAAAGGCATCGACGTTCCAACCCCATATGTATACCGCGATCGCCGCTCTTTTATGATCAATGGATTGTGACCGAAAATGACGGCGCCTTTTAGAATAGCCAGACCAGCGTCGTTGGGAATGATGATTTTCATGTCTGAAGACGTAGCATCTTTAATTATGCTTTGTAACAACGCAGACTCTGAAAATCCTCCAACCATCAAAATCGTTTTGACATCTTTTAATTCCGTTCTCGACAACAACTTTTTCACATGCTCGGCTGCTTTTTCGCACGCATCTTTGAAAAAGCTCTCTGCAACAACTGGTTCTAATCTGATTTTGTCGCCCATCAACTTGACTTTACCCTTGTATTTCTCGAGCGACGGGAGATGTTCTTTGAGGTCTTTGCCATTCTTTGCCTTGAATATGTCGTTCAAAGCTGATGGTACTTTGATAGTGACATTATCCTTCATACCAGGACTGAACTTCCTCTTGATAATTTCAAAGGACCTAAATATGTCAATGTAGTCTGCTGTTTGTGTCGCTTCCAGATCGGCCATGACGTCATTGCCACATATTTCCGCCAGGAAAAGTCTGTGCAAAATAATATATTTATTTTTATTTGCTGTCCACCGTTTTCAACATATTTTGGATACAACAGTAAAAATTCTTTTAAAAATATCATTCAGATGGATATTGAAAGTAGAGCTATATATGTGATGCATTCAATTACTGTATATAAATACATGTATAAGATAAATAATGTTTAATCATGATACTAAATGCTAATACAACACAGTACACTATGCACAGCACAATACAAAACATGACATGATTGAAACTGGGGATAACGCATCGGAACATAAGCAGAATATTTAGCAAATGGCATAGCATTATCTGTTCGTACCTGAAGGCTTTGTCAACATATGTTCCTCCCCAGTCTCCACCATTGGCCGCGTACAACTCTTTTAACCCACCACTAGACGTTACTTCATGCACAGTAATATCAACAGTTCCGCCTGTGTGAAATACATTATAAAGCAATTATGCAGAAATCCACATTGATGCATTGTGTATATCGAATCTAAGGATTGAGTAAGGACTTTTAAATCTTAAGTGCAAAATAGTTCTAAATCTTAAGTGCAAAATAACCTTGGAGCTCTAAATATTCAGTCCAAAATAGCTTTGGACTCTAAATTTAGCACTTTATTCAAACTGAACATTACATTATGGCGCTTTGACTCTTAACATTTGGGCATAATATCGACTGTAACAGCATGACCTGGTGCAAAAATACTTTGTTTCTGTAAAAAGTTCACCTTGAATTCTGAACAATGCTCATGTAAACCAAACAGTTTTCTTTACAATGGCCCCCTGTGGCTATAATGCATGTTACATAGTATTTGCCACATAAAAATGATTTATATTAATCCAGAAGACGTGCAAATATAAGATTTATTAAAAACTTACCACCAGCGTCGAATACGAGGTACTTTGTGTTCGGCTGAAAAGGCATGAAAGTCTGGCTACCTTTTAGTGATGACATCGGTAAATGTCTGCAGCACAAAGATGCCGCCTCTGGCTCCAAGGCAATCAGCAGGTTTTCATCTGTCATACCAGCCTAGTATAACCTTTGATCATTTACAGTATCGTATATGTACGGCAGTTGTTGCTTATTTATTTTTAATCAGCTACACATTTAAGTGATCATCAAATTAGATGAAAATTATGTTGTTCCTGACATATGATATGCACTATTATTATGTTACAAAGGACAAATATTATATATGTGTAACAAATGCAAGTGCATCCATGTTTGAACGTATATAGTGATTGTTTATTTATTTATGTATGCAGCAAATGCAAATAATACCTTGTCAGCCGCTTCGCGCATGAATTGCTTTGCTACATCATTCCAGATGGCCGGCACTGTCAAAACCCAGCGAATGTCGTTCTCCTTGGCGTCGGGAATCGGTTTGCGAACCTGGTCTAAGAGGTGGTCTTTCAGGTACTTAATACACGCGGAAAACACGTCAATTGCAGGCATTTTCTTGCCCATCGCACCATCTAGCATGAAGCGACGTTTTAGTTTCTACAATAACAAAGTCATTTAAATGACTAAGATATGAGGATATAGTTTCTAATAAAATAATACATTGCAGAACACTTATTTCCTATATACATTTCGTTGTGTTTACACATATAAAAGCTGTCTGTATGATTACCAACATTCCTATTCATTTCAAAAATATGTCATTAGCATAATCAAAACAGCGGACAATTAAAAACACATGTTAATAGTTTTTTACATTAATGATCTGTACGAAAACGCAATCTAAGCCTTCCTACTTTTAGTACGCTTTTAGAATGTTGATTGCCTATTCTGTAAATATTCCAGATATTACCAGTCGGTTAAAAAGCTCCATTTTGAAACGCCTGAAATAATAATAGTCTTTGTGTTTGCCATCGTCTGCCAAGTCACTATAAGCATCTTCGGCCTCGAATCCAAATTTGCAGAACTTCTTGTCTTTGTCGAACAGGATACACGAAGATGTCTTCAGTGACATCAGTGTTCCACCAATCCATGTGTTCGAATGAATCTACACGAACACATTTGAAAACTGTAGCAATGAAGCGTGGTAGTTACCAACGTTTTAAGCTATTGAATTAGTTTAACCATCTGCGTGCGGGTTTAATTTAACGCCTATATTTACTATCAACAAAATGGTACTACTTAAGTAGCATTCATGCATATTTAACTTTCGCGCACATGTTCAAACATGTCAATGTGTTTTATACCACTAACGAAAAAGACTAACGTTTAAACTACTTACACAAGAATAAATCAGTAAATGTGTCATTAATTATTGCAATTAGCCCGGTAAACCGGTTCTAGATCTACTTTAGGAAAATGTGTAATGCATTTATACCCGTTCGAACACATATTTATTCAAGCTTGTCTGAATAATTATATTTGTGGACGATCTTAGTTTGAGGTTTACGTACCTGAAGTGGGTTTGCCTTAAAATCTTCCTTTGTAGAAAAGGCATATCCCGAATATGCCGTGCCAAAGTCAATGGCAGCCACCAACAGATAATTGTCGTTTAGTTTCGACATTCGTTCTCCTTTTTATCAGGGTGAGATTTAATAAACTTGCTTGATAAAACCTTCTCTTGTAAACGATATTAAATTGTCTTTAAAATCGAAAGAGGAAGTAATAAAGATAATGGGTCCGGTTATTGATTGTGATTCTTTATTCAGGATTATCAAACCAAAAACTAAACGCATTGCTTTTAACCTCAGTATTGAAAATTTGATTATAACCCAGATGGACTAGTTATTTATTTATTTAAATAACCCACCTTAATATATAAGTATTTCAATCAAGAATTAAAGGGACCTTACCCTTCAAAATCATATTAACACTAAGCAATTGTAAACAATATAATAATTAGCATACATACTGTTTAAAGTATTATCAATTTGTATATACAGTCGAAATAATACATAATTCTAACTTTGATTTAGTGAAAATTCACATTAATTGTAGACCTATACAAAATTGTAAACATAAATAAATATAAACAAAGTTTAAAAGGCGACCCTACGTTTTACAATGGTTTTACAACGGTCTGTTTACATTTTTTACTCAGTCGTATAATTTCAACTAGATATGATTAGCTTTAACTTAAAAGTACATGCATGAAGATTATTATTCTGTTACTTCTGCCACATCTACAGTCACTAACATAATCTGATGTTGTTACTTGAACCGCTTTAATTACATTTTTCTCTCTTAATTAGTGTTCGTAAAAAATGTATCTTATATAAGAAGCCTGCCTATCATTTGATATGTGATATAGTATCTGCAAGTTGCGTTCGATCCCTGAGCTGGGAGCGTTCGAATGATCTTTCTCAAATAACGCGAAGTATTAGTTCTACCCTGCAATGAGACTTGCAAATGCTTCAATAAGCAGAATGCTTTCGACGCATTCGAGTTAAAATTATAAGGTTTAGAGAAAGATCCTGGGCGAAATAGCAGGGTGCTGCACCCTACTTCTTTCCGCCCTCTCCCCCCCCCCCCACCCGGTGACCCTTTGGGCTGGTCAGCAAAGAAATGTTGAAAGTCTTTTGAATTTTTTTCATTTTCGCAATTACATGTAGAGCCAAAGTTTACAAACTTTAATAAATTTGATAAAAGCAAAAAAGTTAACAAAGTTATAAGAAAACGTCAAAGAACATACCAGATTTAGCCTCTGCTTTTTTTGCAGCACCTGGTACCTATTCTGATCCCAGATCTCTTTCCTATTCTATATACTAGCAGTGATACAACTAGGACACTGTTTACAAAACTACGCAACCAAAATATTTTGGTTGTGACGGTAAAACAGATGAAGAATACACTTCATTCTAAAATATAATGAGCAAGCTTTTCAGCAGTAGACAAGGCTCCTCTAGTAATTGTAATATACCAATGTTGTGTTATGTTTATGTAATTTTTGCAATGTTTGTCTTTTCGATTGCGTTATTTGTATATGATAGTAGTAGTAGAATTAGTAGTAGTAGTAGCAGTATGACCGAGTAAAGAATATTTAAAATATTTTATTGGAATTCACAATCGACAATAACTTTTTAAACAAATTTTGTTAAAGAGTTGTAATAAAAACAAGAAATGTCTTTAAAAAAGACAATCGGCGTTGAAATTAATATTATAATGTCATTTTTACACTATAAAAACATAAAAACAAGAGGGCCGAGATGATCGTTTATGTGACTTCTCGGACCCCAGATTGTGCAGTGCCCACCTTTATAAGGAGACTTCTCGGACCCCAGTTTTTTTCGGACACAATAAGAAAACTTATCGGACCCCAAAATTAATTTGAGATAAATTCAACCATTATTAATATCTGTACCGCGAATAAACAGATCATACCGTTACATGTTTTCACCAGTGATGCATGAATATCCTGAATAATTTACGTTAACATAATTGTTATATGAATTTGTCCGACAAATTTAACAAATCAACAATGTAAGAAAATAATTGCGGAAATGAATGAAAATTAGTATGTATCAGACGAGTGTAGTTATTCCTATGTAATATATAATACGTTCATCTTAGAAGTTATATAATACAAATAAAAGTGCATTTCTAAATAATACTTAATAAAAATAATCGCAATCGCAATTCAATTAAAATTAACATGCACAGTCAGTTTATAAATATTAATTCCCCATTTGAATGATTGAAATATTCGGGTTTGTGATCCTCAGGACGGTAATATATGCTTGCATAGCACGCTATTTTTAGAATGATTCAAGTGCTACATTTTCTGTGTGTTGTACCATTAGAATAAATGGGAGCAATGCACAATTGCTATTTATAGAGCGTGCCGCATATGTAGGTTATACTAAATAGTTATTTCATAACTTGAATGAATATAACATTCAATGAGAAAATATGTTCACAATTATGCTCCGTATTAGAGTGTATGTCAAGGATATGTTTTATAACTTTATTTTAACCGCTTATGTAAACAATTCTTTAATGTTTTATCCCCAAAAGTATGCAACAATTATTGGTAGACATTATGCCATTCTTATAAGTTTGCATTCTCTAAAATGCTTCCGCGCAAGAAAAGTTGCCCAATAGAATAATCGTATTCAATTTTACCGCTGCATAATTAACTTAACGCGCCAAATTTCTAGCTTTTCATTGGTACACATTACTAGAAATATAGGTCAAACGTGATCTTAGATAGCTACGCCGAAAACATAATGTTTAATATTCAGACAAAACAACATTATTTTGGTAATTAATGTGAAACAATATATATGTGTTGTAATGCAGAAATTGTGTTCTTAACATTTCGATATTATGTTACAAATAACAAACACGGAGGCATTTAACTCCAACATCTTTATTCTAAATACATGGATAACAATGTTGGTGTTGTTTATTAATGGTATGTTATAAATTTATAAACGACATACCAATTATGAGTAATATATTAGTAGGACTATTTTACCATATGATGCCAATATATTGTAACCTACAAACAATGACCGAAAATGGCAAGTGGCCAAATCGTCGTGCTAAATACAATATTGTTGCCTTACGTTTTGTTACAATGTTCGAGAGGTTTTCTTAAGCGACATTAGTTTAATACAACACAATTATTGAATGTTAGGAAATACTAAATACTTGAAATGAAGAAAACACCACTTATTTTAAAAAACAAATGTATAAAAACATGTTTAACAGAATCAAAAAAAAATAAAGATGACACAACACTTATCAGCATATTAACAGAACCAATTTTTGTCAGTACGAGTTAGTAAAGTTCTGTATAATTATACTTGTAAGTGTCTTCAACACACATATATTAAATTTATCCAAGGAAATTAAGGGAGCATTTTGACCGATTGCCAGTCACAGTTTCAACAGCTTCCACGTGCAATTCAGTGTCGCCAAAAATTATCTTAACACTGACGGAACGATCAGTTCCAGTGCCAGCAAGATCAACGGTCAGCTGACCGATGTCTGTGCAATTCCCGTCTGTAGTAAAGGTTTGGTCAGGATCAGTAGATGCGTAGAACTTGAACGTCATATGCTGCTGCTTTGCCTTTACCGGTGTATATTCTTCCACAACGTTTGTATCTCCTAAAACTAATTCCTGACCGATCTTGACATGGACGTCAAAATGTAGCCATTGCCATCATCACTTCTAAACTTCTTTGGTTCCGGGTGAATCCCATCTTTAAATGGAATTGATGATCGCACCCCATATGTATATATCGAACGGCGCTCCTTGATAACCAACGGGTTGTGTCCAAATATTACAGCGCCTTTTAGGACTGCCAATCCTGCCTCGTTTGGTATGATGAATTTCTTGTCTGAAGGAACGGCATCTTGGACGAACCTTTGAAGCAGTGGCGATTCCGAAAAAAACCCCGACCATCAACACGGTGTCGACATTCTTCACTTCATCTCTCAGAAACAAAGTCTTCAGATGCGACTAAGCGCTTTCGCATGCCCCTTAAAGAACCCTTTTGCAACCTCGGCGTCCATTCGAAGCTTGTCGCTCACCCACCATATTTGGTTCTTAAACCTTTACAAAGAGCGCAGATGATCTTTGATATCTTGACGACGTTTGGCTTTAAACAGATCGTTAAAAGCAAAGGGAACTCTAAATGTTATTCTGTCTGACATAGACACAGTGAACTTTCTTTTCACTGTTTCAAATTCCCAAAATATGTCTAAGTAGTCAGACGTATGTGCTGTTTCTAACACTGTCATGATGTCGTTTCCAACGATTTCAGCAAGAAGAACCCTGCAAATATCACCATAATAACGTGTAGCTTATGGACTTGTAAATACACTAAGTGTTAACAAAAAAATAAAACGATTTATTGCAGGTACTACGTTGTTATACCTGAAGGCTCTATCGACGTACGTTCCGCCCCAGTCACCCCCGTTGGCTGCGTACAGCTCCTTGAGGCCTCCTCCTGGCATGACCTCGTGCACAGTTATATCAACGGTACCACCTGGAATTGCCCATAAGTATATTATCAGTTCCTCAAATTGCAAGTAATCGGACTTTTTCTGTATGTATGTACTAAGCAATTTAAGTAGTTTTGTAATTATTCATATTGAGCAATGAATACATGTTTTACTTCCGTATTTAAACCATAGCGTTATAGCAAACATAGAGTATTGTTCTATTTAGGTTTCAAAGAAAATGCAATGTTTTCATCCTTGATCTATTTTTGACGAACGGCTTAACAGTGACTGGTAGTCTAAAATATTAATCAAATTCAAAATGTACATTTAAGACTCGTATATTGTATACATACCGCCAGCATCAAAAATCAGGTACTTTGTCCTCGGTTGAAATGGCATGAATCTCTGAGAACCTATCAGTGAAGTCATTGATGAATAACGACAGCACAGCGATGCAGACCCGGCTCCAGAGCGATAACTGTCATTGGTTAGGCCAGCCTAGAATAAACAGTCTTTTTTTGTACGATGGTCTCAGATTAAGCGTTTATCTAAGTATTGTTTTTGGTTGTACTGTCTAATGATTGTGCCGGATATATAACTCTCTCTCTTACTAAACTATGCAGTATTGACAAGAGAGCCATGATTGCCTAATGCGCTCACCCGAGTTCCTACAAAAATAGCGGCGAGCTTACTAGTCGTACCAGGTATGGTCCAGTCTAAACAAATGTGATCATTAATCTTGTTGTTTAACTGTCATCTACCTTGTTTAACTTGCTTATCAAACAACACAGCCTAATGAAAAAAAATATCATGGTCATACAAGATCGTAGCAAGTGTTTGGTTAAAGTCGGTAAAGATATCAAGGGCATGCATTCGTTTCAATAATTTTGATGTTTATTGTCCGCCCTGTTGGAAAAAAAAGGTGCAGTATGGTTATATTCCCATTAGGTATATTAATATACACATCTGAGATCTTAAAGTTGATAAAGATTTGGACGAAAACATGAATACTCTATCGTGCACAGAGTACAAAGACATGAATTATTTTCTTCTCGTTTTCGTATTTCTTTTTTCTGGTCCAACTTGACAATTATAGAACTTTGTAGTCATGCACAGAAAAAAAAACAGGAGGACAGGATATACTTTTGCGGCGGCTTCTCTCATTAATTGCCTCGAAACATCATTCCAGATTGCTGGCACTGTCAGGACCCAGCGAATATCAGTTTTATGAGCATTTGAATGCTGCAATCGAACTTTTTCCATGACATCATTCTTCAGGAATTTTCAATGCATGCAGAAAACACGTCCATTGCCAGCATCTTCTTCCCCATTACATCTTCTAGCACAAATCGTCGTTTTAGTTTCTGCAATTAACATAACGATGACATAATGTATGATGTTTTAGACATTCAAGATCCGGTTAAGAGCAAATCGAAAATGGACTTCGTCATGTATGTAACACACTATACTCAAAACAATCATTATACCTACCAGCTTGTTGAAAACGTCTGAAGTAGTAGAAATCATTGTGTTTGCCGTCCAACGCCAATTCCACATAAGCATCTTCGGCTTCAAACCCAAACTTGTAAAACTTCTTTTCTTTATCGAACAGGACGCATGTCGACGTCTTCAAGTGCCAGCAATCCACGTGTTCACTGATATCTAAAAATAATCGTTTCCACCAGTGTTAGTCATATGCACATTTAGAGTTTTATCCAATACCTTCACGCGGATATGACGTGTTTAACTGTTGACCATGTTTTCACAAAAAGAGAATGTGGTAAAGCTTGCGAATAATGGAAATTCATCCTTTAACAATAACTAAGCAGAAGTTTAAAAGGTATTACTAATATACTCATTTGTTGATTTACTTTTATCTTATCTGTTGATTCTTTCATTTTACATATCGAAAAATGTTTTGGTCCAAATTTTACAGTAATTATATTTATCACATTATTAATAGTGTATGGCAAAAAAACAAGTGAACATAAGATCAAATGACAATACCTGAATTTAAAAATGTCGATATTTATCTACATTTATTTATCAACATTCTCTCTCGTTGTGTCACACGATAGTTTCTACCCAGGCTTCTGCTACGTTTACTACGTCCCTGCGTTTTTCTTAGTTTATCATAAGATATGCAAATGTTCCATTGATATGCTATATACACACATAATTGGGTGTATTTGTATGAATAATAATCAAACTTTTAAAAATCAACAACTTAAGAAATACTTCCAAATGTAGATGCCATATATTGCCCATTGCCTATTATGGCCGACTTACTGTGTTTTAATACAAATAAGAAACGTCACAAATGTGTATCAAGTTTTTTAAGAAAACAAATATTTAGAAGTGCAATGTCAATAATGCAAACATCAAACCTTCAAAGGGTCAGTCTTGAAATCTTCTTGAGATGAAAATGCATATCCTAAATATGTGGTACCAAAATCTATAGCAGCTACCAGCAAAACGTTTGGGCTAAGAGTTGACATTCTCGCACTTGTGTCAATTCTGTAAGAAGCAAAAGAAATCACCATTTCATTTGTTTCGCTGTTTTGAAATCGAAAGAGGACGTTATATTATTATTGATATTGGATCGGGTCTTACTACGGAGAAAACCAAATTCCACGAATTTAATTTTATTCCTGGTTCAAACAAAATTAAACACATCGAAATATAATAGTACTTCATTATCAGTGATACGAATAATCAGTAAGATAGACTGAGCAAAATATGTATACATGTAAATGAAATGTACAGTAAGCAGCTTCCATTTATTCGTAATATGGTCTTTTTATATTCGTCATGTTTATCAAACATAAAATACAAAACTTAACATCACGTGACTTGACTTAGAATCAACCTCAATGCCATAAATTATCAGACACGTTGTTGGATATACTGTTTTCCCTGTTTGATAGGAATATTGATGTGGGTGCACGTTTCCCAAAAAAGATGACAAGCTATTCTGACAAATGCTAGAATCTGCAGGTCCCACAAAGAAAAAATCATCAATGATGTGGCTCATCACAGAATTGAATTTTGTTTCCATAATCCATTTGAAAGCATCACTTAAACCAGTAAATATCTGACAGGACACGCTCAACCCCATGGCTAAACAACAATCTACAATATATTGAGTTGTTCCCTTAAAAGCCCATGAAAATCCTAATAAAAATCAATCATCCTTATGAATAGGGATTAACATGAAAGCATTTTCTATATCAGTTTTTGCCATTAAACGGTTTCTACCACAAAGTTTCACTTTTTTAGCAATTGTATCAATAGAATCATATTGTACTTGAGTGAATTCCTTATCTATGGTATCGTTGACTGGGCTACAATTAGGATAAGAACAATCATGAATAAGTCTAAAATTTCCTTCTGTTGTAGGAACTAAAAGCAATCGGCGAACATATTAAGTTTGGCGGCCGTTCATTAAAAGGACATATGATGCGATTATGTCGCAATTCGAAAATTATTTTTCTTCAGTTTTGCTTCCTTATTTTGAGTTGCTGAAGGATGGTTTTTGCATTTGCTTGGAGCAGGTAAATTATCTTGCTGATACGGTATTTGGAATCCTTCACAAAAGCCGCTTATCAGAAATGACTTTTTCTCTGTGGGATAACCTGACAAGTAATATTCTAAAATTCTACTTTTAACCGGTGTGGGGACGAACATTATCATTCGTATCGTTTCTGTGACTGGAGGTGGATGATAGAGGGCTTTTTTATGGTGCTCTTTTGTTTAGAGTAGCATCTAAATTCCGGATGACTTTTCCTGCATGTTCGGCAAATATGCAAGAATTAACATTGTCGGTCAAAACATCCAGATTGTTTGTTAAAGTTGAAACAGACCCTCTGTTGCTTAGAGGTGTCAGCTTTAGCCACCAAAGTGGTAGCTTTGATCCATAACTCCTGATGGAGTTGACCCATGGCCAATTTTGATGTTGTTTGCGGGCTCTAAAATTCCTGTCATAGAAATTGAACACATAACCTCCATAAACCCTCACCAGCCCACGGATCAGATTGAGATAACAGAGCAGCCCTGAAATAGTTTCAGGGTACTTCTGAACATAAATTTCCATAAATGTTGTAAATGCTGTGATCCATTGGTCCATGCCTTTTTTTGTCGTTTTTGGAACCAAGCGCTAGAGTCCCATCAGATGTGACATGAATCGCAACTTTTCTGTTGTCATTCCTTGTGAGACGTTTAGACATCTCCACAAATTCATTGTTCCAGATGACCTGCTTCGTTTTTAGGGGCACTAATGCACCCAAGGATAATTAGTCAGATGTTAACTCCACTGTAGGCGTTATACCTTGCGAGCCTGTTGGACTTGACCCTGTCAACAGAGTAGAAAATTCCTGCAGAGTTGGAGACAGTGTCGGTGATGGCACGTTTGGCACACTGGACCCGCTAGCCAGAACACAGTTATCTGTGTCATCGTTATTTGATGCATTTGAACCAGCAGTGGTCACAGTTGGCGTTGTTGCAACAGGTCTCGAGTTCCCACCTTCAGATGTAAGTATCACGCCTTTCTGTTGCAAAGCCAGCAACACTGCCTCAACTGTATTGTTCACCAATGCTGCATCTTTCTCGCTTCTTCTTCGTTTTGCAGCAGTAGCCATCCTGAAATTTTGGTAAAATAACCAATTATGGAGGTAATTTAAGCTATGGCATGATTGGAAAAAATAGACTTATTTCTGCAAATGACACCTCACATATACACACCCTTAATTTGTGCCTAAGTAACTATTATATGTTCCTACCATAATATATGGATGTAAGTAAATATTGTATAGAAGTAAATAGTGTATGTTTCTACAAACGATACATGAATGTGAAATAACTCAAAACACGGGGAATAGCCATCAGCCTATATAGTGTACTTGCATAGATCTAAACATAAATGAAACAGTCTGTCCAAACACAGGGATTTAAAATAGAAATGATGAAAAAGCCGTCAACCTATGCATATACATGTACAGGCAAAATACCAAACGAAATCAGACAGCCCAAACTTCATGGACTGGAAATTTCGCAAATTATGGAACCGCCATTAACCTAGCGGTAACTGCAAATGAAAAATACACATGATAGAATAGTCATCAGCCTAATGCAAATACATGCATAGGCAAGTAAAACTACAAATGATGGAATAGCCATTTGCCTATGCAAAATATATGCATAAGTTAAGTACCACTACAAAATGATGGAATAGCCATCAGCCTATGCAAAATACATGCATAGGGCAAATACAACTACACATGATTGAATAGCCATCAGCCTATGCAAATGCATGCATAGGACATTACAACTAAAAATGATTGAATAGCCATCAGCCTATGCAAAATACATGCATAGGACAAATTAACTACAAATGATGGAATAGCCATCAGGCTATGCAAATACATGCATAGGCAAGTGCAACTACAAATGATGGAACTGCCATCAGCCTATGCAAAATACATGCACAGGACACATACAACTACAAATGATGGAAGAGCCATCAGCCTGTGCAAAATACAATGCATAGGCAAGTACAACTACAAATGATGGAACAGCCATCAGCCTATGCAAAATACATGCAAAGGACAAATACAACTACAATAATGGAAGCACCATCAGCCTATGCAAATAACATGCATACGACAAGTACAACCACTCATAATGGAATAGCCATCAGCCAATGCAAAATACTTGCATAGGACAAATACAACTACAAATGATGGAAGAGCCATCAGCCTATGCAAAATACATGCATAAGGCAAGTGCCAGTGATGGAATAGCCATCAGCCAATGAAAAATAGAAAATACATGCATAGGACAAGTACAACTACCAATGATGGAAACGCCAACAGCCTATCCAAAATGTCTGCATAAAAAAGTAGATGAAATATATTCTGCTCAAGCTAATGTCCAGCAATTATCTCAAATGATGTAGTAGCTGTCAGCCTATGCAAATTACATGCACAGACCACACCACTTGTGCATTAAACAAGTGTAAAGAAAAACCGGCCAATTTACATGCAACCGAAACTACCAATACCTCACAACGAAATTAGCCTGAAACTGAATACACTATTTTTCCCATTGTGATACCCTTATAATACAGTCATGTATGCTGCGTACATATTTGGGGTACCCAATCTCTGCTGATAAATGTACGCCATCATTGCAAAAAATATTGTATTGGCAATTCCACATACTACGGTGCTTCCAAACGTAAATTGGTAGATTTGAGGTCTTTACAGACGCCTCAATGGCTCGATTGGCATCAACACTATTTTGTATTAGATTCAGTGAAGGGTTACAACCCCCTACGCAGAATCTGCATCACTACTACTTTCTTAACTCCTAACCCAACAACTAGAAATGTTGCATAACTAACCAAATTGATCGCAAACTGATCAATGCATACATGTGTATCACTAAGAGCATTGGATCCAATGTCAATTAATACCAAATCCTTTCCAGCGAGGATACCATCACGTGAATGAAGCCGTGTCCTTTGTTTCATACTTAATCCACCTTCCCCTTCGAGTGAGACATTATACAGCTCACGATTCAGACCAAAGTTATGAGCAAAACAATTGCTACCATTAATTATTTAATTATGTTGAAATCCAGCCATAGGTTTCATACAAAAAGATTTCAATATAGCCTTATAAGAAGATTTTTTAATTTGTAGCCATATAAGAAACACTGCCCCGCCCCAGGGTGGCCATGTTTTTAACGAATCAACATAATTTGAAGAAATTTTGGTAGATTGTCAGCCAAGGAACATTTCTATGAAATTTTTTATTTTTTAAATCTAGCCAGTGGTTTTGGACAAGAAGATTTTTAAAGTTTTCAATATAGCTATATTAGGAAAACTACCCCGCTCCTGGCGGCCATGTTTTTAACGAATCAAAATAATTTGGAGAAATTTCGTAGAGGGTTATTCAAGAAACATATCTGTGAAATTATTTGGAATCTAGAAAGTGGTTTCAGGCAAGAAGATTTCAATAAAGCCTTATAAGAAGATTTTTTAATTAGTAGCCATACAAGAAAAACGGCCCCGCCCCAGGGTGGCCATGTTTTTAAAGAATCAAAATAATTTGGAGAAATTTCGTAGAGGGAAGTTCAAGAAGCATATCTGTGAAATTATTTGAATGTAGAAAGTGGTTTCAGGCAAGAACATTTTGAAAGTTTACCAGTTCTTTTAAGCGTTTTGTTGCCATGGCAACCTGAGTTTTTCATATATGCAAATAAATTGAAGGAATTTGTTAAAGAACCATCCCAGCAACATTCCTGTCCAATGTGGTTAAAATCCGCCAAGCGGTTTTAGTGAAGAAGTTGTGTAAGCAAATTGTTGACGACGACAAACGACGACGACGGACGCCGGACGGTGATTGACAGAATAGCTCACCCTTGAGCACTTCGTGCTCAGGTGAGATCAACACATTGAGTATTGGTACATACACAGTAAGTTATTTTATTAACTAGTACTTTTTTTCCGAAGTATGCACTCGCAATCAAATGTTTTACACTATACTGAAATGGCTGGCTAGATGTCGCGTCGTGTTGTAAAGAACATGTCAACAACGATAATGTTGTGAAGTTTCATGCCCTTTCAACTGCATATATAGTTTATAGCTCAGAAAAACTTTACCTGACAAGGACCCTAGCTAAAGTCCAGGATAAATTCATGTTCGAGAAGCAGGTCGATATGCCCTAGCAATATACGCCATTTTTGCGGTGGGAGCATTGCTTTAGACACAATTTGCTATTTATATAATGTGCCTATTATGTATGAAAATATAACGGGCACTCGAAAGTATCCATTTACATCGTTGCCAAATGACAAATTTATTGCTCTACAACATGTAAATTACATGTACAATATTTTAATAGCATTACTCTCATATCAAAACTTTTATTTCATGCGAACTGTGTTTATCACTATATGATTTTTAATCAGTAACTTAATATAATCTACTCACTATAGTTTTGTAACGTTGCACCTCTTTTTATGACCAGTGTAGTGCGCATATTTTAAAATTAGCCGATGCAATATTAGGATTTATTCATTCAGGACTACTCTCTGTGAATTTTCACTGAATTCGATTGATGTTGAGAAAGTCTTGAAAAGGTCAGAAGTTGGGTTAGACAGCTACGCCGAAAAAATAATGTACATATAGGATATTCTTTGACCAAGGTGCTCTGTAACGCCACATATGTGCGTCGCCGCATAAACGTGACCGGTTTTGTTTAAATGTGATGAGATACAGGACCCCGTTTGTGCGGCAAAAATGCACACTTTTGTGCATACACAAAACCAAAATGCATACGATAGTGAGTTAATTTTACTGTACCCCCTCACGACAAAGTGGTGTGGAAGGTATATACCGAAAACAGCCAGTCGCTCTGTTTGTTTGTTTGTAGGTCCGTTTACCTGGATGAATGTAGATAAAGTTGTCTCTACTGTTCCTCACCCAAACACAAATTAAATTAAATGTCATTGAATTAAGAGTGATTGTGGATACTCCAATAGTTTTGGATTTGAAAATCAAAACGCTGATAACGTAGAAAGACAGTTGGCCAGAAAAGGAAAGAAACCAAAATTGTTAGTGCTTCGTAATCTACTGAGTCAAAAGTAGGTCATACGTTGCAAGCTCTCGAGTTTCCATACTAGTACCACAGTTTAAAACTAATAAATCGCAGTTATTTGTTGTCAAAATATTCAGAATGAGAATCGGTAACAAGACACAACACTTTCTCAACGAGTCAAAAATAACCGATGTAGCGCATTAATTTGGTGTTCTTATTCCTGGACACTCAGGTGAATATTTCGGTTACATAAAAGTAAATAGCGAAAGTACGGGTGTCATTAGTTCGAAGTTACACTTTTAATAAATTGACTTTTGTAGAAACTGATATTGTAATAAATCACATGATAAACTCATTATAATTTATATTACATGCACTATCTTAAATAATTAAAATGTACGAAAACAGGTGTGAAATTTTTCTGTTTTGAAGAAGGTCCTTTTCTGGTTTCGATTTACTGACTAATAGCCGACAACAAAGAGAAGTAGTTTTCCGCGATATAGTTTTGGAAATTACCCTCTCAAAAGACAGTTTGCTTCCGCCAACACCCTAAAAAGCTGTTTGTTATTTGCTCTTTATCACTATCTTCAAATATTTAAGCATTCTACACACATCTTTGAAATCCCCGATCCAAAGTTTATTAACTTTAAAAGAAATCGGTTGCAAGTGCAGTTGTGCATACCTCAAGGCGAGATATAAAAATAATAAACTATATTACTGATCTATGATTTTGTTTTGTTATACTTTGCACGTGTATTTTCGTGTAAACATTATTTTGCGTACGCTTTCTCCACAAACTATTAAGGTTGCTGAATTATTCTTGAAATGTTTCAGTGGATCGTACTATTTTCTGGTTAACTTGACCACATTTGTTATCATTATCACATTCGTTGTTAAACTCCATGCTTTTTTTCTTCTGTAAAATAAATGATTAATGTTTGTACCCCATTTGCGACAAAAAAAGAACAATCGTGCCCCGTATAAGTAACAATATAGCTTTATGCGTTACGCGTCGCCGTATAAACTAAATTATTTTGTATATGCGTCGAAAATAAACAGAACAAAATACGTTTTTGCGGAGCCGCGCATATGCGGTGTTACAGTGAATTATGTTTGAACAATGCGAGTGATCTCCCATGTGTATATGCTCACGAGGTGTCAATTCTTCTAAACATTTAAACTGATAGATCTCTACTTCAAAGCATATGATTTCAGAACAGAAACAAAGTTATTGCTAAGCATATATATACAATAAGCACTTAGATCGATATGCCTTGCCGGCGACGTTCCAATAAAAATCCCGGTAATAAAATATATTTGAAACGGGTTTTGAGTCGAGCTTGAAGATTTTGGCAGATGTTCAATTGCAGATTTGTTTACAACACGGATTTCATTTAGTTTTATGCTTTGTATAGATAATTGATTACGAAATAAGAAAGTATTTCTACTTTTAAACCAAGCCATTGTTTCATATGGCATTATTTCTTTTGTAAAAAAATACATTTCTGTACACGTAAACACAATTCCAATTAGTTCAAAAAGTACTATTGATAATTAAATTGCTGTAAGTCACTGTTCAATAATTATGAATATAAAAAAATAATGAAGTATTTACTAATTTCATTTCTGTTAAAACTTTCTTTGATGCATCCTTTTGCCTTTGAAAAACGCGTTATTCGTGTCACATATGATATACTCAGTAACTTTTGGTTAATCATGTGACAATTGATTTTCCATGTCCAGTGTCCATTTGTGAGTTCATTACTACATGACTTGACTGACTGCAGCGAAGAAGTAAGGAAACGTTTTCATGCATTTTTTTAACTTTTAAATTTAATAAATGAGCGTGTCAGTAACGATACACATTATGTATTTGATTATTTTGTGTAAAAATAATCTTAAAACGATTTGTCTTACCTTCAGTGCATCTAACTTGAATTCATCTTTAGTGCAATAGGCTTACCTCGAATAAGCAGTACCAAAATCGATAGCAGCCACAAGAAGGAAATGGTCTTAGTTTCGACATTCGTGCACTTTTTTCAGCAGTGTTATATATATTTGTTTTCTCCAAAAGTTTCTTAATTTAAAACGTAACTACCTGATATGCTAGTTTCTTTTTTGGTTGGTATTCAGATATTGGTTTCGGAAAACCTTCTTCAAACGTATACTATACAATAATCGTAAGCCCACGTGACAAAGATTACAATTTTAAAGCGAATTGGAGAAAAGGCTGTTTGTTGCACACATTGTTTGTCTCAGTATTGACAACATCTGAAAAAAAGTAAAGATACGTGCTTTTGTTTTCCATTTATCTAAATTTTAATCAAAACAAAACAATTGAATTGGCAATACAAAAAGGTAGTAATTGTTAAACTATTCTTGAGAACATATGGATAATCAATTGCCACTGAACATGAACAGTGGTCCGTGCATTGTATGAATATGAATACAACGCCCCAATGTCTTTATTCCATTTACGGGTTTTGTTCGGAGATTGTTTGCCTTTTAACAAGGTAGCCAGTCCAAAGGACAGCTATATCCCCCGCCGTGATCCATCATTAGATTTTAAAGGTGACTTTGAAGTATCATACTGACCTTAATCAGTTTCATGAAAATTCCTTAAAGGGCATAGGAGATATGGAGCAGACACGAAAATGGAGGCTCAAACATTTGACCTTTACGTGTGACCTTGACCTTGAGGTGGCAAGACTGCTCCATGCCTTCTGCACATGGCCTTAATGTGATAAACATTTGAGCCAAGTTTTATTTAAATCCTTCAAAGGGCATAGGATATATGGAACAGACATGAAAATACAGGCTCACACATTTAACCTTCAAGTGTTACCTTGACCTTGAGTTGGCGTGACTGGCTTATGCCTTCTGCACATTGTCTCAATGAGAAAAACATTTGAGCCAAGTTTCATGAAATTCTTCAAAGGGTATAGGGGATATGCAGCGGACACGAAAAACCGACACGAAAATGGAGGCTCAAACATTTAACCTTCAAGTGTGACCTTGACCTTGAGCTGGAGTGAGAGGCCCATTTCTTCTGCACATCGTCTCAATGACGTAAACATTTGAGCCAAGTTTCATGAAAATCCTTCAAAAGACATAGGATATATGGAGCGGACACGAAATGGAGGCTCGAATATTTGACCTTCAAGTGTGACCTTGACCTTGAGCCGGCGTGACTGACTCATGCCTTCTGCAAATCGTCTCAATAACCTAAAAATGTGAGCCAAGTTTCATGAAAATCCTTCAAAGGGTATAGGAGATATGGAGCGGACACGAAAATGTTACGGACAAACGGACGGCCGGACGGACGGACGAAGGGCATTCCTATAACACCCCTCCCGCTTTGCGGCGGGGGATTAATAAAAACACCAGTAATCACAAGTTTGTTCAGGTACGTTTAGTCCAGTATGCCCTCTGTTGTTCATAACACATGACATTACTTAATGGTATTTATTTTCAAGACTGAATAAAAGAAAATATCCGTAAGACTGCTATTATCATCTTGTGTCAGTTGAAACAGTGTGTATGCTATAAAACATATACGTCTGTATAAAAAAAAAAGTCCGACAGCGACCTCTGAGACATCAAAGGTTAGCACAGTCCATTTGATAGGGGTATCAATGTAATTGCTATTTTTAGTGTCAGTTTAATTTGCAATTAATTTCAAATATAGTATTCATGTTGATGAACAGACAACTATAGGCAAAAGAAGACTGGTCGAGTGGTATGGACGGAATATTTTGGTGACGGCGAAACAGGTTCGAATCTGGTCTGAAAACATTTTTGTAAAATTTTATTTTTAATTGAAATTTATGAATTGATATATGTTGCTTTTTTATTTTTGCTGTGTTCTGTAAGTTTGTTGTGCATTTTTTGTTTCAACTTTCAATAGCTTAACAATCATAACAACAACAAAATCGAAAACAATCACGCCATTTACTTGCTGTGGTATTCTCAGAGTCAGCAGCATCCCTTGCACTTTCTCTGTCCGTATAAGAGTTATCAAAAGTCATCAACCGTATTATATACTGTATACTATTTTTATCAAATTGAAAAAAAAGTTTCACCAGCAGGACTCGAACTCATGACAACTGGTTAATAAATACCGCATCGCGCTTTTACTACCTGAGCCATGTATTCATATCGATAGTAGAGAATATATACGAATACAAACATTCACGGTACCAGTGCAGTGAGTTGTCATTTCATTGATGTTACCTCGCGTTTATATGATTTACATATTTTCGGGACATACCATTAATCTAGTACATGGTCACGTCTCAATGCGCACTGTTTATCTTATAATACTGTTTATTTGTGTATGCAGAATTACACATTATATACACTGTACTTAAGTCACATATATACATGCAAGTTTTCCTTGCTCGATATAAGTGACAGAAAAAATGATATAACAATTGTACAAACACGTTATTTTCTGATTTATTTACAGTGGTTCAAAGCAATTTTAATAAAACTTTATCAAAACAACAACTGAAACTTAAACTGCAATTGTGTTTATGGTATTCATGCCTGTATCATGGCCAAAGATAAATTGGATAAATAGTTTATCAGTGATAACCAAACACACTAAGATAAACAATAGGAATAAGACTGACATGGTTGCGATGTCTTTTTCTTCGATCAGGGTTAACGGACGAGTATTACATGAACTTAACTTACATATAATTATTGAAAGGCTGCTATTTATTATGTGATTTTGACGACAGAAATACGTGTATAACTATTACTTACAAATGTTCATAACATACACAAAATCTTTATCTCATGTATATATCAATATTTAAAAATTCAAACCATCAAACATACTTAACGGATTAATGACTGTTGACGCAAATTAAGTATTTCAAAATAATCGGCATTAAACAAATTATGGTAACCAGTACAACGCATCACATGATGCCTAATCAAAAATAAAACAAGGAATTTAAACATGCAAGCAAGATTATTCACAAAATAACAGAAGCCTTATACATGTATACACAAGGTAATAGTAATTGTTCGAGTTCAATAAATAAGTATTTGTAGTTAAAAAGTATGTGTACACGTTTGACATTAGAAATTAAAAGTAAAATGTGGCTATACACGTTCGACATTAGAAAGTAAACGTAAACTATAGCTTAAGTAAAACTCTGCTTTACAAGTCATATTGTAATATAATATATACTCTTATATTACATTTTTGATCAAACGATTTCAACAATTCACATTAACAAGGTTTAACTATGCCCATCAAACACAATTCACTACACATTTATTCAAACAAAATGAAATATAATAACTATGGGACATCAGTGTATGAAATGGAAGTATCAACATGTTTGTAATAGAACAGAAAATGTCATTTCGATGGTGCAACCGTTTTAAAAACAAAGTAATAATACTAAAACCTCGATATCTCATTTTTGCTACATAAATCCAATAGGCTCAATTCATACAATAATGCTACCCTTTACAAAATGTGGACTTACCAAATAGTATCTAAATATACAACGAAAAACATTTGCGGGTACTCAACTATACTCACCAAAATGTATAAATCACCGATCGGACTGGTATAAGATTTGTGCAATAACATGGTACTGTATGAAACGCGATACAAATGTACAATAAGAAGATTTGAAAACTGCAAAAGTGAGTTCATACAATTACGACCTGAATAACTGCTTGCAACCAGCTTCCCATTGATACTGGTACATATAGTTGCGTATAAACATTATGTGAAATATCGTCACATAAAGCAAACACTGAAGTTGTGACTTCCAGATAGACGAAAACAGCTGTCAATTACACATATGTCACTGTCGTCCTAAACGTGTTCAATCGGGTTGTGGTCATGGTTGATCGGCGTCCAATTAAGTTCTCCTATAAGATATTCTAGTGATATTCTAGAAATATCGTCCCATATAGCAAACACTGAAGTTGTGACTTCCACATGGACGCAAACAGCTGTCAATTACACATATATCACTGTCGTCCTAAACGTGTTCAATCGGGTTGTGGTCAAGGTTGAACGGCGTCCAATTAAGTTCTCCTTTAAGATATTCTAGTGATGTTCTAGAAGCTGCTCTAGCCAGGTGTGGGTCAGTGTTATCGAGCTGCAGCATTTTGTCGCTAGTCTCTTATATGTATCAATTTTAGCAAAATATTATATTTTAAACACTATATAACCATACGAAACCATTTCCTTGTTTGCAATGATTCGTTATTAAAACACTATATAACTATACGAAACCATTTCCCTGTTTGCAATGATACGTTATTAAAACACTATATAACTATACGAAACCATTTCCCTGTTTGCAATGATACGTTATTAAACTATATAACTATACGAAACCATTTCTCTGTTTGCAATGATACGTTATTAAAACACTATATAACTATAGGAAGCCATTTCCCTGTTTGCAATGATACGCTATTAAAACACTATATAACCATACGAAACCATTTCCCTGTTTGCAATGATACGTTATTAAAACACTATATAACTATACGAAACCATTTCCCTGTTTGCAATGATACGTTATTAAAACACTATATAACTATACGAAACCATTTCCCTGTTTGCAATGATACGTTATTAAAACACTATATAACTATACGAAACCATTTCCCTGTTTGCAATTATACGTTATTAAAACACTATATAACTATACGAAACCATTTCCCTGTTTGCAATTATACGTTATTAAAACACTATATAACTATACGAAACCATTTCCCTGTTTGCAATGATACGTTATTAAAAGGTAACAATAATGGCGATTTTATAAATAACTAAACATACTTTAATGCATTTAAGTGTTTTGGAGTTTAAATGCCTCGGTTATGTATGATAGGTTATTTTAATTTAATCGGATTTAACGCCTTAACATAGTTTATTACCAATGTCCCATTATATGTTCTGTGATAATTTTGAATTCAATTTCTGAGCCAACGAGTGTGTTGTTGTTAGTCTATGCATCTCTTTATTGCGTTCTGATATTTTTGTTTACGGAAATACTATTCAACGGTATATACAGTATACTTGAAATTTATATATAGTCTACTTGAAAACGTACAGTCTACTAAACAATTAAGTTTAAACATCGTAACGTTACGCCAGAAAATTAAGGACACATTTTGATTTCCTTCCATTCGGTGTCGCCGAAAATCATGTTCACCTTTACAGAACGGTCAGTACCAGAACCTGCCAAGTCGATTGTTAGATTGCCGATGTCTGTGCAGTTGGGATCCGTAACGTTCATCGGATCTTTATCCGTCGAAGCGAAGAAACGAAATTCTAACTGTGTTTGATCAGCATTTACTGGACTGTATGACTTCACCACGTTGTTTTGACTGAAGACCAACTCCTGGCCAATCTCGACGTGCTTGCCAAATATATTTGTGCAATAATCTTGTTCATCGTCGCCTGTGATCTTGTTACTTTCAGGGTGAGTGCCTTTTTTTAAAGGTATCGACGTTCCAATCCCATATGTATACCGAGATCGCCGCTCTTTTATGCTCAATTGATTGTGACCGAAAATGACGGCGCCTTTCAGAATAGCCAGACCAGCATCGTTGGGAATGATGATTTTCTTGTCTGAAGACCTAGCATCTTTAATAATACTTTGTAATAAAACAGACTCTGAAAATCCTCCAACCATCAAAATCGTTTTGACATCTTTTAATTCAGTCTTCAAAAACAACGTTTTCACATGCTCGGCTGCTTTTTCGCACGCATCTTTGAAAAAGCGCTCTGCAACAACTGGTTCTAATCTGATTTTGTCGCCCGTTCACTTGACTTTACATTTGTATTTCTCGAGCGACGGGAGATGTTCTTTGAGGTCTTTGCCATTCTTTGCCTTGAATATGTCGTTCAAAGCTGAGGGTACTTTGATAGTGACATTATCCGTCATACCAGGGCTGAACTTTCTCTTGATAATTTCAAAGGACCTAAACATGTCAATGAAGCCTACTGTTTGTGTCGCTTCCAGATCGGCCATGATGTCATTGCCACATATTTCCGCCAGGAAAAGTCTGTGCAAAATTAAATATTCATTTTTATTTGCTGTCCACCGTTCTCAATATATTTTGGATACAACAGTCAAAATTCTTTAAAAAATATAACTCAGATGGATATAGAAACTAGAGCTAAATATGTGCCGCATTCAATAACTGTATATAAATACATGTATAAGATAAATAATATTTAAGCATGATACTAAATGCCAATACAACACAGTAGACTAAGCACTGCACAATACAAAACATTACATGATTGAAACTGTGGATAACGCATCGGAACATAAGCAGAATATTTAGCAAACTAGCAATGGCATAGCATTATCCTGAAGGTTTGGTCAACATATGTTCCTCCCCAGTCTCCACCATTGGCTGCGTACAACTCTTTCAACCCACCACTAGACGTTACTTCATGCACAGTAATATCAACAGTTCCGGCTGTGTGAAATACATTATGAAGCAAGTATGCAGAAATCCACATTGATGCATTTCGTATATCGAATCTAGGAATTGAGTAAGGACTTTTAAGTGCAAAATAGCCTTTGGGCTCTAAATCTTAAGTGCAAAATAGCCTTGGGGCTCTAAATCTTAAGTCCAAAATAGAATTGGACTCTAAATATAGCACTTTATTCAAACTGAACATTTTTGTTTACATTATGTTGTTTCAACTCTTAACATTTGGGCATAATATCGACTGTAACAGCATGACCTGGTGCAAAAATACTTTGTTTCTGTAAAACGTTCACCTTTAATTCTGAACAATGTTCATGTTAACCTAACCGGTTTTCTTTACAATGGGGGCCTGTGGCTATAATGCATTCTAATATGCCAACATGCGCGCCAACAACATAGTATTTGCCACATGTTCGTGAAGTGGTTAATACGAGTATATAAAATGGTTTATATTAATCCAGCACAAGTGCATACATAAGATTTATTAAAAACTTACCACCAGCGTCGAGGTACTTTGTGTTCGGCTGGAAAGGCAGGAAGGTCTGACTACCTTTCAGTGCCGACATCGTTAAATGTCTGCAGCACCAAGATGCCGCCTCTGGCTCCAAAGCAATCAGCAGGTTTTCATCTGTCATACCAGCCTAGTATCACCATTAATCATTTACAGTATCGTATATGTACCTGAGTTGTAACTAATTTATATTTAATCAGCTATACATTAACTGATCATCAAACTAGATAAAAATTATATTTTTCCTAATGTCTGCTAAGCACGATTATTATGTTGCACAGGACAAATATTGTTATATATGAAACAAATACAATTGTATACATGTTTAAACGTATATAACAATTGTTTATTTATTTATGTATGTGTGTTGCAAGTGTATAATACCTTATCAGCCGCCTCACGCATGAATTGCTTTGCTAAATCATTCCAAATGGCCGGCACTGTCAAAACCCAGCGAATGTCGTTCTCCTTGGCGTCGGGAATCGGTTTGCGAACCTGGTCTAAGAGGTGGTCTTTCAGGTACTTAATATACGCGGAAAACACGTCCATTGCAGGCATTTTCTTGCCCATCACATCATCTAGCATGAAGCGACGTTTTATTTTCTACAATAACAAAGTCATTTAAAGGACTTAGATATAAGGATATAGTATTATAATATAATAATACATTGAAGAACACTTATTTCCTATATACTTTTCGTTGTCTTTACACATATAAAAGCTATATGTATGATTACCAACATTCCTATTCATTTAAAAAATATGGCATTATCACAACTAAAACAGCGGAACATTAAAAACACATGTTAATAGTTTGTTACATTAATGAACTGAACGAAAACGCAATCTTAGCCTTCCTACTTTTAGTACGCTTTTAGAATCTTGATTGATTATTCAGTAAATATTCAAGATATTAACAGTCGGTTAAAGAGCTGAAACGCCTGAAATAATAATAGTCTTTGTGTTTGCCATCGTCTGCCAAGTCGCTAAAAGTATCTTCGGCCTCGAATCCAAATTTGAGAACTGTTTGTCTTTGTCAACAGGAAAGACGTAAATGTCTTCAGTGACATCAGTTTTCCACCAATCCATGTGTTCGAATGTATCTACAAGAACACATTTGAAAACTGTAGCAATGATGCGTGATAGTTACAAACTTTTAAGCTATTGAATTAGTTGTACCATCTTTGTTCGTGTTAAATTTAACGCCTACATTTACTATCAACAAAATGGTACTACTTAAGTAGCATTTATGCATATTTAACTTTCGCGCACATGTTTATACATGTCAGTATATTTTTAACGATAAGTACATGGCTTAGGCATCAAGCTATTCACACATGAATTAATCACCAAAATTGCCATTATCGCAATTTTACTGCTAACGTAGCATCTAAACACATCTAAAATTCGCACACATTCCTGCATGTTCAAACATGCCAATGTGTTTTATGCCACTAAAGAAAACGACTAACGTTTAAACTATTCACACAAGAACAAATCAGTAAATGTGTCATTAATTATTGCAATTAGCCCGGTAAACCGGTACTAGATCTACTTTAGGAAAATATGTAATGCATTTATACCCTTGCGAACACATATTTATTCAAGCTTGTCTGAATAATTATATTTGTGGACGACCTTAGTTCAAGGTTTATGTACCTGAAGTGGGTTTGCCTTAAAATCTTACTTGGTAGAACAGGCATATCCCGAATATGCCGTGCCAAAGTCAATGGCAGCCACCAACAGAAAATCGTCCTTTAGTTTCGACATTCGTTCTCCTTTTTATCAGGGTGAGAAATAATAAACTTGCTTGATGAAACCTTCTCTTGTAAACGATATTAAATTCTCTTTAAAATCGAAAGAGGGAGTAATAAAGATAATGATTCCGGTTATTGATTGTGATTCTTTAATCAGGATGTTATCAAACCAAAAACTAAATGCATTGCTTTTAACCTCAGTATTGAAAATTTGATTAAAACCCAGATGGACTTGTTATCTATTTATTCAAGTTACCCACCTTAATATATAAGTATTTCAATCAAGAATTAAAGGGACCTTACCCTTCAAAATCATATTAACACTAAGCAATAGTAAACAATATAATAATCAGCATACATACTGTTTAAAGTATTATCAATTTGTATATACAGTCGAAATAATACATAATTCTAACTTTGATTTAGTGATAACAACTCACATTAATTGTAGCCCTATACAATATAATAAACATAAATAAATATAAACAAAGTTTAAAAAGCGACCCAACATTTTACAATAGTATGTTTACATTTTTTACTCAGTCGTATAATTTCAACTAAATATGATTATTAGGATACATTCAATGTATTATTTGATTTTGATTTGAATTTTTTTCTAAGGATCAGGTAACAAAAAAGTACATGTATGAATATTATAATTCTGTTACTTCTGCCACATCTACCGTCACTAACATAATCTGATGTTGTTACTTGAACCAATTTAATTACATTTCTCTCTTAATTACTGTCCGTAAAAAATGTCCCTTATGTAAGAAGCCTGCCTATCATTTGATATTATGTGATATTGTGTCTGCAAGTTGCGTTCGATCCCTGAGCTGGGTGAGTTCGAATGATCTTTCTCAAATGACACGAAGTATCAGTTCTACCCTGGAATGAGACTTGCAAGTGCTTCAATAAGCAGAATGCTTTCGACGCATTCGAGTTAAAATTATTAGGTTTAAATTAAGATCCAGGGCAAAATAGCAGGGTGCTGCACCCTACTGCTTCCCCCCACCCACCCCACCCCACCCGGTGACCCTCTGGGCTGGTCAGCAAAAAATGTTGAAAATCTTTTGAAATTTTATTTATTTTCGCAAATACATGTCAAGTCAAAGTTGACACACTTTAATAAATTTGATAAAAGCAAAAAACTTCATCAAGTAATTAGAAAACGTCAAAGAATATATCAGACTTAGCCTCTGCTTGTTTGCAGCACCTGGAACCTATTCTGATCCAAGTTCTCTTTCCAATTCTATATACTAGCAGTAATACAACTAGGACACTGTTTACGAAACTACGCAACCAAAATATTTTGGTTGTCACGGTAAAACAGATGAAGAATACACTTCATTCTAAATATAATGAGAAAGCTTTTCAGCAGAAGACAAGGCTCCTTTTAGTTTTTGAAATATGTCAATGCTGTGTTATGTTTATGCAATTTTTGCAATGTTTGTGTTTTCGTTTGCGTTACTTGTATAATATAGTAGCAGTAGTAGTAGTAGCAATATGACAGTGTAAAAAAAATTTAAAATATTTTATTGGAATACACAATCGACATTAACTTTATAAAATAAAAAACAAGAGTTGTAATATAAAGTGGAAATATCTTTAAAAAAGACAATCGGCATTGAAATTAATATTAGAATGTCATTTTTACACTATAAAAACATAAAATAAGAGGGCCAAGATGATCGTTTACGTGACTTCTCGGACCCCAGATTTTGCGGTCCCCACCTTTATACGGAGACTTCTCGGACCCCAGTTTTTTCGGACACAATAAGAAAACTTATCGACCCCAAAATTAATTTGAGAAAAATTCAAACATTAAATATATCTGTACCGCGAATAAACAGATCATATCGTTCCATGTTTTCACCAGTGATGCATGAATAACCTAAATAATTTACGTTTACATAATTTTATATGAATTTGTCCGACAAATCTTACAAATTAACAATGTAAGAAAATAATTGCGGAAATGAATGAAAATTATTGTGTATCAGACGAGTGTAGTTATTTCTATGTAATATACAATACGTTCATCTTAGAAGTTATATAATACATCAACATATCGAAGCATTTATACTGTGCATCCCAATGCAAAGCAATCTTCAGGGAACATTCAGCGCATATGAAATAATGACAACTTCATTTTAGATAACACAGAACTTATCTTTCATTACACTATTACGATTAAAAATTATATTCAATACGGAATATTATGTTTCAAGGGTTTTTGTGTATAATTAGTATTGCAAATAATGTTGTAATGCTACGCAAAAGTATTAGGAAAAAAAATTCGACGTATTCCGAGACTTCTTTCATCGCATTTTATTCGTAGATTGAATAGCATCTACTCGAGAAAAGTGCAATTATAAATAATTCTTAATATAAAAAAAAGCAATCGCAATTCAAATTAAAACAAGAGATGTTTGTAAAAAATGTATGCCCTCCGACTTGCAGCCTTTGTTTATCACAGAAGTGTACTGCTTCTGAATAATCAAAGCTGAGACGTGTTAACCATTACCTTGATAGGAGTTGTCTTCTCTGCAAGAGCATTCTTCCTATCATATTTGACGACTCCACCCAAGTATTCAGTAATTTTCACTATGTAATAGGTCATCTACTCTACTGACCGTAGTACCTATATAGTTTGAGGACCATGCACCAATGGTTCATCTGTTATTAAGTGGAAATGTTGTTTTTTTTACAAGCCCTTGTGACCTTGACCTTTGATCTCTTGATCTCCAAATCGATAGGTGTCTTCCTTCCCTCAAGACTAACCAGCATACTAATTTATATGATCCTAGGTTAAAGCGTTCTCTAGATATGGTGTGGAAACGGTTTTCATGTTACAAGCCCCTGTAACCTGACCTCTGACTGGTTGACCTCAAAATCGATAGGCTTCTTCCGTTCCTCCCGAGTAACCAGCATACTAACTAAGATGATCGTAGGTCAAAGCATTCTCTAGATATCCTGCGGAAACAAAATGGTCTATGGAGAAAACAGTGTTCATGTTACAAGCCCCTGTGACCTTGACATTTGACCTGTTGACCTCAAAATTGATAGGCGTCTTTCTTACATCCCGAGTAACCAGCATACTAACTTGGATGATCGTAGATCAAAGCGTATTCTACATATCATGCGGAAACGAAATGGTCTACAGAGGAAACAGTTTTCATGTTACAAGCCTCTGTCACCTTGACCTTTGACCTGTTGACCTCAAAATTGATAGGCGTCTTCCTTTCCTCCCAAGTAACCAGCATACCAACTTAAATGATCGTAGGTCAAAGCGTTCTCTAGATATCGTGCGGAAACGAATTTCATGTTACAAGCCCTTGTGACCTTGACCTTTGACCTGTTGACCTCAAAATCAACAGGCGTCTTCCTTTCCTCCTAAGTAACCAGCGTACCAACTTAAATGATCGTTGGTCAAAGCGTTCTCCACATATCGTGCGGAAACGAAATGGTCTTTGGACAGATCGACCGACCATCCGACCGACCGACCGAATGGGGCCTAATTAACATGCACAGTCTGTTTATAAATATTAATTCCACATCTGAATGATTGAAATATTCGAGTTTATGATTCTCAGGTCGGTAAATGATGAATGCATAACACGTTATTTTTAGAAGAATTCAAGTGCTATATTTTCTGGAGTGTGTTGAACCATTACAATAAATGGGAGCATTGCACAATTGCTATTTATAGAGCGTGCCGCATACGTAGGCTAAACTAAATAGTTATTTCATTACTCGAATAAATATAACATTCTGTTCATGACATTCAATGTGAAAATATTTTCATAATTATGCTCCGTTTTAGAGTGTATGTCAAGGATATGTTTTATAACTTTATTTTGACCGCTTAGGTAAACAATTACGTAATGTTTAATCTAAAAAATTATGCAACAATTATTGGTATACATAAAGCCATTCTTATAAGTTTGCATTCCCTAAAATTCTTCCGCGCAAGAAAATTTGCCCAATAGAATAATCGTATTCAATATAACCGCTGCATAATTAACTTTTCGCGCCAAATTTCTAGCTTTTTATTGGTACATATTACTAGAAATATAGGTCAAACGTGATCTTAGATAGCTAGGCCAAAAAAATAATGTTTAATATTCAGACAAGACAACATTATTTTGGTAATTAATGTGAAACAATATATATGTGTTGTAATGCAGAAATTTGTTTTTAACATTTCAAGATTTTGTTACAAATAATAAAGACGGAGGCATTTAAATCCAACATATTTATTCTAAACACATGGATTATAATGTTGGTGTTGTTTATTAATGTTATGTTATCAATTTACAAACGACATGACAATTATTAGTAATATATTAGTAGGACTATTTTACCATATGATGCTAATATATTGTAACCTACAAACAGTGACCAAAAATGGCAAGTGGCAAAATCGTCGTGCTAACTACAATATTGTTGCTTTTACGTTTTGTTTCAATGTTCGATAATTTTTCGTAAGCGAAAATAGTTTAATACAACACAATTATGAATTGTTCAGAAATACTAAATACTTGAAATGAAGAAAACACCACTTATTTTTAAAAACAAATCTATATAAAACATGTTTAATAGAATGAAAAAATTAAATTCTACGAGTTAGTAACGTTCTGTATGATTTTACTTGTGTCTTAAACACACATATATTAAATTTATCCAAGGAAATTAAGGGAGCATTTTGACCGATTGCCAGTCGCAGTTTCAACAGCTTCCACGTGCAATTCAGTGTCGCCGAAAATCATCTTAACACTGACGGAACGATCAGTTCCAGTGCCAGCAAGATCAACGGTCAGCTGACCGATGTCTGTGCAATTCCCGTCTGTAGTAAAGGTTGGGTCAGGATCAGTAGATGCGTAGAACTTGAACGTCATCTGCTGCTGCTTTGCCTTTACCGGTGTATATTCTTCCACAACGTTTGTATCCCCTAAAACTAATTCCTGACCGATCTTAACATGGACGTTGAAAATGTCCGAACAGTAGTCATTGCCATCATCACTTCTAAACTTCTTTGATTCCGGGTGAACCCCATCTTTAAATGGAATTGATGATCGTACCCCATATGTATATCTCGATCGGCGCTCCTTGATAACCAACGGGCTGTGTCCAAATATTACAGCGCCTTTTAGTACTGCTAATCCTGCGTCATTTGGGATGATAAATTTCTTGTCTGAAGGAACGGCATCTTGAACGAACCTCTGAAGCATTCGTGATTCTGAAAACCCACCGACCATCAACACCGTGTCGACATCTTTAACTTCATCTCTCAGAAACAAAGTCTTCAGATGCGACGAAGCGCTTTCGCATGCCCCTTTAAACAGCCCTTTTGCAACCTCGGCGTCCATTCGAAGCTTGTCGCTCACCCACGTTATTTTGTCCTTAAACTTTGACAAAGAACGCAGATGATCTTTTATATCTTGACCACGTTTGGCTTTAAACAGATCGTTCAAAGCGATGGGAACTTTAAATGTTATTTTGTCTGACATAGACACAGTGAACTTTCTTTTCACTGTTTCAAATTCCCGAAATATGTCTATGTAGTCAGACGTATGTGCTGTTTCTAACTCTGTCATGATGTCATTTCCAACGATTTCAGCAAGAAGAACCCTGCAAATATCACCATAATAACGTGTAGCATATGGACTTGTAAATACACTGTTAACAAAAAATAAAACGATTTATTGCAGGTACTACGTTGTTATACCTGAAGGCTCTATCGACGTACGTTCCGCCCCAGTCACCCCCGTTGGCTGCGTACAGCTCCTTTAGGCCTCCTCCTGGCAAGACCTCGTGCACAGTAATATCAACGGTACCACCTGGAATTGCCCATAAGTATATTATCAGTTACTAGTATTGATATTGCAATTGATCGGACTTTTTATGTATGTATGTATGTACTAAGCAATTTAATTAGTTTTGTAATTATTCAAATTGATCACATATTTCATTTGCGTATTTAAACCATTGCGTTGTAGCAAGCATAGAGTATTGTGCTATTTCGGTTTCAAAGAAAATGCAATGTTTTCATGTTTGATTCTTGATATTTTTTGAAGAACGGCTGAACAGTGACTAGTGTTCTAAAATATTAATTAAGTTCAAAATGTACATGTACAATTTGTATATTTTACACATACCGCCAGCATCAAAAATCAGGTACTTTGTCCCCGGCTGAAACGGCATGAATTTCTGTGAACCTTTCAAGGACGTCATTGATGAATAACGACAGCACAGCGACGCAGCCTCCGGCTCCAGAGCGATCAGAAGACTGTCATTTGTTATGCCAGCCTAAAATAAAAAATATGTTTTTGGTACGATTGTCTCAGATTTAGCGTTTATCTAATTATCGCCTTTTGTTGTACTGTCTTATTATTGAGTCGGATATAACTCTCTCTTACTAAACTATGCAGTATTGACAAGAGAGCCGTGATTGCCGAATGCGCTCCCCTGAGTACCTAGAATGATGGCGGAGAGCTTACTATTCGTAACAGGTATAGTCCAGTCTAAACAAATGTGGAAAGGCATAAGTGCCTTTATATCATTAATCTTGTTGTTTAACTGTCAGTTTGTCAGTTATCTACCTTGTTTAACTTGCTTATCAAGCAACACAACCAAACGAACAAAAAATGTCAGGATCATACACGATCTCGATCTTAGCAACTTTGGTTAAAGTTGTAAAGATATCAAGGGCATGCATTTCTTTTCAATAATTATAGTGTTTATAGTCCGTCCTGTAGCACAAAAGGTGCAATATGTCTCTATTCCCATCTGGTCCATTAATAAACTCATCTGAGCTCTTATGTTTGATAAAGAATGGGCGATAAATGAATACTAGTACGAAGTCGTGCACAAAATTTCTCGTTTTCGTCTTTCTGACAATTATCGAACTTTGTAGTAAAAAACAGGAGGACGTATGATATACCTTTGCGGCGGCTTCTCGCATGAACTGTTTCGAAACATCATTCCAGATTGCTGGCACTGTCAGTACCCAGCGAATGTCAGTTTCATTAGCATCTGGCAGCTGCAATCGAAGTTTTCCCATGAGATCATTCTTCAGGAATTCTATGCATGCGGAAAACACGTCCATTGCCAGCATCTTCTTCCCCATGACATCTTCTAGCATGAATCGTCGCTTTAGTTTCTGCAATTAACATAACGATTACATAATGTATAACTTTGTGTTAGACATTCAAGATCTAGTTAAGAGCAATTCGAAAATGGACTGTATGTACATGTATGTAACACACTATACGTGAAACAAACAATTATTCTACCTACCAGCTTGTTGAAAAGCTCCATCTTAAAACGTCTGAAATAGTAGTAATCATTGTGTTTGCCGTCCAATGCCAATTCCACATAAGCATCTTCGGCTTCAAACCCAAACTTGTAAAACTTCTTTTCGTTATCGAACATGACACATGTCGACGTCTTTTGGGACATCAAAGTGCCACCGATCCACGTGTTTGCTGATATCTAAAAATAATCGTTATAAAACACAAGTTTCAGTCATATGCAAATTCATATAGTATTTTATCCAATACCTTCACTGGGATATCACGTGTTTAACTGTTGACCATGTTTTCACAAAAAGAGAATGTCTTTAAGCTTGCGGAGTGTTTGATTAATGGAAATCCGTCCTTTAGCAATAACTGAGCAGGAGTTTAGCATGTTAGAGGACCAAACTGGAAAGTCTATATACATGTTGGTTTTGTGTTTTCTTTAAAATATGTAAAGTTATATTACTAATATACTCGTATTGTTGATGTACTTCGATCTTATCTGTTGATTCTTTCATATTACATCTTGAAGAATGTTTTGGTCCCAATTTTACAGTAATGATATTTATCACGTGATTAACGTTGTATGGAAAAAGTAATTGAACATATGATCAAATGACATTGTTTATCTGAATTTTACAAATGTCGTTATTTATTTACGTATTAACATTCTCTCTCGTTGTGTTACACGATAGTTTCTAGGAGAGCTTCTGCTACTTTTACTACGTCACTGCGTTTTTCTTGGTTTATTATGAGATATCCAAATGTTCCATTGCGATGGATTACAAATATAATTAAGTGTATTTGTATGAATATCAATATCACACTTTTAAAAAGAAACAACGTATGAAATACTTCTAAATGTAGATGCCATATATTGCGCAGAGCCTATTATGGCCGACTTACTGTGTTTTAATACAAATAAGAAAGGTCACAAATGTGTACCATGTGTTTAATGCTCATGGGTCAATTTTGACTTCCTGCACTATACGCATGTATTTTGTATTGAACGTATTTTTTCTTCCTGTCATATTACAATTTGGTTGTAATGCATTTATTTAAAATGTGATTTCAAGTTTTTAATGAAAACAAAGACAACATACTTTCAAAGGGTCGGTCTTGAAATCCTCTTTAGATGAAAATGCATATCCTGAATATGCCGTACCAAAGTCGATAGCAGCTACCAGCAAAAAGTCTGGGCTAAGGGTTGACATTTTCTGCCACTAGAGTCAATTCTTTGTGACGCAAAAGAAATCAACTTTTCGTTTGTTTTGCTGTTATGAAATCGAAAGAGGAAGTTACATTGTAAAAGGTACATTCGTACTTGCTGTTTTGAAATCGAAATAGGACGTTATATTATTATCGATATTGGGTCGGGTCTTACTACAGAAAAAACCAAATCCCACGAGTTTAATTTTATTCCTGGTTCAAACAAAATCCAACACATCAAAATATGATACAACTTCATAATCAGTGTTTGCACGAATAATCAGTAAGATAGCTTGAGCAAAATATGTATGCACATAACTGAAATGTTCCGTATTCAGCTTGCATTTATTCTTAATTTGATCTTTTTTATATTCGTCTTAATGCAAAACCTCTTCCAGTGTAGAAGTGTGTGTGTGTGTGTGTGTGTTTGTAAATTATGGAGACCCACTACCGGTCTTACGTTACACACCAAACAACCCACTACATATGGGCAACCCACTACACGAACCATGGTAGTGACTTTGACATTTTGTGTTTTTTTGCTAAAATTGATATAATACTGTTCAAAAAATGTATTTTTACCATGGTATTGACTTGGCGGTTTCTATTCGCAATTGTGTGACGTCGTACACGGATGGTGATGTTGCCAGTTTCATTTCTGACACACTTTGCGGCAATAATTGTGCGCATGCGCATGGATTCCAAAATGGCTGAGAACGTGGATTTTAGATGGTGAAGGAAATATAAGGTATTTGTATGCTCAATACGTTCATTTTAAATACGATATTAGGGAGATAAATAATAAATGCACTTTTGTATAAAATAAAGCGCATGTTGGCTGTTATACTGCTTCTTTTCGGATATAAACAAACACGATTGGTTTAACGAAGGTCATTCGTCCGAGCTTGTAAGTTGTAAGTTGTAGTTGTAAACATTTTCAAAATTCAATTTAACCTTTAAAGGTGATGTGGAAAAGCAGCTCAACGGCACCGTGATCGGAAACAGAAAAAATATTCAATTTCCATTAGTATTTGTCAAATACGATGTCATTGATTATAGTTTTGTAAATCATAATCGGTAACTGGTCAGCTCGTACCCTAGTTAATTTGTACCCAGTCTCCGCGAAAGTCGTGAATTTATTACTGGCCAAGATGACGGGTAGTTCTCCAAATATTACTGGCCCGGACAAACTATTACTGGCCACTTATTTTTGGCAAGAAACATTTAAATACGATAAAAACAATATTTTCGAAGAAAACTAAAACAATATGCACTAGAAAGTGCTTTCTTAATTAAAGCTACTACATGTACTATCAGCATGTTAATTTTGCAATATATATATATGAATTCAATTGTATTGGTCGAAGTCCCTTCAAAGTCTTCAACACAATCGGTGACCCTCAAGTATGACATTATGACTGTTGTGGAAACAGATACAGCAATTGCTGTCATAATATATTTTTGACCGAAATTTTCACCGGGCACGAGGACCAGTATTGGGACAGTTTTTCCCGGACCTCACAGATTTTTATCGGCAAGGTCTGATGGTCTTTCGCGGAGACAGGTACCCTCATTAATATAATGGTTTGCTATATCTATGTATATATCTACAGATACAATACAGCATTGTAGGTGCTGAACAAATTTATTGTAAATCTTTGTAACTTTGAAATTTTCCTTCAGGTTCAGTCTGCAATGAGACCTCAAAGAAAGAAAGGCAATAAGTGGGTGTTTAAGAAGACTGACCTATTTCTGAAAGAGGATGAAGAAAACGGTATGTGCATCAATTCATGTTCATAAACACTGTTCCACATACACACTGCGTCCACATAATCTCCTGTGCAAAAGTTAATAATCACAATGCAATTAGAGCAATTTAAGATAAATTTTTATCGTTATTGATTGGGCTTTCCATTTCTTTATGTTTTGCAATAATTCCCACAATGTGGAAATCTAGACTTGAATTTTGTTTACTTCGATTGTGTTTTTTTATTACAATAAAAAACTGCCTGTTGTAGAAAAAAATAATATAATTGCTGAGTCGAAAAGTTGTTCAACTATTATTGAGTCAGGAGAAATATTAACGATATCCAATTTTTGTACAAAGTATTTAGTCAAACTTCGGAATTTCTGTTTTTGGTTAAAGAAACATGTGAATACATTTAACACCATTTTGACTTAAGAAATTATATCTGACAGGCATTATAATTTAAATGATCCTGCTAATGTTGCACATTATATTTTGAATAGAAGCTATTATTAACTCATTATTGTATACATCTGTCTGTTGTTTGATTAGATTTGTATTAAAATAATAAAAGGTCATTAAACGCCTGTAGTTAATTATTTTGAATGGAAATTGCTTCTCTAAAAAGAGACTATAATGCCTGTCAGATATAATAAGTCAAAATGGTGTTAAGTGATTTAACAACGTGTAACCTGCTGTTACAACATAATGATTGGAAAGTTGAAGAATCAGAAAACGGGCGATTTATACACGAGAGCTTGTGGTGAAATCCCAATTAACAATAGTTATGAGAACGCAGTGTTTAGTTGATAAAAAAAAACGTAATGAATTAATTACGAACAAAATATGATGAATATATAACTTAAATTTTCAAATAGGAAATATAAAAAATTGCTTCACGGAAGCCTATAAAAACTCTGGTATAATTTTGTTAGGCAGTCGCGTTACCGCAAACAAACAATTTTTTAAGGATGGCCTTATGACCATTTCTTATCCACCCATATCACCCAACCTCACTTTGGCCTAGACGTAATTTGGACTTAAAATATTAGAAATGGGTCATCCAGCACGAGCAATAAGCATGTGTGTTTATCGAACGCAGCATCTTGTTTTAAAGGAAAATAAAAATATGCCTAATGTGTAATTTTTGCTCTAATATATAAACTAAAAAGTACAAACACGTTACTGGGATTATAAATATAAATTACAAAATAGCCAAAGCATTCCGACAAAGCTCATCAGAGCGTAATATAATACAGTAAATATATAAATGAAATGTTGCTATTTGAAACTTGTTTTGAAATCCTAACAGTATTGTTATTTTGATACTGCAGTTCTAAAAGTTGTGACGTTAGTATCCATGCCAGGCGTGAGACCAGTCCATTGCCAACTTGAATTTAAGCTGTAGATTATATTTCATGGGATTGTGTAATATTATTGAGTTTGCATTTAGCTACAGAACTGCGTTTTTGAGCAAGCAATCAATTTTATTCGCCTAAAACTGTTATTTATTAAAAATTATAATATATCAAAACTTATCAATTAGTCAAGGTAAGCAATTTGATCTGTAATAATTGACAAAATCCTGTCCGTATCAGTCCTCGAACCATATCTGCTGTGTTTCAACAAATAAAAGCACAGAAAAAAATGAGTGCAAGAAAATGGATCGCTGTCTCAATTAAAGATAACTTTATACAATAAAGATCTTGACAACTTGATTTTTAGCTCTTCCCAACATTGTTTAGGGAACTATACAATCTCAATATGCCATAATTGTGGATAATGTGATTGGTAATTTACTTAGATATTTCAATAGAATTAGTTATTTCCAATAGAATAGTCAGTATGGAAGTAACATATAAGGAACTTACTGTATAGTAAGTTTTCAGACCCCTCTACATTTTCGGATAATAATATTTTCCATATACATGAAAAGAAATAGGTTTTCCCGTACGAATTCATAGGGATAAAAGCTGTAGGCATCATTTAAAAGACAGTGCTACTAACTGTAGCATTTTAACCATATTTGGTTTATTAAAGTGTGTACATTTGATCTTTCCTATCAGTTATTTGCAAAATAATCAGATTAAAATGACACTAAAACTTGAAAGCAGTCAGAAAAAACATTAAAATGACGAAGAAAATGCTTCAGTACGCAATAAATCAACAAGTACTAATGTCAATTTGTTCCATCATTTATTAGTGTTATGTACTTTAAACCAACTGTCAATTCAACTTATATACGTATATATTTGAGTTCCCGTATGTACAGACGAAAACTATTTGGTGATTAAAAACTAGCTTATTGTGCATTTGAAAGCAATGATTGTTCTTAACTTTTATTCAATTTTAAATTGAAATATATGTTTATTAACTTTATTTGGTTAATTTTATTTATGCCACTATATCTGTAGTAAGACCGTACACACTGTAAGGTAGCGTTCCCCTCTCATCATTCTGTTTATACAAGAAATGCAGTTATAAGGGTACTACTCAATTCTGATTTGATACTCAGTTAATAAAAATCAAATCACTGGCATAACACTTCCTGAAATACTAGATTGCTTTTTTGATACTAACTTAGTTTCTAAAATGAAGGGTAATACTTCATTGACCTAAAATGCTCTGTAGCTAGATGTATTTGTTACTAGTAACTTCCATTTTCTTATCTACTGGTTTCATTTACTGCCCTTTTTGGGGATCATTATACTTGCTTTCTTCATGAAATACATTAAAATACATTAATCGTTCTATTAATCAATGCTTAAAGGTTATGGTGGCTCCCAAAGTGATTACATCAACTACTTGACAATGCAGGCTCTAGTGTTTGTACACACACTCTACATGCAAGTCACTACACAGTACAAACTACGCAAGTGTTTACACAGTACATACTAAGCAAGTCTGTACACACTATGCAAGTCTTTGCACAGTACATACTATGCAAGTCACTACACAGTACACACTATGCAAGCCAGTACACACTATGCAAGTCTTTACACAGCACGCACTATGCACAGTACACAGTACACACTATGCAAGTCGTTACACAGCACACACTATGCACACTACACAGTACACCGTCTCTGTGGTCTAGTAGTAACCTCGTTTGCCTACAGAGCGGGAGGGGGCAGGTCCAAGCCCTAACCGCAGCATACCGAAGTGGTTATAAGGTACTGGTTAAGCTCCCTCACCAACACTTGGCATTTGAGGGTAGTCCAGGACGGTTCAGCCGGTAGTCAAGATAATGTGATTGGGTGTGGTATAATATCAAAGTGTCCAAGGTATGATAAAGTGGAAGCAGCACTATACAATGCTTCAGGTGGACACCGTCTTTATATGACTGAAAAGATGTTGGTGGGACTTTAAACCCAGCAAATAAACAACACTACACAGTACACACTATGCAAGTCACAACACAGTATGCACAGTGAAAGTCACTACACAGTTTACAATATGCAAGTCACTTAATTGTATCTATGTGACGCACCACGAGACTCTTTACCCAAAGTCACAGGCAGGGGTGTGGAAATATCAAAATTGTTTACATGTCCATGGACAAGTTAATTGAAAAAATCTACTTGTCCGCAAGCAACTGTTACTTGTCAAAACAATAATAGTTTTTATTCCAAGTTTTCCTGATACATTTTTTCATTAAATAATATATAGAACACAATTTGTTTTTCAAATGTATAAGTATATAATAATACTATAATTAGTTTCCAACTTTTACATCACTTTCACACCCTGAAAGTGTACTGGTACGTGGACACCTAGACATGAACAATGTACTTGTTTGACAGTAAAATTACCCACATCGGACAAGTCAGACATAGGATTTTCACACCCATGACAAGCGACCATTTTGTGTAATAGTAAGTAAGTGAGCTTGCCAGGCATAGTTTCCATTTTATGCAGTACTTAATTTGGTGCACATGGGAGAAAACATCTTTGACAAGGACATTACAAATATTTGAACAACCATCAGTTGAAAAAATATAACATTTTATATTCTTATTCCCATAGTTGTTTTTAACAGACTTCACTAATGAGAGACGTTTTCATTGCGGAGAGATGTTCACAGTTGTGGACAGAACTTTTCGATTATAGAAACAGAAGGCCTGTTGATATGTTATAAATTACATTATTGTTATAGGCTTTCAAACTTACTATACATTTACAATAAATTGTCATATTACATATTTTGGTAATATGAGCTTTGATGATGAGCTGCATACACAAGTCTGTTGTATTATCAATGTGGTGTTTTGGGTTTTTGATCACGTTCAGTGATATCTCACATGTAAGACAAGCAGCTGACTTAATCCTTTCAGGCTTCTGAGAATGGTGACGGGGGGAGCATGGATACTGGCAGAGAGCACGATCTCAAGGACAATGAAGAGGAAGATGGCCAAGTAGAGGACCTAGAAGAGGTATGTACATTTCCATACATTGCAGTTATGGACGTATGAACCTAAGGTTTTTGTGCTAAGCTTATACACAGTTGTATTAGCAGCATGGTATTTTTAAGGTATTGATCACGTTCAGTGATATCTCACGTGTAAGTCACGTGTAAGTAGAGGACCTAAAGGTGGTATGTACATTTCCATGCATTGCAGTAATGGACGTATGAACCTATGGTTTTTATGCTTAGCTTCATATAAAGTTGTATTATCAATGTGGTATTTTTATGGTATTGATCACGTTCAGTTATATCTCACGTGGAAGGGCTTGTGGGATTTCATTTAAACATACAACATTTATTTCACATATTAAAATGAACCTATAGGCCCAGTTTGGTAACTCTAGTTTGAAATTTGTCAAAATAATGGGCCTTTTTACACAGAAAAATGTTACATATAAGCTATGTGGATAGATACAAGTTTTTCGGTAAGCTAGTTTCTCAGGAATGGCATGAGGGATTTTATTCAAACTTGAAACACTTATTCCCCATATTAAAATGAACAAATGGGCCAATTTTGATAACTTTTTAGAAATTTTGTCAGAATTATGGGCCTTTTAACAAGTTGAAAATTTTCTTTCCTTTAGGTGGGGTTGTAGAATCAACTTTTGATAACTCGAGAATGAATTTTCGTACATAGATACCCTAAAGCAATACATAACTTGCCCTAAAGCAATACATAACTTGTGATTGCATTTGGGGTGGGTTGAGTGGGGTCAAGGTCACTGTTACTATAAATTGAAAAAAAAACAGGTTTTGCTGAATAACTTGAGAACAAATTGAAATATTTTAATGAAACTCTGTTATAGATACCATATAGTGAGACATTGCATGAGATTGCATATGGGGTCGATGGGGTCAAGGTCACTGTTTTGATAATTAGAAGAATGCTTTCCACTTAGTAACTTGAGAATGAAATTAACTTTAATTGGCCTTTTCTATTGATTTTTTTTTTTTAATGCGAGTTACTCTGACAAGTACAAGTAAAGTCAAGTGCGCTGTCCACCGACAGCTCTTGTTATTTTTCGCAATAATATACTAATTTTTATGCATTTCAGATTTAATTGCGGATGGATATGCACCGTCAAAAATCTGGAAGGAGGAACCTAAGAAAAAAACAAAGAAAACAGCAGGTAATATGACCTTAAATTGTTTCTGATATTTGTAATGTACTTAGCACAACTGGTTTTGCTTTGGTGTCTGAAAATTAGTTGTGTTGCTTTTTGTTTCTGATTACCGGGGGTAGTTCATATAAAATATATCAGAAGTTAAAAAGGGAAATACCGCACATATGACACAAATTTGTGATGTTAATTGTAATACCTGATTTCATTAGTAAAGGCATGAGTACCAGTTTTTGTTGTTGTTTGTTTGCCGATTTTTATGCCCCCACAAAGCTCGGCATTAAGCTTTGCATTTGTCCGTCCATCGGTATGTACGTACGCAAGTCCCAAAATTTTGTGGACTCAAGTCCTCTTTAACTGCTGGGCGGATTTCACTCAAACATTCACACCTGAAGAATCTTAATGTGTAGGTGATCGTAAAGTAAGGAATTTTCGCTGCAAGCAATTTTGGCAGAATTATGACCTTGTTTCATGTTCTCCACTATAGAATATTACATGTATATGAAATAAATTTGTGGAGGCAAAATTAGTGTTGGCAACATGCCATTTGTCTGTGCCCAAACGTGTCGTGGGCGCATCAGTGTCTGTGACACATCTAGTTTAACAAAATAAAAACTGACTGCATAGTTTAATTTTCACATTTCTGTATAGAAAATATATTTAGTTTCAAAGATTTATTTCAAAATTCTTCGGAATTGTGTCATACTTTTAGTACATTTGAGTCAAACAAGTCTGTCACTAATTCACAAATATAAGCCGGGCTTGCTAGCTCAGTTGGTAGAGTGCTGGATTACAAATCCAAGGATCGCGGGTTCGATTCCCAGCCCGGCCACATAACTTGTGTGGGTATTGGTCATAAAATTATTTCTGCGGCCATTCTCCCCCTTCCTCTGATTCAAGTAGGGCAGTTGTCAGTTACTGGCATAAGTATGTGCACTTAGTACTGGTAAACCAGCTTACCAAGGAAAAGTGTGAGTAGATTAATTGACGGCCATTATATGACTGAAATACTGTTGAATACGGCGAACAATCAAAATAAACAAATATCATTGAATATATTAGTGCCATATTATTGCTTCACAAATATCATTGAATATACTAATGCCATATTATTGCTTCACAAATATCATTGAATATATTAGTGCTATATTATTGCTTCACAAATATCATTGAATATACTAGTGCCATATTATTGCTTCACAAATATCATTTAATATATTAGTGATTTGTTTAATATATTTCAGATAAACACACTTGGAGCGATGAAGAAAAGCAGGCTCTGAAATCGTTTTTTGAAAAACATCTGAGATTATCAAAGGTCCCAGGAAAGCTTGACTGTATTAATGCCCCAAAAAAGCATCGGTGCCTTCTTAATATCAATTGGCAAAAGATCAAGTTTGCAGTTTACAACATGATGAAAGCACCGAAAAATATATTACAGTAAACAGTGCTTGCATGAATATCCTGGCTAGCTTTGCTCACTTTAAATTGTAGTATACAGTATTATAACAGAAATTAAGACCATTGGTAGTTGGTTAGTAATATAGTTTATAGTAATTGGAAAATTACAGCGGTGTCATTTGCCCTATTTTGTGAATTGAGACAGTGGCGAGTGGTAGGGGTGGCATTTTTTCTGGAGTGACGATTGACCTTATTTTTAAAAAAATCATTAGTTGGCAAGTGGTTGGGAGGCGTTTAATCGCATACCACTAGAAGCTATGACTAGAAACATGCTTAAGATTCCAACAGTTTAGTTTAAACCTGGAAAACTTTGTGATTGTTATTACTTATTGCCAAAATCTTCCCAAAAGAAATGATTTGTGTAATGTTTTAGGTGCCAATATAAAATCTCAATGTTGAAGGACTATTTTTATGGCTGTATTTTTGGAAAACTGTTGAAATAATGTACTATTTCACGAAGTGCTCGGTGAGCTATTAGTATAGGGGACCTCTCCGGCATTGTCCATCGTCCTTGGTCCGTCGCCCGTATACCATCAATAATTTGGTCCGTTATCGCGATAAAAACTTCATTTTTTATTCCATCTTAACCTATCTTGCACAGTTTGTGTATGGCCATAAAATCTCGAATGGGATTGTTATTGGGTCTGATCACACCAGAGTTATTGCCCCTTTTTCATGCAAAAAAAGTGCAAAACTGCCCTTTCCCAACGTATAGACTTTATTTTCCATCCAATGTTAACCAAACTTTTACAGTTTGTGTGTGACCAACAGATCTCAGCAGACACCAAAAATGGGCCAGATCGTGTTTCAAACACCAGAGTTATTCCCCTTTGTTTATTAAAAAAATATACAAAAATGGACATTAATCAAGATAGAGACTTCATTTTACATCCAATCTTCACCAATCTTGCAAAGTTTGTCTATTATAATGAGATTACAGTTGAAGTCGAATATAATATAAGATCGGACCAGAAACACCAGAGTAATTGCCCTTTGTGAAAAAAATATGCAAAAATGAACATTATTCAGGATAGAGACTTCATTTTTCATCCAATCTTCACCAATCGTGTATAGTTTGTCTATGGACTTAAGACGACAGGTGAAGTGGAATATAAGCATGATCAAGCCAGAAACACCAGAGTTATTGCCCCTTCTGTTTGGAAAAAAACATCAACAAGTTATCAATGATTGGCTTGCACACACAATTTTCGATTCAATGTTGACCAAACTTACACAGTTTGCTCATGACAAAAAAAATTGATTGATAAAATTTGATTTCCAACCGTTGCAAGACTTGCATGCAGTTATTTGTACATGCAACATTGATGTCTTCAGAGCCTGCATTAACATCATTTATTATCATTGGACAGACAATTATCAAAGAAAAAGGAAAATTTTACCTTATAGCACAGCCATCGTAATTATCGCATTGCAACAAGTTCTCCAAAACTGTTTGCGAAAGACATCAAAATCTACTGTTTCTGCATTTTCCAGAATTGTTAATGACTAAATGAAAAAGGGTCAGGAAAAATGTATCGAGAAAAATGATTTGAGAACCGTTAGCAAAAACACGCACATGCACTACCCATCTCATACTTTAGTTAGCCCATCGCTCTAACCGGTCTTAAATCAAAATTGATCCTATCCCCCTCTGCGTATTGTTCAGATACCTTAATTTTCAAACCTGTCACAACGGTATGGTCTTCATCTTTACCAGCTCTCAGGTGAGCGCTTTGGGCCATCATGGCTCTCTTGTTGTAATAGTGGCCATTTGCTTGGATTGTATAATTGTAAAGGTATGGTTAACCTGCTGTTGATGTTAAGATAGTAACATGTTCTAATGTAATGTCAATGTTTCTGATAAGTTTTAAAATTATGTATATCACAAGTCATTTGTGCTACTGCAAAAAATCATTCTAAACTTTCTATGTAAAGCAACTTATATGTCCATATGATAACAAAAGTATATTTTGAAAAACTTGTTTCAAGAAATATTTGCCTTAAAAGGAGATTCTTAAATGTTTTCTGAAAAGTGTATATTTTAATTAACTATTCTATATATATCTATATATTCTATCTATAACTTTTTGAACAGTTTTATAGTTCTAACTGTTCATTGTTCTGGTTGGTTTTGAATACCTCTTGTCACAGTATCCCATAACTTTCATTTAATGTGTGCCCTAAGGACCATGTGAGATTCTGCATTTTAAATGTTTTATGTTAAATTTTGATACTAGTACATTTTATATACCAATAAATTATATCCTTAGAATCAATTGAATACCATCCTCTTGGTTGCATTGGTTGTGTAGATGTATGCAATATATACATGAAATTAACATATTTTGAATGCAGCATACATGAGAAATAAAATTTGAAAGCTAAATACTTCTCTCATTCATATCTATTTACATTCAAATTCGTGCCACAGTTTATTGGAACTTCTTGAGCAGAAACGGTTCAAAACCAATTATTGCAGTTGGCCAGTGTAAAGCTTATAATCTGTAGATCGATAACACCTCACAACAAGTTTTAGTTTGATTATCTAACAGTTTTCTTCAAAAATATGTATTTAGGAGCTTGATACGCTTTGAGAAATTGGGGTTGGTTTCTTGGATCAGTGAATATCGACGTCGACGAAAGGTCGTCAACAAATCGTTCTGATTGATAGCTAAAAGCTAGTTCGGGATGAAGTATTGAAACACAACTTTGTGTGAATCGGCTCGTTTTTGTGTCACTAAGGTTAATGCCAACTTGATCCAAGTTAGACAAATGCTTGTGGAATTCCTTGTTCATATGTTCACTCCACATGATGTTTTTAAATCATGGATAGCAGTGTCATTTAGGGATCCCTAAATTAATATGCGTGAAGTGTAATTGAACACCGAGAAACAAGATAGAAATTTACTGCAACACTAATGTTGAAACAAAAGTGTGACCATATTATTCTATAAACCACAAACAAATATGATTTTAGTAGATGATGTAGTTTCTTACATAGTGGGCTTACACAATGTAGTGACTTACATCGTGTGTGCACATACGAATGTAGTGACTTGCAAGATGTGGATTCACACAAGTGTGGTGACTTACATACACAATGTTAGAAAGACTTCTCGTTGATATTCATAGTTGTATAACAGTAAACGGTACAGAAAACGATATCGGGTCAACTCTGCCCAAAAACTTACTCCTTCCGGTCCAACCCGGCCCACTATTCATTATTCAAATAAAATTAAAAGGAGTGTTTTTCAGAATCCTGGACAAAATCCACCCTGCTCATTTTTTCTTACCCGGACATAATCCCTCCCGATAATTTAACACCGCGGACAAAATCTTCCAGATAAAACACAGATATTTTCAGTCTCCATATGTATTCAACTGATTCAACCAAATTATAAAATAGAATTTATATGCAAACAATACCCATTTTCTTGAAAAATCAGTTGCTTATTAAAGTGGCAATAATGTGGACGTTTGACGGTTTGTCTCTGGTTTAACACAAATATTCTAACAACAAGTAGTTCATTAAGGTAGCAAGTATATTGAATTATCACCTAATGCAAGACCACCATTGGGTAAATAATTTAAATAAACAAGGCTTTGATAGTATTGCAAGCAATACAGGAGTCCCCTACCGGTGAAAACCTTTACTAATAAAACATCGTGGTATACCGTCAAATCGCCATTTATCTGTAGATGTGCAAAGTTTTATATTCAAATCCCATTTGTCACTGCAGTTCTAAATTGTTCTATTTCTATTTTATTAACATTGACCAGACATTTGAGTTACTTTTTGAGTTATTGCAGTACTAAACTGACAGAGGGCAATCATATAGTCCATTCTGTGTACCAAGTTTCATGACATATGTTATGTTCTTTTCGAATTATTACAGTATTAAGTTTATTTCTATTTTAAGTAACAGTAACGTGACCTTTGACCTCTGGTAAAAAATAAAGGGTCGTGCATAATACACACATTGCCGTTTATATGTAGACCAAGTTTCATCGAAGTATCTTCAGTACTTTTTGAGTTATCGCAGGAACAATATTTTGCGGACGGACAGCGTGACGGACGGAGGGAAAACCTATAGTTCCCTCCGGTGAAACACCGGTAGGGGACTAATAAGCAGACATATATCTAAAATATTGTTCTTTATTTTGATACGGAATATGGCATAAATATTTATTTTTTCAACAGTTACTGTTTAATCGAATACAAACACGGTTTTTAGCTCGACTTTTCAAAGAAAAAAAGTCGAGTTATTGTCGTCGCTCTGTCGTCAGCGTCTGCGTTAGTTAAGCTTTTTTGTGAAGTTTTTTGTCCGAGTCCATTTCTCAAAAACTATCAGAGGTATCCATTTGAAAATTTCAATGCTTTTTCATAATCAAGGGTAATTATTTACAACAAGGTAGGTAACCATGTTATTTGTTTTTCCAGAGTTATCTGACTTTGTTCGGACTTACAACTTTTGACATATTTTTGGTTAAATATAAAATTTCTCAATAACTATCAAAGACATTAAATTGAAACTCAAGATACTTGTTTATGGTGCTCCTAAATTTCTAAATTGACTTGAAACTCAAGTACTTGATCACAGTGATAAATTTATTCTATAGACACGAGGAGGTAAGTCTATCAAGGATTTCGTTTGAGAAATTGCCCTTGTTTTCAGCTTGAATTTTAGCTTTAGGTCAAATGTCTCAATATCTATGAGAGGCAATGACTTGAAATTCAACACACTTCATCACAGTGATGAACCCATTATGTTAACAAAAGGCCAAAATACTATCAAATTCGAGAAAGTCGAGCGTCCAGCATCCGTAGACGGTGCTCTTGTTTAATGTTGATGGGATAATATGTCCGGGTTGTAAAAGCAACGGGAGCGATATTGTCCGGGTACGTTAAATTAAGCGGGAGGGATAATGTCCGGGGAATTTTTCGTCCGGATACCTGTCTTTCTTTCACATGTTGTATCAAGCGTTAGAAACTGCACAAAGGCGTTAGAAACTGCACAACGGATGTGAAATGCATTGGGTCTTAGGTGTGCCATCGAAATGGAAACAATCCATGTTCAGTTCACTGTCTTTCATTTAACACATACGGTACATGTGTGAAAAGAGGTTTGCAAAATGCAATACAAAATGGCAACACAGTTTGAAATTCAATTTCATACCCAGTAAAGAAATAAAAAAGAATTAACTGTTCCTTTATCTATACCTTTATGGTAAAAACCTTTAGCTGCATGTATGAATATAATTATGTAATGAAAAAATACAGTAAAATATAAATATTATTATATAAACCGATTGTTAAGTTCATTAAAAAAATAAAACATACAATTTTAAACAAACACGTTTTTTGTTCGCAGACACTAACAGATAATATTGATTATTATTTAGTTGGCAATGGCGTTTTTTTGCGATAAAAAGAGTCAACCTTAATACACAGGCCAACAATTAACCCTTGTTAAGCTAGGTTTAAAGTCTTTTAAATACCTAATTCAAAATAGAAATATACAATCTAGTAAAATATTTTTCCCCGCATATCAACTAACAGAGACATACAGGAAATGGAATTTAAATAATTACATTAAATTACATGATCTTAGAACACAATTTCTATCATAAATTCAACCTAGGATGTGTTTTTGAATATGACAGCGATTGCATATGACATTAGTTGAACTTAATTATTTGTGCACAATAAACATTTCTTTATTCAGTTAACACATAGAATGTGCGTGTACGTATGAATGTAGTGTCTTGCAAGGTGTGTATACACACGAATGTAGTAACTTGCATAGTGTGCGTACATACGAATGTAGTGACTTTATAGTCTGTGTACATACGAATGTAGTGACTTTATAGTCTGTGTGCATACGAATGTAGTGACTTGCATGGTGAGTTTACACTTCAACGAATTTCTAATTGAGGCTTTCGCCCCGTTCTCCCTCGAATCCAGCGTCTAGTTTAATTTAGGCCCTAAATCTGGAAGCCAGCTTAAAATTAGAATGGAATCCGGAATCCAGTTTAGTGCCCCGGAACCCAGCTTCATTTAATAGCGGGATCCGGCATCCATTTTAATTTCAGGACAAAATCTGGAAGCCGAATTCGGAATCCAGTTTAATATCAGGGCCAAATCTGGAATCCAAATCCAGTTTTAGGAAAAACTAGAATCTGGCGAATCTCGGGGATCGCACGCTTGTTATTCATCAGATGTGCGTGGCCATTTCATACAGTATCTTCACATATATATTATATCGATGAGGACAAGATGCTGTGCTGTAATTGCTGCAGCAGGTGAGAGTACAAGTTTTGAAACGAAATCAAATACAGCGTGATTTGATGTTTTTTTTGTTGTTGTTTTTTTTACGTGGTCTTTGGTAACCCACTCTATTAAGTTTCTTCCCGCGAATGGTGACCGCCCGATATTCCGAAGGCCCAATATTCCGAAGGCCCGTTATTCCAAAGGCCCGATATTCCGAACACCGTTTCCAACATGAACACCCTAATAAAAAATTAAATCGTCATTTGTTCGCATATTTGCCGTCGGAAGTGTTTGAAAACAAATTGTATTATATCGCACAAAGCAACTGCGCCCAAACTGCTTTTTGTGTTTAGTTATTATTATGTGTTTTCATGCTGATCAAATATAGTTTCAGTATGAATTTGATCTGTCTGTGCCTTTTCCTTCTTTGAAGTGTGAAACTAAAAAAATTATTATGTCTGTTTACTTTATAAATCAAATGCGCCGTTATATTTTTAATTTTATCGTTTTCTTTTCTTATCGTTTTCTTTTTCTCCGATGTTCGCTTTGGCAACTAATTAACAAAACATTAGATGTCAAAACTAATTTGTTTGCTTTAATTTTTTAAAGTACTGTGTTAAAAATAGGGAAACTCTAGCTGAACAGTTGGCATTATTCAGTATTTCATCGGTTAGAACGTTTGCCGTGAAATCAGCAGGTAGCGCGTTCGATCAACACATTGGAAGCCGAAAACAATGTATTAATGTTGACGTTGGTGTATTTTGCATCGTTTGTGTTCGATATTCATCATGATTTAACAAAAAAAAATTCTTTCTACAATGATTGTCTTGATATACAATCTTTTATCCCTTCAGTTTGTCAGTTTTACACATAAAACGTTTTGGGGAAACTAGCATAAAAATAAGAACAAAGCGTTTGCAAGATCAACATTATAAGTCCACTACCGGTGAAAGCAGTTGCCGAAGGATTATAGGTTTGCGCGTGTCCTTCCGTCCGTCCTTCGTCCTTTCCGGACGGATTTTGAAATAACCTGGCAGAAATGAGACGATGTTTCGCGCGCAAGATCACACTTAGAGGTCAAAGATAAAAATGGGGTCTGTTTTTCGTGCCCGCTCCATACTCTATCATTTTTGGATGGAATTTGAAATAACTTGGTGGAAATGTTCACCATCATGAGACGATATCTATGGGTGTATTTTTATTCCTTAATTTTGTTCTATAGATCTACCTGTAATAAATATGAACTTCTGTGTTTCATTCTTTACATTATTGAATTGATTAACTTTTTCGGATTAGCTATCGAAGCCAACTTTGGACCTTTGTCAACATCCAATCAAATGTAGTGAAAATTTCCTACGAGTAGTACCGAATGAATAAATCCTAACGCCGCGTCGGCTTATTTGAAAATGTGTGCACTGCAATGGTCATCAAGGAAGGGGTGCAACATCTCAGATAAATGGAGCATAGATTCGTATCAAGTAAGGTTACATGGCCAAACAAATTAGTGTAGGTAAATAGGGAATTTTTTTTTTAAATTATTTGGTAAATGGTCAACTTGAAGATTATAAAACTGACTGAATATTAAAAACATATCTATCATAACAAAACACTTATTTATCCAAAATTTAATTATTGGAAAAAAGTAAAATAAACACCAAAATATCTGACCCGCTCAATAAAATGTTTTAGGGTCGTGCTTTTTTAAGGGCAAATCGGGTAACCTGAAACAAACATATTGTTTACGCCTTACCGGTTGCCATATACATGTACTGCTATGAAAACAGTTTGCATGTAATTTACATGTTATAGAACAATACATTTGTCATTTTGCAACGATGTAAATCAATACATTTTACTACTTTCGAGTGCCGCTTCTATATTCGTACGCAATAGGCACACAGGCTATAAAAGGCAAGACAATGCTTCCACATTAGCGGCGTATATTATTTTCCTGACCCTGGACTTCAGGGTCAGTGTGAGGTCAGATCTAATGCAGCTGAAAAGACAAGAAACTTAGTTTAATGCCTGACCGTGTATGTACGTATATACAATGTATATACCGTCTATGCATAATTTGTGTTCCTTTCTTTCTCTTGAATATTCTTGTAATTTTATTAGGAAATCCTTAAGAAACTGAACTGCACATATTATATTGCTTATGTTTAAAAAAAACAAACATTTAAGTCCACAATCCATGTGGGCACTTTTAATGCGTGGAATCATCTTAAGTTATTAACTTATGATTCCAAGTAGATTATCCTGCGAAGTGAACATTGCATCCTAAATGACACTAAACATTGAGATTTTCGGAACATTGGGCCTTCGGAATATCAGGAAGACATCGATCGAATTTCAATGTATTTTGTTTTACATGTGAGGAATAAATTGTTTTTAACTTATATTTGATTATTTGTCATGTTTATCCGAATAATGTTCCTGAAATATGATAAAAACAAGGCAGAAAATTAGAAATTCGTGGAAGTGTACATACACATGTAGTGACTTGCACAATGTGTATACATACATATGTAGTGACTTGCATAGTGTGTAAACCTAAATATGTAGTGACTTGCATTGTGTTTACATGTAGTGACTTGTAAAGTGTGTATACATGGGAATGTGGGTAGATATATCTCGTATTTCCTTCGATTACAGAGAGCATAATTATATACAAATATACGATCAGTTTGAAGAGGAATATGTTTTAAACAAACTAGATTCTTCCAAATAAATGAAGGACGACCCAAATATACGGAACATTCTTTTCGTGCAAGTTAAAAGGAATGTTGAAGTAAATGTTAAATATACTTGCTCTAAACTGATGTGTTATTACTTCTGGCTTTTCCAAGCGAATATTTAATTTTAAGTAGCTGATAAGCCCGGTTTCATTTGATTCCCGGGAATATATTTTTTTGCATTAACATTTGACATCTAAACAAATTTTAACTAAACTGATACACGAGTTCACAGATATGTTTTATTATTTCATTCTCGCCAAGCTCCATAAACATCATGCTTATCAGTGATCCGTGAATTGTTTTGAGGTTGAACTTTCAAGTATGTAAGATTCATTAATCGAATATTTTAAATAACGAAAAAGATATAATATGTACTTAAACAACGTATTCAAGATAAAAAATATCATTAAAGCTTAATACATATCAAACAATATCAACGACTTGAACACTCAATGTTAATTGAAAAGCCCCCCCCCCCCCCCCCCCCCAATAAAAGCCAAAATTTCTGTATTCGACGATTCTCTAGTCGCCCGGTACTTGCCTTCTCCAAATCACAAATGGCTAGACAAACTCAATGTTAATGAATCACATAATGAGTGGGAACATGTATTCGTTATTGTGTTCAGATGCTCAAATGATACCGATATTAGTAGTCTCCAATACAAACATCATTTTATAATTATTCCGTCTAATAAGTTTCTACACTAAATAATTTGTTCATTGTTGGCACAGAAAAGCTTTATGTAGTTTCTGTAGTTTAAGTGTAAACACACGTCTGGTAATGTAACTGGCCACTAATGGTTTTGAGTTATATTCTGCAATTCACAAAGTTTGACAAATAATGTTTTAATAAATACATCCAATAACTGTACAGTGCAAATACGTATCTATAGTGATTTATGAATGTGCAAGGAATGAGCCAACATAATGCCATCGTGACTCGTGTTTTTCTGTGGGAATAGGCACTCACGGACTCTACATTTAAGGATGTAATTGCTATTTTTTCCCGCTAAACATTATTCTTCACCGTCTCACCGTTCATTGCAGCGACTATACCTTTAACTGCAGTACCGTGAGTTATTACCGTTTTCTTTAGCGATTCGAGTGCAGACGATATATCATGCATGCTTCTGGAGTTATGTCTGGTGTCGCCTTGGAAACAGCGTGACGGCCGGGGATTATGATGTACGTTTCGGGTTTGTATACGCTGACAAAACGACTTATCGGGAGGTCACGGTAGTGCGCTATGCAGCTTTTTACAACGTGAATTACAATAAAAAAAATTCTTCACACGCATTTTAATGATAAAAAATACTACGGCAAATAATTTAAAATTCAGTGAACAGTAACAAGACACGAAGCACGGTTATATTGTTTAATACGTATATCGATAGAATAAACGAATGGTCTATAAAAAGCGCTTACCAAAAATATTCATAATTAGATCGTGAGATTCCGCCTTATATCGGAAGACGTTTGTATGCCATGGACATCAACTACTCAAACCGAACGCCAGACGATTTAGTATTGCTTTCTTCGTGATTTCCGTGGCTAGCAAACGTACTCCGGAATAAAACGATTACACGCAATGATGATGATGGATGGAATACCTTATTTTTTTATTTTTTTTCCCGATCTTTCGTTCATGGACATTCCCCTGCTTAAGATTTAGTTTCAAAATAAAAATCGCAACTATGTTAAAGGTAACAATGCACACACTTTTTGGAAAATAATTTGCATCTCCATGGCCATCATAAACTGATATTATATGTCGAGACATGCATACAATTATTAAACTAACATATCTTCACAAAGCAAAACAAAAATGTTGCTCAAAATCGGTAAAAATAACCATACATTTTGAGTAAAATCTATGGACATTCATTTTCGTTCTAAAATCGAAATTGAATATTCATTTTAAACACATATATTTTACTTAAACTGTTTTGTAAAATTTACAGATTTGTGCTGAGAAGTTTGCAAATTAGTGTTATTTTATGAAAATCTTTATACATAATTGAGTTGCGCATGACAAGTTACAACACATATATTTTCTGACATTTTTATGCTTTGTTACCTTTAATTGTAAATATAGGGATTGGCACAGTAGCAGAGATTGAGATATAGTTTTATTGCACCATGCTCATACGGCCTTAGCACATGTACATTTACAATACAGACTTGTACAATAACAATAACAAATATTTAAAAAAAACGTCCGTAATCTAATTGCAATGTAACAAGGATAGGTATCAAACCACTGAACATTAAATGATCTCTGATCGAGGTGTTGCCAAATGATCGTTAACTAACTAAACTTTGGATTAAAGAAACAAACACGTTAATATCAATGAAAGAACGTGAGTATTTCATCCAGTAAATTCAATTACACATTTTATTTATTGGGATTTTTAAAATAAATATTTCGGCAAGACCGTTAAAGAAAATAATGAATGAATGTTTTCACGCATTTTTATTTGCAAAATAATATTTATTGGCCAAACATTTAATGGTTATTTTTGTGTGAAAAATAATGGGTAGTCATCTGTAGGTTCGACGCATAACTGTGGTAATTGCCTCGTGTCTCAATTAGCGTTAGAACAGCCAACCGACAATTCCAAATGCAGAACTGTGGTATCTTGCCTCGTGTTTCAATAAAAGTAAAAGTTATCCGCCGATTATCTAAAGTTTACTGACACTTTATGTACTGGTTTATTGATCAAGATCGCGGCCCTAGGTCTATCTAAGCCGCGGTCCCAATCGAATTGCAGCCGCGGACCAATTTTCTTAACAGCCGCAGACCAGGAAGAAATCTTAAAGCAATGTTAATTTTCGAAAATATTGTTATGCTCCCCAAAATATTATAGCCGCGATCGCGGCTCCAGCGGCCCATGCTCCTACATGCCTGTAAACTGTTTCTTAAAAGTGTGAAGTTTATTTTTACCAAACTCAACATTTCAGAACCGATTGGTATTGGAAGCTCGTTAGGATGATTAAAGAAACTATTTTCGAACCAGTATTAAGAAGTCACAATAATACGTGTTTGGTATTTTTATGTGACGTGTGTTCAATATTTATCAATAGTTGTGTTTTCTCTTCTATGTGAAAGAGCGAACAGTCCCTGCACGGGTTATATGTAGTCAAGCCTAATCAAGTCAAATATAATATCTATAACAAATGTGATGGTGGTAACAACAAAGTTCAAGCATATTCAAGCAATTAAAGGGACTATGTCATCTTCATCGTTCAGTAAAAAATGTATTCATATTGCACTATAAATACTATAATATGATAGAAATGAGCTACACTAAAACATTTGCATTACATAAATAATATAAAACATAATTAGTTATCCGATACAAACAAATTAGCAAATTTTTTTTTTAAATTAAATCGCCAAGTTGGTATCGAACTCACGACTCAGCAGCCATACGAAGAAATGACAGTAGACAGCGCTTTAATTAACTGCGCTATTCTGCTAGGTAATGAATGACGTGTTAACTATATTTATACAAAATACAATTCTGACGTCAAAATGTAAACATAAACATGATGTAATTGATTTTTACCTCAAATTGAGTACACTCTTTTTCCATTATATATACCTTATTTTATCCGTTATTAAATGCCCGAATTAATACCTTAATTTCATATTTTTTAAAAGAAATTTTCCCCTTGGGGCCAGTTTCGATGATACAGTCCCTTTAAGGAAAAACGACTTTAATTTATCTGGGAAATATATTTGTTGCATTTGATATATCAACAATTATTATATCAAACATATAAACTTAAATAATTGTTAATTTCTTTCCGATTAAACTATAATCCATTCTAAATAACTTGTTAATTAATTTATATAATATTTAACATCATTAGCCATCTAGAATGTTTAATTTTGAGGAAAAAAGATTTTCGTTAAGAGAAACGTAAGTGACATAGTGATTATTGAAATCAGTCAAACTTTGATTATTCGGTACAGGAAGGGTGAAATGTTATTTTACTACATGTATTTGTAACATGCGTAAAACAATATGTACAAGCATATTTCTATACTTTCAAAAGAAATACCTTTCAGATTGTAAGTTATCTGACTGATGGTAATGCCATGGGCGCACCTAGGCCGAATGTGAGTATACGCTTAGTTCCGGTTTTAACATAAAAGTCTACTTGTAAGGAATTATGCTAAGATACTGTTAAAAAATCGAAATAAAAAAGTGTTTTGTTTTTTTTTGTTTGAACTAATTACAGTATTTTTTAATACAATACTTTTTTGTACGGTAATTCAAATATAACATATACATGTACTGCTGATTGTGTGCCACGGTTCTTTCTTAACTTTTTTCACATTCTATAGTTATGTATGCTTTCCAATTTATTCTCACGTACGTACATGAGTATGCATAGTTACGCACCTGATGCATGGGCAAGATATTTTCATTATCAACTTATTTGAACAGTCTGAAGTTTTCAGCTCTCTTTGTTAAAGGTACTTCGCACCCCGATTTTGCGCCAAATTCGGAATTTGTTTAATATATGTATAAAAATCATATAAACTACTTTGAAAGGATTATCAATATATGATATACATCAAATGTTGCTATAAATAATGTATTTTAAGAAAAACATATATTTGCGAAAAAAACACTTGAAGAAAATGAGGCTCGAATTGATGAACTTTGGATCTGCAGGCAAATGCGTAACCGCTGGACTTAATTGCTAATTATTATGACTGTATACATGAGCTATAATCAAGTACATTAAGTTACACAAGTGTATTGGTAATCCTCGGCAAACCTATGCGTATCCACGACCTACCGACAAAAGCAAATGAATGCCAGATCAATGTTGTCGGATCATACTTTTCTAGCTCAAACAATAATTAAAACGACTTAGTTTGTATAGGATTTTATCATTTTCTTAATAAAACACGTTTATCGACAGCCCGGCATCACCCTTTATCCATATCAGCTTATGGATTATCGGTTCCGCTTAACGGGTTTTATCGTCGCCCAGGTAATTAGAATTGACAAACGTAGGATGACGTTTTAGGATTTGGAATGACTAAAATAAAAATGACGTTTTAGGATTCCGAATGACTAAAATAAAAATATAAACAAAATGTCATCGTTTATCAACTAAGCCTGAATGCAACTTATCTTTTTCAAGTTGTGCTATACGTTGAAATAAGAATGCGTGTTTGTTTGACAACTTTCTTTTTTGACGTTTTCACATTCTGGAGCGCAGTACCTTTAAATATTATTTTATGTTTTAATAGGGTATTTGGTAAAGATATCTAACTTTGTCAATGTATTCCAATGTATTTGGACAGTCTTGATGCATTAAACTTGATGACGCTTCGATGTTTATAGAAACATTTTGATAATTACAACGGAATGGTTGACATTTAAATGTTTGTCAGTAACACATCTGAAAATGTGGACAGCTCATTAGGAAATGGTATTCGTCTCCAATGTATGTTCCACATTCTCCAATGTATGTTCCACATTGATTATATTGTCCTATTAAGTGTCTGTCTTGTTGCATGTACCCGCAAACTTCAATAGGAACGAGTGGTAAGCTTTTCTAAATTTTAAAAGGAACCCCCAAATTTCAGACCTGTAACTGAGAATGGTGAAATTGTATTATCAAATACTGTAATTGTACGTCAAATGGAATATCGAGGTTTTGAACAAGTGCGTATATAAAATGAATGGCTTTGTTTGCCGGATCAATCTAATAAGTGTTGCTTGAATAAAGCGTCCAGTAGTTATATTTTGAGATTATTTCAAGTAGTGAGTTGTCTTTGAAAATATGCGTGTGTACATGTAGTGGGAAAATATGTGTGTGTACATGTAGTGATTCACGTGCTGTTTTTTTAGAAGCGTGTATGTAGTGGATTACATTGTAAAATATAACTATATTAAAATACCTTAAATTAAAAAAATAAAAACATCGTTCAGTAAAGCAGCCCATTTCACATAATATTTCCAAACATTAAATCGTTGGCATAGCTAGATCTGGTGGTATTGGGTTTCCGGGAGAAAATGTAGTGTAGTGACTTGGCACAAGTTACACGTATGTGTGTGTGTGTGTGTGTGTGAGTGTGTGTGTGTGTGTGTGTGTGTGTGTGTGTGTGTGTGTGTGTGTGTGTGTGTGTGTGTGTGTGTGTGTGTGTGTGTGTGTGTGTGTGTGTGTGTGTGTGTGTGTGTGTGTGTGTGTGTGTGTGTGTGTGTGTTGTGTGTGTGTGTGTGTGTGTGTGTGTGTGTGTGTGTGTGTGTGTGTGTGTGTGTGTGTGCGTGCGTGCGTGCATGCGTGCATGCGTGCATGCATGCGTTTGTGTGCGTGCGCGTGCGTGCGTGCGTGTGTGTGCGTGAGTGCGTGCGTGCGTGCGTGTGTGTATAATCTTTTCAATGCGATGTGTATAACATGATATGCAGAAGAATTTTTCAAAGGTTATTGCTTTCGAAATATAGATGTATTCTTTTATTTCAAGCACAACACTAAGTATATAATACGAAATATTGATAAATACTCTAAATCAAGTGTCATATATACATATATACCCATACACACACGCAATATTATTCAATACCTTAAATCACTTTATCTCAAATAATCATTAATATAATAATCAACCAATTATTTTACCATATGACTTTCGTAAACTGCCACTATTACAGACACTGATGTGCCAGGCAATGTTGAAGACTATACATATTACCGCCAAATATGAATAATAAATTATGAATGCCAAATTATCACTTGATTGTTTCAGCCAAGTAGCCAACGAGCTGACCAGACACTAAGCAATTCTCTTTAGAGATGAGGTAATATAAGGATTAGCTTTTTGTTTCAACACTTTATGGTTAATCCTTGCTGCAGACTATCGCATATAGTAATGATGGTTGTGATTTGTGTTTCCAAACACAACGGATATTGTCTTATAGCGAAGTGATTCTGAAACTCAAATATTATGCTTTAACATTTTTCTACTACTTAAGATTCCGAATGTATAACTCCAAATAATGTCCACTTCTGGGTATTCACGACATTATTATATCCGTTGATCAATTTGTCTTCAACGTTAACAAATATTTTTTAATTATAAATATTAATTAAAAATATAAATTAACTCAAACTTTAACAACAATATTATAAAAGACTGCAATTCGAACACACACACAAAACAATATAAACTGCTATCATAATAAATTAAAATACAATATAGACTGCAATCCAAGCAGGCATTCAAAACATACTAGTGTACATTTATCATTGTGTTTATCATCAAAGTTAATACTACTAATTAATATATATTATCGATTAAATTAAACTTTAACAACAATAAAAACTGCAATTCGTACAACAGAACCTATAATATAAACTGCAAACAGAATAACTGCAAATACAATATAGACTGCATAAAAAAGCAACAGAAATAGCAATATATTATGTGATCAAACAACAGACATTGCAATACCGGTATATACTGAAACCAGAACATCAGAAACAACACCAATGCGAGTAACAAAAAAAAAAAAAAAAAAAAAAAAAAAAAAAAAAAATATTGATACACGTGGAACAACAAAAACTACACTATAGACTGCAATCATAACAAAATGATTGTAATTTAACACGATGAGCGTGACGCACCCAAAAAAACATTGATTAAAATTTAAAATACATTGTGGGTTACTTTCTTTCGCGAATGTTTTGCTGCTAAAAAGTCTCTTTTTTTGCTTTATCCCAAGAAGTTAAGACTGCACTTGGTCTTTCTACCAGTGGCTATCTCGACAGCCTCGGCATGAAGCTCTGTGTCACCAAACATCATTGTGACGCTTACTGCTTGGTCGGTACCAGATCCAGCCAGATCTACAGTGAGCTGACCAATCAGGGTGCAGTTCTTGTCAGTGGTGAACCTAGGACAAGGATCAGTGGATGCGTAAAACTCGAAGGTTACTCTCTCCTGATCGCTGTGCAATGGAGAATATACTTCGTCCAGGTTTGTTTTCCCTAAAACAAGCTCTTGTCCTATTGTGACGTGTTCGTCGAATATGTCGTAACAGTAGTCTTCGCCGTCTTCGTTTGTAATCCGTTTGGATTCCGGGTGCTTGCCGTCTTCAAAAGGAACTGTAGTTCCAACTCCATATGTATACCTTGCTCGACGCGCTTCGATGACCAACGGATTGTGCCCGAATATTACGGCACCTTTAAGAACTGCTAATCCCGCTTCCTTCGGTATGATGAATTTTTTTTTTGACGGAACGGACTCCTGAACAATCTTTTGAAGCATTGGTGACTCAGAAAATCCACCTACCATCAGTACCGTGTCTACATCCTTGACTTCATCTCTCAGAAACAATGAAGCCAGATGCTTCGATGCATTGTCGCAGGCATCTTTGAAAAGACCTGTGGCAACATCTGCTTCGATTCGAATCTTGTCAGTCAGCCATATTATTTTGTCCTTGTACTTTGCCAGCGAAGGCAGGTGATCTTTGATATCCTTTCCGTGCTTTGATTTGAAAAGGTCGTTTAAAGCAACGGGTACTTTGAACGTTATTCTATCTCTCATGGAAACGGTAAATTTTCGTTTGATAACCTCAAAATCGCGAAATATGTCTATGTAGTCAGACGTGTGTGCTGTTTCGACGCCGGCCATGATGTCATTCCCAACGATTTCAGCCAGAAGATTTCTGAAAATATTATGCTCATAGTACAGGCTCTTATTGCAATGTGTAATAAACAAAGCGCAACATTTTGCCTATTATTACAAAAGCAAAACATGTTTACTGGGCTTCATACACATATTTACCTGAATGCTTTGTCGACGTACGTTCCACCCCAGTCACCCCCGTTGGCTGCGTACAGTTCCTTCAGACCTCTTCCTGGCATGACCTCGTGTACAGTTATATCAACGGTACCACCTTTGATTGCAAAGAAAGTATATTATATGTATAACCCTTATATACATATAATATATACATGTTTGTTATACAAGTAAAACATTAAAAATTTCCCACATCGTTATTGTGTCTGTGGAGTGGTACATATGTATAATGACCTTCTGTATACACCACAATTACTCATGTATACGAAGTTAAAAGCTGAACATTAATTCTGTTTGAACCAGAAGAATTTTTTGTTCGTTAAAGCAAGTAATACGTTATTACATACCGCCTGCATCAAAAATCAGGTACTTTGTTCCCGGTTGAAATGGCATGAATCTCTGATCACCTTTCAGTGAAATCATTGGTGAATATCGACAGCACAGCGACGCAGCCTCTGGCTCCAGAGCGATCAGAAGACTGTCATCGCTTATGCCAGCCTATAATCGAGATGTGCATCTTATTATAATCAAGTCGCTTGTCCATATACTCATGGGCATATTGCCCACTGTATTACTCAATAAACTGTAAACTGTAAAACTGTATACACGTATATAATGTTAACCTAACGATTATCATGCACATGTTTTCTTAACTAATACCATAATACGGTAATGAAGGTGTCATATATTTCACTGTGTTTAAGATGCAATATGAACCTTTGCTGCAGCTTCTCGCATGAACTGCTTCGAGACGTCGTTCCAGATAGCTGGTACAGTCAGAACCCAGCGAATGTCAGTATCATTGGCATCTGGCAGCTGCAGCCGAATTTTCGCCATGCTGTCATTCCTCAGAAACTCTATGCATGCGGAAAACACGTCCATTGCCAGCATCTTCTTTCCCATTACATCTTCTAGCATGAATCGTCGCTTTAGTTTCTACAATGCGCATAGTATACTCTATATTAAGTGGTTAAGTCGATAGCATAGACGACTTGAATAGAAAACAATGACTTGCACTCTATGTTACATATAAATCATAGCGTTTGTTTCTACCTACCAGCTTGTTGAAAAGCTCCATCTTAAAACGTCTGAAATAGTAGTAATCTTTGTGTTTGCCGTCCAATGCCAAATCCGCATAAGTGTCTTCGGCATCGAAACCAAACTTGTAGAACTTCTTGTCTTTATCGAACAGGACACATGTTGACGTCTTCTGGGACATCAAACTTCCGCCAATCCAAGTATTCGCTGATATCTAATATAGGCAAACATAACCAGTCGTTATTTTAGTTTATTGCCTATGAAATGCCATAAAAAAATGCGGGGACGTCTCGCGGAGGACATATCTCAACAAGACGGAGGACGTATCTCAAACAATACGAAAGATATATCGCAAAATAAAACTATACATGAGGGTGAATATATCATAAAACAAGACGGAGGACTTATCACAAACAATACGGAGGATATATCACAAACAAGGCGGGGAACACACCAAAAACATGACGGAGAATATAGCACAAACAAGATGGATGACATTTCTCAAGCAAATCAGAGGACATGCCTCAAAACAAAGGGGGACAAACCACAAACAAGAAGGATGACATATCACAAACAAGACGAAGGACATATCACAATCAATGCGGATGACATATCACAAACAATACGGTGACCCCATCGCAAAGCAAAGCAGAGGACATATTACAACAAGACGAAGAACATATCACAAACACAAGTCGTATTACCTGTCATAAATGATGCATGGCCTATAGAGTAGATATGACGAAAACGGCAAAGCAGATGAATGTGCCATTATTTCATCAGCGAAATAGTATTTCTACGTGATATTTACTCTTGTAACATACCTTCAGAGGATCCGACTTGAATTCTTCTATCGATGAAAACGCATAGCCCGAATAGGCAGTGCCAAAATCTATGGCTGCGACCACCAAAAAGTCTTTCCTAAGGGTTGACATACTCACGTTTACCAATTCGTTCTGAGGAAATTGCAAATTGTATTCCCGTATTGCCCTTCTTTATAAATCGAAAGAGGAAGTTATTTAGATAAATGTAATGGTTATATTTATAACTCGGTCAGACTGAGTACGCTGAATATAAAATTTAAAGTGTATTCTTTGTTAAAAATAAATCAGGCAGAACGTCAATGCCTCCATCTTGGAAGTACTTCATGCGGTCATTAGACAAAACCCAGGCAATGTGTAATCTGCACAGTAGGTACAAGCTTCATGGTTCTGAAAAAAAAAACGAAACGATTAACAAATTAATTAACAATACATTTAACAATATCTTACATTTCTTTATATTTGTCTAACATTCACAAAGTTATATCGCCCATTTACCACTGAAACAAGGTAAAACAACTACGTACACGTCGGATACATATTTCGGATAGGTAAATATTCGGACAGGGTGTCGTATATAGTAGTATATAGTAGTATTTACAAAACGAATATTCGAATACCTAAAACGAATATTCGAATATTGATTTCAGTATTCGGTCCCATAGTTCATACCATTAGGTATAATGGTACTAAGTTTATACATCATTTACCTCACAAACAAGTGGCAGAACCCGGTAATTTCTTGTTCTTATTATGACATTTTACACTAGCTATGCAAGTTTGGTTAAGATGAGATGAAAAAAAAGCTTCTAAGTTGCACAAAGTACATTTTTGCAGTTTTCGGCGTAGCTGTTTACCCAACTTTTGACCTTCCTAAATATCCAATCAAATGTTCTAAAAAATTCCCGCCAGTAGTCCCGAATGAATAAATCCTAACATTCCATGGGCTAATTTATGATAAATTCCCACTACGCACTAGTCATAAATGAGAAGGTGCAACTTCCTAACAGGTTTGGAAAACTTATGGCAAATTCAATAAGGGAATAACAGTTCGCACAAAATGAGTGCTATCGTATATGCGCAACACTATTAAAATGATTAGTCATGACATTTAACATGTTAAAAAGCAATAAATTTGATGTTCTGCAACGATGTAAGTGAACACACTTTATACATTAGAGTGTTTTCTTTTATATTTGTACACAATAGACACAGCTATTCTATCAATGTCGATTCTCTTACCAGAGGGATAGTCTATATTGAGGGCGAAATGACCATACGCTCGCTCGCTTGCAGGTCAGTGTAGGGTCAAACAATTTAAAAGGTGAGATACCTAAAAATATCATTGTCGACAAACATGTATTCTTTACACTTCAACGGGATTTATCTAGCCATAAATATAATCAAAATGCTGACAGCGTAGAAAGACTGCTGGCGACAAAATAAAATAAAATCATGTGAATTATGAGTGCATTTTTGCTAAAAGGAAACATTTGTTTGAATTAAGTTTAATTTCCCACCTTAAACTTTAAAATTTGGCTTCTTATTCAATAGTATACGACATCATAATAAAAACTAATTTGTTAGTAACGAACACATATTTTGTTCGCGCTGACTATCTTATGCAAACGGATATATATACATACCAGTTAACAAGTCAGTCTGCAAGGGCCAGAATAACAGATGAAGTGTAGTAGTTAGGCGCACCGATTGTTAGTGCTTCGTAGCCAAAGATCTATAAATAAACATGTTTATTTATAGATCTTTGTTCGTAGCCCACTGCATAGATATATCTATGGCCCACTGAGTCAAAATAGATCATACGATGCAAGCTTTCGATTGTCCATCAGTTTAAATTTATCAATTGCAGTAATTTGTTGTCAAAATATTCAGAATGAGAATTTGTAACAAGAAAAAACACTTTCGCAACGAATCAAAAATAACCGATGTAGCGCATTAATTAGGTGGTCTTATTCCAGGATACTCCGGTAAATATTTCGGTTACATAATAGTAGTAAATAGCAAAAGTAGGGGTGTCATTAGTTTAAAGTTATTTTTTATAAATTGACCTTTTTCAAACTGTAATTGTAATAAATCACATGATAAACATATTATAAAACATTTTACATACATTATCTTATATAATTAAATTAAAAAAACGGGTGTGAAATTTTGCTGTTTTGAAGAAGGACCCTTGTTGGTTTCGATTTACTAACTTATAGCCTGCAAGAAAAGAAGTAGTTTTCCGCTATACCTGTTTTTGGAAATTATCCTCTCAAAAGACCGTTGGCTTCCGCCAACCGTCTAATAACATATTTAGGCGCGTGCATACATCGAACAGATATGTACTAGTTAATACAGTTTCTTGCCGTGTATGTTCCGGCTTGTCAATGTATATATTACCGTTTATGCATCATGTTCTGTGTTGCTGAATATATTGTTTTAATTTCATTAGATAATCTTCAATTAATAACCGAAAAGCATATATAAAATGTTGATGTTAAAAAAACATACACATTAAATTACGTATATAATAATTTATATATAATGGTATGTTAGGAGGCGTAAACTACTAGTATTATTTAGTATTTGAGTATTGAATGCCATTCGAATCTAGTCTTAGTTACATTGTTTTGAATATTTATCCTGGAAGTTTATTTTACATTCCTTATTGCAAAATTACCACAGACGCCGAATATTGTTTTACAGATATTTCTTGTTTCTCATGAAAATAAAGCAATAACTCTAGTGTTTCTGGTCCAGTCTGGCCCATTTTCCATGGCCCAGCAGAGAGTTTATGGTCATACACAAACTGTGCAAGTTTGGTCAAGATGGAATGAAAAGTTAAGTCTCTATCTTGACCATAACCCAATAACTATTGACAGTTTTTTTTTCTCAAACAAGGGGCAATAACTCTGGTGTTTCTAGTCCTATCTGGTCCATATTTGACTTCGACTGAGACCAAATTGTCATGTACAAACAGTGCAAGTTTGGTCTAGATTAGATAAAAATGAAGAAGTCTCTATCCGGCACATAGTCCATTTTTGCATTTTTATCACAAACAAAGTGCGACAGCTCTTGTGTTTTGGCCCGATCTTGGCAAAATTAGGAGGGAGGAAGGGGCAGACGGAGATATGGAGGGACGGTGGGAAAGAAGGAGGGAGGGAGCGAGGGTTAGATGGATAATGTTCAGAGGAAAAATACGGAATAATTGGGTCAAGTAATGATTGGTTGATGTGCGTTAAATGTTAGTTAAAGACATCAGGCCTCCTCGACCCGCACTCGATGGTGGCGGGCTCTCAGAGCCCGGGTAACCCCGTCTACCTCACAGGGTAGGAAACATCCGCAAACGCAGACTGTGCAGCGAAAAGCGCATGGGTTTCAATATACATTATCTTCTGTCCCATTTTATACAAATTCAGTATATCATTGAGCGGGTTTGGTATACGAAAAACGTAAAGTGTTCCCATATAATTTCCGTCACTTTTTATAAGACCATTCATACCCATAGGGACAACGGAAAAAAGCTTTATTGTTCAGCGTTGAAAGTTGCGAAGTGTCCGTTTATATCCGGTTATATACGAATAGAAATATGTAAAGTTTTCCTAAAAATATATATACCATGCCATGTACTACAATTTTCACATTGTTTTGCCACATAAATTTCACGTCATGATCGTTGAAAATATAGCATATGATTCGGTGCATTAATAATGCAGAGTATGTGTAACATGAACTTAATTTCCAACTATTCATCAAATGTAAAGAAAGTATGAAGTTTAATAGCGGATGTAGTTTAACTAAAGTAATTCAACGTGTATATAATACAATCTTTTTCCACAAGGATGATGCCTCTGGTATCATTATTTTAATTCTCAAGCAGCGTTATGCAAATGGTATACAGTTTTCATTAATGTATTTGATGCACGTGTCTACATGATAATTTGCGAACATATATATGACATAAAGTTGACGTGGGGGGGGGGGGGGGGGGTTGAGAGATACATGTGTTAATTGACTACAGCTACAGTTTCAGTCTGCAAAGCCTTAATTAAGTACAATTAATTAAGTAAATAAGGTTTATATACATTCGCGTAATTATATAGTTGTCGTTAGAGTATCGAAGATGTATCAACACAGAGATCTATTAATCGATGCTCTTTATATACAAACTGTCTTTGGGATTATTTGAATAAAAAAGCTGAAACAATTTTCTTTGAGATACAAACACATAAATAAAATAATACGGTATACTATAAAAAAAACTTTAACGCTTCATTCCGTTCATTGTAACTGTAAGAAATACATAAAATGTACAGAAAACACATCTTCGATTGTTGTTGTTTGACCCATTATAAGAATAAGGATACAATCATACATACGTGTCGTTAATGTAAGAATACATTAGTTTCAAATAATCCGTTCTATGGGACTTATTTGTTACTTTTTTTCACGAGAATGAAAAAGGCAAACAGTATAACCGAAATTTGACATAAGGTCCCAACTATAGGTGCAATCCTGATTTGGTCCTTGACCTAATGTTTGGCTAATTGCTGTTTGATGAAAGTCGGTACATTCCCATAAAAAGTGAACCATCAAATTGCAAGGGGCAATTAACGAAATGTTATCGCCATTAAATTGGTTGTCAGGCATGATAATTCGCCTGATAAAACAACCTTAGCGTGATGTCGTTTATCGATTGAGAACGTATGCCTTTATGCTGAGATAGATGAATGCATCTGTCAACCAGATTTCCGCATCTTTGTTCTATCATTGCCGAAATCGGGTGTCAGATTGTCGGGTTATTGGCCGAGTGTCGGGCGCTACAACAGGAAACAGGCCAATAGATCTATAACGCACGAACAATGAAAGCCTAGGATGTGTATAATTTCGGATGTCTGGTTTCAGTAATTTCATTTCTGAAAAAGTATGCAAACACAGTCGCTCGTGTGAACAGATTCAGTCAACTTGTTCAACTTAAACATAGAGTATTTAAAACCAATGAATCGAGGTAGTGTTTAAAACGATCGGAGTTATTTCCCCCTATTAAAGCCGGACAGTTACGAACGTTTGCGGAATTTACCGAGTCATCGATGATTCAGAAGTTGAAGTGTTCGGTGAGATTTTGTTATGTTATTATAGAACTTAAGTGTAATTATGAAATATGTGTAATTTAAAATGTTACAAAATTTATTATTTAATCATTTAATATGTGAAAATATCATATAAGCATCGATGAAAAGGATACAAACAATGGTTGAATTAAATGAAGCTGAGCATTCCGATTTGGTGGGAGGGGCCAAAACAAACACAGTCAACGAATTATAATTTCTGTAAGTTTATCGTATTTTTCAACAGTTTATAAGATTTCTGTATGTTTTACTTTTAATTAAGAGCATGAACTTTCGCATGGAGTGTAACTTTGTATCGATGAGTATGAGAGTAGCATCACTGTCATTATTTTCGAACATTTTAAAATTCGGATATACAAATAAGTCTGTATGTAAACAAACTCAAATCATTTGTGTGTTAGACATTAAGTCATTTTAAGTATATCCAGTACATAAAATCACATTTAACCAGTAATGACTTCGCTTTGTTTTTTCTAACGACCAGTAGTGTGATTGTTTTATCTTACATTTATATTTATAATTTGTAATTTAGTCATGTTCAGTGTACAGTAAGAATTACTCAGTCTAATAAGAAGCCATTGCATTTGCTTTGTGAAGTCGACAACTGGCAGCTTATTAGCTCAGTTAGCTATTCTTTTTATGGTTGCTATTAATTATGGTATATGGTATGTTCGGAAGGAAATAAATAATTAGCCTGATTACACTTGATAGCATCATAATGTTTATAAGCTTTCCCTTTCAAAAAGTTTGATTAGGTTATGGTTATGATGTACAAGGATCTGTTATATAAAATTGGTGCATCTCTGTGATTTATTATTTGCTCAATACTCATAAGTGCAATTTAGCATTTTGTGTTCATGTTATCCATTCATTTACAAAAAAAAATTAACAAAGAGTATAATACAATGCACTTCGCGTGGCATTTGCCGAAATCCACGTGTCACCACGATTCACTGCTGAGGGACTTTCCACTCTGGTCACCGTGGAATCGCGTGATTTGCGTGGACAATCGCGATGATACCATTTTGATTTAATACTGATAAGAAATCACAGTGGATTATAGGGGGATAATTTAAAAAATACATGGCTTAAACATTTCTTTAGCCTAATTTACTATACTGCGATGAATTCTACCCATTATAGTCATTTTATAAGGTTAGATGAAGACAAAGTTTAGCCAACGGAAAAATTATTAAGCCGAATGTTGAATTTTGTAGTCTTTGGCTAATGTGGCGAATGGCAGAGTCACTGTTTGAATTTAACAAAAAAGCCATTCGCAAAAAAATTGCGAGTGGCTTTTTCTCGCAAAATGCGAAATTAACTCGCAAAATATTATAACATATAATATTAACATTACTATTTACATTCAATGTGGATTGTTATCTGTGTTTCGAGCTAAAGGTAATTAGAATCTATGTGTGAGTATTTGAAATTTACTTATATCTTGCATGTCAGTCTCTAAACTGATTTGCGAATAAAATATATATTGTGCCAGATTGTACATTTCTTTTTTGGATTGGGTGTTTAGACTCTACCGTATCAATGAAATTGTTAAGCACAATTTAAAAACACACAAAAAATACACGCACTCGGTGCCCACATGTACATAATGTAAAATAAATTTTATGTTAACATACATTGTGTGTACAAATGTTGTAGCTTTGTCATTGGATACACCATTTACCTGTATATCAAGGCGAATTACCGCGATCACATGGACCACCGTGGAATCAATATTGATCAGGTCCACGGTGAGAACAATCTTTGAGAATTAAAATTGTCATTTTTATCAGTCAAACATTTACTGGTATACATTTCGGCTACCAAATAAAGAATATCATATCAGCACCTTAGAAGCAAATCAAGTTGAACATGAGTTTAGTTTCAAAGGCAGTCTTCCAGTTGATTGTGTGCTGTTTGGCTAGGCAGATAAAGAATTTATTGGTGTATTGGTTTTATGAGATAGTGTGAAAGTCTATACATGTACCTCTAAATTGAACAGATAACATTAATGGGTTCTATGTAACAGACCTTAAACATACTGTTAGTGATTTTTTATTTAACTCTTGTTATTACCACAATTCAACCTGTAATGTGAATAAATGTATTAAATACACTATTACTGGTATTTAAGTTTGCATGAGACATCATTCATCAAACACCAATAGACTGTTGTACTATGCAAATAATATAAAGTTAACTGTATGTTAGAAAAAGGGTTTACAAAGTAATTATTACAGCAGAAAAAAAATTGCATAATCCTATTCACGACTGCATCAATTAAATTAAGTTTACCACAAAACTGTTTATTTTGTATGAATTGGCAATGTTTTCATAATAAAATATTACTGTGTCAACGCTTAGAATTTCCCAAGATCAGGTAGCGAAAACTTTTAAAGACTTTAAATCCATTTTCAAGGAAGTGTAATGGAAAAATCATGGCCCTCTGTCTGTTTTGGGGGATGCCACCTGCAGTCTTCAGGTGCGGGAATTTCAGCGTCATTTTTTTTACGAGGTATTTTCAAATAAAATAATTAACACTTTCAACACTCTGTTTCATTCAATAAACCCTTCTAGATATATCAGTTCCTATATAACTGTAAGGAAAATATATTCACACTAATTGATAGTCTTAATTTACAGATACAGCTATTGATTATGTTCATTTTTAGCTCGACTTTTCGAAGAAAAAGCAAGCTATTCTACTCGCCCTGGCGTCAGCGTACGAGCTAGGTTAAAGTTTTTTGGTAAGCTAGTTTCTCAGGAATGGCTTGAGGGATTTCATTCAATCTTAAAACATTTATTCACCACATTAAAATAAACCTATAGGCGAAGTTTGGTAACTCTAGTTTGAATTTTGTCAAAATTATGGGCGTTTTTACACTTAAAATTTTTACATAAGCTATATGGACAGGTTAAAGTTTTTCGGTAAGCTGGTTTCTCTGGAATGGCTTGAGGGATTTCATTCAAACTTAGAACACTTACTCCCTATATTAAAATGAACTCATGGGCCAATCTTGATAACTCTAGTTTGAAATTTGTCAAAATTATGGGCCTTTTTACACTTAGAAATTTTACATTTAAGCTATATGGACAGGTTAAAAGTTTTTTGGTAAGCTGGTTTCTCAACTGTTCGTTTCCACTCTCTAACTCGAGAATGGATAAGCTATTGTAATGAAGCTGCAAACATAGATACCTTATAGCGAGACCTCCCTAGGGATTGCATATGGGGTGGGTGGGGTCAAGGTCACTGTTATTAAAAATTAGGGATGGGACCGAATACTGTAATCAATATTTGAATATTCGTTTTATGTATTCGAATATATTTGAATATTCGTTTTGTATATACTACTATATACGGCACCCGGTCCGAATATTTACCTATCCGAAATATGTATACGACGTGTATGTAGTTGTTTTACCTTGTTTCAGTGGTAAATGAGCGATATAACTTTGTGAGTGTTAGGCAAATATAAAGAAATGTAAGATATTGTTAAATGTATAGTTAATTAATTTGTTAATCGTTCCGTTTTTTTTTCAGAACCATGAAGCTTGTATCTGCTGTGCAGATTACACGTTGCCTGGGTTTTGTCTAATGACCGCATAAAGTACTTCCAAGCACGTGATGGTGGCATTGTTTAATAATAAAGAGTCTTGTATAATATACGTTGTTGATATAATGGAGAATAATTTACAAGTGACGTATAGTAAGATTGACCAGATCACGCTAATTTTGTTAAAGAAATTGATTGGCTGATAATGGATTCATTTTGATTGGTTTACTTAGAGAGTAGTTGTAATTTACTGTAAACAAATTAACCGTATAGATGTCACTTAAGGATAGCAAACAACAATGTACGCCTTGTGCAAACTGTGAAACCGCTATCACAACATGGCCCAGTTTTGTTATTTGTGGATACAATGCGTCATATTCGCGCCTCCTACAAACCGTTAACTCGCAGCCCTTGCACAGACGTGGCCCCCCCTGCAAATTATCAATTATCGTTAATTTTGACATGTTTAGAATGTGTTGTAAAAACATTACACTGCCCCGCCCACCTGCTAGGCAGGAAGTACGACTGGAATTCATGTTAACTTTGCAATCAAACTGGAAAAAAACATCATTTTTTAAAGAAAATTGGTTCTTTAAATTAATGAGAAAATCAAATATTCGTATTCGTTTTTTTATATTTAAATATTATCCAATATTCGAGTGTTTGGTCCGATCCCTACTAAAAATAGAAAAACAGTTTCCGCTCAATAACTTGAGAACAAATTGAGATATTTTAATAAAACTTAATACATAGATACCTTATATCAAGACCTCACATGGGATTGCATATGGGGTGGATGGGGTCAAGGTCACTGTTACTAAAATAGAAAAACTGTTTCCGCTCAATAACTTGAGAACACATGGAGATATTTTATTGAAACTTAATACATACATACCTTATATCAAGACCTCTCTTGGGAATGCGTATAGGGTCACGGTCACTGTTAATGAAAAAAAAACGTTTCTGCTCAATAACTTGAGAATACACTGAGATATTTTAATGAAACTTTATACATAAATACCTTATATCAAGACCTTGCTTGGGATTGCATATGGGGTGGATGGGGTCAAGGCCACTGTTACTAAAAATAAAAATAAAAATTTACGGTCAATAACTTGAGAATGCACTGGGATATTTTAATGAAACTTAATACATAGATACCTTATATCAAGACCTCGCTTGGGTTTGCATATGGGGTGGATGGGGTCAAAGTCAAGGTCACTATTACTAAAAATGTTATTGATGTGCTGGCTTTAATGCATTTCGTTAGAAAATTTGGTTTTCATGGAATTTCCATATTTCTTGTTTTAGAAAAAAAATGCGAGTAACTCTGACAAGCACAAGAGAAGTCGAGCGCACTGTCTTCCGACAGCTCTTGTTGTTTAAAATGTTTACTTCTAGGGGAATTTGTGGCCTTTTAAGGGGAAAAATGACACTGTTTTTGCTGGATCAAGCAGCCTTGTTTCAGCTGTAAAAATGACAGATTGAGGGCCCTGAAAATGCAAACATTTCCCAATTTCAGTCCTTTATAGGCCATCACAATTTCACTGTTCTGGATAAAGACACTTGTAAGATATCATAAATACAAGTTATCAGGTGATTTTTTGTCATCCAGCATTTTGCAGTTCAGTTGAGTTTCTTAGCTGTCTGTAGATACATGTAAACAGGTAAAAACATTGATATTAATGGACATACCTTAAGGTCCATTGATTATAATGAAAACACTGGTGCATACTGCGCAACTTTCAAGGCTAACTTAAATTACATCATGTTTCACACATAGCAACAACAAAGAAGGGGAGCTGTGTAGGAGATAGTTTATGAAGTGTTATTTAGTATAAATTACCTGTCATACCTGGTACATTAATTTAACTGAAGAGAAATAAGATAATACACGTGTACTTCTTGCTTACGGATGTAAGTCTACATTTATTCATCTGGAGTGGTGATTTATCCTAAAATCAACAGGTAATCGTGATTTGCCCGCAGGTCTCAATCGGTAGTTTTTCATTTTCAAAATCACATCAATGACATCCTTACACCGGTATCGGCTGTCATATCAGGATCTAAAAACGTGAATGTTAACAATTTTAATGGTTGATACATGTATTTGGACTTGTTAATAAATTAAAGTGTTGGATGTTAACTTTTAGGTGTTTAATTAGCTAAAGAGGTTGAAATTTGAAATGCTCACTTAAATATAACAATGAGAGCTTCCTTGTTGAATAAAAAAAATTTCCGTTTTCAAGAGAACATTATATACACAGTTACACATGTGTACTGGCCTTTGTGGCCTTTTCTGTCATTTTTGTTTACATTCAAAAATTACTTGTGTAGTTGTATATGCCGGTAACTTGAAATTTTAAATCCTGACTTAGTCACAATGGTTATAGTGCAGTTCACTTCATTTATAATAACAGTTTCTTTTTATTACCAGTATTACAATATTTGGGATGTAGTTCAAACTTAAAATTCGTAAGATTCACAATGTTAACATTGTTGTACTTACATGTACATACTTTTCATCCGGTTTTCAATTAAAAAAAAAATAAAGGTGAGCTTTTTATCATTTCAGATCTTGCCATTAGACCCATAGAACCTCACTCATCTGTGTCTATACCAGACCGATCAGCTGCGCAGTAACCAGTCATGGAGAGATATTCTCACGTCCTCCATGTTTTAACAGTGCTACTGTTACTGGTCATCATTTTTATCTTCTGCATACTGGCCGGAGGATTCGGACCGCACAGACTTGCCGGATTTGACCCATTTATCCAGTATGGACCGTCGGTGACTATGTTGCTTTATCTGTTACGGTTCCTTACGTTCATTCCCATTCCACAGGCGATTTTCAACTTCTGTGGCTTAGTGATGTACAATACTCACCCACCCAAACCGAAACTGAAGACTTCGACACTTTTTGGCCCATTTATATGTTTTCGCGTTGTGACGAGAGGTACCTTTCCCGAGTTAGTGAAGAAAAATATTGAAAAAAATGTTAAAGCTTGTTCTAGGATTGGTTTGGACAATTACATTATCGAAGTTGTCACTGATAATGCCATGAACTTGCCAAAATCACCGAGGCTTAGAGAGATTGTGGTACCAGCGAAATACGAGACTAAGAATCATACGCTCTACAAAGCAAGAGCTCTGAACTACTGTTTGGAATCTGGTGTCAACATGCTGACAGACAATGACTGGATTGTACACCTGGATGAAGAAACGCTTCTCACAGAGTCATCTGTAATCGGCATTGTTAATTTCATTAATGATGGCACTTTTAAGTTCGGACAAGGAGTGATTACGTACGCAAACGAAGAAATTGTAAGCTGGGTCACCACCCTGGCTGATTTGGTTCGGGTCGGAATGGACTACGGGATGATTAGATTCTGTCTGAAGTATCTACACAAACCTGTGTTTAGCTGGAAGGGAAGTTTTATTGTGTCAAATGCAGGAGTCGAGAGGCATATTACCTACGACTTCGGAATTGAAGGCAGTATTGCAGAGGACTGTTTCTTTGCACTGACTGCTTGGAAGGAAGGACATCAGTTTGGTTTCGTAGATGGGGAAATGTGGGAGAAAAGCACTTTCTCAGCCATGGACTATATTCATCAACGAAAGCGCTGGGTACAGGGTATATACAATGTGTTTTTTAGTCCGCTTATACCGTACCGGTACAAGGGCGGTATTACTCTGATGTTGTTATCGTGGGTTTTCATGCCATTCACTGTACCTAACATAGTACTAGTGCCACTGTTTCCTCTGCCAATGTGGCGAACCGTTAACATTCTATGTGGCTTCATGGGGGCTACCATGCTTTTCTTGTTCATCTTTGGTGCTATCAAGTCATTTTCACCCCGACGTATAGGTTGGCCTAAATATGTGTTCTTGTGCTTTGTTCCGATAGTAATTGTGCCAGTGTCAATGGTTTTAGAAACCATCGGTGTGGTGAAAGCTTTGTGTACGACCAAGAAAACGTCATTCCACATTGTGGACAAACAGACGGTCTTGCCGCAGACTGTGTTACCCTCAACAGCTCGAACTGTTCAACATGTTTGAGTATAATTCCACATTTGTCATAATTCATTTCTTGTTTCTGATGTGCATTTTCTGTCAAACTTTTGTGAATCATAATTTCAAAGTTCTATGGTGCTTCACGTTTACTGCCATTGAATTTTGTTTTACTTTACTTATGCATAAATTCGTACATGTATGTATATCAAATGTTTCTCGTAAGATTCTTAATGGACTTGAACCATTAATTGTGTTAGTGTATTGTTGTTTCTAGCTCACCTGAGCACGAAGTGTTCGGCGAGCTATTGGTATAGGGGACCTCTCGGGCGTCGTCCGACATCCGTATGCCGTCAACAATTTGGACCGTTATCGTGATAAAGACTACATTTTTTATTCACTCTTTACCTAACTTGCACAGTTTGTGTATAACCATAAAATCTCGGATGGGACTGTTATTGGGTCAGATCACACCAGTAAAACCAGAGTTATTGCCCCTTTTTCATGCAAAAAAAAGTGCAAAAATGCCATTTTCCAACATATAGACTTTATTTTTTATCCAAACGATCACAGTTTGTGTATGACCATCAGAGTTCAGCAAACGCCAAACATTGGTCAGATAGTGTTTCAAACACCAGAGTTATTGCTCTTTGTTTATTTAAAAAAAATACAAAAATGGACATTATTCAGGATAGAGACATCATTTTTCATCCAATCTTCACCAATCTTGCACAGTTTGTCTATTACCATGTGATTACAGTTGAAATCGAATATAAGCAAGATCGGCCTAGAAACACCAGAGTTATTGCCCTTTGTGAAAAAAATATGCAAAAATGGACATTGTTCATGATAGAGGCTTCATTTTTCATCCAATCTTCACCAATCTTGCACAGTTTGTCTATGACCATAAGATTAAAGATGAAGTCGAAAATAAGCAATATCTGACCAGAAACACCAGAGTTATTGCCTTTGTGAAAAAAATATGCCAAAATGGACATTATTCAGGATAGAGACTTCATTTTTCATCCAATCTTCACCAATCGTGTACAGTTTGTCTATGAGACTACAGGTGAAGTCGAATAAAAGCATGATCAGGCCAGAAACACCAGAGTTATTGCCTCTTGTGTTTTGAAAAAAACTTCAACAAGTTATCAGTTATTGGCTTGCACACACGATTTTTGATTCAATGTTGACCAAACTTAAACAGTTTGCGCATGACCATAAAAATTGATTGATAAAATTTGATTTCGAACAGTTGCTAGGCTTGCATGCAGTTATTTGTACATGCAACATTGATGTCTTCACTGCATTTACATCATTTATCATCATTGGACAGAAAATTATCAAAGAAAAAGCAACGCTTTACCTTATAGCACAGCCATACACAATTACCGCATTGCAACTAGTTCTCCAAAACTGTTTGCGGAAAAGACATCAAAATCTACTGTTTCTGCATTTTCCAGAATTGTCAATGACTTAATGAAAAAGGGTCAGGTTAGAATATCGAGAAAAATGATTTGAGAATCATTAGCAAAAAAAAGGGAAATCCACTACCCAACTCGTACTTTAGTTAGGCCATTGCACTAACCGATGTTTTAAATCAAAATTGATCCTATCCCCCTCTGCTTATTGTTCAGATACCATAATCTTCAAATCTGGCACTTTCCGCCTACAGTGGATTTATGTTTAAAAGAGACTTCATTGAAACAGAAAATACCAGAAAAGCGGCAAGTGCCGTCCCGGATTAGCCTATGCGGACTGCACAGGCAAATCCGGGACGACACTTTACGCACATGCATTATGGCCGGTTTTCTCATGACGTGCCTCATTTATACTATTTGACAATAGTCAAACATTTGTTGAAGAATTAACTTTCAAAATCTCACTCTTTACTCTCATTTTGTAATAACTGTAATGTTTTTACTATGTTAATATAAAGAACATCGATTAGGTACCTTGATTAAATAAACTGAATCATGTAATATATCTGTGAAAAATTACACCCTTTTTTTTGCAGGTGTTTTTGTAGTTGCATTTATAATTATGGAGTACCGTTTCTTGCCATTTGTTAGCCATACTTTGTACATGTGATGTTATTAAGTGTTCGGGGGTGTGGAAATCCTATGCCTGACTTATGCCTAAACACCTTAACAACACTAGGCCTTTTCCTATACAAGGACTTTCAACATTTATAAACAAGGACTTTTAACACTTATTCGTTAAGTACACACTCTTTCAAGTAGTTAAGGCTGTTGATATTTAATAGGCAATAGATAGAACAATTGTTATGCTGTACAAACATTTACTTAAAATGGCATTGTTAGCTCACCTGAGCACAACGTCCGTCATGCATCTCCTAAACCGCTGGGCAGATTTTCACCAAACTTCACAGGAATGATCCTTGGGTGACCCTCTTTCAAAATTTTTCAATTCGTTTTTGTCCGCTGCATATGTAGGTCACCAGAGCTAAAAATAGATCTAAAGAGTGAAAACCTTTAAAATCTTCTCTGAAACTGCATGGCTGAGAGCTTTCATATTTGGTATTTGGCATCCTCTAGTGGTCCTCTACAAAGATTGTTCAAATGATGTCCCTGGGGTCAAATCTTGCCACGGCCCGGGGTCACATGGTTTATATAGACTTAAATAGCTAAATGTCAATTAATGTAATCTGATTCACAGTCGATGTGTTAATCCCTATTTGTACCATTGTTGTTCACATTCTCCTTTTATACCGCATTAGCAGTTTGTTATCTGCACGACATATGTTGTTAATTTATGGTGTTAAGTGTCAATGGCCAAATGACCCTGGTCGCAATAACGGGATTAATTTGAGCATTATTTGGTCCTTTTGGTCTGTGATTAGTGGTCGTAATACGGAATAAGAGGGTACCCGTATAATAGGGGTTTGCGACCATTGAAATATATAGGAAAACAATCAGGTCTTTTAAAAAGTGTCCGCTTTAGCGGGGTGGTCATAAAATCGAGGTGGTCGTAAAGCGGGGTTTTGATGTATATAGCAAAATGACATTAAAAATCTTCTCCTCAGAAACCTCAAGGCCCAGAGGTTTTGTATTTGTAATGTAACATCCTATAGTGGTCCTCTACAAAGATTTTGCAAATGATGCCTATGGGGTCAGAACTGGCCACGCCCCGGGGGTCACATGGCCTGTATAGAATATATAACAAAATGACTTAAAAAATCTTTGTCCTCTGAAACTGCAACGCCCAGAAGTTTCATATTTGGTGTGTAACATCCTTTAGTGGTCCTTTACAAGGTTTGTTCAAATTACTTCCCTGGGGTCAAAACGGGCCTCGCCCCTGGGATTACATGGTTGGTATAGAATATGTAGCAAAATGACTTTAAAAACGTTCTCCTCTGAAACCACAAGGCCAAGAGGTTTCATATTTGGTATGTGATATCCTATAGTGCTCCTCTACAAAGATTGTTCAAATTATGCCCCTGGGGTCAAAACTGGCCACACCCTAGGGGTCACATGGTTTAGGGAAACCTAAATAGCAAAATGTCTTTTTAAATCTTCTTCTCTGAAACCACAAGGCGCACAGTTTTCATATTTGGTATGCAACATTCTATAGTTGTCCTCTATAAATATTGTTCAAATTATGCCCTTGGGGTCAAAACTGGCCACGCCCCAGGGGTCACATGCTTTATATAGACTTAAATAGCAAAATGACTTTAAAAATCTCCTCCTCAGAAACCGCATATCCCAGTGGTTTCTTATTTGGTATATAACATTGTATAGTGGTCCTCTACAAAGATTTTTCAAATTATGCCCCTGTGGTCAAAACTGGCACGTCCCGAGAGTCACATAGTTGATATAAACTTAAATTGCAAAATGTCTTCTAAATTTTTCTCCTTGGAAACTGCAAGGCCCAGAGGTTTTGTATTTAGTATGTAACATCCAATAGTGGGTCTCTACAAATATTGTTCAAATTATGCCCCATGGGTCGAAAATGACCACACCCCAGGGGTCACATGGTTCATATAGACTTAAATAGCAAAATGATTTTTAAATTCTTCTCTAAAACCGCAATGCCTAGAGGTTTCATATTTTTTATGCAACATCATATAGTGGCCATCTACAAGTATTGTTCAAATTATGCCCCTGTGGTCAAAACTGGTCACGCCACGGGGGTCACATGGTTTGTATAGACTTAAATAGCACAATGACTTCAAAAATCTTCTCCTCTGAAACGGCAAGGCCCACAGCTTTCCTTTATTTGGTACGTAACATTGCATAGTGGTCCTCCAAAGATTGTTCAAATTATGCCCCTGGGGTGAAATCTGGCCACACCCTGAGGGGTCATACAGTTTATATAGACTTAATTAGCAAAATGACTTTAAAAATCTTAACCTCAAACTGCAAGGCCCAGAGGTTTGTTCAAGATTGTTTAAATTATGCCTGTGGGATCACAATAAGCCACGCCTCGGGGATTCAAATCCCTATTGGGTTACAAGGTCTCAGGTGAGCGTCCTTGGGCCTTCAGGGCCCTCTTGTTTTAGAACATCATTCATTATATTTTACATTAAACATTTTATCTTAACTTTTAACTTGAGTGCAGCTTACTCTGAGGTTAAGATTTCCTTCCGAGCTTTATTAAAGTTCTATGCGTGAAGTATTAATTAAATTGTATATACACATGTATATATTCATATGTTGTGAGTATTTTACATTAAATGTGTCATGATTTTAAATGTCAAAATAACCTTGTTTAGTTCGTATAGGTTAATTGTAGTCAGGAAAAGGTTTGTGCTCAAGGCACATGTTGTAAAGGGTTTTTAGACTATTGGTGCAAGCCAACAGGATTTAGTAGCTTAGTAGATTTAGTATTCAGAAATCGGTCTTGAGGGAACTACTTCTTTACTCAGCAGGCTACGAGTCAGTAAATAGATACATTACTGTGCTTCAATCACTTAGCATTGGGGCTCTCTGTGATCGATGCTACTTTCTAGAAATAGATGACATGAAATATATCCGACTTAAACAGTAATAAACAATAATAATAATCCAGTTAGTCCACATCTACAATTGCATTCATCTTATGTCTATTCACATAGGTATGATTGCATATCTGTTTGTTTAGTTTACTGGTTAACTGTGTAGGTACTACATCATATTGCATAAGTTAAACAACAGTTTTTTGACTCGGTACATATAGCGGAGCCAGTATAACCACTCGATTGACGATTGCTTTTGTTTTTAAGTATACATAAAAATTGTGGAAAAAAAATTGTACTTCCAAAGAGAGTTTTGAATGCATTTTACAAATGTAACTCATATTTTATTTAATCGGTATTTACCGAGCATAGCGCTTGTGATAAAAAGCACTGAATATTGATTCGAACTTATACGATTCATCGACTGTTTTAACCAGTTGTAGATTGACGTGTATGCATATAACTCTGTTTGCTTTTTAAATAGTTTGCACAAAAAATATTTTCCCCCCACAAATCACAACAAAATAATTATGAAAATGTTGTAGATAAAAAGCATTGAATTAGACACGTTTATATAAGTTTAAATGTGCAAAAGACAGTGGTCTTGGATCTCCAATTTCAATTAGGTCAACTACCAGGTTATACCAGTTTATTTAAGTAGATTGTATAGTTATGAGTTTCGATAATTGTTTTGTAGAAATGATATAAAAGACAGGTGACTTATTTCAATAAATGTTCCATATGATAAAAATACTGTCAAAATTCATTTTCTTTTCTTTTCTCGCCAACATTCTTTCTACGCTGTCGGCGTTTTGATGAATTTAATTCAAGGCCGTATTCACCAGCCCATTCGTAGACTTTAGAATAAAGAAAAGACTTAGACTAAAAAAATAAAATACTTGTGTGTTTACAAAACGGCCGGGTACCAATGCTGCTTTGGTCATTAATAAATCAGTCTAAATAAAGACACATTCCCCCTAAAGTGGATTTATGGTTAGAAGACACTTCACTGAAACAGAAAATACCATAAAAGCGGAAAGTGCCGCCCCGGATTAGCCTGTGCAGACTGCTAAGTCTAATCGGGGACGACACTTAACGCACATGCATTAAGACCGGTTTTCCCACGACGCGCCTCAAGTGCAAAATTTGAATGTACTATATTTCTTTACTTAATAAACAGACGCATAAGGTGTTGATATTGCTCAAATAACACTTTCATAATGATGCTATTTTAAAGTGTTACTTAATGCTAAACTGTTTTTTATGGAATTATACAGTTGGGGAAATTTCCAAATTTAAGGATAAGGATAAAATTTAACTTAAGATGCTTCGTGAATACCGCCCCAGAACAATTTCAAGAATATTCTTTAATCTTAAGTCTAAGAATGCGTTGGTGAATACGGGCCCAGATTAAATATTGTCAGTATTTATACGAATGATCATGCAAGAAGTTGTTAAATTTTGTTATCATATTAACTAATCAGTATTCATGAATGTTTATACAACACAAAATGTATAGATTGTTTTATACATTTCGGTCAATGTATTATGTATTTCTAATATGACTGCCACTGTCGAATGTATTCACATAGGAATTTTGTGACTGGATAAAATGAATACAGGATAACCAGTAGATACAAAATTAGACAAATTTTGGATTTTCTTTAAACTTAGTTTAACCTCAATTTTATTTTTCAATGTACACTTGCATATATGTTCATCATTAATGGTAGAATATTTGAAAAGTGAGTTATTCGATAGTTGCAGTTTTGCTTAGAATATTATAGACAAAATGATGTGTGTTTTATTACTTTCACTCGTTAAATGCAAAACTCTATGTTGGTAAAAGATTTTAGTAACAACTATATACATGTGCATTATAATTTTTATTATTTTATTTTATTGTGTTTTACATATAATTTCATGCTTTACTGATAGTCAGAGTCCATATCTCAACAACTATCATAGTTATCCATTTAAAACTTTCAATACTTGTTCACTATCACAAGGGTAATTCATTTTAACAAGGCAGGTAACCCTGTGAATTGTATTTCCTGAATTTATCTGCTCTTTTTTGGACTTAGAACTTTAAATATTTTGTCATGTTTTTCCAAGACATTAAATTGAAACTCAAGATACTTATTTATGGTGCTGGTCCCATTCTGTAGACATAAGAAGGTAACTCTTACAAGGATTTTGTTGGAGTTATTACATTATTTCAACTTAGAATTTTTGCTTTAGGTTAAATTTCACAGTATCTATAAGGGGTATTGACTTGAAACTCAAAATACTTTATCACGGTCATGAACCCATTATGTAGGCAAGATGTGGTAACTATATCAAGAATATTATGAAATACGAGACAGTCGAGCATCTATCACCCGTAGGTTGTGCTCTTGTTAAATTTAATATAAACATTTAATTTGCTACACAAAAGTAATTATACCCCCACAAACAAAGTTTGGGGGGGGGGGGTATATAGGAGTGAGCTTGTCGGTCCGTCAGTCTGTTGGTTTTTGGTTTCTGGATGTTAACTTAGGAAAGGCTTGACATATTCAAATAATTTTTGGTACACGTGTTACATCATAGAATACAGGTCAAGGTCGATGTTGGTTAAAAACCACTAAGTTTTGACAGAATTATGGCCCCTTTTCGACTTAAAATTCCCTGAAAACATGATAACTCAAGAATGGCTTGACGTATTCAAATAATTCTTGGTATACATGTGTAGCATCTTAAAATACGGGTCAAGTTCGACTCTGGTTACAAACCACAAAATTTTGACAGAGTTATGGCCCTTTATTTGACTTAAATTCATGGTTACCTGATGATAACTCAACAATGGCTTGACATATTTAAATAATTATTGGTACACATGTGTAGCGTCATAAAATACAGTTCAAGTTCAACTATGGTTACAAACCACTAAATTCAACACAGTTACGGCCCCCCTTTTTTACTAAAATTCCCGAAAAACATGGACAATAACTCATGAAACGCTTCACATATTTAAATTATTTTTGGTACATAGGTATAACATCATAAAATACAGATCAAGTTCAACTTTGGTTACAAACCACTAAATGTTGACAGAGTTATGGCTCCTATTGAAAATAATTTTTTCCAAATACACATGTTGACCATTCATAAATGAAAGCATTCTCTCTCTGTCCATTTCTTTCGAATGGATGCCATAGTTTTGTGACAAGGCCATATTGTGGGGGTATATCTGTCACTCATGTGACAATTCTAGTTTTGAAGGGACTTGTTCACAGATTTCCGTATTTTTAAAAAATTTCATTTAATGCCTTAACTGCAACAACTGAAGCAGTTGTCTAACTAAAAATAAAGATTATTTGAAAAAAAAAAAATTTTTAAGTTTTGCCTTCACTGGGACCCGAAACCACGACCGCCAGGATAAAAATCTGACACACTAACCACTCGGCCATTCTAACTTACCCTCAGAGTGATGGATTTTGTTAATACTTTGGGTGTAATACACGTGTTTTTAATAATTTCATTCATTTCAACTGAAGACGTTTCATAAACAACACTTTATTTCCCATATACTTATTTGTCAGTATTGTTATTTTGCTTGTTTATATGAACTGGCCCCTTTAAATATGTTTATGTATATTTAGAATTGAGCTTGAATGAGGTACATTTAATTAATGTTTTGTCTTTTTTTTAAATGTTACCTCACAGCCTCACAGGTATGTCTTATCCACACATGCAAAATCTCTTGTGCTGGTAGGAAATATTGATGTGTTTTTTATTTGCATGCCTTTTGCATTTCAAAAGTATGTGTGCTTCAGTATTTTCATATATTTTTAGCATTATTTTCAGTATTGCCAACTATGTATACCATTAAACAATACCTTACGAAATTGTGTGTTTGATTAATAAACAAGAATAACCGATGAATGCTGGACCTGATGCCGCTTTGACCTGTAATTGTGGCCTTTAACCTATGATTTCTAACGCGACTCAATGTCTTGAATATGTGTCAAGAAGTCTTGAAATCCATGGCAAGTTCAAGTAATGACAAGCAACAGTGCCAATTTTGACCTCTAGGTATGATCTTGACCTCTGATCTGATTCACTGGCGCTACACACCATCTCATTGCAGCAAACATTTGGCCAAGTTATCGTCCGGGCAAGCAAGCTTTGAAAGCCGATTTTAAATCTAAGGGCCGTTATTCCCTGAATATTCATCAGACAGGAACGGAAGTCAAGTTCGATAATCAACCAAATGGCACTAGGAACTGTGGAGTTATGGCGGCCTTGAATTATCTAAAATAAGACTTTTGATCCGTTTCCGCTTATTTATTCAACAGTTTTCATCCGATATTCACCAAACTTGCTGAAACTGTTTGAGGGCAAGATATTTTGGCCAAGTTGGATGATCAACCAAATCGCTCTAGGTACAGCAGTAATGACCCGTAATTTATATATAATTTTCCTTTTATCAGTTTCCACTCTTATGTCGAACAGTTTTTATCCGATATTCACCAAACTTAATATTTTAAAGATTGCTTTTTAAGGCCTAGTTTAATCCTTCTTTATTTGACCCCCATATCTTGGGTATTGTACTCCTGTGTATTAGCACCCTGCTGTGGCGACCCTTGTCATCTGATATCAATACACTGCGGGCATGCCGCACCCTTTCATTTCGGAGGTCGCCGACGCGCAGACACGATACGCCGACGTGCAGACACGATGCGCCGAAGCGACGACACGATGCGCCGAAGCGACGACACGATGCGCCAAAGCGACGACACGATACGCTGAAGCGCCGACACGATGCGCCGAAGCGATATAAACGTCGTATCTTCGCCCAATTTTATATATGGCGTACCGAATTAGTCAAAAGTGAAAATAATTATAAAGTACGAGTACAGTTGCTATAAATAAATATACCTGCAGCTGTATGTAGGCACATTTAAAATAACACATAGAGGTACAATTTATACCAACAGGTACAAAAATATAACTGTTGGCACATTATTATTCCTACATTTAAATACAGGTGCATTAAACAATGTTATGAAAACACAATTGTTTACTTGTTAAATTAACTTATTGATATACGTATTTAATATTAACATAGAAATTGTGTACATTAAAAATAAAAACAATGTTGCAGTAAGACTGTCTGCTTAATTTTGGTTTGGGTCAGAAAATATACCTATACACAGGTACAATTTTAGTCAGGGTATAAATTTATTCCTGTAGGTACAAAATCAGCCTGTAGGTACAACTTGTGCCTGCAGGTACCTGCAGGTCCATCTATTTATTATGGTGACACAGAGGTGACCTGCACTACTCTTAGCATCTACGAGATGCTAACTCGTGGGAACGATATACTAACTCGTGGGAACGAGAAACCAACTCGTGGGAACGAGGTACTAATTTATGAGAACGATATACTATGTCGAGGGAACGAGATACTAAGTCAAGGGAACGAGATACTAAGTCGAGGGAACGAGTTAGTATCTCGTTCCCACGAGTTAGTATTTCGTTCCCACGAGTTAGAGAGCCCATCAAATGTTTCTGCATATATGTTTTTTTATAATAACCATGGCCGACAAAAACGATCATGTTGTAAGATGGTACTAAGTCGTTCGCTCGAGTTAGTATCTCGTTCCCACGAAATAGTAAGTCGTTCCCTAGACAGGAGTTGTTCCCATGAGTTAGCATTTCAGTCCCACGAGTTAGTATCTCGTTCCCTCGAGTTAATATCTCGTGGGAACGAAAAAAAAGTAGTGCATGTCATCTCTATGTCACCGTAATTTATAGCTGTTGTGTTTACATTTACTTTTGACTAAAACGGTACCGCATAATTTTATAGCCACAGATGAACAAATACACGCGAGTTTGCGACGTATATATCGCTTCGGCGCATCGTATTGGCGCTTCGGCGTATGGTGTCGGTGCTTCGGCGTTATCGATTCGGCGCATCGTGTCGGCGTATCGTTCGGCGCGTCTGCGTAGCGTGTCGGCGTGTCGGTGTATTGTGTCGGCGCTTCGGCGCCCTTTCATTAGTACAGGTCGAAGTCGCGAAACCAAACGTGATACATCGACATCTCTGGAATGCTCCATAAGATAGATCTCGTGTCTATCGAGGAGCCATCTTGGCTTGATGCACCCAACGCGTGATCCGCCTGTGTTATAAGGCTATAAATGACGCGCATTAAAATAGCACCACATTCTATGTCGAAACGATAATAAAAGAAGAAATGTAGATGTATATTTTATAGGCATCTTGACCTATTATCCAAAGGCTTACTTTGCGGACATAATTTCAAGAAATTGTAATCCGATATCGAAACGGATTCTAGTGTTTACAAACTGTCCAAACTGAAAGCGTAACTAGACTTACTAGTGAAACAGATTCTGAGTTAAATTTTATAATAAATTGTACTGATAAAACAAGGTTTGGGGGGAAGAATCAAATAAAGATAATGACAATATCTACACAATACGGACTGCCATTGCGTTTCACTACTGGCTTTGGAAAAGGCCTCATTTGTCAGGTAAAATAACATGTTTTAATAATTGATTTTTTTTTTTTTTTAATATAATGTACTTCATAAATTTTATGTTGTTACTGTTGTTATCATAAATTATTATGATATTCTTCAGTTTATCCAGTTCGCTAATTGTATACAATAAATAAATGTATGCAATTCAATAGTATTTCTGTTATTCTTATCATTATATTTTTGTATCATTTGTTTCATTGTATTCATTAAAATTTATTCAATGTCCATGGTTTCTTATTAGTAATTTACCATAAGTTAATCTCTTTATAGTGTTTTTGCAGCATTAATATTATTACATAAGCTATAAGTAGTTGGCATAATTCTTGTTAACTAGTACAACTAATTTAAGTCGAAATAGCATTATACTTTGTGTTTACGTTTACCTTTACATCACATGCTTAATTACAAAATATTCCTTAAAATTTAGTCACAGTCTCTTTTTTACAGGTGAACTGAATTCTGCAAGTCTGTGATTAACATGGTTATCTCCCGAAGAATACCAAACCTGGCTATCTCTGACTGGTAATTCTCCTCAATAAGAACTTTCAGTTTAGAAACTCGACTAGAGTGTAAATAATCTGGCAGACCAATCAAATATTATCCAAGGATATAATGCAAGATTGCCAGTTTTATATAAATATGACTATGATACTATGATAAAGTATTAATTGAAATGAAAGGAACATAGGTCGATTTTACCATCATGTACAGTGACGATTTTAAGCTGTTTTCCGCTTCTGTGTCCTGAACTTGCAATACCTTAATGACGTATTTGAAACACATATATTTTACAACTGGTTATACATTTATATAGCTTTGAATAATGCTTTGATATGTTTCCCAAATAAAATGTATATTATAATATTAAAAATATTTTTTTATTATTATTAATTATTATATATAATGTTAATGAAACCGTCATTATAACAAATGTGATAGAGGGAAATTAAAATATTTTCAAAACACATAATAACTTACAAACTTGAGAAGTGATGTGAAATAAATGCAGATTTTGAACTGTGAAAATATGACTATGTTGAAATGTATGGACGCATCCAGTAGCTACATTTTGGAATTAATGAAATCAGAAACCTAGCATTATTTCTACAAGCAAGTAATTAAACAACCCAGACAGGACCAGGGTTGGCCTGTATCGCCCACCCCCGGGTTTTCGCGGCGGGTTTTACTGGTTTTTTCCCGTCCCGGTCAATACTCTGAAAGTGGGCAATACTGGGCAATACTATTTTTTCTTGAGTTAATATAAAGATTTATTTGTTTTTTTATGAACATAAATGCTCAGTTAACTTATGTCATAAAGAAAATGACTTATTTTTAGTTTTGCAGATCCAATATATGCATATATAGTTACAGTATTTTTAAGCACATATCCACTGGTTCATTCATTCAAGTTTCGATGGCAACGCTTATCATGAAATATATTCTCTGATGTTTGTGAAATGATTCCGCCTGAAAATGAAATGTGTTGACATGTCTACACTTATTCATCCTTCTTTATTACTTGCATTGAACTGCTCGTTTTTGTTAACAATAAAACATAGGGAAGCCTTCTCTGGATAATAAATGCCAGCCTGGTGAATATTATTATCTGGCAATGGGCGATACTGGAGATTACCAGACAAATCACTTTTATCTTCTATTTTCATTATACATTTTTTTTTCACTTTAAAAGCAGGATTAATAATGATGAAACAAAGAATAATTATTTGTATGGTTACTGAACTGAATAATACTGATCAACAATTAACAGCAGGAATCAATCAATCCATGTTTCCGCGGCCTTTGCCTGGCGCCCCGCATTGAGGTCTAATGTAGATGCGCGTTAAAATGTAAAACAACAAAAGATCTACTGAGTACTGTTAGGAGTATTCTGAAATTGAATACTTATACGTATGAAGTGTTTTCTGTATTAATTATTCGGACTTAACAACACAATTGTATTAAAAAGTCGGTCAAGAAATTGAAGAAAACAAGATGGCGGAGAATTAAACGCTGAACAGTCAGAACACTACTTACAAGAACACACATTGGATACTTAAATACTTAAGAGTGGTTACTGGATATAAAAACTTAATACACACAACACAATATAATTATGTGCTTAATGAATACAAGTTATCACTTAAGTGTACACTGGATTCTGGTTATATTTTGGAATTGGAGAACGGGCAATACAAGTTAAGTAAACAAAGGGAGACTACTGTTCATAGCAACAGTAAACAACAATATGCTGGGACGAATAAAGTGCAAAGGATAAAATAAATACTTTGGATGCTAAAATTAAATTTGGACCAAGATGACGAGCTCCAATGCCTTGTGGGTAAAACTTGTACCCGCAAGGCATTGTCTGTTCTAGTCTCCTTGGCTCAATACGGCTGAGGAAAATTCAAGAGAAAATAAGAGGAGAGAGACTTCAATATATCAGAGAAGTATTCTTAACATTTATTGTTATTAATATTCACTTATTATATTTTTTGGTAATTCTGTATGATAAATGGTGACAACACCTACAATTAAATATTGTTCAAATAAAATAAAATTTTAAAAAGTAGTCCATCCCCAGCCAGCAAGCCTACATTGGTCCGATATCTATCCGATATGTTCTGAATATCGGATAGATATCGCTCGCGATATCTATCCGATCAACGTTTTGCCCATCGGCATTTGATCGGGCCGTCATCGAAGCATTGCATATTGGATACATATAGGATAGACATCGGGCCAATATCGTTCCAGCTAGCAAGCCTACATTGGTCCAATATCTATTCGACGATGTTGTCAATATCTTTGCAATTTGTTTATTTTAGTGCTAAATTTCAAAATGATGTGCAATTTGGAACAACACTCAAGAAAGTGTACATATCTTCATTTTTAATAACTACAACTAATTCTATTTTCACGTTAATCATCACGTGCGCACGTGATAGTAACACGTGAGCACGTGAAAGGTAACACGTGCGCACGTGATGGTTAACACGTGCGCAAGTGATAGCTAACACGTGCGCACGTGAAAGCATCGCGTGCGCACGTGTTAAACTAAATATTTCTCATGTCCCCTCTATGCCGCCGTAGGATTGATACACATAAATAATTTTATGAAAATAAAGAGAAATAACTGCTTGCCATGAACGATATCGGCCCAACATCCATCCGATATCGTTACAGTACTTAAAATGACGACAACGTAACACATATTGAAGAAATGCCACTCATGTATGGACTTGTTTAACACATATCACATACACTAAATGTATACATCTACTTTTTAATTTTCACCAAAACTATATCGGATAGATAACGGATAGATATCGAACTATTATATCGATAGCCGACAACTGGCCGATATCTATCCGATATGTACAGTAGGTACATGCTAGCTAGCGATAACTGATAGATATCTGGCCGTTTTGTCAATGCGATATCGATAAACCGATATCTATCCGATATATGTGTGCTGGCTGGGTCACTGTGAGTGATATAGGGATATATATCTCACTGGTTTTCTCGTAGTCCATCACTGTGAGTGATATAGGGATATATATCTCACTGATATTTTTCTTCCCCCCTCGATGTTGGGGACCTCTCCATGGTGAGGGGGAGAAACATGTGCCCCTTGGACAGGTACATAAGTTTGCCTGTCTGATGGGCACATGGCAAACAACCAACCTGCCCGTTTGCCGTGGGCAGCGTCCCGTATACTGGAAAGGAGGGTCCTGGCAGTTGAGGGAGACCCGGGGATCTCTAGTCTTTCCAACACACTGCTTTGGCCTCCGATTCAGGGTAGACGGGTGGCCATGTGGGCCCGGCTTGGTCAATCGGCTGGTCATGCCTTGCCTCTGGATTGCATTAAAAAAGGATAGGGCGTAGCTAACATCCTTGTCGGACACAAATAATTAATAATTTATTGAATTTTATCGTTTATCAGTGTATAATCTGAACACCATACAGCAACGCTTACATTTGGTAACATTATTTTGTAACACATTTTGTACTGCTCACTTATGAAACTGTATCATAGATCAATTTAAAATCTCAACACCATACAGCAACGCATACCTTCGATAAAATTCCTTTGACACTTTGTGTATTGCTCACTGACACATTGTTTTCTTACTATCCATGAAGCCGATGGCTCATGGGTCAATCGTTTAAAGCCAATTTGTTTTTTACACTTGACTTTATACGAGTATATCTTTCGGGTATCCTTGGGGTGCGGGGCTGGATTTCCGCCTCGTATGCACCTCCCCTTGTTGGAGTCCGTGGCGGCTGGGGAGCTTGGAGGATGAATTGCTATTTAATCTATTATGGATTCCTCAGAACAGAAGAAACTCAAGTTATCTGGCGACATGCTACATGCCTCCGCAGACCCTGTCGATTCATTCCCACGTTTCGTGGTAACTCTCTCGGGGCAAAGAAAATGACTGAGCTAAGCCCTTTCATTGTCGAAAAACAACTGATGGGACTGGTTGGCTCCACAAAACGTGTCAAAAAATTGCGAAACGGCGGCCTCTTAGTTGAGGTTCTCCGCCCAAAACAGGTAGAGACATTGCTTTCCATTAAGAAATTTTGACCTTGATGTACAATGTGTGATGCACAAAAGTCTCAACTCGTGCAAGGGAGTCATCAGGTGCCCAGACCTTGATGGCACGTCAGATGATGACATTGCCAAGGAGTTAGGCTCACAACATGTTTCTTCCGTAAAGCGTATTTTAGTTACGCGAAATGGAAAACGCACACCTACGCACACATATATGGTGTCTTTTGCTACACCTGTATTGCCGCCATCCGTTAGGGTTGGATACCTCAACGTCCGTGTTGAAATATACATTCCCAACCCTATGCAATGTTATAAATGTTTCAAGTAGGGCATCACGAATCAAAGTGTGTGAAGAATGCAATCTGCATAAGGTGCGGGACCAGTCATGAAGAGATAGACAAATGTACCAACAAAATGCATTGTGCCAACTGTGGTGAGGAGCATTTTGCCACCTCCAGGTCCTGCGCCTTCTGGCGTAGGGAGAAGGAGGTGTTGCGAGTCCAGTACACGCAATTTCTTCCCTTTCCTGAGGCCCGCAAGATTGTACAGGCTACTTCAAAGCCACAAGCTCAGTCATATGCTTCAGCAGCCAAGCCACGGGTTAAGCTTGTCGACTGCGGTGTACCAGTAAACCTGTGCAGTTGCAGTTCACTTCATTTAATTGCCGTCCAAACTCAACAAAAATCAACTTCTCAAAGCACTTCGCCAACACGTACATCAAATACATCTCGAAGTTCTTCGCCAAAAGAGGCTACATCTTCAACAAAGAAACTGCCTCCTTCTCCAGAGAAGCAGCCAAAAAAGCAGTTACCCAAAAAGCGAATTGTTTTGACAGACCGGATCCCAAAGGCCATCAGGAACCCGGTCCAAACCTCTAATCGATACGACTCTCTTGCAGAAGATGTGTGTTCGATGGAGGATTAAGATTTTGATCATTCTCCTCCCCGTGCTTCGACTCGGGGTAGAAGCCCTATTAAATTTCCTAAGTGATCTTTTGTTTTTAATTTTTACTCTGTTGAAATATGAGTCACACTATACTTCAATCGAATTGTCGTGGTCTCAAATGAAATTATAATGATCTTCTTCTATTAATATCCAAGTATTCTCCTAAGGTCGTGTGCCTTCAGGAAACACTTTTATCAACAAGTGATAATTTATCTCTTAAAAACTATGCACTATATAATAACATTCGAGCAGACACTGCAAGGGCGTTAGGGGAATCAACAATAGCAGTCGCTAACTGTGTACCCCAAAAGCATCTTCAGTTACAAACCCATTTACAAGCTGTGGCTGTTTAAATAACTTTACATAAACCTATAACGGTTTGTTCATTGTATCTCCCGCCTTGCTTGACCGTCTCTGTTGAAGATTTAGAATGTTTAGTAAAACAACTTCCAGAACCGTTTGTTTTGCTTGGTGATTTTAATGCTCATAATCTTTTGTGGGGTAGTTCATCTACTAATAATAAGGGTAACGCCACTGAAAAGCTTATAGATAACTTACAACTGTGTCTATTAAAAGACAAGTCATCAACATATTTACACCCAGCCACAGGCAAATTTTCGTGCATAGATCTTTCATTAACACATCCATTATTATACTTGGACTTCGACTGGTCTGTTCTGGATGAGCAGTACGGAAGTGATCACTTTCCATTGTTGTTAAAATCAAACAATTCTGTTCCAGTTGATAACAATTCGTACTATAAATTTTCAAAAGCTGATTGGACAACATTTAAGCAGTTGTGTTCTGAAGACTTAACGCTTCCTTCTTTTTCTGATTATCAAAATAAAGCTGATCACTTTGCATCAGTACTTTCTCAGATAGCAAATGATTGTATTCCAAAATCTAAGATTAATCCTTTGGGTAAAATTAAAAAACCGTGGTTCAATGACGAGTGTAAAAAAGCTGTTCGAAAACGAAAAGCATCATTTAATGCCCTACAACTGAAAATCTTAACAAATACAGAATTTCTTGGGCACAAGCCAGACAGACGATTAAACAATCAAAACGTATATCTTGGAAATCATATGTATCTAAAATAAAATCAAATACACCTATTTAAAAAGTTTGGGATGCAATCCTAAAAATAAGTGGAAAACATAGAAAGAACCCAATAATTCACTTGAAGCGCAGTTACTCTAGCAATGCAAAAACTCCAAAAGATATAGCAGACACTTTGGCTGATGCATTTGCGCATAATTCTTCTTCTAACCACTACTCGAAAGAATTTCAAAGTTTTAAAGATAAAGCTGAAAAACAAAAAATAAATGTTCAGTCTAAAAACGAAGAGCCGTATAACAGTTTATTTACTATTGATGATTTAATTGATTCAATTAAACATGCAAAGGATACTGCTGCAGGTCCAGATGAAATATACTATCAATTTTTGAAACATCTTCCATCTGAATCACTTGATCTACTTCTTGATATTTTTAATAGTATTTGGTTGTCTGGTGAAGTGCCTGATATCTGGAAAGAGGCATTCATCATTCCTATACCAAACCATGGAACAGATCAAACTGATCCTTATTCTTATAGGCCAATTTCTCTAACCAGCTGTATTTGTAAAACCTTTGAACGGATGATAAATAAACGACTTGTTTGGTATGTAGAATCAAAGGTATTATAACTAATTTTCAATCTGGTTTTCGCAAACAACGAAGTACAAACGATCACCTAGTTCGTCTTGAGACCTTCATAAGGGAAGCTTTTGTTAACAAACAACATTTAGTAAGTGTTTTCTTCGATATTGAAAAAGCGTACGATACTCCCTGGAAATATGGCATAATGAAAGATTAAAAGATGCAGGGTTAAATGGAAGACTTCTCATGTTTATTTCCAATTTTCTGTCGGATAGAAACTTTCAAGTTATAGTAGGTTCCACTCTCTCTAAGAGCCACCAGCAAGAGCAAGGTGTAAATCCGGGAAGTATCCTCTCAGTTACACTTTTCGGTCTTAAGATAAATAATATTGTTAAAGTTCTCAAACCAGGTGTTGATTGTTCTTTGTATGTTGATGATTTTTTGATTTGTTATCGGTCAAAAAGTATGCGAACTATTGAACGCCAACTACAACAAACCTTGGATAAAATTCTAAAGTGGGCAAATGAAAATGGCTTTAAAATTTCAAAGTCAAAAACTCAATGTGTTCATTTCTGTCGCTAAAGAAAATTTAACGAAGACCCTAAGCTTTATATTTCCGGCTCAAAAATACCTGTAGTTAATGAAGCAAAGTTCCTAGGGGTAATATTTGATAAAAAAAAACAACTAACTTTTGTTCCACACATTAATCAACTGAAAACCAAGTGTCTTAAAGCACTAAATTTATTGAAAGATCTTTATCATACTAATTTGGGATATGATACTATTACTTTACTAAAATTGTATAGGAGCCTTGTTCGCTCAAAGTTGGATTATGGTTCAATTGTTGACGGATCTGCACGTAAATCCTACTTGCAAATGCTTGATACTATTCACAACCAGGGCCTACGTATAACCCTTGGCACTTTCCGATCATCGCCAGTTGAAAGTATTTACGTTGAAGCAGGTGAACCATCTTTAAATCTACGTCGAAAAAAGCTTTCACTTCAATATGCAGCAAGGATCGCCGCCGATAAACGAAATCCTGCCTGTGAAATTATCTTCAAACCAAATTTTGCCGAAGAATTTGGAAAGAAACAGAAAGAAATTAAACCTATCGGCCATGGTTTGAAAAATAACTTGGAACAGTTAAATATTAATCCTCAATCTGTTCTACAAAATATCGTGGAGAATATCCCTCCATGGACTTACAACTCTCCAAAAGTTAATATAAGTTTGTCCAGGTTAAACAAATCCTCTGTCAGTACTGAAATTTTCAAAGCAAAATTAGCTAATTTTTTTAGAAGAACACAATGATTTTATCCATTTATACACCGACGGGTCGAAGGACGGAGACCGTGTTGGTTGTGTTACTTTTTCAAACAATTTTTCAAGTAAAATGAGACTTCCAGACAAAGCATCTATATTTTCTGCTGAAGCCACGGCCACTGTCTTTGCTCTGTCTTACATTCAAATCACGCTAGTGATAAGTTCGTTATATTCTCCGATTCACTTTCTGTGCTATTATCTATCAAAACCCGCAAATTAGATAATATTCTGATTAAAAAAAACTATTGTTAAAATTACATGATATTTTACAAACCAAAACAGTCACCTTTTGCTGGATACCAAGCCATATTGGGATACGTGTGTAACGTTTCGCCCGAGCTTCGGGTATCAAGTATGGCGCACACAATTACACATATATTTTTCCTCACGCTACCTTGCTTTATGATTAGCTTATTGTAGACAAATGATTGGTATGGAACAGTAAATTAAAAAGAATTAACTACTATTATTATATAATGACCCCGAGCACGACTTCCAGTCTGCTACGATATCCTGAGAGTGGTCTGGAACAATGTATTGACCCCGAGTCTTTGTTATGAAACACTATATAATACTCCGGGTCTGGTATACAGGAGTGTATGGTGTTATATTCCTATGAAGAGACTTGGAGTCTTGGTACGGAGATATGGAACTTTTATATTATCAATTTACTAGCAACCCGGGCTATTGAGGGGTAGGAATCCTGCTAATATGGCCCATATATCGCAAGAAGAGGATTGCCAGCCTCAGAGCACCCAACGTCCCTAGTGTTTAATCACTAATATAATTCTAAATACCTTCTATATTCGTGTCCATGTTAACTCGACGAAAGCTGGAGCAGATCTGCTAGAATTTACCAACGCTCACGCTTTTATACTACCCGCACATCCGGGTAACTTAATTACCTAATTACTCATGCGTAATAAACACGGGCTTTATTACCTAACGCATGCGACTGTCCACAAATTACTTTCTTTGAGAAATATTTGCCCTTAGGCGAAATCAGTGACTGTGTGTAATATAGATCAACTGGATGGGTAAATTCGTCACACGTGGAAATGAGAAAGCTGATACGTTAGCAAAACAATCTCTTAGTCTCCAGATTGTCAATGTTCAATTACCCAATAGTGATTTTAAACCAGCAATTAATAAACTGATAAAATCAGAATGGCAAGAAACTTGGAACGAGGCAACCTTTAACAAATTACACGATATTAAGCCTAGTCTTGATTCAGCAACACCTTTTACTCTTTCTGACCGACATGATCAAATTGTTTTAACTCGCTGCAAAATAGATTAACAAATTCGTACTTTTTAAAAAGATAAAAAAGCACCTCATTGTATACCTTGCGACGAACATTTTACTGTGAGACATCTGCTTTTTAATTGCGCAGACCTCGGTGATATTCGTGAAAGATATATCCAAGTAAATTCATTAAAAGAACTTTTCCAAACAGTGCCATCTTATACATCAATCCAGTACTTGAAAGAGATAAACACATATAACAAAATTTAGTTTACATTTCCTAATATATATTGAAATCAACATACGTAACATATGACCATAATGTGTTGAGTTGCCGTAAAACCCACATAAACAAACAAACAAACGATATTTTTCTATATTTCACTACTTAGCATTAAATGAATGATTTTCGCGCAAGCGCTCGTGAAAATATTAATTGTCTCCCTTTCCGGTGACGATATCACGCGTTATCACACCGAAAACAAACAAATATCCTCTATTTATTGATCTTATGGTAGATATTTGTTCAGTATTTTCTTGCGTTACAAAGTTGTTTTGTGATGATTTTTTTTCAGTTTCAACAAAAATATGAGTGCATGTATTGTAAAAATATTATTTTCTAGTGCTTTTGAAGTTGGCTTATTGAAAACAAGTGGATCAAAATGATGAAAGGCAAATTATTTGTTTGAGTCAGAAATGAGAAAATTGCAATTTGCTTGCATCAAAAAGCAGGATTCGGCATCAATTGAAATCCCTATCCAAGACTGGGTGTCCATAAAAGTATTAAAGTGAGTGGCTTTCTTATAATACATTTGATTAATATTTTCAGGGGCGTGTTGTTAATATCATTAAGCTAATCCAAAAATTTAAGTCATATGAGCTAATTTTCAATACACAATGTCATGCCGAAGTGGCAGGTTTATTTTACATTTAAAATGTGGAGGACAGTTGATAAATAGGTATGGATACAACTTTAATATTACAGATTCATCAATCAGTATATTTGACAAAAGCAAAATTTGGTAGTGTAGCCTCCATTTAAGAAAACTTAAGAAAGTAAAATAACATTTAAACATGCTGCATAAACTGGAAACATCTTTACCTGTGGACTAGTTACATTACGATCAAGTTGTTGAGTGAATTATGTCAAAAGCACTATAACTATGAAACACTAGTATCTATGTTTCAGTGTTCCACAAAAATGATGCTGAAGATAACTCAGCATATTTCCAAACTCCAGTTGGCATCAAATGGAGCCGAATATAACATTATTCCACAGCCCAATGGCATCACATATTATTTACCGAACTGTTTTGGGGGTAATTATTAACTCCGATCACGTTATTTATAATAATTCCCAATAATTTTCAACATTTTCGTGTGCATTTGTTGGAATTTAAATACTGTAGTTTATGGGCGCTGCCTTTTTTGATGATCATGTGATTGAAAGTAGACCAAAATGTCGCATGATGTACCAGAGGCGATTTATTTTTAGAATCGCCTGTTTACCAAGAGTGGTCGCGAAACTACGATAGCTTAACAGGACACCGTACGTAAGTGAGCAAAAAACGAACTGGTACGGAAACCGGTTAGTGCAATATGAAATATCGTGCCTCTTACAGCAAGGGCGAGACACGAGAAATGCGCGAAACACGAAGCGCGACACGATATTCCCGCGAGACACGAAGCGAGGCACGATATTGTAACACGAGATCTCGCGTTTAGAGGTCGAGGCACAAGATGCGAAGCGAGATACGAAGCAATACACCATATTCAGGCGAGACACGAAGCGAGGCACGATATTATATCGTTCAAATATCGCCCGATTCTCGTGTCTCGTGGTAGATTTAAAACCACGATACACGAAACACGAAGCGAGACGCGAGAATTGCACGAGACGCGAAGCGAGGCACGTTATTGTTTCGTTCAAATATCGCACGATTATCGAGTATCGTGTCTCGCTTCGTGTCTCGCGGTAAAATATCGTGCCTCGCTTCGTGTCTCGCGCAATTTTCTTGCCTCGCGACCAAAAAAAAAAAGGTCGAGACACGAGATGCGAAGCGAGTCACGATATTCAGGCGAGACTCGATATTTGTGCGATATTTGAACGATACAATATCGTGCCTCGCTTCGTGTCTCGCGCAATTCTCGCGTCTCGCTTCGTGTTTCGGGTATCGTGGTTTTAAATCAACGTTGTCTCGTGTTACAATATCGTGCCTCGGTTCGTGTCTCGCGGGAATATCGTGTCTCACTTCGTTTTTCGCGCAATTCTCGTGTCTCGCAGGTGCCGTAAGAGGTACAATATTTCATATGGCAATAACCGGATTCCATAGTTTCGCGCGATTTGTGTGTCTCGCTTCATGTCTCGCGTTAAAATATCGTGCCTCTCTTCGTGTCTCGCGCAATTCTCGTGCCTTAGGTTCAAAGGTCGAGACACGAGATGTGAAGCGAGACACGAAGCAATACACGATATTCAGGCGAGACACAAAGCGAGACACGATATTATATCGTTCAAATATCGCCCGATTCTCGTGTCTCGCGGTAGATTTAAAACCACGATACACGAAACAAGAAGCGAGACGCGAGAATTGCGCGAGACATGAAGCGAGGCACGATGCTGTATCGTTCAAATATCGCACGATTATCGAGTATCGTGTCTCGCTTCGTGAATACCGAATCCCCTCATGGGCCTGCAACGTTGTCTCTGCTCATTATTCTAAAACGTGTGCTTACTAGATTGCCTGAAGCTCGAATGATTTGAAATAGTATTTCAACTATGCACCAGATTTATGTGCATGTATTCCCATTGGTCAACTTAAAGACGTTCGCAACAAAAAGAAAATAATTGGGTTAATTTTTCCTTTTGCTTAATTTTTTCTTTATTGTATATCGGTTACAATATACTAATTTCATCTATAATGTCCATTCAAAATAAATATTGTTAATAGTAAAAGTTCATAAAGCATATATAATAATCAAAAACACACTATGCAATGTATTTCCAAACAAATTTAGGTCAGAAATGATCCATTAAATATCTTCACCTTATTGATACGTTGTTTATGTATATTAAAACGAAACAGGAAAACGGCTACACAGGTACCTTATATGAAATCCAATATTCCCCAAACAAGTTCGGTGAGCCATTCTTTTTATTAATGTTTTGGTGTAAAAATACATTGGTGCATGTCTGTGTGAAATTTTAAGAAAATATGTCGTTTGGAACAAAATATGCATTTGCTAAAAATGAAGTTTCAGAAAGCATTATTAGTTCCCATTGGCACGCTTAAATGTCCAGTCAAATTCATTATTTAAGCAGTAAATGTAGGTAAAACGTTTTTATTATCAACATACACATGTATATTGCCAAACAAAGCATGTACAAACATATCAGTTGAAAGAACCATAACCTTGTTTCAAAAACAACTATCTTATATACTTAAAACATTGATAAAAATCCAAACTAAAAAAGGGGCTTCGACAGGTACCGTATTCAAAACCCAATATTTCCGGAACAATGCCGGTGACCCCTATTTTTAAGACTGTTTTAGTTTCATTACACAATGACGCATGTATGTGGGATCTGTTAACAAAATCTGTCGTTTGGAACAACAGATATTCGTATATTTGATAAATTATTGATGTTTTCACAGGCAAATTTAATGCAAAATTCACCTTGTAAAGCGTCCAATACAAGTCATTTGGTAAATGATAACTGTAGATAAAGCGCGTTTTATCATTAAACTGCACTTGTATATTACGAAAAAAAAAAAAAAAGATGCAATTCAAAATCTCAAACTTTGTTTGAATATAAACGCTTTATATAATTCAACATTCTAAGTAACACAACTGAAAAAAAGCTTCGACAAGTACCGTATTCAAAATTCAATATTTCCGGGAAAAGGCCGGTAAACCCTATTTTTTAAGACTGTTTTAGTTTTAGGATACATTGATGCATGTTTGTGCCAAGTTTTAAGAAAATCTGTCGTTGGAAAAAAATTGAAGGAAATTGTTGCGAACGTCTTTAAAATAGACGGATAAAACAAGTTTTATCACATCTCTTTAGTCAACTTAAAATAGGCTACTAAACCGGTTTATCAAGTCATTGCCACGGATGGATGAATAATCGAACGATACTAAATATATTTAATGGCGTCAACAAACATACAGGCTTTTATGGATTGTATGCAGAAGCAATTTGAAACGTTTAGAGGTAAGTGTAGAAAACAAATGTATGTAACACGTTGCTTCTAAAAGCAAAAATGTGTGGCTTTTGAAATAGAATTTCTTTTAAGTTTTGTATTTAGATGGTCAGTGTTTTGTGTTAAGCAGTACCTAAAACATATGACTACTTCGTATGAAGGTTATAGATTGTTTTAATTGGTCATTCTGAAATATGAAACGTTTCACCGCTTGTGTGGCTTTAAGAATTATCTATAATAAAAAAAGGCAATCGAAAGTGAGCACAGAAAATAATGCGATATCAATACATGTATATCAAATTTCCTTTTGTAAAAATGACATTACAGTACTGCATTCAAACATATGTTTTCTTTAAAGTAAAAAGCACGTATAACGCCCTTGAATCACGTTGTTTTCCTCGCCAACAGTCCTTTAACGCTCGCAGCGCTTGATTTAAATTTTAACCATGTCCATTTCGGTGATGGGGGGTATGCCGCTGTAACTTTTAGAGTTTATTTCCCCGCCCTAGAGTCGAGCATTTTTGTCTTAATCTCCTCAGTAGGAGATGCTACAATGATATTAAATGGCCGGGGGGGGGGGGGGGGCAATATTACCGGATCTAAAATCCGACCAAAGTCTATATTTACCCGAGACCCGGAATCATTCGGCGTGTAAAATTTCTGTCGGAATCGCTTTCAGTCTAAAGTCCCGTATATGCCCGTCGCTCCCCCTGGGGGAAAATATTGATAGGTGCATAACTATAGCATGAGGCTTAAAACCTGAACTTCTAACAAATCCAGTTTACATTTGGACGACACGTGTCAGTTTCAGCATTATTTTTGTGCATTCGAACCATAATTCAGTCCACATCTTATGGTTGATCTTTTGTCAGGGTTTTCGTAGTGTATGGTGTTTACGCTTTTGTTGCGTAAGGTTTTGTTGGCAAACATACTAGAATCTACTATAGTAGTATAGTAACTGTAATCACCGTAGAATTCCAATGGTCCCTCATTGCGGCGTTTAAACATTTTCGAGAATTATGACATGATACTCGTAATACATTTTCATTATAGACGCATCCATATGTATTACAATATTCACGACCGAAAGGCTTGCGTGTTTCTCAAATGAATTATCAGTACTCGTTAAGCACGTTAAAACTCGTGCAAAGACAATAATGTAATTTAAGACGCAACAGGGTCTCAGACATGCTTATTTTTAGTTTGTATTAATGTATTTTCTTCAGTGACGACCAACATGTCGGACGTACATAAACACGTGTAATACTGACCTATAAATCTATTTAGAATTTCGTACAAGCGCTTTTTAAATTAAATTTTATTCATTTTGAATATAAAATCACTACTTTTCTTTTAATTTCAATTCGAAAAGTACATTTTATGTAAATTTTCTGTCATTTAAATATTTAAAACATTTTATTAGAAGTGATAAGAGATCTATTAACATATGTTTATTTCTATATATAATATTTGAAGCGGTGGATATATGTTAGACTGATGCAGTCGTTTCTGTCAGATCTCGAAATCATGATATATATGATGTTACATTTCTCCTACTTTGCTCCTTGTATAACGTGCTTGATCTTATTCAAGACCTGAAAACTGTCCCAAGGAAATGTAACTTAGTAAGATAAAACAAGAAACAGGATTTGTCGACCTTAACATTTCATACACAGTTTCAGCTATTTGTTTTTAGGGACTAAAATATGTATACATTCGTTTATAGTGGAGTGTAACTGTCCAAAAGTAAAGAGTGTAACCTATTTCTCTTTCGCGTTTTTATGTTATTTTGATGTTTGACGTGGGTTTGTTGTCAAAAAGTACTGATAAGACTAGAGGAGATGACAATGGAGACATATTTTGCAGAAGTAATTTCTTCCTATGCCAAAATACGAGGTAGTTACTTTAATATCTCGGTAAATAAAAACAACATAAACATAGGCTACACATCACCTTTGTTGAAGTGTCTATTTGAAGTAGTATATAGTCCGGAAAGGCTTTTGTCGGATTGTGAATGCTTTTGTAAATGATGAAATACTAAGAACTGTATGCTTGTCCAGCTAGCTTTGTGATTCATATGTTTCAACCTGTGTTCATTTCTCTGTCCAAACATAGCTAAGATACTTCAACATGATGTCGTAGATGCATAGTGTTGTAATTTTGATAGCAATTATGTTTATTTTAATGATAGAGTTTTACATTACTTAGCACGTTGTGCAGTTATGCATTCATGTCATTTTGTTCATGTTATGATATATGCGTGTTTGCTGAGTAGATCATGTTGCTGGATGACACGAAAATAGCCAACAAGCCTCTGTAAACATGTTGAGTATGTTGGTTTAGATTGACCCTTTGATCATTTGAGCTACAGCCTAATGGCATAAATGGTAGGGTTAAGGGGCTGTCTGCAGTTCGTGAGAATCAATAACTGCCAGTCCTAAAAAGATGCAAAAAGTTGTTTTATCATATCGTAAAAATAAAATGTATACATATATAAATGTAAAAGTATACCGGTAATTACTTGTGTCAAGATAATGAATAATCCCTCCACCATAAAAGTATACTGGTTGGCGAATGGTGTCCGTGAACTAGCAGTACCCGTGATTTGTATATTAAAAGTTGTAAAAGCTCTCCAGCATTGAATGTAGAGTTTATAAACATCACCTAGCAACTGTTCCGAATGCAGAATAAGTTGAAATCTCCAAAACTTCATATTTTTCAAGATATTTACATTTTTGTTAAAAAAAATCCCAAAACAACGTAACTCATTGCGGGGCATTCACGCGCACGTCTTTGCGCATAAATCCTATATTGGACCCCTTTTGTTATCTTGTACTTTCGTATTTTCGGTTTAACAATGGTGATCGCTAGGTTATTCACATAAAGCAACTTTAGTCTTCAAACACCACCATCCATATACTCGACACACATTTTTTGTAAATTAGATTTTCTTAAAAAAAAATTAAGAATTGCAATTGCAAAATGTGTACTCAAAAAATATTAACAAAGAATTGCAATTTTAAAATGTTTACTTAATTATAAGGCTAGTTTCTGGACGATTTTGACAAAATTTCAATACAGGGAGGCGACTACTTCAATAATAACATGGTTATCTCTATCACCATCAGCCAATTGTTAAGGGGCGCCAAAGGGGTAACCAAAAGACCATTTTCCGGCATACACTTATATTAGCAGTCGCATTATCACCACTAATCTGGCATAGAATTAAATAATATTACATCATAATTATGTAGGTAATGTAGAATAGTACAGGGCAATTACAATTTTGAGCTGTTTAGCACAAAAATTGCATTTTCAATTGAAAGGAAAAATCACGGATACTACTAGTTTTATTGCTTTAATTCATGCTTATTGATTACCCCTTTGGCACCCCATATATGGGAAAAACCATATGACGTCATGACAAGCCATCCTTGTAAAGAGAAGGAGCCAAAATTTGTACTGTAACAAGCTTTTTCTTTGAAGTATTACTTACTCAATTGAAAATAGAGAAAAACTACTAAAAAATCACTGATACTACTCGCCAGCCAGTATAAAAACGTCAAACATTTCTAACAATAAATTTGTTTGCATGATACACAAGTGCTTGCTGTATGTGGCATTTTGAAGCAGCTATTGCTAAAATGTTGATGAAGTTCAAGTCCTATCTGAATTATCTAAAGTGTTCATATAAAATTATTACCTCTTTCAGGCAAGCATACAAAGGACTTCAACATACCATTCTGGGATGTGATAGTACTCACTGCCATGGATGATGAACAAAAGGCTGTGTACGATAAACAGCTTAAGTACAAATATGTGAGAGGGGAGTTACCACTTGATGTTCCTATACATGTCACTGCCGACCCACCAGGCCCAAAATTAGGTAACAAACTATAATGCTGTCTCCTATCATTAAAGTTTTACTCAGAACATTATATTTATGTATTCAGTTTGAAATCACCTTAATTATGTTTATAAACACATGCGCAATAAAAGAAAGAGATTGCACTGTAACAGGGGCTTATGCGCCTATCAATATTTTCCCCCAGGGGGGGTGCGGCGGGCAGACCTAGGGGAATTTGACAATTTTTTTGTGTGGGGGGGGTCTAATTCCCCACTCTAGAGCCAAGCATATTTGTCTAAATCCCCTCAGTGAGAGATGCTATATATCTATCAAATGGCCCGGGGTGTATATTACCAGGATCTAAATTCCGACAAAAGTCTTGTTTCCCCCAGAATCATTCGGCTTGTCGAATTCCTGCCTGTCGGGAATCGCTTGCAGTCTAAAGTCCCTTATATGCCAGCCGCTCCCCCCCTGGGGGAAAACATTGATAGGTGCATTATTGAGACACTTTTGAGTCAGTTTTCTGGATAGAACCAGTACTGATATTAATTAACTTTGAGAAAGATAGGTGGATACATGTATCAAACTCATGATCTCGTAAGATGGACACTATAATTAACCATTGTAAATGGCTATTGGTACATTAATGTGTCTTGAAATCTTCTTCTACACATTTTTTTTTTTAAACAATGCGTATTTTATAGTCCATTTGGACTTGCTAAGCTACGAATATATAATCATGCATTGTTACAGGCAATGGTGGATCTACGTTTGTCAGTCTACAGTTCCTGTATGACCAGTATGGGGAGAGCCTGTTTGACTATCGGGTCCTACTCATTCACGCTGGCGGACAAAGCCAGAGGATGCCAAGTGCAAGTGTACTGGGAAAGATATTCTCTCCAATACCTAAGGGTCAACATTCCATGTATGAAATGCTAGATATTAAACTTGCAACATTTTGTCCATTGATTCCCAAAATGGGCCCAGGGCTTTTTGTGACTTGTGCCGATGATTTCCTGGTGTACACACTCGGAGATGACCATGAGGACATCAAGTTTGCCTCAACAGGTTTCACAGCGCTGGCCCATCCATCGACACTGGAGGTGGGCACTGGGCATGGAGTGTATGTGTTTGATAAAGTAGATCTGGTAGATCCGAGAATTCCACTTCAGTGCTGTAACTGCTACCAGGTTTTACAGAAACCTAGCATAGAGACAATGCTTAAAAAAGGAGCAGTATTGGAAAATGAAAACATGAATTTTGCTGAAGGAATAAAAATTGATGGAAAAGCTGCATACACAGATAGCTCATTTTTCTTTGCACATGATGTAACGAAAATGCTGTTGAACTTTCTCAAAACCAATGGACCGATCCAATGCGAAATTGATGCGTATGGGGATTTTCTACAGGCACTGGGACCAGGCTCAACAATTGAGTACACCAGCAATATGGCAAATGTTAGCGCATGCACTCCAAATCTTAAAGAAACAAGAGATTGTGTATACAATCTTCTAAAAGGAACCCCATTGCTGCTCATGGTCATGAATGCCTCTAAATTCATCCACATTGGGACCACTAAGGAATACATTGAACATTTCTGCTGTGATGCAGAATTTCAGGCAGAAGTTGGTCTCTGGAAAGACGTGTTTAATTTGTGGACAGAGTCGCCATGTGGAAAGGAACTAAATCACAAATGTCACGGAGATGTAGCTCCTCCAATAAAAAAGAGCAGATTTTCTGACACATCTTTGGGCTGTGTCATGCATAGCCTTCTTCCTCAAAGCTCCTTCATTGCGCAGACAGCTGTGGTCGAATACTGCAAGTTTGCCTTGCCTGTAACTGTTGGGCAAAACTGTATCCTAAGCAACTGTGAATTTACATCACTCAGTGAACTAGATATGAAACAGTTGGGAATTGTGGAGAATCACTTGTGTAAAGATTGTATCACTGTGCCTCCCAATGTGTTTGTGCACACTGTTCCTGTACAGCTTGGCAACGAAACTCAGTATGTGACAGTCTTCTTTGATATCAAGGAGAACTTGAAAAAATCCACTGACAGTGATGCTGTACAAAACTTGCCATTTCTTGGAAAGCTAATAAGCGACTTTTCTCGAGTGACAAACATGAAAGTTGCAAATATTGCTCCAGATGTTAATGATGGTAAATGCAAAGCAAATCTTTGGTTCTCCAACTTGTTTCCTGCAGCAGCATCACCTAGCCAGTCTTTTATTTTGGCCTTATTCTGCATAAAGGCACTGAAAACCGATGACGATGCTGTGGTATCTCTGGATAATAGATCTCTGTTCTCAATGGCATCTTTGCTGAAGACGAAAGATCTTCATGAAATGCTCAAGAAAAGAAATGATCTGTACCAAGAAATTAAACAAGGATTATGATAAATACAGATACTGATTTCGTGTCAGCGACACCGTGTGTTCTGAAACAACAATTAAAATTCAATATTTTGATTTAAAAATGCAATTCCTTCACGTTTTAATGATGCTAGACACCTATGCGGCTTGCTGATATGTGTTTATTGCAATGTTTATTGATATATTAATGAACATGTAATGCGTTTAAGCTTGAATATAAAGTTGAAAATCATGTTAAAAATGTGTCTGGCAATTCTGGCTGGAAATATTTACATTATTTTTATCATTGACATGATCTGGAAGTAAGTTCTATATAACATTAAGCCATACAAATTTGATTCTATGTTTAGCTTCCCCATGATTTTTTGAAACCTACCAACCAGGCAGGAAAAAAGCAGTCGATAACAAAACTTTTTTTTCACAACTTACTCATGGCAGTGGTACAAGCTTAAGCAAATATTTACCTCCAAAACTGTTATAAGCTAGACTTTTTGAAGAAAAAAAGTTTAGCTATTGTCATCGCCCTGTCGTATGCATCTGCGTAAGTTTTTTGGTTAAGTTTTTATGCTCCCCTGTATCTTGATACAGGAGGCATATAGTGATCGTCCTGTCTGTTCTTCCGTCCTTCCGTCGGCGACAAGGTTAAGTAGATTTTACTGTTTCGTCTAGCACCAACGCCGCTTACTACAACACTTTGATACTTACACAGTTGTTCCTTATGACCATTCGCTATCCACCCATATCACCCAACGTTACTTTGACCTTGACCTAATTTGGACTTAATAATTCAAAAGTGCAATTTCTTGGTTAAGATTTTACCGTTTAGTCTAGCACCAACACCACTTACTACAACACTTAGATATTTACACAGTGGTTACTTATGACCGTTCCCAATCCACCCATAACACCCAACCTCACTTTGACCTTGACCTAATTTGGACTAAGAAATGGGCTACCCAGCACAAACCGGAGGCATGACGTGTGTTTATTAAACACAAAATCTTGATTGGTTAAGTTTTTGTCAGAGTCCATTTCTCAAAAACTATCAAAGGTATCCATTTGAAACTTTCAATACTTATTCACTATCAAAAGGGAACTCCATTACAACAACGCAGGTAACCCTGTGATTTGTATTTCTAGAGTTATTTGCCCTTTTTTGGAATTACAACTTCGCATATTTTGACAATTTTTTTGTAAATATATAATTTTCAATAACTATAATAGACATTTAATTGAAACTCAAGGTACTTATTTCTGGTGCTGACACCATTCTACAGACAAGAGGAGGTTACTCTTTCAAGGATTTTGTTGGAGTTATTACCCGTTTTTCGACTTACAGTTTTCCTTTTCGGTCAAATTTCTCAATACCTATATGAGGTATTGACTTGAAACTCAGAGTACTTTATCAAAGTGATGAACTTATTCTGTAGTCAAGAGGAGGTAACTCTATCAAGGACTTCGCTTGAGTACCTGTAATTGCCCTTTTTTCAACTTAGAAATTTTGCTTTAGGTCAAATTACACAATATCTATAGGAGGTATTGACTTGAAACAAATAATACTTTGAACCCATTCTGTAGACAAGATGAGGTAACTATATCAAGGATTTTGGTGGAGTGATTGCACTTTTTTCAACTTAGAATTTTTTGTTTTAGGTTAAATTTCTCAATATCTATAAGAGGTATTTACTTAAAATTCAAAATAATTCATTGACATTGAAAAACTTATTCTATAAACAAAAGCCCATAGTACTATTAAATATGATAAAGTCAAGCGTCCAGCACCCGTAGACGGTGCTCTTGTTTTTATCTTCATATTGGGAACCAACTTTAACATGTAGTATTTTAACTGTGTAAGTTGACAAGTTGCACACTGTTTTTACAAATATTGGTAAAAACACCTAAAAGTCTCTTTTTTTTAAATTTGTATATGCTTTCCAACTTGATTTTTCACACTGTCAAAATTGTTTTTTTTTTTAGCTCACCTGAAGTCAACAATGGTGAGCTTTTGTGATCGCCTTTTGTCCGTCGTGCGTGGTGTGTCAACATTTCATATAATCGACATCTCCTCCTAAACCGCTTGGCGGATTATCACGAAACTTCACAGGAATGATCCTTGGGTGACCCTCTTTCAAAGTTGTTCAAATTGTTTTGGTCCGCTGCATATGTAGGTCACCAGAACTAAAAATAGATTAAAAAAGTAAACTTTAAAAATATTTTTCTCTGAAACCACAAGGCTTGGAGCTGTCATATTTGATATCTGACATCCTCTAGTGGTCCTCTACAAAGATTGTTCAAATTATGCTCCTGGGGTCAAAACTGGCCACACCCCGGGGGTCACATGGTTTATATAGACTTGTATAGCAAAATGACTTAAAAAATCTCTGAAACCGCAAGGCCCATAGGTTTCATATTTGGTATGTAACATTGTATAATGGTCCTCTACAAAGATTGTTCAAATGATGCCCCTGGGGTCAAAACTGGCCACACCCCGGGGGTCACATGGTTTATATAGACTTGACTAGCAAAATGACTTTCAAAATCTTCTCCTCAGAAACTGCAAGGCCCAGAGGTTTCATATTTGGTATGTAACATTGTAAAGTGGTCCTCTATAAAGATTGTTCAAATAATGCCCCTGGGGTCAAAACTGGCCACACACCGGGGGTCACATGGTTTATATAGACTTGAATAGCAAAATGACAAAAAATCTTCTCCTCTGAAACCGCAAGGCCCAGAGGTTTCAAATTAGGTATGTAACATTGTATAGCGGTGCTCTACAAGATTGTTCAAATGAAGTCCCTGGGGTCAAAACTGGCCACTCGTCATGGCTCACATGGTTTATATAGACTTAACTAGCAAACTGACTTTAAAAATCTTCTCTGAAACCGCAAGGCCTAGAGGTTTCATATTTGGTACGTAACATTGTAAAGTGGTCCTCTACAGAGATTGTTCAAATGATGCCCCTGGGGTCAAAACTGGCCACACCCTGGGGTCACATGGTTTATATAGACTTGAAAGGCAAAATGACTTTAAAATTCTTCTCCTCTGAAACCGCAAGGTCCAAAGGTCTCAAATTTGGTATGTAACATTGTTTAGTAGTCCTCTACAAATATTGTTCAAATGAAACCCCTGGGATCTAAACTGGCAACACCCCGTGGCTCACATGGTTTATATAGACTTAAATAGCAAAATGACTTTTTGCTATTTATTTTCTTTTCTTATTTCTTATTTATATATTTGCTTTCTGGAATTGCAAAGCCTAGAGGGTCCTCTACAAAGATTGTTCAAATGATGCCCCTGGGGTAAAAACTGGCCACATCCCGGGGGTCACATGGTTGTTATAGACTTGAATAGCAAAATGACTTAAAATCTTCTCTGAAACTGCAAGGCCCAGAGGTTTCATATTTGGTATGTAACATTGTATAGAGGTTCTCTACAAAGATTGTTCAAGTGATGCCCCTGGGGTCAAAACTGGCCACACCCCGGGGGTCACATGGTTTCTATAGACTTACGGTAAATAGCAAAATGACTTTTAAAATTTTCTCCTCTGAAAGTTCAAGGCCTAGAGGTTTTATATTTGGTATGTAACATTGTGTAGTGGTCCCCTATAAAGATTGTTCAAATGATGACCCTGGGGTCAAAGCTGGGCACACCCCGGGGGCTATCATGGTTTATATAGACGTAAATGGCAAAATGATTTAAAAATTCTTCTCTGAAACCACAAGGCCAAGAGGTTTCATATTTGGTTTAAACATTATATCGAGACCTCAATTGGGATTGCATATGGGATTGGTGGGGTCACGGTCAAGGTTACTGTTACTAAAAATAGAAAAATGGTTTTCGCTCAATAACTTGAGAACGCATTGAGATATTTTAATGAAACTTCACATATAGATACCTTATATCGACACCTCGCATGGGATTGCATATGGGGTGGGAGGGGTCAAGGTCACTGTTACTAAAAATAGAAAAACGGTCTCCGCTCAATATCTTGAGAACGCATTGAGATATTTTCATGAAACTTAATACATAAATACATTATTTTGAGACCTCGATTTGGATTGCATATGGGGTAGGTGGGGTCAAGGTCACTGTTATTAAATATAGAACAATGGTTTCCGCTAAATATTTTGAGAACGCATTGAGCTATTTTAATGAAAACTTAATACATAAGTACCTTATATCAACACATTGCTTGGGATTGCATATGGGGTGGGTGGGGCCAAGGTCACTTTACTGAAAATAGAAAAACAGTGTCCGCTCAATAACCTGGTAAGGAAAGCATTGCGATATTTTAATGAAATTTATTACACATATCTTATATCGAGACCACACTTGGGTTTTCTTATGGGGTGGGTGGGGTCAAGGTCACTGGTATTAAAAGTTTAAAAATGGTTTAAGCTCAATAACTTAAGAACGCATTGAGATATTTTAATGAAACTTCATACGTAGATACCTTATATCGAGACCTTGCTTTATGTATGTGGTGGGTGGGGTCAAGGTCAAGGTCACTGTTACTAAAAATAGAAAAACAGTTTTCATTCAATAACTTGAAAACCTATTGAGATATTTTAATGAACTTCATACATAGATATCAGGTTGCTCACCTAGGGCCATAGTTGCCCTCTTGTTTGCTTATCTATCCAAAATCTCACCAGCCCGAGGACACTTAACATAGAATCAAATTGGTATGGTAATAGAATAGTTGGCTGCTTAAAGGCCTAGTTTAAGGAATGTCTCAGGCGTCTCCATGGGGTATTCCAATCTGTGTATTGGTCCACCATAAAATCTCTTATCATTATCTGCACTCTTTTTTCTCAGCTGACTGCGCAATGTCTAAGTGCACTGTTTCCAAGTGTATTGATATCAGCTGATAAGGGCCGTGACAATGTGTCTACATTGTGACCACAGCAGGGTGCCAATACACAGGGATACAATACCCCAGACTTTGGGTGGGGTCAAATGGCTGTCCAGCTAGCGCAGTGGTTGGTTCACTCGCTTCTCACCTAGGCATCCCGGATTCGCTTCCCACTCCCGGCGCATGTGAGTTTGGTTAGTGGTCACCATACCGGACAGGTGGGGTTTCCTCCGGGTACTCCGGTTTCCCCCCACAGCACAAGACAACACCAAAATTAAAATATCTTTCAGTAAAAAATAAACAGCTGAAAATTGCAGCTATGATTAACAATTTGTCCCAACTTTCGTGAGTCTCTAGTAAGTTAATTAGATAGGAGTGCTGGGTCACACACCGGGTCCTCACATAATGCAGCCTCGGGAGCGGAAGGACCACAAAAACTTCGAAATACACACACAAATAAAACTTCAATTTATATGCTTCTCTCTGTTTATTATAATGATATTAACCATTGGCATTCTTTCTGATATTTTTTATCTTTGATTAATGCTATTACACATATTTGTTATAGTTGGGAATATGCAGCTGTTTTATTTAACTTCGGTTTTGGGTTTTTACGTCTGTTTACATCATTATATTTGTTCATTGTTAAATATTTTTTGATTTTAAGACAATATATAGATTTATGTATTTGTTTGATAATAAAGGTAATAGCTTCACTTTTCAAGTCTTGGCCTTGCTTACTGGCTTTCACATAATTTATCCAAATGCAAGTATAAGTTATGTATTCACTTTTAGTAGAACCAATTTACAAATCTGACACCCAATTATCAGATTGTTATTTTGTTGGTATTCAATTGCATTTTGCTACTATACTAGGAACTAACTATTCATAGGGTGGATTCTTGTTTATACCCTTGTAAAAAAAAAAAAAAAACAAGTTTTTACATGTATAATATACATTTAGACACTGGAAATAATTATTAACATAAGTAAACACTGTTTTAGCAATGACATTCGGTGTACAGTTAACAGTTTCTTTAACTAGCATGATCTCTCTATAAGGCTTAACATCTTGTCACCGCAGTTAAATGTTACTGTGTCACATTTTGTTCATTTGAAAATGGGCATTAAAACGTGTTGTCAAGTTGCTGTAAACAGTAATAGGCTTTCTCTACAGTTTGTCTTCATAAAATATTCACAAAATACCCGTGCATGTCCATTTAGATTATGTTTTTCGGGGCACGCAGCCTGTCAAAGTCTGTACAAACAGTGAAATGCCCGCACAAATATTTTATAATTACCGGTTTAAAATGAAACCATGCAGTTTTGAAAAAGATCATTGCTGTGACACTTGGTACCTTTTTTGCGACTTGGAAGCATCACTCTTGGTCTGGTGGGAAGAGAAGTTTAGATACACACATATCAGCCTGAGACAGCCACGATACAAGATTTGAAATTAGAGTGGGCGGAACAATTTAGTACCTATGCACTCAACAAAAGTTATAACGCACAAACAAAAGTTATAACGCACCAAATGAAAGTTGTTGTATTTTCTTTATTCAAAGAATTTCAGCTTGAAATGTCAGCTTTGATTATTTTGATTTATACACGCATGTGTTCATACCAAAATATTGGAAAAATACGAAAGAATTTCATGAATACCATGGCGCTGCTGAAATTCTTATCAATAAAGAAAATACAACAATACAATATCCGTTTTGTGCGTTATAACTTTTGTTGAGTGTATACCAATCTATACATGTATAACTTACATATTTTGCCAGCCGATGAAATATTTTTTTTTAAAGACATATGAGCCATGTCATGGGACAACCGGGCTTAATGCATGTGCGTAAAGTGTTCTGGATCAGCTTGTGTAGTCCGCACAGGCTAATCCGGGAAAACACTCTCCGCTTTTATGGTATTTTCCGTTTCAATGAAGTCTCTTCTAAATAGAATCCACTGTAGGCGGAAAGTGCCGTCCTGGATTAGCCTGTGCTGACTGCAAAGGCTGATCCGGGACAACACTTAACGCACATGCATTAAGCCCGGTTTTCCCACGACACGCCTCATATATATTTATCCTACAATGACATAGTATAGAAAATTAGAAATACATGTGTGCAAATAGATTGGACTTCGAGTTGTATCAACATCATCGCTTATTATATAAACTTGTTTAAGCTTTTTGAAGAGATTCTAGACGTGTTCTATGTTTCTGTTCACCATAACATGATCAGAAAGCTGAAACACATGCGTTTTCGTTCAAAGACAATGTCTAAGATATGAAAGGTTTAAACATCGAATAGACAATTTTACCGGGGATGGGGGCATACGCCGCTTCCGCCCCCTCTAAAATCCACCGATTATCCTGATTAAAGTGCATGTCGATCTTATTAATGTTAGCATATAGCAATTTTAGGAGCTGATTTTAATCAGATTGGAAATGCAACAAACTATATTTAACTTAGCCGTCTCAAACAGACGGAGAGTGGACATTTCTCAGAGAGGCAAGTGTTCTAGGAAAGAACACTGGGGACACCGGAGTCCACTTACTATGTCTCGCCATCTACCACACAATGGTTCTGTATGCGAATAAGTCTCTGGTTTAGCCGTTAACGTTTTCTATAATGTCATATACTTGGGGCAGCCGAATACTGCCATTTTGAGTTAGAAATTATGTGTTAGTAATCAATTAGAACTTAAAAGTTAAATGTTGGAACTTGTATATTGGATGTTAGATCTCACGGTCATAACGTATCAGTTTAAAGGAAGGCGCCATTTCGTGGGAACAACATGGCATGTACCGAAGCCTTTTAGACAACAAAAATGGAACAGGATCAAACGGTCAGTTGTTTAATTCAAACAAGAATTGTGCGTTTTGACTCAGAAGCTGAAGGTATGAAGATGCTTTTAAATATTTAAATAAGCCTATTGATGGTCTGTGCATTTATTAGTTTTGGCATCCATAAACAATATTGAATTTGTCGGCTATTGTTGGTCTTTAAAATATCGATAAGATAAGCAAAATAACTCCTTGTCATTGCCGAGTTTCAGATCTGGAAAAGGAAAGAATAGTTAGGATGAAAGTATTCGTGAAAAGGGGTTCTACCACAATTCGTGGGATCAGTCGGAAGAGGAAAGACCCTTCAAGGGTTATTTGTAGTAAAGTCAATGTCGTTGTTACTACAATTAGGGAAAACCCGGTTTCCATCGAATGACTTGAATTTGCATTGACCTATTGTCACAAAACGTAGTATATAGGTAGCTTACATTCAGACGACGGAAGGATTGCTTTTGAAGTCACTAGGGTCAAGGTCACTGTTACTAAAATATTAACTATTATTTGTGAAAAATATTATCCTTCACAGCGATACGGGGCAATGGATGATTCTTCTTGATATATTTGTTTGTCTTCCTTGTCAGTTGAAGGGGAGTTGTTCGTTGACTGTTTTGTTTATATTAAACAATGCATAGTCTGTGTTGTGTTTTAATTTAACACTTGTAAGTTTTGAGTTTTAAGTTCCAACTTGTAAGTTTTAATTCTTAACTGGTAAGTTCTATGTTTTAATTCGTAACTTGCAAGTTCTAAGTTTTAATTTGTATTTTATAGGGTTTAAGCTGTAAGTTTTAAGATACAAGTTTTAATTTCTAACTTGTAAGTTCTAACAGTAGTGTTGTTTGGAATTATGCCCTAACTATCGCCCCAATGTTGCTCGATGCTCCCTTTCAAGTTTCCATTCACTATAACATTGCCTACAAAATCTTGTTTTTCAAAGTCATTAACCCTTAAAGAATGACACAAAATATTTTCCTCACTATACAAGTGATGGTAAATTCAACTGGCCGTATATTTATCATAAGAAAAACTAACAATTCCAAATTATAACCATTTTATTGTGAAGTTAAAACAAAGATGCAGGGTCATGTTGACATTCTTGTTTGATTAGTTTCATTTACCTTGACCTGGATCCGATTGATACACAGATTAGTACAATGTTTGCTCGCCTTAAAGGTGAAACGGTTGGTGTGGATACCTTATCCAAATTATGACGCCTAAATCATTTTTATTATTAGGCAGCAAACGTTGTGACCAAACAGACGCTATAAGACGAATGATATGCTTTTTGCAGTATATGTTCTTTATGTTTTAATAAATAAAGACACACATACATTTCAAGAATTGGAGAAAATGTTGTTGAAAGTGTTTTGGACATCTTTAATTGTTACTATGTCTGTTCCGTAGTTTGTTTATCTCAGTGTTAAATTAAATGAAGATATGTGCTGGGATACATGTCGATGTACTTATGTTTAAATCGAATGTGCGTGACTTTATATTCGTTAACAATTACAATAAATTGAAGCATTAACCATTGTTTCTTGTTCTGACTGATATGAAAACTTGCCAGAATCCCATTGTAAGATTTTAATGAGTGCAAACCGGCGTTTTTTCACCCGGCCATCAACGTCATCTTCTCATATACAACTGGTTTTATAAAATTACTGGCCGTTCACAAAATCGGTATAGGGTGATAAACACATTTATTCCAGTCGTTATCCGTCAGGAGCCATCTCAGTAACTAGAAGATTGAATTCCATGAAACTTTAAATGTACCTTGTATCACTATTGGGAGCGCGGCACGAGTTGTCGTATTTTGATTAACAAGGCCATACAATATCGCTAAACCGAGTATGTAGATTGCGTCAAAAAATATGATCCCTGGTATTTATAACGACTTTCTAGGATATGACCACATGATCAAGCTTTGAAATCAACCTAGATGTCATAAACACAAATATTCTGACAACGTCTCATAAAGGCTGGTCCAAAACGATGACCTCCCTTGTAAGATTTCCATTACACTTGAGCTTAAATGTTCCATGCAAAAGGCGGATTTGCAAAACCGATGATGAGGCGTGTCTGGTGTCTAAGATCGGACATAATCTTGGCGATTTTAAACTTTTCTATGTGCACCGTGTTATTTGGCACGATATGGGATGAGTTTTCTCTTTAAAAATGGTATGTTGACCACAAGATGCCAACCGGTACAAGTTAGGGCATAAAGGCAAATAAATGTATATTGCAAAAGCTGCTAGGTTAACAAAATGATGCCTGTCTTTTAAATTTGCCTCCTTTCAAAGAAGCTTCTGAGAACTAATTTCTAAGTCATAGGTCATAATATCCAATTGCTTACACCCAACCTCTAACTCAAAATGACCCTATTGGGCTTCCGTATATTCTAGATCTAGTAAACTTTTCTTGTACAGCAGACTTTAGTGGGGTACTGCATGGAAAGCTTTGGAGAGTAAGATCCCATTCACCTGGTTAATTTCATCATGTAGTGAAACAGTCAGTCGCGGGAATGCCGGATACACGGTAACACGGATCCATATCTGAAATGTATTGGTACATAAGGGGGTGTAAGATTTTCGACTTGAAATTCAGATCGTTATGTTAACAAAGTGGCAAACAAGAAGCAACTTTTTACCACACCGTGCCGACAGTTGGGTGTCTGGAAACTTGTTGGAACTTCGCCTAGATGGTCGGTCCCGATACTTTTGTTCGTTTCGTTTACCTGTGGGCGTTAGGTAATCGACAGAAAAAAAGCTATTTTTTGTTTATTTTATAGTTCCACTTAATTGTCATCTTACATGTTGTTTAGCAAACTATCTAGTATTACAAAAGTCACAAGATTAATGGTCGCCAATTGTGCAAAGGCAGTGCGTTAAATGTAAAACTTGTATTTTATTAATTGTTCCCATTTCGGAAAACACAATATTCGGACAGACTTCTGGTTAGGTTATTGGACTGGTCCATTTTCCTTTAAGAAAAGAAACAGTCATTTATATATTAGAAGAATAAATTATATGTATTTAAATATTATATGATTATGTGTTGTGCTAATATTTAATCCTTATTATTACTGATGAAACTTATAACTGTAAAGAATACTGGTATTAAACTAGTATTATTTATCAGAGCTGACATTGCTTAACAATGCAGATAGTACACTTAAACACATCACTGAATAGATCGCTCAACAGCAAGGGCTGTTCGAAGTAACTACATTCACAACATTGTCATATAATGTCTGGAGCTTTTTCCATTATCTCCAGAATAACAGTTAAGAACTTCAGAGGCAATGATTATATGTTTGTTGGTGGGTAAAATGACAATTATCAGTGGCATCCTTATATGGTCAATTCTTAAAAAGAGGACAGAGTCACAGAATACACAATTTTTAACTGACATTTGTTTGCATAATCCATAGCCCAATACCAGTATTAATTTTCGCCACTATTTTAATCGATTCAACATATAACTATGGCATTATTAATTATAAGCAATTGTATCTGAAATATAAATTCCATGCAAATGTAACTGCTTAATTTACTTGTTTTTAGCACTAAGTACAGTGTAAGTCATATAACCAATTTAAAAGTTGTTGATTATTTTCCTTATATGTTAGCTTATTATGCATGATATGTTAATCTTATTTTAAACAATGAAACAATATTACAGGTGATCAAAGATGGTGTTCAGTGCTGTGGACCGATACATCACTGTGTCCTCAGTAAGCTGGGTGGGTTGGTACAAGCGCAAGAAACTGGAGGAAGCCACACGGGACGTGCAGAAAGCACAGCACGAAACACTGATGCAGCAGATACAAGAAAACGCTGGCACTGAATATGGCAAGAGGTTCATGTTTGATCAGATCAACGACCGTAATGACTTTGTCAAGCATCATCCACTGACTAGGTAAGTTCATTATGAAGTATTTCTCTCTGTACTAATCATATTTAAAGATTTAGTAATTTGACACTGACTACTGTTCACAGTAATGTTAAGAAGCTTTGACTAACTTATTAACAGGAAGTATTTGTAAGTTCAACACTGACTGGCTAACCAAAGTATAATGTATATGTTAGTAGCTCATTTTCTCTTGACCATTTTAGCTGAAAACGTTTTTCTTCCAAAGAAAATGGTTTTATTTTAACAAAATCACCCTGCATTTCTGATCATAATTTTATCATTTAATTTCAAACAGGTATAGTCATTATGAGCCGTACGTTGAGAGGATGATGAAAGGCGAGACAAACATTCTTACTAAGGATAAGCCTGTCATCTTTGCTGTCACATCCGGAACGTCTGGGAAGAGCGCCATAATTCCAATGTTAAAGAAGCAACAGAGTACATTCTTCACTCAGGGAATAAGCATCGTATACGATTGCATGAGACAAGCCTTTCCAGAGCAAAGTAGCTCACAAAAAGATATGAAGTTCTTCTACATGCCAAGAATGCGAACGGCTGAATGTGGAATACCCATTGGTCCAAACTCCTCCTCGCCCGCCAACTCGAAGCGTATCTTAAGTATGTATTCCACTCCGAAGGCAGGTTATGAAATCTTAACTGAGCCAGAAGCTATGTATGTGCACCTTCTGTTTGGCTTGAAAGACAAGAACCTGGGAATTATAGAGGCCAACTTTGCATCTTTGGTGTATGCTGCGTTCAGGTCAATGGATGAGAAATGGGATACATTAGTTCAAGATATCGAGTCAGGCAAAGTTAGTGAAGGTTTAACAGTTGAGGATAACATTAGAAAAGAATTGAACCAATCAATGTCACCAGATCCAAAACGGGCTGAGGAATTAAGAGTTGCAAAAACAGATGGAACAGTAGGATTGGCAAAAAGGGTCTGGCCGAAACTGAACTTCGTCATGACAGCTGATTCTGGTACATTTGAACTGTATGGCCATCGACTGAGGGACTTGCATTTCAGAGGTGTACCGGTGTATTCGCCTCTGTATGCTGCCTCAGAAGGGCTTATAGGCATCAATATTTGGCCCCTGGAAAGGCCCAGTCGCTATCTCCTGGCCCCACATTCCATGTTCTTTGAGTTTATTCCAGTTGAGAAGGCTGAAGAGGAAAATCCAGCAACTTTGTTTCTTGATCAGGTAAGAAGAAATAAAAAATGTTCACAATAACTAGTGTACATGTACAGAACACCAGTGTGCCTTGCATTGAGTTTAAATTATAAAATGTAACACTATATTAAATTAAAAAATCATCATTTTGTTTTGGTATCTGCGACCTGTCAAATGTGTGAAAAGGCACCTGGGGCAGCCTGTTATAAGACAACTAAAGCAAGTTTTTTTAGAAAGGTTTATGTAACTGGTTTAAATTGGAAATAAGATAATTTGATGCCTAATTGCCAGTTAGTGTCGTATAACCCAATACCAGTAATAACAATTATCAGTTTGGCCACTTGAGCCCAAATTCTTCTATCATTACTTGTAAGAAAATATTACAAGTCTGTCTATATGAAACTGAGATTCTGAGCAAACATGGTTTAAATTTACGAGTGCAGGGCTTACAGGCATGTGCTAATTTTGACCACTGAGTTACAGTTGAAAAACAAGAAACTTCATGCCAATACTCCTTTCACAGGTGGAGGTAGACAAGTGCTATGAGCTGGTGATCACCAACGCTAGCGGCCTCTACCGGTACAGGTTTGGAGACGTGGTCAAGGTGGTGGGGCACCATAACACCTGCCCGGTTATCGAGTTCCAATACAGGTTTGTGATAAGGCTGTTTGTTTCTTATGAGTTTACTCTTTAAAATATGGTATGTTATAAGGTTTTCAAAGTTTTATTTCTATTCAATAGTACAAAACTAATCTAACAATTCTTCATTCAAAATTCATTGTGTTTCGATGCTAAAAATTAATTGTACGAAGGTTAAGCCTTTTAGCTAGTGTAATTTGTAACCGAATACATACACCTGTACTATGCTTAGTTTAGATATTACTAGGTCAATTTAACATGTGATCTTACAAATATTTTTAGACAGGGCCAATTTCTGAATGTTCATGCAGAGAAGACCAGTGAGAACACATTCTACCAGGCTCTGACAGGTGCCCTGCGTAAGTCAGGTGTGGGAATGGTGGACTACTGCTGTGCAGAGAGTGTGATAGTCGACCAGATACTGCCAGGTATAGTTCAACATGTCAATTATATGTGAAAACACATTCTACCAGGCTCTGACAGGTATAATATATAATGCCAATCATACGTGAGAAGACATTCTGCCAGCACTCTGGCAGGTGCCCTGCTGCGCAGTGAGTGAAATGGCAGACCAGATTGTGACAGGTACATTTTACCAGCACTCTGACAGGTGCCCTGCTGTGCAGTGAGTGTAATGGTGGACCAGATTCTGCAAGCATTCTGACAGGTGCCCTGCTGTGCAATGAGTGTAATGGCGGACCAGATTGTGACAGGTATAGTATGAGGCTATTGATTGTTATAGGTGCTAATGAGGAAACATTATGCTATATGTATTGAATATATATCAATTCTGAACATAAAGTAAATCTTTAATATTTGATATCAAATATGAAATGAAATACTGGTATTATATTTAATGTAAATCTTTAATATCTATATAATGATTACTTAATCTTTGAAGTGTATACATATATTATGTAGAGTTGTATACATGTGTGTACTGTTTGGAAAGATCTAGAGCGAAATAGCAGGGTGGTGCACCCTGCTCCTTTTTGGTTCCCCCCTGCTGCCCTCTAGACTGGTCAACACAGAAATGTTGAATAATTTTTAAAATTTAATACATTTTGGCAAATATTCAATAACCAATGAATAGACTATGCTTAAAAACCATAATAAGAAGCATAAAACTAATAAAGGCCCTATTACCAGTATGCATAATAGTGTTTAGACACTTGAAATGAAAATTAAATACTGGTATTATACTTAAAGGCAAGAATAACTCGACACCTTGCTACCATGTGTTTTTGGAGCTGGAAATGGGGGAAGCAACTACCATGCAGATTCCAGTAAGTAGGAAACATCCATTCCATACCATGAGTTATTGTATTTATGCACGTGTGTTCGGTCATTTTCTAAGCTAGTTTCTGCGTGAAGGATCATAAATTATGATGATATTTTTCCCGTATAATGATTTTTGTGTGGGAAAAAATGTTTGACGATATAGTGGTTGGTCTAACTAAATGTAAAACTTGATACCCATTAATTTGTATTTTTTTAATAATATTCATTGAAATCAGCAGTTTGGCCAAGCAAGCCCAAATTCTTATATTATTACTTGAGAGCAAGACAATGTACTTTGCCCGCCTTTTTACAAAGGAGAATCTAAGCACGCCTGGTTAAAGATTGACCAGTGTGCAGGGCTTATGGGTTTGTGCTAGTTTTGACCACTGGAATAAACAGTGGTCAATTATTGAGGCGTGTCATTGGAAAACCAGGCTTAATGCATGTGCATAACGTGTTGTCCAGACTGCACAGGCTGATTCGGGACGGCACTTTCTGCTTTTATGGTATTTTCTGTTTCAAGTAAGTCGCTTCTAAACTTAAATCCACTGTAGGCGGAAAGTGCCATCCTGGATCAACCTGTGCGGACTGCACAGGGTGATGGGGGACAACACTACGCGCATGCATTAAGCCCGGTTTTCCCACAACACACGCCTCAGTTGTACTTTATTACCAGCTTTAATTCATTATTTTGCAGATTGATGAGGAATTGAAAAGCGTATCATACGTTTATGCCTCGTTCCGTCGCAAAGGAAGCATCGCTCCAATGAGGGTGTACATCGTTAGACCTGGTACATTCAAGGAGTTGCGCACCTTCATGATAGAGAACACTACTGGCTCTCCCAATCAGTACAAAGTAACAAGAGTGCTTCGTAAACCAGAGGCCGTCAAGTTCCTCTTGGATAGAGTGGACAGTTGCTTATTGTGGTAGATAGGAGTCGAGTTGCCGGTTATGATGAATTTTCTTGATATGATGTAAACAACCAAATTTTGTTGACGTTATGAGTATTCAATTTTATATACAAGGTACTTTCTTTTGTAGTTATGGCATTTTACATTGAGCTCACCAACATGCGTATTGCTGTCCGAAATTTAACATAGCCCATAGTCATTTAAAGTGTCTTGTGGGTAATCCAGGTGCACTGGCCAGGGTGGTTTATCACTGTCGGTAATCTGGGTGCACTGGCCAGGGTGGTTTATCACTGTCGGTAATCTGGGTGCACTGGCCAGGGTGGTTTATCACTGTCGGTAATCTGGGTGCACTGGCCAGGGTGGTTTATCACTGTCGGTAATCTGGGTGCACTGGCCAGGGTGGTTTATCACTGTCGGTAATCTGGGTGCACTGGCCAGGGTGGTTTATCACTGTCGGTAATCCAGGTGCACTGGCCAGGGTGGTTTATCACTGTCGGTAATCTGGGTGCACTGGCCAGGGTGGTTTATCTTTTTCTGAAGATGCTTGTGCAAAACATGATCAATGATTTTGAGATAAAAATGAAAATATCATAGAAAAGCTGTACTTTAACTAGCATGTTATTTTGTTGATTTTTTTAATGTCTTTATACAACATTAATTTCTAAATTTATATGGTTTTCTCATTTTGAATATACCTTTGAAACAAATGTTCATATTGCAAGTTTATTTCTATGTGTTGTAACTATTTTTGTTTGTTGGTATATTGTTTATTATTATACAATTTATAATAAATATATCATGCACATAAATAGATGCATGTGAACTGTGAAAGTTTATTTTTTATGTGTTTAACTATTTTTGTTTGTTGGTATATTGTTGATTATTATACAATTTATAATAAATGTATCATGCACATAAATAGATGCATGTGATTTGTGTGCATTCACCTAGGTACATTCACATTTGAAGAATCTTGTTTTCTTATCCTGAAAGTGGTTTTACTTTAAATATATGACCAAACGTTTAGAACTTCAGAGTACTGTTTGTTTGTTTGGATTTTTCGCCGTTTTTAACAGTATTGCAGTCATATAACAGCGGTCAGTTAACATACACTTTTCCTGAGCAAGCTTAGCTGATCTATGTGGCTTACGAGTACTTAGTGCGCATACTTATTCCAGTAACTGACAACTGCCCTACTTGAATCAGAGGTAGGGGGAGAATGGCCGTAGAAATAATTTCATGACCAATCCCCACACAAGATAAGTGGCCGGACTGGGGTTCGAACTACCGATCCCTGGATTGACAGTCCAGCACTCTACCAATTGAGCTAGCCGGGCCCAGAGTACACATTGATGTACATTCATTTTAATTGAATTGACACAACCATGTGTGAATTTTAACTAAAATCTTTCAACATCATATATTGCCTAGCGGAAGCCAGAAAGTGCTTTCAGCCTTTGCACATATGCCGATGACACCTGGATATCAAAGTATGATATATTTGTTCAACAATGTTTCTGTGGTAAACAAGGGAACAATGTTTAAAACATATTTACAATTCCATGTGCATAAAAATTGGCCAAAACAACATCTTGATATTGTACAACTATTTTCTGGTTGCAATCTAGCCCTTGTTATGGTGACAAAATAATGTGATATTTTGATATTCTACATATCTTGTTTCACAAACTTAAAATGTGAATGTGTAATCAGCTATATTTAATTTATGAGCTGTGCACAAAATAAGTATAACAACCGCTTTGTCAGTACAATATTTATTCGAGAACTGGTATTACATAATAACAAATTTGCATACAATATTGAAATGCTGTCCCGCAAGGCATGGCATTCCTTAAACAAATCCTAGGTTGCTAACAAACTTCTGATATAACAAAACACAGCATTAATACTGAGGTAAACTCTCAATTCTTTGCAATTTTTGGCATTCAACAAAGCTTATTGCATTAGTAAAGCATAGCGAGCAAGAAAACGGCTTGATTATTCAAGAGGGTTAAATATATGCTGGATATGATATGAACAGGGTATTATTAATAATTATTTATTGTTATCTATATAAACTGTGAAGAATTACATGCATAAAGTCCTTAATATGTTCTCAACATATAATTTGATGTTTAATGCATAGCTTGTGATTTCTAGACCCATTGTTTCGGTGATTTATGTTTGTTAAATTAGGTGATTCAGTGTTGTGTATTACTAAATAAACTACTTATTCAACGGTTGTTTTTAAAGAAGACACCTTTTATGTGCACATTCAAATAGTTAAGAAATACGTTATTCTGAGATCAACATTTCTGTTCCTTTTCATTTACCCTACAACATCTTGATATTTGCACCTTGACCTACTTGATAATGCTATAACCTAAACCTAATAATGGCTGTAATATATGTTTTTGTTCTGTATGGATTTTTCGCCGTATTTAACAGTATTTCAGTCATGTAACGGCAGTCAGTTAACATACACTTTTCCTGTGCAAGCTTAGCCGATATAAGCGGTTAATCAGTACTAAGTGCACATACTTATGCCAGTAACTGGCAACTGCCCTACTTGAATCCGAGGTAGGGGGAGAATGGCCGTAGAAATTATATCATGACCAATCCCTACACAAGTTATTTGGCCGAGCCGGGGAGTGAACTCATTAACCCCTGATCGACAGTCCTGCGCTCCACCAACTGAGCTAGCTATGTAAAATGTCACAGCTTTTCATTTTAGTTACATTTTAGTCCTCTGGGACCGGTTTGCTCAAAACCTTGAACAGCCCATTAAGCTCACTGGCCGTTAACTTTAGATGTAAATAAAATTGATAGTACAAGCAAATTACTCATTAAACATTTTACAATAACTTCAGCATAACAGTTTAGATAGAATAAACTCACATTTTAAAATTGTAATGTTTTATTTTACACCAATAACTTCATCCAAATTTTAAGTTGTTAGCTTAAGTGGCCATTTTGAGCAACTGGCCCCTGGTAACTATCCAGCACTACCAATGCATCACTCAAGTATTGTTTAAAAAAACAAACAGTATTTCTTAGGCGTTTTGCCTTTTTGTTGCCGGACGTCGAGTCAAAAGAATGATTATCAATTACAACGAATCTGATAATGCATATGCTTAAAATACTATGTACTGCTTTGGTAATTTTATTTTTATTTATTAACTTGGATTTCTTTATTATAACTGGTATGTAACTATTTTGAATTATTTTAACAATACATTTAGATTTTCACATGGTGTTATTCTGAAGGGCGCTCCTTATAAGCAAGCCAGGTTTCTAACATCTATAAGCATGAACTTATAAAATGGCTAACAATTTATGTGCATTTTAGATCAAAAGCGAGCTGTTTTAAAAACAAGTCCCTGACGTTGAGTTTTAACAAGATACTGGTGAAATAACTTAATAATTGTAAACATGAAACAAAATGGTAATTACATGTACATGTATAGATAATTACATATATCATCAACAAATTAACTGACCTTATAAGACAATGTTAGATTTCACATACCAACTTTCGTGCAACAGCAATAAAAACAACAACAGTGTCATGTGAACGACCGTAAAATGAGACCTTCCAAAATAAAATTAACGGAAATACAAACTTGTGCAAGCTGGAAAGAACACTGCAAACATTAGTGGAACACACTACCAATGAGAATAGGGAATATTCTTGTAAAAACAAGCTCGGCTATTCACACAGCTTTGATCGAAGGCCTGAGCTCGGCTATTCATACAGCTTTGATCGAAGTCCTGTCGACATGTACGCGCTTCTACAAATCAAAATGATGGCTGCAACAACACAACGACTAATATCACTGTTTACTACGGAACAAACTAGACACGTGTCTGCAGGACATGGATGCCCCCACATTCCGCTGGTTGTCACAAAACTCTGATGTCGCAAAAAATGCACCAAAATACCCAGGTGCACAAGTTCACATGCTGATAAATATGTTTATAAAGTTTTATCAGTCTTGCAGTCATACTTTTTCAATGTCATTTTTTGCTAGAAAAAGGGTCATAACTCCACTGATGGCGGAAAAAACTACATCAAAATACCCAGGTGCACAAGTTCACATACTGATTAATATGCATGTAACGTTTCATCAGTCTAGCAGTAATAATCTATTAGTTCTGTGTGACACAAGTCCAAAATGTCTTTTTTTTTTTTTCTAAAAAAAGGGTCATAACTCCGCTGATGTTCGAAAAAAAAACACCAAAATACCCAGGTGCACAAGTTGACATGCTGATTAATGTGTTTATAAAGTTTCATCACTCCAGTAGTAATACTTCTTGAGTTACGCTCGACACAAGTCCAAAAATGCCATTTTTTTGCTAAAAAAGGGCCATAACTCTGCTGATGTCGGAAAGAAATGCACCAAAATACCCCGGTGCACAAGTTCATATCCTGATAAATATGTTTGTAAAGTTTCATCAGTCTTGCCGTTATACTTTTTGAGTTATACGCGACAGGTGCACACGGTCACATGCTGATTAATATGTTTATAAAGTTTCATCACTAGCAGTAATACTTTTTGAGTTACACATGACACAAGTCCAAAAATGTCTTTTCTTATAAAAAAAAAGGGCCATCACTCACCAAATTCACCAAAATATCCAGGTGCACAAGCCCCAATGCAGATGAATATGCCTATAAAGTTTCATCACTAGCAGTTCTATTTTTTTAGTTATGCGTGGACACAAAAATACGACGGTCTGACGGATGGACGGGCGGACAAGGGCAAATCTATACCCCCCCTCCCTCCAAAGTGGGGGCATAAAAAACATGAGTAGAGGGTTTCTAGTTACATTTACCTTACCATAAAATGGCATTTTAATAGGAATCTGCAATGGACAAGAAAGATGGAAGAAAACCAGGAGAATATGCATAATGTATCCACTAGGTCAGTCAGACCAAGGGATTATTTGACCATATTTGGTGAATAGCCGAGCTTGTATTCATGTAAACACAAAAACAATTGAAACAATTAAGTATTTTTACATACTAGTACTACCAGAAAGTAGCTTTTTTTAAAATAGAATCAACAGTAACAGCTTGCCACAATGTGCAAAAGAAGTGTCATTTAGGTAGATACATAATGTATTTGTTGCATGTTGTGAGAAAACCGGTCTTAATGCATGTGCGTAAAGTGTCGTCCCGGATTATCCTGTGCAATCCGCACAGGCTAATCCAGGACGGCACTTTCCGCTTTTATGGTATTTTCTGTTTCAAGAAAGTCTCTTCTAAACATAAATCCACTGTAGGCGGCAAGTGCTGTCCTGGATTAGCCGGTGCAGACTGCACCAGCTAATCCGGGACGACACTTTACGCACATGCATTAAGACCGGTTTTCTCACGAGGCGCCTAATATTTTATTGTATAGCACTTTTACTTTATAATATACACGCATTGAATAAATAAATAGTGAAAATAATCAATACAAAAATAGGGCATATCAAATAAAACAATACATTGGTTTTTACAATATCATACTTAACACACTACCTACAACACAACTGTATCCAGTATCCTATAGAACTGAATGATATACATCTATTGTACAGTTCGGCATGATATAGTTATATGTACTTTAAGTACAAAAGGTAAAATAGATGGGACTATTAGCCATTTTTTGATTACACATAAATGGTTATCAAACAAAAAACTGAGGTTTGAGCACGAAACTGTTGTATCTGCTTCACATTTTTATATCAGATACAATAGTTCAAAGATCTATCAATAAACAATGTTTGTTAATAGATCTCTTAATAGTTTCACTCTCAACCTTCAAAATTTATTATTTTTAATTAAACATAATTTGTAATATTCAGTGAAATGTCCCTTTCAAATAGAGCAAGGTCATAAAATTATGTAAGTAATATGGCATGTATACAGTAAAACTTAAATGATCTTGAAGCACAATCATTTTAGTTACTCAATGTCAATGAGCAAAAACAATGTTTTCTATACTGTTTAAAAGATCACTTTGTAACTATACCGACTATATGTATTTTTCACACGCACTCAACTCACCGAATTTAAACTATGCTAAATCCAAACACAGACAAATATCCTTATTAACATGTTCACACTCCCGCAACAGTAGTAAATCATCTACATGTAGTTTACCCTTACCAATGGAGAAGTTCTTGCAATTTTAGCTCACACAGAGCTGTGAAAGATTTCAAAACATTGATATTTTACTCTTCAATAGTTTTAATCTGGCTACCTTATTTTCATTTATAAAACTGAGTAATTTGACACTTTACACTTAAACAAACAGTTAAACCTGGCAACCTAAATTTCATTTACACAACTGAGTAATTTGACAATTTACACTTGAATAAATTATTAATTCTCCAAAGACCTTAATTTAATTTGCACAACTGAGTAATTTGACACTTAACACTTAGTTCATCTGGATACCTTATTTACATACTGAGTAAATTCATACAATTGTATTTATAAACAACATATCGTTAGTAACAAAACATGGTTATCTTAAGCCATAAAAAAGAGCTATTTGATTTAGAATGATATTTTTGATTGATAGCTAGTGTTAAATAACTTTTTATTCAAATGTAAGTATCATAATCATTGTATCTGAAGATATAAAATATGATTACGTAGGATTTGATACACAGTAGAATTAATTTCATATTATGGAGCAAAATAAATTGGTAATGTTTAAAGAAAATATTAAGAAAAGAAATTCGATTATGCTGCTATGGACAAAAAAATTAATCTGTGAAGAATATAATGAAAACGTTACTTAACAAAAACAAATAAACCTTCTGAAAAAAGAAAACAACTGAGATCATGAGCATAAAATGAAATAACAAAACATGGTATGTGTGACTTTAGTAAAATAGAAAAAAAGATATGTGTTACTTGGTTTTATGTCAAGCCACTTGGTTGATATTAGTTGGTTTGTTTTTTCATGTTATACTTAAATGAGGCATGTTGTGGGAAACACTGGCTTAATGCATGTGCCAATAGTGTCGTCCCGTATTAGCCTGTGCACTCCGCACAGGCTAATATGGGAAAACACTCCGCTTATATGGTATTTTCTATTTCAAGGAAGTCTCTTCTAAGCATAAATCCACTATAGGCCGAAAGCGTCTGCACTGCACAAGCTAATCCGGGACGACGCTTTACGCACATGCATTAAGCCCGGGTTTCCCATGACACGCTTTAAATGTTCTAAAGTTTCTTACAATACAGTTTCTGAGTATTAGGGTATTATTCATTTTCTAACTGAAGTAAAAAAAAGCTTCCTACAAATCTACCAATTCAACCAAAATATGCATATGCAAATACAAACAGTCTTCAAGTCTACTTTATTTCATGTATGAATATTATAAAATTTAGCCTTAAAAAGACCATGTCTGTGCTACAATGTAACTATATACTAAGCTAAAACAATTGTGCATTGTACTATAGCCGTCCATCTGTTGTACAATTTTTATGTCTACATGCGCTTTTAATAACAGGGTGTCGGCAACTCAATTGACCGATCGAAGAGATTTAATTGACAACGGTTTAGCTATTAAAAGTCAGGACTTCATTATTTCACAGAGATTTCTTGTTAAAACATACATATTCTCTTAATGGTTTTTGTCGGAGATAGACCTGAATAGGCGCTGTTATCAATCCAACTGCGCTTTTAATTGCTTCTTAGCATAATTTTAAGAAATGGTAAAAACAGCTGATTGACTAAGTATATTGTAGAGATAAGTTACTTTGATTTAAATATTACACAGTTGACCGTAATCCAAACTGTTCATTGTTTATATGCTATTTTGTACATTAATGTAAACAACATTACTCGTTATACAATTATTTATTGCATAAATATATATGAAAAAAACTACAACCAATAATAACTTACATTTTGTAAGATGTTCAACACAAGTTTTCTTAAAGCACTATAACCCTGATGGAAAAAATTACATGTACTCAAGACATAATATTGGAAAATTATTTTCAGCAGAAATATCAGCACTATTATGGATATTATTATAGGCAAACACACCAAACAACAATTAATGATTTATAATTAATTACAATTCAAGAATTATGCAAATTCTTAACAGTATAACATAGATAAATTTTAACAAACATCATGGAACATGTCAATCATCAAGAACATTAAATAACACACGGCCAATCAACTCGTTTGATAACTTAACACAAAACTGTACAAAAAATTTACATTCACAACATACCTAAAATATATCGTAGTATGTGTACATTTCTCCACTAGTCTACGAATGACCAGATTTCAACAAGACTTAAATGTACATGTACATGTATATCACAAGTTTTCGGCAAACAGCACTAACATACAAACGTTCATCTACAAAACTCCTCAAGCAAACGATTCTGCCCATAAACATACCCAGTTATCAGTAATTTCTAGGCCATTTTATCGCCTATTTCTCAGCTATTTTAGGTCGTAGTTGTTCAGGTGAGGTACGGGGCCACCAATGCAGGGCTGGGCGCACCGACGTATGAGGTCCTCATATGGCCTGCCGTGAAGGAAACACACAAGACAGACAGTCATGTTATCACAGCCGAGTCCGCCCATCTGACAGTCGGGCGCTAGACACCGGGTCATAAGCTCCTCACATATCTGAAAAGACAAAAGTATTTAGAGATCTTCTCTTTCTTTAGGTCACCATATAAGTATCTATTCCCAATCATGAAAAAAACCCATTAAATTCAATATCCTGCATTCATGAGCTACACACATATCATAAAGAAATTGAGTACTCAGTCTATCTTCTTGAGAAGAGTCCCATATAAAAGTGTCCATTCCTTATCACAAAAAAGCTGCACTTTCCCTTACTTTGATTTAAGTAAATTTAATAATCTACATTCATGTCTACACGCATATCTAAAACGACTTAATTATTCAGTAACGTTTCCTTATTTAAAAGGGTCCCATAAAAGTATTCATACCCTATCATGAAAAAGGTGCATTGAGCTCAATTTTATTATTGAAGCTTTTTTTATGTACCATTAAATTTAATGAGCTGTAGGCTTAATTGGCCATTACAGTTTTCAGAAACTGGAACCACAGGAACATGAATAACAAGAATATCAGTAGAATCGATGGATGCTCCCCGATGCCGCTTTGACCTCTAATTGTGGCCTTGACCTTAAACCTAAAAAACTGATTCATACGGAGACACGCTGTCATGTTGAGGCAACACATTTTGTAAACTGATTGAAAATCCATTCAACAGGTAATAAGTCCAGACAAGCAAAAAACCACTTTTGACCTTTATGTATAACGTTGACCTTTGCCCTACAGTTATTGTTCATGTGCGTGACATGCCATCTCATTAGGTAAAACATTTGTGCCAAGTAATTTGAAAATCCTTCAATACATGGCCAAGTAATAGTCCGGACAAGCAAAAAGCTGATTTTGACCTTTTAACTCTAAGTGTGATCTTGACCTTTGACCTACAGACCTGGTTCATGAGCACTTCATGCTATCTCATTGATCTTAAAATTTGTAATGGGTAGATTTAAACTTCATGGCAAGTTAAAGCACAGTGAAACAAAGTGCCATGGCAAGTTAAAGCACAGTGAAGCAAAGTGCCAATTTCTACTTTTGACCTCTAGGCACAACCCTTGACCTTTAGCCTAGAGACCCGATTTATAACAGTTACACACCAGCACATGGCAGCAAATATTTGTGCCAAATAATTTTGAAATCCCTCCATCAATGGCCAAGTTATAGTGCGGACAAGCACAACAGCTAATTTATAATCAAAGGGAAATAAATCCCTGAAAATTCATCAGACTGGAACGACCTGTCTATTTATTTAAATTGGGATGCTGCATATGAAGTTTCATTGAATTTGAGCTATGGATTCCTGAGATATCGCGCAGAAAGGAAAATATTTTATTAGAATGGATTATTTTTAATAGAAAAACGGCAATAACTTCCTGACCCAAACGACCTGACAATATGCGAATGTCCTCTTGGTAAGGATGCTACATAAAAAGTTTCATTGAATTCAGGCTGTTTGCACATGTGCCCTTGATAAAATAAAGTTTCATTGAATACGGGTAATTAGCTCCTGAGATCGAGCGGAAACAAACATATCCTATTAAAATGTCCTATTTATTATCAAAGGGCAATAATTCCCTGATAAATCATCAGACCTGCGACCTAACAATATGCACATGTGCACCCTATAGGGATGCTGCATAAAACGTTTCACTGAATTCAAGTCATTAGCTTCTGAGATAATGCGCGGAAACGAAGTACCAGACGAACTGAAGGACAGACGGATATGGAGTATGATGGATAAAATTGTCGGGGAAATTCGTTATACACCCAGACAGAGTGAATGGCAGTGGAATTAGAATTCGGACAGACGGACGTGGCGACTATATGCTCCCCCCTATCAAGAAGTATAACAAACTCACAAAATAATCCCTTCAGAAGAACAAATAAAGAAGACTGAAAACTCCGAACGCTACCGGGTACATACTATTTCAGGTTCCATCCGTTGAGCAAGCCTACAGCGTACGAAGTCCACAACTTCTTGATTGGTCAGCACATCCCATATACCATCACATGCCAGTACGATGAACTCATAATCGGTGTTCAACTGGCGTTCCTGAACGTCTGGATATGCTGCAACATCACACAGCTAACAGTTCATACTAGATTGATCTTAGAAAGTTGGGTTTTTTAACGAAAGCATGTCTTGTCTAATGGCTTGTAACGAAAAAGTCTGGACAATGGAATGGAACGCCTTAATTTCACATCTGACACATCACTGTAACCTCTCCCTAAATGTCCAGACATGTGGTTGCCAAGCAACCCTGTCCTGATATAATATATAGATATCAGATAAAAAATTACGAAGCAGCCTATTTTTGTGACGGATAGACAGATTCCGAGGCAAAATACCCCCCCCCCCCCACACACACACACACCAAACTTTCTGGCTTGAGACATTATATACCATTTTATAACCTCATAGGTATTTAATTGGCAATAGACCTTTCCAGCTTTTGCCTCCAGCATTTTTAACTACTCCCCAGCTATATTAAAGGATTAATTTCTATTTATCAAGATTTTATAACGAAACGTGTTGTATATGCATATTACGTATCAGATGAATGAGTATTTTGTATCATTCTACATTAAGCTGTCTGATAACGAGTCCATGGGTATTATTAAAAGAATATCAACGAGTACAAAGAGAGTCATTTTCTTGAGAAAACAACAACAAATACCAATCAACAGATTTTTACTACCTGTAACAATTTGTTCCTCTGGCCGCTTCTTGTCATTTTTCTTAAAAATGTAATCCCCAAGAGCTCTGGATAGTGCAAGATTTCCTTGAAATACAAGAAATCAAGCAAGATGACTACACCTGTGTCTTTTAATTTCCAATGGAATATACCATGTACAAGTAGTTGCCACATGTAAAGTAAACAACATTTATTAAATACCTGTTAAAATTCTTGGTGAAATACATGCTTTATCAATCAGTAAGATACATATAGACAGAAAAAAAATCCCTTATTATGCTACTCGCTACTTTTCCAGTCCCGGATTACTATACTAGCTAGACTACTTTTATTTGACATCTTCATAGTATAAACTAACAGAATCAGTGGTGCAAAACAATTATTTGAGTCATTATTGTAGTTTTTAAACAAATAAAAATAGGGTAAATGCACATTTGAAGTTTATAGTGGTACATAATAAAACGCTACATAGCTCCACCTCTCGTGCGATACGTCATCAGACAAGCCACTCGACTAATACATACTCTTGGCACAGCTGACAAGCGTAATATTCCGTATTTATTCCAGTAGTGTTGATGATTTAGGCTATTGTATCACAAGGGGCTGTCTTCCAGAAACATCTTAAGTTTATCTTAAACTATTTTCACTCAAGTTCCAATTTTTGTTAGGTAATATTTTTAAAACTAAATATAAATTAATGATTCCAAATACAATTAAGTAAATAGTAGTAAATAATAAGTTGATAATTAGTGGACATTTAGCAGAATTTCAAGTATAAATGGAAAAAAATGCTTAAGAAAAATGACAATTTTAAGGCTAAGGATAAAATTTAACTTAAGATGTTTCTGGAATACGACCCAAGGAATATTTCTTTTAGTAGTTATCATATAATGAGCACATAAAATCAGGATATTCACACTAGATACCAACACTACCAACCCTACACCTGCGATATTAGTAGCCAAAATAGCAAACAGCTACTAGTAATTCTGAAGTTATTTCGGGGAAAACATTTGGAAATGACAGGTATTCTTCCAAAATCAAACAGCCTGGCTACTTATTTGTGTTGCTTGTCAGAGGAGGAAAATAACTCACCTATTGCAGGTAGGGATTTTTTTTTTTTTAATGATGGGAGAATGGTGTATGCTCCATCTTTTTTTCTATTTAAATGAGTACCTTGTATTACGCGCACATTTTTACCGTAAAATACGGCTATGAAAATTTGGTGAACGTTGTACACAGTAACAGTCCTTTTCAGCCATGTTTTTTTGAAAATTTTAGTTATATTTTATTTCATATTTAATTCATAATTTTTTTATAAACGAAACATTTCATCCTAATTACCTTGCAATCATATTTCCAATTTGAACACCCAATAAAATCTGTTAAAAAGTCATTCATAATACCACCTGTTACAACTGAGAAGAGTGAAAGCGCGACGTCATCAATTAGCCAGGCCTCTAAAATCTGCAAACCATTAGCAACAACCATAGCAACAGTGTCGGTTTGACTTCAAACTCTTTGATGTGACTTCTGAGCTGGGGCCTTGTCTAGCAGTTCGTGTAACATGATTAGCTTGTGGTCATTTTAAATAGCATCAATCAATACTATTGTACCTGAACAATGCAAGCAGTGTCGATAAAGCATTAATGAATTAGCGTTCAAGAGGAAATGTCAAGGGTGTGAAAAAAATTAGACAGTTGTTTTGTTGCATTGGATAAATTGCAATTTAAATGGGAGTGAAGAAATATATATATATTGGAATTAACATGGAGATTGTGTTACAGCATAAAAAATTGTAAAAACAGCGCCATGTTCAACAGTGAATCATTATCAGGGTTATGAAACGCGATAGCCAATTAAAAATCTTGTTTGGTAAAATGAATAAGAATATTTATTGGCGGAAATAAATAAATAATTTTTGGACCAAAAATGTGTAGGGTCGGCAGCAAAAGTAAAGGGTCGGTCGGAAGACCAGAAACGGGACTATTTTTTTCTTTGGCCTAAATGGAGGAAGAACAGGGCTTATCATTATATCATGGCTAAAACCATTATTTAGCTAATTTACCTTACTATGTTAAATCCCTACTCTTTTTGGATATTTCATGGGGTTTTATAAAGAAAACGTAGTAACAATTCTCTTTAACCAAATTTGTACGAACTGGCTAATTTGGCAAATGGCAAAGTGAGTCATGGAAGAACCACACCTCATGTAAGCCCCACCCTAGCCTTGCTGAATTCCAGCCACTCTAGCATGCTCGCTTACTACTGACTCCACCCACCCCAGCGTTGCTAATCACTGACTCTGTTGAATTCCACCCATCCTAACATCCCCTTCAATTGACTCAGTTGAATTCCACCCAGTCTAACATCCCTTACCATTGACTCTATTGAATTCCACCCAGCCTAACATCCGCTACCAGTCTAGCATGATCCCTTACCAATGACTGTTGAATTCCACCCAGTCTAACATCCCCTACCAGACTAGCATGATCCCTTACCACAGACTATGTTGAATTTCACCCAGTCTAACATCCCCTACCAGTCTAGCATGATCCCTTACCATAGACTCTGTTCAATTCCACCCAGCCAAACATACCTTACCATTGACTCTGTTGAATTCCACCCAGTCTAACATCCCCTACTATTGACACTGTTGAATACCACCCAGTCTATAATCCCCTACCACTGACTCTGTTGAATTCCACCCAGTCTAACATCCGCTACCATGTACTCTGTTGAATTCCACCCAGTCTAACATCCCCTACCATTGACTGTGTTAAATTCCATCCAGTCTAATATCCCTTACCATTGACTATGTTGAATTCCACCCAGTCTAATATCCGCTACCAGTCTAACATCCCTTACCATTGACTCTGTTCAATTCCACCCAGTCTAACATCCCCTACCAGTCTAACATCCCTTACCATTGACTCTGTTGAATTCCACCCAGTCTAACATCCCTTACCATTGACTCTGTTGAATTCCACCCAGCCCCAACTCTAGCATGATCCCTTACCATTGACTCTGTTGAGCTTCACCCAGCCCCCACTCTAGCATGATCCCTTACCATTGACTCTCTTGAACTCCACCCAGCCCCCACTCTAGCATCCAGTGACTGTTGCATTCCACCCAGCCCCCACTCTAGCATGATCCCTTACCATTGACTCTGTTGAATTCCACCCAGCCCCCAGCTGCTATGATCCGTCTCGTCTCCCCCTCGTTGCCAGGCTTGTGGTCATTGGACAGCACATCAGCGCGACCTCGGACACTGGCCACCGCTCTCGAGTCACCCACATTGGCCTACAAAAAAAAAAACATGTTGAGGATAATTGATTGCAACTTTGTATTCCAACCAGCAAATTGGTATGGACACTGTCTTTTTTAGCTTTTGGATACGACCAATATGAAGAAACAAAGCGATATCAACAGTTCATTGTCAAAACATCAACACAACAAAATACAAGTATGCTGGTTGAACAAGGTTACTTTAGTCTTTGCCCTTGATTTTAACCAACAGACCACTGCTTTATCAATGTTAATGAAGTCTTTCACTGATTTCAACTGGCACTTCATACAAATCATAAAAGACCACAATAATTTACAATCTATATTCCACTAAGAATGATTATGTAACATTCTAACATGACAAGTGCAGAGTTTTCTATAGACAAAGAACAAAATTCACTGCTGTTAAACTACCAATAAACAACCCGAAGAATGATTATGTAATATTCTAACATGACAAGTGCAGAGTTTTCTATAGACAAAGAACAAAATTCACTGCTGTTAAACTACCAATAAACAACCAGAAAAAAATAGTTTAAAACTGTAAAATATAATTCGCATTGAAATGGCAGGAAATATGGTCAAGTTTCATGAAGATTGGGCAATAAATGTGGCCTTTAAGCTTTTTCTCGAATTTGACCTAGTGACCTATTTTTTACCCCATGCGACCCCGTTTCGAACTTGTCCAAGATATCATTGGGACAAATGTTCTGCGCAAGCTTCATGAAGATTGGGTAATAAATGTGGCCTCTAGAGTGTTAACAAGCTTTTTCTTCAATTTGACCTAGTGACCTAGTTTTTCACCCCACATGACTCAGTTTCAAACTCATCTGAGATATCATTGGGGCAAATGTTCTGAGCAAGTTTCATGAAGATTGGGCAAAAAATGTGACTTCTAAAGTGTTAACAAGCTTTTTCTTCAATTTGACCTAGTAACCTAGTTTTTGACCCCACATGACCCAGATTCGAACTTGGCCGAGATATTATAAATTCATAAAGATTGGCCAATAAATGTGGCCACTAGAGTGTTAACGAGGTAAATGTTGACGACGCACGACGGACAAAAAGGCGATCACAAAAGCTCACCATGAGCATGTTGTGCTCAGGTGAGCTAAAAATTGGGGCGGCGGATCCGAGAAACTAAAAATCAACAAACTCTGGGCTAATATTAAAGTTTATGTCAAAGTTTAGGAATGTCCGTAGTCATGGCTACATACACAGTAGATTCTGTTGTTTTTCACCAGGACAGTTATGGCTGTGGTCCCTGCCAACTCGTCTTTCATCGCATCATCTGTTAAGAGAACGGCAAGATTATCAACGGTACCAATGGGAGATGAACATGTAATAGACGTTTCCACAAGTACCATTTGCAAAGAATCTGAAATTGTGTCCAATAATAGCACTTGGGTATCACATGTTTAACCTATGATGGCGCTAAAAATAATGAATTAGTAGCCAAAATGTTTGATTTACATGCAATTCAGAAAGAGAAAAAAAAAAAAAAAAATGAGACAATATGCTTCATTTTCATGTTATTTCTGAAATTTGAGTAGCCAATTAGAAATTTTAGTAGCCAATGGTTTGGCTACTGATAGTGTTAACGTTTAACCTATTTAACACAAAAGAGCATGTGGTAGAGCTTTTAATGTGTTTGTGATGTTCAATGAATGAATATTAATCCATAAACAATAGCTGGGAAGGAGTTTCAACTGTTGATGGCAAAACCTGGCAAGGCTTATATTGGTGCCAATGATGATTTTTTAACACAAGAGTCTCCGCAAAAGTCCCAAATCTATTACTGGAATCTCTAAATTATTACTGGCCCAAACTCTATTTTACTGGCCACTCAAAACCATATAGCTTACAAGTAGATACTTGACCAGAATTGTTCACCAGCCAGGACAGCCAGTGTTATGGTCATTTTTAATGGCCATTGTACAGTTTTACTGGCTTTGTCCAAGGTCTGACTGACTTTCGCGGAGACTGCTCAAGTGACTTTGTTGGAAAAAGCCGTGAAAATTACACAATGACAATGCATTATGGATTTAAACTGATAAGAGACACGGGAACTAGCATTACAAATCTCAGTCCTGGCCCCGTGTTCACAAAACAAGTTGAGTCTGAATTTCAGGTTCAAGATGAATTTGAGCCAGATAATTCAGTATCACTCTCAAAAAATGGCATTCACGAAAATTCTGGATCAATTTTAATTTTTGGTAAAAAAATATATTATACATTATTATGAACTCCTCTTAGCATACATTTTCTTTCTGTTTTGAAGATTTTAATCAAAATGTTACATACATTCATATTTATATTTATGCATATTTATTTAATCTAAAGAAAAGTTATTTTGAAAATTAAATATTTGTGAGATTTGGCTCAGTTGAGCTGTAACATCAAAATCAGCTAAGATTTCCATCTTGATTCTGCAGTTAATCCTGTGTGAACATGTTTAAGAATGAAATGCCTTCCAGCATGGTTCAACCAATAAGTGGGAAAAAAGTAGAAGTATATTCTGTCAAAAAGTAGGAGAAAGTAGGAAAATTTTGTTCTATAATGAAGGAAAAGTAGAAAGAATAAAACGTTAATAAAACTAATAAAATTGCATGTTTTGAAGTCAATAAAAAAGATTTTGAACAAAAATCATCATAATGTTATGTGCTGCAGTAAGATATGCATCTACAGTAAAGTTTCTGATGAAAAACTTTGAGGTAAGCATTTTCCGGAAAATTTCTGTAAAACGAATAAACTGCCAGTGAAGCATCAGCTACTGCATTTTTCCCGATAAACAGACCAAAGAGTAAAAATTCTACTCTGAATCACTGAATGACACTCAAAAAGTAGGAAGCAGGAACGCTGGAAGGCCTGGAATGATCATAAAAGAAATACACATACAAGTAGGTGGGGCAATATAATTCAATTATGAAGTACACACCTTTCATCATATCTTCGTCTAACTGCAGAAAACCACCTTTCAGGGCTTCATTTATTCGGTTTTGTGCTGCAAAACAACACACAATACATTTAGTAATTGGCAATTCATTAAACTTGTATAGCAACAACTTAATAACATTTTTAGCAATGTATTATAATCTTATAGCAATCAGTATTACAAGGTTTATAATAACATGCCAACTGATAACATTGTATATCAGCAGTTTGCTCCATTAGGAGATGATTTCGTATGTGGATAATGTTTCAGGGATATGGATAATGTTTCAGGGCTTTTTTGCCAATTTTATAACCGTTATTAGGTCATATTCCCAATGGCAAAAAGTATATTTTTTCCCAAATCCAGTCACAAAATTGCCAATTGATTATTTGACTATCAGATGCTTGGAAATAAGAGGTGTTCAGTGTACAAATAAAGACTTTTAAAGTTGTAACAATTTTACTGATTTGTTTTTGTTCAGAACATTCTATTTTATGTAAATGTCTATAATTATTCTCTTTTTTAATCAAACAATTATCATTCTTCCCACTTTTAGCTGAACTGAGGCTAAAATTCCCAATTTCATGGGTATAGGTCATATTCCCAAAATAGTGAAAAAAGCCTAGTGTTTGCTGCCACCAACTGAAGCATTTATCACACTGAAATTTTATACTGCCAGGACTTTTTTTACATTTATCATTTAACTTACACAAATATTTTAGGTAACACGAATTGAAACACCTTTTTTTCAGTTACTTTTAAGAGCTACAAACAAAATGTTTATATGGGCTGCATCACGACAAAACTGGCCTTAATGACATTGAGGACATTTGTGGACATTTGTGGAAAAACCCATTTAAAGTGATGTCATTGTTTTGATCCAGGAAGTATTCAAGTTTGTCTGGTGAAAATTAATTAAATACACTTCATTTTAAAATTTTGAAGTGGCAATATGGATGAAGATATGGAGGTAAGCATTCGTTTGTTCACTTCATTAATAGTAAGAAAGTTTTCGTTTAAATTTGATTAATATTTGTGACCATCAAATGAACAGTATGAAACTGAAAGTACACAGTCGCTGAATTATAGATTCAGTTCTAGTGTAACTACTGTATACACTGTCCAAATCGAAATGATTGATCGAGTATTTGGTAATATGTTGAGATATTAAGTCCACTGTTTGGTACTGTAGATATACATTTTAATTAATGTTATTTTCTTAAAAAATGTAGATTTCTAGATTGCATTCGAAAACAACATGTCAATTTCAGAAAAAATTCTTAAAATGTTTTTGTATATTCAATAATAATAATCGCATTGATCTAGTTATATGTAATATTTAATACTTAGAAAGTGCAATGTGCCTTAAATTCATGTTTCAGAATGGAGTTGAAAATATTTTTGAAATGTCAAAAGTGTTGATTCATTTATTAATTGTCCATTCGCTGACTAATTTTAATATCACTTTTGCAAACATGTAAATTTCATGTGAACTCTGTGATGTGGTGGATAGTTAGTTCGCCTCGGGATCAGCCATTCCAAGTTCAATTCCGGCTATCGACGTTTTCAAACTTTTGTGGGGGTTTTCTTATTGATATTTTACAATAAGTACGTACCTACACACAACACTGCTTGAAAATATATCAACGTTAACTTATTGATTCGAAATTATTAAGAACAATATGTGATTACAATGTAGATCTACATAATGTTAAATTAATAACACTGATCAGTATTGTTTTTCTATTTTTATAATTATTTATTAATAACTAGCTCTAAAATCCTACTGGTATTAACTATAAAATAATATTTTACTAACATGAAAAGGGTCAGCATAGTGTTCAGTTTAAAAATAAAACTTAGTAATTTCTATTTTGATTACCCGATAGATTGGGCGATCGAAACCATCCTCTGTCTTTTGCCATTCACGTTGATAACTGTCCAGATATTTATACCTATATGCCCTTAAATCAATTTATATGTTCATGAAATATTTTTTAAGATAATGACTTGTTTGTTAAAGCTATGTTAAAACTGGTTGTACCGGAATACTGTTATTAACTTAAGCAAATACATGTAGCAAGCAAATAGCCTAATGAAGTATCTTAATAATGACTTGTGTATGAATTAATACTTTCTATTCTCATATTCCAGACCAAAACAAGAATCGGTTCTTGTTGGGTTACTTCATGTGGCGAGTGATGACTGGACATCAACAAACAGTTAAATATCTTATGCAGATACCAGGTTGGTATAACAACAACAAACTACTTATTTGACTATTTGCACTTTTAATTATGGTGATCGCACCATATCATGGGGGTCGCACCGTAAGAATCATTTCTGTACAATGTTTAAACAAGAGGGCCCTGAGGGCCCTAGGACGCTCAACTGAGACCTTGTAACCCAATTGGATTTTGCATCCCCGAGGTGAGGCTTCTTTTTATCCCAGGGGCATAATTTTAACACTCTTGAACAAACCTCTAGGCCTTGCGGTTTCAGGTAAAGATTCTAAGTCATTTTGCTATTTATTAAAGTCTATATAAACCATGTGATCCCTGGGGCGTGATCAGTTTTGACCCCAGGGGCATAATTTGAACATTATTTGTAGAGGACCACTATACAATGCTACATACCAAATATGAAACCTCTAGGCCTTGCGGTTTCATAGAAGAATTTTAAAGTCATTTTGCTATTTAAGTCTATATATACCATGTGACCCCTGGGGTGTGGTCATTTTTGACCCATGGGGCTTAACTTGAACAATCTTTGTAGAGGACCACTATAGGATGTTACATACCAAATGTGAAACCTCTGGGCCTTGCGGTTTCAGAGGAGATTTTTTAAGTCATTTTGCTATATATTCTATATAAACCATCTGACCCCCGGGGCGTGGCCCAGTTTGACCCCAGGGGCATTATTTGAACAAACTTTGTAAAGGTCCACTAAAGGATGTTACATACCAAATATGAAACCTCTGGGCCTTGCAGTGGGCAACGAAACCTATTCTTTAACCATACGGAATGTGTCCACAGAAAATTTCGATAACAGGTCTTATAGAAGAGATAAATATCTGAATAATCTGCTTTAAAAATATACAGCATGCAATTGTTTTTCAACGCATCAAAACGCTCCAGGCAGGGTGTTTAAACATGTTTAAACATGACTTGGCAGTTATACTGTCAATTTTTAACTTCAGTATACCGTGGCGTTCTATTATTGCTAGGCAACAATATAGTCTTATTTTTAAGACTGCGTATGGATTTTACAACTTTGCTAACAATTATTAAGGACGAGATGATGACATGCACACTTGATTTTTTTCAGCTTATAAAAACAGATTTGCAATTTTGCGCGCCATGGTTTCTCAATGTGTCGCTAACATCTTAATGTCAGATATAAAATGCTAGTTACATTACTTCACAAAAACGCGCATAACTTTGGCCTTTCTTGTCAGAATCGAAATATTTTTCTATCAATCATCTCTAAAGATAAAGTACTTTTCAAAATGATTAAATACCAAAAATGTGAAATTTTGTCATTAAGGCCAGTTTTTTCAGGACCCATATTTAGTCATCATGACGTTAACGAGTCTCGGCTAGAATGTATTTAAGGAATACACATTTATAAGCACATCAAGGATATCGTTGTATGGTGAAGGACTTACTGACTGAACACAGAACAAGCAACGCTGACTCACCATAAGCTGGTTGCATGATGATTTTCTTGTGAAGGTTCATGCTAGCGTACTGAGCAACCTTGGCACCTGAAATGGAATAACCACTTCGCTGAAGGACGCATGTCTGTGTCCTATAATCAATCAAACCGCAATACTAATGTCTGCTGTTTTCTCATTTCTGTTCTTGATGAACTAAAAGTGCGACAAATGGAATAATTAGGAATTGATTAGGAACTGTTGAAAGCTACAAACATGCAAGCACATGGATGAAATTCAAGTCATGAAGTGGACTGATTTTTAACAGCCAAATATACTATGATAGCCAAAGAATTTCAAACTTTTAACAAGAAATATGTAACAACCCATTTCATTGGTGGATATTTTCATTTAAGACATTTAGCTCTTTCATAGACTCCTATTTATGGGTCTAGGCCCCTTGACAACAAAAGGTATTAAATCTATAAAAAAAAGTCCCACAATTAAATATTGACCAATGAGAATGCCCGTTACATCTGAGATTTGGTTTCCATTGATTTAATATTTATGATTTAGCTTGAGATGTTCATAGGCATATTTTCTGTCACCAACATGTATGTGTGACATATAATTATCCTAAGGATGGGTATACAAAGCAGTGTCAAAAGAGCATGACTAGTTCTGATAAATACCATAGAGATTTGTAAATAAGATAATAATAAGCCAATTATATTGTTAGTGCAACTTTTGAATAACAGCCTTTCTTACAGGTTTTACTTTTTAATATAAATTTAAACCATTTATCTTAAACATTTGTATATACTGCATTTCATAGATGAATATGTTTAAAATGTTTTTTTTTTTTAAATTTTTATTCCATACAAAAAATATGAATCACTTCTTGTCAAAATTATGTTATACCCCTGTCACACTATACCGCGTTTCCACTGCGTTGGCACGGCATTGTTTAATTTTCCAGAGCGCCGTGTGATCGCAAGAAAAATCTGATATTTTTCGTGAAGATGGAGACGTCACGGCGTCCTCACAGCGACAAAGGCGTTGCTAGTGAGCTCCCATGGTGATCTATTGCGTTCCTATGGATTTCTTGTTTGCGCTCTCACGGGGCTTCCACTGCGTGCACCGAGTTATCAAGGCACTCACACTGCGCTGACATCATGTTGAAGACGTTTTTGTTCGTTTTTGTCATGCAAACACAGATGGACGCAGTAGAAGCGCGTTGGGAGCGCAATGATCCCTGTGACAGCTCCGTATAGTCGTTTTAAGAGTGCAGTAAAATAAATAACACTCCGTATAAGCGCCTTATGCAACGGTTAAACGCGGTAGAGATGCAGTGACATCTCAGAGAACGCCGTACAATCTCCGTGCAAGCGCCACCAACAACCACAGCGTTCGCACTGCGACCTCTGTGCGCGCCAGTGGAGCTCCTGTGGCATTGTAGGATATCTTACTGCGCTGCTATGGAGACCTTACGGCGACCCCACTGCGCTCTTATCAGAACGCCGTTTGTTTCGTGCATGCTCAGAGTGCGCGCCGTCGCTCAGCGTTCTATGCGATCCCAAGGGGTCTACTGGAGATGCCACTGCCTTGCTGCGGCGATGCTTGCGATCTTACTGCCTGCATCTCGGCATTCTGCATTTTTCTTGGACGCCGTGGGATTGCCGTGAGAACGCGGCCCTTGTGTGACAGGGGTTTTAGCATAAAGACTATTAAAGTCTGTGTCACAACTGTTTCAAGCAAACACAACAGATGTTAAAACTGCATATTACAATCATTGGCTCTATATAAATGTACACTTTTAAATGATATGAGGCGTGGCGTGGGAAACCTGGGCTTAATGCGTAAAGTGTCATCCCGGATTAGACTGTGCAGTCCACTGCACAGGCTAATCGGGGCCAACACTTTTCGCACATACATTAAGCCCTACCAGTTTTTCCCACTAAAGGACTCAAATACAAGTCTCTAATCTGGTTCAGGAAAATCTCCAAAGAATTCAATTTATCAATCAACTTAATATAGAAATTATACTTCTCATAGTTATGAGAGACACCTTTTCTCCTTACGGATCTCAGTTAGATCAGCTTGCCACGTTTCTACAGAAACCCAACTCCAATTTAGACTGATTTACGGATAATAAATGCTCTCCATCATGAACAAAGATTAAGGACTTCACAATGAAAATGATGAACAATTTGGTGAAAATGGAATAATGTAATACTTATGTAATACTTTATCATCCCAAAAGTAATGTTCCCCATCATGTTTGATCTCATAGAAAGTGGGTCATTTCATAGAAATTAGAAAAATAAAGTGTGTTTCATGTAACACTTTGTTACAATAGACCTAACAATACTTTCTAACTCGACCTAGTGAACTTAGTGTGACAAACATAAGAAAGACGTGTTCATTTCAAAAGTAGAGATGTTAATTAAACAGTCATTACATGTTAAACATGTTGATTCATGTTGATGTGTTTAGATGATGTACTTTGTACAAGTCTTAATAAATTGTCTTGTCTTGTCTAAAAAAAGACAAAACATTTTGACCTTTTAACCGATTTTTGTTGTTTTTTTTTAAAATTACTCTTATATGGACATGTAGTATTATTTTAATCATTTGAATAAATTTAAGAGTGGTTACTCCAACAATTATTGATATGAGTTATAGTTCTTTAAGGCAGCAATTCACCTGAACACCTCTTATCATTAAATGAGTTTCATTCCAATGACTATATTCGATAAATATACATGCCCACTGGGTATAACAATACTATTTTATCATTAAATGAGTTTCATTCCAATCACTATATTCGATAAATATACATGCCCACTGGGTATAACAATACTATTATTTCAAAGTACCATCTCTTAAAAAACGTATGTCAACATTTCCACACATTTAAAGATTGTGTGAGCCCCATGATTCATTATACACAATGTACTTTGCAATAGGGCATTTGCGTTGTTGTATCATTAAATGTATTGCAAAGATATCTTAACATTGTATAATGCACCTATCAATATTTTCCCCCAGAAAAGAGTCAGTGCTGACCCAGGGGAATTTGACTAATTTCTTTTTGGGTCTCATTCCCCACCCTATAGCCAAGAATTTTTGTCTAAATCCCACATTGTGGGATGCTTGGTGTATCAAATGGTCTGGGGGGGCCCAAGACCTGTTACCTGGATCTAAAATCTGACCAAAGTCTATTTCCCGGGAACCGGAATGATTCGGTGCGTCAATTTCCCCTATATCAGGAATTGCTTTCAGTCTGAAGTCCCGTATATGCCCGCAACTCCACCCCCCCCTCTGGGGAAAAATATTGACAAGTGCCCCCCCACCCACTTCGGGGGAAAATATTGTCAAGTACCCCCCCCCCACACTTCGGGGGAAAATATTGACAAGTGCCCCCCACCCTCCGGCGGAAAACATTGACAAGTGGCCCCACCCTCCGGGGAAAAATATTGACCAGTGCCCCCCCCCCTTCGGGGGAAAATATTGACAAGTGCCCCCCACCCTCCGGGGGAAAATATTGACAAGTGCATAAAATGTACCAGTAACCAAATATCAAGTGAATTTAATGTACATCTTTAAATCTTCCTGTTTTAAGGATATAAATGCTTTGACATTCACTAGTAGTCATACAAAAGTTATGGTTCACTCACTGAGTGTGGCAAAGATACATGTATGTATTGGTGAATCAATATGGAAGCTAACTTTATTGTGACATGTAACCTAAACAAAACACTGTTAATTGTATGTGCTGACAAAATGTATCTCTTTACTGAACATATTGTAGAAACTCTGCCAGACAGAACAAACACTGCCATCAGAATGTGTTCCATTCTTCTTTGCATTAAAGATAGGTCTAGACCAGTAATCATCAATAACAATAGCTGCAAGATCAGCAGATACTGCTGCACTTACTAACAGTCAATGCACCAATCGATCACATAAGTACACTACAAATCCATATTCTTCTTGAATGCAGTTGCATGTACATGGTACGCGAAACACAGGTAAGTTACAGATAAATCAATAAATTACGACTTGCAGCCATATAAATTATGCACTGACATAAAATTGTACATTAAATACAGTTAGGTGTAATGCTCTTAACTATCAGAGACTGACAGGTACAAGGTGTAGTTGCTCAAACCTTTACTGGCCCATAGGATTCGCATATAACATAACCTTCTTTACAAAAAGATCTCAAATTTATTATTTATTAAAATGGTAAAGTTTATGACTCCAGGAACAATATGTCCACAAATCAGTATACTCATTCTAGAAAAAAAATTCAGACTGTCAACCAGCATATATAAACCTTTGGCAACATACAAATGTCACAGTTCTGATGTCCAAAATGAAGACTGTCAAACAGCATATATAAACCTTTGGCAACATACAAATGTCACAGTTCTGATGTCCAAAATGAAGACTGTCAACCAGCATATATAAACCTTTGGCAAAATACAAATGTCACAGTTCTGATGTCCAAAATGAAGACTGTCAACCAGCATATATAAACCTTTGGCAAAATACAAATGTCACAGTTCTGATGTCCAAAATGAAGACTGTCAACCAGCATATATAAACCTTCGGCAACATACAAATGTCACAGTTCTGATGTTTAAAATGATTAAAAAATCATTAGCTTAAGAGCCTCAACATTAACAATTTACTTTGAACACATCGAAAGGAAACGGAAAGTGCCTTTCATAGGGCTGACAATATCGAGATCTTAATTACAGAACATATAGACTGTGTGTGTTTTTTAATCTGGTTTACTGTTTTCAATAATAATAATAATTATAATAATGTGAACATATACCACAGAATGTGAATTCATGGGAAATGGCAAAATATGTTCATAGCCATCTCTGTCTTTTCAACAAGTGTAATTGGGTTAGTTTATGTATTTATAGAATTTCAATATAATGCATCTCAATTATTTTTATTTGACATACATGTGTCAAATATTTCCTAAAATAATACTCTAATCACACAATTACGAATTTACACAAACACATTTGAGGTGTGTCGTGAGAAACAGGGCTTAATGCATGTGCGTTATTTGTCTTCCCCGATCAGCCCGTGCATTCTGATCCGGGATGACACTTTCCGCTTTTGTGGTATTTTCAGGACTGCACAGGCTAATACGGGCGACACTTTTCGCTTTTGTGGTATTTTCAGTTTCAAGAAAGTATCTTCTTAACATAAATCCATTGTAGGCGTAGTGTACTTTACTTTAAGCACATACATTGCGCCTGGTTTTCCTACGACATGCCTCATTTTATACTTTATGCAGATGCATTAAGCCTGGTTTTCCCACGACACACCGCATTTTCATTAACACATTCCAGCACACACAGTGAGTAATGAGTGATCAATGACAATATGTGCCCATATGCACATGTATTTATATGAAAGTGTGGCAGATCATTAGAAATATCAATACATTTCTACCTTATCAAATCTATATTTCATGGTTTATAAGGTCCTTCCGCACTGAAGCAGTATTATGTTTGGACCATCTTAGCAAATCACGAACCAACACAAAAATGTATAAATCTGGACTTCAACAACACTTGTTTTTGTTCAAAAAACAAATCAAACATTATAGGGTTACAAACTACCAGTATATAACGATTTATTGGGTACACAATTATAACTGGTGTGCATGTATGAATACATTCTAATGGATCTCCCCCCATGATTTCAATACATACCGCCAGTGCACATCCCATCTCTAGGACGGGAGCATTCTAAAATGGTGTAAAAAATGGAAGCTAATCCCACAGACACAACTTACACTTATTTGTGTAAATGTAAACACAAGTTACACTGATTCGTGTAAATGTAAACACAAATTACACTGATTTGGATAAATATAAAAAATTATCAGCATAAACACACTTCAAACAAGGCTTGTCACAGGATGTGACGTATACCCCCGAAGCATATGCTTGTCAGAGGAAGGCAACACAATGTCAGTTACATGCTGCAAAATGACACTTCCTACAAAAAGAGTTATGTTCTGTGTACTCTGCACTTCCTCTCAACATCCTCTATCAATATATGTGGTTTTATTTTAAATCACTTCAATACTAACGGAGTTATGCACTGCATAAGAAAATTAACTGAAGGGCAATAACTCTGTAAATATTGAAGAGTTATGGTCCTTGTACTATGCGCTTCCTTTCAAAGTCCTCTATCAACATATTTGGTTTTATTTAAAATCCCTTCAATACTAATGGTATTATGCTCTGCACAAAAAATAAACAAAGGGCAATAACTCCATAAATATTGAAGAAAGAGTTATGATCCTTGTGCTCTGCACCTCCTTTCATTGTCCTTTAGTATTATTTGAAGTTTCATTTGAATCCCTTCAATACTAATGGAGTTCATCCGCACAAGAAAATTAATGCTTCACATAAGAAAATAAAACAAAGGGCAATAACTCGGTAAATATTGGAAAAAGAGTTGTGGTCCTTGTGCTCTGCACTTTCTCTCATTGTCCTCTATCATTATATGAAGTTTCATTTGAATCCCTTCAATACAAATCTAGTTATGCTCCGCAACAGAAAATGAATGCTTCGCATACAGAAATAAAACAAAGGGCACTAACTCCATAAATATTGAAGAAAGATTTGTGGTCCTTGTGCTCTGCACTTCCTCTCATTGTCCTCAATCATTATACGAAGTTTCATTTGAATGCCTTCAATACTAATGGAGATATGCTCCACACAAGAAAATTAATGCTTCACATAAGAAAATAAAACAAAGGGCAATAACTCCATAAATATTGAAGAAAGAGTTGTGGTCTTTGTACTCTGCACTTCCTCTCATTGTCCTCAATCATTATATGAAGTTTCATTTGAATCTCTCCCTTTATAATGGAGTTATGCTCCGCACAAGAAGCGTGACAGACGGACGGACAGACGATGCGATCACTATATGCCCCCGAAGTTCCCTTTGGGGGCATAAAAAATCTCATTTCAAGTGTGTGGGATTTAAAATGTAGATTCTTTTCTTGTAGATTATTAATCCATCATGGTAGATTCTTTTCTTGAAATACAGGTGGGTATAGGTCTAATACCCAGTAGGCTTGCATGCCACTCAAATTGCATGCCACTCAAATTGCATGCCACTCAAATTTTGGATGCACATGGTTGTGATATCTTCTTCTGAACAAATTCAATTATGTAGATCTAGGCCACATTAATAAATCCCCTAGGACTTTAACATAACTTAGACATTTTTTTATGTAAGTAATTTAAGTTTCTAGTGAAGAGCTTAAAGACTTTTAACAAAATCAGGCAAACCTGCATGCAAATAAGACGGCACACAAAATAATAACATATTACAAAAACTGCATCAGGGTTCGTTGCCATTCGCCAAATTAGCCAAATTTAAATATCTGGCTAAAGAAAAATCTATTTGGCTACAACATTTTCTTTATCAAATGTGTCAAAATAAGCATGATTGCAGCAAAACAAGGTAAATTTGGCTCAATAAACCATTTCAGGCAGAGAGAACCCTATGCGTGCAACTGTAACAACATCCACTAAAACGCTATCATGATTTGTCTCTGTGGCAACAGTTTACATTATGTAGAACATCAGTATTCCGTGCAGAACTAAATGCCCTCACCTTTGTAAATAGATCACGCATTTCTTGTCCGCAATTATTTGCTAAAAAGACAGAGAGGCCGTTCTTAAAGTACACGCGAACTTACCCCCATGACCGTCAAACACCCCAAAAAACATGGCTTCTTTGTCGCCTGGTAGCGTGAGCAGCTGCGTGTGAGCATCTTCCATGTCTAACCAGAGGTTAAGGTTGATAACAAATATCACGACAAACAGCGTTCTTGCTAAATAGTCATATATCCAGAGATATAAACTTAAACCCTAAAATAATCACGGGTTACTAGCCAACAAGCCCTGAAAACATATGAGCCGGGACGTTGAAATCATGAGCCACTCAGGGGGGAATCTTGGGTTAAAAAAATGTATAGGCACATCTACAAAATGACGCTGTCAGCGATAATTTGGGCCAGGAGTGTTTATACTCGTATGTGGCTACAAACAACTAACTTCAGCTAAACTCCGATTCTACAAAATAATTGCAAAATAAGCACGTGTTTCATGAAATTTATTTCATATTGACGTAATCAACTCGTTAAACAATGAAGTACCAACACAGCCAAGAAGATCCCATCAGTCCCATCCCCCACTCTTGTTTTATTAAATTTTTCATCCATGGAAAAAATGTATAGGCACGTGCCTATAGTGCCTAAAGGCAGCTACGCCCCTGCCACTTGACCTCATTCAGTGATTGTTTTCCTTATATATCAGGGTCCGGTAAAATTGACCCATTCCCAATGCCAAATATGGTTTATTTTTCGCAATCGGAAGAAAAAAATTCCCAAATAAGAAATAACAAAATGCTACATACACAGGAAATGTGATTCTAAGTTAACAAAATGCTACATACACAGGAAATGTGATTCTAAGTTGTAAATCATGAACTTACTTGTATGTGTATAGATAAACACCATTAACATACCAAATTCAACAAATAAAACAGCAGTTTAAATTGATAATTAAATTCATTTCTTAAATTTTTCCCAATTGCAAGTATTTATGTTGCGAAATTCCCAATTTGATGGGTACCGGATCTATTCCCAAAAGAGTAAAAAAATCGCTGTCATTATGCACCTATCAATATTTTACCCCCAAGGGGGAAGCGGCGGGCATATACAAGACTTTAGACTGAAAGCAATTCCCGACAGGGTCCCGGGAAATAGACTTTGTTCGGATTTTAGATCCCGATAATATTGGTCCCTGGGCCATTTGATACATCAATTAAGCACCCCCCATTAAGGGGATTTTGACAAAATGCTTGGCTCTAGGGTGGGGAATGAGATCCCCCAAAATACAATTAGTCAAATTCCCCTGGGCTTGCCCGCCGCTCCTCCCCTGGGGGAAAATACTGATAGATCATTAGAACCTTCTTGAAAAAATACCCTAGGTATCAACACAATTACTTACACTGGTAAATGTTTTGTGTGTAGAATATGATCAGGGCTGTCATTAACGTTTGAAAATTGGAAGTTTGAACTTCCTGGTCTCTGATTTTGGAAGTTTTGCTCATAATATTTGGAAGTTTTGACAGTATTTTGCGACATAAATATGTACATTACAATTTTCATACCAAATAAAATAGCTGTTAGCAGGGTTTGACCTTAACGTTAGGGAAGTGGTGGTCCATAGGACCGGCTACTGACAAATCCTACAGGTCTGATACTGTATGAACTGGTCCCAATAATCAAAATACATCAGACTCTATAGTGCATACAATAAATCCTACAGGTCTGATACTGTATGAACTGGTCCCAATAATCAAAATACATCAGACTCTATAGTGCATACAATAGTTTTAAAAAAACAAAATGATTGTCAGAATTGAAATAGGACAATATTCTGAGCACACATGAAACTCCATTATTCAATTTATTTAATATAACATAGTTTTGCTTAAAATGTTATATGAACAGTGTTGCTTAAATAAAGATGAGATATCAAATTCGTGAACCTGACATAAACTTGACATCCATTCATTTTCGTGTGCTGAGCAATCAAAATGCAATTTTGGCGATTAAATGATAATTATTTATTTTTAATAAGTTATCGTTATTTGATAGGCTCTTCTTTCCTTAACGTTTTGCAATCATTCCCACATTCACTATGCGGAAACCTAGACTTGAATTTTGTTTACTTCTATTGTTTTTCAATAGAGATACAATTTAAAACTGCATGATGTAAAAACAAAATAAATAATAAATCATTGCTGTGTCGAAAAGAGAATACGTTGTTAAATTATTATTGAGCCAGGAGTAATATTAACGATATCCATGTGCAAAGTATTTAGCCAAATTTATTTCGGACTTTGGTCAACAAAACATATAAACAAATTTAATTGACCCTGCTAGTGTTGCACGTTATAATTTGAACAGAAGCTATTATTAACTGATTATTTAATGCAATATCTGTTGTTTGATTAAATTTGTATTAACATAATAAAAAGTTATTAGTTAATTATTATGAATGGAAATTGCTTTTTTAAAAAGCGACTTCAATGTCTGTCAGATATAATTTTTAAGTCAAAATGGTGTTAATTTGGTTTTACAACGTATAACACAATAGTGGTATAACATCATGATTGGAAAGTAGAAGAATTGGAAAAGGTGCTATTTATACACGAGAACTTGTAAAATGCCACTAAACAATATAATCTTGGACGGTTCTCTGTATTCTTAATCACAAACGATAATTAACGAATTACACAGTTGGAACCAGTCCAACAACAACCGGTCACCGGACCAGTCGTCCATTGAAGACAACTGGTCCGAGCCAAAAATCACAGGTCACGGACCGACGGACACGCGTTAAGGTCAAACTCTGCTCTTAGAATATAGTTATTATTTTACTACAGTCACATTTTTCACTCCATATGAGGCGCGTCGTGGGAAAACCGGACTTAATGCATGTGCATACAGTGTCGTCCCGGATTAGCCTGTGCAGTCCGCACAGGCTAATCCAGGACGGCACTTTCCGCCTACAGTGGATTTATGTTTAGAGGAGACTTCCTTGAAACAGACAATACCATAAAAGCGGAAAGTGCCGTCCTGGATTAGCCTGTGAAGTCCGCACAGGCTAATCCAGGACGGCTCTTTCCGCCTACAGTGGATTTATTGTTAGAAGAGACTTCCTTCGAACAGAAAATACCATAAAAGCGGAAAGTGTTGTCCCGGATTAGCCTGTGCAGACTGCACAGGCTAATCCGGGACAACACTTTATGCACATGCATTAAGTCCGGTTTCCAACGACGCGCCTCCTATGTTTGCTATTTGGTCAGTGTTGTCTTGTCCGAAGCCGAAGGATACTGATCCTCCATCCCTGCATGCAGGAAGCTCCCACCCTGACGGCCGCATTCTGGCAGCTTGTGGTCTCCTTTGTGGTCACCGGTTCTGAGAGTGTTTGACCCATACCTCATGGGGGGTGGTTTCCGGAAGTTGAATGAAATCTTAACCACTTTTTAACCTCATTTGAGTATTTCTATTCTAGGTATAACTGAAATGAAAATAAAATTATTCACATTTGCACATCAATGAACACAGCTAATAAATATGTGCTTTTATGTTTTTTAACTAGATACTTATACTGTAAAACCATGGAAAATCATTATTCCAGGCTTATTGTCGTTGTTCAGCCGATGTTTTTAAACACTCCGATGGCGTGGCTCTCTATATATGAGCACACTTGTCCCTAGTAATGTCAAATACATGTAGTATTTCCCATGACAGCTAAAGTGGAAGTGTTCCTAAAATGACATAACTATTATGATTACACATTTTTGCAGCAGGGTTTTCATTTACTTTTGAAACCTAGAAGTTTGAACTTCCTGGCCTCTGATTTTGGAAGTTTTGCTCATAATATTTGGAAGTTTTGACTGTATTGCGTTACTTAAATTTGTACATTACAACTTTTACAGCATATTCACTTCTCTTTGTATAGCTATTATTTTACTTCAGTCATGTTTTTTCACTCCATGTTTTTTTTAGACCTATTGTAAGCTTTGAATTATAATCAGGGCTTGAAACTAGGCGAAAAGTTTGAAAGTCCTGACACTTTTAAGTGGATTTTGGAAGTCTTAAGCATTTGGAAGTCCTGTGACAAAAACTGGGAGTAAATTACCCCCAAACTTCCCTTAATGCAAGCCCTGTTTGCAGACATATATTTATTGACAAAAGACTTCAACAACAGACTTCCCGAAAGCTCAAAAAAAGTGTCAGACATTCAGTGTGACAACCTGTCAAAAGTTTCCGGACCGAAATAAAATTTGCCGGACCAAAAATTCATTCATGTATGTATAGTCTATAGTATTTATTACTACACATGTGTACACTAGTGTACTTTCATGATCTCAAACAGCAAACATAATTTGCTCACCTTTTTCATTGCTGTTAACATCCATAACATAAAATATAAATACATTTAATTAATATCAAATTACGCTTTGATAACGCAAATCCGAAATCCCTATCCGAATTTGACTGTTCATGAGACATACACACATACTCTATTGACAATTAAAATGGTTTGTTTAAAAATCCCGCAAAAATAATGCGGACAATCACAACGTCATTATCATCCGCATGGAAAGTGTGGGCATATTGATCCTGATAATATATCAGTGATATACAAAGTTTGTAGCACAAAGAACTATGAAATCTTTGCTTTTGTATAGCGCTAAACAATTAGGTGTATATAAAATCGTGAAGGATGTGCAAATTGTACGTGACATATTTTTACTCAGTCTAGATCTTTTGTTGAAACCATTTAGTTTACCTCTATAACGCGAAACCAGTTACGCGGTACTGATAACGTTGCTGTCATATAGGTTAGTATTGATCTATCACTTACAGTGACTGTGAACACCCATTGGTTCAGAGGAGATTTTAAAGTCATTTTGCTATTTAGGTCTATATAAACAGTGTGACCCCCAGGGCAGGGCCAGTTTTGACCCCTGAGACATCATTTGAACATTCTTTGTACAGGACAACTATACAATGTTACATACCAAATACAAAACCTCTGGGCCTAGCAGTTTCAGAGGAGAAGATTTTCAAAGTAATTTTGCTATTTAACTTTTAAGTCTATATAAACCATGTGACCCCCGGGGTGTGCCCAGTTCTGACCCCAGGGGCATCATTTGAACAATCTTTTTAGAGGACCACCATACAATGTTACATACCAAATATGAAACCTCTGGGCCTTACGGTTTCAGAGGAGTAGATTTTTAAAGTCATTTTGCTATTTAAGTCTATACAAACCGTGTGACCCCCGGGGTAGACCAGTTTGACCCCAGTGGCATCATTTGAACAATCTTTGTAGAGGACCACTTTACAACGTTACATACCAAATATGAAACCTCTGGGCCTTGCAGCTTCAGAGGAGAAGATTTTTAACGTCATGTTGCTATTTAAGTCTATATAAACCATGTGACCCCCCCCCCCCCGTTTGCACAGTCTTGATCCCAGGGGCATCATGTTAACAATCTTTGTAGAGGATCACTACCGTAAATACTCAGTCATAAGTCGAAATTGTAAGCCTCTAAAATCGTAGTTATAAAGTACATTTAACTTATGAGGCAGTTCACAAAAAATTTTAGCATATTATATTGAAATATCTGTCAAATGCATATTATTTCTTACCTGCGTATTTGCTAATCCACACACATAATTATCACAGGCCCTTTCTATTAATTACCGACAATTAAGACAAAATGCTTAACTGTTTCATTATTAAATAAGCTGCAAACTGTGAATGAAACTACTCCATTTTAAATGACTTCCCCACTTTAGGCCCCAGCTAGACCATCAGCCACCAATAAAAAATCAATAAACCTGCAGATGAAACCCATGATTTGCGTGTATAGCATATTGCTAATTAAACTGGCTGGAACCAATTTTTGTCTACATCAAGACCTGTCAAAGAGGGTAAGGCAGTGATTTCACACTTCAAGGCATTTACTGCAGACTGTACCTACATACCTACTTATAGGGCAAACTCTGGCCAATTTTCAGATGGTGTTTTATTATCATTTTAACTTGATTTATAGAATGATTATTATTCGAAATATGTTTCTGGAACGAATTTTAACTTCTTGACTTATGACTGCGTATTTACGGTATACAATGTTACATACCAAATATGAAACCTCTAGGCCTTGAGATTTCAGAGGAGATTTTTTAAGTCATTTTGCTATATAAGTTTATACAAACAATGTGACCCCCGGGGCGTGGCCAGTTTTGACCCCAGGGGCATAATTTGAACAATCTTTGTAGAGGACCACTATACAATGTTACATACCAAATATGTAACCTCTAGACCTAGCTGTTTCAGAGGAGATTTTTGTAGAGGACCACTAGAGGATGTCACATATCAAATATGAAAGCTCTGAGCCTTGCGGTTTCATAGCCAACTCTATATAAACAATGTAACCCCAGGGGCGTGGCCAGTTTTGACCCCAGGGGCATTATTTGAACAACCTTTGTAGAGGACCACTATACAATGTTACATACCAAATATGTAACCTCTAGACCTAGCTGTTTCAGAGGAGAAGATTTTTGTAGAGGACCACTAGAGGATGTCATATATCAAATATGAAAGCTCTGAGCCTTGCGGTTTCATAGCAGATTTTTTTAAGTTTTCACTTTTTTTCACGGTTTAGGAGATGTTGTTTGAATGAAAAGTTGACGACGCACGCACAAACGCACGCATGACGGACAACGGGTGATCAAAAAAGCTCACCATGAGAACTTTGTGCTCGGGTGAGCTAAAAAGACAAACTCACCTAACTTTTTGGGGAAATACAGTGGATTTCATATAGGGTACCTGTGTAGCCTTTTTCCTGTTTTGTTTTAATTTACATAAATAACGTATCAATAGAATGGAGATATTTAATGGGTCATTTCTGAAACTAAATTTGTTTGGAAATACATTACATAAGTGTGTTATATATATGCTTCATGAACTTTTACTATTAAAAATATTTATTTTGAATGCACATTACAGATGAAATTAGTATATTGTAACCTATATACAAAAAGAAAAAATGAAGCAAAAGAAGAAATTAACCCAATTATTTTCTTTTTGTTGCAAATGTATTTAAATGAAAAAAACGGGATTTATTTAAGGCAGTTGGGGTAAAAAGAAACTCATTAAAGAGCATGATAAAACATCATGATCCATGGCCGATTCGCAAAGTGCAGATCACGTTATTACGGAACTGGATTCAATTGCTCCAGTATAAGACAGTGCTACATATAATTTTTCAGGCAAACAGTTTTTCACTTCCTAATTTTGTAATCAAATAATTTTTTAACTGACCACCTTCAAGACTAATTAGTTTTTATCAATGTTTAAATAGTTTTCAGTCTATAGTTTACAATTTAAAAATCAGCTTTTTTTCATCCGTAACACTTTTGCTTGTTGAAAAGCTGCCAAATTTAGTTCACTATTTCATAAATGGCTGCAAATCAATGTAATAAATGAACAATAAATGGATTTAAATTAAGTTTGTTTTTGATTTTCAATTCAACCATGTTTTTCTTTCAATACTGGTTCCAAGTTAAAACGGTTACATGTCTGGTTCACAATTCTTATAACTTACACTCTACCCTAAATATCTGGTTGATAATGACGCACAAGTAGGGAACCAGACAAGTCAAAACGGCCTCTATTTTGATGCGGTGCTACAGTAATTATTAACTCAGGCAAATAATCATGGTCAACAAAAACGATAAAATGTGGTTGCAATTCGTTTTTTTAAATATTCATTAGTTTTGTAACGATAACTTTTCAAAATTCAATCATTTTTTCTATAAAATTAATTTGTTTTAACGAAAAAACGATGTTTATCTGTAGCACTGATTAGGTACTTTTTATCCAATTACATATAGAAATAAGTATTGAAAACAAATATATATTATTTAAAAGTTAAAGGAGGGGGCGATGGCCAAACCCAGGGGAATTTTACTAATTGTATTTTTTCAAAATCTAATTGCCCACCCTAGAGCCAGGCATTTTTGTCTAAATCCCCTCAATGGGAGATGCTTAATATCAGGGATTTCAGTAGATTTTGAAAACCAGGAGTCAGATGACCCCAAGCATGAAAGTTCTAGGGGTTAAAATGAAAACTTCACAGCTCAAAATACTGAGTTCACAGGAATTTTGTTGCTTAATATTTAATAAATGCTCTATAAATGGTAGTTCTAGTGGTAATAAAGGTTAAGAACTTTGCAAGACACCATTAGTATGATAAAGTTTAATTTTCTAGTTCATGGAAAGTTTGAAAATGGTGCAAGGCAGATTATTAGCTAGTCAAAAATGAGTATCCTGCAATTTGGCTGCATCAAAAAGCAGGATTCTGCATCTATTGAAAATCACTGATAATTGGTGTAACACATGGCCTGAGGGCCAATATTACTGAGATTTTAAATCCGACTATTTGCCGTGATCCTGAATCATTCGGCGTGTCAATTCTCCACCGCTCATGAATTGCTTTCAGTCTAAAGTCCCATAAATGCCCGCCGCTCCCCACTGGGGGAAAATATTGATAGGTGTACGACACATACAGATGAAATGTCACTTTCATAAGATTGTCGTTACAAAATATTTATCAAGTGAATTTAACTTTACTGTTGGAACTACCGGCTTTAAATGGTTTCCAAAATTCAACTTAAAGAGACCCTGTGAAAAACGAAACACAACTTTTGCCATGATGAATGTACATTTTAGACAGTCCGTAAGACAAAGATCGGCATGGCAAAAGTAGTCAAATGTATGACTCCTTGAAGTCAACTGACATGTTGCATGTATTACCTTTCTAAGACTGTTTAGTTTACATAGCAGCTAAATATCTTGTGCTGGAAAAATGTTTCGATGGTTACAGGAAGTAGATGGCGCTTTTGAACTTTCGGTTTAAAATTTGATTTGGTGTTATAATAATCGCAATTCAGGATACATTATACCAATTTCATTCATAGAGTTGTCGTTCCTTTCTATCTAACTTTCATTAAGTCAAACCCCTTTCGAAGACTTATGCTCTATACTCAGCACTGCCCTTTCACTCACAAATCATTAACAAGGGGGCTTGTGAGCTGATGTATAAGAGAGTGACATTATGCAAATTGTTTTTTTGTAATAGCAGTAGTGATTGATTGAAGTATAACTAATTGTTGTATTTCAGAAATAATTTTCAATTTAGAATTGTTTATCGGCTAATAAACAACGATCTTTCGTTTTGATGCTGTTATTCCTGCGTATCAGAACGACAAATCGTTGTTTATTAGCCGATAAATAACGATATAGGGAAAAATATTTCAATTATAACCTGACCTGACCACATTTTCTGCAATTTAAATTCGAACTATATTTTACCGTTTTGGAACTATTTTTTTCGGGTTGTTTATGGCTAGTTTAACAATGGTGAATTTCGTGTTTTCTCTTTAGAAAACTCTGCACGTGTTCTGTTGGAATTATTTGTAGAAAACCTGCGTATTTTGTCCGAGTTTATTGCTACTTCCGAGTCTGCTTACCAAGCATTACTGTTGGTTTAAACGGATGTAGGAAGTAACGCTTTATGAATCCGTAATGCATACAGTATTATGATATCTTGTTGACTAATAACGCGCTTTTGTAAACATAAGCCGACTCGCAAAATTTTATCGTCAACATGATACATCTGCGCAAATAAGCATCAAGGTCAATGGTTCTGTGACTTTTAAAGGTTTTTATAATGTGTTTACATCAAAACCGTAAAGTTTGTTTAAGCATCCTGTATCTGTTACGATGTTAGTAACAAACAAGGCTATTTAAAGATATATCGGTAGTATCTTTGATATATCACGCATGAATTCCTCGGGGGACATATTCATAAACCTTCATTTTACAAACTTTATTTGCTTTTTCTTCTCAAAACCAGAACATTCCAGCAGCAGTAGTTGTAGTAGTATTAGTAGCAGTTGTATTAGTAGTAGCAGTAACAGCAGCAGCAGCAGCAGTAGTAGTAGTAGTAGTAGTAGTTGTTGTTGTTGTTGTTGCTGTTGTTGTTGTATTCGAAGAAGTAGTACGTAGTAACTGTAGCAGTAGTGGTAGTAGTAACAGAATAAGTAGTAGTAGTAGCAGCAGCAGCAGCAGTAGTAGTAGTAGTAGTAATAATGAACCAATAAAAGAAAGTCACCAGCATTGCTCAAGCGTTAACAAAGCCAACGTGATAAAGTTGTTAATCACATCAGCCTCCCCCCCCCCCCCCCCCCAGCTGTGTCCTATATTACAGGCGCGATAGCAATGCAAACACACTTTGAACTTGAATTATTGTGTAAGACCAGTCGCACGTTATTTACGTCAGTCTGAAAATACGCCTATCGGACTATCTTTAAAACTTCATGAAAACGCGAAATATTTAAAGAATTTGCTATAAATTATACCAAAGTAATCCACATAAAATTTGCTTTATTTTGATTAGACTCGTTACATACATCATTTTGTAAATTTATTGCAAGAAAAGCATAAATAATCGTCAAACGTCAAATTATGCAATGTCCCGCGTAACAGTTAATTTCTGTTTGAAACGAAATGTCGTCTGTATTTCCGCGGCGCTAAAAGATAAGCAATTGTTTCAAAATATGTTGAACTTAATCATACGTGGTATACGTTTAAAGTGCTATGCACGTATCAATTTTTATTTTTGGGGGTCTAATTCCCAACCATAGTGCCTAGCATTTTTGTCTAAATTCCCACAGTGGGAGATGCTTGGAGTATCAAATCGCCCGGGAGGGGGCTAATATTACAGAGACCCAGAATAATTCGGCGTGTCAAATTCCCGTCTGTCGGGAATCGCTTTCAATCTAAATTCCCGCCTGTATGGAATCGCTTTCAGTCAAAAGTCCCATATATGCCTTCCGCTCCTCTCCCCTCTCTGTAGTTCGTGTCAACGTGACTTACGTGATTTTTAGCAATTAACAGTAATAATGTCAGTGCGTAAACATCGATGTGTAAAATAATGACATTATTGTTTTAAAAGGGAAAGCAACGGTTGAACGCATTATGCAACCTCACATAGCGTCACGGGCCCTGCGGAGACAACGATACACTGAACCGATGTTCTAAGTGGCCACATTTCAAAACTATTACTTAAACATTTATTTTTATCAGTGAACTTGTATATTGTAGTTATCGCGGTCACTTTATTTATCCTTACTGTTGTAGGTTACTGCAAACAGAGCTTTTCATAAACTTTTGATGAAATATAAGGCCTTAAATGTAATTTCTTCAATTGTGTATCGCATTGTTGGCATATGTTTTGTTGAACTGTTCCCGAAATAAGATAATAGGTAAATGGTCACGTAGAAAATCGGTTAGTGTGGTGTGTAATGTGTAATTTTGTTACATTCTTCGTATATACATGTAGTTATGTATTTTATTAACATCGGCGTATCTATAGCCCAATATATATATGGACACACACAATTTGTACATTGAAATCTACCGATATATACAATAGAATTGATCTACAAAACATGTCACCTCGCATATAATAGTTACATTTAAAAACGTTCTAGTATTGGGAAACTATTATTTGAAAGTACTTTGAAAACAAACAAAAAACACTAGACATTACTAACTAATGCCCCGGTCACAAATAAAGAAATGCCGCCGGGCGGCGTCTGGTTTACCAAAAATCGGGCCAAATTGGACGGTGTCTGCCAGGCAGCAGTTGCAATCGGGCAGCGGCAGCTGAAAATTTTGCTCATCGGATTCCGAAAATTGATTTCAGATTCCGAAAATTGCCGATGCTTTACCGATCGTTAAAATCGGACGGCGCCCGTTCTATTTGTGACCTAGGCATAATACGTGCACGTGGCGTAACTTATGTAGACTTTCCGGCCTTCCGCGTCTTTTTAATGGCGTAAAGTGCTCACGCATCATGCACGTGCATTGTTAAATGAAGTTCGTATTTCTTTGACAAATTTTTAAAGGCTTTAATTATTCATTAAAAATCTCTCACGGTTATCTCTATATATAACATAAAGTACTGCCTGAGCCCACCTGTAAAATGTGTACCGGTTATTATAACATAATACTCGCTAATTTTTCTATTGCTAAAGAACACAATTACCGTGGTTAAACCATCCAATAAACAACGCAAAAAGTAGCATAGTAAAAAGTAGTTCCAATTACAATTGCAAATATATACATGTATGTCAAATCATGTTCGAATCGAAATTATTTTCGCATCATCGTTGTTTATCGGCCAATAAACAACTCTTTGTCGTTCTGATGCGTGGCTATTAAACAACTCGGGCTATCGCCCTTGTGGTTTAATTCCTACGCATCAGAACACCAAATCGTTGTTTATTGGCCAATACACTACGATAAATTGAAAGCTATTTCTTTATTTACACCGAACTTATAGTGCCCCTTTAACTCAACATACGTGCGACCTAGAATGCGACAGCTGTTATGTACAATGATTAATCAATGGCTTTCTTTGCACACATTACGTGAGTGACACTAGATCCACCTGTAGTGGCATTTGATATTTCTCACAGTGCTTTCCGAATGCAGAATGTAAACAGAACAGTTAGAACGGCATAAGAATTAAGAACGTTGTGTCGTAAATACAGATAAAGCGTTTTAAGATAGCGTACAAACAATGTTTTAAGACTAACGAAATTTTATGTACTAGTCCGAACCAGTTCTGTTCGATTGACTAAGATACCGTGTTTTACTTGACTGAAATATTATAAAAAGAAGAAAAAAAACAAAGTTTACTAGCTGTAAACAGTAAATCGGATGCGAGATTCCCGCAAATACGCGAAACGTATGGTTACAGACAGTAAATAAACTATGTCGTCTTTCGTAGGTATTGGATGTATGTCGGGCTCGTCACTGGACGGACTAGACGTCTGTTGTGTGGAATTTACGGGCGACATTTGTTCGGACCTCTGGAGCTACAGGATTCTTAACGCAGAGACCATCCCTTACGACAAACAGTGGACGGAGCGTTTACATAACGCCGCGACGCTATCTGGGGCGCAGCTCGTCAAGCTGAACGTCGATTACGGTCTTTTTGTCGGACGCTGCGTCGAGCGATTCATCACGCAGCACCGATTGGAGGATAAGGTTCAGTTTGTCGCCTCACATGGACACAGTTTGTTTCACAGTCCCCACGAAGGCGTCGCATTTCAGCTCGGCGACGGCGAAGTGACAGCGACGTTGCTGAAAGTCCCGCTCGTAAACAACTTCCGGTCTAAAGACGTCTGTCTTGGCGGCCAGGGAGCGCCTCTAGTGCCATGTGGGGAAAAGTTTCTGTTCAGAAACAGCGACATTTGTGTCAATCTTGGTGGAATCGCAAACATTGGGGTAAAAGGACTGGTGGGTTACGATATTTGTGCGTGTAATATCATGCTGAACTATTTGGCATCAAAAGCAGGCAGTGGTATTGCGTTCGACAAAGACGGGGAGCTGGCGAAAAGCGGAAAGGTGATTCCGGAAGTGCGTATAAAGCTTCAGAACCTCACTTACTACCAAGACGAGGCGCCAAAATCACTGTGGAGAAACTATATCGAATCGAACATAATGCCTATACTCGACGTAAGTCTGCAGATCATGTTGATAGCATATGCTAGGTTTTCAATAATAATTTCCGCCCAGCAGTATTTGTGAGAGACGTAAAAGACTTCTCGATTACTACATCACCTTGACCTTGTTCGTTATAACCGAAGAAGAATTTGCTCGGTTAGTGTACTGTCTAAAACATCACGTGCTTTGCATGCTTTAGTGTTTTCAATAAGGGACAACAACAATCAGCACCACGTATTTTCTCTGCAGCAAAATTTGCACTCCAATGCGTTGATTAATATGTGGATTACGAAAATTAATTGTTGAAAACGTCGTCACTCTTTAAATGGTGGTCTCTATGTTTCTGATAGTAGTTGCGGTTGTTGTAGGTAGATATGCCAATCGTAGGTATTGTGCTCATAAGCATTACTCAGGTAGGAAGTGTGTTCATGAGCACTACTGTGGTAGGGATTATGTTCATGCCTATTATTATTATAATTAGTGTGGTTGGAAATTGCGTTCATGACCAATAATTGTGGTAGCGATTGTGTTCATGGGTATTGATGTGGTAGCGATTGTGTTCATGGGTATTGATGTGATAGAGATTGTGTTCATGGGCAATGGTATTTTTACTATTTTAGGGATTTTGTTCATGAGCTATGATGTGAGAGGAATTGTTTTCATCATCTTTGATGCTGTAGGGACTGTGTTCATGAGCATTGATGTGGGGGAATGTGTTCATGAGCATTGATTTGGTAGGGATTGTATTCATGAACATTGATGTGGCAGGAATTGTGTTCAAAACCGTTGATGTGGTAGGGCTTGTGTTCATAAGCATTATTCTGATATGGATTACTCATGAGCATTGATGTGGTAGGGATTGCGTTCTTGAGCATTGATGTGGTAGGGATTGTGTTCATGAGCATTGATGTGGTATGGATTGTGCTCATGACATATGGTTAGGATTATGTTCGTGATACAAGCAGTGATCTTATAGAATGTGTGGTATCTTATTTGCAGGTTGCAATTCATTATGCACATATTCCTAACTAACTTTAATTTGCATTGCCGTCATGTATATACCAGCATAGATATAGAAAACTAGATGCCGCGTCACATCCGATAGGATGCGTCAGCGCGTCCGCCATATTGGAAAGGTCGTCGATTGTAAACAAACACTTAGACCTAATACTGGAATTGAAGGAAATTTTTTCATTTCTTAACACATTTGCGTCTTTTTGCTGAAGAGATTGTCAATGCATACAACCAAGGCGTAGAGGAATAATTTCACAAAGGTAATTGTCAATAAAAATTGTATTGTAACGTTTATTCTGCTTATAAACTATAATGGTAATTAATTTAATATTTGCCGTAAGTGTTAATAAAGCAAAGACTTATTATTTAAAAATCATTTATATACAAAAATGGATAAGGCAATAATAATATTATATTTTGACAATGACCACATAATAATTATAATAATAAATTAATAATATAATAATAATTATTATTATTAGATCTTTTATTATTATTATTATTATTAGCTTGTACTTTTACAAATAAGTATTTATTATTTATTATATTGTATTATTACAAGTAATTTATTGTTGTTTTCATTATTATATTTTTTTATTGTATTTTTTTGCATTTTATTTAACAACATTTCATTTAAATCATGTTTTAATTATTTGAAACAACACATCATTGTAATATAAAATATTATATATTAAAGCTGTATAATAATAATAATTGTATTATTATTATAATAATAGATCATAATTCATGCACTAGAAATATACAAATATGCCAGAAATAATTTGTTTTTTTTTCAGAGGGACCCATGAATATGCTTTGAAAAAGATGCATGCATTTCGTCAATCCAGTGCAGCACCAACATACATGAACTTGAATTGACTGATATTAATACTGCCATTAAATATGTATTTCATGACTTTTCTGAGAATATATCAAATATCTTTAAAGTTCTGCAAGCCTCGGACTTTGTAGTATAGTGTTTGTTAAAGTGATTTGTTAAGTGGTTTTTATATATTCTAGCAAAATCAATTTCCTTCACTGAAGTGTTTCTAAAATCACACCATTTTGTAATCTTCAAAGAAAGGGAAAATTATGAAAACAAATGAATATTTAAGCAAATAGATCTATTATTTTTTGGGAAAATGTTACCACATTGGGTGTATTGTGGGGGCTGTTTTTTAATATTGTTGAATAAATAATGGATATCATTACCAGATGTTTGTTTATGGTTGCTATTTACTTATGGGAAAATTTGTAAAAAAAAATCCATGCAGAAAAAATAAGGGAAATTAAAAAATCATATTTAGTTTAAAACTATTTATTTTAGTTTTACTGTGTATAAAGCCTGACTATTATTGAGATATTTTGACAACGAATTAATAATTGATCTGTTTCCAGAGTAGAATCAGTACTGGTTGTCTTTTTGAGAAAGACCATTCAAATGCTCCATTAATATATGGATCATACTCAGAATCATTCAATCAAAAGGCAGACACCATATCCATTACACATGATTACACCTCTGCAACTCGAGGAAAATTCACAATTTTTATTTCAAACTGACAGGCACAATAAAAAACATGTGGCTACCAATTTGTATTTCTAAGCAACAACCTGTGTATACATGTACAATGTGGCTAAAATGGAAAAATGGAGGCCACATTATAATACAGTGAAACCACCTTGCCTTAGTAACCTAGTTACCCATTAATAAATAGATAAATGCTTTGAAGACCTCCAGTGGCTGACCTTTAAAAGGCTAGAACAATATAAATACCTATATTACAAGGTATATCATATTTGCATTCAGAATTGTATGCACATTCAGTATATTTTCAGAATAATTTATGTAGACTACAGTAGTGTTTGTAGCCTTTGTCACATAGATCCAACTTTGCATGCATATTGCAAACAAGAAAAGTTTAAACAATGTGTGGTGTGTACAGTTTTATTGCAAGCACAACTATATTATATATAATGAAATAAACCTATAGCAACACTAATTATATAAATGTACTATTCTTTATTGTATATTACCAGGTTGTTTACCACTAGGTGTGCCCACATATGTGGTCAAAGAGAGATAGAAGGCTTTAATTTGCACTTTAGCAACCTTACAAGGATTGCCAGTAATGTTAACATAGCTTATTTTTAAAAATGTTTGGCTGTTTCATCTGAAGAAGGAAAATAGATATTTCTGAAAAAAATCATTAGCTGTTAAATTTAAAAGAAGAAAAAGAACTATTTAAATAGGACTTGACAAATGATTTAACATATTTCTAAATTATGTCAACACTATTTCCCATTAAATAAGAAAAAATTTAATATTTAACAAATAAACAAGTATATTACAGTGTTATATTTCTTATTAACATAAATCATTAAGTTCTCTTAAAATTAACATTTCAGATATGTAGATCTAATTGATTATATAATCCATTTATACAATTAAAATACTAAGATTAGTTTTTCTCACTGAAACTGAGTCTGATAACAATACTGTAGTTAGGCATCAAAAAGTAATATTTTGCTGGTAGCTGGTCATCTTAATTTGCTTTTGACCAGTGACAAAAATGGCAAATTTCCCTTCTGGCAAGTGGATTTTAAAGAAAAATTACAACAAACAGCATAAAAAATTTAAGTGTAAAGACAGTAAATTCAAAGTGAACATGAATGACTTGTGTTTGAACAAGGATAACATACGTTTTTGCAAATGGGAATTGCAGGGCAATTAGATTCTAACAGACTGCAGTCATTTTAAACCAATGTATGGAACAAAATATTCATAAAATTGAATTTGCATTGTTTATATACCTGTCTTTCCCGGCTCCCATTTTCCAACATTTTTGCTAATGGTGCCTCTGCAGTCTAATGTCAGTATCAATCCAGATTTTTAAGAATGAAGATTGTTGTTATTTAAGCACTGCACAACACCATTATCCATGATGATGCATGAGAGTAATACATACACCTTCTAGGATAAATGTATTGGCATACTTAATCCATCTATACGGCTAGTACATTTCAAGCTGAGTTGTATTAACTGTTGCCATCAATTTTTGCAAATCATTTGTCAGCTACGTGAACTTTGTCATTAGCAGAAATATTTTTATCCGAAATCGAATCAGCATTCAGACTGAGTGGTGTTCATCCGAAATCCGTTTTTATTCATAATTACAATTATATTCCACGAACGAATATAGTTATTGTTTATAATTAGAGAGAATATTCACAAGACCAAAATAAAACAATATTAATTTTAAGATTTTTCCTCAGATTATCAAATTAAAAGCCTAATTATGGATAACCTTGCAAAGAAATCATAGCAATGTTTACAATCGACGACCGCACCAATATGGCGGACGCTCAGACGCATTTCACTTGCATACGGGTAATAGGCGATGCGGCATCTAGGTTTATATATCTATGTATACCAGATGCCAAATCGATTTAAACAAATAAAACGAGCGTAATAAATCTCAAAAGAGCACATAGTTAAACACGGTTTTGCGTCCTCTTTATCAGCTAACAGGGTTATCAGCCGAGAATGCGCCCTCGTTCGTAGAAACATTGTCAGCCATGCAATGAATGAATAACCATAACCTTGTTTGAAAAAAAGCTCCCCTACATATGCTTAAAACATTGAGAAAAAAAATTCGAAACTGAAAAAGTTGCTTCGACAGGTACCGTATTCAAAACCCAATATTTCCGGACAAAGGCCGGTGACCCCTATTTTTTAACACTGTTTTAGTTTCAGTATACAATGACACATGTATATGGAATTTTTTAACAATATCTGTCGTTTGGAACAAAATATATTCGAATATTTGATTATTAATTGATGTTTTCAAAGGCATATTAAATACATAATTAACCTCATTAAGTGTCCAATAAAAGTCATTTTTTAAATGGTAACAATAGATAAAGCGCGTTTTATCATTTAACTGCACTTGTATATTGCCACACGAAATATTAAAACAAAGATGCATTTAAAATCTCCGTCCTTGTTTGAATATGAACGCTTTATATAATTGAACATTGCGAGTCACACAAACTGAAAATAGGGCTTCGACAGGTAGCGTATTTAAACCCCAATATTTCCGGAACAAGGCCGGTGACCCCATTTTTTTAAGCCTGTTTTAGTTTTAGGATACATTGACACATGTTTGTGCAAATCTTTAAGAAAATCGGTCGTTGGAAAAAAATTGGACGAAATTGTTGCGAACGTCTTTAAGTTTGAGGTATGTCTGTAATCACAAGAAATCCTGTCTGCTACATGACCAAAAGACCTCGAAATAGTCAAAAGGTTTCAAATGTTTCCAATGAAGATTATGTTAGGCGTAAACGAATACGTTTGTGTCAGGTTACATGCCCACACAAATTAGGTAGGTCGGGATTTATGTTTCATTTTTTATTATTTGGTAAATGGTCAACTTGAAGATTATAAAACTGAATAAATACTCAAAACATACCAGTAATATCCTTAAACATTTTTTATAAGTGGATGCTATTACAACAAAACACTTATTTATCCGACAATAACTTTAATTATTCGAAAAAGTAAATAAAACAAAAAGTATCTGACAAACCTAATAAAATGTTCTAGGGTCGGGGCATTTTTTAGGGTTGGTCGGGTAACCTGAAACAAACATTTTTTTACGCCTTAGTGTAAAAAAATGTTTGTTTCAGGTTACCCGACCAACCCTAAAAAATGCCCCGACCCTAGAACATTTTAGTGTAGTTTACCGCGATATTAAACACACATGTATTTGTTCGTTGGCATTAAGTTATTGTTTGCAAATACGCCCGATTAAATTTGAACAAAATGCATTTTCTACCACGTGACTGACTTGTAAAGAATCGGACTTCAATTACCGATAGTCAAAATTTACCTTAGTTGTATGCTTGTTCGCGGTTATTTATTTTAGCCGCCAAATGTATAAAACAACATTGACTTGAAATTTTATTTGATGTAAATATGTACACGAATTGTATATGTCTAACTCATTGAAAATGTTACAGTCTTGTTTAAAGCTAAAGATTGGCGTTGTTAAGAAATCATGCTTCCAAAGCGTAAATAGATAGCTGTATATATGTTAGACCAGTATTTTTTGTAAACTTTTAAATTTCACACGCATTTGAATATTATCGATTAGTTTTTGCAAAAGATGTTTCTATATTCTAGACTGAGAAGCACAACATTATCGACCTCCTGCGCACGTGTACAGAGCACGTGGCGTCCATGGTTGCGGGCGCGTGCCTGGAGGCGAAAAACTCCCTGGCTACCACGTCGCCTAGAAAAGCCCCGAGGGTGCTTATTACCGGAGGAGGAGCTTTAAATAAGTTTCTTATGAAGAACATAAGGCAGCTTATTGAAGTTCAAGGACTGGACCTAGAGGAAGTGGACGACGAGACGATTAACTTCAAGGAAGCCCTGATTTTCGCTTTCCTGGGCATGCGCTGTTTGTTGGGCGTCGAAAACGTCTTCCGGGAGACCACGGGAGCGAGGTCGGACTCGATTTCTGGGAGTATCCACAGACCGTTATCTTGCAAGGCTTTGAAGATCATTAGTTTGTTGCATTAAAGCCACGGGCCAAGCTACGTTATGACTATGTACATTAAGGAACACAACGATTCGCACTGTTGAATATTTAATTTGAAGATGAGATGTGAACATGTAACAGATGTATAAAAAAAGTAGATCTACTAAATACATTACGAAGTACACGTTGAGCTACTACATCAACGCGTGCAAGCTACCGTGTTTACTGTTTAGATGAAATTTCCTGGATGATAAACGTGTTCTAGTTCATGTACAACGGTTGCTAGTTATATATTGCGCCGCAGACGATATTCAGCGCTTTTCGAGGGTACAATATCCGGAAATGCATTTTGCACACAAGAACATTCATCACTGAAATTCTTGTTTCTGTTTACGAGGCAAATGTTTTGCGACGCAAATGGTTTGCAGGATGCTTATGTTATGGGTTATGTAAGTGTTTTGACAGATTTAGGGCGCAAAAATGTTTTCTGACAAATATAAATCAACATTACCTGTTACTTGTATTGTATATTTACCATCCATGGGTTGAAAGTGGTTATGAAAGTTATGAAAGTTCGTCATTTGATATTTGAGTGTGGGTAGATTAAACGTTATAATATGTATTTATTTTTGTACATATTTTCGGGGGATACTTTTGCACATTTTGTTTTTACATTTAATGTATATTTTGCTACATGTTATTTAATTCCAATTTTAATTCCGATATTGCTGGACACTGGCCCCCAAAATGCACAAACTTCGTGACAATTTGAAGCAACTAGATCTATAAATATATAGCTAGACTGAGTAAGTGCACCGTATAAAACTGTACACTATATTAATTTTAATAACCCAGTTGATATAGTAGCAACAATCGTAAATTTTAATATTGGAAAGCGACTTAAGATCAAGTAAAGGCATACATAAGAAAGTGCGCAACAACTGGAAGGAAAGAGGCTTCGATGTAGAAGCTTTGCTTACTTGCTGTACATAATGTTATTTGTTTCTGTTCTGTTTTACTGTACTGTGTCTTTTATCAGATGGTGCTTTCTGTGTGTCATTTTGCTCACCTATAGTTTGTACGGTTTATACGGTTTATAGAGGAAAACAGTTACCCTTTCAGGCATATTCAGGTGGCATTATTGTCCGCAAGAAACCCTAACAAATCCGATACCGGCATGCCTATGTTTGGTTTCGAAATGTGATGTTTGGTGAAATAAACTTGGCCTGAAATATTATCACGTGTTTATTTCATTTCGTCCTTTAAACTGCAAGTAATATCGTTACGCTACTTTAATTGCAAATGTATTACGAATACAGAAATGCTTCATTGTAGCGTAAGCTCCAATCTCAGGGCCCGTTTTCACAAAGCCCCTAAGGGAAAACTTGAGTACATTTCATAAAATCATAAAATTCCTTATGTCGGTGACTGTCTCATGTATAGGTCATTTTACATTGAACTGTTTCAAACTAGTTAATATTGCTAAGATGTTTCATATTTTACCCTCTTGTAAACAGAGATGAATGGATTTTACATAGAAAATTTGATGTCAAGTTTTCACTTAAGTGCAACTTAAGTTAGAATTTCCCTTAGGAGCTTTGTGAATACAAGCACTGTTCTATCGCTTAATTAACTGTGATGCGAGGTTACTTGGTGGTAAATAGATATACCGAGAAGGGCTTAAAAGTATGTCAGACTGTGTACCGCCGGTATCTGTTTTTCTGTGTGCCTATCTATTTGTGTGTATGTGTTTGTCCCAAATTACGTCCGTCCGTCCGTATCACAAAGTCCGCTATTCACCGATAGAGTTCGAATCTACGATGGTAGGTATTTATTCAGATACTGAAAAAAGCTGCCAAAAAACGGCTTTTGGTCCCTTGTACATGTGATGGATATCGGAAAGGTAGTATTTAACGAAATTACCGATGAAATGGGTTGATTTTGACAATGAAGTAAATAAAGAACACATGAAATGCAACGAAATGCGTATGTTTTAATATACTGCCATTTTAAATCAAAACGCTGACAGCGTAGAAAGACTGTTGGCGACAAAAGAAACTAAAATCATGTGAATCATGAATGCATTTTTGCTAAAAAGATAACATTTGTTTGAACGAAGTTCAATTTTCCACCTTTAAACATTAAAATGTGGCTTTTTATTGTTTAGTATACAACATCATAATAAAAACTAATTTGTAAGTAACGATTTTTTTTTATTTCCGAGCTTATTGTCTTATGCAAACGGAATAATATACATGCCAGTTAACAAGTCAATCTGCAACGGGCCAGAATAAGCGTAATAGTTAGGCGCACCGATTGTTAGTGCTTTGTAGCCAAAGATCTATAAATAAACATGTTTATTTATAGATATTTGTTCGTAGCTTACTTAGTCAGAAGTAGATCTTACGATGCAAGCTCTCGAATTTCCATAGTACTGTTTAAAATTTATAAATTGCGGTATTTGTTGTCAAAATAATCAGAATGAGAATTAGTAACAAGAAAAAACACTTTCGCAGCGAGTCAAAAATAACCGATGTAGCGCATAAATGTTGTGGTCTTATTCCAGGACACTCGGGTGAATATTTCGATTACATACAAGTAAATAGCAAAAGTGTGTGTGTGTGTGGGGGGGGGCATTAGTTTAAAGTTACTTTTTTTTATACAAATTGGCTTTTTCACAAAGTGTAATTGTAATAAATCACATGATATATACATTATAATGCATATTACATACATTATCTGTTAATAATTCAAATGTAAGAAAACGGGTTTAAAAGTTTGCTGCTCTAAAGAAGGACCCTTTTCTGGTTTCGATTTACTGACTAATAGCCTGCAAAGAAAAGAAGTAGTTTTCCGCGATGCCTGTTTTGGAAATTACCCTGTCGAAAGACCGTTGGCTTCCGCCAACAGTCTAAATCAAAACGCTGACAGCGTAGAAAGACTGTTGGCGAAAACAGAAACGAAAAGCAAAAGGAATTATGAGAGTATTCTTTATCATATAATAGGAACATTTATTGAAGTAAGTCTGTTATATAATTCCTACAAAACAAATCTCGAAACTCATAACTATACACTCTACTAACAATAAGCTGATATTTGACCTAATTGAAGATGGGGATCCATACCACTGTGTTTTGCAAATTAAAACATATAGAGCGCGTCTAATTCAGTGCTTTTTATATACGGTATTCTCATAATTTTTTTTTTGTAATTAGTGGGAGGCAAATATTTTTAGTGCAAACTATTCAAAAAGCAAACAGAGTTGTATGCATACAAGTCAATCTACAATGGGTAAAAATAGTCGATGAACCATATAAGTTCGATTCAATGTTCAGTGCTCCTTATAAGCGCTATGCTCGGTAAATACCAATTTAATGAAAAAAAAAGTTAAATTAGTAAAATACATTCAAACTATCTTTAGAAGTACAATGCTTTACCACAATTCTTATGCATACGTCAAAACCAATATCAATCATCAATTTAGTCGCTACGATTGCTCCGCTATATGTCCTGAGTCAATACACTGCTGTTAAACTTACGGAATGTGATATATAATACGTACGCAGGTAACCAGTACACATCACAAACAGATACGCTATCATACCTATGTGAATAGAAATAACACGAAATAACTAGTAGATGTGGATTAAATGGATTATTAATATTGTTTTTTAGTGTTTTAAGTCGGATCTATTTCTTGTAATCTATTTATAGAAAGTAGCATCGATAACAGGAAGCCTTACTGCTCTGCGAGCGAAGCGCAGTAATTTATCGATTTACTGACTCGTAGCCTGCAGAGTAAAGAAGTAGTTCCTCAAGACTGATTTCTGATTACAACTACTAAATCCTGTTGGCTGGCGCCAACAGTCTAAAAACGAATGTTGGACAATTTTATGGGGGCTATACGCCGTTTCACCCCCCCCCCCCCCCTCTAAATCCGCCTATTGATATTTAGCATGTTTTAAATGGAGACATGATCTAGAACGTGGTCATAAACTAATGGCCGTTGTTTCTGTGTAATTGTTATGGGTTTTGGCCTCTTATCTCACGAGGCAATGAACGAGTGGCCATGAAACCCTCGCCAGATAGCCTTTTCGACTACCGGTAGTAGACGTAATAAATAAGGAGTACAATTTTGTGTTTTAAAAAGCGATCGCGAGTCATTGCACACTACTATAAATGAGGCGTGTCGTGGGAAAGGCTAATCCAGGAAGTCTCTTATAAACATAAATCCACTGTAGGCGGAAAGTGCCGTCCTGGATTAGCCCGTACGGACTGCACAGGCGCATCCGGGACGACACTTTACGCACATGCATTCAGTCCGATTTTCCTGCGACACGCCTCAAATATTTCCAAGATAACGCAAGTATTAAAGTCTATAGATACAAACTGCAGGCATATTGGAAACGACACAACGTAGGTAGCTGTATCTAGCAAAACTTGAAACGACACATGCTTTGCACAATATATGTACCTAATACCGGAAATAATATTTCTTATAGTTATTTTTCGCAAGAAATTACGAAAATTAACAACAGTAATAATAATAGTAATAAAAGAATTATAAACAACAGAAATAACTTGGCTTAGCCAGTTTTCAAAATTCATGCTCATAGTACAGGCCTAGCGGACTAATATATGGAAACATATTATTATATTATTATTGGTACGTCCTGGGGGGTTTTATCGTGAAGTTCAGGTTGCACAAAAATATATCATATAGGATTTGAACTTTGCACCTAAGTTAAATATAAGAAATTGCTTAAGAGCGGGTCCCGGATTTGTTCGTTGGTCTGTTTATTATAGAATTGTGACCGGGTTAGACACTTTGGTTGCTATGTACCGACGTTTGGTTTCTGTTTGTGGTAACGATTTTGTTTTCACAGCATGTTAATTACCGGGTTATCATAGAAAGTGAGTATTGAATGTAGTCAACAAAGGTCAGTGAAATATAGTTTAATACTATACAGCGGTATTGTGCTGACTTCTGATTAGTATACGGAAGCGAGGCATTCAATTGACATCAGCGTTTGCGTGTCAACTATATGCTTCCGTAGATACCGGTAAGTACAGGGTTGTTAAAAAGATTGGATTTATACAAGTGTAATTGTTTTTCAAACACAAGTCCCGTATATGCCCGCCGCTCCCCCCCCCCCTCCCCCCTCTGGGGGAAAATATTGATAAGTGCAATACATGTAGCTGTATACCAGCGTTTAGCGTTTCCACGAGCTTGTATGTGTTTCGTACTAAACCGTAATTCCTTGCTACGGGACTGACGGCTGAAAGCGATTCACGACAGAAGGGAATTTGACGTGCCGAATAATTCCAAGTTCCGGGAAATAGACTTCGTCGGATTTTAGATCCCGGTAATACTGGGCTCCCACTGTGGGGACTTAGACAAAAATACTTGGCTCCATGTTTGCCAAAATTTGCTCAATTGCAAAAATATTTGCCAGATCTTGTTAGAATCGAAATAGTTTTCGCATTATCGTTGTTTACCGGCCAATAAACAACTTTTAGTCGTTCTTATGCGTGGCTATTAAGTCCAAATCGTTGTTAATTGGCCGATGAACAACGATAAATCGAAAATTATTCCTTAATTAAATCAGTTAAGAGAGTATAAATTAATCACCGATTTTTGTTTTAAAAAAAGCTGAAAAATTGTAACCGTGTTAAACGCGCACCTTATTTTCTCAGCCTAGCTTTGGGTTAAAAAATACACAACTTTCTTATACTTCAATTCAAACATCAAAAATAACTTCTAGTATTTTACGGTTTGGCATTTACCGAACACATTCATTATCCACATATATTCGATGCAAACGCCTGTACAAGCCAACCTTATACGGACGTCATTGCAAAATTTCACATTGTCTCTAAATATTCGGGCACGCAAAATTCAAAATAAGGAATATTTGTATGTTTCTAAATGTCCGTGAGTAATGACGATGAACGGTACGCCCCGTTTAAGAAACCTTTTAAGTAATCCCTCTAAAAATGTTGACTACGTATGTACACTAAACTGCTTTGAAATTGCAGAGGTAGTGTATTTGTTCTTAATAAAACGTTATTTCATAGTTATGCCATAAATTATCATGTACATTTACACATCGAGCTGGCCCTCGAAAAATTTCATATTTTCCCGGTACAAACACGTATATGTAAGACCAAACAAATAAAACTGACGAAAGTATCAAAGGCCAAGGAAACTGATAAGAAAAAAGCAGAAGGTGTCATTGTACAAATATTTACAACATATCACCGTATCCAATATATTTTTCGATACTACCCCAGGTGCATCCCGCGAACGACGCATGGTTTCGCTAGGATGGCACACATCGTGGTTGTTTTTGCCGTTTTCTCTTATCTCAATAATTTGTTGATTTTGCAATTCAGTTTAACCTATACCTGACATGTTAGGTACGTCTTATCACAAAATAGCATGTTCGTAAAAACACGTTTTGGTTGAATGTATGTCAACAACGACATCACTCATTCCGTGTATGATAACATTGACTGAGGGGCGTAGCGCGGCAGAATTCGTTGTGACTCGAAATATAAATACCATATAGGCTGCGGGCCGATAGGGACCCCGGTTAGGAGATAGGGACCCCGGTTAGGAGTCCAGTGAGGCTTAGGACACCGGAAGCTCCTGAAAGATAGTGTTTTATAACCCGCTAAAAAGCCATTCCGGACATTCAGAAACCTTATATTATCTGACAAATATGGACTGTTACTTTCATGTTCCGACGGTTTTGATTAAGGTGTTTCTCTTAAAATATTTGTATAAAACAACACTTAATGGTTTTGTTAGTTTTATAGCATATCTTTATGAAATGTGCAAGCTATTTGTCATCAAGCTTTACACATTTGCTATTACACCCTAAAAATCAAAGCAAGTCGTCTTACCTGCCGTCTTGCGAAAATGGCTAGCACCATGTCAGAATTAATTCTTTTTCGCAGTAAATGTTTAGAAGACCAAGGCCGGAGAGACGCTCAGAAGTCATGGTGTTTCTGAGGTACGTCATCACACGCCGCATTTTCGAGAATTACCTCTCTGCTGTTGACGTAGAAACCGGCATGGCAAGAAGAATAGCAAGGTACATTCTGACAGTTGGTTACAAATCATGCGGAGCCCTAGGTATGGCGTCTTCCAGCGATTTTGGTGTCTCGTTTACCTTCATCAACGCCCGCCTCGTCTTCCAGCGCCTCACGTTCTGACTGAATGTATTAAAGTCAGCGTCTTCGTCGCCGGCGAATTCGCTGTGCAAAGCTAGGACAACTTCGCCCGTAAGCTCTCCCACTTTGCTAGGAATAAGATATTGTGCCTTGAAGCGACCATGTTGAAGCACCAGACGGTCAGTCAACTCTCTGCACAGATGGTCAACAAATGGAAGGTACATTTTTCTTTTCCAGAAATCAGAGGGAGTTGTCGACGGGGCGTTTGGTCGATTTTGTTGGCGACTCGCATGACGAGGTAGGGAAGCCTTCACACCGAACTGCTGAGCCAAGTCTGTTGCCTTATGAAACAGAGTGCCCATACACTGTCGTCATTCCTGTCGGAGTGTAGTTGAGTCACTAGAACTTGTGCCTCGATCGAAGCTTGGACAAACATGGACCGGCGAAAATTAAAAAACGCCATTGACTGTATTTATGCGAGTATTTGTTACCCCTTACCCTCCTTTGGCACTGATGTTTATTCCATTTTTCAAAGTGCAATGACATTTTATTTTTTAAGATTTTATTTCAATGTTTACTCGAACGAGTAAACGAGATGCGGCGCACCGCGCCTGTTGACGTCAGAACCCAGCAAGCTTGCTCATAGAGGGTATAACTGGGCAAATATACAATATGGGTCCAGTATACATATTTCCTACCTATATCAGACTGAGGCAAAAAAACAGTGTGTTTCGGGCAACGGTCTCAAAAAGTTAGGTATGGTCGGGATTGATTTTTCTAAACTTTTTTTAAAGACACATTTCGGTAAAAAAACACTTAAAAATTATCTAAAATCTGACGAATACGGATTTCACAGAAAACAATTAAGCTAAAAACTTTAGGGTCGGGGCGGGGGGGGGGGGGCGGCCTAGGTAGGGTCAGGTTGCCCGTAGCACAGAATTTTTGTTTGACTTATACAAGATCAGTTTTACTGGTTTTGCCAATTAGCTAGACGTAGTGCACGGGGCTCGACTCAAGGTCCCGGCGCATGTGAGTTTGGTTATGGCATTATATGTAGTATGGTATTGCGTGTCCGACTAACGCAGGGGAAGGTCCAGTTGCTGCTCAACTCGGCGACTGAGGTTCGATTCCAGGTCCAGGCGCATGTGAGTTTGGTTAGTGCACAATACAGTACTGTAATGACTCTCAACAAATGTTATAACGCACCAACTGGCAATTGTTGTGTTTTCTTTATTTATTAGAAGTTCAGCTTGAAATGTCTGTTATGATTATTCGAGTTATACATGCACGTGACCATACAAAACTATTTGCCTAGTGTACAAGAAACTGCTTGAAAGTGATATATTAGGTCCCTCATTGCTTGCATACTAGGTCCCTCATTGCTTGCATACAAGGTCCCTCATTACTTGCATACTAGGTCCCTCGGTGCTTGCATACTAGGTCCCTGAGTGCTTGCATACTAGGTTCCTCATTGCTTGCATACTAGGTCCCTCATTGCTTGCATACTAGGCCCCTCAGTGCTTGCATACTAGGTCCCTGAGTGCTTGCATACTAGGTTCCTCAGTGCTTGAATACTATGCCCCTCATTGCTTGCATACTAGGTTCCTCATTGCTTGCATACTAGGTTCCTCATTGCTTGCATACTAGGTTCTTCAGTGCTTGCATACTAAGTTCCTCATTGCTTGCATACTAGGTCCCTCATTGCTTGCATACTAGGCCCCTCAGTGCTTGCATACTAGGTCCCTGAGTGCTTGCATACTAGGTTCCTCAGTGCTTGAATACTATACCCCTCATTGCTTGCATACTAGGTCCCTCAGTGCTTGCATACTAGGTCCCTCAGTGCTTGCATACGAGGTCCCTCAGTGCTTGCACACTAGGTCCGTCAGTGCTTGCATACGAGGTCCCTCATTGCTTGCATACTAGGCCCCTCAGTGCCTGCATACTAGGCCCCTCAGTGCTTGCATACTAGGTCCCTGAGTGCTTGCATACTAGGTTCCTCAGTGCTTGAATACTATGCCCCTCATTGCTTGCATTCTAGGTTCCTCAGTGCTTACATACTAGGTTCCTCAGTGCTTGCATACTAGGTCCCTCATTGCTTGCATACTAGGTCCCTCATTGCTTGCATACTAGGTTCCTCAGTGCTTGCATACTAGGTCCCTCAGTGCTTGCATACTAGGTTCCTCATTGCTTGCATACTAGGCCCCTCATTGCTTGCATACTAGGTCTCTCAGTGCTTGCATACTAGGTTAATCAGTGCTTGCAAACAAGGTCCCTCAGTGCTTGCATACTAGGTCCCTCAGTGTTTGCATACTAAATTTCTCAGTGCTTGCATACTAGGTTCCTCAGTGCTTACATACTAGGTCCCTCATTGCTTGCATACTAGGTCTCTCATTGCTTGCATACTAGGTTCCTCAGTGATTGCATACTAGGTCCCTCAGTGCTTGCATACTAGGCCCCTCATTGCTTGCATACTAGGTCCCTCAGTGCTTGCATACCAGGTTAATCAGTGCTTGCAAACAAGGTCCGTCAGTGCTTGCATACTAGGTCCCTCATTGCTTGAATACTAGGTCCCTCAGCGCCTGCATACTAAGTCCCTGAGTGCTTGCATACTAGGTTCCTCATTGTTTGCATACTCGGTCCCTGAGTGCTTGCATACTAGGTTCCTCATTGCTTGCATACTAGGTCCCTGAGTGCTTGCATACTAGGTCCCTGAGTGCTTGCATACTAGGTCCCTGAGTGCTTGCATACTAGGTCCCTGAGTGCTTGCATACTAGGTTCCTCATTGCTTGCATACTAGGCCCCTCATTGCTTGCATACTAGGTCCCTCAGTGCTTGCATACTAGGTCCCTGAGTGCTTGCATACTAGGTCCCTGAGTGCTTGCATACTAGGTTCCTCATTGCTTGCATACTAGGTCCCTGGGTGCTTGCATACTAGGTCCCTGAGTGCTTGCATACTAGGTTCCTCAGTGCTTGCATACTAGGTCCCTCATTGCTTGCATACGAGGCCCCTCATTGCTTGCATACATGGTCCCTCAGTGCTTGCATACTAGGTTCCTCATGGCTTGCATACCAGGTTCCTCATTGCTTGCATACAAGGTCCCTCATTGCTTGCATACTAGGTTCCTCATTGCTTGCATACTAGGTCCCACAGCGCTTGCATACTAGGTCCCTGAGTGCTTGCATACTAGGCTCCTCAGTGCTTGCATACTAGGTTCATCAGAGCTTGCATACTAGGTCCCTCAGTGCTTGCTTACTGGGTCCCTCATTGCTTGCATACTAGGTCCCTCTGTGCTTGCATTCTAGGTTCCTCAGTGCTTGCATACTAGGCCCCTCATCGCTTGCATACAAGGTCCCTCAGTGCTTGCATACTAGGTTCCTCATTGCTTGCATACTAGGTTCCTCATTGCTTGCATACAAGGTCCCTCATTGCTTGCTTACTAGGTCCCTCATTGCTTGCATACTAGGTCCCTCAGTGCTTGCATATTAGGTCCCTGAGTGCTTGCATACTAGGTCCCTCATTGCTTGCATACAAGGTTCATCAGAGCTTGCATACTAGGTCCCTCAGTGCTTGCATACTGGTTCCCTCATTGCTTGCATACAAGGTCCCTCAGTGCTTGCATTCTAGGTCCTCAGTGCCTGCATACTAGGTTAATCAGTGCTTACATACTAGGTCCCTCATTGCTTGCATACTAGGATCCTCAGTGCTCGCATACTGGGTTCGTCAGTGCTTGCATACTAGGTCCCTGAGTGCTTGCATACTAGGTCCCTCAGTGCTTGCATATTAGGCTCCTCAGTGCTTGCATACTAGGCTCCTCAGTGCTTGCATACTAGGTCCCTCAGTGCTTGCATACTAGGTCCCTCAGTGCTTGCATACTGGGTCCCTCATTGCTTGCATACTAGGTCCCTCTGTGCTTGCATTCTAGGTTCCTCAGTGCTTGCATACTAGGCCCCTCATTGCTTGCATACAAGGTCCCTCAGTGCTTGCATACTAGGTTCCTCATTGCTTGCATACAAGGTCCCTCATTGCTTGCTTACTAGGTCCCTCATTGCTTGCATACTAGGTCCCTCAGTGCTTGCATATTAGGTCCCTGAGTGCTTGCATACTAGGTCCCTCATTGCTTGCATACAAGATTCATCAGAGCTTGCATACTAGGTCCCTCAGTGCTTGCATACTGGTTCTCTCATTGCTTGCATACTAGGTCCCTCAGTGCTTGCATTCTAGGTCCTCAGTGCCTGCATACTAGGTTAATCAGTGCTTACATACTAGGTCCCTCAGTGCTTGCATACTAGGATCCTCAGTGCTCGCATACTGGGTTCCTCAGTGCTTGCATACTAGGTCCCTCAGTGCTTGCATACTAGGTCCCTCAGTGCTTGCATACTAGGTCCCTCAGTGCTTGCATATTAGGCTCCTCAGTGCTTGCATACTAGGTTCCTCAGTGCTTGCATACTAGGTCCCTCAGTGCTTGCATACTAGGTCTCTCAGTGCTTGCATACTAGGTTAATCAGTGCTTGCATACTAGGCCCCTCATTGCTTGCATACTAGGTCCCTCAGTGCTTGCATACTAGGTCCCTCATTGCTTGCATACTAGGTCCCTCAATGCTTGCATACTAGGTTCCTCAGTGCTTGCATACTAGGTCCCTCATTGCTTGCATACTAGGTCCCTCAGTACTTGCATACTAGGTCCCTCAGTGCTTGCATACTATGTTCCTCAGTGCTTGCATACTAGGGCCCTCAGTGCTTGCATACTACGTGAATCAGTGCTTGCATACTAGGTCCCTCAGTGCTTGCATACTAAGTTATTCAGTGCTTGCATACTAGGTCCATCAGTGCTTGCATACTACGTGAATCAGTGCTTGCATACTAGGTCCCTCAGTGCTTGCATACTAAGTTATTCAGTGCTTGCATACTAGGTCCCTCAGTGCTTGCATACGAGGTCCCTCAGTGCTTGCATATTAGGCTCCTCAGTGCATGCATACTAGGTCCCTCAGTGCTTCATTTGAATTAATACCGCACATTCTGATAGTGTCGCATGAAAATTACATGCAATTTTGTAGAAAGCACTGGCAGAGCGCAGACCTCCTAGGCAGCCAATCAGCCATATCTTCCAATATTACATATCTTTAAGACATTCCTGGATCCAGACGGTAATCCGGATCACCATCAAGATCTAATCTTTAGTCAAGTAGCGCATTCCCAACAATTCAAGAAATTGCCATACAAATCGCTTCATGCCTTTTATTGGCGTAAAGTTGCTAACAAAAGAAGCAACAAACCAACGCCGGCAAAACATAATCTCCTTAATAATCTTCAGAAGCGTGCCAGTGCAGAAAGGTAGTCTACATACTATTTTGAAATAATTGGCGTGTCGTGGGAAAAAGGGCTTAATGCATGTGCGTAGTGTTGTCTTTCACAGTGGATTTATGTTTAGAAGAGACTTCCCTGAAACAGTAAATACCAAAAAAAGCGCAAAGTGCCGTCCTGGATTAGCTTGTGCTGAATGCACACCTCCGTTTAACTTCACCTCTAGACGACCTTATCTTCCGTCTTCTACACTTCCGAGACCACTTATAGTAGCAATGCAACACCATTTTTATTCCATCAAGTAATGGATTCTGTTCCATACAGAAAACAAAAATAATTTTTCAAATATCTCATCCGGTTACTAAGTAACATGATTTTTTAGAATGGTACCCTCAACAACCATTTAAATGCACAAAACGAAAAAAATGACAAAAAACAGGACCCAACCCACGATTTCATGAAAAAAAAAAAAACTACACCAAACTGGTTGAACTGAAGTCGTTTTAATTTCAAAAGCTAATAAAGAACCAAAATTTAACAGAAAAATCCTTTATATCACATCGTATCGACAAGTTTTTAACCAAATTTTTCGAAGAAATATTTCGGTTAGTAGATTTGGGTATGTCATTTTTAGACTGTTGGCGGAAGCCAACGGTCTTTTGAGAGGGTAATTTTCAAAACAGGCATCGCGGAAAACTACTTCTTTTCTTTGCAGGCTACGAGTAAATTGAAACATGAAAGGGTCTGTCTTCAAAACAGCAAAAAATAACGAATGTTTTCTTACCCATTAATTATGTAAGACAATGCATGTCATGTGTATTATAATGTGTATATCATGTGATTTATTACAATTACAGTTTCTAAAAAAAGTCAATTTAAAACAAATGTTGCGTCAAATTAATGACACCCCTATTTTCTCTATTTGAATGTAACCGAAATATATTCATCTGGGTGTCCTGGAATAGGACCACTTAATTAATGCGCTACATCGATTATTTTTCACTCGTTGTGAAAGTGTCATTTCGTGTTACCAATTCTTATTCTGAATATTTTGTCAACAAATTACTGCAATGTATAAGTATTAAACTGTAGAATGGAAAATCGAGAGCACGCATCGTATGACCTACTTTTGACTCAGTACGCTATAAATCACTAACAATCGATGCTCCCAACTACCACGCTTTATCGGTTATTCTGCATGTCTCGTTGCAGATTAGCTTGTATAAAATTCCGCTTGCGTCAGATAATCAGCTTAAACAACATTGGTTTGCGACTTACGAATGAATTTGTATTTTTATTATGATGTCGTATACTTTTGAATTAGAAGCCACATTATCTAGTTTAAAGGTGGGAAATGGAAATTCATTCAAACAAATTTTTCTTTTTTGGCAAAAAAAGACTCATAATTCACATGCTTTTAGTTTCTTTTGTTGCCAACAGTCTATTGTAATGAAACTTCATACATAGAAAACTTATAGCGAGACCTCGCTTGGGATCGCATATGGGGTTTGTGGGGCAAGGTCAAGGTCACTGTTACTTAAATTAGTACAAGAGGGCCCTGAGGGCCCTTGGACGCTCACCTGAGACCTTGTAACCCAATAGGAATTAGCATCCCTGAGGCGTGGCTTATTTTAATCCCAGGGTCATAATTTGAAGAATATTGAACAAACCTCTGGGCCTTGCAGTTTCAGGTAAAGATTTTTAAAGCCATTTTGCTATTTAAATCTATATAAACCCCATGTGACCCCTCGGGGTGTGGCCAGATTTGACCCCAGGGGCATAATTTGAACAATCTATGGAGAGAACCACTATGCAATGTTACGTACCAAATACAGAAAAGCTGTGGGCCTTGCCGTTTCAGAGAAGATTTTTAAAGTCAATTTGCAATCTAAGTCTATATAAACTGTGTGACCCCCGGGGAATGACCAGTTTTGACCCCAGGGGCATAATTTGAACATTATTTGTATAGGACCACTATACAATGTTACATACCAATTATGAAACCTCTAGGTCTTGCAATTTCAGAGGAGAAGAAATTTAAAGTTTTTTTGCTATTTAAGTCTATATAGTCTATATAAACCATGTGACCCTGGGGTGTGGTCATTTTTTTCCCATGGGGCATAACTTGAAAAAGCTGTGTAAAGGACCACTATAGGATGTTACATACTAAATATGAAACCTCTGGACCTTGCGGTTTCAGAGGAGACAATTTTTTAAGACATTTTGCTATTTAAGTTTATAGAAACCATGTGACCCCTGGGGTGTGGCCAGTTTTGACCCCAGGAGCATAATTTGAACAATCTATGGAGAGAACCACTATGCAATGTTACGTACCAAATACAGAAAAGCTGTGAGCCTTGCCGTTTCAGAGGAGAAGATTTTTAAAGTCATTTTGCAATCTAAGTCTATATAAACTGTGTGACCCCTGGGGAATGACCAGTTTTGACCCCAGGGGCATAATTTGAACATTATTTGTATAGGACCACTATACAATGTTACATACCAATTATGAAACCTCAAGGTCTTGCAATTTCAGAGGAGAACAAATTTAAAGTTTTTTTGCTATTTAAGTCTATATAGTCTATATAAACCATGTGACCCCTGGGGTGTGGTCATTTTTTTCCCATGGGGCATAACTTGAACAATCTGTGTAAAGGACCACTATAGGATGTTACATACTAAATATGAAACCTCTGGGCCTTGCGGTTTCAGAGGAGAAAATTTTTAAAGAGATTTTGCTATTTAAGTTTATAGAAACCATGTGACCCCTGGGGTGTGGCCAGTTTTGACCCCAGGGGCATAATTTGAAAAATCTTTGTAGAGGACCACTATACAATGTTACAAACCAAATAAGAAACCTTTGGGCCTTGTGGTTTCTGAGGAGAAGATTTTAAAAGTCATTTTGCTATTTAAGTCTATATAAATCATGTGACCCCTGGTGAATGACAAGTTTTGACCCCAGGGGCATAAATTGAACAATATTTGTACAGGACAACTATAGGATGTTACATACCAAATATGAAACCTCTGGGCCTTGCGGTTTCAGAGTAGACAATTTTTAAAGACATTCTGTTATTTAAGTTTTTATAAACCATGTGACCCCCATGGTGTGGCCAGTTTTTACCCCAGGGGCATAATTTGAACAATCGTTGTAGAGGACCACTATACAATGTTACATACCAAAAATGAAACCGCTGGGCCTTGTGGTTTCAGAGATTTTAAAAGTGATTTTGCTATATATTCTATATAATCCATGTGACCCACGGTGCGTGGCTGTTTTGACCCCAGGGGCATAATTTGAACACACTTTGTAAAGGACCACTAAAGGATGTTACATACCAAATATGGAACCTCTGGGCCTTGCAGTTTCAGAGAAGATTTTAAGTCATTTTGCTATGTATTCTATATAAACCATGTGACCCCCCAGGGTGTGGCCAGTTCTGACCCCAGGGGCATAATTTGAACAATCTTTGTACAGGACAACTATAGGATGTTAAATACCAAATGTAAAACCTTCTGAGAAGATGTTAGTCATTTTGCTATATATTCTATATAAACCATGTGACCCCCGGGGCGTGGCCCGTTTTGACCATAGGGGCATAATTTGAACAATCTTTGTAGAGGACACTATAGGATGTTACATACCAAATCTGAAACCTCTGGGCCCTGTGGTTTCAGATTTTTTAAGTTTACACTTTTTAAATCTATTTTTAGCTCTGTTGACCTACATATGCAGCGGACCATAATGATCATTCCTGTGAAGTTTGGTGAAAATCTGCCAAGTGGTTTAGGAGGAGATGTTGTTTCAATGAAAAGTTGATGACGGACGCAAGGACACACGGACACGGATCACAAAAGCTCACCATGAGCACTTTGTGCTCAGGTGAGCTAAAAACGGTTTCTGCTCAATAACTTGAGAACACACTGAGATATTTCAATGTAAGTTCATATCTAAATACCTTGTATGGAGACCTCGCTTGGGATTGCATATAGGTTGGGTGGCGTCAAGGTTGAGGTCACCGTTAATAAAAATAAAACAAGATCTGTCAGAGAACAGCGCGCTCGACTATTCATAGTATTTCAGTTAGTACATATTTTGGATAATGGAAGGGGCATACATTTGTTAAAATACAAAACCTTTAGGTGAAGCCTTGTATAGTTTATACATTTTTGGAACAAAAACTTTAACCACAAAATCTACATAAAAAGTGTGCATAACTCTGTCAGAATACAAAACAGAGTTATGGGTAATGTTGCCCCTGATACTAGAGTTGATGAGAAAGGTTAGTTCCAAGTTTCAAGTGAATAACTTACGTAGTTTTGAAGTTACCAAACTTTTAAATATAAACTTTAACCAGAAAATCTATGTGGAAAAGGGGCATAACTCTGTCAAAATACAAAACAGAATTATGGGTTATGTTGCCCCTGATACAAGAGTTGATGAAAAAAGGTTAGTTCCAAGTTTCAGGTGAATAACTTACGTAGTTTTGAAGTTACCAAACTTTTGAATATAAACTTTCAACAGAAAATCTAAGTGAAAAGGGGGCATAACTATGTCAAAATACAAAATAGAGTTATGGACAATATTGCTCCTGATACTGGAGTTGATGACAAAGGTTAGTTCCAAGTTTCAAGTGAAAAGCTTATGTAGTATTGAAGTTACAACACTTGTGAATATTAACTTGAACCAGAAAATCTATATGAAAAAGGGGCATAACTGTCAAAATACAAAACGAGTTATGGGGAATGTTGCCCCTGATACTGGAGTTGATGACAAAGGTATATTCAAAATTTCAAGTTAATAACTTACATAATTTTGAAGTTACAAGACTTTTAAATAAAAACTTTAACCAATTCAGATGTGGACGCTGACGCCGGGGGTAGTAGGATAGCTGACCTATTCTTCAAATAGTCGAGCTAAAAAACGGTTACAGCTCAATAGCTTGAGAAGACATTGAGATATTTTAATGAAACTTAATATGTAGATACCTTATATCTAGACCTTGCTTGGGATTGCATATGGGGTGGGTGGGGTCAAGGTCAACAACACTAAAAAATTTATTTTTGTGCTGTCTTTAATGCCGTTGGTTATACAAAATTGGTATTCGTGGAATTTCCACGTTTCTTGTTTCTCATATTTTGCCATAGTCCATAGTAATTAACATCAAAGCATAGGAATTAGGTAAATGTTAAGTTCATAGTAAGTACATAACTGGGAGTTGTAGACACCTTAAATAGTTATAGCCTTAATATAGTATGGTAATTAATTATTGAGGCTCAGCATTTCTTCATTACTGATAAGATAATACAACTGGAACGAACGCAGGATGTCAAAGAATGCTGCTTAATAATTTGAAGATTTGAAGTTCAGTAAACAGATACATTGAAAAGACAACAATTATCCAGTGTTAAAAATGTGTATGTAAATTATTTTTCTCATAAATATATAGAAACATTAAGAGCATGAAAGGATATAGACCCAAAGATGAATTTTTTAAAAACAATGTTTAATGTTTCTTCTTGGATCATCATCAGTTTGACAATGTGTGCTTTTTATAACAAAATAAATGCATTTATTAAAAAAAAAACAATCTTGCATCTTAAATTATACCAGATATGGTGTCAAAATCAAAAGTTGTAACGAGTAGGCAGTTGATGATAAATAGGTTATTTGTAATAATAAACAAATTATATATATGCTTAGAATAAACCTTCTGTCTAGAACTGGTATGGAGTATGAATAGGTTTGGTTACTTTCACTTTCGGTTTTGAGTTACTTGAACTTCATGCTGAAGAACAAAGTTTAAAACAAATTCACCATTATATTCGAAACACTAAATAAACATTTAAAACAATACTGTCACAAGTTATTCTATTCACTACAAAATGTTAGCCTTATTTTTCACGAATATTGGTCTAATCTTTTTCATGCTTGTGTTTGCAGCCATCTTGAATTTTGCAAGATTTCCATCAAGAAAGAAAATGGTCAGATTGCATTATCATTCCAGATTTTTTTGTAAAAACCCTATACACAATCATAAACAACATGCATAAGATTTCAAAATCAGGCCAACATTTTTAGCATTAAAGCTTTAGTTTTATAAAAATATAAATATTAACAATTTAAACTTAATTTTTTAATCAAAATGACTAGTTTCTGCATAGTTAAGATAAGCTCTGGGCAATTTGATTACCTAATTATCATAATTTATGCAGATTAGGTCAAAATTCCATTGTAAAAGTAGTAAAAATTTAAGTATAAAAAATCTTGCTATTCTTGGGTCATTTTGGTCATTTCTGGTGAGGAGCAGATTTGCCAAGGGAGGTTTTGCATTGCTACTTATAGACTCATGTTGACATGCTTCTAACTGAACAGTTTATAAAACGTCAACGAGTTGTGATTACACACGTGTTTAAAAATGTAAATAGCACGGCAAATGACCAGTTATCAATCGATGTGCAGGTCGATTACTGGTAACGCATATGTTTAAACCTATGTGAATAATAAAATTAAGATTTGTTTATTAAGTGGCATGCAAACATTTGACAATTTGTATTTAAACTTATTTAGTTGTGCTCAGTTGTGTTGAAAGACAGATTTGTATTGAGATACTTTCGAGTCCGTTTCCTGGGTGGAACCAGTACTTGGTGCCTCTTGGGAAACATCATTCTAACGCTCCCTGGGTAAGGATCGAATTCACAACCTCCAGATCGCAAGACGGACACCATATCTAGGGAAAGATCTAGGATTCAAAAAGGTACAGCGAGGTGTTAAAAAGGAGCTGGGTGGAAAGATGGAGAAGTTCTATGATATTTTTGTAATAATTTGCTAAATTTGGGGTTTTCAGGAGTATAATGCTTCTAATTAAGGTTTATTATCATAGTCTATTCATTTGACATTAAATATTTGCAAAAATATATTGAATTTCAAAAGATTTTTAGCAATTCTGTGTTGACCAGCCCAGAGGGGCAGCAGGGGGGAACCAAAAAGGAGCAGGGTGCAGCACCCTGCTATTTCGCTCTAGATCTTTCCATACCATATCTATTACACCACTGCGACTTATTTTTATTGTATAGACCTACATAATGTTCAAATATGTGAGGTTACATTACACAGCAACAAACAAACATACAGCAATTACAAGTATATTTTTTATTTGTACAACCATCATAATTATAAATATAAAACTTGTAACAAGAACAATATTTACAGAAAATGGACAGTACTATGTACTGTACCAGAAAGGCTTAAGAATTTACTTAATCAAGTGCATTGTACTCACAACTGGAATGGCCAAGAAAATGTATGGGCCATTGATCACAAATTTCAATACAATTTATATTGCCTGCATCAAACATGAGAAATATTAACAATAATCACAGACAACTATGTACTTTCCAGTGTTGGTATACTATTCTAACTTAATACTCTATAGACAAAGAACAAACATTTCGTTGTTAAACTACCCAATAAACAACGCAAAAAGAAGTCCTGATTCTGAGCTGAGCATTATAACAAGCAATTCCCAAACAATTGCAAAAATATATGTCAAATAATGTTAGAATCGAAATAATATTCGCATTAGCTTTGTTTATCGGCCAATAAACAACTCTTTGTCATTCTGATGTGTGGCTATCAAACCACTCAGACTAACACCCTCGTGGCTTAATTCCTACGCATCAGAACTCCCAATAGTTGTTTATTGGCTGATAAAAAAAAATAACTCGAAAATTATTTCTTAAACATTATCTGTAAAACTCGTACGCACCCACAATCAACGTGGGCTATTTTGTATAAGCACATAAATGTATGCAATACACTGAATGGTGTACAAGGGCAGTCACATGAATATAACTTGATTTTATTTTTGACTTGTGAATTTCGATAACAGAAAATACCAACACTTTAAAGGGACCTGTTCACATATTGGCAAACTGACAATTTTCAAACATTTCGTCATAGATTCCAAAAAGAAATGATACATTATATTCAAACAAGCGAAATAACACTCACTAAGATATATATTGGAAATATAATTTCATATATTATTCATCAATCAAAATGGATAAAATTATAAACCATTTGTAACGCGTTTCAACAGTAACTTGGCAAACATATGTACCACGTACATAGAGTTAAAAATACACAACCAAATGCATAAGTCTGAATGGCTGAGTGGTTAGTGCATGAGAGTTTTGATCTTAACGATCCCGGGTTCGCGCCCCGGTGAAGGCAAATATTTTAATTTAACTTTTTTTCTTTATATACTATTTGTTTAAGGTTATTTCGGATGCTGTAGTTTTTGCAGTAAATACATTTAATGACATTTTTCAAAAATATGAAAAATTTGTGAACAAGGACCTTTAATAGTAATGCTTGTAACTTCCTACTCACTCAACAGCTGTTGTATTGTAAGGAATTTTCTGGTCATATAAAGCATAACAATTTAAGATCTACAGCATTCTATTATATGAAAATAACAAAGGATGTATATTTACATTACAAAATGTTCTGATGTCATCATGAACATTTATTGTTATCATTATAATGTATGTAAAAATTACATAATTCCCAAATCAGATCTTGTTTCCGTGAGTTCTCAAAGTATACACCAGTATATATGTACATGTAAGTAATTTTGCTTATTAACTTGTTTATACTTTTAATATATTTTAGCAATTTCAAATATTGCTATGACAGAAACAATATTTTAATATGAAAAACATATACAATCCAATATACAAGTAATCAAGTAATGATTTGTTATTGTAGCACTACTACATGTACATAAAGATAACAGATACATATCAAGCAATCCCCTATTCTGGTACAAAAACTGGTTTTGGCCAATCATTCTATTACCAGTAAACATTTCAATTGTTCACCAATGTTTATATACACTTGGAACCTTCAAATGAACTGCTGAGATTGTACTTCCCCGGGCGCTTTCACTTTGTTTATCTCTTTCATGGTTTCTTTCAGCCTAAAACAGACATAAAATACATTATATACACTGTAATACTGTTTATTATTGTTTGTTTTCCTAGACAATACCAAATACAACAAAGAAGATTCCATGTACAAAAATCTAATAATAAGACAATAACATCTAACTGAAATGTTGAATCGAATGTAAATACATAACGCATGCACAGATCAAATGCACATTACACATCCATGTTAAATGCTTACATAGCTTAAAGATTTTGCTCACTGTTTATGTAATTTAGAGATTTTTATGAGAAGGCATGCTGATATTGAAATCAACACATCTTACACTAAATAATTATTCACACTTACATGTTATTTATTCGAACCGCAGTAGCATTAGTGTCAACATCCGAGCAGTTAAAATGCAGAGTACTCTCGTCTGCAAACTTCCCACGAAATGTTGGGGTGCTTGACCTCCTGGCATCATCTTCTGTTTCCAAGGCAACAAAGGTGTCCTCATTTCCTGACATCAGCTGTCCCTCTATTCCGTTCTTTGTCTTTCTTATCGGCGAGTAGTTCAATGACATTTCCGTTGATTTTAGCGAGTCCAAACGCTGGCTGGTTGGCATAGATCGGAGCTCTTCAGCTGTGGAAAAAGACAAGCTTGCAGTGTCAGGATTAAATAAGGTTTTAAATAAAAAAAACACGTGTTATTCAAGAACTTTTATCAACATTTTGGTTTACGCCTTTTTTAAGATAATAAACTTAAACAAAAAATAGCGGACGATACGTCGAACGAAATATGACGTAACGTAAAATGGTGGGAATACATATAACAATCATAGACGTGCCCCATGCTTCTGGCATAACCATAATGAATAAGATCTCTCGATTCATATGTTGGCATTTCAATAATCCATGTTTTATATACCAGTTACTGTCATTACTACAATTCTATGTCAATATCATTTTTATAAATCAAACTAAATATTCACATTAATATCTGACCAAACAAAGACACAGCTAATCTCTTATTTTATATCTTAACTTAATCTCAATTAAAATATCTGGAAACATTTTTGTTTGCATTATGTATGAAATTTAAATCTTTAAAAACATCCTTTTTCACTAAAACTTACAAACTGCATTTTTATTGATAGCCACCAGAAACTGTTACAAAAATGTGAACTAGCAGTTAACAGTCTTATGATGAGTACACATTTAAACAATGTTTATAATTTAAGTAAACACTTTTTTTAAGTCTACATTTTAACTGTCTCAAATTTTCACAACAGCAGTCATTGTGTCCTAGAGGTTGTAACTGGAATGCCAAATTTCCCAGATGTTCAATGTCATTGGGCATTCAATGTGACTTCATTATGCCTACAAACATAAAACAACAATAACAGAGAACAAAACAAACAGATATGGTGAATGTACCAAATGATGATCCAGGGCCATCAAACAGGGTCCTCATCCTTGGTGGATCAGTCACTCTCTGTGTGTTAGGGACCTGTTTGGTTATTTCAGACTGCCTAGTGTCCGACACATGATGGGAATCGCGTGCTGGGTTGACTTTTATGGAGGGTTGGTTCTGTGAAACATTATGTGGAGCACATGGTCTCTTCACTTCGTCTAACTATACAAAAGATGGAAATTGTGTTGTTATTCAGAAAGAAGACGCTTTTTTGTACCTACTTTTTTCTGTTTTATTTTCTTCTGGCAATATGCACAGCACGTTTTCCAAAAAATTTCAATTGGTTCTAATAAATCAAAATAGGACACATAAAATTAAGTTTAGGCCAATTCTAGTACTTAAGATGCCCACACAATTCGTAAAATGCACATAACTGGTTAATGGGGACCATACATGTATGTATCATACATTGTATGTCAATACAGGATCGCGTATTTGTTGGCTGCTCGGTCTTATAGGCAACAAAAAGCAGACTTGATTACGCAAAAGACCCAACTAACTACAAACTTGGAACCATAGTGTTATTTCACACACTAGAACTCAGCGAGTCGGATGTGTCGACTGACGGGGCATGACTCAAGTATGATAAGAGCAAATATGCCAAAAACCGAACTGAACCTTCCTTTAATGTCTACTAACACTTGCACACAAACAAGTTATTGTTTGCTCAAACTAAATGGGACACCGCCGCCACCCAAAGTACCCCTATACGTCCCCTTTTTAGGCAACACTAAAAGAGCATGTGATAAAGCTTGTAAAGTGTTCATGATTTTCAATGAATGGAAATTAATCTGTTAACAATAGCTGGGGAGGAGTTTAAAATGTAAGTGGCAAACGCTGGAAAGGTCAATAAAAGCCACACTTTGGACTAAATGGGCAATGAAAGCCATACTTCCGACTCATTGGTCAATAAAACCATACTTTGGACTCAATGGTCAATAGAATGCATACTTTGGACTCAATGGTCAATAGAATGCATACTTTTGACTCAATGGTCAATAGAATGCATACCGTGGACTCAATGGTCAACAGAATGCATACTTTGGACTCAATGTTCAATAGAATGCATACTTTGGACTCAATGGTCAATAGAAGCCATACTTTGGACTCAATGGTCAATAGAAGCCATACTTTGGACTCAATGGTCAATAAAAGCTATACTTTGAACTCAATGGTCAATAGAAGCCATACTTTGGACTCAATGGTCAATAAAAACCATACTTTGGACTCAATGGTCAATAGAAGCCATACTTTGGACTCAATGGTCAATAAAAGCTATACTTTGGACTCAATGGTCAATAGAATGCATACTTTGGACTCAATGGTCAATAGAAGCCATAGTTTGGACTCAATGGTAAAAAAAGGCCACACATTGGACTCAATGGTCAATAAAAGCTATACTTTGGACTCAATGATGGACACTCTGTTTTCCACCAAGGTCATTCTTGCTGCCAACGTGCTGAGCTGCGAGAGGATTTTTTCTAGCTGGATGCTGTTGTTGTTGTTCCCAGATGACTCCCTAATCAATCCTGACTTCTGTATCAGGTCCATCTGAGTCTGCATGCTTGCCATCAGTTTGGTGACCGTCTAGAAAGTTATCCATGGGTTTAATTAATAAACTATATATCAGTCAGAGAGCACAGACCGCCACCATGGCATCTATGATACTAAAAAAAATCCTAAATCCAGAGGGTGATCCGGATCATTAATAAAATCTAAATGTTTGTTTATTGGCCGAACCAGTCCATGTTTTTTTTTTAATCAGACAAAAAACCAATGTCTTAAAAAAAAAAAAAACATAACCTCTTGGGCGATGTAATTATCATCTGAAAGTCTGGAATTTGGGAACAATAGCATTTCATCAAGTCGTTGGACGTAAGCACAAATACCTCTTGACAACTGAACACTTGGGACTTGCATTACAGTATGCAATTCCCAGAACCCTCTATCATTAACTTAATTTCCATTTGAATCCTTTCATCAGTAATAGTGTTTTCCTCCAAATTTCCTTCTGTAGACTTGATACTTGAAGGTGTTTGTGCTTAGCAAAGTTACTAGCCTGAAAGTTCTTACTAGCCCAAACTCTTGCAACAAAGCACTATAAAAATGCAATAAAATACACCGAAATAAGGCGTGTCGTGGGAAAACCGGTCTTAATGCATGTGCGTAAAGTGTCGTTCCGGATTAGCCTGTGCAGTCCGTACAGGCTAATCCAGGACGGCACTTTCCGCCTACAGTGGATTTATGTTTAGAAAATACTTTCTTGAAACAGAAAATACCATAAAAGCGGAAAGTGCCTTCCCCGATTAGCCTGTGCGGACTGCACAGGCTAATCCGGGACAACACTTTACGCACATGCATTAAGTCTGGTTTTCCAACGACGTGACTCTTATGTTGTTTTTAGCAGTAATCAAGATTCAATTTATTCTTTAAATGTGGGTGATATAAATGTAATATCTCTATTTTTAATACTTTGATCATTATTGTTCTTAGCATTGTGCCATGATAATATGCTGAAAAAACCACTAGGCCCTATCAGGCTAGTGTGTACAAATTTCCACTAGCCCCAAATCAAATGCACAAGCCCGGGGGTTCGGGCTAGTAGGTTAGGGCGAAGACTGGATCTGAACACAAATCAAGCTGTCAAACGCAAGGTCTCATTACCTCCTGAAGGCCTGACACCTGGACGGTGACCTCCGTCAGCTGGTCCTGCTGTGATGCCACCGGGCCGTAGAGGATGGAGTCGTGAGCAGGAGCCTGGATCTCAAGTATGCTCGGCTCCTGAGCATCGTTACCTGGGAATTGTAGGAAACATGTACACAGTGTGACTGTCATTTTAAGTGTGTAAAGGGATCAGAAATCAGAATTCATATCCATAAAGACCGTTTATAAAAACTTCTCAAAGACTGTCAACCAAATTCCGTAGAATACATAGGAACAGTATAGGATATTTTCACCAAAAATATTGGACATTTTGCCGACAAACTATAGGAATTTTATAGTAAAAATACTTCATTATAAGGATAACATGGGATCATATTCTAGCCTGATGTCTTACAGCTTGTGTTTTAATGAACAAAACATTTGCTAAAAATGTTCAAGCTAATCAATTGGCAACTGAGACATGTATGCTATGACCTAACAATAATCCGAGTATTTAAGTTTGATGCAAGCGAAGCGATAGAGAAAAAAATCAACAAATAGGTTCTTGATATACTGTTCTCAGGCCAATTTCAGACATGTGAATGAGCAACTTTTGCAAAAATACAAATTATTAAATATAAGAAAATATAGGTTTTTCAATATATATGGATTTCTTTCCAAAATATAGGAAAATATAGGAATATAGATATCAGTTGACAGCCTGCGCTCATTTAACAAAGCAGATTAATTATATTTTTTGTTTAAAGTGTTATCATGGCATCATAGCCATAGCAGATGGCTGACAAGAACACACTGCTATATGTATCTTCACAACATTTTAACAAATATAAGAAACATGAATACATTTAACCGAGTTATGCGAAAAAATAGGGAAGTCATTAACTGATTGAAAGCCTAATGCCTACTTTTTGGCATGGTGATAACCTCTACAGACTTGGGACACGCCCTTCTTACACTGGGTGTGTTGAAACAACTATTGAAGGACTGGAAATTGTCCGATACCATGCTGTGCCCAGAGACTGTAGATTCTGAAATAACGACAAGTCAGTATAATATATAATAAACAGTGTAATAATTTTATTTTATATAAAGAAAATTCTACATCCATTATTTAGGGTCAGTCAAACACCGTAATAAAATGTCTTTGTTGCATATTGAAATGTTTGAGGAACCCCTGAAAAATCAAATTACATCTTATACGAATTCCCAATTTATTTTCATATATTAATGTAATTATGGTTTCTAAGTTAAGGAAAGGATTCGCAACTTTTTTTAAAACTAATTACCAAACAAAGAGGTGTGATAACATGCTGGTGTGTTGTGCAATTGTTGTCTAATTTTATTGTAAGCAATTTTATTTTTGCATTATGGTACCACAGGCAAATAAAGCAAAAGTTATGACAGCAAAACTTACAGTAATATATCTTTACATTGTATCACAATATCTAACTAGAAGATTATGCTACCCAAGTAAGTGACTCACAGACGCTCATGTCATGGACCTATGCTTTCTGTAGTAATTATGATCAATAATACCTATTTTTCAATATTCGAGCGCAGCAAAACTAGATGTGTCACAGACGCAGATGCCCCCACGACACATATTTGGACACGGACAAAGATTCCATGTTGCCAACACTAATTTTTGCCTCCATATATTTATTTTCATATATATTCTATAGGCGAAACAAAGCTTGTCACAGGATGTGAATGTGCCCCCAAAGCATATGCTTGTCAGAGGAAGCCAAAACAATGTCAGAATACAATATTATGCCCTGGACAAATATCTTGAGATTTCATCTACACAGCTGTTTGTTGTTGTGACACACTGTCTCATAATGATCTTCATTCCCACCAAGTTATTACATTCCTGACATATTGGCAAAAATGATTCTTCCTACAAAAAGTTCATTCTAATATTTAACCTTTTAAGTGTCACCTTAGACCCACAGACCTTGACGGATGAGCATGTAAGTGGTATGTGACACATGATCTGGTCATGGGAAAAAATAATCTGAAGTAATATTAAAATCCTTCCAGGCTTTTGGAAGTTATAGAGCAGAAAGAAACTTCCTTGACATTTGACCTTGAATTGTGACCTTGACCTTTAACTGAGGACCATAGGATTTGTACACGACACATCGCCTGGTCATGGGAAATAATTATCTGAAGTAATATTAAAATCCTTCCAAACGTTTAGAAGTTATGGTGGAGAAACAGAAATCCTCGACCTTTGACCTTGAATTATGACCTTGACCTTTGACAGGCAAGCATGGGATTTGTATGCGACACATTGTCTGGTCATAGAGAATAATAATCTGAAGTAATATGTAAATCCCTCCGACGTTTAGAAGTTATGAAGTGCAAACAAAAATAATTGACCTTTGACCTTGAATGTTTACCTTGACCTTTGACCGACCATCATGGGAGTTGTACGGGACACATTGTCTGATCATGGGGATTAATAATCTGAAGTTATATTAAAATCCTTCCAGGCGTTAAGAAGTTCCAGAGCGGAAACAAAAATGTATTACCTTTGACCTTAAATTGTGACCTTGACCTTTGACCGATGAGCATGGGAGTTGTACGCGACACATCGTCTGGTCATGGGGAATAATAATCTGAAGTTATATTAAAATCCATCCAGGTATTTAGAAGTTATGGAGCGGAAACGAAAATTCATGACCTTTTACCTTGATTTGTGACCTTTGACTGACAAGTATGGGAGCTGCACGCGACACATCGTCTGGTCATGTGGAATAAGAATCTGAAGTTATATAAAAATCCATCCAGGCGTTTGGAAGTTATGGAGCGGAAATGAAAATTCATGACCTTTGACCTTGAATTGTGACCTTGACCTTTGACCAACGAGCATGGGATTGTACGCGACACATCGTCTAGCCATGGGGAATAATAATCTGGAGTTATATTAAAATCTATCCAGGCATTAAAAAGTTACAGAGCGGATATGAAGTCTGGACGGACGGACCCACCCACCCACCCACAGACGGACGGTGCGACTACTGTATGCCCTCCTTCAGGGGCATAAAAATGACTAAGGCCAAAGTTTGGCAAAAATTAGTCACAGCCAAAATTCCTTCCTTAACGATAACTTATACATTATGAGGGTTGAGCATGGAACTATTGTATCTGCTTAACATTTCTATATTAGATACAATAGTTTCACATATGATATATTCAACTTAAGGTTCTTCAACTGTGAAAGTTTGACCGAAATCCGCCAAGCAGTTAAAGAGACGTACAGGCATACGGACGGACAAGTGCAATGCTTAATGCCTCCCACTTTGTGGGGGCATAAAATCAACTATTATCAATTACTATGGTGGCGTGTCTTGGGAAAACCGCGCTTAATGCATGTGCGTAGTGTCGTCCTGGATTAGCCTGTGGTTCGGGATGACACTTTCCGCCTACCGGGGATTCATGTTTAGAAGAGACTTCCGTGAAACAGAAAATACCATAAAGCGGAAAGTGTCGTCCTGGATTAGCCTGTGCGGACTGCACAGGCTAATCCGGGACGACACTTTACGCACAAGGCATTAAGCCCAATTTTTCCACGACAAGCAACAATGTAAACTTTACCATTCTCCGAAATAGCCAGTGACTGGTAACATATCTACCTCTAGCATAAGGCATATATTCATATTTTCTGGCCAAAATATTTTTACCAGGATTTGTACAAACTCCAAAAAAAATGGCTACTAAATTTCATTTTTAAGTAAAAATTTAGAAACATGCACAATTTCAATGCATATAACATAGCATCCTATATAATATTATACCTGGTGAATATGTGTGCACTTCACTGGGAGATCGAAACGTTACTTTTGACACCACATCATGATGCTGCTCATCTAGATGGTAACTGCCCGACTCAAAGCTTGACATTTCTGAACTGGCTGAAAAAAGACCATCCCAGGTTTTGTCACAGGGTTCATTCAAACTGTTAAAAACAAAATTCGATGATTTTCCTAAAGACATGTGTGAAGTTTTAATTGAATATCTGTAGTAGTTACAGAGATATGTACTTGTTGCACACGAACCTTCTCTTGCACGCAAACAAAAACAAAATTCGATGATTTTCCCAAAGACATGCGTGAAGTTTTAATTGAATATCTGTAGTAGTTACAGAGATATGTACTTGTTGCACATGAACCTTCTCTTGCACGCAAACCTAAACCTATATCATTTTCTAAGTACAAAAAGGTGCATAATTCTGCTAAAATGTTGGTCACAGTTATGGGTCTTGGCCACTGCCGCCAGTGACCTTATATAATGACCCTGAAGGCACGTGTGAAGTTTCAATTGAATATCTGTAGTAGATATAGAGATATAGAGTTGTTGCATGCAAACTTTAACCCGATTTTCTAATTTAAAAAAGGGGCATAATTCTGCAAATTGCAGGTCAGAGTTATGGGCCTTGGTCAGTGACCTCACATAATGACCCCGAAGACATATGTGAAGTTTTCAATTGAATATCTGTGGTAGTTACAGAGATATGGACTTGTTGCAAGCAAACCTAAATCGGAGCATTCAGCCGATGCAGACGAACGGGTAAGTAGTATAAAAATCTAAGAAAAATTCAATATTAAAATATCTGTACAGTATATGCATATGTTTAATTGTATATTTATCTTAAACATGTAAACTACAGAATCCAAATCCCTTACAATTACTTCCCGCAATATGGCGTACAGGTGCAGCGTGACAGGATGTATGCGAGACATGCCGCACAAGCTGGGAGTCCACTGGTGCTATCAGCTCGTTGACAACCTGCGGATTCTTAGTTAGCGATTCTTGCTTGCTATGGTAGGCAGTGTTTGACGTACTCTGTCTGGGTGATAATCTACCAGTTGATTTTCTCTTGGGCACACCTAGCAAAATGATCATTTTGTCCAATGCATCGTAGGACAAATTAAGTAGCCACATAATTAATGAGAATCATAATTTTGATACTTAACATGATTAATGTACATGAATTGCTACAATGTATGTGCATTTAAATTTTAATTAACCAGTAGTTAATTGATTAGATTATGCAACCATGTGCTTTTATTTACCACTGAAATGCAAACCCATAATTGGTCAACTCAATTGTTGATTGACAAGTATCTACTGGTAAATTCTTCTTCAAAGAAATTTCAAGACCTATCAATTTTAGCCTTGAGAATGGCTTAAATTTTTCTCAAAAGTAATTTTCAGTGCAAATACTTCATGCTTACACTGTGTATTTTTTTTCAGTATCAAAATAAAACATTATTTACGTCGTTGAACTTTGGTAAAATTATCTCTTAATTGCAAACAAATCATGCTTATTTAAACAGTGTTCCCACTGCTTTTCATAAATGTGGGTTCACATAACCCCCTGTGTGCCCCTCTCTACAAGGAAATTGTAAACAAAATGTAAATTTTAAAGGGCTTTGCATACAACTTGAGAATATAATTGCTAAATTTGGGGTACTGTATCCCAAATAAGGATTTTTGGGAACACTGATTTAAAACAAACAAAGTTTTTTTTTAATCAAACAGACTACAGAGTTTTATACTCACCTACCGCCACACTTCCATCCGGAGCTGACTTTGGTCGTACACTGGTCTTGATGAAAGTTGTATTCACATTAATGTACAGAAAAGCAAATACGAAGGAGAGATAATCCTAAACAATGAAGTGTAATCCTGACAAGATGCATTGTAGAAATATCAAAATGTCTACTTTATTCCCAAAAGAACCAATTGGGTACATAATAACACATTTAAGACAAAATAGTTGTTCCAAAAACCCGAAACTGTAATCTGCGTTAAAGCATGAACTTCAGAATGATTGACTGCAATTTTAAATTGAAACTTCAAGGTGTCATATAATTTTACTTTGCATCACATTAAAGGCAATTCAAATGAGATTCATAAGAACTGATAACAATATGTTATAGAAATAAAGAATTTAACTTCAAAATGTACTATGCAATGAATTAGTATACTTTTAGAGTTGTTTTCTTTGGTCCGGGATTGAGCTGGGAATTTTTCTTCTGTACCAACTCCAGAATCTCCGTACACATGATAATCTTCCGTTCCACAAAACCTTTCCCAAAGAACTGCTCTTTCGATATGGGGGGTTTGTATGCAAAAACGTCTCTCAACACCTGGAAATGCAGCAAAGCAAAAACTATTGTGAACATAATTACATGTATATAAGCAACATGAATGATAAGAGAAAAATAAACTATACCAGATACTATGCATGCATTTATTCAACAATAGTATTTGAACCACTGAAATTTTATTATTATATTTACATTGTATTTTAATTTGGGAAATGATAATCATACACATTTTCCCAACTTTAGAAAACACAATTTTTGTTTTAAAGTTTTTGAAGTTAACACTAATTAAGTATAATACTGAAATATAATAAGAAACAAACCAGTTTGCAAATGCCGAAATCGCAAAATATGTAGAAATAAAGAAGTAAAGTGTTCACCTATTACTGAAGTTTTCTATCACTACCAAAATGCAAATAAATCCCTATTTGCCTGTAAAATTACTTTACACACGATGAATCTATGACTATCACTGCAAGTTCAAAAGATTTTTACTAGAACGAGGTTTGCTGTCAGATACACTGGCACTTTCATGACACCTTATATGTAGCCTCCATAAACCTTGCATCTGATTTCCCATACAGCTCAATGTCTCGGCCGAGTATCAGCTCAGCAACTGCTGGACTGTAGCTGGTGAACGCGAAGTGGTAAACTGGTAAAAAGGCTGTCGGTGAACCTTCGCTTACTCTGAAAATCATACATAACATGGCTACTTGCATCAAAATATATATCTAGGGTCTGACTACATGTATATGAACATGTAAATAACAATTATTGGGCATTATATTATTATTATTATGGAAGCAAATACTATTTTTTTAAGCATATAAGCCATTGTTTTTTAAACATAAAACTATCATTTGAAATATTTTTATCAATGTCTAATGCACACAAAATGGTTTGTTTATTTATCCTTGTAGTATAATTACTATTAAATAAGTACCCTGGAATATCTATTTCCTCTGCATATTTCATTTCCTTCAGCCTTTTTCTCAACTTTCGGATATTGTTTCCAAGGTCTCCTGTAGCCATTATGGAAACTTGAAGATCATAGAAGGTCTTTTGCTTTTGTGTGAAGAAAATATTAACTACATAAAAAGATATTAATGTATTCAACAAAGATAAAATTTTAACACAATAAGAAAACATGTTGCACATATAGAAAAAACTTTGGATACATACTGACTTGTATTATAAGGTAAGTATGTTTGATTCTATGTTAGATACCAAGAAATAGTTGAACATTTCCCAATGGTCCACAGGGAGTAAGATTTCTATCAAATAAATTGTTTGTTTCTTCTATTAAAAGAGATTCTCACATAAATGGACACAGGTTTAAATTTTTATTTTTAGAAAACAGAATATCTCCTGTGCATTTTAACATATCATGACACAAAATAACTTGAAATTTGAATGTTTCATCTGTTAGTATGTTAAGACAGGATATGTTCTTTTGTCATAATTGGGAATATCGTTTTAATTTAATATTTTGAAAGGAGATGGAAGCATCTTTCTAAAGAAACCTGACTTGCAACATCTGAAATAAAGGACATATGTGAACGACGCCAAGAGATGTTGCTATTTCGTCACAGGGTGTAATTACTATTGGACCCTATGGTAGCGATAACAGAGGAATGCCGATTGCGCAATCTCGTATCTGTCACCATTGTAAGTATTCATTTTTATCAACATCCTATTACTGTTACACATAAAAATTATTTTAATAGCATTATTTGATAGATAAGATGTTATTCTTTATATAAATGTTGTTTACTTTAAGGTGTACATTCGTTAAATGGGTTATTCCGATCGGTAAATTATGTCAATTCTCGCTAGTTCCTCATTTATGCCGCCCGCCATATTTGTTCAGCTCATGATAGTCATGTGGTTCGGACATGGAAAGGGCAAATCTCAAGCTTACCATTGGTTAAAACATAATTTATGCAATTCTTATGGTTCAGGAGGAAATGCGCGCCGAAAAATGGCTATTTTCATCAGCTTTTTGTGGAACAACTAAAGCCGAGCAAAAGAAGGCAAAAGTAGCTGACAAAAGTGTAATCCTTCGCCAATTCAATGGTATAGTTTTCTGTAAAATAAGTGCTAGCACTTTTTAGCGCTTTGTGATGAAATGTAGCCACCCTAAACGCAGCAATCGGCCACTTCCGACAGCCTCCCGAACTGCAACCGAACTTAAGCCGAGTGCAACTTCTTGTTTTCCGATAACGTCATAAGAGTAATGTCCTCAGATTTCGCGACACGAGGTTTACAGCTTCAAGAATTTTATTGAACGTTTAACAGGTAGTTTTGACAAAAAGAGATTCAAACTTATTTTTTACATTATCCCACGTGTTGTACATGCACGTTGGCTGTTAATATATTGATTTGACGTAAGATTTACGATGGTCAAGCTCTTGGAAGATAGTGAAACTGAAAGTGAAACTGGAAGACAATTAGAAAAATTTAGCCAAAAACTACGACAAATATTCTGCCTCGATTTATAACCAAAGCATTGATCCTCAATCATCACCGTGTACACACCTGAAATGCAAAGCCTGTCATGTTAATTTTAATTTATTATTGATCACTGTACCCTATATCTGTTCTTGAAAGAGCTGCAAATAAGGAAGCTGGGTGGGGGAGGGGTGAGCACTCCCTCCCTCATCACTGCATTCAAGCTGTCACTGCAGGTTTAATTGAATGACTTCATTCTGTATAGTTATAAGGTATAATTTTGTCTTTAAATAATATGCTTTTTTTAAATCTTAAAAAATCCTTACATTGAAAACAATCTTCAATATATATAGATAATAAAAAGAGCGTGATAATCACATGGCATGATTTGAACAATAAAGCATGTGACACACATGCAGTAAGTGTGACTTGACTGGTATGTGCATTAGGCATGTGCTAATGGTGCAGATTGTATATGTTTATAACCTGTGTATGCACTTAAATGCTGTCAGATTTGCTATAGTCACCTAACCCAGGTCATAGTTCTTGTAACAACATTTACTGTATTCTGCATGCTTGATATTTTAATTAACCGCAATACTAGAAATACTTCATAAAATGCTGTTAATAACAGCATTTAAAAAATAAATTCATACATTGATGCTTTGGGTTTACTTTAAATAATATTTCTAAAGGTGTTGTCATTTCAAAGGTATACCCCTGTCAGTTCACCCGTCCCTTGTTCCGGTTTCGAGTTATGCTGTTAAGCTGTTACAGTTTTGCATATACATGTTTGTCCAAAGTATTGCATGATTTGCTTTTGCATATATTAATTTTAGGATTGCTCCAGTTTTTGAAAGATATTGTGCTTTGCTTTTTAGTCGTCTGTTCATAGAGGACAAACGAGACAGTGGAGACAGTGGCTTTTGAAGACAGAAATTAACAGTCTTTCTCATGTTAGGTTGTTTCCAAGATGCTCAGCAAAGAAGTCATCACAAGACTTTTCAAGTATTTTCTGATCAATACTTTAAAATTGTTCAGCATTTGAACCATGTTAATTGTTGTATTCAATGTATGGTTTGAGTTCTTTTGAATCAATGAACAATTAGTATTCCAAAAAGTTCCTAAAGCAAAAGCTGCATTGAAAGACCATCTTTCATCACGACCGCATGTTGTTCATTACATGTATTACATTTGTGTGGCCACTTTTTTAATTACTTTGAAGAGTACATGATCTTTTTGGCAGAATAAAAAGGTAAAATGTATTACTTTGTGTTTTGGTCTTCCAGAAAGGGTGGTCTTAAAACGGAGATGATGTCGGATGTATGCCTTTAGAGTTCATGAATACACTGTTCCAAATACTGAAATAAATTAGTCTGTTATATGTACTAAGCATATTAAAGATATATAATATATATATAACTGAGCTTGATAAATGTTTTAACATCTTTTACTTGCAGTTTGTAAATACCAAATGTTTTTGACGCAGTACTAGAGACATTGTCTTACCCAGATTCAGTCCAGCATTTGGCTTCAATACTCATTCCATTTTAAATGATTTGTATGAAACACAGTGAAAATATGTGAAGTGTTTACTTAACAAAGCATAAAGTGACATGAAAAGATTACTTTGAACCTGTTTAACTGCCATAAATTATTGACAGAATCTACATATTTGACATAACAAAATGTGGGGGGTTACCTTGTTCACATACGAATAACTTTATTTTTCAAGATACAGTAATTTGGTTTGTGTTTCTGAAAGAATAACCTTTAAAATGGTATATCATTTGATAGGTTATTCTAAATTTAAAAGAATCCTCTGTTATCGCTACCTATGGAGATTTGATTTACTGTTTTAACCTCTACAGTGGCAACAGTTTGTTTCCAAAAATCGCGAAAACATATTACAAAAGGTTTAAAACGTAAAATTTCAAATTTAGTTGTCTGACATTTTTACATAGGAATGTGTCCAACTACAAATGCAACAGATAAAATGAACACAGGAAAATAGACAAAAACATACCAATTATTTGTTGGAATCTGAGCAAAATTACCGCCGATTTTGTGTTGTTAATCACGCAGAGGCATGAAAAACAATGCTGTATGCGGCACATACTAACGCCGGTGGTTTCCGGAGTTCAATTTTATTTCCAGCCGGTTAATCTGTCCTAAACATTCTTGGATCTCTGGCATTAGACACACAGCCTGTATTTTGGTGTCAGATTTTATTATTGATTGTGTCATTTAAACAATTCAAGAATTGTATTTCATTGCACAATTAGACGTGACTATGCATGATTTATTTGACATAGTTAATCTTATTTTTTATATAAATAATAATTAATACTGCTACTGCTACGTACGTACTGCAATTGCATTTAATACATGAATGTATCAGAAACAAGTACTACTTCCACTACTATAAAATGCTACATCTACTACTGCTGCTTCCATTAGTACTACTACTGCTACTGCTGCTGCTGCTGCTGCTGCTACTACTACTACTACTACTACTACTACTACTACTACTACTACTACTACTACTACTACTACTACTACTACTACCACCACTACTACTACCACCACCACAACCGCCACCACCACCACCACTACTACTACCACCAGCACCACCACATCCACCACCACCACTAATACTACTACCGCTACTACTACTGCAACTGCAGTTGTTACTACTACTACTACTACTACTACTACTACTACTACTACTACTACTTCTACTACTACTACTACTTCTATTACTACTACTTACTACTTACTACCACTACTACTACCACTGTTAATAATTACTGTTGTTGCTTCTGCTGACCCAACGAGGAAATATCGTTTACAGAGTCTAAGAGACTACAGATCATTACTGTAGCCATATTGTCATAAAATCATACAAGTTTGCTTTTCTAATCAATAAATATTATCCTTCTTTCCTGTCTATTAATTCCGCCACCCCTGTCTATTCGGCCACCTCCTGAATAATGAAAATTAATTGTTATTTCTTATTAAACTTGTGTAAGTTATGTTTATTTTGACAATTCTATGTCATTAATTCAGTTTTTTATAATTTAAAAATTGCGTATTTTAGATTTTGTCGTACAAAATTAAGATATTTTAAGAAATTATCTGAAATCGCTACACAATAAAGTGCACAACCCGGGATTGGTGTAAACATTCATTTTAAAGCAGTAATTTTTGTTTGGTAGTCTAATACAGGAAGCTTTTAATGAATTAAATAAAATTACGACAAAATCTAAGTGCTTTCTTATCAAAATGTCCACTGAACCACATGATAGGAAACGTTTGAAAATTTTATGGTTGCCAGGGTGCCTTCCTAGAATTGGTTAGTATCTAAGTGAATGGCTGACCTCTTAATTATCTGGCCTTAATTTGGTAGGAGAGACTTAAAATATAAAGATAAAAGCCTCACTGGTGTTGAAATTGTGTTCATTTAGGATATAATAGCTGGCCGAAAAAAAACAGGAGAAAGGCTACAGTTAAACAAAGAAAACTTTATTAAACTTCGGATTTGTTTGACTTATATAGTAGCATGATAATGACAAATGATGAATCTATTTACTGCCACATATTGTATATATATTTATAATTCTTCTTCTTCTTCCTGGTACAGTGCAGGACCCACTCTGAGGAATCGACGCACTTTTAATTTCAACAGTTCACTGGATGCCCCAATGTATATCGACAATAGCCCCAAATGAAATAAACTCTTCAATAGAAGGCGTTAATGCATTGTGGGTATGTTGGCAAGGAAATTCTCGATGGCGTCCTATGTGAATGTGAACGAGTTCAGTGAAAGCTGAAACGATATGCTGGATTCAACGTGTGTTACTTTATTTGAATAATAATTGTGTATTGCTCTTGGATATTAATCACAATAGTTTTGATTTTCAGAGCTATGAAAGCTGGATAATCGCGTTCGACCTTATTTTACAAATAACAGTTTTTATTAATTGTGTCAGTGTTATTGTGGTTAAACTTGTTTTTGTGAGGTGTGTAAGTGAAAGTGGATTATACGTAATAAGGGTGAATTTAATGATACTTCGCCTGTTTCTTAATTGTGTTGGATATATTCAATAAAAAAACAAAATTGGTAAGATGTGTTTAATTGAATTTACCTAAATGCCAATATTCAACATTATAGTCCATACCTATTACTGGGATATTTCTATTACCGGGAATGTCCAAAAGACATCCTTCTTTCCTATAGATTCGGCCATTCCTATGGATTCGGCCACCCCCAGATAATAGAAAATAACCATTATTTCTTATAAAACTTGTGTTAGCTATCTGTATTGAGGCAATTCTATCACATAAATATTGTGTTTGGTTTCAAAAATTGTTAATTTTAGATTTTGTATGAGAAAATTAGGATTTTAAAAGAATTTCCCCAAAATTGCTACATACTTTGTGCATAAGCCAAGAATTTTATAAACATTCATTTTCAAACAGTATTCTAGTGTGTGTTAGTCGAATAAAGATTGCTTCTAATGATTTATATCAAAATTGTAACACAATTTTAGTGTTTTCTTATTAAAATGGAAACTGAACCAAATGATAGGAAACATCTGACAAATTCATGGTTGCTAGGGTGCCTTCCTAGAATTGGTCAGTAACTAAATGAATGGGTTATCTCGAAATTATCTGGCCTTTATTTAGTTGGAGAGACCTTAAATTTACAGATAAATGTCTCACTGGTGTTGAAATTGTGCTCATTTAGCAGTCTCCGCGAAAGACCGTCGGACCTCAGACATTGTCGATAAAGATCTGTGAGGTCCAGGAAAAACTGTCTGAATACTGGTCCTAGTGTCCTGTGAAAATTTCGGTCAAACATATTTTATGACAGCGATTGCTGTATTTGTTTCCACAACAGTCATAACGTCATACTTGAGGGTCACCAATTGTGTTGAAGACGTTGAAGGGACATTGACAAACACAATTGAATTCATATATATATATTCAAAAATTAACATGTTGTTAGTACATGTAGTAGCTTTAGTTAATAAAGCACTCTCAAGTGTATATTGTTTTAGTTTTCTTCAAAGATATTGTTTTTATCGTATTTAAACGTTTCTTGCAAAAAATAAGTGGCCAGAAATAGTTTGTCCGGGCCAGTAATGTTTGGAGAATTACCGGTCCTCTTGGCCAGTAATAAATTCACGACTTTCGCGGAGCCTGATTTAGGGTATGAAAGCAGTTTAGCTCTTAAGTGGCCAGGAAAAGGGGCTAAATAACGCTCAAATGCGCTAGCAATTTTTGTCAAATTCCATCCCTTCGTTACAGTTTTGCTGTGGGCTGCAGTCAGCTTTGGTTTGTATTCAGTTATGTCGTTATTAAAGGTAAATAAACTCAATTAAAGGTCTAAGTCTTGTAAAAGCATTGTTAACATAAATTATCAGTTACTATAAATATGTAAAGAAAATAGATTTTAAATTTTAGCTAATATAATGTAATATGACTGAAGTTTTGTGCAGTATCATTTTTTTAACCCAGGGCATAATTTTTCTGAATTCTGATTGGATGATATTCAGATTAATGGTAATAAGTGTATTGCCAGAACATTGATAGCTAATGACATGCAAAATTTGTTGACACAATTGTTTAAACTTGTGATTTTTTTTATAAATTTGAATTATTTTGATAGAAGAAGGTTGTATTTTATAATAAGCCAACATTCTTTATTTATTTCTTTTTTGTTATATGTTGCAAGCGAGGAAGAAAATTAAATTCCCAGTAATTGGTATACCCAGTCTAAATGCACAATTAATTTGCCATACCATATGTGCTGGTATGCATGTTTACTTAAGAATCTAGACTAAACTTGTCATTTCCGAATTGATTTCCATATTAATTACAATTATTTTTTATTGTGGAATTTATTTTAACATGCTAACAGATAAAACAAAAATTACAACCATCCAGACTTGTTATATTAGGACCAATAAAAAACGCTTATTATTTTCTTTTAATAACTATAATAGTATTATATTTGCGTTACATCTATTATCAAAATTTTGACACATAAAAGATAATTTTTATGTAATTTTTATCAATTTGTTTTGGTGAGTGATCGGTATAGGGGACATAACACGTGTTGTCTGTATTCCATCATTGTTAAATCTCGGATTGAATCCATAATGGGCCAAATCGGGCCAGAAACCCGAGAGTTATTTTGCGTTTTTTGTGGAAAATGCAAAAATTGCTTTTTTCAAACAGACAAACTTCATTTTTCATCCTATCAGGACCAATCTTATAGTTTGTGTGTGACAGTATGACATATGAAGATGCCAAAAAACATAAACATCGAAGTTGTGACCCTTTGTTCGATGGACAAATATAACAAAAATTGTAATTTCCTATGTAGAGATTTTTTATCTAAACTTAAAAACTTCCATAATTTATATGTGGCCATAAGATTATAGCTGGAACTATGGCGTTATGACCCCTTATGTGTGAAAGAAAATAGAAACTCTAAGACAGTGACTTAATTTTTCATCAAGTCTTGATCAAATTTTGCACAGTTTGTATTGGACCATAATTATATAATATCACAATAGAGTCTTAAAATCAACCAGATCAGGCAATAAACACCGGGGTTATTGCCGGTGCGATAATAAGTGGAAAAAATAGACAGGTTCCCATGCAGGATGGGTACCGGTACTTCATTTTCCACCCAATCGGTACCAAACATCTATTTGTTGATGACCATCAGATCTTAGACATATTTGAATATAGGAAGTGTAGATGATAACACAGTTTCACTCTAAGAAAGAAGCAACACAAGACGACAAGCATGACTTGACCTTTGCACAGCCATCCCCATTATCTTTCTGAACTGCAGCAGAGCAACAGATAAGGGGCGTATTTGCGTAAATACGCAATTCTGAAACACCTTTTATACAAATTTTTTTTTTTATCTTTGATGCGTAACAAAACTCAAATAAAAATACCCAATACGCAATAAATGGCAAACTCAGTGCGTAAAGTGATTGACATGAGTACGAAATGACCGAAAGATGTGTACAAAACAGCCGAAAATGAATGGTTACGAAATTGTTATATGTTAGGAAATTACAGACACCTATATAATAAGAATCATTTTGATTGGATGTGGTTTTCAACGTAAACCATAACTGTCCAATTGAGAATCATCGAGTATCTCCGTAATGGTCAGTGTTTTGTGACATCATTGTGCAAATTTCGTTTTCTTGTTTATGTTGAAATGATATCAGAATGATTTGTGATTAGGCAGGCAAAACGAATTGAAATTGTACACAAAAACAAGGGTAAACGTACCGACTTTTATTGCCGCGCATTTATCGTCATCATCGATTTTCATTGTCAAGCCTATTTTTCATAACATTATTGGCACGGTTATTTCTGCCTTTACCCAGAATTATTCTAGTGCAACATGATTTCGATCTACTCTCAATTCGACGATAGCATATATTATGTTATTTGAACATGTAAAATTAGGTGAGATTTTCAGTTAAAAATAGTTGAGAAACCATTGAACTCTTCATTGTTATGTTGTTTGTATACATTTGACATTATAGCATCACAACATCGCCGATTTAAGGTTACATTGAACTCTTAACTCATTTAGACCGCTGTTAATGAAAACTCTCAACAAGTTGAAAGGCCAAAATACACAGAGGAAACAATGAGAAGAAGTTAACTATCATTGTAAAAGTTTTGTGGCAATTTTTGTTTCATACTGTGACAAAATCCGGTCTACTAACCAGACTTTGCCTTGAAAACTGAATAATTTACCAATCAAAGTATAAAATATTTTTGGAATTTATCCAGAGTTTAGTTTCTTATGTGTTGAGAACAATAATGTAGATTTAGTGTTGCGAAAAGAAAAATGCCAATGTTTGTGTTAAATAAAAGAAAAATAATATTTGCGTTGTGTGGTTGTTTTACTAAATTTGGAGATCATCTTCGTCTAATACTCAATTATCTTTATTTTAATGGGGTAACATTATTTCAAGTACTCTAATACATTTGTCAGTACTCAATTATTTAAAATATGATGGGGGTAATACCCAATTCTGACAGAAACCTTATCTGTTGCTCTGCTGCAGCATTAACACTATTCCTCCAAAATGGAGTGCGAAAATTTGGATACCAGGGAAAGAAAATATACATGGGTCCCTACTTCTTAATGGCAATTATTTAGTTTTCGATAACCAAGGGTAAAACTGTGTGCCAAAGAAACCAGTTAGACAAATGAATGAAAAAGACCATAATTTTATTATTTTTATTTTTACATTTTATAACCTTTGTTCAAACCTTCCACTAAAGCAATATCTCAATTTTTATCAATACTGAGCATCCCATGGACTTCTTTGTTTGTGATTAATACATAATAGCTTTAGTAAAGACGAATATCAGTTCTACAAAACATATTAAAATATATAAATGTATACATTTTATTATATCAAACAGTGTATTTAATTATATGTGCATGTTGGTTATTTAATTACATTATTTGGTCACTGAAACATATAAATGAATAGGATCACTTGTGCAAGTTAAAAGAAAGGGATTGGACATTGTTCAAGGCAACATATGCATAGATATCTTCAAGTAATCGACGAATCCCAAATCTTAATCGAATAATTAATCATTACCTATTAGCGTTGATTAATCGACGAAATGCTTAAGCAGCACTACACTTCTGGCCCTTCTGGCTAGTGGAAAATTCTATTTAAGTACCTACTTGCAAGCTATATGTTTTTGAGTGGCCAGTAAATATAGGATCTGACACGAGTTGTCATTTCATACCATATTTTATTAAAAGAGTTCTGGAATTTTGCTAGTAAGCGAGCCTTTAACGAGCTTACTAACAAATTTCCTGGACGAGTTTAATCAAATATGGTATAAAATTACAACGAGTTTCGGATCTTTTTTTATCACATGCCTTTAAACGAAACAAAAATCTTTTAATTTTAACAAAACATGTCGATAAATCCAAAAAGTTGTGTACTGACGTGACGTCATTACATGTTGACGACGTCATTTCACCAAAATAACGTCATCCGATTGGTCAGTCAAAGAATATGTAGCCAATGAAAACGCTCAAAATGTTATCTTACCCATGTGTAAGATAGAAATATTCGTAATGGCTCTATTACATGGGAAACAAGGTATAGCATGTGATAAAATGGAGTTTGGGCCAGTAATAATTAAGAGATTACCGGACCTTGTGGCCAGTAATGGAGTTGGGAATTTTGCGGAGACTGTAAATATTGTTAAGCTTAGCAGATTTTTCATTGAAATGCGTGATTTTGTTTGAATCTTACAGAACATATTTTGGGTCTTTATGTATACTTTTTCCTAATGATTCCATCAATGTATAGTCACTTAAAAATGTATATTAGTTAATACTTAAAATATCTAGCAGTGTTTTTTTATGGCCAATTTGGGGCTGAATTTCGGCCCCATTCCCCTGCTTAAAAAGTATATATTTTTCCCCTCTATTAACCTTGAAATGCCCCTCAGAATGTAAGCTTCATTTTGTAAAAAAAAATGACCAAAATCGGACAAAAATTGACTAAGATAAAGGAATTGTCGTAAACAATCCCAGCAACTTTTCATCAAAATCAAGTATTTGCATAATTTAAGTTATCATTTTTAGCAAAACAATTCATTAATGTTTTATAACAAAGTAGAATATACAAATGTAATAATGCTTTAAAAAAAAATCCCCTTTTGCCATGCAATTCCCCATCTGAAGGGCCCCCCCACCTTTCCCCCAAAGGTGAAAAAAACACTGTCTAGTTTTAACATTTGTTGGTATTTCTGAGAAAACCAGTGGTATGTATGGTATAAATGACTCAGTTACACACAACTACTAATAAACAAATTATTTTATTTATAATTCATGAAATTGAACACAAAGATAACGTATAATGTATAATTCTGCATCTTAGCATGTATTCAGCATCAGGATCAATACACTTCTGAAAATGGTTTAGAGGCAATACAATTTAATACTGTTTAATAGCTATTACAGTTTGCTGTTTGTTAATATCTAAAATGGAAACAAGTTCACTATTCAATCAGACAATTATTATGAAAGGTCTTTTTACTATGAATGCAGTTGAAGATTACATATTGGTCAATAGTATAAGGGTTTTGTTTGCAGATATTTATCTATTGAAGTATTAGTACTATTATCAAGATAATTTTTTATTCACAAATGACTGTTTCATTGTCCACAGGGCAGATCCATTTGACGGGATTTTAGAGAACCTAGGGTGTGATGTAATGAACAAGTACGAAATTGTGGGAGTTGTAGGCGAAGGTAGGTATTTTGTTTGCCTCTGTTATACAAAACATTGCCATATTTGTATTTTTTATGTAACACGGCTGTTTGGCCTTGTATGGTTGGGTATGAATAAAGGCGTCATCCGGGATGACCCCCTAGCACAAATAATTTGAAATTATGCACTTTTTCCACATAAGTAATCTTTATGCTTTAGTTTTGTTCGTGTTAACCAACTTGTGCTGGGCCCGGCTAGCTCAGTTGGTAGAGCGCTGGACTGTCAATCCGGGGATCATTAGTTTGAACCCCAGCCTGGCCACATAACTTGTGTGGGGATTGGTCATGAAATTATTTCTTCGGCCATTCTCCCCCTACTTCTGATTCAAGTAAGGCAGTTGTCATTTACTGGCATAAGTATGTGCACTTAGTACTGGTGAACCGCTTAGATCGGCAAAGCTTGCCCCGGAAAAGTGTGAGTAGGTTAACTGACTGCTGTGATATGACTGAAATACTGTTAAAAACGGCGAGAAATCCAAACAAACGAACAAAAAACAAAGTGTTAACCAACCTATTGTTATAATTTCACCCAAGAGTAGTAGAGCCTAGCACTCAGTCTCCAATTCACAATCTCTGTAAGAACAAACCCCAACTTTTGAACAATTTTGTTTAAAACAGAACGCCATTATTTTTATGATCAACAATTGAATTTACATCCATTTCATACTTTATATTGTTGTATTATTGGAAAATATCAGAATTATCTCGGAAGGTTTGTACATTGTAGTACATGTACATCATGACATTTAGTTTGCCCGTTACAATTCAGTGTGAACCCTCGTATTAATCTGTGTGCTTTTATTAAAATCCTTAGAGGTTTGCCGAAAGATTTCCATTGATTGAATTGATTGGATTCTTTTGTTTGTTACAGGTGCCTATGGTGTGGTGTTGAAATGTAAACACAGGGTAAGATCCCGTTACATATGTGTACAAACAAGAAGCGGTCTGTAGTTTGAATTATTAAAATCAATGTTGATAACAGGGAACTTGTTCACGTTAATGAAAGGCATGTTTCTGGGGGAATTACTGTGTACACTGAGTACTGGTAATTGTAAGAGAAATATGTTATTATTATCACCTATGCTCGCACTAAGTGTTTGAAAATGAAGATTTGAATGGCCCGTTTCAAACTTTTTTGTATTGATGTTTTTATATTTTTCGTTCTAACTTTAACAAGTGTTTATAAGAACATATTTAAATGGGCCATTCCAAACATAATATTTATTCAGGCTTTTTAATATTTTGTCAAAGTATTCAAAACACAGAGAAACCAACCCTGGTTTCATTATATTTGAAATGAACATCAGATGCATTATCAGAATATACCCACATACCTGTTACTGGCGTATGCTACATGTGCTGGTATTATAATTCACGTCAATGACATGTGCTGGCATTACTAAGGATCTAGTAGTTTTCTCTAATTCTCAAACAAACAAAAACACAAAACAAATTACTGCATACTCTTCTTTAAAAGCAATGCGTTTTCACTGATCTACTTCCAAAAACATGGCTTTTAGTTCGCTCTAAAAATGCATGGCTCATTGTGCATGTTTAATGAAACCTAATAATTACATAGTGGGTGAGAAAGCACAGATTTACATTTGGGTACTTTGGGTAAATGATTACTAGCCATATGTACAGTGTATCAAAAGACCTGGTCTGTTTTACATGCCTCAGTGACTTCTAGTGCACTGGTAACAAACACTAATATGCCAGTACCATTCATTTGATGTGCTTTTCAATAGAGAAAATAAGATTGTGAAATTGTAATTGGACCCCAGGATGGTGATAACATTGTGTGCATGAAGTTAGAAAAGCTGTAGAACAGGAGGGTTACAATGAACTGCATTTAACTGAAAAGACCTGGTTAAATAAAACACAGTGTAGACACAAACTTAGGCATTGCAAACAGTAAGTGCCAGTTATACATAAGTAAATGTTTGAATACTACAGATCATTTAACCACAATGGAAGGCTCTATGCACGTGATCAGTGTAACATCTCTTTGAAGATTAATTAGTACATGTCGTTATTAGTACACTAGATTGGTAAAGTAAGTGAGGCAGAAAAGATATGCATACATTATTACATGTATGTGGTGCGAAAGAAATTATTTTGTTTTGCTGGTCTGATACGGTATATTTCACTCTATTCTTTGGTACATTTCAGTAAATCGGTACATTCACTATACAATTTGGTACATTTCACTTCTCAGTATTTTACAACACGAAGTTTTTAAAGCCATTTTGTGGAGTGTACCAGTATTTCATATGTTTACATGCCATTATAACTCTACCACTTAAATAAAACCGTTGGGAGGTATATCGAGGAAGATTTATAATTATGAAGTCAAGGATTAAATGCTTACTATTTTACCTAACAATTTAATAAGGTATAATGTTGTAGTACTGTATGATATTGAAATCGCTGCATTCAATTGAATTTAAGGTCGAACAATTATCTACTTAAATTTTTAATATATATGCCATTCACGAATATTCAAGCCAGTTAATTCGTGCCTATAAATGCATACTGGTAATTATAGTGTTGCATAGAGTAATAATGTACCATTATATTTTCATGTATTACTGGCGAATTTGTTTTGCATGAAAATACATTTGAAAAAAGTACAAAATTAATACCACAAGTTTAAAAGTTTCACTGATAGCAATGTTGCTGATTGTTTTTAAACATTTTAGCAGTTACTACTAGCAGTCGTTAATAAAAAAAGAATAAATAACACATTAACGAACTGGGATTTTTGTCCAACAATTGATTCAAAAGTTATTATGTGCAAACTAATCAAGTTATGAGTAGTTTTAGTGTATATGAATAGTTGTCATATTACAAATTTCTTAGTTGTACCACTGAAGAAAATTGGCACTAATCTTTTCGCTGATATCTGTTCATGCATGCTTACTTACTGGTGTGTTAATTACTTTGTTTTGTTTTTCAGGAAACTGGGGAACTCGTTGCTGTGAAGAAATTCAAAGATGGCGAAGGTACAGTTTTATTTAGAAAAGAAAAAGAAATCACAGAAAAGTCTAGAATTGTACTTGTTTGTTGCCAAAAAAAGCAAATATCTTGAAACTGTATCAAAACTGAATGAAATAAAAAAAATGAGTTATTCAAAGCTACAACAGTCATTCAAACTCATGAGCTGCTGGTTTCTTTGAAGGTCTTTTATTTTTGTATAATATGAATTAAAGTAATCTACCAAAAATGGCTGTACTGTTGTTGTAAAAAATATTGTATGTGACCCAGGCAATTCATCCAACACAAGTAATATATTTTAAGGGAATTAATACTTTATCAGATTATTTTGAACACTGAAGGTTTTGGAACAATGTTTACTGTACATAATAAATATGTACATGCATGTACCAGGTGCCTCCACAGTCTGCCATTGATGCCACAAAACAAACAAGGACTTTCTCCTTCAAATTTTACAAATGTCCTTGAAATTGGGAATGAAAAACTGTTGTTGTTGTGGGGTTTTTTTTACACATAAATGTCTGTTGACAATTTTTATCGGTGTCTTTTTGCCATGCAAAGTTGATTATAAACTTCTTTACAAACATCGGAAAATGTTTAAATGAAATTGAAGGCTAAACATTTATAACATATACTACTGAATGCATTAATTTCTACCTGCATAAGGCTTTGGGAATTACATTGGACAGGACATAAGTATAGTAAGTTTTGCAATATCATATCTTTCTGTCCTGGTATATAGAGAATAACAGGCTACTGCCTGGTCTTGTGTAATATATCAGGTGAGGCTTAGAATACAAGCCTCGCCGTTATTTTATATTACACAAGACCAGGCAGTAACCTGTTTTTCTATTTATCATACCACATTTTTCATAAAATATCACCAAACGAGCTGATTTTTATATGTTTAAAAACTAAGGGCGGCGCTGATTTTGCTGAGCCGATTTGTACATGTTCACGTACATGTAGTTATGCATTTTTAAAAGTTGACTGGATAATACCTTATTATTAACATTTCGTAATGATAAGTGAACTGTTTTCACTACGAATACATAGATTACACGCATGCTCATTCATAAAATACTGAAAATGTTAACTGAAATGGATTGCAACGATCAATTTCATCGGAGAAAACATAACGCCGCATTGTTGGGAGACGCCATTTTGGAGTTGTGTATTGAAATTGACATTTTTAAGATCGTGTCAGTATTGACAGTATTTGACTATAGTTTGTTCAGTTTTTGGTAATAATGTTTTTGATTCAACATAAACTGATGCTTTCTGGTGACTTTTAGTGCATTTATTATGAATGTATTGAAACAAATTTGTATGGATGATTTATGGTGTTCCATAGATAACGTCATCTCACTACCAAAGTGCGGGTTTATGTGAATATTTAAAAAATAACGTTTTTGTGATTTATGACGATTAAAAATAATAAACTATTACGTTCTTGGTATCAAATTGTTTGTTTTGTTGAATCTGATTCATTTTTACTGAAACTGTTGACTTTATAGTTGGTTCCGAATAATATGACGTACCTCCAAACATTGACTGATATAAACGCTAGTGACCTGATATAAAAAAATATATCAGGCACCTTTGTATCAGGCCGATATCAGCCTAGTGGTATGATAAAATGGTAAAACAAAATATATCATATCTTTCTATCCTGGTATAATGGTAAAACGAGAGAGAAAGTGCCTGCATGGCCTAGGCATGGGATCCATTATTTGGGCTAATTGCATTATTAGTTTTCAATAACAACGATAAAGATTGTCAATATCTCATGTTCCTGAGATTGCGTTATCATGTAGCAGGTATTTAGAGTGATTTGTTGGACACAGCTTTAGTGTTAATTGATATCTTTATCAATGAACAAAATATGTCAGTTGGTGTTGTCAGGCTGTTAGCATTTTACAGGTATTATGACCTTAGGTCATTGTTCATTGATTTTTCGTTTCTCAGACCTGCCTAATTTTGGCTAAAATGGAGAAAAAAATAAATTAAAAATCTGAAAAAATCGAAATAAAAAAAAGTGTTAGAGTTGCTTTTAAAACAAAAAATATTTTGTGACTTTGAAAAAATATATTATTCTTATGCAGAAAGTCACTGTCTCATTTGGTAAATGTTGTAATCTAGGTCGCAAAGCAAGTTGATTCTAGTCAATATGATACAAGTTCTGTATATTATATGCTCCAATAAATCCTCCTACCCAAACGTTGAGAACCAAAAATCTGAGAAACAAAAAATAAGAAAAACAGTGGTCTTATAAGGGTTTTGTGCCATGGGGAGTTACAGTTGTACATAGGAGTTGTACACAGTTTGAACTAGTATAAGTATTTGCTTTGGCAACTGAAATCTTGGCACAAATCAGATCAACACTGTAGTCAGTCATATCCAAATATTTCTAGATGTGTATACAAGACTGAAAATAGTATTTGAAAAGAAGCACCATGAAGTTGGAAACTTATATCACATAGAATGACAGTCAAAATTGGTCATACATTGACTGTCATTTTGCATTCCTTATGAACTGAAAAAAATGATTAAAAGTGGAAAATTATGTTCAGCAAATTTTTTTTTGACAATCAGGCAGAAGTATTATATGATTAATCATCATTACATATTCATGATCATTGATGTTCTTTCACGGGCAAAGTATGCTGCGAAAACTGGTTTCAACAGAGTTCTGAGAATTCAAATGCAGATTATCATGTTTGTTGTAAAGTGCATCTATAGACCCCCCCCCCCCAAAAGTCACTTTTAGATTTGTTATTGAAAACTGAATGTTTACTGTGTCTTAAAGATATTACAATAGAGTTGTCCATTGATTTATACTGTACATATTTGTTTGTTTCATGTACCGGTTTATGATATTTATAATTTGATAATTAACAACCTGTGTATAAGCTCATGTTTTTAACCAAATTAAAAAAAATATTTGAGTTATTTGATTGGTGTATGTCGTTGGTCGGGTGGGCGGTGTCGGGCAGGCGGGAGGCCGTGTCAAACTGGGGTCTCCGCTCAATAACTTGAGAACGAATTGAGATATATTAATGAAACTTTAGATGTAGATACCTTATAACAAGACATTGCCTGGGATTTCATATGGAGTGGGAGGGGTCAAGGTCAAGGTCACTGTTAATAGAAAAATTGTTTCTGCTCAATAACTTGAGAACGAACTGAGATATTTTAACTTATATCAAGACCTCTGTTGGTATTCCATGTGGGGTGGGTCACTGTTACTAAAAATAGAAATTTTATTTGCTCAACGGCTCAAGAACGAATTGAGGTTTTATATTCTTAGCCATATATGTACGACATTCACCTTGCATCCTTTCCTATATTAGTGTGCTGACTTGAAAAAATTTGGTTTTCATGGAATTTCCACGTTTGTTGTTAGTTTCAAACTCTTCTCTTTTGCTCAGTTGACTTAGGCTCCTCTGATGGACTACTTCTTGGAATTAGTACAGTAGTTTCCTTGGCAAAGATAATTTGAAAGACATTCCCAGAACATAAAACATGTACAATTACAATGGTTGGGAGAGAAATGGACTGGCAGGTTTAACCAGTGCACATTTCCTGCTTTTATCATGTCTTTATTTGAGATGGTATGGAAGTGGAAGACTGAACATTGTCTGGCTGTAGATGCGATGGAGGGGCAACATTTTAGGACTGCTTTATATTGGAGCTATGATTTAACTTGGGATGGAAGTGGCTGAACCAATGGGGCATCAGTGCACATGTCCACAACTACTTTTTATTCAAACCCAGGGCTCCCCCTGGCTTAATATTTTCTTTAACCAAATTTACCTTACTATGTTGAAATTCTTCTTGTAGCCAAATGGAAATTTCGAAATGTTTCAATCAGTAGCGATTGGCTAATTTGGCGAATGGCAGAGTGAGCACTGGAACCATGATTTGAAAAGATGGCTGGATGAACACAGTCTTACTGTAGATGCTGATATGTTAATATGAGCTGATTTATTGACTAACGATAGGCATTTGCTAGTAAAAATCATTGACCAGTATAGGAGGACCAGCATTTATGAATTATTTAGTGTAAATCTGATAATTACACAGCAGGAGTTGTGTTTACCTGGCATTGATTTCTCATGGGACCACACTTACCTTTTGTAGATGAGAAGTGCAGGAAATTTGTTTAATTATGCTTTTACATAGCCAATTAATTAGCTACAAAGAAAAATAATTAATTCCCAGGTTGCTACAACCAGTATTAAAAAAAAAACACTATGTTTTGGCAGTTTAATTGTAAGGGATTTGTCAGATTTTCGGTTAGTCAATATTTTATGGCAGATTTGTTTAAAATTGTTGAATTTCAGTGGCTTTCTATTGCATTCATATAAGGAAAAGTCAAACCTTAAATAGTCCATTACTTGTCACAAAATTTGATAATTCATACATTTCTCAGCAGGAAATGTTCCAAAATGGCTGAAATAACCTCATATTGTTCATCGAAAGCCGTATTGAAATATTTAAAACTGGTGTTGGTTGAATGTTTGATAAGTGTTTGGCTATGTAAAATTCTTATTAAAACAGTTATTATGCGTGCATTAACTAAATACATAATTTAGCTGCATTCTGAATAATCTAAAGCTTTTAAACACATAAAATACAACCATGTGCTTTGATTTGAAGCTAGTTTTACATGTATGTCGAGTCTATGTAGCCATTAATTTACCATATCATTTATTTTTCTGTTGATTGGCATTTATGAAGTTATAACGCTTTGAGATCCATGTTTACACACACATGTAATTCAATCAGATTTATTGGATTTAACCACAGACCATTGATATAAATAACAAGCAGATTATCCTCAGATTAATTACTGTTCCCCCTGACCTGAGCATATTGGCCAATATAAGTCTTATAAATTATGAATATAAATAGCCTTGATTAGAATTTCGGTCACATCTTTGGGAATCGATGGAGAATATTGGAACCAGTCGAAGAATTAATAATTTTGTTAATATCAGTTCATCATATTTCTTATTGGCTACATTCCTCTTTGAGTTTTACCCATTTATCACTGTAATCTCTGCTGAAAGCAAATAAGTCACTGCTGGGGACCATTTTCACTGAATTTACTGCCAATGACGATCTTTTCATTGACCATTTATTAAATTCATAGTTTGTGTAATGCAATAAGCAATAGTTATCAGAAAGACCCGTTTCAATAATACAGGAAGGGGGTTACGATTGGTAACATTGTGCTCCTATGTCTAGACTCGAGTAAAGCATAACTGTTTTGCCGTTGGTCTTGCTTTTGGGCCATGCGTCACACTGCGTCTTGTTTTTTTTACACTCAATGTTTAAAGATTTAAAAGAAAATTTATGAAAGTTTTTTATGTGTGCAGAAATGCGTGTTGTACACCAAAATGTTGCATTAATTATATTTTAGCACAGAGTTTTATAAAATGCTGCAAAAATGTTTTTTCAAAGGTCCAAAAAGTCATTGTAGGTACATTTATTTTAATAGAACAAACACTCTAGATGGTGTTGTTTTATATATTAATTTTATTGTTTTTTCATGAAATGTAAGATTATATCTATAATAATTTTTTCGTGTATTTGGAGATTTGGAAGTGGATTCGACTACATGTATAACTGACTATGATATTGTCATACCATTGAGTGTTGTTGAAGTGTTTACTGGTTGTCTATACGGGACGGTCATAAAACCTGTGACAACCAAGTGTTATTTGTTGACAGAAAATAAAATTGAGTTCATGAGTGTCTAAATTACATCAAATTTAAGAGGAAACAAAGTTGAAGTCAATTAAGCAAGTTTCAGTTGAACAATTTTATTGTGGAACTTTATTTTACTGTAAATAACGGGGCTTTATTTTATCATTATTCGAGTCGCGAAGTTCATGTAAGCAAGTCTTTTACAGCCATGTATCAGTTCGTTTTACGACAAGTTTAGTCGTATGATTTTGTTTGACGTAACTGTTGTGGTCTGTATTTGGCTTAGGAAATTTCATATCCGATTTTGTTTATTTGGACATAAGAAGTTAGTTAGTTTCATGTTTCATTGCCTTCTCAGGCTTGTTTTTACTTGACGGCTCACGTAAACTTTGCCTTTTGATTTCGAACAAAACTAACTTACGAGATAATTTTTGTCTGGCGATAAAGCTACTTTGAATGTAGTTCTGTTGACTGAAAGCATGGAAGGTTAAATCCATTAAAGACTTATCAAAATAAAGTAAATACTAGATGTGGGTTTTGTTGGTTTTTCTACAAATTAACTGTTAAGAATGATTACTTTGATAGGGAATTAGATAGCATTGAAGCAGGACACTTGAATGGAAAGAGTTTTTGGAAACCTAATATATATAGCTCTAACTCTAACATGTAGAATGCATGTAAATGGGGGATTATTTGGAGTTATTTGTTAGAGATTAATATTTGTAGATATTTAAGTCTATGAAGTTGTTTTAGTTCCATGTTACATACCTGGTCAATTGAAAACAAAAATATTGTGTATTTTACACATTTTATTTGATAGGTTGCACAAAAAGTACATGTGATGCAAAAATGTATACAAATGTCATATCGTGTGAAAATCATTAGAGATTAAAGGGCCGATGTCTACAAAAAGGGCCTCAACGGGGTAATTTAAAAGAAAACAAACTGAAATTAAGATATGAAAACTAGCTTATAATAACTGTTAAAATGTATATCTTGAGAATGTTTTTTTCGCACTCGGAGATGAAAATCAATGTACAATGCGGGTTGTGTTTGTTTGGCCTATTTCATGTTTACATTTTAACATCAGAATTGTGAGTGTTTTGTTAAAACCATAGCTTTCACATGTTTCCTTACAAAGCAGAATATCACAGTTGAGAGTTTGATACCTGCTTGGGTTTTAATTTGTTCATACGTTTCTGCTGATTTGTTTTGATCAAATATACTATATGAGGCGCGTCGTGGGAAAACCGGACTTAATGTATGTGCGTAAAGTGTTGTCCCGGATTACCCGGTGCAGTCTGCACAGGCTAATCTGGGACGGCACTTTCCGCTTTTATGGTATTTTCTGTTTCAAGGAAGTCTCTTCTGAACATAAATACACTGTAGGCGGAAAGTGCCATCCCGGATTAACCTGTGCGGACTGCACAGGCTAATCCAGGACGACACTTTACGCTCATGCATTAAGTCCGGTTTTCCCATTTTAATAACACAAATGTCGGAGTGGGCATGTAAAAGTAGACTTGCATTTCAAGGGTGATTAGCCTGCACTTCAAAACGCTGAAAGCTCTTAATGTCTGTTACTACAAAATGGCATGTAAGTTTTTGTCATTGTTTTTTGTAATGTTGTTTTCATAAAAATGTCAAAATATATTAACCCGAACTAATTAAATAGCATAGCAGACATTATAAACATGGTTTGATTTAATTATTTGTTTCCTAGCATACAAAACAAACAGCAAATTAAACCTTAAAGTTCCCACAAAAGATACAGTCATTCCATAGGTCACATCCAGACTTTAACATTTTCAAGTCATGTCAAGTCCAAATACCATGATGTAAACCTTTTAAATAACCAAGTACTGGTAGTGGAGTGCACATATTCCATTAGCTTTTTTTTGTGTGAAATCATGCCATTTGTGTTTGCCTTTTTTTTTTACTTGAAAACTTTTTTGTGAGACTTCAGAACTACATGAATTGCCTGAAATAATATTAAGACATGCGAGCTTATTGATTATTCTGGTGGGTCTAATTTGGTGAGTTGTTGACATTTTGTGTGTGCGTTTAATGACTGTAATAGACTTTGAAAAATATCTTTGACATAACTATACTATTTAAATTGGTCTTTATCTGTTGCTAGAGTAATTATGACTTGAAGTACAACAAAGGCATACTGTATTTATCCTAATAAACGCTCCGTCCCTAATAAACGCGCCCCCGTACTTATAATAAAATGCATCAGTGAACATAATAATAGCGCCCCCATTTCTCGGCTGCCAAGGGCCAAGTGAGCGGTGAATAAATGACGTTTTACTTGACGGAACATACTTATTATTTAATATACAGGTAACTTGGCAAGAACGTAATTGAAATAAGACTTTGTAAATATAAATTCAATATATCTTACCGTTAAACTCAAACAGACAGGTGATTTTGATTGTCAAAATGTAAAATTCATGTTATGAAATTATTTTGACACCGGACGCTTAAAATGCGGATCTATACAGGTCGTTCAAATTGCGGAACGTAGGGTTAATTTATAACTATAACTATAACAACCTTGAGCTTAAACGCAGCGGTGTATGTCCACTTCGACGGCATGTCGAGAGAAGAACGAGCGCGTCAATTCAAATTTAAACTTATGATGACGTCATAGCACGTGCTGTTTAACGCGTTTTTATGATGAAAAGCAAAGGTTATATGACACTATAATTTGGACAATTTTTAGATACCGTAATTCTCTGGAGAATATGTGTGGCTCAGTAAAGGGCCGTTGATGTCGGTCTGTTGTGTACTTTCATCGATGTCTACAGTGGTCTCTCTTAGACGTCTAAAGCGTCAAAACCATCAAATTCTTCATCTTCATCGTCACTCACAAAGATACAATGTTTAATAGAACACTCACTGATGGGGGTATTTTACCCACGGGCCGGACTTCGGTTAAAAACCATTGCCCTAGCACACTTTTTAACATATAAACTAAGTTGACATGACAAGAATACTGTACAATCCCGCTTTTACGGGGATTTACATAATACTATGGTTGTAGAGCGGTTACGGCGGTAATACAACACTGTTGAACGTTCAATATTTATACACACCAATCAGTGTGATTAGATATTTTCACATTCTCAAGTGTAAGTTTGCGTCTCAGATTACTCCACGAATGCTTTCAAATACAAGTGTGAAAACACAAAGACATTTTTAAATAATTTATTCAGTCATTTTAATTGCTATCAAAACTGTTCTATCTCGATCACACCTACTGTTACCACTATCCGCTGTGATGTCCACAACGGCCCTTTCAGCCTGCAAGATAATAGGGTGTCGTATTCTGGAAAAACAGCAAAATGGCGTGTATTATGAATACCGGGTATTTACGATTGCTCAATGATTTTTTCCTCAAATTAGCACATTTATGTGTTGGCTCATATTATACATGTAGGAGGGTGAAATAAACGCGCCCCCCCGTGATTTGCATCGCGCCCGGGCGCGTTTATTAGGATAAAGACGGTAGGTATTAAATGTTTGTGTTGCCTGAAAAGGGGTTACTTCGGCGGCGGCGGTGGCCCCTTTAGTTTGTGCTGCAATAACTTGAGAAGTTTTTGTGTAATCATTATGAAACTTTAGGGAAGTGTTAGTAGGCATAACAGGAAGGTTCAGTTCGGTTTTCGACAGAATAGCTCTTATTATTCTTGAGTTATGCCCCGTCAGGCGACACATTGGACTTGCTGAGTTTTAGTGAACTTGAAAGCTTTATTATGGTAGGAATGAAAACGCATTTCTGTCATTGCAGAAGTTAAAAAGACATTTTCATAAAAAATCAAATTGGCATAAGGATTGCAGAAAAAAAAAAAATCATAGAAGAAATAAAAGAAAAGATTAACATTGCAGAATGAAAAGCATTGTTTCAGAAATGAAAAAAACAGCAACATGTTCATCCACACATTAAAAATCATAAGCATGGCAAAAAGAAAAAGAACAAAAAAAAAATAAAAAATGGTTGCAGAAATAACAAAAGAATTATTGTAGAAGAATGAAAATTATTAAAGTAAGAATGAACATTAACTAGTGTTTACGGAATAAAAAAAACATAAACACTGTAAAAATAAAATTCCAACAGCAAATTAAGCGATATCTGCTTTCGACTTTTGATACTAAAAACTATGGCTATCACCGCAGTCTACAAAGCACTATCAAGGTCAAATTGAAAACTCATTTTTGTTACAAAATGCAAAATCATTAAAAAAATTATCATTATTGGTTCTGAGTACTTTGCAGTGTCAGATTACCCGAAAAAAATACAAAAGTTTAAACTTGGTTTATTTCCATGAATTAAATCATGATGCGCTTTTACAAATCTTTCATGTTTATTAGAATTTTCACTGTCTCAGAAGTAATCCCAACTTCAGTGGACTCTATTGTGATGTCTTATTTCATGTTCAATAGTACACAATACAGTACTCAATGCAGTAGATTTCAATACTTTGTTAACAGATAAAAAGCCATTGATCCATAAAGTGGGCTAAGAGTATATATGAGGCGTGTCGTGAGAAAACCGGTCATTATCCATGTGCGTAAAGTGTCGTCCTGGATTAGCCTGCAGTCCGCACAGGCTAATCCGGGATGGCACTTTCCGCCTACAGTGTATTTATGTTTAGAAGAGACTTCCATGAAACAGAAAATACCATAAAAGCAGAAAGTGCCATCCCGGATTAGCCTGTGCAGACTGCACAGGCTAATCCGGGACAACACTTTACGCACATGCATTATGACCGGTTTTCTCATGACGCGCCACATATGTTCTGCTTATTAGACTTAGGCATTTTATTTCAGTATTTCATTTCAGCTTTGGACTACTTTATATTACTGGTATACAATTAAGAAATGAAATATTTCTCATTTCAGAAAACGAAGATGTGCGGCGTACCACACTTAGAGAACTTAAAATGCTGCGCTCACTCAAACAAGAGAATATTGTCGAGCTTCGAGAAGCTTTTAGACGCAAAGGAAAACTATACCTAGTGTTCGAATATGTTGAAAGGGTAAGCAAATAATATCCCACAATGTGGCCTCTTTGCAGACTTATCTATGTGCACCTATTGCTAAATGGAAACAATGGTATTGACAATACGCTATGGGATTTTTAATCACTCCTACTAACACGGTTAGGAGACTCACAGGACCACCTCATTTCGAGGTGTTAAGAAAATGTCCAGTGGTGACTACCGAGGTGGTCCGATGGTGCAAAAAATGACTTACCAATTTTGTATTATTTTCTTAGTTTAAAGGTGCTTTTTAAGAAATGGGCCAATGTCATTACCAGTAGGAATGATAAAAGAACACTAGTTTGTAGTTTCGTTAAATAATGTACAAAAATAAAGGCTGTAAGATTTTTATAAGTTGAAATCATTGAAATAATATGTCTATGATACTCTATGTACTAACTTAAGAAAACGATACAATATTGGAAAGTCATACGTACTGTTTATAATATTTCTGCACCACCGGACCACCTCCGAAGTCACCACCGGACATTTTCTTAACACCTCGAAATGAGGTAGTCTGGTGAGTCTCCTAATGGTGTACTAAGGTATGACTCCGACAAACTCAGTTGGCAGTATATGAATGTTTTTACATGACATGTCTTTCAAACAAGTAAGTCCTAGCTTTCTGAATTGCTAAACACATTGTCAATCGAATCACGTCGTAAGGTCAATAGAATTTGATTCTGGATAAGCAAATTGTTCCCTTTTTGGATGACAAGTGTGATCTTTAACTTTAGTCAAAGACTGAGATTTTCAGTCCCATTGATGATAGTTTATGCAAATATACCTGAAATGAATGATAAAACCACAACTTTGAGAAATGCAGAAATTTCAACAGAATTATGAATAGTATAACTGTAGATATTCTCTAAGTTGTTTCACTAGCTATTGTAGGTCATGTTCTAAATCAAGGCCTTCATCAGATGATTGGAAAAGGGGCCCTGGCCCCAAGTATTGAGTCAACAATGTAATAATTTAATACACTGTATCATTGAAGCATTATGTCTTTCCCCAAGTAGTGGGTAGGGGGACATTGATTTTTTGCTGGAAAGTTGTATGTCTGGATGTATGTATGGATGTCTGGACTCCTGAAAAAAAAATTTGCCTGCGCTTGTTCTCCGTAACCCCCTTGTCGGGTTTTGACGCAACTTCACAGGATTGATCAGTACCAAGTCTAGTTGTGCATATCGTCGACATGTCCTGATCGGCGGATTTTTGGCAGAGTTATGGACCTTTGAAGTTTTTCACATAACAGACCTTGTCTGCACTTCTTCCCCTGGTCGGCTTTTGACGAAACTCCACAGGATTGATCAGTACCAAGTCTAGTTGTGGATATCGTCGGCGGCTGATTTTGGGGTGGATTACTGACCCATTGAAGTTTTTCACATAAAAGACCTTGTCTGCGCTTGTTCTCCGTAACCCCTGGTCGGATTTTGACGAAACTCTACAGGATTGATCAGTACTAAGACTAGTTGTGCATATCGTCGGCATGTTGTTGTCGGCAGATTTTCGGAGGAGTTATCACCCTTTGAAGTTTTTAACATAATAGACCATAATACGCGCTTGTTCTCCGTTATCCCTGGTCGGATTTTGACAAATCTTAACAGGATTTATCAGTACTAGTTCTAGTTGTGCATAATTATGGTCAGCGGCAGAATTTTGGCGGAGTTATGGCCCTTTCAAGTTGTTGACATAACAGACCTTGTCTAAGTGTTTGTCTGTAACCACTGGCTGGAATTTGACAAAACACGATTGATCAGTACCAAGCGTGGTTGTGCATGTTTTTGGAATGTTATGGTAGGTGAATTTTGGGCGGAGTTATGTCGGTGTGTGGGGGAGACATATGTTTTTTCAAAAACAAACTTTTGTTTAAATTGTCTCTAACCATAGTAATAAACTACAAAATTATTGTTTAGTGCAAAACTGTTTTAGTGTTTGTAATATTTGTATATGAATTAACATAGTTATGCATTAAGTCATACATTTATGGAAAATGCTTAAGGCATCATTTGAAAAGTCAACATAGTAAAGATAAAAGTCCTGCAGTTTTTCTTCACCAAGTCACAGTTTTCCTATTTAGAAAGGTTTGGGTCACTTGTAACCATGTTAATCATGTAAACAATTTGGGAATGAGTGTAATTAGCCGCTTTTTTTTAAGATTGGCAGATATCTGGAATAAGTAATTGATTGGTCCAATTTTATGGCTTAGCACAAGAAGAATGATGAATTAAGTTGAGTGAGTCACCTTTTGTTAGCTTTCTGAGATAAAATCATCATTGCATGGTAATAATGTTAACAACATACAGGGTAAGATCTAGAATCAAGAAAGGTCCACGGTGCTACTAAAAAGGAGCAGGTTGGAAAGCAGGTCCAGGTCATTGACATTTTCGAATAATTTGCTAATTCATAAAATTGTGTGATGTTTTTTTTTCCCTATAAATAATTATTTTAAATTTTTTAAATAATTTTTTTTCCTGATTCTGCTGAAGTTGATCCAGAAGATCAAGTTCATTTAAGACTGGTCTATATTCTACATTTAATTAGTGCTGTAAAATTTACTTTATGTATATGTCGCTACTGTTATTGTAGCCATATAAATATTAATCAAGTCTCATTATGTTTTTATAACATTTCTGTGCAATCATGCTGAATGAAGCATACCGGGTATAAAAACGGCCGATATTAATATGTTTCATGTCATAGCGATAATCTGTAATAAGAACCTTTATTATTAATTATTGATGAAGCCATTGGAAATCTTTGGAATGGTGCAGTGTTTCCGTTCGTATTGATGTTTTCGGATCTGAATAGAATATTTTCTACATTAAAAAGCAATTTACTTGTAATACGAACTAGCCAGTGTATGCTCATTTGGCAGAGTTGCGATTATCAATCGTAATTGCATTTAAAGTGACATGCTGACAGCTTAGATAATAAATAGTTATCGAAAATGTCGGAAAAAAAAGCGATGATTTATGTTCTGTAAAGGGTATTTATGCATTATTAACATGCACAAAGTTTGTATGTATTTGTTCTACAACATATTTTATGCAACTCCTTTGAAATCCATAATGTGCTGAAATTTAATGTTGGGTACTATAAGGCGAGTGCCTTTGAAACGGCTTTTACTAGGCTTGAAAAGCCAAGAGCCAAAATAACCTGAACAAGCCCTTTTAAGCAAACATGAAAACTTTTCACAATACTTTATGCTTATATTTGACCCTTTAGTCAAAAATGGACTTGTTGTTGAGATTTCTGAGGGTCACAACCCTGTTTGAAGAGTCAAATGAAAGCCCTGTTTGAATTCCATAAAGTGCTGAAATGTAATGTTAGTTATTATAAGGACAGTGTCTTTAAATATACAGAATGAAAATCATATTTATCAGCAATATAACTTTAATACCGGTAACATGGACAATATGCAGCATCTATCAGTTTCTAAGTGCAGAACATGCATGTTTGAAGTTCGTGTAGTTATTGCCAAAAGTACAGATAAAACTACCCATTTATCAAAATGAACTCTATTTTTATGGCCTCTTGCCTGTGAAATTCAATTCAAGCCAAATCAACTTTTGAAAATGGAAATAGTATATTTTTGTAATCACTGGAGTTCATGCTTGTATATTCAAAAACCAAATTCTTGGAATTAGTTCCACATTAAAATGATGAGAAACTCCCTGTCCTACTTCCTTTAACCCTCACCATACATAAATCGCTTTAATAACGAAAGGTTTCAAACACAGATCTAGCCTTGTTAGGTTTCCCCCTCCCATGCATTGACATGTTTTATTGTGATTGGTTCTATTACTGCTAGCAGTCATCAAAGCTGGTGGTGATATCAGAGTTAATTATTTTTCTGTGCGATTCAAGAATTCAACCAGTATCAAACTTGGCATTTTAATTCACTGAGATGGCAACATTGACATTGATCAGGAAACTGTTATATGAGTTTTATATGTCTGCTCCATTGATTGTAAAATTTGGATTCACTTTCATTGATTCATCACTTCCTGTTTGGAATATTGCAATAAAATGCTGTTTCAGAGTTATGATAAAAAGACCATAAAATAAAAATCTCTCATATTAATATCCAAGATTTGTTAAGTTCAAAAACATCTATAGAAGCAAACAACAATAAATAAAAGCTTAAAAAGAAAGTTAAGTGTTGATGTCAGCTTCAATTTTTCAAATTATAACGGTCCACAATTCAGCTTTTGTGTTTCTAGCTTTTAATATGCATGAAAACAGATTTTGTTTTTTTTTTTCCGAAAAATGTTTGGTTGCAGATCTGTTCAATAATTTATTAAACAATATTGGCCCTATCCAAAAGAAATGTGCTTTAGGTTAAATCCTGTTGATGGAAATAAAGAAGAAATGCTGTAAACCGTTTGCATTTGAATTGACATTGAAAAGATTTAATTAGGGATTTACATTGAACCTTTAATCTCTGTACATTGAAATGAATGTACTCCTTTGAAGGTGTACTTTTTTAATAGTTTCTTTTCGATCGTTTTGTTTAAACAGATATTTTTTACATCTGCTGCCCATTGAATAAGGTAAAATATTAGAAGAACGTCCGATTAGTTTTGCCATGTTGCAATTTTTATACATTCTATAGAATTGAATTGAATTGAATTGAACTATAGTAGATACATTAATGAAACAAAATTGTTCAGTCCAGTTTTTGGGGACTTATCTTGAATCCCGTACATGCTTGTTGCTTGTTATAATAATATCCATTTTGATTTATCAAAAATTTCAGTAAAAAAATGTTTTTCATGGATTTTATGGTATGGATAAACTTTAAATCAAATACATGTATTTTATAATTCCATATTGGCATCATATATAATTTATTATGGATATCTTCTCCTGCAAGCTTGGGTGGATTTATTGAATATAATGTTTATATATGTTGTAGTATATTGAAATTATTTTTGTGATAAATTTCTTTGTTTGCAGAACATGTTGGAACTTTTGGAGGACATGGCCAACGGAGTCCCACCAGAGAAGGTTCGCTCCTACACGTACCAGCTGTGTAAGGCAATACATTGGTGCCATAGCAACGACATCATACACAGAGGTATGTAGTGCAATGAAATCTTTGATAGTTCAGTGAAAAACTGTGATTAAGGCGTTATATTTTATGTATGGATTATGATATTTGAATTGCCAGTGTGGAAATATGAGCATTCACTGACAATGTCCACAGAAATCTCATTTGCATTACTGACTGGCAAAGATCTTGATCTCAAGTTGCAGATCCGTGGTCTAGTGGTAACGCACTGGCTTCAAGTCCTCTGGGTTCAGGGCCATATGGGAGAGAATCCCGGTGCACTCGACGAAAATGTCCAACACACACACGCTTGATCTTAACTTAGTCTTTACATCCAATATTAGCCAACAGAATTCTGAGCTGTTATGTACATAAAACAACCATTTCTATTAGTCAATATTGACAGAAATCTTTCCATTCTTTCTGACCCAAACTCCATACAGAGCTCCGGATAAGGTTTTAGCCTAAACGGTATTTTACCCCCTGATTTTTTGGTTAAAGGGTATTTTACCCCCAGTCCGTCAGCTTTAAAGGGTATTTGAGAAATTTAAAGGGTATTTTCATTTTTTATGCAAGATCAAACGAGTGTTTTATGTGCTTGTTATATATGAAGACATTAATATTGGCGAATGGAATAAATTGAATGTAGACAATAATCTGTAGGTCTATCAAAACATAACATTTACTTGGCAAAGTAGTAGTAATTTTCCCAGATACTTTGTACTTCTTTTTCATTGCAAATCCTGATTAAATGTTTTTGAATTTTGTAACCTGATTTCTGGTCCTTCTTGCTTGACAATTAGCCAATTTTTTGCCACGATTACAGCAATTTTTTAGACAATTTTGCACTCACATGATGCTTGTGTGTCTTGTCCGATTTTTCAACTGCTACGACAAAGAGATCGCCACTTATCACCTTTTAAATAGGAGAAGCATCATAAGACTCATTCTGATTAACATTTTTCAAGATATTGCCTACTGGAACTGGCTGATTGAGCTTAAAACGTTCTTTTTTTATCGATTCAAAGGCTGACTTACACCATTAGTTGAACTGGATAATTGGTAAAACCAGTAACGCAGTTTAAGCGATTAAAAATACGTACCGAGATTTGCAATGTATAACATTATGCACTGGGCAGATTTTCAATGCGTTTTTTTTAAATTTCAATGCGTAAATACGCAGATACGCGTCTTATCTGGAGCTCTGCTCCATATGACTGACTACTCAAAAAACATAAAGCCAACTTTCTTGCATGTAGAAATCCACGATACAAAATGAGAAAAGGTATACAAATAGAATATAAAATAAAAAGACAAAAACTATTTAAAAGAATAGAAAATAAATAAAAAGACAAAAACTGTTTGAAAGATTTTGTCATTGTATACTTATAATATTTTCTTTCACATTGTAGATATCAAGCCAGAGAATTTGCTCATCAGCAGTGGCGATGTTTTGAAGCTCTGTGATTTCGGGTTTGCTCGCACCATCAACGGTGGAATGAACGGCATGTACACAGACTACGTGGCAACACGGTGGTATCGTTCACCGGAATTGCTTCTTGGGTAAGTTGGGTGTCATTCAATCTCATTAAAATCAAATCCTAACATTGTTAGGATCTGAAGACATCGTATAACAGGTCACGTTCATATGAACTTCTGAACAATAAAATACCAGCCCTGATGCGCCCAATGAAATTGCCTTTTGCACAGCAATGTTTGGCCACCGTTTTTGAAAAGTGTTGCATTTCCAACTGATCCTCGGGAATAAATCAATTACAGTTCATTTTCATGCGGATAACAATGGATATAGTGGTACCTTAGGGGAGTAAACATCCAAAGTTCATGTTAATTTCGTGCATAGTATTTATGGTTTATATATGAAGTTATACCACAACATTTTGAAGGCAGCAGTTTGATTGGCTCCTGAAAAGGTCATCTGAACGTGACCCCTAATGCGAAGTCATCAGATCCAGTCAGTGGATAATATAGTAGCGTCAGACTGGAGATGATTTAAATGAGATTGGGTGTCATTTTACATTAAAGTGCTTCTATTTCTGGGTAAATTACACTTACCATTAATTATAACTTGGTTATTAATGTCTGTCTTTGTTCGCACATATTACTATAACCTTTTCAAATAAAGTTGTCAAAAATGGCATTATTAAAACATATTATCTTGTGAGTAAACATAAATTCCAGAATGTTGCTATCGGTGTCATTATTTAAGATTTAATAAAGAACTACTAGATGTCCATTTCGGGTGTTTCACTTCTGATCGTTGAAAAAGATTGCTGTGACAGTATAACTTAATTTTTTATTGTAAATGTGTTAAATGTACTAAAACATCGATAAAATCAACAGTACTATGCCAATTTCAAAAGTGATTGCAAAGTATTTTTTGAAATGTGCCAATATTTCTAATATTAATTCTTTGCAGTGCTCCATATGGCAAGGCAGTCGACATCTGGTCTATCGGGTGCATCCTCGGGGAGCTTGCAGACGGACAGCCGCTCTTCCCTGGGGAGAGCGAGATAGATCAGCTCTATGTCATCCAGAAGATTGTCGGCCAACTGCCCTCCGACCAGATGAATATGTTCTATAACAACGCTCGATTCTCCGGGTTAAAGGTTGGTTGTAAATAAATATAATAAATTATACTGTGAATAATACTGAAAGGGTGAATGTAAAAGAAACTAACATTATAGACTTATGTACATGAAATAATTAAACATTCAGTACACAGTACTCTTCGATACTATTTTTAGCTCACCTGAGCACTAGGGATGCACCGGGTAGCAAATTTTTGTCGGGTCGGGTAATTTTATTCAGGTCAAATATTTGCGGGTTAGGTCGGGTATTTATATAAGTAACAGTATACGTGTCTCTACTTTGAAGATTACACGATTAATGACATGTTCACATACAGTTTTGGTGTCAGATTTGGTCCTGCTTAGTGATTTTTCATCATTTTAATATATCTGCCATTCTCATTGCATTTATATTGCTTGACAAAGCGCACTGGGCAGCATCCATCAGTTTCACTGATATCCTTGTTAGTAATTGTCATTGTAATACTGCTAACATCTAAACTAGATAAGAATTTAGCTGAGTTGCAGCAGGATTAGAGCTACAAATATGTTGTGATCAGACATTAGTTCTGTAATACTTTTAGAAGGAACTATGAAGTTTGAACTGTACCCCCAAAATCTCATATTTCCTGTAAATGACTTAAGTTGAATGATAAGGAAACCAACAAAATTATCAAGTTAGTACTGAACGGCAAAGATACATGTATACAGATTATTTGTATGACAGGATATTTAAGTTCTAAGAAATAAACCTTGATAAAATCGTTGTTTAAAAAAAAAAGTATTTTCATTTTGAGAAATACAGATTTGTTCGGTAAGTTATTTGCATAGGTTTTTTCAAAGGGTTAAGGTAATAATTCAGCAGGAAATAATGCACCTGCTTCTTGTGTATGCATATATATGCGTTATAAAGGTATTGATTTGTCATTCGAGGCATGTATTTGACGGGGAAGATATATGGCGCAGGCAAAGGAAAGGATTAATACTGAATAACCACACTCCCAACCGTCAACAGTTTCGTTCGCTGTAAACATTTGATCACTTCTTTTCATTAACGATAAAATTTGACATTTACTTAGGTTTGGTCATATAAATAACGATGCTCTGAGTTCAGTCCCGTTAAAAGCCAATGCACTCTGCCACACCTGTTTCCTCAACTTTGAATCTCCTTGGTTAAGACTTCCATACAGCTGTTCAGTGGCGCTTGTTCAGCGATGCACTCCAGTATCCATGAGCGCCAGCAGAATATTTGCTTTTATTTGTAAAAAAAAACTGTCAAATAGAAACACCTATGACTACTGGGTCTTGGTTTTATTAATTTGTTAAATATGGTTTTAGATTAAGGAGAATTTTAAGAAAGATGATGATGATTACAAATGTTGAATTCCAGTATTATTTTAATACCCGACCCAACCCAAATTTTCCAATGAGGAACCGAACTCGAGTTAAATTTTATGGAACCGAGAGTGCAGGTATTTTCAGGTATCTGTTGCATCCTTATTGAGCACAACGTGCTCCTGGTGAGCTTTTGTGATCGCCTTTTGTCCGTCATCCGTCGAGAATCGTTTGTCGTCAACATTTACCTTGTGAACACTCTAGCGGCTACATTTGTTGCCCAATCTTCATGAAACTTGCTCAGAACATTTGTCTTAATGTTATCTCGGACGAGTTCGAAACTGGGTCATGTGGGGTCAAAAACTAGGCCACTAGGTCAAATTAAAGAAAAAGCTTGCGAACACTCTAGAAGTCACATGTTTTGCCAAATCAACATGAAATTTGCTGTAAACAGTTGTTTTTACCTCGGGCGAGCTCAAAAATGGTTCCGTAATGTTGAAAAACATGGCCACCAGGAGGTGGGGCTGTTTTCTTTATATGGCTATATAAAAAGCTTGCGAACACTCTAGAAGTCACATTTTTTGCCCAATCAGCATAAAACTTACTCAGAACATTTGTTTTTATGATATCTCTGCTGAGTTTGAAAATGGTTCCGCTCTGTTGAAAAACATGGCCGACAGGGGGCAGGTCAGTTTTCCTTATATGGCTAAAGAAAAAGCTTGTGAACACTCTAGGAGTCACATTTTTTGCCCAATCAACATGAAACTTGCTCAGAACATTTGTTCTTATGGTTTATCGGCCGAGTTCGAAAATGGTTCCACTCCATTGAAAAACATGGACACCAGGGGGCGGGGCAGTTTTCCGTATATGGCTATATTGAAAACTTTAAAAAGCTTGTGAACACTCTAGAGGCCACATTTATTACCCACTCTTCACAGTCTTCGTCGTAACTGGGTTGCCCGATGCTCGGGACAAGTAGATTTGATTTCGGGCTAGCAGAAAATGCCAGATGCTTGTCCGATCGGGCAAGTGTTTTTATACGCTTTATATACTGTGTGGACAAAGAAAATCAATTTAAAATAGCTTTTTAGGTTGTTTCTTCAAAGAAAATATATACAAAACCCCCTGTATTATCGGCACTGAGTATTTACACATAAACATATGATGTCATAAAGCTGTGAGGTCTTTATTATTATGTAAACGCTTATTGAAATATACAGACAATTGATCGTAGTCGATTAAACGCTTCTTTGTTAAAAGCTTCGGAGTACATACTAGTTTGTCTGAAAGTGAAGTATGCATATATTTGCATTGTTTGCGATAAGTAACAAATATATAAATAAGTATTGAAGCTCTATTGTGAATATTATAATTATTTTAAAAGTGCATGTTGTTTAAAAGTGAAACTGCTTTGAAATACTGCTTTTTGGTATGAGCTATTTTGGAACTACTTTCGTCAAATGTAGCATGCAGTTTAAAAAGGGAAAGTCCGAGAGCGAAATAGCTCCTTATTAGTGGAGCCACGTACCTTTTTGACCCTAAATATATACCTGTTTATCGTTTTTATCACATTGTGACGCATGATGCACAAAATATGATGATCGAACCTTATGTATTTTGAGAGAGAACAACAAAAACTAGATTAAATGTTTATAGAAATAAAACAAAAAATTTTAAAATCATTATTTTCTTATATTGCTGTAGAGTACCATTTGAAATTAACTATTTCGGACAAGTTAAACAGATTTCGGGCAAATGGTTTTGCTAACAAGCTTGCCCGAACTGGCAAGTGCTTTGAAAAAATTAGCATGAAGACTGTCTTCATGAAACTTGCCCAGAACATTTGTTCTAATGATATCTCGAACGAGTTCGAAACTGGGTCATGTGGGGTTAAAAACTAGGTCACTAAGCTTTCGAGCCGTCTTGAAGTCATATTTTTTACCCAATCTTCTTGAAACTCGCTCAGAACATTTGTTTCAATGATATCTCGGACGAGTTCGAAACTAGCTCATGTCGGGTCAAAAACTAGGTCACCAGGACAAATTGAAAAAAAAGCTTGTGAATACTCTAGATGCCACATTTATAGCCCAATCATCATGAAACTTGCTCAGAACATTTGTCCAAATGATATCTGGGACACGTTCAAAACCAGGTCAAATGGGGTCAAAAACTAGGTCACCAGGCCAAATTGAAAAATAAAAGCTTGTGAACACTCTAGAAGCCACATGTATAGCCGAATCTTCATGAAACTTGCTCAGAACAGTAGTCCCTTAGCCCATCAGGTGAGCGACCTAGTGCCTTATGGCCCTCTTGTTGCTAGATTTGACAAAAAACAGCACATTAAATTACTAATTACCATATATATGTTGTATTATTTGACTTAAAGTTCAATTCGTTTTAAATGTTGACATTTTAAATCAGATTTGATGTGTACAGCTTTCTTTTTTGGAATAGTTTGTAATCAGGGATCTTATTTTTCTAGAAAGTCAATTGGTCCTGAGGTCCGCCGATCACGCTCATGTTGTATCCGAATTTTGTGTATCCGAAAATGGTGCATGTCCAAAAATGCGTATTTTAAAGTATATCTTCAACGTTTTCACGCCTCAAACTTCAATAAATTTTCATGTCCATGTCTTTTGTGAGTTTTAACTTCACAAAAATGTAAAGATAATGCAATTCAATAAGTACAATAAAACACCCATTCTGTATCCGAATGCGAAAAATAAGGTATTTTTCAAATTTTGTATTTTAATTATTAATATAAACTACAAAGTTTCCATCCCTTAATCTTAATAAACTTTTAATTTCTATGTCTGTTATACAAGTTTTGCTGAACTAAAGTTAAAATATAATGTAATACAATATGGTACTTTAAAATTAACTACATGATGTCATGAACGTCAATTAAGCCAATTAACAAATAAACTAACTGTATTAAACTATGTTTTAACAACGGTTTTTAGATAGATTTCATATTAATATTTTATATCATTATGAATGCAGCACAGTACATAAAATTATTATGCAGCAAATGCACGTTTTCCACGAGGATTACATGCGGCTGCTATTATCAGTCTCTATAGTAACCAGACACCATTTTATCGTGGAGAAGTACAGACCGATCAGTCACCAAACTACAGCAAAAGCACTCCAATTATCGATCGATAGTGACACGACTGGGGTCATTAACGCATCACTGATCCACCAGCGTTCGCACCAACAGAGCATTTGGGCCATAAATGCATGTATTGTGTATTGAAATCAGGGGATTATCACGATTTTTATAGTGACTGGATAAATCAAGAAAACTGATTGGACCGATTACCGGTCATTTCAATCGGTCTTTATTAAACCCAATCGGTCTCAGACTGGCAAAACCGAAAATAATATGATCCCTGCTTGTAATGAGTATTCCCTAATTTGTCAAACAAAGTAAAACATGCTTCTTTTTTTTTTAACTCACCTGAGCTCATGTTTAGCTTTTGTGACTGCATTTTGTCCATCTTGCTTCGTCCATGGTGCGTGGTGGTCGAGCATTTTCATTCAAAAATCTCCTCCAATCCACTGGGCAGATTTTTACCAAACTTCACAGGGATGACTCTTGGGTGACACTCTTTAAAAATTGTTCTAATAGTTCCGGTCTGTTGTATATGTAGGTCACCAGAGCTAAAAATAGATTTAAAAAGTGGAAACTTTAAAAATCTTTATCCTCTGAAACCGCAAGGCTGAGAGCTTTCATATTTGATATGGGACATCTTTTACTGGTCCTCTACAAAGTTTGTTAAAATTATTCCCCTGGGGTCAAAACTGGCCACGCCGCAGGCATCGCGTTGTTTATATAGACTTAAATAGCAAAAATCTTCTGCTCTGAAATCGCAAGGCCCAGATCATCATACTCTGGTGAGCGCTTTAGAGCCATGAGGCCCTCTTGTTGTGTATAATAAGTGTTCTATATTTTTTTATACAGTTTCCATCCGTGTCCAAGCCTCAGACGATAGAGAAACGGTACCAGGGCATACTCAGTAGCGTAATGATAGACTTTATGGTGGTAAGTTACACAGCTCGAAATGCCTATATATAGGCACATAGATTGATATATCTGCGTTTTGTCATCCGATCTCTCAGATTATCTGATATGCCGTTCTTGTAAGTTTTCAATGAAGTAGGTGAGTAGGTAATTATAAAGCATATTGAAAATTGAATAGGTGTCTCATTACATATTGGCAAGAATGCAGTAAATTTAAAGCATTTAAGTTGAAAAAACAAAACCAATGTTTGACATTGAAGTCAAGCTTTGCATACAGAGATAATGTTTAGTTGAAAAGGTATCTCAATTACTTTGACTGCCGTACACACATTTTTGATGAGCAGTTTATTGAAAATAAACAAAACGACAGTTTAATATGGAAATTCTTAAACATTCAGTGTTTGCTGAACACTTACGGAGACAAGGTTATAGTAATTCTTTGAATCACATGTTGGGAATGTTTGGTTATGTAGATGAAGATCAATAATATTTTATAATTAAAAATTTTACTTTCTGTTTAATGAAACCATCTTCTCCCTTGCAAACTTGTACATACAGGAAATGTTCAGAGTTTTCTTGTGAGAAAACGGAGGCTAAAGACCTTGACAACAACAATAGCAACAACAAAAGTGCTAAAACTTACATTGGTCAAATGAGCCCTTTCTTGTATATTTTTTTATGGCCATTATTATTATTATATGGAATTTATTTAAATTTCACAGTTATTAACAAGTAATTACTCTTACTTTTGTTTCACTACAATCTTGGCCACTAAAAACTGGCATTGACTACCAGTATATAAAAGACTTAAAGCCCATTATGTTATTATAATTTGTACTACTGGATAAATTAAAAGAAAATAGATATGAGGCGAGTCATGGGAAACTGGACTTAATGCATGTGCGTAAAGTGCCGTCCCAGATTAGCCTGTGTTTCAAGGAAGTCTCTTCTAAACATAAATCCACTGTAGGCGGAAAGTGCTGTCCCGGATTAGCCTGTGCGGACTGCACAGGCTAATCCGGGACGACACTTTACGCACATACATTAAGACCGGTTTTCCCACGACGCCCCTCACATAGACAATGGCACTATATAGCAAGAAAAGGTTGTAATTAAGAATTTAATAGTATTTTTCTTCATTTCATCGGTGAATGAACTGTCTGGAAAATTACGCCTAATTTGCATAAACGCTGAAATGAAGAAAAATACTATTAAATTCTTATAATTATAACCATGGGGGTATGAATGACAGGTCATGTGGGTGGATTATCCAATCAGAATGCAGCGTTTACGTGAAAATTAGAAAAGTTGTAATTATTGTACAATGTCCCCGCTAGAGGCTTAAGTGATGTCTTTCTGTTTTTGGTGAATAAATGAGAGATAACTTGAAATTAAATACAAATTGTTCCATAAGGATGTTAATATAATACATTTGAGGCGCGTCATGGGAAAACCGGACTTATTGCATGTGCGTAAAGTGTCGTCCTGGATTAGCCTGTGCAGTCCGCACATGCTAATCCAGGACGGCACTTTCCACCTACAGTGGATTTATTTTTAGAAGAGACTTTCTTGAAACAGAAAATACCATAAAAGCGGAAAGTGCTGTCCTGGATTAGCCTGTGCAGACTGCACATGCTGATCCGGGACAATACTTTACGCATATGCATTAAGTCTGGTTTTCCCACGACGGGCCACATTTATATTTTTCGAATGACATACAAGAATTTACTTCTATGTTACACAATGGTACAGAAATGATTGTGTGCAGTATCGAACATTCTTTCAGTATTAACTTTAAAGCTTGAACCCCTAGGCATGTTCATGAGAACATATACAATACTTTGATATAAGGTGCCTTTATAATGAGACATGTGGGTTTTTTGCACGTTTTTAATGCATTTTTTCAGCAAATGTTAAAGCTCGAATTCCAGACAGGTTCATGATAACTTAAACATGACTTTGATATTAAGGCCTTAATCTTGATGCATGTTTTTTTCACATAGATCTACGCTTGTTTTCAGCATGTATTAAAGCTTGAGCCCACAGACAGGTTCACGATAGAGGAGTGCTTGGACCACGTGTCGTTCCAGACGGAGCGCCTCCTAAACAGGGGCAGCCAGGTCCCGATAAAGCACATCGACGCTCACAACACCAGCAAGAAACGCAAGAGCGACTTTAGCGATCACGTCAATAGGTGCGCGTGGCCGTTTTGGTTACTATAATTGATGTCAGTCTTGAAAAGCAGTTAGACAAAAATGTAACCTATTATAGGGTGTGGATTGATAAATAAACCCCCCATTAAATGAACTGATTTATTACAACACTGTGGGACTTGCGCAGTTTAATGATGTCATGTTATGGATTTTTGTGACATCATTTAATGTATTTTGTTTAATTTAGTATGTTTTCTTTTGTTTATATTCAAACCAAAGACAGAAAATGATAGAATACTTAGATAATTATTTCATAAGTTCATAATGTAATAACATGCAATTTTATTTATTGGTTTTGTGTTTATTTCAGTGAAAATTTAAAGAATTTAACGGTACGGTCTGGCAAAACGAAAGGATTGTTGCCTGATCAGAAGGAGGAAAAGTTTGAAGAAAAGATGGACACATCAGAAACAGAAAAAGATATTATACATCCCACCTCACAGAGTAAATACATCAAACAGGCCAAAAATGCGACATCAAAAGCAAATGAGGAAAAACAAGCATTGAATGCAATACGGCAGAAAATTGAACTGGAGCGTGTGAAAGAAGATAAAATATCTGTAGAAGAAACTAGTCGCAAGGAAAGGACTAGAACACCTGCGAAATCTGGCGGTCGTAGGTCGCAGAAAAGTGCAAATAGAAATGCTGTAAATAGTGATGACGTGAATTATAATGACGATAAAACTGACGTACGGCAGGGAAAATCAAATGTAGACTCGTCTAGCAGACAAGGGCAGTATAATTCCACGTTTTCGGACTTCCGCTCTGGATATTTGGTTGACAGTAAAAGTGACGATAAAATGGATACATTAGACAATGTCATGGAAGTTCACGAAAATGATGTAGATATGGATAGTAACACTCCTAGTGAGTCAAAATTCATTAAACGAAAGCATAGCTCTAAGACTGTGATAGATAATAAACCAAAGTTGAATTCGAAATCCCCAGAACCCATTGTGCTAACACCTCGTGATGGTCCAAATACTCGAACCAGTACTTATACTGTGAACTTGGAAGCGCCGAATCAGGAGCTAGAAAATGGCCATAAACCCTCGGACAGTCCTCCTGAAAGGAAAAAGGTATATGTTAGGCATAAAAAAAATATGTTTGTTTCAGGTTACCCGACCTACCCTAAAAAAATGCCCTGACCCTAGAACATTTTATTGACGTTGTTTGATATTTTTGTTGTTTTATTTATGTTTTTCAATAATTAAATGTTTTTTGGTTAAATAATTGTTTTGTTTTGATAGCATCCACCTTAAAACAATGTTTAAGGACATTACTGATATGTTTTGCATATTTATTCAGTTGTAGAACCTTCAAGTTGACCATTTACTAAAAAAAAAAAAAATCCCTACCTACCTACCTACCCTAATTTTTTAGGTCTTTTAACCTGAAACAAACATAATTTTTGTTACGCCTTACATAGAACTGCAGTTATTATGGTGGATCTGGGGTTTAGTGTTGCGAAGGGGTTGATGGACTCGATGAAAAAAATCATCTATTTTATGTCAGTTTTAGGGTAAATGTAGAAGGTATGTTTGTTGTTAAAAAGTGCTAGTGGTTGCTTTACTATAAGGAAAAAGTTCTGATATTTGTTTAGTATGGTAAACTTCCATCTAGGTGTTGTTTTTTGTGATTTTGAGCTGCGTTGCTAGGATGTTGCTTTAGTATTCTTACTTGAGGACTTGTTATTTTGAGCTCTTCTAGTCTTCTTGTTTTCAGTGGCTGTCCCGAGTTGCAATAAAAAAGAAGACAAACATACTGACTGTAAAATTCGCAAGAGCTGCCTTAAAAAACTGCATTGTCATCAGCTTTCAAACTTGTAACTAAATCTGTGCATTTTGTGCTTGAAATCAAGCTTGTATCGATGTCTTGGGGAGTTATGTAGCAAAATGTAGCGACTAGTTATAAAATTCTGACTGAAATTGAAGGCATATTCATGGCATTGGAACATGGCATCTAATGTGTTTTTGCCCTCTAATTTTATGAGGTGTAGCTTCTATAAACATTGTCAAAGGAACGTTTAACATGCTCATATGAATTTAAACATATTGTTTATGAATTAAAATCATAATTTTCTCATTACCGTTCTTTAATCCGACACAGTTCCTGGACAAGACATTACAAGAAGAGTTGCAGCGTATCAAGTCAAGCACCATGCGAGAGCGGCAGAAGAAGAACCAAGAGATTCAGCAGTCCAGTCAAAAACCGGACGTGTCAGTGGTACGGACAATTACTGACCGGCTCTCCGATGCTAAGGTACCATTTAAGGCTTTCATTATTGTTGTTGCCATAGCAACAGATGTAAGATAATTGCAACTCTAGAAATTTTTCTCCTGCTGAAGGAAAGAATCGTGAACTGTATAGATTGGAGGAGGAGACTGTAAATATATGAAAATACCTATATCATTCTGTAATTCTTATTTAACGAGTATATTCCCGATTATTTGAGGTTTTAAATGATTATGCATATTCGTTACAGGGATGAAAATTGGCCCAGACAAATAATATAGCCTTAAATCCTTAAAGCCTTAAATTTGGCTGTTTTTAGATTTGTTTGTTATACTGGTATATGTTCAAATGAAGTTTAGGTCAATAAAATCTTGAGGAATACTGATTTTCCTCTCGCATACATTAAACACAAGTTTGGACAACAAATCATCTATTCCTAACTGACCTGAAATGTTAAATATAGAAATCAAGTATTTTATCATCATAGATAAAAATTTGTTTATAACAAACATCATAAACACTCCCTTTATCCACTTAAATTGCTATTCTGTGTCTGTGGATAAGATTAGGGGCATTTGATTAAAGTCATAAATTGTTCCTCAGAGTTCTGACGTGTTTCAAATGGATTTTGTTCAGGAATGTGTTTTATTTCAATTGGTCTTCTTTGTGAGATAACGCAGTTGAAACCCATTTAATTTATTGCCATTTTGTTCGCCCGTCATAATCCCCGGATTAGGGTGATGAACCAATAAATTGTAAATGAACAATTGGTTTAAAGTTATTGCACTTTGGAATGAGTAAATACTGGATTTGTCACATTTTCACAGAACATTTATATTCCGGGCAAGGGGAAGATCCATCAGTCAAAAGTATGTTGTATATCGCATGTACGCTCGATTTTAGTCGTCATGTATCCAGATTTTCATTTTATTATGCTCTGTCGCTTCTTCAGAGTTTATCAGATAACAGAACAGTACTTTAAACATTTACCATATTTGCTAATGATCACATGATAAAAAATGCTGACGGACACGAAACATGTCAGTATATATTGAAATAATGTTTTCACAAATGAGCAGTCTGTTTATAACAAAATTATTGTGTCGATTTTGGAAATCCTATTAAAGCCTGTTGAAGTTGGGGATATTTTATTGACTGATTGTGTGTTTTTGAAGGAAATTTGCTATTTTTGGTTTGACTCTTGTATGTACAAATAGAATTTAGTAACTAGAAGTGTAATATTTATTATTTTTATTGGAATGGAAAAGAAAATATATGTAACATAATAATGATTTCTTTGTGAGAATTAAAACACAATTAGGTTGGTAAAATTGGTACAATTAGGTGAGGGTGTCAAGTATTATGGTTTTGTAGATAAACTCTGAATTCAACATAGTCTGCTAGTGAATGTTTTTTTTGCATGCATAGAGTAGATGATTTTACAGCCGTTACGTTCATTTATTCAATGAGTAATCCATTAATATGTGTTGCTGTCTGTCTGTCATGTACATTTGTATGTGAACAATGATTTGCGATTTGTTTTATACATTTTCTTCATACATTTGTTTAACCACGTTCATATATATCATGACTTTGATATTTTACACATAAAAGTATTTATACCCATTGACTGTTAATGGATTCATTCATCCATCACTTAACAAGTTCCATCATTCAGTCTTATAACCTTAATTCTGACACGATACTGCTAATTGTTCTATAGACAAAGAACAAAATTATCGGTGTTCAACTACCCAATCAGCGATGCAAAAAGGAGTCCCGATTATGAGCAAAGCATAGTAATAAGTAGTTCCAATTACAATTGCAAAAATATATGTCAAATCATGTAGAATCAAAATAATTTTTGCATTATTGTTGTTTATCGACCGATAAACAACTCTTTGTGGTTCTGATGCGTGGCTATTAAACAACTCGGGCTAACAGCCTCTTAGTTTAATTCATACGCATCAGAACTCCAAATTGTTGTTCATTGGCCAATAAACAACAATAATTTTAAAATTATTTCTTAAATTAATGATATTGAATGTCCCATATCCAACACAAGTCTAATTAATAATCTATTGTAATTGGCTAGAGGTAGTTTTGTGTTTGTGTCATTGCAGAAATTCTAGTCATGTTTTTTTCATCCCATATTTAATATGTTGTGCCTGAGAAGTTTACTATTTAATAATTATGTGTGTATGTAAATTGCATGTCACATGAAAAAAATGTTGAAAAGCCTTTCTGTTGCAAAAGAAAACATTTTCTAGGGATTTTTTCGCTAGTAAATGTGCTGTGAAACTCCAGGCTTCTAAACCATTGAAAATATCTTGTAATTGATTACGTTGTTGACATTCTTGCTTTTGTTAAGAGTTTTGGAATCCATAGATAAGACTAACTATTTTAGCTCCACTATTCGAAGAACGTCAGTGGCGGTGTCCGCATTAACATCTTAACTTGGTTAAAGTTATATTTGAGGTGTGTTATTGGAAAACGGAGCATAATGCATGGGCAGAAAGTGTCATCCCGGATTAGACTGTGCATTCCGCACAGGCCTATCCAGATCGGCACTTTCAGTCTAAAGTGGATTTATGTTTAGAAGAAACTTGCTTAAAACAGAAAATACCATAAAAGCGGGAGGTGCCGTCCTGGATTAGCCTGTGCTAACTGCACAGGCTAATCCTGGACGACACTTAATGCACATGCATTAAGCCCGGTTTTCCCACGACACGCCTCATGTAAAAGTCATGTAACTTCAAAACTATATAAGTTATTAATTTGAAACTTTGTATATACCTTTGTCATTAACTCCAGCATCAGGTGCAACACTCCCCATAACTCTGTTTTGTAGTTTGACAGAGTTATGCCCCTTTTTCACATAGATAGTTATGTTTTTTATTCAAAAGTTGTACAACTTCAAAACTTGATAGGTTTATCACTACAAACCTACAACTTGGAATATACCTGTGTCATCAACAACAGCCACAATCCACATCACCCTGTTTTGTATTTTAACAGAGGTATTACCACTTTTCATATAGATTTTTGTGTTAACAGTTTTGGTTCAAAAGTCAATTTCTAAACTACATAAGGAATTTACTTGAAACTGGGAAGAAATTGATTAAATAATTGCCATAACTCAGCTTTGTATTTCAACAAATTATGCACTTTCCACTTAAAAAAAAAATGCACCAACTGAATTTCTTCTAATAATAATAATTTATGATGTTTAGGTATAATTTCATTCAGTTCAGATCATTCAGTTTTTCATGCAATATTTGTTCAGAGTGGGTGATTTAATCAAAATAAGACACAATTGAATCCTTATAAACGACAAGATTGTCATAAGAATTATGTTTGATATTCATATTGTTATTTAACGTATGTTGAATACAAAAAAAAAGAGAAAAATAGCATATCTGGTATGCAGATTAAAAGAACTTAGTGCAGAGTGCCAAAAAGATGTATTCACATCTACTGATAATATATTTGCAGTTGCAGAACCTGGAAGTAGGGGTGAATAAGTATCAGCGGGAAAGGACGGACAACTTTGGCAGCTTTAACTCTCAGGCGAACAAGGACAGACGGGCTCCAAGCAGGGGTCAGTACCATGGTTAGTATGCTAAATTATGCTTGAAAATTTTGTGACGTTAAATCGAGTATATATGGTATTAAAAGAAAAATAATGGGTTTAGGAGTCAATACTTTGCTAAGTTATCTGTATTATACTTGAACATTTTGTGATGTTAACTTAAGACTATATATGGTATTGAAAGAAAAATAGCAGGTAGTACTACAGTTAGAATGCTGTATTGTACTTTTTTGCTTACATTATGGGGAATAAAACCCCATGTAGAATACAAACATGTTGACCATTTTTAATCCCCCGCCGCGAAGCGGGAGGGGAGTTATAGGAATGCCCTTCGTCCGTCCGTCCGTCCATCTGTCTGTCCGTAACATTTTCGTGTCCGCTCCATATGTCCTATACCCTTTGAAGGATTTTCATGAAACTTGGCTCAAATGTTTAGGTCATTGAGACGATGTGCACAAGGCGTGAGTCAGTCACGCCGGCTCAAGGTCAAGCTCACACTTGAAGGTCAAATATTCGAGCCTCCATTTCGTGTCTGCTCCATATCTCCTATACCCTTTGAAGGATTTTCATGAAACTTAGCTCAAATGTTAAGGTCATTGAGACGATGTGCAGAAGGCATGAGTCAGTCATGCCGGCTCAAGGTCAAGGTCACACTTGAAGGTCAAATATTCGAACCTCCGTTTTGTGTCCGCTCCATATCTCCTATACCCTTTGAAGGATTTTCATGAAACTTGGTTCAAATGATGAGGTCATTGAGACGATGTGCAGAAGGCATGAGTCTGTCATGCCGGCTCAAGGTCAAGGTCACACTTGAAGGTCAAATATTCTAGCCTCCATTTCGTGTCCACTCCATATCTCCTATGCCTTTTGAAGGATTTTTATGAAACTTGGCTCAAATGTTTAGGTCATTTAGACGATGTGCAGAAGGCATGGGCCTTTCACGCTAGCTCAAGGTCAAGGTCACACTTGAAGGTGAAATTTGTGAGCCTCCATTTTCGTGTCCGTTTTTTGTGTCCGCTCCATATCCCCTATACGCTTTGAAGGATTTTCATGAAACTTGACTCAAATGTTTTGCTCATGAGACCATGTGCAGAACGCATAAGCCAGTCACGCCAACTCAAGGTCAAGGTCACACTTGAAGGTTGAATGTTTGAGCCTGTATTTTCATGTTTGAGCCTGTATTTTCATGTCCGTTCTATATCTCCTGTGCCCTTTAAAGGATTTTCATGAAACTTGCCTCAAATGTTTATCACATTGAGGCAATTTTCAGAAGGCATGAGGCAGTCACTCCACCTCAAGGTCAAGGTCACACTTGAAGGTCAAATGTTTGAGCCTCCATTTTTGTGTCTGCTTCATATCTCCTATGCCCTTTGAAGGATTTTCATAAAACTTGGCTCAAATGTTTATCACATTGAGGCGATGTGCAGAAGGCATGGAGCAGTCTTGCCACCTCAAGGTCAAGGTCACACATAAAGGTCAATGTTTGAGCCTCCATTTTCGTGTCAGCTCCATATCTCCTATGCCCTTTAAGGAATTTTCATGAAACTGATTAAGGTCAGTGTGATACTTCAAAGTCACCTTTAAAATCAATTGAAGGATCACGGCGGGGGATATAGCTGTCCTTTAGACTGCCTTGTTTTGGCTATGAAACTGTTGTGGGCATAATGCCCTGGTCACACTGTCATGCTTTTGACTAGGATAGCCAACGATTGATCGTGGACGTGTTAATCGTGAGTCGGGATGCACAGTGTCCCGACGTTTACCTACTGTTATTGTAGGACGAGACTATGAATCAACGACACTGGTAGGTTTTTGTAGCCGATTTACCGCTGATTTACCAAGATATGATACAATCTGTACGGTTGTAATACGCTAGTGTCAGGTATACGCTACAGTAACGGACGATTACAGACATTTGTTAACGTTTCTCCTAAGATTGGGAGAAGATTAAAGAAGATTCATCACGATAAGCCTATGTATAATCGGGACACCAACGTATACAAAGGTAATGAGTGCATAGTAGCATTGCGATAAACTGTACAGACAACACGACCCAATCGTAAGAATAAGCCAGATTGAGATATGATGGCACTAGGATTGTCCTACGTTTTGGAAAATTCGTGGCGGAGAGTTCAAAACTGTTGTAGAGCTTCCCGATTGTTAAGGATTCCCCAGGATTCTTTAAGATTCACACAGATGCCAGTATGTGTGTGTTCAAGCTTTACCACACTTGACCAAGATTTTGTAAATCGTGGGCAATTGTTGCCAACATCATGACAGTGTGACCGAGGTATACATCGCAAAACATATGCTATATTATGATTGAGCAAATTGTGACATTTGTATATACGATATTAAAAGAAAAAAGGCGGTTAAAGGAATCAATACTTAGTTAGTGTGCTGCATTATACTTGAGAATTTCCTGGCATTAAAGGGGAGTATATGGGATATCAAAATAAAAATAGTTGGCATGAGAGTCAATACTACAGTAAGAACTGTGCATTATGCTTGAAAAGTATGTGATGTTAATTTGTGTATATACAATATTATAAGAAAATGGATATGAATAAAGTGCTGAACTGTATTGCATAGACTTTGTTCAAGCTTGTTACAGGGTTTCTTGCAATATAGATTTTGTCTTCTGCTTGCTATTAAGTTACAGCCTCAACATCCGGCCGGGGTAAAATCATTGACTTGTTGGTGCAGTTTGGCCAATTAATAACATATCCGTTATTCTAAATGTACACGCATGGGTGACTTTGTAGCACAGATGCAATCCTTGTATTTTCAGTAATGGAGATTGCACTTTTCTTTTCTGCTTTGGATACTCGCTTAGGCGATTGATTTTTTATGAATTGTTTAACAGATTTTTTTTTTGGCAGACAATGTTGGATGGGTGACGGGATAAAATAAAAATCTCCCGTCTGTGGAAAGTTAATAAAAATACTCTGGAAACAAATAAGATTGAATAAAATCTCAACAAAAGAGAGTTAGCGCTGATGTCAGCTTCAATTTTATCATTAAACATTTCCAAAACTGTTCTAACTGATTACATAATTAACAAATTAGACTTGCTGTTTCAGGCCTTTAAAATGGATGGAAATGATTTTTTTCCGAATTTGTAAAAATGTCGGGCAGTTAAACAATTTGTTACTGGTAAAAACATTATGGCCTTGGTAAAAAAAATTAATCAAACTATCCTTAATATATCTGCAAGCAGCAGATGGACCCGGATCAATCGGGCGGGAGTCAAGCTTCTACAATGCTGACGGCTCAAGACGCGTGTCAGTGGATGACAACAGAAAAAGTTCATATTGTTCCAACTCCGTGTGCTTGTTCACGTATAACAGTATCTATCACATTCTGTGCTATGGCAGTGTGCTTGTCACGTGATCTGGTTGGCTAGGTCTCTTCTATCTTAGCTAGTAGATATCTTAGCTAGTAGATATCTTAGCTAGTAGACAGGCAGTGTGCATTCAAAACAATCGGTATCTATTTCTTTATACAGGTTTTCTGTAGAGATTGCATTGCATTTGATGAGTCATTTAAAAGAACTTTTGATGCATTTGTGAGAGAAACACATTTTCACACATTTTCCAGGATTGTAAAAGTAAATAATACATGTATTCCTGCTATGAGATTGTTTCACGTTTCAAAATGCCTGAATAATTTATCCATTTCAGATAATTCATTACTGCTACATTCTTTCCAATATATTTATTCTTGGGAACATTATTTCACTGCTGTAAATATACTTTTCCTTTCATTTGCAATCTGTGAGAAACTTTCGAACAATTTTGATGTGCTGAAAATGATTGTTAGACCTAACAATGCAGTACTTATTATTAACATACATTTTCCTCTCGCAAAATGTTCTAAAATATATTATGCTAAAATCTGACATCTGCGTAAAGGAAAATTGTCTTATTTGGACACTGTTATGTTTAGTATTCTGGTACATTTTTGAGGAATATTTTAAACTTAGTGTAGTAGTTAGCATGATCCTTCTCTTTCAAGTTACATTGTTGAAAGATTTTTTTTGTCACCGTGTAGGACCTTGAGAAATATGCTACGCCTATAGACTACATCTTGTAATTATTATCATGTAATGTCACAAGAACTTGTACTACGCCTATAGACTACATCTTGTAATTATTATCATGTAATGTCACAAGAACTTGTACTACGCCTATAGACTACATCTTGTAATTATTATCATGTAATGTCACAAGAACTTGTACTACGCCTATAGACTACATCTTGTAATTATTATCATGTAATGTCACAAGAACTTGTACTACGCCTATAGACTACATCTTGTAATTATTATCATGTAATGTCACAAGAACTTGTACTACGCCTATAGACTACATCTTGTAATTATTATCATGTAATGTCACAAGAACTTGTACTACGCCTATAGACTACATCTTGTAATTATTATCATGTAATGTCACAAGAACTTGTACTAACAAGTAGTGCACTATTTTTTTTCATATTAGTGCATTTTATAACTGTTTCCCCACCCCCACCCTAGATTCATGTTTTCACACTCATTAATTTTACCACCACCACCACCATCATCATTATCATCATCATAATCACGCCATCACCGCAATTGTCATCATTATTTTATCTTTAAGAATTTATTTACCGATATCATAGTTTTCCAGTTTTCTACCTTAAGCCCTTTTCATTCTCATTTCTGTTTTAGTTCATGTTCATTTCTATGTTAGCAGAAAGTCGACAAGGGTCCGCAACTTCCCAAGACGATACAGGTAGCTAGAGTTGTGCCCCTTTTACCATCTTGCCTATTTTTTTTGCTGGCCACTTTTCCTCTATCAAAACAATTTTTCTTTTTAAAATGTCTTGCATGTGCTGATTAAATATATTTATTGTTCTTGTGGGAAATGTTAAACTGATGGATTGATGTACATGAATAAATTATTAAATATTTTACTGATGATGCAATTTTGAGCCAGGACAAGTTTAATTAAAAATATATATTCCAATTATTTTCATAAATTCCACTTAAATTTTTGAAAATATTTTTGAAGTGTTTGTTTAACATGGCATTTAAAAAGGTAAAGGAAAACTTATACTTTAGCCAAATAGGTTTATGGCTAGAATTTTTTTTTTTTTAATTTAAAGGAAACATCAGTCTTCGGGTTAGCATTCGATATTACACAATGGCATGCAAGCACGCACGCAGACACATGCACACGTTTGATGTAGTGCTATGTATTACAAAGGTTATTTTCAACACCTTGTTGTGTTCACTTTATATCTATCACCTCGCGTTGGTGTCTCCATCTTACTATAGCGTGCTGTTCTTTTCTGTCTTTAGCCTCATGTACAAACTTTGTTTCGTTTTCTTTAAAACAAAGACGGCAGTTCCTGTAAATGGACCAGTATATGAGGCGTGTCGTGGGAAAACCGGCTTAATACGTGTGCGTAAAGTGTCGTCCCGGATTAGTCTGTGCAGTCTGCACAGGCTAGTCCGAGACTACACTTTTCGCCTACAGTGGATTTATGTTTAGAAGAGTCTTCCTTCAAACTGAAAATACCATAAAAACGGAAAGCGCCATCCCGGATTAGACTGTGCGGACTGCACAGGCTAATCTGGGATGACTTTTTACGCACATGCATTAAGCCCAGTTTTCCCACGACACGCCTCATATTATGTTTAATAATTCTGAATAGTCTTTCTTACAAAATAGGTTATTAGCATAACAGTTAACCTAGCCCATAAAGCAAGCATGAAGGCTTAATTAATCAATGCAATTAATCAACATGATTCATGCAACAGCTTGTTTCAAGAAGTTGTATCATGCTAATAGCTACTTCATAGATGGATTACCAATATGAAACAACATACATTTACTTGAATCATTTTCAGTTGAGTACCTGTATGTAAAACTATGGAGGCTATCTTGTGCCAAAAATGTAATGATGTACAAACATAGAAATATAAGCGGAATTTTCAGATGTATAAAATCCATTCTCTAAAATAAGAAAGTAAATCATCTAAATTCTATTTTCAAACAAGAAAAGTACATTATTGTGAAAACAAATCGAATTCTTGATTATCAACTAGATATCTACATAAAAATTAATAAGACAGCAGTCCTTTACATTTGGAAACATTAAAATCAATATACAGTTCTTTATTTTGACCACTCGCATTATTACCCTGCACTTCTATTTCTTCTCAACGTACTTATGAAAATGTAAAATAACGATTAAGTTTTGGCATCTGACCAACTTACTTTCACACTTCACCGATTGCGATTCGGTAATGACAAATCGCGATTCGGAAATGACAAATCGCAAGTTGCAATTTCACTGACTTCCATATAAGGAAATGCTTACGGAGTTTTCCGAAGTATTCTCCCCGCCCCCAATTTCCTCCGGTGTTGTTCGGGATTCACCGTATGCAAATTAATGTAATCGATGAAGTTTGGCCATGAAATGGTTTACCAGTACAATCAAGAGCTCCGTCTACAAATCACGCAAGTTAATTTTCAAAGTACTTGCCTGACAGGACAAGTTGGTAGTCAAGCTAATGCACAGCTCTGAAACACTGGCTTAGAGTAATTAATCTAATGAATGAGTCACTAAACACATATTTAGAGCTACTGTTAATGTACATTGTATATGTGCTTAACTCAATTTCTGTGTAGGGCCCAACATGTGCTAGAAGCAAATCTGTTACTTGATTTTGGTAAATATCACAGTGCCAATAACTCCTCTCATCGCTTTTGATCCAATGCATGAACTTTAACAAAAAAGTTCCACAGAAATAAGTATTTGTCTCAACGACTGTTTCTATTTTTTTCATGAAATTGGAAATATATTTTAAATTAAGAAAAAAAGTATCCTAAAGTGCCCTATTTTAAAGCCTTTAAGAACATAAATATGATGTTTCTCTAATGCAATTGTATTTTGAAAAATAATACAAAGGTATCACTCAGTAATTTCTTCTTGTTAAAATAAAAACAATAAATTGGCATTCTCTATCAAACAAAGATTTCAACTGGTCAAATTATATTGACAAACGATTCAAGACCCTCCACATTTTCTGAGAGGGACTTAAAATAAAGCCTTTGGTTGCATGCCTTATATAACCCAAAAGAACAAGGCTGTACAGAAATCAGTTAATATTTACATAGAAATAATGAAATTCAGAACATGTTATTATATTAAGTTCATTATAATAATTTTTAAGAACCTTGCATAATTATTGCACATGTACAAGTGTATGTTGTTGTTGTTGTTTTTTTCAGGACATACCCAGTTGTGAATCAAAACATTACCATATACTAGTAACTAGCACAAACATATAAGTAGGCCTACTGCTTTTTGTGAGTGAACATAATGACAATGGAAATGGTCGCTTTTATAATTTTTACACATGTCTTTTCTTAAAGCTTAATATAATTAATACATTTGCCATGAACATACATTACCAATTACTTTTGATATAAAATATACACACAAGAATTTTTTTAACTGATAAACTAAAATATGTCACAATTAGGTTATGTGACAGATTAAAGTACTGTAGTTAATGTCTTCTGTATGACAGAAACTCTCAGAACAGCTTTTGCTCACACTCACAGCCGACACAGGCATTTGTGGAATCAAATATCAGCTTTTTTAACAATTGTCAATATGTATACGCCGTGGTAGCTGAAATAATTCGCGTTCAGAATAAATCTGAACAGCAAAAACCATCAAAAGACTCTATGGCGGCAATATATATTGACCAACGCCGTGGTTTCTGCTGAAATATATCTTACATTACCGAGACAGATAGATGGCTTAATAAATTCCATAGATAATACGAACATATATTTCTTTCCGGTGTCCGGATTTACATACTGTCCGGATGTATTTACGTAACTTTGCTAGAATGTATATTTGACATAAACGGTCTACAGTACTGTAGACCTTCCACTAAATCCGGTAATTTCCGATGATGCACGAGCGTTCGATAGGCTCCTCCCACATTCTTATTGACATGTTCCATATATGGGCATGTGCAAAATTCTATACTTGTTTCTTTCGAGTTTTGTAAACCGAGAAATGTAAACGGCGACTTTCCATTTGCGTTGTTCCACTGTCGCTTTGTCAGATGAACTTTTTCGCATATTCAAAACATTGAATTAAGTAAAGCTAGATCTTTTTTATGAGAAATTATTCAATAGAATGGATATTATATAGGATTTTGGTTTTCTACCGATTCCTTTTCCATAACATAACATTAGAAATTGCACAAAACCATGTTGCGATTAACTAACAGCGAAAGAGCGGAATTATATTTCTTAAAATAAAATCGTATTTCTACAATTGCACGTGTAATCTTGAAAACTGCAAAATGTTAGTTAATTTTTAACCGCTTTACATTTGTAATTTGTCGATTTGTACAAAAATTTTCTACAAAAAACATTTGTACATTTTTGGCACAAGATAGCCTCCATATAAAACAACATACATTTCCTTGAACAATTTTTTGTTGGCAATACATTTTCATTATGTAAGCCTTTTTTCTACAGTGGTGTCAGATTCAGTAAGAATTGGCAATCAAGTATTATAAATAAAATTTCAAGGATTACTGTTAATTTAATACCATGTCTGCACTGTCAATTTCCAACAAATACTGCTTACAGACAATACTTGATATTCTCCACCAAACATTGAAATCACAATGCTATGGTTTCCACCAAGCGATCGGGAGGTCGTGAGTTCGATACCTACCCGGGGAGCATTAGAATGATCTTTCTCAATTGACACCAAGGACTGGTTCTTCCCAGGAAACGGACTCGAAAGTGTTTAAAAAAGCCACTGGCTTTCGACACAATCAGGGGCATAGCTTGTGTTCAAAAATGTATAGGCACAATAGGCGAAATCTACAAAATGATGCTGTAAGTGATAATTTGGGCCAGGAGTGTTTATACTCTTATGTGGCTACAAACAACTAACTTCAGCTAAACCCTGATTCTACAAAATAATTGCAAATAAGCGCGTGTTTCATGACGTATTTCATATTGACGTAATCAACTCGTTAAACAACGAAGGATCAACACAGCAGAGAAAGTACCCCTCACCCCACCCCCCTCTTGTTTTCATTGCATGTTTGGCATATTTAATTTTTCTTCTCTGGAAAAAATGTATAGGCACGTGCCTATAGTGCCTAAAGGAAGCTACGCCCCTGACAATCGAGCTTATATAAATAGGTATAAACAAAACAATGAAATCCTGGACAGACACTTTTTAATCAAAATCTATGCATCAATTAATTAAATGATGAGTTTAAATATTGTTTTCTATTATGATTTGCACATGCTTGCTAATAAACTAAACTAATATAATTTACTTAAAATTCTAAAATATAAAAATGTTAACAAAAAAGAGCCTAACAAAATCAAGTTTTGTCACATTTTCCCAGCATTTGGTATTGTTTCTTTTGATGTTATTTATGCCTATTTTCAAATTAATATATATTAATGTCAATTTAAAAAATAAAATTAATATACAGTGTTGTAGTGCTATTATCCCATTGAAGCCACTTTTTTTGGTGGATAATTATATATTTTTAAGAAAGATGAGTGTATTAGGAACTTGACATAATTTAAAAAAAGGAATTATAACGGCACCGATGTCTGATGTAGATTCAAATTTACGGCCTTAGTCTTTGACAATTGTTATTGACATACCAGGTATTGGAAGTACCGGGTATATGAATCAAGGTTGCAGCAGTGTTTGACCTTCACTCTATCACCATGTTTTAAAAGGATCTTTACATGCTGCCAAATAATGCTTCAAAATACCAGATGATTTTTTTTTCGAAGTCTTAATTAAAAAAAAAACATTGGTAGTTTTACCCAGTATGTATTGTTTAAGAGTTTGTGTATAATACTGATACAATATTTTTATTGTTGTGTTTCTTTTTTATACACTTAAAAGTTAAGAATCAAGAAGTAATCGCTGAAGAAGAAAATGAAAATAAATAAATTAAACAAATACATTTCTTTTTATCCTCCACAAAAAAAATTTGGCGCAGCATATAGTCGCCGCTTTGTCCGTCCGTAAGTCCGTCTGTCCGTCCGTCCACAGCTACTGGCCAGAATTAAATGAAACTGTATAGGAAGCTTCATTACCCAGAGGAGGTGTGCACTGAACCAGGACGTTCTGCTTCAATGATTTTTCTTAGGACAATGAACATTTCAGAAATAAGTATTTAGTGCACAATTTTTGTCCAATCTATTTCTATACCACTACTGGCCAGATTTCAATTAAACTTTATCGAAAGCTTTACTACCAAAAAAAGTGTGCACTGAACCAGGACGTTCTGCTTCAATGATTTTGTTAAGAGTGGTAGAACTAAAAAGATTTATGAAATTATAATATAGTGCACAATTCTTGTCTGGGCTATTGTTACACAACTACTGGCCAGAATGCAAAGAAAATGTATGTGATGCTTCATTATCAAAATAAGGTGTGCACAGTACAGGATGTTCCGTTTCAGTGATATTCCTTGGAGTTATGGGACTTTGAAGGTTGCTGAAATGAGTGTATAGTGGCACTTCTTGTCTGGACTGTTTCTCTGGAACTACTTGCCAATATTCAATGAAACTTTATGGGAAGCTTCATTACCAAGAGGAGGTGTTCACTGTACCAAAATGCTCTGCTTCAATGATTTTTCTTCCAATTTAGGCATTACATAGTATTTGGATGTGATAGTGTATGGTTTTACATAGTTGATGTTTGTAATTTATTTTCATCTTATGACAAAACTTTATTTAGATGTTCTAGTAGCTTTTCTTCTGTGTTCATGGGTTTATTGTTTTTATAAGATCTTTTCTTGTTTCTTATGAAAAATTCAGCTGTCTAACAACTGTCATAGAATAGGTGATGAATTATTAAAAACATATGTAACTCACATAATTACAATAATAATTATGCAGTTGTTAATTTCATATTAATTTCATTTAAAGCTGAATACAATTAAGAAATTATCTAAAAGTTCTGCATGTTCTTTTGGTGCCAAAGAACTCTTAATATAAAACCAGCGTTTCAACCCACTAAACTCATTGTGATATTACAGGTCCAAACATTTTCTGAATGTCTATATTTTTTTATCGTTCAGATATGGGGTTCCATCGAGAGCACGGCAACATCAATGTTGGGGGTCCACCCGTGCAGACGAGATCTCACACCAAATACGTTAACGTTCAGCCATACTACAACGATAGCAACGATATGTACCTGGCCCGCCAACAGGCTTTAAGGTTGGTATTCTATAGGCATTGTCCTCTCACAGTTCTAAACATCTGCTCATCTAGTACATGGTGTACTGTTACGCGCATGCTCACCATCGATAAGCGTTGCAAAGCGTACCTGGCCCACCAACAGGCTTTAAGGTGGGTATTCTTTAGGCATTATCCTTTTGTTGGTATAAACATCTGCTCATCTAGTACATGGTGTACTGTATATGCGCATGCTCACCATTGATAAGCGTTGCAAAGCGTACCTGGCCCACCAACAGGCTTTAAGGTGGGTATTCTTTAGGCATTATCCTTTTGTTGGTATAAACATCTTCTTTTCTAGTACATGGAGGACCATTATGCACATTCTCGCCATTGATTGGTATTGCATAGCATAGCAAAGTTTTCATTCAAGTGCATGATTTTGGATGCGTTAGTATGAATCTAACTGGAACTGTGTTTCCCCCTAAAAAAGTGTGTCTAAGTATATAGTTTTTTTCTTAACGATATCATCAATTTAATGTTGCTACTCGAAAAATATATTCAGTAAAATAGGAAATTATCTTGTTTTACATGTGGCTATGTTTATACAAATACCGTTTTTATGCCCATTTAATACTACCAACAGGTATAAGTGGAAAGGCTGTAGTTTATGTTGAATATTTATGTTTCCATAAAAGTTGCCTTGCTAAATATTGATTTCGATGTTGATTGAAAGTGCAGATAAATTCCTTGACAGGGGTGTGGAAATCTTATGCCCTACTTGTCCAACATGAGTAATTTTACTGTTGGACAAGTAATTATTACCCACATTGGACAAGTACAATTTTCCTGTCAAGTTGTCCACCAATAAGTACAATTTCTGGGTGTGAAAATGATGTTAATTAATGTTGGAAATTAGTTATTATATTATTATATAATTATATTTTTCAACAATCATAACAAATTGTGTTTTATTTATAATTTATTGACAAATTAGATTAGGAACAACTGGAATAAAAACTATATGAGGCACGTCTTGGGAAAACCGGACTTAATGCAGGTGCATAAAGAGTCGTCCCGGATTAGCCTGTGCAGTCCGCACAGGCTAATCCAAGACGGCACTTTCCGCCTACAGTGGATTTATGTTTAGAAGAGACTTCCTTGAAACAGAAAATACCATAAAAGCAGAAAGTGCCATCCCGGATTAGCCTGTGCAGACTGCGCAGGCTAATCCGGGATGACACTACGCACATGCATTAGGCTCGGTTTTCCCACGATGCACCTCATATTTTTATTTGGACAAGAAATCTTTGCTTGCCGACAAGTAGATTTATGCAATGACTTTTTCCATGGACAAGTGAATAAGTGATATTTCCACAGTCCTGCACAATTGCATAATATCATTATGTTCACTTCTAAGCATTTGCCAAATGAGGTTTACACAGATGTAACAAATAAGGTTATCACAAATAATTAAAACGTTGATAGGCTGATAGTGTATATAGACTGTCGGCGAGACGAAGACAGAAACCAAAACAAGGGAATATTGGTGCAAAAATGTTTAATTGAAAGGAAACATATGTTTAAATGAAATAGAATTTCTGTTATGCCATTTTTTATGCAACTTGGAAAATTTGAACTCATTGTTATGCTCCATACTTATGTATCTTGGTATTTTCTGGTATTTGACCTCATTAATGATGGCGATCCACGGTTATGAAATCACACGACTATTATCTTTGGCTACTTTTATTTTGATAAAATGTATTCGACAGTCATATCATTTTTAAAATGGTGCATGTAAACGGTGCTTCTATTTCATTAATGTAACAAGGTCACGTCATGATTAACATTAGTTATGAACATACTTTTAGGTTTTTTTTTGCAAACTGTTTACTGCAAACAGTATACACAGTCAAGAGGTCCTTTAATCCGCCTTGGACCGAATTAGCCGTTGGAGCGTATGAATTGAGGGTATTGATTGTTAGTGCTTCATAGCCTGCAGAGTAGAAAAGTAGGTCACACGATGCCAGCTCTCGAATTTTACTTACTGAAGACCATTGGCTTATGCCAACAGTTTAAAAAATGGGACATGGAGTGGAACTTATGCGTTAATGGAGTTTTATGTGCAGCTGTAGCTTTTGTTGTATAAAATGTATGCACCAAATCTAATTTGAATCTCGTAAGCTGACTGGTAATTTATTTTGTTAGGCGAGAAAACACCAGCAGTGACTGGCATTCATCAGGGACCATGTATCAGCTGGCAAAGAAGAAAAAGAAGAAGAAAATTGTTCAGGTAATTTAACATAAATGATTGTCCTGTTTAAACTTGTCTAAAGCTTTCTGCGTTGGCAAAAATGTTTTGTGGTTATTGTTTGTAGTGATTTTTTTGGCCCCACAAAGTAGGAGGCATTAAGCATTGCACTTGTCTGTGCGTACGTCCGTCCATTCATACGTATGTCCTGAAATTTTGTGGACTCAATTTTCTTTTACTGCTGGGTGGATTTCGCTCAAATGTTCACAGCTGAAGAACCTCAATGTGTAAATGACCAAATAAGGGAATTTTGGTTGTGGCCAGTTTTGCTGAATTTTGGCCCTTTGTCATTTTTTTACATTATAGAATATAATATACTTCCTGAAATTTTGTGGACGCAACTCCTCTTTAACTGCTGGGCGGATTTTGCTGAAGAATTTGTAGGTGATCGTAAAGGAAGGAATTTTGGCGGCAACCAATTTTGGCATAATTATTGCCCTTTGTAATTTTTTCCAATTTAGAATACATACTTCACCAAATTGTATGCACTCAACTCCTCTTTCATTTCTTGGTGTTTTTTTTATAAAACTTTCAGAGCTGAAGAACCTTAACGTGTAGGTGATTGTAAAGGAAGGAATTTTGGCAGCGAACAATTTTGGGAGAATTATGGCTGTTTGACAGTTTTTCCATTATAAAATATATACTTTCTAAAATTTTGTGGAACCAGCTCCTCTTTAACTGCTTGACAGATTGTGCTTAAACTTTCACAGCTGAAGGACTTTAAGGTGTTGGTGATGATAAAGGAAGGAATTTTGGCTGCGACCAATTTTGGCAGAATTGTGGCCCTTTTTTCATTTTTTTCCTCTATAGAAAATTAATTTGTTGAGGCAAATATTAGTGTTGTCGACACGCCCTCTGTCTGTGTCCAAACATGTGTATATTAGTGTTGTCGACACGCCCTCTGTCTGTGTCCAAACGTGTTGTGGGGGCATCCGTGTCCATGACACATCTAGTTTAAACCAAGGTCGTGATTCCTACTCCTTTTAGTTGATTACCTCTATATGGCAACTGTTTGATATACAGCAATGCTTAAATTTACTGGTTCTCTCTGGAATTGAGTGGTTGTAGTAAACACTGAGCTGGTAGGGTAATGGACTCCCCTAATGTGTAACTAAAATTACACCCTTCAAAACCAGTCATGAATGTTGTTTATGAAGATTGTGTATGTTTTTTGTGTTGTTTTGTTTTTTTCAATTAATTCTTTGATTTATTGAAATTGTAGATTTTAAGAGACAACGAAAACCTTGGTCGAGGTACGCCATCACGGTTTATGAACCCGTCCCGGGCGTCGAGACTCGAGTTTGATGGAGATGATGAGGTCATAGACGGGCAGATATCGGCACGGGAACCGTTACAAAACCGGGACATACATACCGGAAAGGAGGTCGACAATCGGGAGAAGACCCAGTTCGCCAAACAAACTATGGCTTTGAGAAAAATGGCACAGACTCCTGTAGATAAGGTCTGAATCAGTTATCATTTCCAGTGCAAATTTGATATTTGAAAATTTATATGAGGCGTGTCGTGGGAAAACCGGGCTAAATGCATGTGCGTAAAGTGAGGTCCGGGATTAGCCTGTGCGGACTGCACAGGCTAATCCAGGACGGCACTTTCCGCTTTTATGGTATTTTCTGTTTCTAGGAAGTCTCTTCTAAACATAAATCCACCGGGACGAAACTTTACGCACATGCATTAAGCCCGGTTTTCCCACGACATGCCTCATATATTTCTCTTCACTCTCTTCTTCGAGGAGTAATCTTTTAATTATTTATTTAATTAAGAAATGGTTGATCATTTATCATAAAGAAACCAGAGAAGCCACATTGTGGCCTATTAAAGATAAATAATGAGTTCTTAACTACTAAATCCTGGGTCCCTAGTCACCAACCCATTCTTACACTTAAGACTTAAGAATAAAGAATATTCTTGAAACTTTTCTGTTCTGAGAACGCTGTTAATCTGAAGTTACTAGGTATTTACCAACTTGAATTTTAGAATGCTTTATTTAGAATGATTTATAAATGACATAAGCAACATTGGTATCCAGCATGTTTGCAAATGCACACGTATTATGCTCTTTTCTTTAGATACCCTTCCTCTTAATGACACTATGAAATCGTACTTAAATTAGGTTTGACTATACTCGTTTTTAAAACATATTAAATATGAACAAAATATCTATCTTTAATTTCAAAATACAAAATCTGTAAAAACTCAGTTTATAAACAAATGACAGCACTCAGAACAGGTCAACCATAACGATCTCCCATAAAAAACAAGTGTCTTACGATACCGTTTCTTGTCTTTGTTTGGGTTATGATGTCCTTTACAATTTGATAGAGCAACCTATTTTAATCTCAATTATAGTTAAATACTTTTCAGTTAAAGTTCCAAAAATCGAGTGAATATCGATGGAAAAGTGTACTAGCACTGCTGTGAAAACAGGACCAGAATATGAAAGTAGCGCATTGAAAGATTGATTATTTTGCTGAATTAACATGATTTTGTGGCTTGTATTACTGAAAGACAATGTCTCCATAAAAGCATATATTTCCTGATTGTCAGGATACCGAACACGCTGTCACTGTATAGTATATTGTGAAGAAACGGTATCTAAGATATAACGGTATCTGAAGAATAACGGATACTTCTCGAGTCTAAGTTTATTCTTAAGTCTGAGAATGGGTTGGTGAGTTCGGCCCCTGACAAGTTTTATCAATCAAATTTCTATAAAACTTTTACAGCAACTTCTTGAAAAGTATTTACATGCTTTATTCACATGATAAAGGAATACCATAAGATTGATAGCGTTCTTGTAAAACAAGAATTGTTAAAGGATGAAAATATTGGCAAGAAATTATATTTTTTTCGGCGTAGCTGTCTAAGATCACCTATGACCTAGAGTTCTTGCGATAAAATATGCAGCGGGAAAATTGAATGCCAATAGAATTGGGCAAATTTTCTAATTTTAGGGAATGTAAACTTCAAACAATGGTTTAACGTATACCAATAACTGTTGCATCATTTTGGGGAATAAAAATTTACATAATTGTTAACATAAGCAGTTAAATTAAAGTTATAAACATATCTTCGACATACACTGTCGAAATGAACATAATTATGAACAATTTTACTCATGGTATGTCATGATCAGAATGTTATATTCATTTACATAATGAAATAACTATATTTTTTAGCCTACATATTTTGGCGGGCTCTATAAATAGCAATTACAATGCTACAATTCACGGGGACGACAGTTGGTCACAACGTACAATGTTGCCTGTTGAGCTCCCAAGCACAAAATATAAAGTGGTAAATTTCTGGTATTTTTCTGATAAATAAGCAAAACAAATATTAGCAAATTTTTTTTTTTTTGATTGAGCTTATATTTCCTATTATTTTATCATTGTGTAAAAATATTATTGTACGCTGTAACCGACTGTCGTCCCCGTCAGTTGATTCTAGCGAGTACAACTCCAGCAGGAGAATCTTTAAAAAAAATAGCGCGGTAAAGATGTGTTAATACACACGCATCAATTAGCGTCTGGAGAATCCTAAACCCGAGAATTGCAATAAATGGGGAATTCATAAACTTACTGCTCATTCATTCCCGCTATTATTTTCTGACAATATTAATTTGTTAAATTTGCCTGACAAATTCATGTATCAATTATGTTTACGTAAATTACTATTATTTAGCTTATTCATGTATCACTGGTGAAAACATGGGGCGGTATATGATCGGTTTATTCACGGTACAGATTACAATAATTATTGAGTTTATCTCAAATTAATTTTTGGGGTCGATACATTTTCTTATAGTGTCCGAAAAATCTAGTGTCCGAGAAATCTCCTTAGTAGAGACCGAAAAATCTGGGGTCCGAGAAGTCTCCTTGGTAGGGAACGAAAAATATAGGGTCCGTGAAGTCACAGCTTGGTCCTCTTGTATTATATTTAGGGCAAAAAATAATAATTATTGAGTTTATCTCAAATTAATTTTTGGGGTCGATACATTTTCTTATAGTGTCCAAAAAATCTAGTGTCCGAGAAATCTCCTTAGTAGGGACCGAAAAATCTGGGGTCCGAGAAGTCTCCTTGGTAGGGAACGAAAAATATAGGGTCCGTGAAGTCACAGCTTGGTCCTCTTGTATTATATTTAGGGCACAAAAATGACATCTCAATATTACTTTCTACGCAGATTGTCTTTTTTAAAGACATTTCTTGTTTCTTTTAAACACCAGTAGATTTCCGTATTATAGCTGTTCTTTTCATCCAACCTAAAAAGCGAATTTCAGCTAATTTCTCTGTCGTGAAGTGAATGTGTAAATTTATGACAAACACTTGTCATGTCATGTTACAATTAAATTGCTTGCAGTATCAATCAGGATGTAGTACATGCAACGAAACGTGCATGAGGAATTTTGCCTAATGTGCAGTTGGTACAATAAATATCTATATGTGAGCTTTTATGGATTTCTGAATTTATGGATGTCTAAATTTATAAGAGGCCCCAAAAAAGAAATTGTGTGTTTTGGGCAACGGTCACAAAAAGTTAGGTAGGGTTGGGATTGAGGTTTTTTTTTATGCCCCCGGCATCTTGATGCAGGTGGCATATAGTGATCGTCCTGTCCGTCCTTCCGTCCGTCCGTGACAAGGTTAAGTAGATTTTACTGTTTGGTCTAGCACCAACACCGCTTGCTACAACACTTGGATACTTACATAGTTGTTGCTTATGACAATCCCCAATCCACCCATATCACCCAACCTCACTTTGACCTTGACCTTGAACTAATTCAAAAGTGCCATTTCTTGGTTAACTAGATTTTACCATTTCCTCAAGCACTATTACCGCTTACTACAACGCTTGGATATTTACACAGTTGTTACTTATGACCTTTCCCAATCAACCCATATCACCCAACCTCACTTTGACCTTGACCTTGACCTAATTTGGGCTCAGAAATGGGCTACCCAGCACCAACCGGGGACATGTGTGTTTATCAAACACAGAATCTTGTTTTAATTATTTATTTTTTTAAGACACATTTCGGTCCAAAAACATTGAACATAATGTAAAATATGACCATTATGGGTCGGGATTTTTTCGCTAGGTAGGGTGGGGTTGCCCGATAAACAGAATTTTATTTTTTGGCCTTACCTGAATAAGCCTCTGAGCTGTTGTGGCAGCTGAGAAAAGTATAGATTTAGATTTCTGGGCAGCCTGATTTTTTTCTTTTTTTTTCTGACTCACTCATTGAGATGTAATATACTTATTGTCCCATCAAAGCATCATTTTGTATGCTATTAAAGTTCATATTTTAAAGTTCTGAAATACGTTTGATGTAGTTTTTATGAAAGCCATTAGTTGAATCTTTACCATAACATCAGTGGTGTATTTTGTGCTACAATAGAAAAGTAATTTCATGTAAGTGGTTTTTCTTTCTGAAAATCTGACATTTTTCGGTACATGTTATATAAGAGGGTGTCTAATATGCAAGATATTACGGTATTTGTTATTCTAGAATTCATGAGAAAGGAAATCTTTTTTCAGACTGCAAGACTTCAGCCATTAAGCAAGTACAACAGCCGTGCCGGGAGTCAGACCGGACACTATTTCAGCCCGGAATCCATATGGCCATACGACCGCCATGGGAAACCGGCGGAATTAGACAGCCGGCACCAGGGATCGGTGTCCGGCACTGACGTTCGTGCGGGCTGGATTTCCCGGCCTCAGTCGGTGCTAGACGATGCGGACGTTTTTGCGCATACCCCTCGAGAACCCGAGTTGAAACCGATTAAAAGCGGGCGGAGTAAGACAAATTTTCACGATATGAGAGGACTCCGTGATGGCAACACTTGAAGGGACGACCAAGTCGTTATGGACTTATTAAAACTTGCCGTGGTATTAAGGATTGCTAGTTAATATACCATAAATTTTGTAAATCATGAAGCATATTTTGTGATCAGTCATAATGAATATTATTATTATGTATTATGGTATTATTATTATTGATAATATTACACATGTTTATATATTTAATAAATGTTATTTATTTTATTTTTATATATTTTATAACACTTAAACATTTGTTCCATTTAACTGAAAGCCAGTGGTACTATGTACCGGTATTTGTGGCTGTGAAATCTCCATATTCATTTTGTGTTCAATTTGCAATTGGTACTGCTCAATGTACCCCATGCAGTTATGTGGTGTGCTTACACTTCATTATGTGGCAGTTAATGGTGTTATTATGTGTTAATGTACCTTTAATTTACAATGTGTGTCTATTCTGTGAATGTTTATGTTGATGACCTCATAACGTGAAATTTGTTTTCATAATAGCATGTCTATTAGGTTCGTTGAGATTTTCAGTTGGTAAGGTTATGTGATCACATTATGTGATGTTATTACGCACATGATGTCATTATTATGTGGTCATTTATTGTGTTATGTGACCATAGACAGTATCAGGTAACATTTGATCACATTATTTACCAATATCATTTCAAAGTGGTCATGGACTAAATAAGTTCAGATTTGACTGTACTTATCATATAATAATTTTTTCACATTATGTGACCATTGGATATAGTATGTGACAATTGACTATATTATGTTACTGTAAAATCATTCTACTATACCACATAATGTGGTCAGTTATTACACATAATGTTAACCATTGGCTACTTATTGTGACAATTTTCTACATGATGAGAAAAGTTCTGCATAATGTGTCAGTTTGACTACATACAACAAGCTCTTGCTATATAATGTGCTTATTGACTACTTTTGATCAGGGAATATTTCTTCTAACCAGTAAATTAGTGAAAGCTCTAGAATGAAATATAAGATGTTCTTGCTTCTTGGTTCCTTTCTGCTTTCCCCTCTGGGCTGGTCACCTGAATAATGTTGAATATCTTTTGAAATTTAAATATATTTTGCCAATATTTAATGACAAAAAAGTGTTTGAAAAACCACAATGAATGCATTAAAGTGATAAAAAATGTGGATTTAAAAATTATTAGAAAATGTCAAACTCTGGTCTGGCCTTCCACCCTGCTTCTTTGAAGCAGCACCCTGTTCCTTTTCTGATCATCTTTCCATGATATACATTGGATCATTGGTCACGTGGCATGATTATTGACCACATTATGTGACAAATTGACTTCGTATTGTGATAAGTAATATAAATCAGGATCATTGGATCCTTTACTAGTATGTGTGTCAAAATCCGTTTCTAGTAACCGAGTCTCTTCTGCCAAAGGTGTATGTTTTTATGTACATGTAAAACCCAAATACATGTTAAATATACTTAACTGCTTCCACATTTCAACTGAGCATTCTTTTTGTTTAAAATAAACCTATATGTTGGTGAAAGATTTTGAATGTTTTTTTTTTTTTTTTGTTTTAAACATATTGATAAGCTTTCTTTACCGTCCCTTAGTGTTTAGCTCAGTGTTATTTACTATTACATTCTAAATAATTCGCTGAATTTTCCTTATGTGCACTTTAACTTGAAAAATGGCAACATATTGTGGAATGAATTTTGAATTGAAATTAGCTTGAATCTTGCCTTGCAGTATATGAAGATATTTAAATTGGATTTTGTTGTAGCAGTAGAAAATTAGGGCTTTAACACTGTGATCGTGTTTGTAATACTCAGCTAAGCTGAAACATGGCTTTGTTGTATAAAAAATAACTTTATCCTGCATGCTACAGAGAACATTATTTGTTTTTATTGTCATTCTTCCAAGTATTTATTTATGTTTAAACTATTTTCTTGTAGCTGGTAGTTGCCTTTCTTCTGGTATTTAATAATTGCTTTTGGGCATTTCACAACTGAAGAAGCCCAAAATGTTAGCATGCAAGATGTATCAGTAAATTTCCATGGACACCCATTCCCTTTACAGATACTGACAAATGATTATAATATGTAAGGGCGGAACGAAGGTCGGTGTTACGTTTATAATAACAATTGACGTTAAATTAATGAAGAGAAATAACTTCAAGACTCATAGATTGCCAATTGTGACTGAGTAACATTTTATGTCGGTCACAATTGACAAAGTATGTCGAAGTTCAAGGTAAGGTCAAAGGTAAAGGTTACAGTGACCTTTGACAGTAATCTTGCTTTTGATTGATAGCTGATTGATCTCTGCTGTAATAAGTGTTTTGTTGACTGTGGACACATGAACAAAAAATAAAGAATGGATGCAAGTTAATAACTACTATGGATAACCCAGCATTTTAATCATTTATGATCTACATGCAGTGTACAAAAGTCAGCAGCACACCATTGTACTATTATTGAAAAGTTTAATAAATTACATAGCTGTAAAACAATTAAGGGCCCATATTGACTTACCTATTCTTAGTCTTGAGACGTAAGAACAAAAAATATTCTTGAATCGCTGAATCTTTCCAGGTGTTCATCAATGCTAATCTGGGCATTTTTTATTTAGAATGATTTATTAGTGGCATAAGTGGCATTTGTACTTGGAATATTTGCGAACTCACAAGCATTTCTTCTTGAGTCAAAGATTTTTCTTAATTCCTAAGTCTACGAATGTCTTGTTGAATATGGGCCAAGGCCTGACAGAGATGTAAGGTGTTCTATTTAGGTACAGTGTTGTATTATATACCTGTTTAAAATCTTAACAAAATGCATGCTTTATCAATCAGTGAAATACATGTCGACAGAAAAAAATCCGTATTATGCTACTCGCTATTTTTCCGATTCCCGTATTACCATACTAGCCGGACTACTTTTTAATGACATCATTATAGAGTTATGTAAACAAATATAATCTATGCATACAATGATTAGTCAATATTGTAGTTTTAAAAAAAATAAAATAAGGTTAATGCACATTTGAAGTTTATCGTGATATATAATAAAAGGAATATTACGCTAGTTAATTGTTCCAAAAGTATGTATTAGTCTCGTGGCTTGCGCTATTTCGTATCACACACGAGGCTCCGCCTCTCGTGTGATACGTCATCACACAAGCCACTCGACTAATACATACTCATGGAACAATTAACTAGCGTAATATTCCGTATGTATCAACCACTGAGTTTGTGAGTTTGAGCGCTAGACTGTCAATCGGGGGATCATGAGTTCGAACCCCAGCCCGGCCACATAGCTTGTGTGGGGATTGGTCATGAAATTATTTCTATGGCCATTCTCCCCCTACCTCTGATTCAAGTAGCGCAGTTGTCAGTTACTGGCATAGGTATGTGCACTTAGTGCCGGTAAACCGTTTAGATCGGCTAAACTTGCCCAGGAAAAGTTGAGTAGGTTAATTGACCGCCGTGATATGACTGAAATACTGTTTAAACATGGCGAAAAATCTCAACAGTAAAAAATAATTTGTTGAATGTGTAACATTTTTTCAGTGTAAATAATGGCTCTTTACTTATAACAAATCTGGCCTTTGTTTCAATTCCACTTCACTAACTAAATTATTTGTATCAAAATACATAATAGATAACATGACTTTGTATTATACCTCTTAGAATATGGACATAGTGTATCCCCAATTCCCGTATGAAATAATATGTGTTACCTATTATAATACTTTGTTGATCTCAATATGTTTATGTTGTATATAGATGTCTTGTGTGCTAATAGATAAGTGTGCTTGTGTGACTGTACTTACATTATTTTTCTATCATTTTGAATGATGGTAAAGGGGAATGTTTTAGCACTGTCCAAAAGTTCGAATTCAACCACATGTCATGCTAGCTAGATTGTTTGTTGGTACAAATTTCTAGACAAAGACACAAGAACAACTTGAACACACTTACATTCACTGAACAATATTTCTCGTCTTTTGTTTATAAAAAAGTATGTCTTGAGCCCTTTTGGCCCATTATTTTTTCTTCAATCTCCGTTTACAAGCTAACAACTGGGTATTGTTAGATATACAGGTTGATATTCTAAATTCTAACTCCGTAACTATATTTTGTCTAAAAAGTTAATCTTGATTTGCCTTAAATATTATACCAATGATAATGTTTGTGTCTTAAAATAAATTAATTCTATTGTCTTATGGTAATATTAACAAAAATATTTTGGTAAAGCAATATTAGTTGTCATGAAGTAAGGTGAAGAGTTACATGTTTTAACATTGTTGTTAATATATATTTTATTTGATAAATTTTTCGATTTAGTCTCATATACAGCATTAATAGCTTTAATACTAACCTAGTAAAGATTAGGTACATTGCTACGATTTGAGTTCTTCAGTTCTTATCTTCCATTGTAACTTGTAAGATATGAACTTTTATGCTAAATGTTTGTAAAATTTGTGACCTTTGTGTTAATTGTCCAGAAATACTGCATTAGTGTCATATGCTTTTGTCGAATTTGTGTAACCTTTTAAATTGTGTCTTTGTACCTCATATTTAATGTATTTTGTGTATAAAAATTGAAGTTCCACTATTCAACAATACACTTGTACCATCATACTCTATGGCTGGAAAAAAAATAAAATTTCAAAAAATAAAAATATTGCTACGAGTTGCTTATCAATACATATTATGTAACATTATAAGTTTATAACAAGTTGGTGCTTTGTCACAGAAAAAACAACAGTGATATTGGAAATAAAGCAAGATACGTAACTCACGCTAACGAACAAAATTGCACCTATTGTTAATAATTTATTCCATGCTATGTGAAGAAATAGTGAGAAGTACTGGTGAATGCTCAGCCGAGTGTATGCATGTATGTATGGACAGTAAAACTAACTCGAGGTTGCACCAGGATGACAAAAACGCTCGAGTTATCGAAGGTTTTGAGTTATTGAGGTGTTCAAACTGAAAAGTAAGAAATATTCACTAAAATGTTTTATTTTTAGAGTAATCAATTATAATTCGGCAACATTAATACTTACAATGTTCAATTATTAACTATGTTTGTAAACCAGACAATAAGGCCATCCTTAAAAAATTGTTTTTTTGCAGTAATGCGCCCGACTCAGGAAATTGGGCCCGACTCACAAATTTGTATAGGCTTCCGTGAAGCAAAACTATTTTTTTTCTTATTGAAAATTTATTCATCATATTTTGTTTGTAATAAATTCATTACGTTTTATATCAACTAAACACTGCGTTCTAATTACTCTAATAAAGCTGAATTTTGAGCAGTGTTAGTATTCCGATGCCACCAGTATACACTAAATGAAGCAATATGATTATCTCTTTTGTGTTGAGGTAAATTGGTCCATGTCTAATAGTCGTCTAAATTTGTTCCCCCCCAAAAAAAAAAATATATATAAATTGACCTACCTACCCACCTAGAAAATTCTGGGCTGCGTTACCGCAAACAAACACTTTGTTAAGGATGGCCCAAAGCATGTATGCAAAAACTGATTAGTTGTCAGAAATAATCTGGAATCATATGTTTTGCTGCACATACCGCTAACACAATAAATCTTATTAAGTACGAGCATTTCAATTATTTAGGCAAATTAAATTGAGGCGTGTCGTTGGAAAACCGGACTTAATGCATGTGCGTAAAGCGTCGTTCCGGATCAGCCTGTGCAGTCCGCAAAGGCTAATCCGGGATGGCACTTACCGCTTTTATGGTATTTTCTGTTTCAAAAGTCTCTTCTAAACATAAATCCACTGTAGGCGGGAAGTGCCGTCCTGGATTAGCCTGTGCGGACTGCACAAGCTAATCCGGGACGACACTACGCACATGCATTGTCCGGTTTTCCCACGACGCGCCACAATTATTTTTGTTGACATTTGTTGAAAACGATTCATATCCAGAACACATTGGTGATTACCATTAATCTGTTCGTGGCTAACACGAGGCGCGAACGGCCTGTCAGACAGTCACTGCATAGAGGTGTGAACAACCTCTGAGTTATCGAGGGTAAATTTCATTCGTACACTGGACTAGTGACTGACAACTATGCTCGAGTTATCGATGCTATAGTTAAAGGCGGTAATTTCCTATAAAAGTATCAACGATTTTGCAGGGACTTTGACATTTGTTCTAGTTACCGTAGGTATTTGAGTTACCGATGCTTGAGTTAAAGAAGTTATACTGTACGTATTTCGAAGTTATACTGTACGTATTTCGAAGTTTATCAGCTCCTTCCGACGACACGTTACGCACATGCATTAAGTCCGGTTTTTCCACGACGCGCCTCATTTGTTTTTAAGTTTGTCTCAGGAGGAAACCTTCCTGTTTGGTAAGGTGATCACCAACCAAACTCATGCGTCGGAACTTAGAATTGAATCCTGATCGCGTGGCGAGAAGCCAGTGTGCCAACCACTGCACTCGTTTGACGGCCATTGCTAACCTTATTTCAGCTGAGCTTCCTTATCTCAAGTAACTGTGTATTCTGACATCAGACTAGGTTATACTAAACTACTTTCTTCTTGCGATAAGTGACTCAAACCACTTGCAATGTACTTTAATGTACTCAGGTCATAGTGCATGTTTGGGAATCTTTTAGAACAGGCATGAATATTATACATGATCTACTGCAAGAGAAGCATTCAGCGACAACACCGTACGAAAAATGTGAATACCTTTCAACCATATCAATGAGACGATTTTAGAATCTGATGGTCTAAATACACCTTTTATTTCAATCAATAAAAAATTTCATTCCTAGTTAATATTCCCACTTCTTGGTAGAGTGGAAGTATTGATGATATTGAGGACACCCAAGTTTTTTACCCTTGAGAATAATTCATGTTTTTGGGACTGTGTATACTCATGGAAATAAGAGTAGCATGTAGCTCGAGCTTACATGGGGACTTCTCAATAAGGTACCATTGGGGGATTCCTTCCTGTATTTTCATGGCTAACATTAGATGGTTTGAAGTCACATGGGGACTTCTCAATACAATACCATCGTGGGCTTCCTTACAGTATTTTCATGGCTAACATGGCATGGTTTGAAGTCACATGGGGACTTCTCAATACAGTACCATTTGGGGATTCCTTACTGTATTTTCATTGCTAACATTATATGGTTTGAAGTCACATGGGGACTTCTCAATATAGTACCATTGGGGGATTCCTTACTGTATTTTCATGGCTAACATTAGATGGTTTGAAGTCACATGGGGACTTCTCAATACAGTACCATTGGGGGATTCCTTACTGTATTTTCATGGCTAACATAAGATGGTTTGAAGTCACATGGGGACTTGAAGCGTCTTCTTACAAGAACAGTGCATTTCTTGAAGTCACATGTTGAATACTGAAACTGATAACACAAAACAAAGGAAGATTTTTTAGAATTTAATGACCTATTTCCTAGACATGAAGCAAAATTGTTTTGGGAAAACAAAAAATACATCTCTCAATTAATATTTGTATACATTATCAGTGCATTAATTCCATTACCATATGGAAAGTAAGTGAAGGTCTATGTACAGTTTCTAACAAGAAATTCTACTTAATGTAGTTTTTGTCGTGAGAAGCACCCGCATTGGCTATTATCTATAGCACAGCCAAGAATTATATAGAAATCGAAAAAATATTGAGCATTAAAATTGTCCTGGCATTTAATTGGCGTAAGCTGTACATACTAAGACTTTCTTTTGTAATTGTTACTTAGTTATAACATTAGATTATGCACTATCAAAAAGTTATATATAGAGATTAGTAGTTATGTTTAAAAGGGCAAAAAAGAGCATAAAAGCTAAGTTAAAATTCCAACTGGGCGGCAATGTTAATTAAGAAGAGTTACTTTTATAACAAGTGCTATCACGCACCAAAAATATCTGTTTAACAGCTATATTTTTTTAATTTTATATTAAGTTCCAAGCAGCCATGATACAGTTATAAATTGCACAAACAAAAATCCATACACATTAACACTGTCAAAACACGATGATATTGATGTCTATATATTAACAGTATGAACACAATGCAAAACACTCTCAAGCTATTAATTCAAACATAACAAAATGATAAACTGCATAATGCATATTATACACGATTATGATTAATTCCATTTACCATAAATTCAAAAACCATGAAATCATTAATAATTACAATGAAGGTAAATAACAAGATTCCAAACATCAGCTAAAGTGAAAATAGCCTAGAAATCTGTTCTGCTTTAGTAATAACATGAACACAAGCAAAATAGTAATTTCATGTATTTAATATTAAATTTTATTAAATTTAAATATATGTATAGATCGGACACAATTACCCAACACTGACCTTTATTTATGCATCAATATACATATTACGAATCCGTTATGATGAATATACAAGTTTCTGACTGGAATCGAGTTGAATCGATAAAAAATATTATTCCACTGAAAATGTAGTTATTCTGTCAATAAACACACAAAACACATGAACAGAACCAATTCTAAATATAGGAAACAATTCAAGTGCGTAATTATGCTAATAAAGTTCACGAGTGTCAGGCTATTGTGTATGAGCTACAAAATTCTTTGAAATCCAAATTATAGAAATGAACGATTCTCTGCACCAGTAGTTCTATGTCCAAAGTTTGCCAAATAGAACTTTGAAACGAGATCTCAAACTATAAATCACCAGCATAACAAATGTGCATAACAAGCCATTATAGGAAACGACATATTTATATTAAACTATAAAATGCTTTATAAAAACACTTTAAAAGATTTATTGAAAATAAGACTTAACACGCGATAACAATGTAATGCAAGTGTTCTGCAATAGTATTATAAACAAATAAAATACCAAAAAACTCCTTAAATTACAAGTATCAGTAACAGTTACATATATTAAAAAAAAAAAACATTCATCGACACAGAAATAATTCAGAACAATGGGAGTAGCAAAAACGCTTCAAGTGTCACACTAAAACCAGGCATGGTTAAAGCAATTCTCGTTTATTCAATTTGAATTTTCTTGGTAGAGTTAATTCTGTGAATATATATTTGTGAATTATGGTTAACATCTTTGAATGTGAAGCACTACTTCTTACTCTTTATTGAAACAGTCAAAAATACTATTCCAGATTTTTTTTTTTGCAAGCTTAAATTGTCAGAGTCCGATTATTAATTTATACTAGCACGAGTACAATACTTATAAAGTACAGACAGAACAAATGCACACTATTAACATGTGAACAAAATGCAAATGGAGCACACATTAAAATGCCACGTCAATTGGAATTTTTTTTTTAGCTACATCTCAAACAAGAACAAACTTCAGCGTAGAGTACAAATAACAATCAAGAAAACAAGTGATTACCACATACACAATACTAGGGCAACATGTTTCCTTTTTTATAATAACTTTATAACAGCTTTTTTTTTTTTTTTTTTTACATTTTCTCCTTTTATACTTTTTATTATTTCACATTTTAATACAAAAACAGGTCCACTTGTTCAAATCAACAGGATTTCAACAACCATAATTGTTGCAAAAAATGTATAAAAAGAACTGGAAAGAAATCCACTGTTGTTGACCAGGTAAATAGGCCAGATGTTAACCAGAGGCATGTGAGAAAAGAAATCCAGTTCCCATGCTCAATTAATAGAGGGAAAATAATTATAGAGAGGCACGTGAAAGAAATCGTTACAGATTTAAATAAACAACAGGCCCCCACCTGACTATGAACAGGCTGTGTGAATTGGTAGGGTGGAAACATGGCAATGTAAAAAAAAATCTAAGAAATGTAACAAGACATATTCCTATTACCAAATGTATAAAATATCAGATGAATGTCTTTCAGCTTATTTCTTCCCTTTTTACAAACAGAAACACCAATAAGTCAATGTATACCAATGCCAGGCATTCTCGTGATCTCACCTCATGCAGTCAAGATGTTTTATGGAAATAGTATTACGTTAAAATGAATTTTCAAGGCATAAACCAGTGTATTAATCATGCTAATCACCACTTTCTGAAAACTTATATTCCAGGATGATCTAAGTGCAGGATTTTAATTTTCACAAGAACATTCCCTGTCACACAATAAATAACAACAAAAAGTCAATATTCTGTCAGATTACAACCACATGTCTGTGTAGCTACTGTTATTATATCACAACAACAACTGAATTTTATACTGATGTAACAAACAAGTCATCTCTTCATGCTCCAACCTGTTTCCCATAACATCTCAGGAATTTTATCGTCCATTTTTTACAAGCTGCAGATGACATCCAATCATGACTGTAAGGCTCATTCGGCCAGTCACCTAATTATCCAATGGCTACAAATTTCCAAATTTCCTAATCCGGGACGGCACTTTCCGCCTAAGGTGGATTTATGTTTAGAAGAGACTTTCATGAAACAGAAAATACCATAAAAGCGGAAAGTGCCATCCCGGATAATCCTGTGCTGACTGCACAGGCTAATCCGGGACGACACTTAACGCACATGCATTATGACAGATTTTCTCACGACGAGCCACATTTCATGAAATGACCGTTGCCAACTTCTCAGTACAGCATTCAAATCTACCACTTTTCAAACACTAAAAACAATTAATTGCATAAACAACGAGAACCCGTCTGAATTGAACGTCAACAGTGTATCTCTTTTGCATCTCGTTACACATAAATAGTCATAATAGTACCATTGTCAGCAGGCAGCCAATTAGAGTAAAATTCTATCACATTGTGAAATATTCTGGCCTTCAAAGTGTGTGCACAATATCAAAGAATACAACAAAATAAAAAAAGTTAAATGTAAAAATCACACACTTCATGCTTACAATACTTGATAACTACAATACTTAATAAGCAAGAAGATATCTTGTTTTAAAATCTGAGTGAAATAATTTTAAAAGGATAAGAAATTGTATGAACACATAAGGTTGCTAAAACATTCTGGTAAAAGTATCCAATGATATGTTTTAACTGGATCACTCTTAATTTGAAAATAGAAGAGTCATAGATAAATCAGCATAAGTTAAGGAAGACATTTTTTTAAAGAAAAAGATTATCAACAACTGTAGTTTGTTTGTTTGTTTCAATTTTTTGCCGTTTTTAACAGTATGTCAGTCATAACAACTTCAGTTGAACTCTTCACGACACTCAGAAAATAATCTGAAATGTATTTTTATAATGTCAGGTTATGTCAGGTTTTTGAATATCTGGGAAAAAAAGTTATTTAAGCCAGTTTATTCCACAAACTTCCTTTGTCGACACGCAATCACAACAACTTCACTTCTTTGGTGAAGATGGCTCAGCTGAAGTAGCGGCTTTTGCAGGTTCGCCTTTTGATGGTGCGACAGCCTTCGATTTATGTTGCGAGTCAGATTTTTTATCTGATGCGGGCCGTTCAGTCTGACTGCCATCTTTTGCCGCCTTTCCGGCCTGGTTGGAGCCTTTCGGTTGGTTGGAGTGTGATGTTCCTGCCTTGCCATGGGCCTTTGCCTTTGCCAACTGAGATTGGCTTGATTTTGAGTCAATGTTCTTAGTTCCAGAAGTTGATTGGCTGGTTTTACTGCTGTCAGCACCTTTGCTCTGAGAGCCATGCTGCGATGGGCCAGAACTGTTCTTGCCATGAGACGGCTGCTGCGGTTGGCTACCACTCGAACCATGTGACTGGCGGCTGGATTTTGATTGGCTCTGGCCCTGTCCTGAGCCGTGCCGAGTCTTGTGGCCAGTGGTAGACAGGCTGGAGTGATGGACGACGTGGGTGTCTTCTTCCACTGACTGAAAATGGAGAAATAACAATTTATCACCTTGTTACTGATGACTCGAATCTGTATGTAATATGTAGGACTTCAATATTTATAAGACAATTCATTTTGTGTAAAACATTTTCCAGAAATTTCCATATTCCATACCAATTCCTGTATAAGTTAACGTAACATTATGTGTGTTACATTTAAATCATTGAGAAACCACTTACAATACACTGTTTCAAGTAGTAATGGATTTCACACCAGCACTTACATCGACTCTGAAGTCTTCAAGACGCTTGTACTTGCTGAGCCAACCCTTCAGTTTAGGATCAACGTCAACATGCTTTCTAGAATACTTGAGGAAGGCCCAAAACTTCTCTAGTCCATACAGCTGGCCTGTAAAGAAAACAGCATTTGCAGATACTTGTAACAGCACTTTACGGGACTTTTTTCAGAGTCAGTGAATGGGACCCAGACCAGGTTGTAGGGAACATAACAAAATTACAACACATTTGGAAACGGGGAACCAAAAAAATCCAGACCTTAGGTCTGTTTTGGGGAAAAATGGACAATTTCAAAGACAATCTGATATGGAATGACAACGTTTTTTCAGTCTCTGCTATATATGGTAAAAAAGAGCTGCATATTGTGGCCAAGACATAATTTATTATGATGGCGATTTATGAATTTGACTGCTGTTCCCAGTGAATTTACAACCAGTCTTGTGTGACGATAGACCTGTTGACATCTCAGAAAAATATCTCTGTCTTCATGAAGCTTTAAACCTGCTTATCTGTAATGAATAATATACAGGGTATCACACTAAACTGTAAGCCCTAATTATACGATGCTAAAAAAGAAAATACACTTAATGATATAACAGTAATTATGTGAAACTCAAACTTGCAACTTTACGACTTACAGGGGATCATTAAAGGAGAAAATGGTCTAATTTAGCTGCACTATACAATGCTTTGCAACATTGTATTTAACCATGAACCCTGGTTTCAATGTGTTGCAGCAAGCATGTGTTGTACAACAAATACCATGTTGCATTCCCAGCCATGGCAGTGTCATAAGCGTAGTTTTGTTGTTCATGCAAACACAAATGAGTTATACCGACACACAAGCTTTTTACACATGGCTATTTGTCATTATATGTCACCTATGTGACCCACATTGAATGTTGATTTAACAGCAAATGTAGTAACGATAACCTATTTACAGTCGTGTTACTAGTTGTCATGTAGTATGTGTAACACTAAAGCCAATATTAAACTATTGCCATGAAATCTCAATATGGTGTTACAACTGCGAATGCATTTGTACTACAATGTATTTATTGCTTGTTTATTCTTATGAACACAGATACATGCGACTCAATTGTTTAAGAATATCAGAAATATAGGATCTGACACAAGTTGTCATTTCATACAATATTTTATTAAACAAGTTCTGGAATTTGTTAGTAAGCGAGCCTTAAGTGAGCTTACTAACAAATTTCCTGGACGAGTTAAATAAAATATGGTATGAACTGACGAGGTTAAAATCTTTTTGATCACATACTTTTAAATGAAAAAAACTTTACCAAAAATGTTGAATAATCCTAAAAATTTTGCACTGACGAGATTTTATTTTACCAAAATAACTTCCTGCGATTGGTCAAACAATGGAAATGCTCAAAATGTTACTTTACACAGTGATGTTTAAAATAAAAATATTCTTAATGGCTGTATTACACAGAAAACAAGGTAAATCAAGTGATAAAATATAATCCATGTTATTTTGTGGTAGGCCATGAAAACAATACCATTTACTGTTGTTTACTAACCAGGATACAAAAGTATCTAATAAAAATATTTTTTTCACTAAACTTTTAAGATGACATATTTTTCATGTGACTAAGGCTAACAAAAATTAATGATTTGTTTCTAAGGCAGTGCCGCAACATTTTTTTATGGCCACCACAAATTTGATCTAATGCCAAAAAAATATATAAACTATTTTTTGACGATCGCGCCCGGGTTTAACAGGATCAGTCCAGAAATATGTTAATAAAAAGAAAACTCTGCAGAAAGTGTTTATAATGGGCAATTTACTGAAATCTGTGAATTATTAACATTTTGGTAACTTGCTAATGTCTATTTTCTGTATGCGATAACTGGTGATGACTCTGGAGTAAACAAGCATGTACATTATAGTATATATCGTTCGTACAAAGTGCTTTTAAACAATGTCTTTCGTAAATAAGCAACAGATTTCTGACTAATAAACACCATAAACGTTCATAAGAACTATTACTAAAATTACGATGTATTGTATAGATCCCATGGTCAGTGGCTTAAAAACAAATCCGCATTTTAACATAGCGGAAGAAGAGTAACCCCGTGGAGATCTCGGTATTTCCAGTAACTTTCTTCCTGTCTGATTTAATTATATAAATTGGATATACACAAATTGTGAAATACTGTGTAAATTTTGAAACAAGAGGGCCACGACGGCCCTAGGTCGCTAACCTGAGTTTAAGGCATCATAAACGCTTATAACAATTAAGACGGCCAAATGACCCTAAAACACTTACACGAGTATAAAGACCTGGGCCTTGCAGTTTCACAAAAAAAATTTTAAAGTCTAAATAAACCATGCGACCCCCGGGGCGTGACCAGTTTTGACCCCAGGGGCATCATTTGAACAATATTTGTAGAGGACCACTATACAATGTTCCTAACCAAATATAAAAGCACTGGGCCTTGCGGTTTCAGAGAAGATTTCTAAAGTCATTTTGCTATTTAAGTCTATATAAACACTGTGACCCCTGGGGCGTGGCCAGTTTTGAACCCAGGGGCATCATTTGAACAATATTTGTAGAGAACCACTATACAATGTTACATACCAAATATGAAACCTCTGGGCCTTGATGTTTCAGAAGAAGATTTTTAAAGTCATTTTGCTATATAAGTCTATATAAACAATGTGACTCCCAAGGCGAGGCCAGATTTGACCCCAGGGGCATCATTTGAACAATCTTTGTAGAGGACCACTATACAATGTTATAAACTAAATATGAAACCTCTGGGCCGTGCAGTTTCAGAGAAGAAGATGTTTAAAGTCATTTTGCTACTTAAGCCTAAGTAAACCATGTGACACCCAGGGCATGGCCATTTTGTACCCCTGGGGTATAATTTAAACAATCTTTGTAGAGGACCACTACACAATGTTTCATGCTAAATATGAAACCTCTGGGCATTACAGTTTCAAAGGAGAAGATTTTTAAGGCCAACTTGCCATATAAGTCTATATAAACAATAAGACCCCCAGGGCATGGCCAGTTTTGACCCCAGGGGCATCATTTGAACAATCTTTGTAGAGGACCACTATACAATGTTACGTTACATACCAAATATGAAACCACTGGGCCTTGTGGTTTCAGAGAAGATTTTTAAAGTCATTTGCTATTTAAGTCTATATAAACAATGTGAATCCCCAGGGTGTGGCCAGTTTTGACCCCAGAGTCATCATTTGAACAATCTTTGTAGAGTACCACTATACAATGTTACATACCAAATATAAAACCACCAGTTTAGAAGGAGATTTTCTTTGATTAAAAATGTAGACACACGACGCACAACGGACAAAAGGCGATCCTAAAAGCTCACCATGAGCAAGTTTTGCTCAGGTGAGCTAAAAAAAAAAGGCATTTTATTTGTAGATTTAAACTTTTGTTCAGTAGATGCTTTTGCTTGTGTAATAGCATTCCATATTTTTTAAGGAAAATCTGTGTCAATACAAGTCCTATGGAAACAAACGAAAATGCCAGCTGCATTGACAAGTGCTGATTTTCTATTCCAAAAATTATTGGTGATTTATTGTAAAAATAATTCCTATTGCTTACAGTTATACAAATATGAATTATGAAAAGTTAAATTCTATAAATAGAAGTACTTTACTGCTGATGGTATATCAATTTGGAGGCACTTACCATATGTTAATTATTAACATTCAAATTAATTGTCTTTTTACGTCAGCTTGCATAAATAACCGTTTGTGATTAATAACTCTATATTTAGAATTTTATAAAAAAGGGATGCTTATGTTGTTATTAAAACTTAAAATTGTCTTAAATCTGTACTTATTTACTTCTTTTAATTAGCCATCACATAGTGCCAATAGAAAAGAGTAGGAAAAAAAATAATTAAAACAAGATTCTGTATTTGATAAACACACATGTCCCCGGTTGGTGCTGGATAGCCCATTTCTTAGTCTAAATTAGGTCAAGGTCAAAGTGAGGTTGGTGATATGGGTGGATTGAGGATACTCATAAGCAACAACTGTGTAAGTATCCAAGTGTTGTAGTAAGCAGTGTTGGTGCTAGATGATACGGTAAAATCTAGTTAACCAAGAAACAGCCAATTTGAATTATTCTAAGTGCAAATTAGGTCAAGGTCAAAGTGAGGTTGGGTGATATGGGTGGATAGGGAATGGCCATAAGCAATAACTGTGTAAGTATCCAAGTGTTGTAGTAAGCGGTGTTGGTGCCAGACGAAATGGTAAAATCTGCTTAACCTTGTCACGGACAGAAGGACAGACGGAAGGATGGACAGGACAATCACTATATGCCTCCCGCATCAAGATGCCGGGGGCATAAAAATGCTTCAATAAAAAAAAAAATTGCCCTCCCTCCTAATTTTTTGGAAAAAGTGCCTGAGAAATAATTCATAAATGTTTTTTAGCCTTTTATTACCATGTGTTTACAATAGTTTTAAATGTCTGAAGAACATCATTTCGTACAAAAACTTGCCACATTCAGATAAGGAAAATAAGAAATTTGCACAAACATAAAGTACAAAAGTAAGTTCTTTACAAATTCAGTATTACAAATGTCAATCTGTAATCATTTGTTCACATTTAACAGTTACTCACAATGTAACTCGTATTTATGTCATACAATTGTAAACATGCAAGGTGATTTGCAGGTAACAAATTTCATGCCAATATGGCCGACAATCTTAATTAACAAATTCACTGATAAATGGAGTAAACCTATGTTCATAAATGCTTATTCTACTGATCCCAACCCTCAATGTGCATACTGATGTCCATAAACCAAGTTGTGTGTCACAGGAATTCGGTCTCATTAACACAGTCACACCAACACCTATCAATTGTGTAAGCCAACAGCAATACATTACTTTCAAAGGGAAATAAAATCGTTATTTCTTTGTTGTAAATTGTCTCCACAGAAAAACTTCAAATGAGGCGTGTCATGGGAAAATCAGGCTTAATGCATCTGCGTAGTGTCCTAACGGATACGCCTGTGCATTCCGACACTTTCCACTTTTATGGTATTTTCTGTTTCAAGGAAGTCTCTTCTAAACATAAATCCACTGTAGGCAGAAAGTGCCGTCCTGGATTAGCCTGTGCGGACTGCACATGTATTAAGCGTGGGTTTCCCAAGACACGCCTCAAATTAATTTACGAAATGAACTGACAATCACATTTACTACAAGGTTTTTTGTCTTCACTCAAATAAATGGTTGTCATTTATTAGCTACTTCTCGTACACATGTAAACGACAAATACATGACTGTACCCTGAGGCTTAATAATTTAAATGACACAAGTTTACATCAATGTGCTACTGTGTTGTTTCTTTACATCTTGAAAATAAGTACCACTGTGGCACATCATACTTGACAAGGCAGTTGAAGGTTGGTAAATGAAACTTCCTATTGCAAAATCTTATACATGTGTTTCATTACACCGTCTTATCACTTTCTGAAGCAAAATTCCCTGATATTTGAATGATGCAATCAAAATACAACAGGTCATATGTCATATTGAGCTTGCATTAAACACTCATAATTTCACTATATGACTATCAGTCAAGTCATTAAAAATTTTGCCAATCATTACGCGATCTGTTTGGCGCTTTTTGAGTTTTCAGTAAATGAATTGAGTGTTGTCATTAAATTTCAAACTGATTAAATTTTCAGAATTGGATATTAACATAAATATGCGCCTTAACTGTTGCTCTGAATGATTTTAGGAACATAGTTCATAATTTGAAATAGCTTAACAAGGTTAAATGATCATGTTTGCCAAGCATGATCTCACTTAACAGAATAAATCTGTTGCTCATAAGAATCACTACTTACCACTCTCATAGTCTCGTATAACCTCTTCTTGAAAGTCTTGAAATAAATCAGAGCGGAATCTCTTCTCTAATCCGTAGCTGAAGTACCGAAACAAGCACTCCACCCCATACCTGGAAGCATCAAATAACATTTATAATAAGAATTGACAAGTATCGACCAATAGTTTAAATAAAATCTTTTCAATAAAAAATGCATATATTTATTAAAAAATAAGTTTTTACATGATGCATCATCAGCAACCGATTGCGTAATAAACAATTTAAATAAAAACCTGCCCTGTAAAATAATATCTTTAACAAGATTCTGTGTTTGATAAACACAAATGCCCCCAGTTGATGCTGGGTAGCCTATTTCTTAGTCCAAATTAGGTCAAGGTCAAAGTGAGGTTGGGTGATATGGGTGGATTGGGAATGATCATAAGTAATAACTGTGTAAATATCCAAGTGTTATGGTAAGCGGTGTTGGTGCTAGACGAAACGGTGAAATCTAGTTAACCAAGAAATGGCACTTTTGAATTATTATAAGTAGAAATTAGGTCAAGGTCAAAGTGAGGTTGGGTGATATGGGTGGATAGGGAATGGTCATAAGCAACAACTGTGTAAGTATCCAAGTGTTGTAGTAAGCGTTGTTTGTGCTATACGAAACGGTGAAATCTACTTAACGATGTCACAGATGGAAGGACGGACGGAAGGACAGACAGGAAGATCACTATATGCCTCCTGCATCCAGATGCTGGGGGCATAAAAATGATTTATCATCAAAAATATTGTTAAATTAAACACAGAATTGTACCTGAGTTATAATTAATAGACCTGAACCAATGATAAAGTATTCAATGCCAAAAATCTTCTTAATAACAGTATTGAAACTTAATCCTTAATACTTAATCCGAGTAGTTTTTATATCAAATCTGTTGTTTATTATTCTGCTTCCATTTTTCAAGCATACCTGTGTCCCGCTTGTGAGTCGTCAACTGCCAGGGTCTTAAACTCTGTGAACATTTTCTTGTTAAAATGCTGTCGTAGGAAGAATGACCAGAATCTAAACAAAGTGTTCATCTCTTGTGACAATCCCGGTCCCATCTTCTTGCGTTCTATAAAACACAAAACATTTGGCAGCTAAAATACACAGCAAAAAGACATGCAATTATTTCACTTCTCTTACTAGCATTATGCATACAGGTCTGTCATCAGATTACTAAATACTTCATCAGAGACACTATAAATTTCCCTTAAAACCCACCCATGTGAACCCCAGAGACCAGCCAAAACCAGTCTCTGTTCGGCATAGACCCTAAATGGCCCCTATTACTACATCTGAGTAATTGGGCAAACCCCACCCTGTATTTAGGGCGATGCCAGTAATCTATGTCCGGCCTTACGATGATCACACGGTCTCGGTGTAACCACCAAGATTTCAGACAATGTTATACTCTGGCTTGAGAGTGCCTATGAAAACCTAGTTTCATCATCTGACAGACACATTATGATTTTGTAATATCACAGACCTGAAATGTAACCCAAATGCTTATAATTCAAATGGTCTGTTACATTCAGATTTTTTCAAAATGTATCATATTAACATGAAGCAATTCTAGACAGTGAACTTCATAAAGACCCTTATCAACATACTCACATGGAAACGTCATACATGGTCGTAACATACAAATATTTGATGCAATACAGAAACAATAATACACGCACAGCGGAAAAACGTCTTTGCACTAACTTTTCAAACACTCTGCATGGTATTTGTGATAGACAACTCTGATTTCACACATTTTGGATGGTATTTGTGATAGACCACTCAACTTTTTTACACACTTTGCATGGTATTTGTGATAGACAACTCTGATTTCACACATTTTGGATGGTATTTGTGATAGACCACTCAACTTTTTTACACACTTTGCATGGTATTTGTGATAGACAACTCTGATTTCACACATTTTGGATGGTATTTGTGATAGACCACTCAACTTTTCTACACACTTTGCATGGTATTTGTGATAGACCATGCACCTTATACACACTTAGCATAATACTTGTGATAGACCACTCACCTTTCACACACCTTGCATGGTACTTGTGATAGACCACTCACTTTTTGCACACTTTGCATGGTACTTGCGATAGACCACTCACCTTTTACAAACTTTGAATGGTACTTGTGATAGACCACTCACCTTTTACACACTTTGCATGGTTCTTGTGATAGACCACTCACCTTTCACACACCTTGCATGGTACTTGTGATAGACCACTCACCTTTTACACACTTTGCATGGTACTTGTGATAGACCACTCACCTTTTACACACTTTGCATGGTTCTTGTGATAGACCACTCACCTTTTACACACTTTGCATGGTTCTTGTGATAGACCACTCACCTTTTACAAACTTTGCATGGTACTTGCGCTAGACCACTCACTTTTTACACACTTTGCATGGTACTTGTGATAGACCACTAGCCTTTTACACACTTTGCATGGTACTTGTGATAGACCACTCACCTGTTACACACTTTGCATGGTTCTTGTGATAGACCACGCACCTTTTACAAACTTTGCATGGTACTTGTGATAGACCACTAACCTTTTACAAACTTTGCAGGGTACTTGTGATAGACCACTAACCTTTTACAAACTTTGCATGGTACTTGTGATAGACCACTCACCTTTTACACACTTTGCATGGTACTTGTGATAGACCACTAACCTTTTACACACTTTGCATGGTACTTGTGATAGACCACTAACCTTTTACAAACTTTGCATGGTACTTGTGATAGACCACTCACCTTTTACAAACTGCATGGTACTTGTGATAGACCACTCACCTTTCACACATTTTGCAAGATACTTGTGATAGACCACTCACCTTTTACACACTTTGAATGGTACTTGTGATAGACGTGCCACACAAATCCATTCTCACTGAGCAGCTCGTGTGAGGGGTGCTGGAAGGTTGGGAATGCATGCGGCGTGCTGCCGTAGCTGCCATGGGAACCATAGCTCGACGGGATATCACATTCACTGGAAGAGAATTGACGATACGCAATAAGATTTATAACCACAACTACTAATTTCAAAATCTTACAAACACTGTTGACAGTATTCGAAACAAAAAACACGTCAGACAAACATTTAAGTCCTAGCATACCAAATGGCTAAACACATTGGCAATCGAATATTTTTGTATGGTCAGTTTAACTCAGGGTTTGCGAAATCTTTAATTGAATCATTGTCTGTCTTTGATAAATGCTGAAGGACACTGTACAGTAATTATATAGTAAATACTTTATGTCTTTATGCTAAAGGACACTGATCTAGAAAATACTACCAAATTTTTTATTGTCAATACATGCTTTGGGTCAAGCTGGGAAATACGGACAATTGAATTCGCCACCTCTGTAACTGTATGTATCATTCATACATGATTATGGTATGCATTCCCATACAGCAACCCAATAAATGATGAAAGAGACAGCACTCGATAAATAAATATTGATTACCCGAGTAGATTAAAGGTCTTTTGACCGGTGATTGAGTTTCATACACATTTGTTATCATATCTGAGACTTTGAACCTTCTGCCAGTCACTTTTAACAGGCGTGCCTATCAGCATCAGGGGTGGCAAAAACTCAGTCTTACTTGTCCTTTATTGAAAAAACTATATGCCATTAGTGCGTGAAGCAATTACCATATTTACCGAACTATAGGTCGCATCGGTATATAAGACGAATTTGCAACTTTTTTTTTACATTTTCATGTTTTTTTCAGCCACATATAAGACGCACCGGTATATAAGTCGCACTTTTAAAATCCATATTCTATAAAAGAATAAGTCCCCTTGAAAGATGTAACAAATTCACACCCGTTAACCAGACAGTCAAAACATCCTTTGTTCAACTATTCTATAGCCAAAGCACTCAATAGCCATTGTTATTCACACTAACACATTGCACCCCATGAGAATTACATGATGTCTGTGGTTAGCCTACTTCACTGATCTGGTAAACTGATAGTCTGGCAACCCGATTAATTCTCCTTAAAATATTACACAACCAAAATAATTTAGTATTCACAATATATTTCAAGTTTCATTGTATTTTCCTAATTAAAATTGCAGATGATCTTCATTTTGTTTATATAAAACATAAACATGATCAATTTTATTTCAAAAATGCATTTACCGGTACATTAACAAAGCATGTCAATTATTTATCTACACAATACAAATCCATTCCGGTTGCCAGTCTAAATTTGTACATCAGTAGCTCAGTCTAAATTTGTACATCAGTAGCTCACACAACTCCCTTAGCAACTCCCTTGGCCATTTCAAAATTTTCCCCAGCTATTTTCTTTGATCTTTCTAACATAGTCCATGTTAGTCAGATAAACTGGATCAAAACTAGTCTATCTAAATGACATTAGCCAGGTCAATAGAGCATTATGAAATTAACAATTTGAGAGAAATGTAATGAGTGTCTATGAAATACACCTGGTGTGTTAAATATTGGCAAATGATACAGGATGTGATATGGGTTTATTGCTTGGAATAAAACTACATTGACACATTAATATGAAGACAAATGTGCACTGTAATGCATGTAATGGAATATTATTTGGTTATGGCAAATATTATCTTTGATTCTAAATTCATGCACTGCACATATTCTTATAGAACTTTTGATGAAAAAAAGTGGGTGGGAAAGGAAAAATTTCGGATTTTGTAAACGTATAAGTTGCATCGTTGTATAAGCCGCAGGCACAAATACTTCGACAAAAAGTTGCGTCTTATACACCAAAAGATACGGTATATAGTAAATTCTGTTGAATTTTCAGTTGCCCGTTCCCGTTCTGGGACAACCCGGACAGTACGGACAATCGATTTTGCCACCCCAGCAGCTTGAATCAAGATTTAACTGTGACATGACAAACCATGTATTTCTTCTAAAGAAATGTACGAATTGTTGCAAGCAGAATGGCAGTTTGCACATACCTGTAAGATGAGGAGTTGTTTCTGGAGCGTTGAGGTTTGTGTTCTATGTAGTCCATCACCCAGCCAACGTGTCCCTCCACCGGCGGGTTGCTCATGTGCTTTGTCTTACGCTTGCGGGGCGTCTGAAAGTCACACGCACCAGTGCTCTTAATATGTGGCGCGTCGTGAGAAAACCAGTCTTAATGCATGTGCGTAAAGTGTCATCCCGGATTAGCCTGTGCAGTCTGCACAGGCTAATCCGGGACGGCACTTTCCGCTTTTATGATATTTTCTGTTTCAAAGAAGTGTCTTCTAACCATAAATCCCTTTTAGGCGGAAAGTGTCGTCCCGGATTAGCCTGTGCGGACTGCACAGGCTGATCCGGAATGACACTTTACGCACACGCATTAAGTCCGGTTTTCCCACGACGCGCCACATATTTTCTCTTTAAAACTTATGATGTCTTAAATTCGCACATCAAAGTAAAACATAAGGGGAACAATAATACCAGGCGCTTTTAATATTATTTCTTTAAAACTTAATACCTTGGAAAATGGTACACTATAAAGTTTGCACATCCACTAGTACAATGTTTGGCCTTTGAAATCATGAACAAGCTCTTTATGCTCAATATATTTACATTGCACAGACATTTTAATATGGAAGGGGTATGCATTCATAATCGTATGAACGCAATGCCTTATCACAGGCGTAGTAATATCTGTGTGTCCTATTTTTATGCAAATTATATTTCGACAAGAATATTTACATGAACTAAGATATCTTATACTGTTCAATGTTACTCTTTTTTGCATTTATTGTGGACGTTTGATTAAATGTTTTTATAATTAATATATGCGAACATTTAGTTCTAGTTCTTCTACAAAAACCAATTTGACAATTTTTTCACTTTTGCTTGATAGTATTCTATCATGCAAGGTCTGCAAGTGTTATTATTAAACAAAGCCATTTCACTAGCAAGTAATATGTACATTTATGGTATGTTAGGTAAACAGTACTTTTCTTAGAAGCGACCACAGAAAATCACCATGTCGTAACATCGGTTCAGGAACGTAGCTTTAAAATGGATTTGATTTCACATTGATGTGTCTATTTGCTAGATGCAATTAGATCGTCTAATTTATTGTGCATTTATATCACAGTTGATAATGATGAATTGTTTAACATGTACAATAAGAAAAAAATGCATTTTGCGATTTATATTAAAATGCTTATCCTTTCTAATACAAGTTATGCCCTGGCAAAGCAAAGAGCTTAGATACGCCCGTGTGGATGCTATTGATCGATGACCTAGCTTACACGTCATCACTTGTTTAGTGATGTCATGTGTGGATTGTTTTGCATTTTTCTCGCCGAGTGAAAATTTGGATATATGGTGCCGATTTAAAGCATTTAAAAGCATTTAAGTCTCCATCTGTTGTGTTAATAATAAAACAGGATTATCCAGGATCTGTTAAACTCGCAGCCTAGGAATTGTGTGATTTTAAAGTGTCAGAACTCAACTGTGGTAGAGAAGTATTCATGATGTGGATTAACTGTCTTACTAACAAAGCACCTCTTATTTTACATTAATCTTTCTAAAGCATTAATAATGTTTGGTGCTTGTTGGCTACACCGGCCGAAATAGCAGTTCTTCTTGATGTCACAGGTATTTTTGCATGTGTTTAAGTTACTTTTTTAGTTTTGTAGCGATATCATTTATGCAAGGAAAATAAAAATGTTATGACTCATGTTTACATTAAATTTCACTTGTCGCAGAAAATTGAATGTACAATAAGGCGAAAATGACATTTTTGTAGGGAACTATTTTATTAATCGTAGTTTGCATTCTATATTGTGTAGTTCGGTTACAAGGGGCGGGACTTTGCTGTTCCGATAAGAAAACTGCTGTGCGTCATATTTCTCTTAGAATGGCAATATAATGCATGTCAAACAAAAATAATATAAAGGAATGTTATGAAATCATCCCAAATATAATGTAAATATAAGGATTGAAATTAATTTTGGTTGCGTTCATGCGATTATGAACGCAATGGTCAAACTGGCAAATTATCCATGAAGCGCTAGCGCGCATCATGGATTTGCCAGTTTGACCATTGCGTTCATAATCGCATGAACGCAACCAAAATTAATTTCAATCCTTAAAACAAACTCAAACGTCAGTCTTTACACATTAAGAAATAAGGGTTTGGCATCAAAACACTAATGAAGCTGCTGCCCAAACAGTACCCCAAAATCATTTCCTGTGCAAGCTTTTTTGAAAGTGCCGTCTACACTATTTATCTAATTTAGTACTTAATCTTGTATTGTAATATTCTATATCCCAATGAATGTATATAATGTATATCAAACTCATTTAGAGTTCTGCAGAGATGTTATTTCAGAACTATTCAGGGGAGTAAACTAGCCCTTCCCACTCTAAAAGATTCACAAAAACTAATCAATTCCAAACAAATCCTACAATAACAATAACTAATTATATGCAAAAAGAGCACATCTCCTACAAAGACGAATGATCACACGGCTGCCAGTACAGTTAACTCTATAGCAGTACACCCCACCTGTGGATCTGGTGGTTTCGTGGAATCCTTGGTGACTGGGTAGAAGCGGACTTTCTCTGAGTCCTTCCGCTGTCGCGGGGTGCGGGGTCCGTGGTCGCGGCGCCCGGGTGTGTTCGGTACGTAGGTCGGCAAGGACTTGGCCATTTCCTCCTGCGCTGTTCTTGGACTGGGAACCTTCAGTGCCTCGACTGTCTTCTCTGCTTTAAAGTGTGGCCGACGATTATAACAAAACTAAGAGGGTCTGTTAAGTGTGGTGCAAAACTCAGACAGCGTGACTTTTTGCAAGTTTCTATGATTAATACAATGGCTTAACAGAATTTACAACACCCTTTCATAATTGATCAAAACCTTGTACAAATTTAATTCTATAACTTATTTAAATGAATAATATGATAGTGTATAAAAAAGGTTTGTTCTTAAAAATAAATTGTATCACGTAATGAAATCCTTTTCAGCAGAGGTCGTCTTCTGAAGAATTTTCATATTGATATTAAATATATTAAAAATAGATTATTTGAATTCCTGATGGTAATATAATATTGTATCAATATTAAATAACTATTCATTTGAAAGATACAAAGCAATTTTCTATCAATATAACATAACTATTCATTAGAAATCTATAAAGCAATCAAAGTATTCAGAAACAAATCACTTCAAAGTTGTTAATTAATGTAGCTGTTAGCTAATAGAGCTCACACAACACAACAAGCCCTTAAGAAGGGCAAATAAAAAGCCTGATCACTGGTTACCTTTCGAGGTATCGACAGCAGACGGGGGTGGTGGGGGAACTTCCTGTTCCTCCTTAGGCTCTGGGGGCACCATCTGATCAAACGTCTCTTTTGATATAACATTCACTGTCTTGAACTTCTCAAAATCGTTCTGCAAAATGGAAAATTGGAGAAATGACAAGAATTGTTTTGATTTGTTCATATCTCGATTCATATGCCTCATTTGCTGTGATATATTTTAATTGTTAAACCCACCATGAAGCTGCGAAATTATGGGACACAACAGTCAAAACATTCTATTTGAAAACATTAACTCCATTTCAGAATGACTTAAATACAGTCTTAAAGGGGCGTATCAATGGCTAATACAGTATATTTTCAAAAATAAAAATTATATTTTATGAATTATTTATTAAATGACTGCTCAACACATGGGTCTAGTTTTTATAAACAAACAGTAAAATATTGTTTTTTTATAAATTATAAACAAATTGTCACCCTGACACTTTTTGCAGGCACAGGAAAATTAGTAGTAGTAGTAAAATCGATATGACATGAAGTACCTCTATGCGCACTATTGATGACTGTACAGTAGCGTGGTAAAGTTTTCATTGAAGTGCGCAATGTTGTGTGTTTGATTTTTGCTGGAACCATGTATTGAAAAACAAATACTTGGCATTGTTTTTTTTTTCTTAACGATTCCATCAACATTGCTTCTAGAACAAGAGCTGTCAGAGGACAGCGTGCTCAACTACTCTAAGTATTTCAATTGGTACACATTTTGGATAGTGGAAGGGGCATAAATTTGTTAAAATACAAAACGTTTAAGTGAAGCCTTGTATAGTTTATACATTTTTGGAACAAAAGCTTTAACCACAAAGTCTATGTACAAAGTGGGCTAACTCTGTCAAAATACAAAACACAGTTATGGGTAATGTTGCCCCTGATACAAGAGTTGATGTCAAAGGTTAATTCCAAGTTTCAAGTGAATAACTTATGCAGTTTTGAAGTTACAAAACTTTTGAATATAAACTTTTACCAGAAAATCTATGTGAAAAAGGGACATAACTCTGTCAAAAGACAAAACAGAGTTATAGGAAATGTTGCCCTTGATACTGGGGTTGATGACAAAGGTTAGTTCCAAGTTTCCAGTGAATAACTTATGTAGATTTGAAGTTACAAAACTTCTGAATATGAACTTTAACCAGTAAATCTAAGTCAAAAGACAAAACAGAGTTATGGGGAATGTTGCCCCTGACACTGGAGTTGATGACAAAGGTATAGTCCAAGTTTCAAGTGAATAACTTGCGTAGTTTTAAAGATACAACACTTCTGAATAAAAACTTAAACCAAATTCAGATGCAGACGCGGACGCTGGGGGTAACAGGAAAGCTCACCAATTCTTCGAATAGTCGAGCTAAAAATATATTCATGAAAAAATGGGAATATGCCTTATTTTAACATGTGTCTATATTTACATGAAATACCGTCTATTTGCCCCTTTAATTACCAAAGTTAAGACTATTTTAAATTACCTATAAAAATTTTAACACAGTGGTTCACTATATAATCAATAAAATACAGATAAAATAATTTTAGAACAAATAAATATAGTTTGATTAATGGTAATCATGTACATGTATTATTCAATAAGCTTCTCATCAAAATCTGCATCATAAGCTGGTCAATGCTATATTGAATGTTCTCTAACTAAGAAATCTCTGTTGAAAACCAATCAACATTCATCTGCATAATGATATACCAGACATGCACAACTTATCAATGCAAACAAGCCAACATGACACCCCCCCTCCAATGCCAACAAGCCAACATGACACCCCCCTCCAATGCAAACAAGCCAACATGACACCCCCCCCTCCAATGCAAACAAGCCAACATGATACCCCCCCCTCCAATGCAAACAAGCCAACATGACACCCCCTCCAATGCAAACAAGCCAACATGACCCCCACCCCCTCCAATGCAAACAAGCCAACATGACACCCCCCCTCCAATGCAAACAAGCCAACATGACACCCCCCGCCCCTCCAATGCAAACAAGCCAACATGACCCCCCCCCTTCCAATGCAAACAAGCCAACATGACACCCCCCTCCAATGCAAACAAGCCAACATGACACCCCCCTCCAATGCAAACAAGCCAACATGACACCCCCCTCCAATGCAAACAATCCAACATGACACCCCCCCTCCAATGCAAACAAGCCAACATGACACCACCACCCCTCCAATGCAAACAAGCCAACATGACACCCCCCTCCAATGCAAACAAGCCAACATGACACCCCCCCCCTCCAATGCAAACAAGCCAACATGACACCCCCCGCCTCCAATGCAAACAAGCCAACATGACACCCCCCCCCTCCCCTCCCGAAACACCTACAGCATGTAGTGTTAACGTATGTCTACACAGTTTAAATGTATGTTGTTTATACCATACCAGAGTTCTACATGTACATTGCCGAGTACTGGTAGGGTAACAAACTATTACATGTAGTATTATCTCTACTCTTAATATAGACATACAGTAGATAAACATCCACCACCTGGCCATTGTGTGGTGTTTTACATGCATTCTTATACAGATTACAAGGCATGGGACATGCAACAACAGACATGAACATTCCATTCAAACCTGGCTCTTCTAAATCAAATGCAACAGCATTATAGTAAATGTGTGTAAGGTACAGATACATGTATATGAAAGCAGAATATACTTCAAGCTGAACAGAGGTTAAAGGTACACTTTATTTATCATGTAATAATATTGTGTATCTCTTTAATTAAGAGGTTCAGTAAGCTTTATCAAAAGTCCACAGTACCCGGTCGCAGGCAAAATATTCACATAATTTCTTAACCATTTTTTAACATAATATGGCAAGTAAAGCATTTACATTTAAAGGATATAATGTGTTTATCAAATTTCAACATAAACAACTGGCAAGATTTGTCTTTGGAAGGTTTAGTATGGTACTGGAATGTAGTCACACTATTCTAGTCTACATCAGGCAGAAGCAACACAATCATACAAGGTGGACAGAACCTGCCAACATAAATCAACGGGAAAAGGTTTCATTATTTTAATGATTTTAAAAGGGATACCTGTTAGCAAAATCAGTAATAAATGAAATATTTTAAATACACACAAATAAAGGTAGTAAGAATTCAATACTAAACATTATGTATTACATGCAGGGTGGTTTGTGGTACCAGCTTTATTTGTAGAGAAAAATGCACAGGTAAGCTATGGAACACAAAAAGCAAACAAACATAAAAACCTATTAATAACCTAAACTAAGCAAAAACGGTAACCATTCACACTTTGCAGGAACGCAATCTTTGTGTCCACTACAATCCATAACCTGATGTTTACAAATAAACGAACCTTAAGTTTGTCTGCAAGAGCAGGAGCCATACCCACCATCAATTCGCTATCGTCCCACAAATCTTGCTCGTAGTAGTACAAGCCGTCGTTTATAAGCTTGTGCATCTCCGCCGTGATTTTGGAGCGTGGCGTGTGATCGCCCGTGCGGTCTCCACCCGGATGTTTCCGGAAGGCCGGAGGGGTCTGTGTGACTATGAGAATCTTGTTGATCTCGCTGTCTGGTATCTCGTAGTCGTCATCGTCATCATCAGACCTAAAGTACAGGTGTACTCTCAACAGTGACTTAACGACATGAACATTCCCAAGACAATGTGTATTAGACACTAAAGTAGTGTTTTAAATTGTATTTGAAAACAGCGATTGTCTTACCAGTTTTTGGTTGTGGGTCTAGTACCCATCAGATTGGCAATTTTCTAAAATCTTGTTAATAGGGAAAAATGATAAAAATGTAAATCACTAATTATTCAAACTAATGGCCTATAGGTTTTTTTTTTTTTTACCATTAACAAGTAATGGCATGATTTTCAATCTAATTTATTTTATAAACACTGGAAACATTAAACCATCCAATATGGCTAGACTGATAATGGCAGATTTAGTCAACCCTTCTGACAGATAATCCAATAATATCACATTTCATAAATCAATATGTAAATAGATACAAAATCAAATTTGATGCTTAAGCTAGAATTGTGAAACTGGGCTAGATTTAATACATGACACATAAATTTGCCTCAATCTCCGAATACGGTGGTTTAAGACAAATGCTTCCATTGGGTTATTACCACTCTGTGAAGTTATTTCTCCTTCCAACACCTTCCAACTCGGTCATCTCTTCATCAAACATGAAGTCCAGTTCCTCCTGCTGCGGCCGGTCTTCACTGCTAGCAGGCTCCTACACATTCATTATTAGCCATTATAAGAGGTGATGTATAGTTTATACAGAAACTCAGTGTTCTGGCAACGTATTACGAAAGGTGAGACATATGTCTCACAGCTCATGAAAAATTGGGGACATTACCATTTTTTTTGAGACACAAACAAAATAAACCAACAATTTCCTAAAAATGAAGCACTTGAAGCGACGGACTGACTCATATCGTTACCAACAAACACTTCTGTTTTTATGTTTTACGAGGATAAATACCTCAATAACGCTCGAGGATAAACAAGCCTCGAGCTCTATTAAGTAATTCTTAGGCTATGCAGCAGACGACTCCATCTTGGAAAACAAAACGAATATTCTTCAATACGGAGATAAACCTCAACCGCATTATATATGTTATCAATTAGCTAAGATTGCAGCGCCATATTTAATTAAACCAATCAGAAAGCAGACCTAAATCAGAAGTTTGATTCGTACTCAGTACAATTCGAGAGATTTGATATTCGTCCCCAAATTGTTTCGCAATTTAGACGATTCGTCCCATGAATTTTTGTATGCGACAAAAATCGCTTCAAGACCTATTTTTTTGCGATATTTGTGAAAATTATGCGATAAAATCGCAATTTCACGTCCTCGCCAGATTACTGGAATCATAATAACTTTTTACCATTAAGTCGGTAAGTACTTATTACTTAGGTGAGCATGCTGCATTTTAAAATAATAGACCTTGATCATACGTAACCCTGATGAAATGAAACTTTATGATGAAACACAATGGCAATTCTTTTGGCTCAAATTTGTATTCCTGAAATTAGGCAAAAAATAAATATGTATGATTCTGGCAACGGTCTCAAGAAAGTTTGGTAGGGTCGGGATTGAGTTTTTTTTTACTTATTTTTAAGACACATTTAGGTCAAGAAAACATTGAAAATTATCTAAAAATTTTCGAATACAGATTTCACGGAAAACAATTGTCGCTAAAAACTTTAGCGTCAGGGGTTTTTCGCTAGGTAGGGTCGGGTTGCCCAAATGTTACACTGCCTGTTACCTTCTTGCGTTTCCTCTCCTTTTTGTCCTTGGCCCGTTTCTTGACTTCCATCCACTCTCCATGCAATTCGGGGGCGCTGGAGGACAGCTTCGGGGCGTAAATATCGTCCTGTTTTGTGGATCGCTTTCCTAGCTCGTGTTCATCATCTCCCGCGTCTGAAACAAGTAGGGACCAAACTGTTTATCATGTTCCAAATGGATCACTAAGATTTCTTATTTAGATGTCATTGAGAAAGGTTGTAATTGTCTTTGGTAAAGTCGAAAACAGATAATTCACCCAATAATTATTTCTATCAACTACCAACAACATTATCATTATGTGGCCTTCTGAACTACTTGCTTGATGAATGAAAATTAATCCTTGCTGGGGAGAAGCAGTAGTTGAATTAGAAATGTTGAGTCACATTCCCACAATATTATAAACAGCATGAAATGGTTAACTTGTGCACCTGCCCAACCAATTAAAATTTCCAAATGTACTTGTCCAAAATGTACTATTTTGGGTTACAAGAAATTGAGCAAGGTGAAGATTGGAGGAGTTTTACAGGTAACTATTTGTGGCAAAAGCTGTCAAGGTTGATTATCTACTACTTAAAGAGTTTATTACAATAATTTACAACTTTATTCATATATAATGCCTCACCAGACTGTCCAGTGAAGGAGTACATTTGCCCAGGTACAAATTCAGGCACATCTGCATGAAGCTGACCAGGAACAAACTCAGGTACGTCTGGATGAAGTTGTGTTCCCCCCAATGCGCCAACATGAGGGGCCACAGAGTCTTCCAGGGGCCACTTCTCCGGATCCTTAATGCCCCGAACACGTGTACGATTCTCAGACAACTCTAAACATGTGCTCTCCGCAAGCGACTGAATAGGATATAACAATTTAACTTTCATTGTTTTGTTGAAGCAGATCCACCTTAAACGTATCTAGAAATCTGCGAGTCGGATAAAACCGAACTTAACCTTCCTTTTATGCCTACAAACACTTCCCTTAAGTTTTATTATGATTGCACTAAATCATCTCAAGCTGTTGTCTGCACAAAGTAAAGGGGCCGCCTCCATCAAAAGTAACCCTTATATGTTGCCATTTCAGGCGACACAATAAAATTATAATAAAATGCAACTAGAAACAACAGAACAATTGCACAAGGCATCTTATACAACTGCCAGATTGTTATTGGATTTATAAGCACACCTACTCAGGTCAAAATCATGCAGACACCCTATATAGTTGTTTTTACCAAACTCTCTGTAAAACAATGATGTATTGACTTTCTGACCAGTTAAATGCATTGTCAATCAAATCTTATTCATTGGTTAACATTGCCTACAGACATACTGAACACAGAAAATTCAAAGTTGAGCACAACAAGCACTCTCGCAATGAAATTTCACAGAGTAAAGACATTATTTATTGAGCAATATGGAAGAAATAAGTATCTCAATACCTCTACAATAAGTGCCACATTCTGCGTAAGGGCCTGCACTCTATGAAAGCTGGCTATCAGACTGATTGGGATCCAGCCACCTTTCTGCATCTTCCGGCGAAGAAAGAAGTCCCTTTGAAGATTCTCCTCACTAAAATAATACTCACTGAAAAACGAGACATTTATACATTAAAATATCTTAATGATCCTCGTTAGCTAGTGGTACTTAACTTTCCATCAATGCAGTCATTCGGCTAACAGGCGTGACGCTAAAGCTTTGGTAAACCAGTCAAATTAGGGATATGCGGTAAAAACGATCAACTTAAGATCAAGAATATTTTCGTAACAAAGCAAACCATTGCAGGTGAAGATAATTAATTGGGGATTTTACACCCTATCTCAGTCATTTCTACTCCCCTTCGCTAGTTGTTTTCCACTTCTAAGTGACAAGTATTTTACGTACATTTGTTTTTTCACATAGTCCTTGATTGTTGCATCGTCCAGGTAGGGCATGCGCAAGAAAAATGGCCCCTGCATGGGGTTGGAAAACAGAGTCGGGTCTTGTACTGCATAGTGCATGTTGGGACCTGGAAATAACATAATAATGATGAGGAGATTAATGCCACAACAACTTATGCATTTACATTGATCTTGTTAAGATAGAAATTGAACAGTTTTTCCTACTGAACTTCCATATACTCAAACATTCATGATAATATTACAATATTTCTGCACTGTTCAATACCAAAGTCAGGGCTCGGTTTCTAAAGTCTGATTGGTAATTGGTTATGGCTGACTTGAACAAATTTTCCTGTTACACCGAGAGACCACACAAATCAAAGAAACCAGGTTATCTTACCACTATTCCTTTTCAAACAATTTTTTAACATTTTTTTTTAACCTTTCCCATGTTACAACTACCTGTTAGACTCTCTGCATCAAGCCTGTTCCCCCGTCCTCTACCTCCGCCTCCCCTCCCTCTCATCCCACCGCCACCTCTGCCGCCCCGTCTGGCATGGCCGCCCCTCGGGCTGGGGGGATGCATGTCCTTACGCCAATTCTCAGACTCTGAACCTGAGCCGTGTGCATAAATGTTGAGCAATATGAATGATGAATAAAAGAACTTTAACATTTATTAACTATCCCAGTAGCAGGATTTTTAGGTTGGCTATAGGCCACGGTGGTGTAATGGACAGTGTCCGCCTTGCCACTGGTAGGTCATAAGTTCGATACCAACTGAGTATTTGAATGATCTTTCTCCAGGCACAAAGTACTGATTATACCCAGGACCTAAAGTGCTGCAATAAACCTCTAGCTTTTGAAACAATCGAGCTAAAATATATATGTTTAAATCAACTAAAAGGTCTTGGATTTATAAAATACATGTAGCAGTTTCCCACCAAATGTCTTTTAAGTCAAGTTTATGTATATAGGAAATATCTGAGAGATCAACTATGAAGGATTTTGGGGACATCTACTCAACATTTAAACAAATTATGAAGGCATATTAAAGTAAATTTCAATTTTCAAGTTTGTGTACCAAATCCTACCAAATCGATTACGTTCTGGTCTACTTTTTTCGCCAGCCTTGTCAACTGCAGAGCCACTGCGGTATGCTCGACCAGCACTTCTGCTGCGTCTATGACGACCAGACTTGTGATCAATATTCATGGGAACCCACTTCTGCTTTGCGCCTGAAGAAGGAATGAATCTAATCATGTAAGGCTTCAGGTTCAGACATACAGGATTGCATGTAAAATATGAAGACAAAACTATCTGTTAAAATAATATAAGAATCATAGAAACTAAATAAACATATATAGGATCTGACACGAGTTGTCATTTCAAACCATATTTTATTAAACGAGTTCAGGAATTTTGTCAGTAAGCGAGCCGAGCCTTTGGCGAGCTTACTAACGAATTTCCTGGACGAGTTTAATAAGATATGGTATGAAATGACAACGCGTGTCAGATCTTTTTTATCACATGCTTTTTAAACGGAAAAAACGTTAACCAAAACATGTTGTTAAATCTTAAAAGTTGTGTACTGACGTGACGTCATTTCACCAAAATAACATTATGCGATTGGTCAGTCAAAGAATACGTAGCCAATGAAAAAGCTCAAAATGTTATCATACACATGTGTAAGATAAAAATATTCATAATGGTTGTATTACACGGAAAACAAGGTATAGCATGTGATAAATAAGCATTCCCTATTAATAAATATATGACGATGGAAAATAAACTTGAAAATGTAACAATCCCAGGAACTTACAGCCACAACAAACCTTTGTGTGATATTTGGATAGGCAAAGATCTACAGCCAAATATCAGGGTGCAGCACCCTTTTGATCATAGATCTTTCCCTAATTATGAACATATACATGTAAGCATTTGACATTGTTTTTTTAAATCGGTGCCTGTAAACAATGCACTAAAATCATTGTTTCAAATTGGCCTTGTACGTTTATGAATTGTTACAATTATTAAAGATCATACAACCTGAATCATCTTTACTTCTTTTACATTGGTACATGTGTATCATGAAGCATTGTTGTACTACTGACCAATCAACCAATGCGTGTAAAAACTGGTATTTGTATATTTATTAGCAGCACTATGATACACATGTTCTGTCAGGAAAATGTTTTATTGGGTGTATAATGGTGTCAAAATACAATTGTTATCAGTAGTGCAAAGCATGATAGACATTTCCAGCAGGTCACTGTACTTATGATCTAAAGAACACTTTGGTCATATGCTTTTCATGTCAAAAACTTTAATAATTTTATCAACCATCTACAGACCCCACTTGTTCCAGCATTGATACCTAAATCACAACTGTTTTCTTTGGCCTTTTTGCCATTATGAATTGTGTGTACCATAAAACTAAACAAGAGGGCCACGATGGCCCAAGGTCGCTCACCCGAGTTTAAGGGATCATAATGGCTTATAACAAGAGGGCAAAATGGCACTAAACCACTTACCTGAGTATAAAGATCTAGGCCTTGCAGTTTCAGGAAAAGATTTTTAGTCTATATAAACCATGTGACCCACAGGGCATAGCCACTTTTACCCCAGGGGCATAATTTGAACACAATTTGTAGTGAACAATTTTTCAAGCCAAATATGAGCTTTCCTGTTTCAGAGGAGAAGATTTTTAAAGCCCACTTTCCAAATCAGTCTTTAGAAACTATGTGACCCCGGGGTGTGCCTTCTTTTTACCCCAGGGGCATAATTTGAAATTTTTTGAAGAGGAACACTTTACAATGTTACATACAAAATATGAAACCTCAGAGCCGTGCGGTTTCAGAGGAGAAGATTTTTAAGTCCACTTGCCGTATAAGTCTAAAGAAACTATGTGACCCCCAGGGTGTGGCCAGGTTTGACCCCAGGGTCATAATTTGAACAATCTTTGTAGAGGATCACTATACAATGTTACATACAAAATATGAAACCTCAGGGCCTTGCGCTTTCAGAGGAGAAGATTTTTAAAGTCATTTTGCTATTTAAGTCTATATAAACCATGAGACCCAACGGGACCTGGCCAGTTTTGACCCCAGGGGCATCATTTGAGCAATCTTTGTAGGGGGCCACTATACAATGTTACATACCAAATATGAAACCTTTCGTCCTTGCGGTTTCAGAAGAGGATTTTTAAAGTCATTTCACTATTTAAGTGTACATAAAACATGTGACCACCGGGGCGTGGCCAGTTTTCACCCCAAGGGCATCCTTTGAACAATCTTTGTAGAGGACCACTACACAATGTTACATACCAAATACAAAACCTCTGGGCCTTGCAGTTTCGGAGGAGATTTTAAGTCTTTTTGCTATTTAAGTCTATATAAACCATGTGACCCCCAAAGCGTGGCCAGTTTTGACCCCAGTGGCATCATTTGAACAATCTTTGTAGAGGACCACTATACATGGTTATACACCTAATATGAAACCTCTGGGCCTTGCGGTTTCAGAGGAGAAGATGTTTAAAGTCATTTTCTATTCAAGTCAATATAAACCATATGACCCCCTGGGGCCAGGCCAGTTTTGACCCCAGGGGAATCATTTGAACAATCTTTTTAGAGGACCACTTTACAATGTTACATACAGAACATGAAACCTCTGGGCCTTGCGGTTTCAGAGGAGAAGATGTTTACAGTCATATTGCTATTTAAGTCTATATAAACCATGTGATCCCCAGGGGGTGGCCAGTTTTGACCCCAGGGGCATCATTTGAACAAGCTTTGTAGAGGACCACTATACAATGTTACCAACCAAATACGAAACTTCTGGGCCTTGCGGTTTCAGAAGAGAAGATTTTTAAAGTCATTTTACTATTAAAGACTGTATAAACAATGTGACCCCTGGAGCATGGCCAGTTTTGACTCCAGGGGAATCATTTGAACAATCTTTGTAGAGGACCACTATTCAATGTTATATACTTAATATGAAACCTCTGGGCCTTGCATTTTCTGAGATTTTTAAAGTCACTTTGCTATTTAAGTCTACATAAACCATATGACCCCTGGGGCGTGGTCTGTTTTAACCCCAGGGGCATCATTTGAACAACCTTTGTTGAGGACCACTATACATACCAAATATGAAACCTCTGGGCCTTGCGGGTTCAGAGGAAAATATTTTTAAAGACATATTGCTATTTAAGTCTATATAAACCATGTGACCCCCTGGGGTGTGGCCATTTTGACCCCATGGGCATGATTTGAACAAACCTTGTAGAGGACCACTATAAAATGTTACATACCAAATCGGAAACCTCTGGGCCATGCGGTTTCAGAGGAGATTTTTAAAGTCATTTTGCTATTAAAGTCTATATAAATCATGTGACCCGCGGGCATGGCCAGTTTTGACCCCAGAGCAATAATATGACCAATCTTTGTAGAATACCACTAGACGGTCACATATCAAATATGAAAGCTCTGCGTCATGCAGTTTCAGAGGAGATTTTTGAATTTTCACTTTGTAAATCTATTTTTAGCTCTGGTGACCTACATATGCAGTGGACCTTAACGATCTGAAAAACTTTTAAAGAGGGTTACCCAAGGATCATTCCTGTGAAGTTTCATGAAAATCTGCCAAGCGGTTGAGGAGGAGACGTTGATTGAATCAAAATGAAAACACATGACGGACGACGCACGACGGACAAAAAGGTGATCACAACAGTTCACCATGAACATGTTATGCCCAGGTGAGCTAAATACACTACTGTGTTCTCCATATAACTTAAGTAAATAGAAACCAAAAAGTCAATAAATTTTCAGTAAACTGTACCAATATTTTAAATATGTACCGACAATAGTCGTGTTTTTCTAAACAACAGGCACATACAGGCAAAACTGAATACATGTACAAATGAATTATAACCAAGATCATCATTTTCTCATTATTAATTAAAGTGTGAAAATTTTGTGTTGTAACCGGTACCAGCTTTGATTGTTTGGATTTTTCGCCATTTTTAACAGCATTTCAATCATATCACGGCGGTCAGTTAACCTACTCACACTTTTCCTGGGCAAGCTTAGCTGATCTAAGCGGTTTACCAGTACTTCGTGCACATACTTATGCCAGTAACTGACAACTGTTCTACTTGAATCAGAGGTAGGGGGAGAATGGTAGGGGGAGAATGGCCGTAGAAATAATTTCATGACCAATCCCCACACAAGTTATGTGGCCGGGCTGGAATTCGAACTCACGATCCCCGGATTGACAGTCCAGCGCTCTACCAACTGAGCTAGCCGGGCCCAGTAAACAGGTACCAGCTGTTTAATAACTGTTTAATAACATACTCTGCATACATTTGCAATGTTTTCCCGACGAAAAAGAGTTGTCAACAATTATTCATCTTATGTTAAAGCATTCACAAGCAGCAATGTTATGTATACTACAATGTAAAACTGCAACTTAAAATGTTTGGCAGCATTAAAAAAATACTGAGTTCCATGAAACCTACACAAAACCTTGGAAATGCTGAACAGGGCAGAAGTTATATGAGCAGAGATATGTGAGTCCCCCCCCCACCCCCACACAATGAATGATTGCACAGAAAAACTACAAAATACCATAAACAATATTCCTAACCTTTTCTCTTTGGTGTTTTACTGCCTTCATCGTTTGAAGAGTTATTTTCTTTGTTCTCTTTTGAGGAGTCATCACCACCAGAGTCGCTGTTGGACTGGTAATTGCTGGTGCTGGTGGCGGGAGGACTCGGTACGGGTTGACTGATTGCCACCGTAGGGGCGGGCTTCATGGTTGTTGCTGGTTTAGCCTTGAGTTGAGTGGGAGAGGTCACTTCGGTCACCTCACTTAAGGCCGGCCAGTTTTCATCACTTAAACTGCTAGAGTCCTGAAAAGCGACAAAGATTTACGTTAAAGGAACAAAATGTAAACAGTAAATTGAATCTAATAATAATTTGAACTCTGAATGTTTTGATGTTATATTATTTTCAACAATTATTATCTGAAAATCTCACATAATTTCACATATAAAACAATGATCAAAACAAACTTAACGTTACATGTACAGTAAATTTGGGATGCACCAGAAAACAAGATGTCGAACAAATAGAAATTCAATGTGATTAATAATGCTTCATTATTGAATTTTAGACTGAAAACATTGACTGATATTGAGGACATAAGGATTTACAAATGACAATCCTTCCAAATACATACACTAGTTTAAAATATCAAAGTGGTCTTGAATAAGTATGCACTTTGAATATACTTGTCAACAAGAAAACACTATTAAAACAACAAAACGGGAATTATCAAATGCATCTTTCTGGTTTTCAACTTTAATGTTTGAACATTTTACTACTGCATATTTTACCAGGACAATGCTGTTCTGGGAAGTACCATTTATTTTCAACACAAATCACATTTGGGATCTAGGCCTTAAGTTTTGGGGGAAAATATTGCACAAAGTTTTGGGGGAAAATATTGCACAAAGTTTTGGGGGAAAATATCGCACAAAATGTGGTAAGTGAACAAAACATCGATGTAAGCTTACTGTTTGACAAATGTGCATGACTATAGAAGACATTTTGCTTGGCACACACCTCTGTAAGGTCTTTGTTTAAAAGCCCTGGTGACCATTCATATGGATAGGATTTAGAAGCACTGTGGCTGATACTTTAAACACAAGAGCCCTGTGAGCCCTTTACATTGAGAGACTGGGGCCAGGCCATGATATGGGTACATTTTGCATTGTGTCTATATCAGTGTAGAGAATAAAGGAAAGACTTTCAAATAACATTATATTAAATAACATGACAATGAATGGTCATCTTTTGATTTTTAAAACCAAAAATACCAATGAAACTTGCAACTACCTCTACTTCTAATTTAGGGGACGTCTTCACTGAAATGGGGGGAAGCATACTTGCAGTATACTTAAGGTTTCCATAAAATATACTTATTTAAGGTGGACCGCACCTTTGCTTGCCTGTTCACAGCATTAGAGTGAGTATCTTTTAGCTCCGAAACTGGAGCCTTCTTTGGTTCCGCCACCTTAACTGCCGGAGTTGCAGCTGAAAGAAAATGAAAATGGTAGTGTTTATCAAAACATATCAAACAATCAGGGCACACACTGACATTCACCACATTTGCAAATGGCTACAAAACATTTGGCTAAAGAAAACAATGTTTGGCTATAATAATTTCTTTTCATCCTGGGAAGCCCTGACACTAAAGGCACAATTCAAAGGAATCAAGGACATAATTCCACACTTATATACAAACCTAGATGTAACACCACTCGCCAAATTCAAGCCAATCTTGCAACAAATAGAAATTGAATACTCTGAGAGAAAATGATGATCATTGTGCGAGCGATGGAACAGAGTAGCATAACATATTTGGCTTTATTCGCTTAATTCGAGCCAATCTAGCATCAAATGGGAGGTCCATTTTATGTTTTATTTTGCACTGAAAAAGGGAAATTACTCTGAGAGAAAATATGATCAGGATCAATTTGCAATGCAGTGCAACAAACTGGTATAGCATAGTGGCACACAACACAACACACAATAAATACAAATACAAACAGACATAGACCGGGACTCTTTTTATTTTAAGAGGGGACAATAGATTCAGGCTGTCAACTCGCCCTCAGTGAAAAAGTAGGAAAAAAATAAGAGCTTTCTTTTCAAAAAAGTAGGAAAAAAGTAGGAAAAAGCATATATTTCTCATCAGAAAGTAGGAATTTTTGAACACTTACCATAGCATAGTTATGTTTAAATTGACTCACAAATGTAAATTACCCTTCAATGTTAACAAAAGGCAACTGTTCAGCATGAGGAATGTGAACATCAGACATCTACCCCAAATCCTGATTTGTTTTTTGTTAATTTATTAACTAATAATACAAACATACCAATAACTAGCTAAATATGAACATAAGATTATATTAAATCAATAGCAAACCAGCCTGCAATGTTTCACACTACTACCAATAGTATCAAGCACTTTGAAATCAATTGTCTTTTTTAGAAATTGTACCCCCAGTTTTATCTGATGATCTTTGCCTACTGTTGATGGGAATTACTCCTCAGCCAGTTATAATATGGTGATTTCCAACTTTTCATGGTGGAGAAAGACAAAATCATGCAGGCACCTGGGTAGAACCAGTGATCTTCTATAGGCTAGATGGGTTAGCTTTTCCACTTCAAAGAATCTGACCCCATTTAAGCTTGAGCCTACTGTGGTTTGGGCCTCAAGTGGTAAGGGGCCAATGATCAAGTCAGAGACTTTAACCCACATAGTAAGATGTCTGTGAATTCATACGTCCCTTGAATTTGTTTTACCCCAATGGGTAGGGAGGATATAAGGCTAATGAATAGTTGAATTCAGCACGACTTATCACAATTTACAAACACACGCAGATTTCTAAAATGTTGGTTTGACATTTAAAACATCAAGGATGTGGTTACACTCCATCTTTGAGGTTATTTTTCATAATACAAATGGAACAGCACTCCATACATATTAAGATAATCTTTATAAATAATTGTATTCTCAGAAATCGCATCACATTTTCTTTAACAACAATATGAAGATATATAGGATCTGACAAAAGTTTCATTCCATACCATAATAACGAGTGTCAGATCTTTTTTATCACATGCTTTTAAACGAAATAAAACCCTTCTAATTTTACTAAAATAAGTTGGTAAATTCTCAAAGTTGTGTACTGACGTGATGTCATTTCATGTTGACGATGTCATTTCACAAAAATAACGTCATGCGATTGGTCAGTCAAAGAATATGTAGCCAATGAAATCGCTCAAAATGTTATCTTACTCATGTGTAAGATAGAAATATTCGTAATGGTTGTATTACACAGTAAACAAGGTATAGCATGTGATAAAATTGGTCAATGTATTGCTCAGGTTGTTGTCAATACAACTTTATGAAAACTATTGTTATGATTTCCAAATTAGGTGATTAGAAAGTAGACTACAACCTGCTAGATTTCTGCAGCAGCCAGGCATTTATCCCAGATTCTAAATATCTGATGTCTTGTGTAAATGTATGTATTTGAATTAGCAAAAAACATTATTTGATAAAAGATGTGCATAAACTCTACACTATACATTTTCATATGGGAAGTACGCTGCATGAGCTCCATCAGTAAGCCCATCATTGGGAACAAAACCAAAATTATACCTACACTTGTTTATGATAATAGTTTATTTCTTCAGTTTTCATGACTTAACTTGATTGTAAATACCTTTTTAATATCTAAGAACCTTTTAAACGCCTCTGAATACAAATCTATGCATGTCAAAGTCAATACATACAATATAAATAGTATCAGACAACAGTCAAATTAGCACAACAATCTACATAACAAATCTACAAAAATAGATTTTGTTCTTTTTCCTATAAAACAGTATTTAATTCATCTAAATTTCTGGCAAACTAAAAAAGTAGGAATAATAGGAGATTTTTTACCAAGAAGTAGGAAAAAGTATGAGTGAATCAAAAAAGTTGGAAAAGTAGGCAAAAGTAGGACCAGTTGACAGCCTAAGATTACATCCCTACATCTAAGACTTTTTAGACTGAATTAATTAAATTGTACTTGTACTGCTGATCAAAGATATGCTTCACAGGATTGTCATTATTAACCGATTGCCAATCAAATTTAAAATAATGAGAAAATCGGTTGTTTTTTCAGGAACTTTAAAATTGCGAATAGTAATATCACAAAAGAGCCTCCTAGACCCCTGACCAAATCTCTTAGATTTAGATAAAAATCGCTCGTTTCATTTGATAGTGACAACCCTGCTTCAAGGTCATATAAACAGTTTACGCATTTAATATTTACTTAACACTGATTGTGACCGTGCTATCTGCAGCTTTAAAGGGGAATTTTTTTTGCATTTTTAAGAAACATCTTAAAATGCCATAGACTTCAAAGAAAGCATCAAAACGAGAACAAAATTAATATGCCTCTGTCGGGGCTCGAACCTACGAGCTCTGGATCAGAAGTCTTACACGCTTACAACTAGGCTTACGAGGCTCGTAAATTCGAGTGTGTGATTTTAACGCTATGTAAGTGATACACATGTTTTGAAAACAATCTACGAAAAGCGTTACAAACGGTTTATATTTTTTGCCATTTCATTTGATGTTTATTCACCAAAGACACATTTTTAAAGTGTATTTCTGTACCAGGAGTGTTATTTAGCTTCTTTATATGTAGTGCGTCGTGAGGAAACCGTGCTTAATGCATGTGCGTAAAGTGTCGTCCCAGATTAGCCTGTGCAGTCCACTAAGGCTAATCCAGGACAGCACTTTCCGCCTACAGTGCATTTATGTTTAGAAGAGACTTCCTTGAAACAGAAAATACCACAAAAGCGTACAGTGTCGTCCCGGATTAGCCTGTGCTGACTAAACAGGCTAATCCGGGACGACACGTTACGCACATGCATTAAGCCCGGTTTTCCCACGACACGCCTCATATAGTGTAGTTTTCTTTTTGAAAACGGTGACAAAAGATTTGGACATTGTCACTTTGCCAATCTGTCACTGTGCCAAATACTATATTCCGTTATGTCATTAACAACCTTTAATAAACTGCGACACTAAAAATATGTTCACAACCTTATCCTATTCATAACATGTCACAAGTGAATTATCAATTCAATATATTGCTTCAAGCAAGCCGTATTTTAAAACTTTAAGTTTCACTGACTGTCACCTAATGCCTGTACATGTACGTAAATTTCAAGATCATGCAAAAACAATTACAATAATAGAGACATACTCATTTCTATTTACGTCAAACTGCAAGTTTATATTTAAACCTTTCTGGGTCATACAAGTCATGCTCAAAATTTATTTATCTCGTTTTCTTCATTCTTCTGCAGATAAAACTGGCCAGCAGTTGTGACCTAGAGCCAAATTATACAGCCCACAGACACGGCTATCAAACTATCAACTCATGTCATCTTAACACTTCATTGCAGCCTGTACATACGCAGTAGCCACAATACCAGCTGTATGAGTGAAATAAACTACCAACATAGCAATATTTGTTAATTCTCAGGGTCAATTAACTGATGTAGCGATTTCCAACTGCTGTAGGGACTTCCATGATATGTATATATACAAAAGCTTAAGGTGAGGGAATGTCACTAAGCTATATATAACTTTTGATTATGCACTGTCTCTAATTTGATTAAGCAAGTGATTAATGGCCCTTTTAACAAACGGAGTAAGAATCCCAATTCCTGATTCAGGGAAACATGTTCACGTTTAATATTAGATGTTCACGTTTAATATTAGATAACTAGACAAAACCAGTTAATGACAGGAACAGAAAATTGTCAGCCATGAATCCTTTTAAAATTATTCACACTGTAATCATAGAACTATAACACAATCCCATCTGTAAAACTCTGGGACCAAATTATAACAGAAAGTCTTGTTAATGGATTCACAAACATATGCAACTGAACATCAACCTGAATTATATATTACAGCGACAGAAGATGAACCAGTCTCTTCATCAACATCATAAACTGCTCAATGAAATTTACAGTAAGTTAACACACATTAAGTTAAAGTGTTAAACCTCCACATAATATATGAAGATGCATTATCTTAAAGCTGTCATGGCCAATTATAAATTACTTTAAAATCCTCGTCAGCCTGGACGCATCCATGAATCACAATGGCTGATTTGCATTCACAGCCGAAAAATGAGTATTTGAACATTTGAAAAGTCACTGGAATAATATGTTTAAAAATGAATATTATATTAGTAAACTGACATTAGTACATGACTGTATGTCAAAAAACCTTGAACTTTTAATGAATTTTCAACTGCCAATGCATTGTCATTGACATCAATAAATTATACGGTTTAAAATTCTGGCACATATGTTTATCTATTTCACACTTTATATCAAGCTTAACAGGAATGATCAGCTATCTGATCACTAGCTATGAGAAACAATTGTTTTAAATACTGTAACATTCTGATTAAGTTAAATAAATAAATGTGTACATGATATCCAATAAAACATGGTAACCATTACCTGCCACTATATCACACCACATTCTAGCAGTTCACTTAAGGCCTAGCACAAACAATGTACTCAAGTGTGTGTGTGTGTGTATCCGGTTCTAACAACATAAATATTTTACTTCAGTCTCTTGTTCAAGTCCATTAAACACACTTCATCCATTTGAAAAACAGCAGCTGTTTAACAACCATCTTTACCAGAAACGTGAAGTACCTTTGATACAGCTCACTGTGAACGCTTTGCAGAAGCAAATTGATTTCCAGAACAAGCATCAATAAAGTGAGCAACATGGACCGGGTATTGAAAATATGACAAACACAGTAAATGCATCTGATAATGTCAACCAAGTTCATTAAAACTAAAAAATGTGTACCTACAGGGTAATTTTCCACAATAAGCTAGCCTGTACACAAACACATGTGACCGCTATCTCCTCCCATATGGTGTTGCAATTCTTGTTCGACACAACCTGACATTACCTAGGGGCAATCAGAACAGTTTTTGTCCTGCAATCAGGGGAGGTAATCGTCTCTATTTTGCTTAAATGATCATGGCTAAGTTATGCGACCATAAGAGACAATGTTGATGGACTGAGCAGCAGAAATAGGTTTAACTATTTAACCATCTTTATTTGCTTAAATTTTCTGGCAAAGTTACGCCACCATGAGATACAATGTTGATGTACTGAGCAGCAGAAAAAAAGGTCAAACTACTTTGTTCTGAGTTTCCTCAATTGGAGCAACCAAGCTGTAAATATAATATGTACTTGACACATTAGAGGTAAACAATAAAATCCTACTGACATACATTTAATATTTGATCAATTAATTATTAACATTATTAATATTAAATATTCTTTCCGCATTACGAGCTGTTACAAACAGGGAGTTGGTCTCTAATCAGGACATATAGGATCTGACATGAGTTGACATTTCATACCACATTTTATTACACGAGTTCAGGAATTTTGTTATTAGCGAGCCTATGGCAAGCTTACTAACGAATTTCCTGGCAAGTTTAATGGTATGAAATGACGACGAGTGTCAGATCTTTTTATCACATGCTTTTAAACCGAAAAAACCTTCTAATTAAACAAAAACATGTTGATAAATCCTTAAAGTTGTGTACCGACATGACTACATTTCATGTTGACGACATCATTTCATCAAAATAATCAAAATAACATCATGAGATTTGTCAGTCAAATACGTAGCCAATGAAAATGCTCAAAATGTTATCTTACACATGTGTAACATAAAAATATTCGTAATGGTTGTATTACACGAAAAACAAGGTATGGCATGTGATAAAATAAATTATGTACATAAAACTAAGTCGCGGGGCATAGCAGATATGGTGTCCACTTAGCGATCGGGAGGTCCCGCGTTCTCAAGATCTTCCCAAAAGACGCCAAGTACTGGTTCTACCCAGGTAACGGACTCGAGTGTCTCAATAAGCCTTAGGCTTTCGATGCAATCAAGTTAAAATAAATAGGTTTAAACTAAGTCATAATTTCACTTGGTCATTACGAGATGTAGTGCTTAACAAGAACACAGATACATGTAAATGTTCCAATTTAGCCATTCAAAGTTCTGATCACAGCTTCACCGTGACAACATGCTACAGGTCAAATGTATGACCCGAGGCTGGGCTTCCCCTTGCTGAAACTGTTCTTTCGCAAAATTTACACAGGGCTTGCATTAAGGAAAGTTTGGGAGTAATTTACACCCAGTTTTTGTCACAGGACTTCCAAAATTGCAGCCATGTAAGGATGAACAAGTTAGAAGTAATTTATCTAAATGTTTACCTCTTTCACTTAATAGATTGGCATATAAACACTTGATGAAAAAGAACTGACCTTTAAAAAAACGTTGAATTTTATACTTAATTTCATTTCTAAAATGCTCAGGACTTATGTAGCGCAATGCTGTCAAATCTTCCTAAAGTTATGAGCAAAACTTCAAAAATCATAGGCCAGGAAGTTCAAACTTCCAGTTTTCAAAAGTTAATGAAAGCCCTCTTTACAGCAGAACATTGAATTCCTACTTATATGTAGGGTATTTTGTACGAGTTCATAAAGAAAAAGCTGAAGCCAAATGGAAATTTCTTAAGCCAAAGTTTTTTATTTGTAGCCATTGGCTAATGTGGCGAATGGCAGAGTAAGCCCTACCAGGACCTTACAATACAGCTCAAGTGAAACTAGTACCTTACAGTACAGCTCCAGGGAAACTAGGACCTTAAAGTACAGCTCCTGCGAAACTAGGACCTTACAGTACAGCTCAAGCCCAGCCAGGACCTTACAGTACAGCTCAAGCCCTGCCAGGACCTTACAGTACAGCTCAAGCCCTGCCAGGACCTTACAGTACAGCTCAAGTCCAACCAGGACCTTACAGTACAGCTCAAGCCCTGCCAGGACCTTACAGTATCGCTCCAGCCCTGCCAGGACCTTACAGTACAGCTCAAGCCCTGCCAGGACCTTACAGTACAGCTCAAGCCCTGCCAGGACCTTACAGTATCGCTCCAGCCCTGCCAGGACCTTACAGTACAGCTCAAGCCCTGCCAGGACCTTACAGTACAGCTCAAGCCCTGCTAGGACCTTACAGTACAGCTGCAGCGAAACTAGGACCTTACAGTACAGCTTAAGTGAAACTAGGACCTTACAGTACAGCTCCAGCGCAACTAGGATCTTACAGTACAGTTCCAGCGAAACTAGGACCTTACAGTACAGCTCCAGCGAAACTAGGACCTTACAGTACAGCTCCTGCGAAACTAGTATTTTACTTGATGTCGCCGAGTCGGAATGTTCTATGGTAGTAATTACTCAGCGGATCTCGCGGAGTGGTTGCTGATGCCTGCCACGCAGAGTCACTCATACAGGTGCAACTCGTACTGAGAGTTGATGCGCAATGACGTGGAGGAATAGCTCCACGATATTTCGTGCAGTACACAGGTCAACTCTGCATTCACTCGTCTCTGACTCAACCGCCCATGCTCGCAAAATATGTTTGTTTCGCATGACCCATAATGTAGCTCCAACACAAACACAAATCACTGGAGATTGAGTCAGGACACAGAAATACAACACCTTTAGAGGGGGCAGAAGCGGCTTACATCTGCGGTAAAATTGTCTAAAATCGGATTTTTTAATAACCGAGACATTCTCTCCCAGAAAATAATGATACAAAAATATCAACTTTCTTATCATTCTATGTTGCACAGAAGGTTTAATTGTACCAGTCTAGAATCTCTGCAAAAAGCTTACCTATGACATAAACACAAACTCAAATTTCACATAATATGTATCAGAGGCTACAAATGAGGCGAGTTAGTCACTTATAACACTGTAGTACGTCCCTAACTCCATAATATTATCAACAAGAAACTAGTAAGCTACTAAAAATGACATTACACTAATACTACAACGAAGAATATTATAACACAGTGCAAACACATTATTAAAAGCAGATGACCTGTACAGCAGTTGTGCTACAGTAACATGTAGTTTATCGGGGCTTTTTACCGCTTTGGGAATGAGTCTGGTACCCATCAATTTGGGTATTTCGGGTCGTGAAATCTTACTACCGGTAATTGGGAAACAATTAAGAAAGTTATTGAATTAATAAACTAGAGTTATATTGGTTGAATTTGATATTTTAAAGGTGTTTCTATGACCATGTACTAGTAATTCAGGCCTTTTTCTGACCTTTTTGGGAAAAAGTACCTTGGTTAAATTGGGAAATTCATGACGTAAAATTGTCAAAATTGGGAAAAATTCGTATCGCTAAATTGTAAGTATAATGACAAAATTTACAGTGTTAAATCAATAAATAATAATTTAACAGCAGTGATAAATACCTAAGCAAGCCAGGCAACCAAGAGTTTGTAATCGTATGCATGTCTCATTTCCTATAAGTATGTGCATATTTCTAAAAAAGCATCACCAAATCTGACCAACTTCACCAAAATAAAATTGTGGGAACTACTGTCTACATTAGTTAGTTTTAATGATGTGTTAATAAACATTGTGCAGGGCCTACAATACGTAGGTCGCAAAATCTGTGATAACTTGAAAAGCAATCTTTACCTCCTTATATTTAAATCCTTCCATTAACTGACACATCCACTTGTGCAAATAACAAAATATTTGCCCAAATTCAGGTTACATATCATCATGATAGAGGAAAAACAGATTGTTTTTCTTTTTTTGTGTTACCCATTTTAGTACACAGCTATTAGAGTGTTCTCCCCTTTTAAACAATTTCAACGTTAAAATTAGAGGATATCCAAATGAAAAGCGAGTGTGAATTTTCGGCTGTAAAGTATTGAAAAATCGTATTTTCACTTTCATTTTCGAAAAAAAATGCAGATTTTTTACAATTGGGAATTTTTGGGTCAGAATTGGGAAAAATTATGTATATTTGGCATTGGGAACGGGTCCGACTATCAGACCCGTGAGAGCAGTAGAAAAAGGCCTGTAATTTCATGATTTACAACTTAGAATCACATTTCCTATAAATTTAGAATTGTGTCACTTCTGATTTGGGATTTTTTTTTCATTTCATTTGGGAAATATAAACCATATTTGGCATCGGGAATGGGTCCTTTTATTGGACCATGTTAAATAAGGAAACAAATCACTGTGAATGTTTTGTATAATGCACATTATTATGATTATCAGTTCATAACATGGTCTCTGTGACACATACACATCAATCTGTGTCAATGTTAGTAAATAATTGTTAACCTCGAATGTCCTCGATCCTAAAGCATTGTTACTCAAGGCTTTTTTTTCACTATTTTGGGAATATGACCATTACCCATGAAATTGGGAATTTAAGCATAAATTCACCTAAAACCAGGCAAAATAATATTTGTTTGATTAATACAATTTAAATAATTATACATATACTACATAAAATTGAATGTTCTGAACAAAAACAAATCAGTAAACAGTTATTACAAATTCAACTGTTACAGTCTTTATTTCGAAACTGCATAGCTCTTGTTTCCAAACATCTGAAAGTCAAACCATCAATTGGAAATTTTGGGACTGGATTTGGGAAAAATAGATACTATTTGCCATTGGGAATATGACCCAATAACAGCTATGAAACTGGCCCAAAAATAGCCCTGTCGAGCTGCAACAACTTTGCATCACATGTACTTAAGTATATTGCAATATTGCAAAACCACATAATTATATTGCATGGCATAAGAAAGGACAACAAAATATACATGTCAGATACAATGTATGTCACTGACTCAAATCCAGATAATACTTTTATCAACCAGTTTATTAAGTAGACATGTTGGTATCTATATATCATGTCTGGTATTAATGCACCTATCCATATTTTCCCCCAGGGGGGAGCGGCGGGCATATACGGGACTTTCGACTGGAAGCAATTCCAGACAGGCGCGAATTTGACACGCCGAATGAGTTCGGGTCCCGGGAAATAGACTTTGTTCGGATTTTAGATCCCGATAGTATTGGCCCCCGAGCCATTTGATACACCAATTAAGCATCCCACATTGAGGGGATTTAGACAAAATGCTTGACTCTAGGGTGTGGAATTAGATCCCCAAAGATACAATTAGTCAAATTCCCCTGGGATTGCCCGCCGCTCCTTCCCTGGGGGAAAATATTTATAGGTGCGTAAGAATAGGACGTTTTGGAAACCCATTTAACAAGATGTCATGACATCAAATCCCCAATTTGATGGGTACAGGACCCATTCCCATTTAACAAGATGTCATGACATCAAATCCCCAATTTGATGGGTACAGGACCCATTCCCATTTAACAAGATGTCATGATGTCAATTCCCAATTTGATGGGTACAGGACCCATTCCCATTTAACAAGATGTAATGACGTCAAATCCCCAATTTGATGGGTACAGGACCCATTCCCATTTAACAAGATGTCATGACGTCAAATCCCCAATTTGATGGGTACAGGACCCATTCCCATTTAACAAGATGTCATGATGTCAAATTCCCAATTTGATGGGTACAGGACCCATTCCCATTTAACAAGATGTCATGACATCAACTCATTCCCATTTAACAAGATGTCATGACATCAAATCCCCAATTTGATGGGTACAGGACCCATTCCCATTTAACAAGATGTCATGATGTCAATTCCCAATTTGATGGGTACAGGACCCATTCCCATTTAACAAGATGTAATGACGTCAAATCCCCAATTTGATGGGTACAGGGCCCATTCCCATTTAACAAGATGTCATGATGTCAAATCCCCAATTTGATGGGTACAGGACCCATTCCCATTTAACAAGATGTCATGATGTCAAATTCCCAATTTGATGGGTACAGGACCCATTCCCATTTAACAAGATGTCATGATGTCAAATCCCCAATTGATGGGTACAGGACCCATTCCCATTTAACAAGATGTCATGACATCAAATTCCCAATCTGATGGGTACAGGACCCATTCCCATTTAACAAGATGTCATGATGTCAAATTCCCAATTTGATGGGTACAGGACCCATTCCCATTTAACAAGATGTCATGACGTCAAATCCCCAATTTGATGGGTACAGGACCCATTCCCATTTAACAAGTTGTCACGACATCAAATTCCCACTTTGATGGGTACAGGACCCATTCCCATTTAACAAGATGTCATGACGTCAAATCCCCAATTTGATGGGTACAGGACCCATTCCCATTTAACAAGATGTCATGATGTCAAATTCCCAATTTGATGGGTACAGGACCCATTCCCATTTAACAAGATGTCATGACATCAAATCCCCAATTTGATGGGTACAGGACCCTTCCAAAAGCAGTGAACAAATTCGCTGTTCACCATTCTGGTTAAATATGCTAGTCAGGGTTGTCATTATTAACCGATGGCAGATCAAACTCACCGTTTAAAATCATGAAAAAAACTTAAAAAATGAAATAGGTAATATCACAAATGGACCCCATAGACCCCTGGCCAATTAACTTTGATTTAGATAAAAATTGCTGGTTTCCATTGATAATGACAACCCTGCTAGTGCCATGAAATTATGGAAAATTTAATTCATAAATTATGAAAATTATTAAGTTTTTCTATCAAATTTAAAGTCATTTAGTCATTTTCAAGCATTTCATGCACAAAATAATTAAGAAAAATAGTTTATACACACATTAATTTTATCAGTTTCAAAATACAACAGTGATACAAACTTTGAGAGGCGTGAGGTCTCAAAACTACCACCCCTAAATGAGAACCTAGAAAATCAGTATTTTTTAGCATTCGGCTTTGTGAAGTTTCATTAAACAGGGTTCGTACACAAAACATACCACAAAATTCCAGGAGTTTTCCAGGACAATAATGTTTAAAATCCAGGACCATTCAAACGTTAATACTGAGTCTTATCACTGATCAGTAATTGAAGACCAGCTTGAAATTATTTATTGTAGTGGTATGTTTCAGTCAAGTCCAATTGTTCTTCATTTGATTTATATACAGTCTTTCATTTCAGTATGGACCAAGTCCAAAGGCACATAAGTAGGATGCTTTCTTTTCACTGCATTGAAAACCAGCAGCAATGGTGCTGTCAGGAAACATAGCTCTAAAAAGGCTATTCACCCCAGTACATGAGCTATAACTGTAGTGTGCATCAATGCATTTCAATGTCCAAAGTATTTCAGCTTTTAGCACATCTGCAGTGCAAACATTCAATGTTTGCTGATGACTTGAACGTTGATGTTGGCTATTCTCAGTAGATGCTGTTGAAGTTGAAGGGATAGGTTTAGCTGAGTGAGAGATGGTGTCATTGGTCGTTGCAGGATGGGACTTGAAAAAACTGCTAATAGTTGCAACTGCTGTGCTTCCCGCAGCAAGTTTTTTTGTGTGCTTCACACCTGTTACAACAAAGCAAGCAATGGCATTAGGAATATAGGTTATATTATGGTGATTTAAAATGTTATAGTTATTTAATGTTTGTACCCTAGTGCCAGTAGTGGTCAAAAACCATAACACTTTAACAGGTTAGACAATTAAAATAAATCTCAGCAGTTACCTGAAAGTTTATTTATATTATTATAATTATAACTTTGTTTGTTTTGCAATGTTAAAATTTGGCTTAAAGAAATAAATTTATTACAACCAAACAAAAATAAATTTACAACATAATTTCTATTTACAACATAATCAGATTCTATCTTACCGTTACCGTGGCTTTTCACTGCACTTTCTCCCATGTTGCCAATGTCTATTGATTTTCCACAGGCAGTGCAAAAAGCAGCATGTCGGTCTTTCTGTTCTTTTTGAAGCCATTGTTTGTATTCATCAACTTGCAGCCAGGCATCACTGAACACGCACTTTCCGCCAGGCATTTTAAAAAATGGACCGATCTTCTGCCAGTGCGAAAACCTGGCCACATGCTTGCCGGAAATGGTGAATGGTGAAGGGAAATAACTCTGTTGAAGAACGTTCTTGGAAAGTGAAAGTAGGCGTGAAGCCGAGAACACGAAAAAAGAGAAAAAAACTTGTATGTTCAATAATATGTTGATGTGTTTTTTTTAAATTTATTACTGAACGTAAACATTACATTATTATGTTATCTGCAGAAATTCCAGGAGTATTCCAGGACTAAAATGAGATTCTTTGATTTTAAAGGAGTTTCAAGGGCCCTGGAACACACAATACATTTTTCCAGGAGTTTCCAGGACCTGTACGAACCCTGTTAAAATATCTCAATGCGTTCTCAATTTATTGAGCGGAACCTGTAATGGTGATCTTGCTTCTGACACCACCCACCCCATATGCAACCCCAAGCAAAGTCTCAAATATAAGATATCTATGTACATGTATGAAGTTTCATTAAAATATCTCAATGCATTCTCAAGTAATTGAGCGGAAACCGTTTTTCTATTTTTAGTAACGGTGACCTTGACCCCATATGCAATCCCAAGCGAGGTCTTGATATAACATATATCTATGTATGAAGTTTCATTACAATACCTCAATTAGTTCTCGAGTTAGAGAGCGGAAAAAAAAGTTGACGCCGCCACCCCTTTGTAAAAAATTTAGTAGTTTGTAACCAAAGTCAAACTTAACCGGCATTTTATGATGCTACACATGTACACCAAGAATAATTGGAATATGTCAAGCCATTGTTGAGTTATCGTCAGGAAACCATAATTTTAGGGAATTTAAGTCGAAAAGGGGCCATAACTCTGTCAAAATTTTGTGGTTTGTAACCAAAGTCGAACTTGACCCGTATTTTATGATGGTACACATGTATATCAAATATTATTTGAATAGTTAAAGCCAATCTTGAGTTATCGTCCGGAAACCACGTTTTTAGGGAATTTAAGTCGAAAAGGGGCCATAACTCTGTCAAAATTTGGTGGTTTGTAACCAAAGTCGAACTTGACCTGTATTTTATGATGTTACGCATGTGTACCATAAAATATTTGAATATGTCAAGCCCTTCTTGAGTTATCATCCGGAAACCAAAAACCAACAGACCGACAAGCTCACTCCTATATACCCCCCCCCCAAACTTTGCTTGTGGGGGTATAATTAGTTAAATGAACATCTCTATGACCATGTGTAATCATATCAAAGTTTAAAGTTGATGTTTACTGATAAAACAGTGTATTTATTCTGAAGTGGTTGAGCGCTTGCGGATAATTCCTGATCGATGTAGGGAACTGTGATGGATAAGTACAAATGTCAAAAGGATAATTACCTAACAAACTAAAATAAAGATACAGATGCATGAACTTTTTTGTTATTTCTGTGCTTTATTATGTATTTACATGTTTTTACAGGTGTATTTACAGTCTCATGGCTACTCTGTTTCTGATGGATACAAACATTATCTTTTACTACAAGTTCCTTGCCACTTCATGTAATAGCGGGAGGAATAGTACCTTAAGTAATTTCGACATGTAACCATATTTGTTAGACCCTGCATACACTCCAAACAAAATTATATGCATTTCAAAACATTGCCACTATGTTTCAAACGGCAGTGCAAACTTCCCAAAAGCTCAAAAAAAGTGTCGGACATTTGGTCTAACCACCTGTCAAAAGTTGCCAGACCGAAATAAAATTTGCCGGACTGAAACATTCATTTAATTCATGTATACACTAACATATTTTCGCAATCTAAAAGCAAACATATTTTACCCACAGTAGTCATCGATGTTTTAATTAATATCACACTACGATATGACAACGCGCATAATAAAATTGAAATCCGAAACGACGTCCGAATTTACTGTTCACGATACATACAGTAGACGCAAATTCTATTTACATTTAGTATGCACAGGTTTTTCATGTAAAACCCGTGGTTTGCTAAAAAGCCAGTGAAAATTATGCTGACAATCATGTCGTCATGTCATCCGCAGCAAAAGCGTGGACGTATTGACCGTGTTATAAAAAAAAAGTTTGTAGCACAAAGAACTGTGAAATGTTACTTTTGTATAAAAGTTTTGTAGCGCAAAACAACACAATTAGGTGTCTCTATGTATGCCACATATTTTTACTCAATCTTTTGACACCATTATATTACCTCTAAAATGCGAAAGCAGTTACGCGGTATCGAGAACATTGTTGTCGTTTAGGTCTTTGACTTACAGTTACTTTTAACACCCGCCATGTGGACGGCGTGAAGCATGTTTTTCACTACCCATATTTGTAACCATGTTTGTTATTGGGCTGCTAATTAAAGCGACTGGAGTGAAAGGACTTTGTCATGCGTGGCACGCGCAATGTAAGCTGGTGACGCCAAACTGTAACACTTTGATTTTGCGCAGGTCGGGTTATAGTTGGTCGCACAACACAAGTTTAACTGAAAAGAGTAGCGTTGAAGGCGCGAAAAATCCAGACCAAACTGCATTTATTTACGGCAGTTGGGGTAATAAGAAAATTAATTACGAACATGATCCACGGACGATTCGCGATGTATTGGAAATAGCGATATAGCTGTATTCAGTATTTCAGACATTTATATTTTGTTATCCAATATTATAATATATAGGAATGAGTCTTGAAGAAGCTGTCTGACCGATTCTTAGGAACTAAATATCGGACCCTCTCAAAATTTGCCGGTCTTGTCCGTAGGACCGACAGTTTTCGGGAAGTCTGCAGTGTGCAATAATTTCCTTAAACTGTCAGACAGAAGATGTATCGCAATATACACACTAATGAAACTGTGGACGTTCAGAAATATTCAAACGAGTGTCATTTTGAAAGCATTTTTAACCTTTTATATTTTTAAGGGGTGTTCGCATTTCCTGGTCCACTTTCATTATTTTAAATTATAACTTGAAAACAGTTGATTGTTTTCTGTCTTTGCAAATCGTTTGGCACTATATATCCGGACATACTTTATTTCTCACTATTATCGTCCAGCACAAACTCGCAATATTATAAACACAGGTCTTCATGGTAAACTGTGCAATGGGTAACAATCTCTGTCTTTTAAGTGCATGCCTCAGCACATCGATGACATTTAAAGCGGTCCATAGTTTCTATCAGGAAACGATATAATAAACATTGTCACTGTTGAACGGGCAAATTATGCAATAAGATTTGAACGAAAATAGAACCATTTATAGAGGCCCATTATAGTCATTCATCTTACATGTATTTCAAATCATTTATATATAATATTAGTTGGTTAGGTGTTCATCCTTCACGTTTTATTTGATGGTTTGGTTTTAATCCGTTCCTATTATACATTGCGTTTGGTTATTATCAACAAGAAATTAGGTTTTTATCCATTTTCGCACAGTCTGCACATTTAAAGGTGTACTGTGTCCATATGCAGTGGTATAACACCATAGTGTAAACGGGCTTTTGAAGCAGTATATGTTTGCTTCCGAACAGCGAAATAGTATGGCCATTTAAAGCCTCTATGTATTTTTAAAGATTTTTTATAAATATTTTAATTTAATGTTTGGCCTTGCAGTGGGTTTTTAGGGCCAATTTGGGGCCGAAATTCGGCCCCATTCCCCTGTTTAAAAAGTATATATTTGTCCCCTATATTTAACGTAAATTTCCCCTGAGAATGTAAGCTTTGTTTTGAAAAAAATTGGACAAAAATTGACTTAGAGGAATTTTCCTAAACAATCCCAATTTTTTTTTTCAAACCAAGTTTGTGCATGATCATTTGTAGCATGACAATTGATTAATGTTTGATAACAAAGTACAATATAAGAATTTTATAATGCTTTTCTACAAAAACAATTCCCCTTTTGCCGTAATTTGTAAAATTCCCTGTCTCAAGGGCCCCGCCACCTTTCCCCCAAAGGTAAAAAAAACACTGCCTTGTTCCTCTTACAACACAATGTTTGCTAGATGAAACATTAGATCTATTGAAATAAATACTCACTTGATCAGTTGCTACACATATTACGACCAAAACAAACCTGTACATAATGAAACTATGCATTAAACAAAGTACAACCGTCTTTCCATCCGCCATATTGGCACTGCGTTAGGGTTGCTGCACTGCGTTAGGATTATCCGGGTACAGGCCGTGGTTTCTTTCTGCTAAAAACTTATGAAATACTAAAATTCATTATACTTGTTGTTTTCATTGTAGTGTCAGAATTTTTAAGACATGGAATATTTTCAGGAGTGCCTGGATAAACCTTACATTTAACAACAGAAAATACTTACTGCTTACAGCCGCAAACCTTACCATTCTGAACTTTCTACAAAGCACCTAAAATATACTTTTAAATTGACTGGCCCTTCTTTGTGATTCATTTCAAAAGCGAATTTACAATGGAAGTATTTGCAGAAAAACACTTAACCATTAAAACTCCTGATGCCTATTGGTCATCGAATTTTAATGTACCACCTGTGTGAGCAATATTCTCCAGTGTTTCCACCGTGTTTTTAATATGTCCAGTCCCCTACGGCTTTGGATTTTCGAGTACACAATTACCAAAGATATAAACACTGCTTCCTTTGTGGACTCGCTTAAGAAAACACTGCAGAAAGAGCTAAAATCTGATTCACGTTCCTACTAAGCTTGCATCTGGAGCCAGTTCTCTTGGAAGTGCTATACAATATTGATTGGCTCTCTGTATATTGCAATGAGACAACCTAGCTGCAGGCCTTTTTCTACTGCTCTCACGGGTCCGATCGTCGGACCCGTTCCCAATGCCAAATATGCATAATTTTTCCCAATTCTGACCCAAAAATTCCCAATTGTACAAAACCTGTATTTTTTTTTCGAAAATAAAAGTGAAAATACGATTTGTCAATACTTTACAGTCGATTGTTTCACACTGGCTTTAAATTTGATATCCTCTAATTTTATCATTGACATTTATTACAAGGGGAGAACACTCTAATAGCTGTGTAATAAAATGGGTAACACCAAGAATCAAAACGCTGACAGCGTAGAAAGACTTTTGGCGAGAAAAGAAACTAAGAGCAAATGAATTATGAGAGTATTTTTATTATAAAAAAAATTTATTCAAGTAAGTCAGCTGTCTGTAATATCATTTCTACAAAAAAATCTCAAAACTCATAACTCATTTTTTTTTCTTTTTTTTATTTTTCGGTAAATACCAATTTAAATAAAAATAAGTTTAATTAGTAAAATGCATTCAAAACTATCTTAATAAGTACAATGATTTTCCATAATTCTAATGCATACGTCAAAAACAATAGCAATCTTCAATCGAGTGGTTACGATCACTCCGCTATAAGACCCAATACACTGCTGTTAAACTTACGCAATGTAATACGCAGTTAACCAGTCAACAGCACAAACATTTATAATACTTATGTGAATAGACATAACATGAATACACTTCTAGATGTGGACTAAATGGATTATTATTATTGTTTATTAGTGTTTTATGTCTAATCTATTTCGTGTCATCTATTCATAGAAAGTAGCATCGACAACAGCTAGAAGCCTCACTGCTCAGCGAGCGAAGCTCAGTAATTTATCGATTTAAACTCGTAGCCTGCAAAGTAAAGAAGTAGTTCCTTCAAGACCGATTTCTGAATACACCTACTAAATCCTGTTGGCTTGCGGCAACAATCTAAAAACGATTTGTTTATCATGTTGAAATTTAACATGAATAATGGGCTAATATTTGGTTATTTACTCAAGTGGATGTGTCAGTTAAAGGAAGGATTTAAATATAAGGAGGTAAAGATTTCTTTCCAAGTTATCACTTTTTTTCGCAACCTATGTAGTATAGGCATTACAAGATGTTTACGTTGTTAACGAAGCAGTGTTCTGCCATGGATGCAGCCTTGAAAAAAAAAAAAATGATTTGTCCCCACCAAATTTTCATAGGCGGGTCCGCGGGCGCACAGAATTTCCAAGTAAATAATTCGGAATATTAACTAACGTCAATTTATAACCAATTTTTTTCCCTAGAACACTAATTCATTAACGCTCTATTGGCAGCACTTGAGCAGTTCACATAAGTAGTATCAATCGATAATTGTACATGCGGTCCACATGTTAAGTGTGAAAAAAACTTTTTAGAGACAAACTGCTTGACAACAGCCGCATTTCGTCAGACACATCAAAGCCTTTTGAAGTCGAATTAACCGACACCGTTGCTATGGGTATTGCTAACGGCTTGCAGTTTTGGATGCCCTGCTAATTGATGACGTCACACCGTTACACTTCGTAGTTTTAACAGGTTTCATTATTAATGCCTCGTGTTTATAAGGGATAAAATAAAATAAAAATTTGTTCGAATTGGACTTAATAATGCAAGGTTATAAGGCATTTAAGAGTGCAGTTTAACATTGATCAACAGGATGTTATTAATTAATTAAGAACACAATATTATGTATTAATCCTTTTTTGAACAGAAAAGAAAAACAAACATGAATTTAAAACAGCTAGTACGTACTTTTCAAAACAAAAATCTGCTCTGGGAATATTCATGAGGTGTAAAACTTTTGTTGTCTGTGTCCATACATTTCTGTAATTTGTCCCCACTTTTTAAAGCCTCGAGGGCCCTTGTCCCAAATAGTCCAAACTCACGGCATAACACTGCGAAGATATGCCGAGTAGGGTTAAGGCGGGACAGTCAGTTCTGTCTTATGACCCCATTGCTCTGAATAGACTGTTATTATTTGACAAGATTACTAGAGACTGTGATAGTTTTACTTAGTCTGTGATAGAAATAGATTAGATTTGTGAATTGATTACATGAGATATTGTCATACTGTTCATATTTATGTGTTTATCGATTTTGATGTATATTTTTTATATTATATCATCCTGATGATACCTTGAACAAACAGAAAAAGTTAAACATATTCAAAAACAATGTTTTTGTTTGTCAATAATTGCTTTCAGGAAAGTAAAAAAACACGAGAGGTTTAGTACAGCAGCTGATCATGAAACAATGAAGATAATTACATTTGCACCCGTGATCGGTACATACATCATAAAATAAAATGGCTACCCTAGGTTCAACAAAGAGGTCACTGTCGCCAGTGGCGTAACAAGGCATACTCCCATACCCATGCATGTAATTTCTACATGTAATGCTTACAAAGCCATAGTCAGTAATAAATTGGAAGGGAAAACATTAAAAGTCTAGGTCAAAGTGAGCTTGGATATACAATAAGCTATATCGGACCGACATCAAAGTATCAGTTTATTTGAATGAAATGAGCATTATAAGATTTGAAAAAAAACAGTAGTTACATTTAGCCTATACAATATGTGTATTTGAATAATAAAGCTGAAACTGCGATTGCGCGTATATTCAAATTTGGTCTAGGTACGCCCCTGGTCACACGTATGAAAATATAAAATCGTACGAAAGTGCTAAATTATGAACGGTTACATGATAATCGTAAACATCATTCACTACATATAAATATATTTCAGTCATATTCAATCGTGTTTTAAAGCTTAATACACCGGAAGAAGGTACACCCAGTATACAACACATTCTTACAAAACATTATTTTCATTTATTTGCTATAGAGTACTTTTTTTTTTTACTGCATGTGCACTGGTCTGTGTTCATGAAGATTAATTTCTTATGTGATTACTGTTAAAGACAAAAAAAATATAATAAAAAAATGTTAGCCATGTCAATTGTTGATTAAATGATTTATAACTTTGTTAGCAACATGTACATAAAGCATATATACACAATTTGAAACCATCAATTATACCTGTCTCAACACTTTGCTTCTTCACAGTTGGTGACTTAGTTACGGCCCATGGGTTTGTCTTGGGCAGAGGTGCCTCGACATAGTTCACATTGTCAAATTTCTTAACTATTTCTTCTTTCTTCTCTTCAACTTCTTTCCTTTCTCGTTTGTCAGAGTCTTTTCTTTCTAATTCCTTTTTATCAGTCCGTTTTGACTTATCTTCTTTGATTCTCTCTTCTCTAAAATCTTTCTCACGTTTCTCTTTTTTACTTTTTACTTCAGTGAATTCTTTATCACTCAAATGTTCATTTGTTTCTTCATCACCTGCAGCTTTAGGTGTTGCTTCTACTGGAGTGGGTGACTCCTGAGGAACTGATGTTTGTTTTTCAAGCGATCGCTTCATCCACACGTTCTCAACTGGTTGAGAATTCATGCTTGCAGTTTCACACGAAGTGGAACCAGAGTGAAATGTTTCAGTTTCACTTTTTGAAACTGCAGTCACTGCTGCCGACATAATGCTTTACTGACGAACCTCGTTTCTGTTACAAATGAGGTGAAAAATATACTGTTTGTAATACATCAACCTTCACAATATGACGATGTCAACATACCAGTTGGCGTGCGAAATATGGTTATTCTTGGCGTAATTAGTCGACTTGATTAGACTAATTACTAGCAAACCGAAACTGACCCATTGGAAACTACGTTAGAGGGGTTGTCATCGTGAAGTTTTGTTCTAAACTTGCCGCAATCGACACACAAAAACCAGGTGGCCACGTTGCTTGGCAAATTTTATTCTTCTGAGTCTTTAAATTAACAATAACAAATGTTGTTCTGTGTTTAATCAACACAATTTAAATAACTGATTATGTTGCACTTGCATATAATTGTCAACTACATAGAAGAAGTATAATTTACCACTAAACACTCCACCAACAAATCATTCAAAGCACATGTCGCCATTACTGACCAAAATCACTTACAGCGCATGCGTTCATTTCTCCCAAGGAAGAACGAAAGCCGGGAACCACAGTTGTAGGTCAGTACGTCCTACAACCTTTTCGACTCGACATTTTATTTCACCAAGTAATAATAATAATAATAATAATAAAATCTTTATTTTTTTTAAGGTAACACATTAAGTTATACACAAACGCATATTAACTTATTTACAATGCGGCCTTCAATGTAAATATGAACAATTGTAACAAACAAAAAACAAAATCACATCTACTCAAATACATGTAAAGGATACGTCATTAACAAAGATATTGATTTATACATTATATTCATTTACAAATAATAAAATATGTATATATGTACATTGTTCATTTATCACACCGCATTTCATACAATATTAATAGACTGAAAACAACACAATTAAATAAACGACAGTCACACAAGTATACATACATGTAGTTTATATTACACGTGTACAATTAAATTCAAGCCAAAATACAATTTATGAATTTGCGTTCAACTGATATTCCAGCAGAAATTTTTTAGAACAACATTTAAATAACTTTTCAGAATTTGATTTACGTATATGTTCAGGTAAAAAAATCCAAACATTTACGCTGTAAAATGCAAAAGATTGCTTTTTGTACTGCGTCTTGTAACGAATATGTGCAATATCTTGTCTGGCAGATGATCTCAAGTTATAATTTTCATATGTAGTCAAATTAACAAGTTCTCGTATATAAGCTGGCGCTAGGTCATGCAGTGATTTATAAACTAAAACAACTGTTTGATATTTACGCAGATTTTCAAATGTCAGCCATTTAAGTTCTTTAAATAACTCGCGTGACGGGGTTCTGCTTGGTTTGAAAAGTATAATTTGTGCAGCTCTTTTCTGCAGAATTGCCATTTTTTTCATTTGCGTTTGCGACGTTTTTCCCCAAATGCTACAGCAGTATTCAAAAACCGGAAGTATATAAGCGTTGTAAAATAATTTTCTCATATGATCATTTCGAAAAAAATTAATTCTTCTTAATAAAGCTAATTTCGAGTTATCTTTTTTTGCATATGGAATCGATTTGTATGTTCCAAGACAAGGTTGAATCAACAATAACTCCAAGTAACTTATGTGAGGTAACATTTTCAATGAGAATATTATCAACGTATATATTAAGTTCTTTTGTATTTTTCACCTTTGCATTTGAACATATAAGCATACACTTAGTTTTTTGTGGATTAATTGCCATATTATTTATCTTACAACAATCGGTCACCTTGTTCAAATTCGTTTGCAATTTGCATTCTATCTGATGCGTACTAATGTCCGTTGAGTACAGCGTAGTATCATCCGCATATAGATCGACAATAGAATCTTCTATCTCAAAGCTAATGTCATTTATATATAATAGAAATAGGATTGGCCCTAAAATTAAACCTTGAGCTACACCCGACATTATTAATCGACACGAAGACTGGATGTTACCAACTTTCACCATTTGGTGTCTATTCGTCAAATACGATCTTAATACTGACTGCAGTTGTAGAAAAATGATATAATTTTAATTTGTGTAGTAGAATTTCATGATCAACTAAATCAAAGGCTTTCCGGAGGTCCAGAAAAAGTGCACCAACTATTTTGCCATGGTCAACTGCATCTATCCAGTCATCAATTATTCGTTAAAGCCGTATGACATGAATGCTTTTCTCGGAAACCGGATTGAAATTTGTGTATGATGTCGGTTTCTTGTACAAAAAATTTGATTTGATTTGTCAAATGTCGTTCAAATATCTTAGAAATTGTCGGTATTATGGAAATAGGCCTATAATTATTTGGAGCAGATCGATCAGAATGTTTAAATATTGGTAACACTTTTGCCTCTTTTAACGTATCTGGAAAAATACCGACTCGTATACTATTGTTAATTATGGCCGTTAACGGTATAGCAATATTATCACCACAGTATTTAAGAATATTTAGACCTATTTCATCCAATCCTGTTGCCTTTGACGAATTGAACTGTTTGATATATCCCTGTACATCAAGCGGAGTAATATAGTCTATATCAATATGTTTATTTTTAAGTTTTCCGTTAAGAACCAAACCCATCCTTACATGATTTATTTTATTAAAGGTGTCTTATCTACGGTTACAGATATATCGGTAAAATGCCGGTTAAAGGCATTTAAAATTTGTTCTTCGTTAGTAACATCTGTATCATTAATATGAAGGAACCGAGGCAACTGTATACTACATGTATTACTAGTTGTTGATTCGTTATTTTTCAAAGATCTCAGATTTCGCCAAAGCACCTTAGATTCTTGACGACCCTTAACCGCATTATTATAAAAATCCTTTTTAGTTTTACGTATTAATGCATTTACCTTATTTGTCATTTGTTTATATTCCGACCACCTTTTATCTTTTTCAAGTCTATCTCTTTCTTTTATGGCCAATTTTATTTGCTCTGCAAATAAGGTTGCGTTACGAATTTGATTCGTTTTATTTTTAATGGGGCATGCGTTGCTAAAACTGAATACATTCATAGCAATATTCGGATCAGGAATTTTGTCTACCTCATGTATATGTTCCATTTGTAGGTCATTAACAAACGAGTTAACATTAACGTTCTGGAAAGACCTATATGTCATAGCAGTGTGGATTTGGTTTGAAGGTTTCTTAGACCCAACAGCTCTTGTAAAACATACAGGGAAATTATCACTTATAATTAAATGAGAAACGAATGTTTCGCAAATATGATCATTCATATTGGTATACACATGATCTATAATTGTAGAGGTTTTATCTGTTACTCTAGTTGGACTATTAATAAGCTGAGATAGCCCGTAGTTTGTTATACAGTCTTGCCATGCGGAAATCTTAAATGCTTGAGATTCGGGTAAAAAATTAACATTCGTGTCTCCTACAATATGGTATTCTAAGTATCTGTCATCAACTGTATTTATCTGAACTGAAAACATGCTGATCCACTCTAATTTACTATCCGGCGGACGATACACAAAACATATTAAAAACGGTTTTGTTTTTGGAAAACATACTTCAATCCAAACGGATTCTATAGATTCAGATTCGATATCGTGTTTACGTTTATATGGAATACAATCTTTTAAATATAATAAAATTTCGCCACCTTTTTTGCCTTTTCTATCCTTGCGTTCAAAAACATAGTTCGGAATCCTAATACTTTCATCAGAGGTATTTTCTGTCAAAAAAAGTTTCACAAAAACCAATAATATATATTGAATTTGCTTCTGAGAAAATATGGCATTTCATTTCCTCATATTTTGATAAAAAATGTTGAACATTTAAATTTACTACATGGAGACCTTTACAGGTGAAAGGAAAATTACTACTTAGATATATTTGTTTCTTCTTCGGTATTAAACTACACGAAATAACTTCTTGTGTATTTACATTCATAAAACTGTTATCCTCATATATTATAGCATTTTAACAAATACAATTAAAGCAATTACAATTTGAACAAATTTGATTAAATAATGTAAATCTATTACCATTCAAGTTAACATTTGCGTGACTGTCATCGTACCCCTAATAACGTCGCCTACAGTTTTCTGTCGAGTGATTGTTCATGTTGCAATTTTCACAGAAGACGCTGTATCCCAACGATCTGTTGCCACGAGGATAGTGCCATTCGGTAAAGTTTTTCTGCCCGGGTCCTTTGGCAGAGTGATTACTCTCACTTTCGGGTCGCACCAGATGGGAGCGCCTGTCCCCTCCTTGGTAGAAGTCACTTCCGGTATACTGATACGCTGCATAGCTGCCATTGTATATCCGCCGTCCACGTACGGTACTCCACCCCTGCGATGAAACGGGATGTGATGATTGTCCGTTATAGAGAATGTTTTCCGAGCGTTGTATGTTGCTCGGATATCCCGGGTACCGCCGCGTACTTCCGTTACCTGACAGTGCTGGTCCAATTGTGTCATGGTGATTGTAGCCGTCTAGACGACGCACATTTCATTCTATGCACAGAGGATGACGTCACACGCCAAACCTCTGTACTTAACCGCATTATTTCGCCCCAAACGGCGAAATGTGCTTGCGCATGAAATAATCCCGCGTATGAAAGTTGTTTCATGAAATGACTTCATTGATATACTTAATCAGTCTAATATTCCGTTAATACTGATAGTAGAATATATTTCGGTTAAATAAAATAACAGTAGATCGTGTTTAACGCTGTTTAGTGTGTTTATTATAAAAAGCTACTTTCACTTTCTTTTTGTGTGAAAATTCAAGGTTAGATGCCAGTAAATGCAATTCTCTTAGGGTCCCTTTATAAAGCGGCGAACTTTTAGATTTTCAGATTGTGCAAGCTTGGTGTCTGTTAAAAGATGAATTTTTCCTCTTCCGAAATTGCAATAAAAAGATATGGCATGTTACTTCTAAGAAAATGCGTCTCGCCTGAATGCAGACACCGGTAGTAACTAGGGTTTCGGCAGTCATATTTCGACAAAAGCCCCATGCCACAGTAAAAGCTTATCTTTCAAGTTAGCTTCCAAAGAAATGCACAAAAATGTTCCAAACACACAGAGGATATTAGAAATAACCACAAAAGGCATGTCTGACATTGCTAAATGCTTTTCATAGCATTACAAAAAAAGGAACTCTAGCAAAAGGCAATATTTCGATTGTAAAACGGAGGGAAACACATTCATTTACTGATATCTAATATCATTGCGATGTTAAATCAACCATTGTGGGCTATGCTAGAAAGTAGCGTATACCCATGATGCTTAGAGCGTGAGTACACAGGTCTGTCAGACTGGTGTAGACACAACGCGCACATTTGGATTACCAGCAGGTCTGAATGGGTAAGCAGGTGTAGGCTGGTTTCTGCGATTCTGCTGATTTTCAGGCCCGGTTCCCGGCAGTGGTGCTTTGATGATAGGCACGCAGGCATTGATCCTACGTACTAGGAGACTGGTTCCGTTCCGGTTTAGGTGAATACCATCTCTATGGTAGTATTGCATGACTAACTCACTGTCACCGAAGACAAACGATTTGTGCACATTTATGTAGTCAACTTCATCAGCGCTCAATTGCCTTGACTGACATTTAATTGCCTCGTTTAGCTGGATAGCATCCACGTCTTTGCGTAAGTGACGACAGGTGTACAAAGCATCCTTGCTGAATCAAATATGACGTCAATTGTTTCAGCTCGTCCATTAGTACCGCGAGTGTTTTCCCGTCGCCGACGTCATTTCCGCCGATATACAATATTACTTTCTTGTATGACGACAAATCAGTTGCACGAAGGCGATTTGAAACCTCCTTGACCTTTGCCCCACTCATTGAAATCACATCTACCGTACTGTTTAGTCCCTGTGGATTTATGTTTTTTACAATAGAGTCACCAATGAGCATTGTTTTATTTCGATCAACGTACGAATCATTGTTAAGTTGAACATACGGTGTCTTTGAAGTGTGTTGACTGTTGAGGATGCTCCATTCTCATTCGGCGATACGCCATCATTGTTTAAATGTTTTCCGTTTCTCTCGGCTGGCAGCGTCACATTTCTGTTTTCATTGTCTGGTGTACTTTGAGCGCTACCTCCGTTTAAGCATTTGTCATTCTCTCGGTAAGCGGAAGTTGAAGATGCCCGTCTCAACTGCTGACTAATAGCTGAAGACGGTCGCGGTGCATTCAGCGTCTTCAAAGCGTCTGAAATTAACTGCAACTTTCTGATGTATGTTTCGCTTATTTTGTCTGTAGACAACTTAAGCGTTTTTGTTTCATATTCAATGTCTTCCAGATGTTTATCAGTGTGTTGGCTGTATGTTTTAATTTGCTTTTTTATACTGCAAATCTCATCCCGTATCTCGGCAAAACAGTCGTGCATCTCTTGAATATGGTTTCCCACAGTTTTCTCCAGATCGTGAATGGAAGCTTGAACAGATAACATAATTTCTAACAACTTTAAAGTTTGTTCAGTGTCATCGTTTTCGATCACTATCTCCGCATGACTTCGGCGAGGAGAATCGTTAGCATTTAACTCACTGTAAGCTTTATTAAACTGTATTTCATCATCAACATCTATTCGAAGCGTTCCCTCATTAGTTGTGTCTGTTTTAGTGAGAATGTCTTTCATGAAACCGTTTATCTCGTCCAAAGACACGCCATTTTCTCGTAAACGTATTTCAATGGCATTGATTATACACGGTAAGTGCTGTTCAATAAAAGTTTTTGTTCCTTTACCATTCACCAAACAACTGCTGGTAGTATGATACATATTGAGAGTATAGGAATTCTTACCAATGAAAACTTTGTATCTGGTTTCGACATTCCGCTGCTGCTTGTCAAAGACTGGTGATTTCACACACTGTTCTGTTTGTGCATCTGTCGAGAAACAGTCGTCCACAGTCGTTTTGAAAACTTCATATGTTCCCGTGTTAAACAAAAATTGAATGCCGCCGCCTGTTTCAATTACCGACACAGTGTCTCTGTTGCAGGTCTGTGCCTTCTTTCTGAGTGCATTACCTTTATTCAACACATAATTTTTGGTTTCCGCTCCACATTCATCTTCCGAAGACAGTAAGCTGCTCGAGTTGTTCGTGCACAATTCCATCCGCACGGGTAATCATCAACAATTTGTAACGAAAATGTTCCATATTAAAATCCAAATCGACTGGTTAACTTTGCTTCACTTACAATTCCATTAGCACATCAAAATATATTTATTTTCTATTTATTTTACGCTTTGAAAAAAAAAAGTTGTTTACTAGCGCCGGACGTGACGTCATGATATATTGAACAAAATATAATATGATCATTCATAAAATATTGAATATAATATTAAGTCTATCTGTTATTCTTCTTATTATTATTATTTTAAATATAAAATATTGTTACTGAAGTGAGCAATATTTCAATATTTCAGTGTTGCTTATTTAATATCAATCACCACATATCAAACTTGTATATAATAGATATTCTACTTTAATTATTAATATAAATATTCAATGCTGACAGCATCATGGATAAATGTCATTATAACACTAGTGCAGTTCATACATATAGTCATGTTATTGTAGGTCACAATAACCTTCTTATTATGCCAATCACTTATTTACAAACAGCCCATGTCATTTTTAACTTATATATAAATCAAAACGCTGACAGAGTAGAAAGACCGTTGGCGAGAAAAAAAACCTAAAAGCAACATGAATTATGAGGGTATTTTTATCATATTATAGGAACATGTATGAAAGTAAGTCACCTGTAAGTTATATCATTTCTACAAAACAAATCTCGAAGCTCATAACTATACACTCCACTGTCCAGGCCACTGTCGTTTGCAAATTAAAACTCAGTGCTTTTTATCACAAGCATTATTCTCAGTAAATCGATCTACCAATTCAATTACAAATAAGTTAAATTAGTAAAATACATTCAAAACTCTCTTTAGAAGTACAATGCTTTTCCACAATTCTTATATATATGTCAAAAACAATATATATCGTTAATCGAGTGGTTACGATTGCTCCGCTATGTATGTTCTGAGTCAATACACTAGCTGTTGTTAAACTTACGCAATATGATGTAATTAATACGCAGTTAACCAGTAAACAGCACAAAAAGATACGCTATCCTACTTTTGTGAATAGACATGACATTAATTCGCTTGTAGATGTGGACTACCTGGATTATTATTATTGTTTTTTAGTGTTTTAAGTCGGATCTTTTTCTTGTCATATATTCATAAAAATTAGCATCGATAACAGGAGGCCTCACTGCTCAGCGAGTGAATCGCAGTAATTTATCGATTTACTGGCTCGTAGCCTGCAGAGTAACGAAGTATTTCCCTCAAGACCGATTTCTGAATACAACTACTAAATCCTGTTGGCTGACGCCAACAGTCTAAAAAAGATATAACATATTGAAAGTTCTAAGAATAATACAGATCATTGCATGAACATTACTGCATATATATTGACGTACAATATTGAACTAATAATTGGCCAAGCACGCACTTTCCGAACTTATATTTTATATATACATTTTAATATCAAATTAATGCGATTGTAACATTAGTGGAGCTTATGTTTGTATTGTACATGACTGCCAAGACACAATGTATGGTATATCACGGAGTCTTCATTCTGAGATCTCGTGTCGTAGAAGTTTATCACGTTTAATAAATAGAAATTAATAAACCACGTATTTACATGCCTACTTCATGTTTTTGGCATATTTCTCATAATTAAATTCAAATATTTTTAACCACAATAGCTTAGTACGTAAGTATGGGTTTTTTATGGCGGACGTTGCATACTTGCTGGTTTAATATTGTCCCGTTTCATTTAAAGGACCATTACACAGAGTGGAAAACCCCACGAAAGGGCCAGACATCCCTTAAAATAGGCCTTCAAAGTTTGATTGCAAATCTCTTTGACGTCGGCCTATCTGCCAAACCTTTACCTTAGAGGTTTTTAATATGGTCAGCCAGAAACTACTCCTGTTGTCATAAGAGATGCGAAAACATACGTAATGAATGCTTGCAATCGATGGTACATATATAGTCGCGCTACCCATTGCATTTTTTTAGGTATTCTGATGTGGACTACCGGTATATCAGTATATGCATGCTTTGATCACAATCATGTATGCAGTTATATATAGTTCCGTGTGAAACAAATATATGGTCATATAATCGGATTTTTTTCCAAACCAACCCTTCAGCAGGTATACATTAAAACACAATACAAACGTATAACATTGTAGTGATGTATATTATGCACCTATCAATATTCCCCCCCCCCCCCCCGGGGGGGGGAGCTGACCCAGGGAAATTAGACTAATTTCATTTTTTGGGGTCACTTCCCCACCCTAGGGTCAAGCATATTTATATAAATCCCCTCATTTTGATATGATATATGATGTCAAATGGCCCGGGGGCCTGCATTACTGGGATCTAAAATCCCATTCAGAAGGTCAAATTCCCGCCTGTCGGGAATCGCTTTCAGTCTAAAGTCCCGTATACGCCCGCCGTTCACCCCCCCCCCCGGGGGGGGAAAACATTGATTGGTGCATTAAATGCATAAGTGTTTATAAAATTACTCGAGAGTCGCATGATCAATAAATACACGCACGTGCGTATCCATGAAATAACTATACGTAGATCAATGTTAGAATAAGAGTTTAAAAACTCGAAACAACTGATTTGACCCAACAATGCGCCAATTACAATTTTTAAGTAGAATATAGACGCACGTACTGCTTTGTTGAATCAACAATACAATGCGACGACATTTATTTTATTTTTATTTTTTTGTCATATAACCCTCATATAACGAAGCCATTGTGCGCTTAATACACAGTAGTATGTCGACATCTTCTATATTTAAGCAGAATAACGCATGTACGGCTTTGTTGAATCAGAAATACATTGCGACGCAAGCTATTATTTTCTTGTCTTATAATCCTCATAAAACGAAGCCATTGTGTTTTCAATACATTTCCAGTAGCATGTCGACATCTTCTATGAAACCGATCTTATCTAGGTTATCAATATCGTTCTAACTTCTAAGTACCCCACGTTGCAGGCCCGTCGCCGGCATTTCGAGAGTGGTGCGGCCAAACTAATACAAATTATAATGTAAAGGGTGATTGAGTTAAGGGTTTTGTGCGCTGAATTTACAGCCGTTTCTGACATGTCACCTTTACGTTTTGCACAACTTATCGGCTGCGAGAGCTGTGCATGCATGCATAAATAAAATGAAGAAAACACAGACTATAATAAACTTCAATTTTTTTTTTTCCCTTTTATTTAATGTATGGGTATATATAAGTATATGTACATGTACACGATGAAATGATACATTTTTGTCTATAAATAATTATTAAATATACATATTGCGAATCGCGATACTACGAAATGACGGGATACAGCGAATAAGGCGGCTAGTCCCGTCTGTTTTCCTTATATATTTAACTACAAAAAGATGCGAAACTACGAATTCGCGATTGAACGAAAGATGCGTTACTACGAACAAATGTTTCGGTCCCTTCATAGCGTTTGCAATTAATTGTCATGGCGATACTACGAATCAGATTGTCACGGAGTCTATTCACACCTTCTCGACGAAGAGTAACACCCCTGCCAAGTCAGACACCAATTAAGCCAGTTTGTTTGCACAATGGACAAATATAGTTGTTAACGGGTATAATTACCATTTGAATCCACTTTAAATGGTGTGCAGAGTGAGATTATTTGGGGTTAACTAAAGGACATTAGTAATTACCAATGTGTCATTGCGAATTTGAATTAAAAAAAATTGCGGATTTTATACTTTATTTCTGCTTTATAATGTGAATACATACACAAATCTATTGTCAAAGGCAATTAATTTAATAAGAGCGTTAATTTACGTAAACTCCTGCTAAATGTCACAATATTGCGTTACTTCCGGAATTTCATAAAGGTGCGATACTACAAAAAGATGCGATAATACGAAAAACGCGATACTACGAACAAATGCTTGTCTCCCGTGACTATTCGTACTATCGCGTTTCGACTATATGAATGTTCGAAGAGATGAAAGATCTGTCCATCGCATGATGGTATTTAGTCATTAAGTTTTTATTGCTTACAATAAATATATCGTAATTGTACTCTTTTTTTCTATCAGTGCACAGGTTCAACATGCGTAGTTCATGCAGTTGATGAATGCAAGTATGTATACATAAAGAGATACGAGTATTATCTTTCAATAGATGTCTCTTGCCAGTACAGTGTTTAACAGCGTAAACTCACACAAATGTACAAATGCACACAACTCATATGCCATTTGTTTTACTCCGGGTAAATTTGATAAGGGCCCGTATTGACCAACCGATTCTTAGACTTAAGATTAAGAATAGAGAATATTCTTGAAACTTCGCTATTCTAAGAACGTTGTTAATTTGACTTTCACTCAGTTTTCACGAACGCCAAATGTAGCATTCTTTGTTGAGAATAATTTATTAATGACATAAACAACGTTAGTACCCTGCATATTTGCAGTAGTACAAGGAGTTTTTCTTGAGTCAATTTTTATCCTTAAGTTTAAAAATGGGTTGAAATACGGGTCCTGTTCTCCCCTTTTGTATGCGCATCACCATCAAGTGATTGAGACGCCACTGGGTCACGGTCGCACGAAGGTACGTTTTAAAAAATAATAATGCGACGCAACGCAGAGAATGTCCTCTCACCAGTCGCACTGGTCACTGGAATGAACAATAGTATTCTCACTAAGAACACAAAATAATTTCTTCGATGGGATAGTCTGCAACCGCATATAGTTGATAATGTCCGATAGTGCCACTGTAGTTTGACCATTGGTTTAGAAGTAAGTCCGTAGCATATCAAGTTGAACTTTCAGCCGCTTATATTTTGTCGTTACCAGTGGTGTAGACTTCACATACGGCGTCTTCCGAGTAATCCTTGAATACGGACTGTGCACCTTTGATGAGGAGGTCTTCTGGTTAGTCGAGACTGTCCTTGATGCTGGATATATCAAGGTCCACGGCTTCACTTGAAGTACTGAGGCCGGTAGACGGCCCCCACCGTTAATGGAAAATGCCGTCACTGCCTTGTACCAAGCTGGTATGGGCGAGGCACATCGGCTCTGTTATGCATTCTGGACGTTAATATGGTAGACGGTAATGTTACTAATATGTATAACAACGTACGTGCTTTGATGGCGCGTTCACGTTGTGAAAATGATATCGTCAGATAAAAATGTGCAGACCTATTAGACTAAGTTGAGATTAATATTATTCACCGCGTGCTTAACTTACACCAGTCACGATACACTCTAATTTAGATCTACATTCGTAATGAGAAAACTTCGAAATAAAGAAAAATAAATAGGAAAATGTAAAAGACAACAAATTGTTTTAATGCAGATATTTTAAAGAATACAATAATTTAGACGGCCTTTAAGTGCATGTACACATCAGGTTGGAATAATTAAAATTGTATATGCGTCGAACAATTTGTCCTCCATTTGATAACCGTTGCAATAATTATTACATATACAATTACACTCAACAACATGTATAACGCACCAAATATAAATATATGGAAAATGTTGTAGTTTGTTTATTTATAAGAATTTTAGCTTGAAATTTCAGGTATTATTATTTGAGTTATACATGCATGCACGTGTTCATACTAAAATATTGAGAGACAAAATACGAAAGAATTTCGTATTTCCCATGGCGCAGCTGAAATTGTTATAAATAAAAAAAATACAGCAATTTTCATTGCGTGCGTTATAACTTTTGTTAAGTGTACATCCTCACTGCTGTATATTACTACAGTGGCACGAGGATAAAAGGGACACAATCTCACGCAGACCTAACAATTTTCATTATTGAGTTATCGCCCATACATCTGCATTATGAAATAATTCATATAAGTTTAGCGATTTTTTTTTCCACACAAACATGATACTTTAGTATTTGCCCACTGTATTTTTTACAAAATGTCTTTATTAATCAGAGATAATTAGCTACCAAAAGAACTTATACATTTTTGCGCTATTTAAAGATATTTAAAGAAATGTAACAGCTTTTAGTGTACCGATTTAAATTTTAAGCAATTTAACGGCTTATGTGTATTAAACTTTCCTTAGCTGTATTCGTTGAAATATCATGTTAATAATGATAACAATATAAATTCGCCGCGATTTTAATACTGAGCAGTTCTCAGTAGAGCGCAAGGTGCCCGTCCTAGGTGGCGCTGTTAACCTAATTAATGCAATTAGGTATTCAAAGTCAAAACGAGGCAAACTGTTCTTTGTGTCGTGGAGGGACGCTAGCACATGTCTTCCGAAGGAAACATTTTCATCACTGCATCCTCTTACAGTAAGTAATGACATTTGTTGTGTATTACACTATCTTGATGAATACTTATTATTCTTCTTATTAACACCAAAATGGACGATCGTAGGGGGTTTGATTTTGATCAGTAAAAAAATTGGCGGCGATGTTCTTTCATTTCGAATGGAGTTGTTTTCCCTTCAGCTCTCGTAATCAGGTCAAGTTTTATGCGTCTTTAAATGTGTATGTAATTTTGTCAGTCAGTCGTGTGGAAAATTTCATAGAAATAACTTGTAATGCATATAAGATGCATTTGAATTTAAACATTTTGAGAAATTTATTTGAAATGACAAAAGCCTGAAGGCAAGACTGTGCATGGATCATGGACCCTATTCTTGGATGAATTCTGATTGGTTGAGCATTTTTGAGCCCAATTCGCGCTCCCTTTGTTTATGAAAGCGTTGTGTACCAATTTCTATGACCAAAGGTTACACAACTGACAACTTTTGCTATTTATGTCAGTCAGATAGTTGGTTCTGAAATTGTTAATGATAAACCGTGCATGATTCATTTCAATGACTTGTTTACTGACTCATTGAGTGCTTAACCTGATAGTAGTCAGCAACAGCTCTTTGTGAGGGAATAGTCAGATTTCTGACATTCAGTGTTGTGGATGCTAGAATTGTTCATTGTCGATGTGATGAGACCATTTGCATTGTGCGGTGAGTGCTTTTTTTTGCTTGAACACAAGTTAAACGTTACAGTTTAAAATAAACTTGTTGATAAAACAGTTGTTTTATTTTGTTGGTTACCTACCCTACTAGTCTATTTATGAAAGGTATGACATTCTAATTTTTGTAACCGTCAGTTATGGCAACAGAACGTTTTATTAAAATACAGATGTTGATTGTTGAATACTTTTAAAATACTTCTTTTGTATTGTTTATTGAACAATGTTTAATAAGTACTTTTTTTGTCAAAATTTGTTATTAGTTTATCTCTGAAGTCTGCACAGCATATAATGAAGACAATTTTGTACAATGAATATATGTGATAAAACACTGTTTTTGCTAAGAAGTTAATTGCCATGTAGTTTATTTTGTAGTTTACAGTAAACTGTCATTCAACATGTTCTTTGGAAAATAGCTTTTTATCTTGTTTAAATTATTATACAAACCAATGTCAGCCCTTTTTGGGGTTTTAGGGAAAGGTGGCGAGACCTGTTAAGATGGGAATTTAACAGTACAATGGGAATTTTCGGGAATTTTGTAAAATCATTATACATCTACTATGTAATATAGCCATACATAAATTATTATGTAATACATTTATTAAATGCATCCAACTGGGTTTCTTGAAAAAGAAAGTAAAAATTCTGAGGGGATTTTTTTGTTAAAATAGGGAAAAGATATATACATTTTCATTAGGGGAATGGCACATAAAAAGGCCTGAATGTTAAATAAAATGTATTGTTTATTGTAAATGATAGTATATTTTATAAATCTTTTTGATAATCATATAATATGTAAAAAAAAATATCAACATTGTTTTAAACCTGATGTTGAAAATTCCACTGTGTCAATTCATCTACAATATTTTGCTATTATTGTATTAAGCAGTATGTACTGCATTATTTGATGTTATTTATAAACTTGTACAGTACTGTAGTTTTAAATTAGGTGTGACAGCTGTTTCAATGACACTTGTTGTACTATGTTAAACATATGTAGATTTTATTGATTAGTTACCATAATTTTGCTATAATTATAAGCAATCAAATTATTTTCTCTTTAATAGCTTTTTAGACATCTAGATAATATATATAAACAACCATTACAAAGCAAAAACTGCATTTTAACATTATTGGGTAAATATCTCCATTCGTGGCATATCATGGGGGCTGTTAGAAATCTGTGTGATAAAGGCATGGCAGCTGAAAGGTGATGCACAATGTTGTTCTCTCTCTGACTGTGCAATATTGATTTAAAGAGCTGAGGCCATGTAGAGGGATCTGACCCTTGTAGATTTTCTTTGTGGCATGCATTTTCTCATGATGTCATCATTAGCTATGGAAAGTTTTCTTCACAGTTCCTTAACTGAAGCATGTTGTGGAAAACCCAGGCTTAATGCAAGTGCCTAGTGTTGTCATGGATCAGCCTGTGCAGTCCGTACAGGCTGATCCATGACAACACTTTACACCTACAGTGAATTTATATTTAGAAGAGACTTCCTTGAAGCAGACAATACCATAAAAGTGGGAAGTGTCATCCTGGATTAGCCACTGCAGACTGCACTGGCTGATCCGGGACGACACTTTATGCACATGCATTAAGCCCAGTTTTCCCACTACACGCCTCAGTTCATCTTTATTCCTTGTCCTTTCTTGAACTTCTGAAAGTGGTTGTTGTCCATTCAATAATTATTCTAATATAAATATTGAGAATCGATATGCCAAACTTGTATAAAAATCATGTAATAGCTGACAAAATATATATGACATTTTTACGACAGTAACATTATGTCCTTAAACACAATTTCCGAATACAAAATTGCGAACATGACCCAGAAAATGATTGGGGTGGGGGATTCCTTAAGAAACCAATGGAATAACATGTTAATTGATTTATCTATGATCTGGGCAATGACTGTGTTCAGACTGTTTATATAAGGCATTTATATATCATAATGTATCGCCATTTATTTTTGCAGTTTTCCAATTTTTTGCAATTCATTTTTTGCCATATTGTTGCAGCTCATAATTACTATATTTAAAGCAGCTTTTGATCACAAAGATTGCACTATGAAATTCCAAACTGAATATTTCTGCATGACATAACACAGAATGTTACTAATTTAACATACAGTTTATTATTATGTCCAGATAACCTGTTTTGTGTAGTATGAAATAACAAATAGTTTATCTATTGAATATATAAATTGAATCCACTCAATAATTTATAAATGCAAATTGAACATCTACAGAAAATAAAAGATGTCGAGTGGCTGTTAGATGTTCCAGTGTGTTACTTTAAGGTAGATGATTTTATTGATGTACAGGGCTTTCATTAACTTTTGAAAACTGGAAGTTTGAACTTCCTGGCCTCTGATTTGGAAGTTTTGCACATAATATTTGGAAGTTTTGACAGTATTGCGCTACATAAGTCCTGAGTATTTCAGAAATGAAATTAAGTAATTTATAAAATTCAAGGTGTTTTTTAAGGCCAGTTCTTTTTTATCAGGTGTTTATATGCCAATTTATTCAGTGAAAGAGGTTAACATTTAGATAAATTACTTAATTTTTCTTCTAACTTGTTCATCCTTACATGATGGAACTTCCATGGCTGAAATTTTGGAAGTTCTGCAACTTCCATGGCTGCAATTTTGGAAGTCCTGTGACAAAAACTGTGAGTAAATGACTCCCAAACTTCCCTTAACAGACGCGCTGGATGTAGCATAATATGTACTTGTATTTCTCACCTAGTATGTATAAGCAACTGGGGCTCACCATCCTCATGTTTACTTCTGAATCAAAACTACAGTAGCATATTATTTACCCACAAATATAGGTCACAGCAGCTGGATAAAAGATAGGTTTGTTTGTTACAGTTTAAACGCACTGGCAACTCCTGCTTTATGTGTCACTCTTGGGGCAAGTTTATAATAGTATTGGAGAATGTAAGGTATGCATAAAATGTGAAATATTCAGGCTGCCATATAGGTATTGTGTGATCCATCTTTAAGTTATGTATCAGTTAAGCTCATTATATTACTTATTTGGGAAGTCTGATATCTGATAGTCTTGATCTTGACTGGTCTTTTTTTTGTATTAATATTTAAGCAGTGTGCAGTAATTTACAAGATGTCTCCCCATTATAATTATGCTGTTTGTATACTGTTGTCGTGCTTACAAGTTCAGTTTCGAACATAACAATCAATTAAATGTACATCTAAGGAACTCATTGCAACTCATTTGCAGATAAAACTACTATTCTGACCTACAACTTGATCTCTAATTTCTGAATTCAATTTTTAATGTTTATGTAGCTGAATTGTGTTTTTTTTGCTGAGGCTGGGGATGGGGCCCTATGTTTTTGGGGAAAACATTGCACAAATTAGGTATAAAGGGGAGCAAAAAAGTGAGTGGAGTCAGCTTTTGTGAAAAATGCATGATTTGAAAGATTGAATTTTTTTTTTTTAATGGATGATGCCTTTAAACGGGCCCTCCTTTTTAAGGTAAAATGACCATATCAATATTATTATAGATTCTCATTTTAAAATATGTTCTCTCAAAACAAATGCTGTTCTCTTCATTTTCATTTTTTTCCGGCACCTGTTATTTAGACCCAGAGTCTCTTAAATAATCCTTTAAAAAGACTATGGCATAAAAATGGAGCTTCTTTGTACATTGTAAACATTTCCTTAAAATTATAGACAAAGAAAATCCACCTAGAGAATTCATGTTGTTTATGGTCTTATTTGTTGTCCTATTCAAATTGTTATTTTAAAGAAAAAAGGCGCTTTTTGTGACTCCTTTTGGATAAACAATATGTTTATCTTGTGGAAGACTTCACTGTTTAAGATAATAAACAAAGCACATTGTTGTATGTTTTCTTATTGATCCACTGGCCAGTTTATTGTGATAATTTATTGATAATGAAGTCAACTGGGTGTAATGGGTTAATTGTAGGCAGTTAGAACACTGTTATGGTATTCTGTTACAACTGTTTTTGTGGAAAATAGCTGATGTGTAGATCAGAGGAAAAGATTTAGAGATTTCAAAGATTTTACTTGCTGATAAGTTAGTAAAACAGAACATGTTTGAACAAGGGAATTTATGTGTTCTCTGAGGACAAAGGTTAAATGGTGAATTCTTTTGGTAATTCCTATTGTGAAGTCTGTGTTACCAATTTATGTGAAACATGTGTCAGTAAAGTAGAAATTTGGTTGGTCTGGTAACAGAGATTTTATGGGTCAGTTTTTGAAATAATAAAAAAATACACACTTTCGTATCCAGTAGTGATAGATAGATATACAATAACAGAAAAAGAGTGTGATTTTTCTGTAAAAAAAGTTTTTACTTTTGTCTAATATTTTCACAAACCACTTACATAAATTATGTTGCTGATTCTTGTATATTTATGTATAGCACAGTTCATGTCATGATCATGTACTTTCCTCGATTGCTCTGAAAAATATTGGCGTGGTTGTACATTGAAGATTAAGATGTGGTTGTTACAAGGTGTTGCAGCAATAATTGTGTCATACCATTCTTCACACTTTGTTCAATGTTCTTGAACTTTGTAAAAAGTTAACAGAGATGGTAATATGTCTATAATGAATGTTTTTGGTATTAAATGTATCCTGCACCATGCCTAGAGCAGTATTTAAGTGCCCCCCCCCCCCCCCCCCCTCAGTTTCTATGCCTACAGGATTTGTTCTGGTGGCTGCCTGCTAACAAGTAACAGACCCAGCATGATATGCAAGATGCTGTGTTTTTCATGCATGACTGCAGCTGAGAATTCTGTATTATTGGCCTGGGAGTGAACACTGCTGGGCCAAGGCGGGGCAAATGGTTCTTAACTGTACAGTGTGTTTTTCAGCGTAGCTGTCTAAGATCACTTTTGACCCAGATTTTCTTGTGATAATTATGCAGCGGGAAAATTGAATGCCCATAGAATTGGGCAAATTTTCTAATTCTAGGGAATGCAAACTTCAAACAATGGTTTAACGTATACCAATAACTGTTGCATACTTTTGGGGAATACAAATTTACATAATTGTTTACATGACTTACTTGACTTATTCCTGTAGACTCCCAGTGGAGCATAGGGCTGCAACAACACCACGCCAACGGACTCTGTTCTGGGCTGTTCTCTTCAGCTGATTCCACGCCATTCCGGTGTCCTTCGTTTCGCTCTCGACGGATCTTCTCCACGTCTGTTTGGGCCTTCCCACTTTTCTTTTTCCTTGTGGGTTCCATTCTAGCGATTGCCTTGTGACGTTGTCGACCGGCTTGCGAAGCGTGAGGCCTATCCAGCCCCATTTTCTCTTCTTGATTTCCTGACCGACCGGATTTTGGCTGGTTCTTTCCCATAGGTCTGCGTTTGAGATCTTCTCAGGCCATCTGATGTTGAGGATGTGTCGCAAGCACTTGTTGACGAATGTCTGTATCTTGTTGGTGATGTTGTTGGTTACTCGCCATGTCTCGGACCCGTATAGGAGGACTGCTTTTGTTTACATAGGCGGTTAAAATAAAGTTATAAACATATCATCGCGTATACTCTAGAACTGAGGCTATTTAGGAACGTGTTTTCTCATTGTATGCCATAAACAGAATGATATATTCATTTACGTGACGAAATAACTATTTTGTTTAGCCTACATTTATATAAGCGTTACGCCCTATAATTATTATAGATTATATTATAATATTAATTTCAATGCCAACTGTCTTTTTTAAAGACATTTCTTGTTTCCAGTGATTTGTGAATATGCCCTTTTCTGTGAAATTGTGAAAAATGCATCGTAAAACCCCAAAATTGTGGAAATATTTGTTATTCAAAAAGAGAGCCATAAATTAGTATCAAAATTCAAATAAAAAGTAGTGATTTTCTTGTAATTAATCAAACTTAAAATACAAACACATTGCAAAAGTGATTTAAACGCTCATGCAACCATTAAATATTTCTAAGATTTAATACTTTTTTATCCACTTTTCCATTAAATTGTGTTTATTTAGGCAAACACATTGTGAAAAAAGCATACTTTTTGGCTTTGTGAATGGTACAGATTATCGGCATGAAAATAAGGCAGAAAATCGCTGACTGTATGTGGATCATGTGTTGCCATTCAGTTTTTTTGTTCCCATAATTTTAAACAGCATTTTGCAGGAGGGAGGGTTATATTTTTTTTTCCTACTCTGTTCTATTGGCACTATGCAATGGCTTATTAAAACAAGTAAACAAGTGCAAATTAAAGACAGTTTTAAGTTTTAATAACAACATAAGCATACCTTTTTAGCTTTCACGATAAAGACTACATTTTTTATTCAATCTTGACCAAAATTGCACAGTTTGTGAACGACCATAAAATCTTGGACAAGTTTGATAATGGGCCAGAACGGACCAGGAGCACCAGAGTTATTGCCCCTTTTTTATGCAAAAAAAGTGCCCTTTGCCAACGTATAGACTTTATTTTCCATCCAATATTAACCAAACTTTCACAGTTTGTGTATGACCATCAGATCTCAGCAGACGTCAAAAATGGGCCAGATCGTGTTTCAAACATCATGCCCTTTGTTAATTAAAAAAAAGTACAAAAATGGACATTATTCAGGATAGAGACTTCATTTTTCATCCAATCTTTACCAATCTTGCACAGTGTGTCTATGACCATAAGATCAAGGGTGAAGTCGAATATAAGCAAGATTGGACCAGAAACACCAGAGTTATTGCCCTTTGTTTGTGAAAAAAATATGCAAAAATAAACATACAGGATAGAGACTTCATTTTTCATCCAATCTTTACCAATCTTGCACAGTGTGTCTGTGACCATAAGATCAAGGGTGAAGTCGAATATAAGCAAGATTGGACCAGAAACACCAGAGTTATTGCTTTTTGTTTGTGAAAAAAATATGCAAAAATTGCCATTATTCAAGATAGAGACTTCATTTTTCATCCAATCTTCACCAATCGTGTACAGTTTGTCTATGAACGTAAGACTACAGGTTAATTAGAATATAAGCCTGATCGGGCCAGAAACACCAGAGATATTGCCCCTTGTGTTTGGAGAAACACATCAACAAGTTATCAATGATTGGCTTGCACACACGATTTTTGATTAAATGTTGACCAAACTTACACGGTTTGCGCATGACCATAAAAATTGATTGATAAAGTTTGATTTCCAACAGTTGCAAGACTTGCATGCAGTTATTTGTACATGCAACTTTGATGTCTCCAGAGCCTGCGTTAACATCATTTATCATCATTGGACAGAAAATTATCAAAGAAAAAGCTTAGCTTTACCTTATCGCACAGCCATCGCAATTATCGCATTGCAACTAGTTTTCCAAAACTGTTTGCGAAAAAGACATCAAAATCTACTGTTTGTGCATTTTCAAGAATTGTCAATGACTTAATGAAAAAAGGTCAGGTAAGAATATCGAGAAAAATGATTTGAGAACCATTAGCCAAAAAACGCACATCCACTACCCAACTCATACTTTAGTTAGCCCATTGCACTTACCGATGTTTTAAATCAAAATTAATCCTACCACCACTGTGTATTGTTCAGATACCTTAATTTTCAAACCTGTCACAACAGTTAGGTCTTCATCTGTACCAGTTCTCAGGTGAGCGCTTTAGGCCATCATGGCCCTCTTGTTATGAAATTCCGAATATAGATTTATTAATCACAAACGGTCATTTATGCAAGCTGATGTAAAAAGGCAATAAATGTGAATGTTCATAATTAAGGCCAGAGTTTTTTTATTTTTAGATTTACGGGAATTTTTTCAAAACTGAGCAATAAAAGGAGGAGGGAATAAAAATAAAATAGAAAAAAGTGAGCATCGGAAATAAAAATAAAAATAAAAGGATTAAAAGTAAAAAAAATATTAATTTATTATAACTGCACCTAAAATGAAAACGATATTATTACAAGAAAGGTTAATCTAGAATTAGAAGTAAAGCTGTTTTTCCATATTGTTAGAGGGTTTTATAACTACTATTTGGATTTTCCAAGTTATATCTTTTTTGAAACAAATATCCCATCAATCTTAAATTTATAAACAATCTGGCCTAATCCATGTAGAACGCATATTTTGTATTGTATTCTAGAACATTTTTTTGGCACAATGTGCATGTAGTAGATCTACATTGTTGTTGATTCACATCGTTTTTAAGCTGAAATTCTAATAAAAAATATACAAGAACACAGTTGTTGTTGTTGTTGTTTTTTAAAATTTGGTACGAACCGCACTAGAAGAAAACACATTCATACCCATTTTGTACCCATGGAAAAATATGAAAATATACCTATTTTAAATACGAATACTTTACATTCGTTGCATGAAACAACATATACAATTATATTGTTTATGATTAGAACGTATTTGTGTATAAAATGTTTTAAATGTGTTGCGTATATGAATAAATTGTTTTCGCATTTCTGGCACCTGCTAAATCTTTCGTCCCATACTGCTTTCTGATATTATTTCATTATAATTTTGTCCAAAGAATGTAACTGTATGATTTTAATTTATTATTTTTTTTTCTTTATGTTTTTGATAGCAACTTTAAAATACACAGCGGTCGCGCAACTTTAAACTACACAGCGGCCGCAACCGCCATTGCTGTTTTTATTGTCCCTAGCTAGACTGGTTTTTACAATAAAATATATGCGCAGAACGCCATAAAATAACGTCAATTTGTAAAGCAGTCTACTGGCGCGCAAAAATTACTACGAAATGACGTTGTAGTAAATAGGTTACACAAGACCAATTTATTTTATAGTTCGGGAAGCAGAGACGACCGGCGGAAAATAAAAAAAATATAAGATTTTGAATTTTATTTTTATTTGGGTTTTGCAATATTTAGGACCGGCGCTCCCATAAATCGAAAAATATAAAACTCTGGCCTAACATAAGTGCCTTCATATGGATATACCATCAACATAAAAGTACTCCTATTTATAGATTTTAACTTTTCGTAAATTCATATTTTTTATATTTGTAAAAAATAGCAATTGTTTTTGTTTCCCCTCCCGTGACCCATGCTAAGAAAGGGTGGGTCGGAAAATTATTGTATTTTTATACAAAAAAAGTCATTGTAATTCATGTTCAAAATGTTACGTTATAGTATAAATTCTTAATATTTTTGTTGTAGTAGATTAATAACGTTCTGCTTATTTACGTAATACTAACAGGCCTTTTTCTGACCTTTTTGGGAAAAAGTACCTTGGTTCAATTGGGAAATTCACGACGTAAAATTTTCAAAATTGGGAAAAATCGTATCGCTAAATCGTAAGTATAATGTTGAAATTTACAGTTTTAAATCAATAAATATTTTAACAGCACTAATAATTCGAATTTAACTCTAAATTGTGATAAATACCTATGCAAGCTATGCAACCAAGTTTGCAATAATATGCATGTCTCATTTCCTATAAGTATGTGTATATTTCTAAAAAAGCATCACCAAATCTGACCAACTTCACCAAAATAAACTTGTAGGATCTACTGTCTACATGATTTAGTTTTAATGATGTGTTAATAAACATTGTGTAGTGCCTACACTACATAGGTCACGAAAATATGTGATAACTTGAAAAGAAATCTTTACCTACTTATATTTAAATCCTTCCTTTAACAGACACATCCACTTGTGTAAATAGCAAAATATTTGCCCATAATTCATGTTACGTTTCATCATGATAGAGGACAAACAAATCGTTTTTCTTTGTGTTACCCATTTTTATTACACAGCTATTAGAGTGTTCTCCCCTTGTAAACAATATCAGCGATAAAATTAGAGGATATCCAAATGTAAAGCCAGTGTGAAAAAATCGGCTGTAAAGTATTACAAAATCGTATTTTCACTTCCATTTTCGAAAAAAAAATACAGATTTTTTACAATTGGGAATTTTAAGGTCAGAATTGTGAAAAATTATGCATATTTGGTATTGGGAACGGGTCCGACTATCGGACCCTTGAGAGCAGTAGAAAAAGGCCTGACTAAGTTCTAATTACCTTACAATAATTTATCAAAATTGAACAAACAAACAAAACATTAAAAACATTAGCGTTCATAATAAAAACCTGTTAAAACTAAGGAGTAATAGCGTGACGTTGCAAAACAGAACGCTGTTAGCAACAGCCATAGCAACGGTGACTGTCAAACTGCGGCTAGCAGTTCGTAGCTGAAAAGCGTGTTACACGCTTAGCACGTGGATAGTGTTTAAAAGCATCAATCTGTAATACTGTATCTGAACAACGCAAATGCTAGAACAAATGAATTAGCATTCTGTGGAAATAAAAACAAATAAGACTTTGTTAATTAATAAAAAGAAAGCAACAGAACATTTTTTATAAATTAAAATAAAAAGAAAAGGCGCTGAAGTTTATTTACTTTCATTTTTTACAAGGACTTTAGTTCGGCTTAATTTCATTCAAATCCTGCCTCAGCCAAAGTTTTTGCATAATTCTAATCCGTGTGTATTCATGAGTTTGAATAACACTTTCGTTAATTATTACTAGATCTAGTAACTGTATTTTTGTTAAACAAAATAAGACATTTGACGCTATCAGATTGTCGAGTTACATGACGTCGTCATTCATATTCTTAGTAAATGGTTCCTTGCACCAAATTCACCAAAATTATGATGTTTATTTATAATTATTTATTTTTTTACTATTTGAATTTGTAGTAGTCTATTACAAACACGGATGTTAAAAACACGCATATCTGTAACAAAACACATACCTAAGGCAAATGTGTTACCAATGACTTGCACCTTTACCAATCAAAATTAGAAAGTGGGCGTGATAAACTTTTTAACGACGACGCTCATTTGCATGTAAGAAATTTTATGCGTTCTCATTGGCTGACTGTTTGGCTTGTTAAGCTGACTCCTGCGTCAAGATTTTTTCGATAATGGACACTTGGTGCATAAAGGCGAGTTTGTTAATTGCTGGTGGGCATTCTTTGTCTTTACAAAACATGCATATGCGAGCGGAAATGATTGCGCCCTATAATCTGACACTGAATGTTATGGCGTCCTTTTCGTAAAAGCATGCGTCAAAATACGCCGAATTACACGTTACCGCGAACTGTCCGTTTAAAGTCAATTTATAAGCGTCTTTTGAAAGTAAGATTTGTACACGCTATTGGATTCTTTTTAAGGATTCGCACCCCGCATTTTCACACACAAATAAAATAAAATATTGTTTTCTTTTGTCTATAAATTTTTGGGGGTCGCTGCGATTTTGCTGGGTCGGTCGCGGGAGGGAATACAAACAATATTTTATATTAGGCCTCACCAATAATTTTTGGAAAGCAAAATCAACACTTGTCAATGCAGCTGGCATTTTCGTTTCTTCACACAAAAAATGGAATGCTAAATATTACACAAGCAAAAGCATCTACAAAACAAAAGTTTATGTCAACAAATAGACAATATTTATAGGTCCCCAATCAAATATGACTTTTTTTCCCCCAAATTTACACAGTATTTCACAATTTGTGTATATCCGATTTATATAATTAAACCAGACAGGAGGAAATTTACTGGAAATAACAAAATCTCTACTGGGTATCTCTTCTTCTGCTATCTTAAAATGTGGATTCGTTTAATTTGAAGCCACTGTCCATGGGATCTAATCAATACATAGTAATTATGCCCCCCTTCGAAGAAGTGGGGGTATCGTGCTTTGCAACTGTCGGTCGGTCGGTAGGTCTGTCCGTAGACCATTTCGTTTCCGCACGATATCTTGAGAATGCTTTGACCTACGATCATGAAAGTTGGTAGGCTGGTTACTTGGGAGGAAAGGAAGAACCCTATAAATTTTGAGTTCAGCAGGTCAAAGGTCAAGGTCACCGTTGCTAAAAATAGAAAAACGGTTTCCCCTAAATTACTTGAGAACACCTGGAGATATTTTAATGAAACTTTATACATAGATACCTTACATCAAGAACTCGCTTGGGATGCATATGGGGTGGGTGTGGTCAAGGTCAAGGTCACCGTTACTAAAAATAGAAAAACGGTTTCCGCTCAATAACTTGAGAAAGCATCGAGATATTTTAAGGAAACTTTATACATAGATACCATATATCGAGACTTCGCTTGGTATTGCATATGGGGTATGTGGGGTCAAGGTCACCGTTACTAAAAATAGAAAAAAGGTTTCCGCTCAATAACTTGAGAACGCATCGAGATATTTCAATGAAAGTTCGTACATAGATACCTTATATTCAGACCTCGCTTGGGATTGCATATTGGGTTCGTGGGGTCAAGGTCAAGGTCACCGTTAATAAAAAAAGAAAAACCGGTTTCACAATAACTTCAGAAAGCATCGAGATATTTTAATGAAACCTCGTACATATATACCTTATATCGAGACCTCGCTTGGGATTGCATATGGGGAGCTCACCATTACTAAAAATAAAAAAATGGTTTCCGCTCAATAACTTGAGAACGCATAGAGATATTTTAATGAAACTTCATACATAGATACATTATATCGAGACCTCGCTTGGGCTTGCATATTAAAATAATTTCACATGTCAATTAGAAACACTTTCTGCAAAGTTTTATTTTTATTAACATATTTCTTGAATGCTTCTTTAAAACCCGGCGCGATCGTCAAAAAATAGTAAATACAATTTTGTTGGCATTAAATCAAATTTGTGTTGGACCATTAGGAAACGTTGCGGCGCTGCCTGAGAAACAAATCATTAATTATGTTTAGCCTTATCATTATTTACATGGAAATGCTACAGTCATAACATTTAGCACTTTGGCCAAGCAGGCCAAAAGTCTTACATTATTACTTGAGAGCAAGACAATGTTACAAGCCCACCTATATAAAACGGAGATTCTAAGCACGCCCAGTTCAGAATATTAGTGCTGGGCTTAGGGGCTTGTGGTAATTTCAACCACTGATGTAAGTATTTTCTTACAGCTAAAACACTGTCTTGGTCAATTTTTATCTCCCCCAGTTGCTGATAGATATTTAGTGCATACTACTAGTTGAGAATAATATTTTCAAGCTAAGTCTATGAACCGTAAAAAACAGTAAATGAATCATACTGGTACCTAAATTGAGAGAAAATTTGAAAGAATTGTGTCCGAAAGCATACTAAAACAGGTGAACTGTATTTTCCTGAAAGTTAATGTTGATTTTTTTTCAGTAAAAGTTAAGTACACAATTAATGTCAGGTTTCTAATACACTTTAAAGGCTAGTAAAAAGATCAAGTGACTCAGCGATAAATTAAGGCTGTTTATTAAGTATCCATTCAGATGTCTGTCGGCCTATAGAGTACCTGGATACCAAGCTGCTTTGTCTGGTTGCTGTTTGAAAACTTTATTAAAAAGTGATCCAAGCTTTATTTATCTGGGTCTAGCCTCTGTACTTCAGTTCAACATCCAATATATGTTATGTAACATTGATAGTGTCAACACTAGAATGGTCTTAAAAGATTCAGTGTAAGCTGATAAGAACATTGTTTGAGTCAGTATGGTGTCCGTTATGGAGTAAACACTATCAACTGAACTGCGAAATTCATTCTGACAGTCAGACATTTGGAACCTGCAGCATGTGTTTGCATCGATTGTTGTTCATCTATTCTTTTGCAATATTGGTTCCATTGGGTAAAATTGAACAGCGCTTAGCCTTACAATGAGCTGCTCTCGATATTAAAACATACTGCCTGGTTACAAACTGGTTCTTCATAAATGTTTTGATTAAAATAATACAATTGTGTTTGTAAATGGTAATGGTTTATAGCAAGACTAGTGTCTTTCATTAATGTATAGCAAGACTAGTGTCTTTCATTAATGAATTAATAGGCAAGGGCATTGAAAAGTCTATAGGGTACTTATAAAATGCATTTTGTGGGGGTGGGGGAGGGTTCTTTTAGAAATTAATTTACAAAATGGGCCTTGGCATAAATAGAACTGGGAAAAGTATTGATGGTCTTTTTTGTAACACCAATTGTGAAACATAAATTCAAACACACACCAAAGATTAAAGAGATGGATGATCCCATGTTTGTTCGGGAATAACAGAACTTCTTAAGTACACAGCTTTCAAGAAGGAAATAAATTAAACAACTAAGATGATTTATTCAAGTATTTAAACATGTAATGCTTTAGAGTTTACACTTGTAGTTCTAGATCTGAAAGTTATAGACCTAGATTAGTACAACTATATATGAATAATCACAATTAGCTTAATGTTTTCGCTGTAAGCAGTAATAAACCTGACCATGGTTTAGGCGTTAAAAAAATTAAGTTTGTTTCAGGTTACCAGACCTATTCTAAAAAAAAGCCCCGACCCTAGAACATTTTATTGAGTGGGTCCGATTATGTTTGTGTTTATTTTACCTTTTTTCCAATTATTAAAGGTTTTTGGGATCAATAAGTGGTTTGTTTTGATAGCATCCACTTTACAACAATGTATTATTATATTAGAGACATGTGTTGAGTGCTACAGATAAGCATCGTTTTTTTGTTTAAACTAATTGATTTTCTAGAAAAACGATTTAATTTTTAAAAGTTATCGTTAAAAAACTAATATTTCAAAAATCGAATTGCAACCACATTTTTATCTTTTTTGTTGACAAGGATTATTTGCCTGAGTTAATAATTATATTAGCACCGCATCAAAATAGAGTCCGTTTTGATTTGTCTGGTTCCCTACTTTTGCATCATTATCAACCAGATATTAAGGATAGAGAGTAAGTTATAAGAATTGGGAACCTGATGTGTAACTGTTTTGACTTGGAACCAGTATTGAAAACAAACATGGTTGAATTGAAAATCAAAAACAAACTTCTGTGTATCAACGTTGATTTTGTAATTTAAATATTGTTCAAAGGCAAAATTCTCCATCTATTGTTCATTTATTACAGTAATTTGCAACCATTTATGAAATAGTGAACTAAATTTGACAGCTTTTCAACAAGCAACGTGTAATGGATGAAAAAAAAGCTGATTAATTGATTTTTAAATTGTGAACTATAGACTGAAAACTATTTAAAAATTGATAAAAACTAATTAGTCTTGAAGGTGGTCAGTAAAAAAATGATTTGATTACAAAATTAGGAAGTGAAAAACTATTTGTTTGAAAAATTATCTGTAGTTGAATATTCATTCAGTTTTAGAATCTTCAAGTTGACCTTTTTACCAAAAAAAATAAAAATAATAAAAAATTCCCTACCTACCTACCCTAATTGTTTTGGCCACATAACCTGAAAAAAACAACATATTTTGTATGCGTTAATAAAATGATGGCCTTTAATTGGCATTAATTGACTTCACAAAATTAAATTTGTTCACTGAAATATATTTTCCGTAATTTGCAGTTGGGAAGTTGGCTTGGATAAGCAATAGGAAAAGTTGAAGCCAAATACAGCTTGATCATGGGAATGTAAAGACTTTTCCAGACTTTGGAAAAGCAGTCTGGCCAGCAGATAGTTGATAAAAAGCAACAAAACACCACCACCACAAAAATGTTCCTTAGGAAAGCATATAATTGTAAGGCCTTTGCGGAGGAAATCAACTTCATTACTTCATTAAGTAAAAAAAAAGCCATGATCATAAAAGTTGGAAAATAACAGAACCTTGTAATTTAGAGGTCTTTGTGCAATGTGCAGACAAACATAATTGTCAGTTTGCATAGAGCTCAGGCCTGTGCATCGCAAGTACCAAGCAGATGGCAGATGGCTGTTCATTCAGCAGAGCTCAATTTGCAAGCTTCTTGTTTGCGAAAACAAAGTTCTGCACATACTGTAGAAAGCGGACAACTGCAGACAATTTCACAGTTTGATTATTAGAGTTGCAGTACTGCTTGTCCTTGAGTATTTCAGACTTCTTATAGTGTATTATTTAGTAACTTAAGATAACCTTTGCAGTGGGCTTATTATCTGAGAGATTTCAATATAATATAGGCCAATAATGCTGAAAATTAAAAGTGATTATTCATGCATTAGGAAATGATCCGTCTTCGGGGAACATGCTGAGGGGCTCTTTAGTATTTTCATTGTCTTAAGTGCTTGAAACATCACACCCATGATGTACATGTTGATGTTAAAATGTGTTCATCATTGCAAAATGTGGCTTTATGTCGTGAAATGTAACTAAATATGCAATAGATTTATCAACTTCTTTCTTTTGTGTGTGATTCTTGTTCAGTAGTTAGGTGTTAGTAGGGCAAACAGGTTCATTATGCAGCTAAAGTGACTTCATTACTTATAGTGGCATGTAGACAAAATGTTCTTATTGGCTGTAAAGGAACTTTTACTATGGGAAATTTAATTTACTTTTGTTCTGCTTGGACACAAATTTTATTGTTTATTATACTCCTACAAACGAAGTTTAAAGGGGGGTATATAGGAGTGAGCTTGTCTGGCGGTCTGTTGGTTTTTTTGTTTCCAGATGATAACTCAAGAAAGGCTTGACATATTCAAATAATTTTTGGTACACATGTGTAACATCATAGAATACAGGTCAGGTTCGATGTTGGTTACAAACCACTAAATTTTAACAGAGTTATGGCACCTTTTCGGCTTAAAATTCCCTAAAAACATGATTTTTGGCTGATAACTCAAGAATGGCTTGACATATTCAAATAATTATTGGTAGCATTATAAAATACGGGTCAAATTCGACTTTGGTTACGTACCACTAAATTTTGACATAGTGTTATGGCCCTTTATTTGACTTAAATTCCCTAAAAACATGGTTTCCTGACGATAACTCAACAATTGCTTGACATATTTAAATAATTATTGGTACACATGTGTAGCATCATAAAATACAGTCAGGTTCAAGTTTGGTTTCAAACTGCTAAATTTTGACACAGTTATGGCCCCTTTTTGACTTAAATTCCTGAAAACATGGACAATAACTCATGAAAGGCTTCACATATTTAAATTATTTTTGGTACATATGTTTAACATCATAAAATACAGATCAAGTTCAACTTTGGTTACAAACCACTAAATGTTGACAGAGTTATGGCTCCTTTTGAAATTAAATTTTTCCAAATACACTGTTCACCATTCACAAATTAAAGCATTCGCTCTCTGTACATTTCTTTCGAATGGATGCCATAGTTTTGTGACAAGGCGATATTGTGGGGGTATATCCGTCACTAATGTGACAATTCTAGTTTATTTTAATGACTTAAAATGATAGAACCATAAAGTGCCGGCCATTTCAATCCTTATTAGGTATACTACAATCAACAATTTGTTTATTTTGCCACAAAGATTAGCTGTTAATACCGAGGCAAATAAATGGCCTCAGATTGGTTTGTTGACCTATACCCACTTGTAGATACACCTTAATAAAGAATGGAATGCTGAAATATTTGCGAATATGTAGTCCTACTGGTATGTTTGATCAAGTTATCAATAACAGTTATTCTAGTGATTTGTAATCATTGGTTATTTAATGATGATTTGTGTCTGCAAAGACACGTCATTGAGACAGGCCCATTCACTAAGAAACATGAATTAGTAGCCAGAAATTTTTATTTTCCAAAAATGCCTGTTATTTCTGTTTTTTTCTTAGAAAATATGAAAATAATTGTTAAAATTTTCAAATATTTAAAAAAACTACAACAAAGTAGCCATTAACAAATTTTAGATGCCATGGCTGTTTTGGCTACTGGCAGTGCTAACATAGATTCATGTAAAGTGCTCTTTATAATATGGTGAAATTTAAAAAATGCTTCAAAAATGTACGATAATTGCCAATTCCATTCCGGGGTGCTGGTTCCATGTTGACTATTTACCTGATGGTTCGACATGATGTTAAATGCGGGAGTTTTATTGTGTGATGCAACAACATCCGTTCATTTGCAGGAGTTGCCAGTAATAAGCTTCAGTAAAAGTAAGGGCTGTCCGAATGTGTAAACCCCTGAAAATATGCACACACTTAACTGGTAACCGAATGTGTAAACCCCTGAAAATATGCACACACTTAACTGGTATTCGAAACTGCAATTCCAGTTTCTAAATGTTAATATTCAAGTGTTGACTTTCAGCGTGTTTATGGATTCTTCAGCAATAATTGATGGGGAAACTCTGCATTCATAAATTGATGTAATGAAAAAGAAAACCATGAATTTACATGTACATAGCAAAGGTTAATGTATACAAGCAGTAGAGCAAGATGATGATGAATAGTGAGCATTTATTTCCGATTTTCTTTGAGAAATTGTTTGTAATCATTTTCTTCAGTCCAGATGAATATGTTATGCTTTCCCTGCCACAGTGTTTGGATAAAATCCTGGGACCAGATGGTGTGGAAAGCTCCTAGTCAGCTGGATTAATCATCAATGTCTCCATGTTTCTTTGTTGGCTGTGTTTCTCACCATAATTGATTGCTTTGAGTCAAAGTGTTTAATAACTGCCTTTATGCTGTCCTTAGTGTTGCTTGTGTATATGCGCTACCAACATTGTGTTCTGTGTTTGGACTCTGCTTGGCTGTCTTGCTGTGGTTGACTAGGCAGTCTTTGTCACAATACATGTATTTGTCCCCTTTGTGGCCCCTTGTTTTACTTGTATGCTAAGAGGTCAAAAGAAGCTTAACATTATTTTGTTGATCTGCACAATTCTTGAGCTGTGGTCTGTGGTTGTTTAGATTTGAATGTTAAACCTTAAATGGTTTTCAGTATCAAATACTGATTTCATAATTTTTGAAAGGTTTTATCCATCATCTACTATGATAAAAACTACCAGTTTGTGTTATATGATAAAAACTACTGGTATGCGTTCATTATTAAATTTTTGGAAACTTGATTTCAGTATTTTCTGTACTTCAACCCATGATTTCAGTGTTATATTTTTATTTTTCATTCATTGATATTTGGTGAAAACATACTCATTTTTGTTGTATGAAAGTGTATACAGAGACCTAGCACCTTTGTGAACTACTTTCTCTTTGTTGCAAATGTTGTGCCCACAAGCTGTCCCATATCATGTGTTCTACATGACAGAAGACCTCAACTGACTGTACAGCCAGGCTAGCACAAAGCTTGGTGTAAACCCTGCAGTGGCTTGTGGAAATTTGATACTTGATCAGGTGAATGGGGAGAGCTGTCTTTGTTTGCTACTGGGGGAAACACAGAGCAGGGATGAAGTGCAGTTGAAATTAGGGAATGAATGGCCTTATTTATGTGTAAATGTGCACAATTGGGTGATCATTGCTTGTGATTTTAGTTGACTGTAAGTAGCACTTTAATGTTTGTCTGTTGTACATTTTATTTCTTTATCTTGTCTTACCTTTTAAGTAATAAAAAGATCATGGATGTAGTATGTCATACTAACAAAGCATGTTTCGGTTAGAATATTCAGCTCCATATGTATTAAAGATACTCAACTCTTTGCATAATACATGTACAATGTAGATTCACAAAGTTTCCACTTGCTGAGTATAATGCAAAACAACGAGATAATTAACTTCTTAGGCTTGAAAATCAATCATTGCTCAAAGAAAATCATTAAAATGCAAAACCTAAATGCAGTATGTGCTTTACACAGCTGTTTATAAGTAAATGTAACCACATTTAGACACTTTACACTGAATTCATTGTAAACAGATGTCTCTACTTCATTAGAAATTTTCAACTTCAGTCATCATTATTTAGATGAATGCAATGCATGAGAGTAACGTTAATTAATTAATTAACTAGACCATACCTTTCCGTCTAGTACCAACACTGCTTACTTTAACACTTGGATTCACTATAACCCCACAAACGAAGTTTAGGGGGGGTATATAGGAGTGTTTTTGGTTTCATGGTTTCCGGATGATTACTCAAGAAAGGCTTGACATATTCAAATAATTTTTGGTACACGTGTTACATCATAGAATGCAGGTCAAGTTCGATGTTGGTTACAAACCACTAAATATTGACAGAGTTATGGCCCCTTTTTAGCTCGACTATTCAAAGAATAGTTCAGCTATCCTACTACCCCCGGCGTCAGCATCTGAATTTGGTTAAAGTTTTTATTCAAAAGTCTTGTAACTTCAAAACTACATAAGTTATTCACTTCAAACTTAGCATATACCTTTGTGATCAACTCCAGTGTCAGGGGCAACATTCCCCATAACTCTGTTTTGTATTTTGACAGAGTTATGCCTCTTTTTCACTTAGATTTTCTGGTTCAAGTTTAATTCAAAAGTTTTGTAACTTCAAGACTACATAAGTTATTCACTTGAAACTTAGAATATACCTTTGTCATCAACTCTAGTATCAGTGGCAACATTACACATAACTCTATTTTCGTATTTTGACAGAGTTATGCCCCTTTTTCACATAGATTTTCTGGTAAAAGTTTATATTCAAAAGATCTGTAATTCCAATACTACAAAAGCTATTCACTTGAAACTTAGAATATACCTTTGTCATCAACTCGAGTATCAGTGGCAACATTACACATAACTCTATTTTGTATTTTGACAGAGTTATGCCCCCTTTTTACTTAGATTTTCTGTTTAAAGTTTATATTAAAAAGTTTGGTTACTTCAAAACTACATAAGTTATTCACTTGAAACTTGGAACTAACCTTTCTCATCAACTCTAGTATCAGGGGCAACATTACCCATAACTCTGTTTTGTAATTTGGCAGAGTTATGCCCCTTTTTCACATAGATTTTCTGGTTAAAGTTTATATTCAAAAGTTTTGTAACTTCAAAACTAGATAAGTTATTCACTTGAAACTTGGAACTAACCTTTGTCATCAACTCCAGTATCGAGGGCAACATTCTCTATAACACTGTTTTGTATTTTGACAGAGTTATGCCCCTTTTTCACTTAGATTTTCTGGTAAAAGTTTAAATTCAAAAGTTGTTCACTTGAAACTTGGAACTAACCTTTGTCATCAACTCGAGTATCAGGGGCAACATTACCCATAACTATGTTTTGTATTTTGACAGTTATGCCCCATTTTCACATAGATTTTCTTGTTAAAGTTTATATTCAAAAATTTTGTAACTTCAAAACTAGATAAGTTATTCACTTGAAACTTGGAACTAACCTTTGTCATCAACTCTCGTATCAGGGGCAACATTACCCATAACTGTGTTTTGTATTTTAACAGAGTTAGCACACTTTTTACATAGACTTTGTTTTTAAAGTTTTTGTTCCAAAAATGTATAAACTATACAAGACTTCACTTAAGTTTCGTATTTTAACAAATATATGCCCCTTCCACTATCCAAAATATCCACCAACTGAAATACTTCGAATAGTCGAGCGCGCTGTCCTCTGACAGCTCTTGTTTGACTTAAAATTCCCTAAAAACCTTATTTCCGGAAGATAATTAAAGAAAGGCTTGACATATTTAAATAATTATTGGTACACTGTGTAGCATCATAAAATACAGGTCAAGTTCGACTTTGGTTACAAACCACTAAATTTTGACAGGGTTATGGCTCTTTATTTGACTTGAATTCCCTGAAACATGGTTTCCTGACGATAACTCAACAATGGCTTGACTTATTTAAATAATTATTGGTACATATTTGTAGCATCATAAGATACAAGTCAAGTTCGACTTTTTACAAACCACTAAATTTTGACACAGTTATGGCCCCTCCGAAAAACATGGACAATAACTCACTAAATGTTGACGAGTTATGGCTCCTATTGAAATTAAATTTTTCCAAATACACTGTTGACCATTCACAAATTAAAGCATTCTCTCGGTTCATTTCTTTTGTATGGATGCCATAGTTTTGTGAAAAGGCCATATTGTGGGGGTATATCCGTCACTCGTGTGACAATTCTAGTTGTACTTGCACAGTTGTCACTTACGATAATTCCTAATCCACACATATCACCAAACCTCACTTACACTTTCACCTTGACCTAATTTGGATTTGAAATAAATCAAATGTGCTATTTCTTGGCTAACTTGATTTTACAGTTACGTCTAGCACCAACAGCACCCACTACAACACTTGAATACTTACACAGTTGTGGCTTACAATCATTGCTTATCTACCCATATAACCCAACTTCACTTTCACCTTGACCTTGACCTAATTTGGACTTGAAATAAATCGAGTGGGCTATTTCTTGGTTAACTTGATTTTTCAGTTTAGCACCAACACCGCTTACTACACCACTTGGATACTTGCACAGTTGTTGCTTACAACCATTCCTAAATTCCTAATCCACCCATATCACCCAACCTCACTTTAACCTTGACCTGCCGTAATTTTGACTTAGAATATTTCAAATGGGCTGTCCAGCACCAACTTTTTGCTTAATAAAACACATTGTCTTGTTTTAAATATAAATGATAAAACACCTTTTATTGCCTGACTTTATAACATTAGGGAAGGGTAATGCCTTTTTAACAGTACAATATTTTGTGGTTGATATACATCTTCGTAAAGTCAGACAATGTTGACCTGGCACTCATTTGTTTCTGTAAAGTTTCGTAGATTTTCATCATAGTACTTGGGTATGTATTGTAAACACTATGCTCGTTAGATAATATTTTGTCGCTATCTATGTGTACACTGTAATGGTGCTCGCTTTATATTCAGAGGTAATGGTGTAAAAATCTGGTTTTATTCGTTTTTATTCCAAGGAAATATAAGAAAAATGTCGTTGCAGCTGTAATTGCTGCCCTATAACATATTTGCCATTTAATTAGTTTTGTCTTTGGGATTATTCAATGTTTGTTTGAACAATAGGAAAAAAAAAAGTTTCGAATATTATTTTATGTATTTATTGTACAGTACAATTAGACGCCACTAGAAAGAAATAAACTTGAAATGCGTTCTAATAATTATTGTACTCGAAATAAAAAAAATAAAATGAACGAACACTGATTTGAACCCGCAACCCCAGAATCCGTAAGATACTGCCTTAACCTCTCGACCATTTCCAGGTCAATGTTTTCGGACTAGACCAGTATGAAATTCACATAGAGCAATAACCCCTTCTAAATGTTGATAGAAGCAATGTTATACCTCAGGGTTATCAGACCTTAAACTGGTCGTTGAACTATGCCACAAGGCAAATTAATGACTGCTTTTGTGCTATTTTCTTGTTTGGCGAATGACAGTAGACCTATAGAAAGTACTTTATTATAAAATAATATGGACTGCATCGTAAATATGTTCATTTTTTTCATGGAGAGTTGTTATATGTAACAATTATAAAATTAGGTGAATTTGCAATGTAAAGGGTAAGTAAAGGATAATATGCTATATTTGACGTAAATTTTGTGGACCTTATGGATTATTTAAAATCAATTTAAATTATCAATAATACTAAACGATTACAAGTTACAAGTGTTAATGAATGCCAGTATTATGTTTTCTCTATGGGAACACATTTTAGTAGAATATTCATTTTGTTAATTATAAATGTTATAATGTAATTTATATTGGTATAGATTCGTAATATATTTTCCAGCAGTTAGTGGCTTCTGTGTTTTACGCCAAATCTTGTGTAAATTATTTACAGCCATATTTGACAAGATTTATGAAGTCCTCTAGCAATGATTTCAATCTTACACATTCAGAGTTAGTTGTAAAGTTTGTAAAATATTCTTGCAAGTGAATAACTGAATGTTTTACTGCACGGTTGTGGCAATACATCTTGATGAAAGCCTTTGAAGTGAATATGCTTAACATTTATGTTTTTCAATCATTTTTAAAACATGTTTGTTTCAGATGCACACTTGGTTTCAAAGAATAAAATTAAGTTGCTCATTGTTATATATTTAATTGACAAGTCAAATAATATTTCGTCAACATTTCAGTTTAGTTATGGTATTATTAATGAGTAGTTAGATATGTGAGTAAAGTTTTTATGCAAAAAAATCAAATAAAAACAAACTCCCTTATACCTTGAGTATGATTCATTGACACTGCAATACATGTTTTGTATGATTGATAAGATTGTAAACTGACTGGTGTTTAATAAGTCATTGATATGTAAAGTTGCTCAGGGAAATCCCACATGTTTGGTCCTTGACTTGCCAAGTGTTCACTATCCAACGATAGTAGTGCACAGAAGTTCATTCAACTTAATCCATTCTTTGTCAGGCTGGTCATAAGGTATATATACCGATATATAATACATCTCACAGTAGCAATAAAATACTGTAACTATTTTATAACTGCAGTGAGTGGTAATGACAACAGTTTGACACTTTTATATAGATATAAGAAGAGATTTTAAATACAGCTGTTATGAGACATATACTGTTGACAAAAATTAGTGTTAATGTAGTTCATTTCGACTGTAAAATTATTTTTATTCAGAAAAGGTTCATACATTTTAAAGCAGACATCGTTTGCCTTTATTACTAATGGATTTTCAAGTGAGTGTTATAAAATTGATGGAACTGCATCACATTGATGCCAAGCAAATGGAGTTGTGTTCAAAGACATATAACGACTTCTGGGACTGATATTGGAGTCTAGACATTGACACAATTTTCAAAGGTACTGTCGCTGCTTTTAAGATACTTTCTTCCTTGGAAATTAGACTCCTCTGGAATACATGCCTACAAAACTGTGTGTATTATAAGGTTGGCTATTGTCTTTGTTGAGCATCGTTAAGCTTTTCAGTGGTTGATATTGCTGAACATTAATTGTGTTAATTGGCTGCTTTCGGAACAAAATTGCCAAACAATACAATTAAGAAAATTGGCTGCATCGGGAAATAAATGTTATGCATATAATTACAAAAGAAGTATTGCACAGTTTATCGTGTGTTATTAAGTACCTACATGTATTTCAACCTGCGATGATTAAGGTTTATTTAATGACCAGTGTCATAGTGTGATTTCTGCAATGGAAATGCATGTTGTTCCTTGATGCAGATGTGTGATCAGATTAGAAATGTTGGGGGTTTATTAAATCGAGGTAAATGATTGAAATTACAGTATTGTGCAAATAGTAGCACTGTGAGTCACAGTATTTTGAAATTGATGTAACATTGTTTTGTTGTTTCATGTTTGATTTTTTGCTGCTGATGTCATTATTGATTTTGTCTCCACATGTGTCAATGGTACTTGATTAAACAAACGAAGACTGTTACAGCGGGGCTCTCACAAATCATAGGGCGGCTGTTACATTGGGAAAAGGTCATCTGATCTCTCCTGCAGTTTGTTATGTTTTTTTTGTCAAATATACTAGTTTAGTAGTTGCTAGTCTGGGTACTGTCTGGAAATTATAATTGTTCATTTTTAGCGTACAATGTACTCTAGTATAAATTCTTATCATAATTATGTCACAGATGCTTATTCAGTTGTTACTAGCAGGTACTGTCTGGAAATGAAATTTTTTCGTTTTCTCGTACAATGTACTATATAAATTAAATAACTATAAATTACTATCGTAATAATGTCAAAGATGCTTGCTAGCCAGTATCGTCTGGATATGCAAGTCATTCATTTTGATGTACAGTATACATAGTATTCAAATATATTTGTTAAAAACTGGTTTCTGTGTTATACAATGTTTACAGTACGTAGTTTGTCATGCTTTGTTTTCTGGTTTATCAACATTCAGTCTTACTCTGTCTGCATGATTATTCTTAGCAGCTGGCAGATCCAGACAGTAAGTTTTTGTGATGTAAGCATGTCTTGTGGTCTGGTTATGGTTTTCTGCTGGAATGAAATAAATCTTCAGAGTCTAGTAATTATACTAGTGGCTATGCCATTCTGCAATTAGCTGAAGTGCTCTTGTTCTGAGGTGAAGTGGCTTCTGTACACAGTGTCGTTCTGGCTCGCCATTGAGATACAGTTTTGATATTAATGGTTTATGTTTTAATAGACTGGTTGATCAAACCCAGCTGGAGAAAGCTGCAAGTGTCTGAAATCTTATAGCCTGTGCTGGTTATGCATCCTTGGTGAAAAAAATGTTTCCTGTGATGTAATAAATGTGTAGTGCATTCGGAATGCCATGGAATTTATTCCACAAAATTGAATTAGGAGCAAGTTTTGTGTCAGTGATATTTTGTCGGAATTGTACAGTGTGTGTTGATTTATTGCCTTTTGGTATTTACATAAATATTGATTACTTGCAACATTGATGGCCAATAACAGTGATTTACAGAATGGTTGTTTGTATCTATCACAGAATCAGTGCATGTTTTTGTTTGTTCATTGGAAAACAAAAATACGTAACCTGAACTTCTCATATACTGTGAATCAGACATACTATTATGTGAAGGCCATAATGAGTTTTTGTGATATGCTCAGTATTCATCATCAACAGCATACACTGTTACGCCTTAATATGAGCTCACATTCAACTTTCAACTTGCATTTGAAAAAAAATTGGTTTGTGAATACTATAATTTGAAAGGAAGAAGTTTCACTTGTTGTTTGATAGCATATACTGTATATCAAAGCTCATTTTGATGTCATGAAAATTGCAAAACCTGTTGATGATGATTTTAAGTAATGATTCTAATTCCTGGCATTCAATGTTTCAAATTGTCTCTCTTGTGTATTTTCAGAATCATCTGATAGAAGTACGCCAGATTTTGATATGGCTTCACCGACCCCATCTCAGAGTGACACGGTCACAACCGCCTCGAACTCCTCAGATTCCGAGATGGAGTCCGCGGGCAACCCAAACCTTCGCTGTACCATCTGCCACGAGACCTTCTCGATACCCAAAGTATTAAGCTGCTTCCACACATTCTGCCAGCCGTGCCTGGAGAAGAACCAGGAAATTCCGGACAAGATCACGTGCTCCGAATGCCACCAAGACACGTTCCTGAATGCCAACGGCCTAAGTGGCTTGCTGCCTGATTATGCAGTGAGCAACCTGCTGGAGAAGACTGCCCTCGACACCAGTGCCTTACACTGTACCGGATGTAAAAGTAAAGACACAAACGCAGTTGCTAGGTGCTTTGACTGTGCTAATTTCTTGTGCGCCAACTGTGTCATGGCACACCAGTTTATGCATTGTTTTGAGGGCCACCGTGTGAGCAGTCTGACAGACCTGAGGAACAACAAGGAGAAGGGCAAAATGGAGAAACCACTGTACTGCCCTCGTCACAAGCAAGAGGAGCTGAAATTCTTCTGCAAGAGCTGTTCAATCCCAATATGTAAGGAGTGCACCTTGTTCGAGCACGGCAGAGGCCACGACTGTCAGTTTCTCTCTGACACAGGGGACAAACAAGTCGCGCAGATGCATTTAATCGAGCAGGACGCCAAGATGAAGGTCTGCGAACTGAAAACCTGCACTAAAAGCATCGACCATATTGCCAGCCGACTTCAGGTCCAGTATCACAAGGCCCAGAATGACATTAACGATACTTACAATTTTTATCGGGCAATGTTGGATGAAAGAAAGTCTGAATCGTTGAAGGAACTTGACCAGGCATTTAACAGTAAACAGCTTCTTATCAACAATCTTGGAGTTAAAATTCAGGAACACATTGACAAGCTGTATTGTGGGACAGAATTTGTGGACAAAATCACCAAATTTGCGACCATGCCTGAGGCATTAATGTTCAAGAACATCGTAGAACAAAGGTTCCAGAATCTGTTCAACTTCTCTCCAGACACAGATAACGAAAGCTACCACGATATTGAGTTCATATCCAACTTTCAGGCGATACAGACAGGAGTGAGGAACACCTTTGGCTATGTTCGTGAGGGGCCCAGTGACGTTTCACATATCATTGCTAAACCTCAACAGCCTATTGCTCGACCTACTGGAGTGGTCAACTCCACTGCCTCCATAAGCCCACCACCAGTCACGCTCAGTAATTCTCACATGAATGGGTCGCTCAACGGTCATCTTTTTGACCCAGTTCCAACCATTGATTCCAAAGACTTCGTGACCACCACTAGTTTCAGCACCAACCACCAGTTTGATAACAATCTCCTGTTTCCCACCACAGACACCTTCACAACAAATGGTGATACCAACTTATATGAGAAATGGTCCAGCGGTGGCCTGGATATTTTCCAGAACGGAATCGATGTGTTCTCGACCAGTACCTATCCACTGATGGACATCACGAGCAAGTTGATTTCGACCAATCTGTATCCCCCCAAGTCTCAGATCAAGCGTCAGAAGATGATCTATCACTGCAAGTTTGGAGAATTCGGCGTCATGGAGGGCCAGTTTACGGAGCCTAGCGGTGTGGCTGTGAATGCTCAGAACGACATCGTTGTGGCTGACACCAACAACCATAGGATTCAGATCTTCGACAAGGAAGGCAGATTTAAATTCCAGTTCGGTGAATGCGGCAAGCGGGATGGGCAGTTGTTGTATCCGAACCGTGTAGCTGCTGTGAAGACCTCTGGGGATATAATTGTTACCGAAAGGAGTCCAACGCACCAAATTCAGGTATACAATCAGTATGGGCAGTTTGTCCGCAAATTTGGGGCCAATATCTTACAGCATCCGAGGGGTGTTGCTATCGACAACAAAGGCAGGATCATCATTGTCGAATGCAAAGTGATGAGAGTCATCATTTTCGATCAGTATGGCAACACATTGCACAAATTTGGTTGCTCAAAGCACCTGGAGTTCCCCAATGGCGTTGTCGTTAACGACAAAGAAGAGATCTTCATTAGTGATAATCGTGCTCACTGCGTGAAAGTGTTCAACTACACAGGACAGTACCTGCGCCAGATTGGTGGCGAAGGCATCACCAACTACCCGATCGGCGTGGGCATCAACAGCCAGGGCGAGATCCTTGTGGCAGACAACCACAACAACTTCAATCTCACCATATTCACGCAGGACGGGCAGCTGATCAACGCTCTCGAGAGCAAAGTGAAGCATGCTCAGTGTTTCGATGTGGCCCTCATGGATGATGGATCCGTCGTGCTTGCGAGTAAAGACTACCGCCTTTACATTTACAGATATGCACAAATTCCGAGCCTTGGAATGTGAATGCTATCGAGAGAATGTTGCGAGGCAAAGCATGCCTTAGAGGGATGACTTGTTAGGTTTAGTCAGTGTGAGTGTTGGGATAGTGGTGAACGGAAATAATATAATATAATGGTATTGGCTGCAGTGTCGATGTTTAAGTTGGTACATTAAAACATTATTACTTTATAATGAAAGAAAATCTGTTAGAAATACAAACGGACGAAACATTGTTTGGAAAAACAAATGGACTAGTCAAACACAGTTTGTATGACTGACAAATTTTAACTTGTCCAATACGGCAACCAACAACTGATGGTATAATTGATGGTTGAAACCAGTATTACCTACAACATGAGTTGTGTTGGACATTAGAACATGCTTATTTTACTTGGTCAGTATTTGTGGTTTTAAGGTAATTAGGCATTTTGTGATGTTCTGCAGCACCACGAAAACAAACCATAACGTGTATCTCATTTACTTATTGGTTGAACATATTCTTGTATTTATGAACAAATTGGATTATTAATAATTATTTTGTTTGTAATTATTATTAATGTGATAGAGCATTGTATATTGTTGTGCTAAAGCACAGCTTATAAATTAATTTAATTCTATTTAATTGCCTACGAATCTTTCCCAGTTTTGTTTTGTTATGTAATGTTATACAGATTATAATTTATGTAGCATGTTTTCATTACTTGGTTATGGCATTGTCATCATCTAGTTGATACAATCATTATACATTAGCAAATCACCTTTTTGCAGTTATTTGTTTTTATTTTTGTTGTTTTTTGTTGTGTTTTTTCTTGATCATTATAATTTATTTCATTACAGTGTAGTGTATTTAGTTATTCAACAGCTGGACCATAATACTTAATATGTGCTACCTCAGAATTGCAATATCTGAGAATAATCCAAAATTATATTTTAGTCATTTTCTAAGTATATTCAAATTTTATATAAGGGCCTTATATAGCCAACCAAATTAATTCTTTTAATATGCAGTATTTGTATTTAATGTTTGAATTTATTTTGCAATTGAATTGCCATTGAAACTTCCATTTTATTATTCAATTTAACTTCTATTTTTTGCAAACAACAAAATAACTTCCCATGAAAATCAGTTGTTGATAAATAAACCAACTACAAGTTAAAAATCCATTGTCTGCTGCTGTTCTGTTTAGTTTTGTTAGTGCGGCGAGGTCCCATAGTCAGACTAGAGATTAATATTTAATGTATTTGCCAGATGAATCAGGTCTTTGTTGAATGTCTTTGTCCAATACTCCGGATGACTCATTCCCGACACCATTTTGTCTGTAGCCATAACATTGTTGTTATTATGCACAGGGTAGTGACTGCTACTTCACAGTTGTGTCCCCTTTTGCAGTCTTGTCTCTATAAATAGACGTCAATTCTTTGTCCTAAAAATAGACAAGTCGCTTGGTACAGAGGTCACAGAAGTTCATAAGTGTCTCGAGTTTCTCTGTTTAATATTGTTATTGTTCATTAGTAGACAAAGAAGAAAGATGTTGAAGTTATTATTGTGCCATATTGTTATTTAATAACTGACTAATTCACAATATTTCTGTAACAGTTGATCACTATTTCACCAGCCTTCATTGATAAATGATCACACCGACAACTTATCTACATTCCTCTAAAATTTTATGGCAAGTGTCAACAAGCTAGTATTGGATAAATGTTAACAAGTTGTTACATGCAACGAATCATATAACAAATATTTACATTGGAATAAAAAGACGGCCTGTATCACTCTAATGGAAGAACTAACTGGCCTCCATTGCCTGTATTAAACAAAGATCTTTTATACACTTGTAGTAAACAGGCCCTTGAACTGAACCTGTGATTGATTCAAAATAAAGATCTTCATTGAAGATGTGTAACTAAATACTGTATTAATAGATCTAATGGACAGATTTCTGGCAGAACAGTTACACCTTACAGTAACCTATTAGTTGTCAGTGACTGATACTTCACATTTGAATCATCATCATTTCTCATCAAAATCACATTTTGTTGTTATTTGTTAATTAGCCAAACTGCTGTCAGAATTGCATATTTCTTAACAGCCTTATGTATTGCACAATATTGCCTTTGATCTGGATTATATTTGTCTGTTTAATGTTGGATATTTAGATATTCACTTTTAATTTCAATAGGTGGGCACAGACAATGTTTTGCATAATAATGGCAAAGTGGAACGTACTTAAGATACATGACAGTTTTTATATCAGAAACACTTATATAAATCTTTGATAGGCCTGACAAATGTAGAAGGCTACACATTTCTTTAAAAGATAAAACCTCTGCAGACCTACATGGAACTGACTTTTTCATCATATTGTTTAAACATTGCAAGTATTGAAAGTTATATTGCTGTTTACAGAACTTTACATAATACTGAAAACTAAGGTGTGCTCTATAGAATCATGTTTCAATCATACGAGACTGTGCCTTGTTTTATTGGTGCTGCTGTTTTAATCATTAAATTCATATCTAGTTTTGTAGGTGAACACTGATATTATCTAGTTTAGTTCCAACTAGCATAAAAATACAAACTAGAAGTTGTGGATGAATTTGAAGGAAACACCGGTGTCTGTAGGATTGCATTCATTCATACATTAAACTTATTTTTTTGTTAATTGTCTGACACATTTGTTCTACCCAGTATTCAGTTTTTATGCCCCCACTTTAAAGGGGGGACATATAGATTTGCCCTTGTCTGTCCTTCCGTCCGTTGGATTTTTGTGTCGCGCATAACTCAAAAAGTGTAACTACTAGAATGATGAAACTTTATAAGCATATTCATCGGCATCAGGGCTTGTGCACCTGGGTATTTTGGTGCAGTTTTTTTTCGACATCAGAGTTTTGTGACAACCAGCGGAATGTGGGGGCATACATGTCCTACCGACACATGTCTAGTTTCCATAGATATTATGAAATGTACTGGTATTTCTGTAGATTTTAATAGGTTATAAGTAGTAAGCATTCAAAACATGTCAGGTTTCATGTCATTAAATATATTGTTATTATTTGACCTACACAAGTTGTAACTGCCAGTTAGGTGTGTTCCTAATACTTTACTTATATGTGTTCATGTGACCTCTGTTACCATAGTAACAAGTTTGTGTCTCAAAATAATGATCATGACCATAGCTGTTTGCACTGTTTCTGTAGAAGTTTGCAGTGTTGTCACACCTAATAATCGAAAACAAAGATGGTGCAATTTTTGTAGTTTTTTGAAACCTAAACTTTTTGTATGTATGTTATTTTGGGCCATGCGCATGTTAAATATTCAAACCTTGCCTGTTTGCCATTATCACAAAGTGCTCCAGTGATTTCTTGAATCATTTATCATTAAAAATAAGGTTTAATGTAAAATTTCAAAATTCAGATATTCTGATGTAAACAGTCTGCGTATTGCGTTTGTTTTCTGCCTTTGAAACTGGATTTTTGAGATGCATTTATTTTGTAAACTTTTTCATCTAAGAAAAATGTTCAATGCATGCTGAACAGTTTCCACTTTTTGGGGATATTTTATTTTTCACTTGCTCAGCTCTGTTGTTGTTCATTGGCATGATCATTTTCATTGTCTTTGCTGTTGTGTTGTTGTTGTTGATTTTTTTTCAACTGAGATATATTAATATTATTGACCATATATGAATATTTTTGTATGCACCATTGCATAGAACCTTGTAATCTTGAAGGATATTTAATAAGCGTGTCCTCGTGCATGGTTCTTAAGTTGTAAGATATCAACTGTGTAGCCTATATTGTTGTAGTATATATGCATTTTTATTCAAATTATAAAAAAAACTACCAAAAAAAATGAAGTCAATTGTTTTAATCAAATTTTTATCCATATTGTGCTCTGTTAAAGGGAGCGAAGTAGTGTGAAACTATGTTCAACATGTATATACTTGGTTGTGTCCCTTTGAAACAATTTGTGCAGTATTGCAAATGTAAGAATCTAGCTACCTGCAGGTTAATGTTATGGAATATCGGCTTGTCCAATAATTTAGTTGATGAATTATCCTTTGATACATCGTATTGACTGTTTTGTATTTGATAAAAACACAACACTTTCGGTAGGAAAACTGCTTGCAAAGATTGAAGAGCCATTTCTCGTGCTGATAATTTTGACTTACAGTAACTATTTAAAACAGTGCCATGATACAAGCTGTCTTTATGCTGTGTAAATGCTATATGTGTACTTGTAAAAATGTTGGGTATTTAATGTTGATTTGCTTTTACAACTTTGCTTTGAATTTTTTTTTGGCTAAATGATAACTTGAAAACCAAAAGAATTCCTTGCATAATTTTCCGGATTTAACTGCTGATTTGTTTTATGTATAAGTGATGTTAATTCCGCACTGTTCCAGTGAAGTATTTCATAAATATTATAATCACATTTTATACTTTGCTGGGCATCTTCCCATTTTGTTGTCTGTTGTGTTATGAATTTATAACTGAAATACTCAATCAAAAGATCATTTCATCCATGTTAGCCATTAAACTCCATTTGGACAGGTGCTGGGGCTTAATTAAGCCAATTGTTCAAGTTTAGTTCTGCAAGATAACAGAGGCGAATATTTTTTATTGTTGTATACAGCTGCATTTTTATATAAAATCTTTGAAAAAATACCATAAAATAATTTTCTGTTGTTTTTCTGTTTTAAACTTTTTTGTTGGTGGCTATATTATCTGCAATTATTTGAATAAAAATTCAAAATGCCTTCTTTTGTAATGTCATAGGTACAATGTATATGCAAATTTTCAAAGGATCTGCACAATGTGTTTTGTTGTTCATGACAGTAATTACATGTCTTTTAGTGTTGTAGAGTAGTTCCTTACAAAACACATTGCTAGATTTTGTAAGTTTAAGTTTATTAGAAAGTAATTATTAAAAAATACCCCAAAAGTATATGAACAATGTTAGGTAGTGTAAGTTTTATATGTAAGCTTTTTCCTGAAACTGTGTATAAACTTCTAAGCTATGTGGACCAATTTCCATGTTGTTCTTTCTATTTTTGCTCAAAAATTAAGCTTTGAAAGTTTAAGAATGTAGTGGAAGGTTCTGTTGTTGTTAACTTTGAAAACTGTTGTTTTTCTGATGTCAGTTGTTAAAATGACAGCTCGTTAGTCCCAAAATTTTCCTTAAAACAGCTGATAGTCATAATAAAAAATGTCTCCTATTTGTTGACTTTGGTGCATAATGTTATTGCTTATTTTTCATGTTGAAATGTTATTGGACGTTTGGGGTCTGATCAATGTACAATACTAGATAAGATGTTTGCAATTTCATTAGCAGAAAACTTACCGTACCTGTAAATCTAAGACTAAAGTTCAGTTGAGTAAACCAGAATTGTTCCGTGACCAGTATGTTGAACACCTGCGTTGTTAAACTTGGTATTTTATATTTCATTATGTTTGTTGATGCTTAAATTAATGTACTTGATTGTGAGCGAGCATTGAACATTGACCAGATTTCCATTTGTTAGTTGCCCCAGATTAAAATCTGTGGGAAGGGCCAAGTTGACTTTGAAAAGTTATTCTTTGATTGTTTTTATAGTTATGTTTGACTAATAATCTTGTACTGGTTGTCGTATGTTGTATTCTATGCTGTTGTATGTTTAATTTGCTGTGATGCTTTGGTCACCGAAGTGTATATGCCTAATATTGTTCTGTGCATTGGTTAGAACATGAAGCAAAGACAGTCATGCGACTTCTGTATGGAATGCAATGGTGGACATTTTATGGAACCTTAACATTTCGTACAGTTTTGTCAAGTAGCTGTACAAGGTGGTTAGTGAAACATGACGATTCCTAAATACCTAAATTTCAGAAATCTGTTCATCATAGATGTCCGAAATGTATATATTTCAGTTCACATGTGCATACCATCCTGCCTTCAGTTCGATTGTGTGCAGAACGTTATTGGTTGCTACATACAGCAAAGCTTTGAATGTTGTAAATTTAATAACTAGGGGCCTTTACTATAAAGAAATTTTGCCAAAATGAGGTGGGCTTTTTTGTAAGTTTGTGGTGCGTGTATGTCTGTGTAAACGATAAGAACCGAAGTGCAGAAAATTAATATTCATGTGTGTTGTCTACAGCATTTGAGAAGAAAATGACAATTGAAGCGTAGCATTTTTGTGAGATGTTCGGACCTTGAGGTTTTATCTCATTCCATACTGTTACAAATTGTGTTCTCGGATGTTTTTCTTTAAAACCAGGTGTGTTTAGCATTTTTATTTACGAAAGTTGAAGTTGAAACACACATTATATATTTACTGTTTTAAGTGTTTTCAATATTAGATGTTTTTTGTTGTTTATTAGATTTTTTATAAAGTTAAGTGTTGTGTTATTATTTGTATGGGGATGCTGATATATGAATCTGCAGTTTTGCTAAATATGAGATCTGTACTCCTTTGCTATGTAACTTGTTCTTGCAACAGTTAGATCAGTACTATATTGGTAACATCTGACATAAATTTGGTAAACACATGAAAAAGCAAGGCAGAAGTGAAATTTCATTGTTTGGTATGAGGTGTTGAATTCTTGAAAAACGAAACAAAACAACAACCACATAGAAAGTTATGTTGCAAGGTGGGCTTGAAAGAGGTGTGTTTATTATGCAGAGAAGGGTTTAGTAGATAGTTGGCCGATGATTATTATGTCGAGATTTGTGTACATGTTTTTATAATCCAATGTTAAACATAAGTTAGTCTTTGTTGGTTTTTGCTTATTTCTTTGCTCCATGGAGCTTGTTTTTGTAGAAATGTAGATATGTTAGTTGTTTAGTTTCAATTTTAGATTATTTATTTTGTTTGGTTTGTTACATAGATGCCATTTGCAATGCCAGCAACTGTTGTATAGTCAACTGTTAGCCTTTATTATCTTTTATACATGTTGCATTGAAATTTTTGGACTTGTCCTTGTGAAAAAAAAATGTGTATAAAAATACCAAAAAAATAGCATTTGATGTTTGATTTATTCTGTTGAAGTATTCCAGTAAGAAACTAACAGTTTTTCATGTTACAAGAATAGTTTCTGTTAATAACTTGTTCATTTTCTAGTGCTACCAAGCTGTTACTGTTATCATTATTGAAATGCCATATCTGTTACAAATTGTTGACAAAAATTCCATATCCTCCAGATAAAAAAAAATTGTTGACTGATTATTTTTGTTACAAGTTGCAATTTTTTTTTCACCAACTCTTTCTGTTAACTGAACATTACAGCATCAGCCATAAAATTTCCCATTATAAAAAAAAAGATAAAACAAGATATAATTGTTATTTGTTTGGTGAACATGGAAACATTCCAAGATTAAACAACAACTAAGCTCACTTGCATTAATGTCTGGGCAATGAATGAGTGAAAAAATGTCATCAAAATACCTGCTTTTCATTTGATAAATGTTCACCTTGGCAAAAAAATCGTTAAAAGTATTTTCTTTTACTTGAAAGGTCAAATTATTTAAAGGAAACGTTGAAATTTATGATAATTTATGGATACATGGCAAAATTGTTTTTGTTACTTAGATGTTTTTGGTGGTTTTTTGTGTATATGAGGCGCGTCGTAGGAAAACCGGACTTAATGCATGTGCGTAATTTGTCATCCCGGATTAGTAAATCCTTTCCGCCTAAAGTGGATTTATGGTTAGAAGCGATTTCTTTGAAACAGAAAATACCATACAGGCGGAAAGTGCCGTCCTGGACTAGCCTGTGCGGACTGCACAGGCTAATCCGGTACGATACTTTACGCACATGCATTAAGACCGGTTTCCTCACGACGCGCCACATTTTATTTCTTTCATTGAATCAACTGCTGTTTGAAATCCATCACTTAGTTTACTTTGTAGTGGTACAATTACCCAGTAAGCTGGAAGCTTACACATGTTAAGGAAATGACACAAGAAAGGCTCATATAATTTATATGGTAAGCATATAATTATTATAAATACAGTTACTAGTATATATAATTTAATAATCTGAATTTACAACTGTAATGTGACAAAATACAACTGTATGTTTAACAATTATAATGTGAAATGCACCATGAATATTATTAATTTATATTACATAATATATAGTTATTAGTTTTGTGTGTTTTTGTGTTGTTACATATTTATTAGATTTTTAGATTGAAAACGGATCAAACATTAAAAATGATGCAATAAATGTGTTGGATTGTTGCACAAATGCATTTTGAGCCATTGAATGAGTACATGAGTTAATGAGATAGATTGAAAGTAAGATTTTAGATTGTTTTATGAAATTTAGATCTCATTGAGCAAAATACTTCATGTTAAGATAAGTACCCGTAGCATTTTGTTAGAATAAGTATTTTTTCTTTGAAGTGCACTTCTATCTGTCTTTTGTTAGCACACCTTTAGACATAGTATGTGTTTTGTTTCTTTGTTTACTTAACTAATTTGTTCATGTTAATTTGTAATTTAGAAATGCATTGTAGTGATTATTTTCGTTTTCTCTTTACAATTCTTTAATGTAGAACATTTAGCTGTTACAATGATCTGTCCAGAATTAGCCTGAAGTATTTTGCATATTTTATACAATCATGGCATTTGTTAGCATCAGATAGTTATTCATCCATTTTCATAGCTTAACAAACCAACATGCATCATGATTAATTGAGCGTTTTTATTGACACCCAGTCACATTTATTTTGTTATTATAATTATAAGTGTACATGAATGGTATTAATAAAGTATTTTGTTTGCTTCATTGTCCGTCTTTGTTGTTCTTATACTATTAGTTGTATGTCAGTTCGTATCAAGTTTATTCAAAGGTAGCTGAAAAGTACTTACAGTGAAGCCAAACTGTATACTGTAACAGATCTGATGGACATCATAATCTTAAGCAGTGAAAATAATCGATTTGTATAGGCGCTCACAAACATTTTTTTAAACAAACGCGTCATCGTCTCACATTGAATACAAACGCTAGTATTTTTGAATAAGGCATCAAACAGGACAGACCTTTTAACATCCTTTTTATTTAATAGATACATTTAGCTGCATAATGTAATGATGTATATTTTGAATACATAAGGCTGTATGCCCTTGGGTACAACACATGTAATTTATGTATTTCAAACATGTCAATACAGTCTCATAGTTATTAGTAATTTACTGATTTAACAATGCGTGGTATGCTTAACAAAATAAAAATAGTACTAAGTTAACATGTTAATTAAAACATATTCCCTTTAACAATAGTTAATACGCAATAATATACAGAGAGAACAAGTATTCATAATACAATTTGGTTGTTTATTTTTGTTAAATACCTGCCAACGTGCAACGTGGAATAATACACAGAGAAGAATAAATCATGTCCAATAAAAGAATATGCCGATGTTTGCCGCTGCTACTACTACCACCACCACAAACGACAAGACTATTACTTCTACTATTATTGCTAGCCTGCAGCTGCTACAGTACTGCATGTATAACTCCTGTTATTGTCATTACCCACCGTGTATAATACTCCTACCACAACTGTTGCTCTACGGCAAATACTGCTACTCAAAACTGCTGCGTAGTTGAGATTTCAAACAAACAAATATAATGAAAACAATATAAAAATGTCCTTAAATTTAACCCAAAAGGGTACGAGTTGACTACGGTACGAGTTGTTTGGTTACTGTTCATGGAGTATTATTGTAGCGTAACCTACTTTTTAATTGTTACAACGAAACAAAGTTCGGCACTGTCAACGAAGTTTCACTTTAATTTCATCGTCTCAACATGTTGCAGCCAATACTAAACTCATTAAACTCGAAATGCATTGTTCTGGCAAGTGCGTCACCAAGAAGAAAATTGCTGTTAGAAAATATCGTAAGTAAAAATCGAGATCCAGTTCACTTGCGAATGATTTGTGAATTATTCCCTAGCCTTTAGTTTAGGTTAGAAACCAGTAAATCAAAAGTAAAATCTCCTGGTGTCGTCCACCTCGTTTCTTTATACCAGATGCTGCGAGTCTGGTCTCTTTGGAAAGACGCTTCTCTTTACTTTCAAAAGTTACAATAAAAAAGATATGTTAATTGTTATGTCACTTCTAAAAAAAATGCATTTCACTTGATCGTAGTCACCCATAAGAAACAATGTATCATGCATTCGCGATTTCGAGAGAAAAAAAATGCCGAAACTTCAAATTGTAAGTTATTTGGTCACATCAAAATGCCCAGGCGACATGTCATTTTCAGGAGGTAACCATTTAAACCAGTGTCTGTTACCGGTATGTGAAATGTCTCTTTCAAAAGAAGCAAAAACATTTGATATACAACCTACTTACGAGGGACCAACGGAACTATTTACTGGTATCTAACCTTTTAGTATTTATCATGTGCACTTTGTCCCATAGATAATTCGCGTCAGATATTGCGGGAAATCTTGTCACACATACAGTTTATTATTAACATGTCTGAAAGATTAATAGCCTAACGTTTTTATTAGATTTTTTAAAGTTTAAATAGTTTAATAAAAAAGTTAAGCTCTTAATCTTTCAGACATATTTCTGTATGTTATAAAAAAGGTAATACCTTGCATTGTCAGATGAAGGCTGATTCAAGACATGTATGCTAAAATTTATAAATTACAGGGACTGAAATTCAAAGTTGTACCTTCCCAATTTGAAGAGAACCTCAGCAAGGACAGTTTCAGTTGTCCATTGGATTATGTAGCAGAGACGGCCAAGCAGAAAACATTAGAAGTTGTACACAGGCTATATTCATCTGAGGTATTGAAAGCATGTGTACTGGTAACTGTTCTGTAATTGGGAACCTGTACTTTACTTTAAATTATCTATTTTTTATATTCTTGATGCAATATAATGTTCAGCATATGCAATGCACACGCTACTTGGTGCAGCTAATACAGCTGCTAAAACAGCAACAAAAAAGTGTAACAATGTCAAACAGTGAAATAAAAATGTTGTATTGCTAAGATGGTCATTCATAAAAAGCTACGAACCAGGTTACCGGAATATTAGGCTGAACAAAATGTTTGTATTTTTTTCATACAAAAGCTACAAATTACTTGAAATGAGCATGGTTTCAATGATGCTAGATTAATTTAGCTAAAAAAACGACAATTTCAGCTTAGGACTTCAAATATCTTAATAGAATTAAAAAAATCACTCATGAAATTTAGAGTCGATCCTGACAGATTGCCATTATAACTTTTTTTGGTTTACTTGTTGCTGTTTTTTTGTACCAGGATCCTCCGCCTGATCTTATTATAGGAGCAGACACAGTAGTCACCCTTGGCAACGAAATTTTTGAGAAACCTAATTCACGTGATCATGCAGTGGAAGTGTTGACAAGGTAACAACAATATTACAGAGTCATTGCATTTGAATTATATATAAGACAGTTGTAAAGGAACATCAAGTGTCCGTTTACAGGCAGAAAAGCTTATCAGCCATATTTGTACATATGGTGATAAGCCCTTTGGCTTTCTGTGGTTAATGTTAATCTATTAAGTTTGTATTTTTGTATGTTTTGCAGTTTTAATCTAGCAACTGAAAATACTCTTCCAATATAGTACATGTGCAATATTTTATTGGATGCATGTTTAGTACATTAGTACATGTGCAATATTTGATATTTTAAAGTCAGGATTTTATGTGTAGTTTTGAAGGTAGATTTGTATTTTGTGCAGTGAAAAAAAAAAAGAACCTTAGGACTTAATTAAAAATCAGTATTTGTGTTTATCCAAATATCTATATATGTTGTAATAACAATCAGTGTCTGACAAATCCATACCCTGGAGCCCATGGGCTACCATGAATTTTGGGGGGTTACTAAAAGTGCATGCCCACCAGGCTACCGGCTACTTTCGCATTTATGCTCCAGAAGTCTAAATTTACAGCAGAAATCATTGCTATTCGACGATAATAGCTTTGTTTTGTCTTTAAATTAGATTGTATACATGTATTTTTGACGAATTTATGCGTTAACAAATAAACGAAAACAATTATCGGACACTGATATAAAACTTGACAGACAACTGTTATTCATATGAGTACATGGTTTTAAGCATTATGTTAAAAAGTCTAGATACCTAATAAAATTAACTTGTGTATGTTCATAAATTTCACAAACATGTGTCTCTATTGTACAGTGATTTGGTTTTCTTCTTCGCGCACAGGTTGAGTGGATCTGCTCATCAAGTTATAACATCGGTTGTCCTGGCAACACCCTGTCATGCCGGTAAGTGGTCATCAAGTAAACATGCAACAGGGCATGTTATTTTCTGTTTATTCAAATTATGCAAGTTAAAACTTACGTATGATATCCAAATGTCTTTAAATTTTTATTGTACAGTTCATGAAAAATATGATTCAAAGAGATTACCATAGTTACATGTACATGTAATGGCACTCATATGACTACTTAACACAGCAAATTCTAAAGGAATGTCAATCATATTCAAATCAATTTCATGTATAGTCCTTTTTATAATAGTTAAACACAATTATATACTTTGTAATAGAAAGTAAACTTTCCTATTCAAACTAAGGGATCATAAAAGTTGTGAAAACGTTCTTTCAATTTTAGAGCCACGCTATAATGTAGTCCAGTTTCACTCGCAGACCGAGGTGTTCATGGGAGACCTGCCACAGAGAGTCATAGAAGCGTATGTCGATACAGGAGAACCTATGTAAGTCTTAATAAACAAGCCTGCAAGATTCTCTAATTTCCACTACAGTGTCAAGGACTTGATTAAGTTGTACCGTACAAGACAGTGATTTTTTTCGCTAATTTTAGCGCCGTTTAAAGGCAGTTTCTCCTGACAAAATATCCTCCATTTTCCCCCAAATGTTATTCCCCCAAGTAATCAGTATTTTACAGGTGGGTGCGTAATTAGAAAAACACAATTATTGAATGATAATTTGAATCGACTCCATTGTCAAAAAAAAGTTCAGTATATGAAACATTTGAATATATCAATAAAAAAAAAAAGCAAAGTAACCACACATTTCATGAAAAGAAATTTGTTAAAACTTTCCCTATTTTGAAATTTGTCGCACTAAAGTTCCCTATTTCATGGGCACAGGCAGGACATTTTGAAAAAAAAATCATTGCAAGAATTAGACACAGCTTGCATATTAGTTCTAATACTTTGCTAAGTTCAAGGTTTTCAACAATGTGGGTTAAAAATCCAGCGACAGCAATTGCTACATATTGTTCTGTGGCTGTATTGTATTTTGAAAAAAAACTAGAGAACAAAAGTTAAACCATGAAAACGCAACTTCCAGAATATCTCTTATCTCAATTACATGTGTCACAGGGTCATGTTCATTTATAAAAATTCGTTGTTACATCACTTTCATTGATAAAAACTGAACCAATGATACATGTATCACTTTCAGAACTTTTCAGGTTGTCTATTGGAGATTTAACAACAGTAGATTGTGTTCTTTGTCAATAGAATAATTTGGGTGTCATGATGGAATGACTGTTTTCAGGGACAAGGCTGGTGGATACGGAATACAGGCTTTAGGGTGTACTCTTATACAAGGGATTAGTGGTGACTACTTTAACGTCATAGGATTCCCTCTACATCTATTTGCCAAGGAAGTGTTACGGTTATTTCCAGAGTAAACTATTCACAAGACCAATCTCTAACAGTTGTATTTTACCTGTCGTAAGTAACAATACATTTTGTGTATATTCAGAATGTGGTTTCCTACTGTTTATTTAAGAAATAATTTACGATTTATCGTTGTTTATCAGCCCGTAAACAACAATTTGGAGTTCTGATGTGTAGGAATGAAACCACGATGGCGTTAGCGCAAGTTTTTTAATACGCACATATCAGAACGACAAAGAGTTGTTTACTGGCCGATATTCAACAATAATGTTAAAATTATTTCGATTCTAATTAACATTATTTGACATATATTTTTGCAATTGTAATCGGAACTACTTTTTACTATGCACCACTCAGAATCCGGACTTCTTTTTGCATTGTTTATTCAGTACTTTAACAACGATAATTTTGTTCTTTGTCTATAGAAAAATTAACAAGTATCATGTTAAAACGATAAATATTCACTGTAGTGGTAGTTCCACTTGTACGGTGTTCCATTCTGTCAGAGCTGTGTTGAGGATTTTAGCAAGACTAAGTAAGTTTGTGCACCTATCTCGGTTTCTAATTATTTCAAACCTTTGGACCTCACTAAATGTTATAGTAATGATAACAAAACTCAAAATAAAAACAATTTAAACAGCACATTAATACTATGTATATGTACTGAATATTCTGTAAGGCTATTTGCGGGCTCTTGAAAAGTCTTTGTATTTATTCATATTGTTGTTATGAATTTAACGATTTTTAATATAATGTATATTGAAAAGGTAAAACAAGCATATTAATAAAATTTTAATATGCTCAAAGATGCAATAAATGGCATAACACGTAAATCACACAAACATACGTAACAATAGAATATCACACACAAGTTTACACATTTGCACCTTATCAAGAGAACATACAGTTTTCCAAGCAAGAGTTAATGGGTACAGTAGAGTTTTTAATAACAAAACACAATAATAATTATGACGATTTGATATTTATATACATGGATATGGCTGCCCGGTAGCTAACTTTTATTTCCTTGTCTTTAATCTGGTATGGGAAATTGATATCACACCTGTACATTGGCATGTTCTAAGCTAACCTGGATACAAAAGTTTACTAATTTGGTAGAAATGTTGTTGTTGTTTTTTTTTCAAAAGATTTGTTGTAATGGATATGTATAGTACATTAATATTGGCATTTAATATGATAGAGTTCTAAGCAAACACGGATAAAAAAGTTTACTAATTTGGTAATTGTTTTTTCCACAAAGGATTTGTGATATGTCTAGTACCATACTACTGGCATTTAATAAGACAGTTTTCCAATCAAAATCAGACACAAGAGTTAACAAATCTGGTAAATGTGTTGTTGTTTTTCTACAAAAGATTTGGCGTTATGGATACTGGTATGTCTGGTACCAAACAAGCACTGTGTGCATTTTCCTGGATCCACATCCATATAGTTTCATCTGCCTTTAGCAGTTGGCTACAAAATTGGATCTGAACATTTGGCTACTAAAGAACATTCTGCAACAGTTGGCTACAAAATTGGATCTGAAAATTTGGCTCCTAAAGAACATTCTGCAGCAGATGGCTACTAAATGGGATCTGAACATTTGGCTACTAAAGAACATTCTGCAACAGTTGGCTACAAAATTGGATCTGAACATTTGGCTCCTAAAGAACATTCTGCAGCAGTTGGCTACTAAATTGGATCTGAACATTTGGCTACTACAAAACATTCTGCAACAGTTGGCTACTAAATTGGATCTGAACATTTGGCTACTACAAAACATTCTGCAACAGTTGGCTACAAAATTGGATCTGAACATTTGGCTACTAGTACTAAAGAACATTCTTCTTGGCAATAACTTTTTTCGTAGTAAAACACCGTAAAATGATCATAACAAGCAGGATTTCAAAGCAGTTATGTACATTTGGCAAACAAAATGTTAAGCCAGAGCATAACATACTAGTAACTAAGGTGTAATGAAAACATCTCTAAAATGTAAAAAAAAAAAAAACCTTACCCAGTAGTATTTATCAGACTAAAACAGCAACAGAAACAAATCAGAATTGCAATTAACATAACTAACAAGCAAAACAAGAAGCTACAGATCGCAGATAAAACTAGAAATGTGTCCACAGACACGGATGCCCCCACCTATGCAGCCATGTATACATGGCACTGCTTTGTCTGTATGCATACAAATTATTTTTGCAAAAGGAGAATTGAACTTTTATATTGTACTTTATGCTGATGTATTCTCTTATTCTGAGAAGTAAGTTGAGTTATCAACAAGAGTGCCAAGATGGCCCTGGTCGCTCACCTGAGTTTAATGCATCATGATGGCTCTTAAAAAAATAATAGCGTGTATTAATGCGAAGTTGGTAGACCCCACATGACCCAGATTCAAACTCGGCCAAGATATCATTGGGACAAATGTTCTGACCAAGTCTTATGAAGATTGGGCAAAAAATGTGACTTCTAGAGCGTTAACAAGCTTTTTCTTCAATTTGACCTAGTGATCTAGTTTTTCACCCCACATGACCCAGATTCAAACTCGGCCGAGATATCATTAAGACAAATGTTCTGACCAAGTTTCATGAAGATTGGGCAAACAAATGTGACTAAAAGAGTGTTAAAAAGCCTTTGATTTAATTTCATCTAGTGACCTTGTTTTTGACCCCACATGACCCAGAATAGAACTCGGCCGAGATATCATTGGGACAAATGTTCTGATCAAGTTTCATGAAGATTGGGCAAAAAATGTGACTTCTAGAGTGTTAACAAGCCTTTTCTTCCATTTAACCTAGTGACCTAGTTTTTGACCCCACATCACCTAGATTCGAACTTGGCCGAGCTATCATTGGGACAAATGTTCTGACCAAGTTTCATGAAGATTGGGCAAAAAATGTGACTTCTAGAATGTTCACAAGCTTTTCCTATAGCCATATAAGGAAAACTGCCCCCAACCCCTGGCGGCCATGTTTTTCACAGGATCAGAACCATTTTTGAACTCGGCCGAGATATCATCAGAACAAAGGTTCTGAGCAAGTTTCATGTTGACTTGGCAAAAAATGTGACTTCTAGTGTTCACAAGCTTTTCCTATAGCCATATAAGGAAAACTGACCCCCCCCCCCCACCCTGGTGGCCATGTTTTTCAACTGACAAGAACCATTTTCAAACTGAGCCGAGATATCATAAGAACAAAGGTTCGGAGCAAGTTTCATGTTGATTGGGCAAAAAATGTGACTTCTAGTGTTCACAAGCTTTTCCTATGGCCACATAAGAAAAAATGCCCCGCCCCCTGGCGGCCATGTTTTTCAATGGAGCAGAACCATTTTCGAACTCGACCGAGATATCATAAGAACAAAGATTCTGAGCAACTTTTATGTTGATCGGGTCAGGCAAAAAATGTGACTTCTAGAGTGTTCACAAGCTTTTTCTATAGCTATAAAAGGAAAACTGCCCCACCCCCTGGCGGCCATGTTTTTCAACGGACCGGAACCATTTTCGAACTCACCCGAGATATCATTATAAGAAATGTCCTGAGCAAGTTTCATGTTGATTGGGCAAAAAATGTGACTTCTAGAGTGTCACAAGCTTTTTCTTCAATTTGACCTAGTAACCTAGTTTTTGACCCCACATGACCCAGTTTCGAACTCGGCCGAGATATCATAGGAACAAATGTTCTGACCAAGTTTCATGAAGATTGACCAATAAATGTGGCCTCTAGAGTGTTCACAAGGTAAATGTTGACAACGCACGACGGACAAAAGGCGATCACAAAAGCTCACCATGAGCACATTGTGCTCAGGTGAGCTATTTAAGGGTAGTAATTTTTTTTGGCAATTATGAGTTATGGTTCTTGTATGCTTCACTTACTCTTGCTATCTTAAATCATTCTGTGCAGAATTACCAAAATGCATTTATCATATTTGAATGATGCTTTGCACACTCGTGAATAAAGGGAAGTAGTTCAATAACTTCACAAGTCGGGTTCTTGCTTGCGACACACCATCTGGTAATGGTGATCATTTCTGCCAATTTATCTGAAAATACCTGCATGCATGGCAATATTATGCTCTGGACAATTATTTGAACTTTGACCTTGATTAGTGACCATGACCTTTCAGCTACAGACCTGGCTCTTAAAAGATACATGCCATCTCATTATGCTTATCACTTCTGTCAATTTATTTAAAAATTCTTCCTTGCCGGACAAAATTATGCTCCAGACAGAGTCCATTGTATTAATTCTTATATTTTACCTTTGACCTTTAAGGGTTACCTTGGACCTAGTTCTTGCGGGCAATACATCGTCTTATAATGGTTATACCTTCTGCCAAGTTATTTGAAAATCCTTCAATGCTGGACAGAGTTATTGCCTGGACAAGAATCTTAACATATATACATATACTTGATCTTGACCTTGGACCAAGGCACACTGCCGCATATACTTATCACTTCTGCTAAGTTATTTTAAAATCCTTCCCTGCTAGACAAAATTATGCTACAGACAGTGTCTATGGCTTAAATTCTTATATTTGACCTTTGACCTTTAATTGTGACCTTGACCTTGGACCTAGGCACCTGATACTTGTGCGCGAAACACCATCTCATTAGGCTTAACATTTCTGCCAAGTTATTTGAAAATCCACCAATGCTGGACAAAGTTATTGTCTGGACAAGAATCCGAACATACGTACACACGTACATGCATGCGTACCCACGGACAGGGCAAACTCTATATGCCCCCCCATCATTGATGGTGGGGGCATAAAAAGAATCATGCTATAAATCACATAATTATATGTACATTTTATTGCCTTGTAACATTTCAATGTTGATCATTTTGACAAGTTAACTGATAATCACATGATTCCTAGTGGCACGAATGGGGAAAATGATAAGTTAAGCAAGCAATACATACTTCGATATGAAACGTGGCTTTATTTATTTAAGATTGATAGCATCGAAAGCCGAAGCCTAAATGAGACGCAATCTGCACAAGGCAGACACCCTATCCACTACAACATTTGATCATGAAAATCGTTGGACAACAAAACTCCCTAAATGGTTTCACAGAAAGCGAAGATGCAGCCATCGGCAGCTGTATGTCATAATGAGGCTACAGCATGCACTCTTTAGAATGTATATAACTGCTAATTTAGTAGCTCATGCATGACAATTAAATGAGGCATGTGATTGGAAAACCGAACTTAATGCATGTGCGTAAGGTGTCGTCCTGGATTAGCCAGTGCAATCCGCTTTTATGGGATTTTCTGTTTCAAGGAAGTCTCTTCTAAACATAAATCCACTGTAGGCGATAGTGTTGTCTCGGATTAGCCTGTGCAGACTGCACAGGCTAATCCGGGATGACACTTTACGCACGTGCATTAAGCCCGGTTTTCCCACAACACTCCTCAAATGTGGAATGTGTAAGAGAACGCGGTTAATACAGCAAAGTATGTCAAGTTAACTCAACAATGGTCCAAAAACAGTGCCGTGCAACAAACAAAATTTAATGCATACACTATACTATTATCAGTAAACAATAAACAGTAACGTAAAACAATACTGAATTGAGTATTTTAAAAGCAACACCTAAATGAACAGAAAAACAACAACAGATGCTTGCAAGTTTTCTCTATGTGACTTAATCACTACTGACCAAAATTGAAATAAGCACTATTGGTTATTAAAATATTTTAAAGGCTACCACTTATTTTGGCACGAGTTTTAATACTAATATTGTACATGTTTGGAAAAAACAACAAAACTATATTTTTGGCAAACAAAATTGTTCAAGTGCCTTTTGGAAAGGGTGTAAAATTTTTAAAATGTTAAACATGATTGCGTTTGGAATTTAAAACAAATTGCACTTATGATAATATCACAAAATAATGCTTTGAACACACACAAAATACAAAGTAAAACAACTCCTTTGTTTAAAATATAATGACAGTTAAACAATGGATGTAAGACTAATTTAATGACTTTGGTAAACATTTAGTACCAGTTTGACAAACAAAACATAGACTGAAACAAAAGTATTTACAACATTATGTTGTACAGCTAAAAGAAAAGTATGCCACTTGCACGAACTTGATATTTAACAAATATGATAATTCACACTTACAAACATAGCAGCCTAGCCTTTGTCTTTACGTAGCGGTAGTAATAATGACTTTCAACAGAGATTCAAATGGCTGTTATAATACGTTGACATTCCACAAACATGACAAACACTTGGTCTAGAAGAAGTTTTCCATGAAATTATGACAACAAAAACATTTGGCCCATAGATCAAGCTGTTGTTACAGATGCAACATTACTTCAGCCGCGCGGTGGCAGAGCAACCCCTCCTTAGTCAAGAAAATGTAGAAATCTTAGATGCACAACTTGTGAGTCCAGTACCACACGATTGAGAGTAATCAATTTTAATTGGCTATGCCCACTCAATGGACGAGAGACCCCCTTCTTAGGCCCAAAAATGTAGAAAACTGAACAACATGTTAGTCCAGTACGGCATGAGCATGTAGAGTAATCAACCTAACTGGGTTACAGCAGTCCACTTGCAGAGTGTACTCTTTTGCAATATAAATGTGGAAATCTTAATTAAACAACTTGTTGGTCCAGTACCACATCATACAGAGTAATCAACATAACTTAGCTATCTTGCAGAGAACTCTTCAGGTATGTGGAAATCTTATTTTGGCAATTTGCTTGCCTAACAGTAATGAACATTGCTACAAAAGGTAGAACCCTCTTTTAGCATGCAAATGCAGAAACCTTTCTGGGCAGTTCACTAGTATGGGTCCTGGCAGACAGAGCACTCTTATGCATTGAAATGCAGAATTTTTCATGGGGCAGTTCACTAGTATGGGTCCTGCTTGATCACAAGTAATAAAGGTAACTTGAGCATGGCTACAGCAGCATACTGGCAGACAAAGCACTCTAATGCATTGAAACGCTGAATCTTCAAAGGTCATTTTGCTGGTCAGGATACAGCTCGATCTAGGAGTGATTCTAGGAACACTTCAGGGGGTGAAACTACACGACCATTTGAAAGGTTTCAACCAAACTATCCATTTTCAAACAGATCCCGCTAATGTAAGCACTATTTGTATATATTAACTGCCACTGATAGGAGGATACCAGCTCAAAGAAAAATTCACACCCCTGATGAGCAAGACTGCTCAACTTGGCTACAGCAGCATCTTCAGAGAGTTCTCAACATACAAGAAAAAATATAGATTTTTATAGAACATTTTGCCTATTCAGGTTCCACTCAATCAAGACTGATCAATGTTAACTCGGCTACAGTGGCCTACTCTTCAGAGAGTACTCTTCAGGCATGAAAATAAAGAAATGTTCAAGGGACAGTTAGACTCTTCAGGTACCGGTTGATCTAAATTGATGAACGTTAATGTGGCTACAGTGGCCCGCTGGCAGATTGAGCTCCCTTGAGGCACGAGAATGTGGAAATCTTCATAGGACAGCTTGCCAGTCCAGGCCCCGCTCGATGGTCGGTCATGTGACCTACAGTTTCCCAGCTGAAACAGAAATAGGAATATTAAAACATATGCCTTATTTGTAACATGTATCAACCATCTGATGACAAAATATAAGCTTATAAAATAATCACAATCTTGTTTTTACATTAGTACATGACGAAGCTGTCATGCCCTGTTAAATATTGTTTTATGTTTACATAAAGGCAATCTTTTTTTTCATTAGATTTGCTCCCAAAAGTTTCACTTTCACTAAAGTGTTTATTTATAACTTTGAATCATGGGACATTAAGGTTTTAACATGCCTAAGAAAACAGTCATCATGGGAATAGGAAGGATCACATTGTTATTTTTGATAAATTGAGGCGCGTCGTGAGAAAACCGGTCTTGATGCATGTGCGTAAAGTGTCGTCCCGGATTAGCCTGTGCAGTCCGCACAGGCTAATCCAGGACGGCACTTTCCGTTTGTATGGTATTTTCTGTTTCAAGGAAGTCTCTTCTAAACATAAATCCACTGTAGGCGTAAAGTGTCATCCCGGGATGACACTTTACGCACATGCATTACGTCCAGTTTTCTCACGACGCGCCACAATTATAATAAAATATTTACCCATGCGCAAATAAACTAATGCTGGAATATTGTCGCTAAATTGTGACTACATGTACATGGAGAAACACTATGGATTCTAGGCTCAGTTTAATACAGCACATAGGCACATTTGTTCTTGCAAACATTTTAATGAAGCTGAATCTAGACATTGGCCAAGAACAATTATATTTCCGAAATAATATTTTTCTATTATAGCTTATTGTCGAATAACCCACAGTCAGGAGTATAAATGCGTAGGAATTATAACATGCATCTATACTCCTGACCATGGGTTATTCCACAACAAATTATCTTAGAAAAATATTATTTTGATTGTAACACGATCTCATTTTTCTTAGTCTGTACTTTTAAAGGTAATGAATGAGAACTATATTTATCTATACTCCGCCCCATCTTTGTACAAAGTTCATTCCTGTCTGCGTTTCAGTGACGTCAATGAATCATAACAAAACAATATGATGTCAGTTTCATTCATAAAAATTGAGAGAATGACGTCAAATTCATTGATAAAAATCAAAGACCCAATATGACGTCATTTTTATTTATACTACAGTGTAGCAAGCTAACAAACACAAATAAATAAAAAAAATCATAATTTTTATGTTTCATATATAGCTGGCCAACATTAACCTGATACTTACGAAATCTATCAGCATAAATTACGCGCTTGAATTGTTTCCTATATTCATACTCGGTTTTGTTTATGCACGTGATTCAAAAGTTTATTGATACCATAGAGGATATTTGTTGATTTCGGTGTAAGATTGTATATTATTTCACAAGTGTTCATAGAAAATATTTTCACGAGTGGCTCAGTCAAGAGTGAAAATATCTATTTTCTATGATCACGAGTGAAATAAAATGTGATCTTACACCGAAATCAACAAATTTTCTTTTTATTATTATGCTATTTGGACAATAAATACATAAAATTGCAGGAGATAAGCTCAAATGTCAAAAGTTCGTGTATTCTGACGTCCTAAAAATGACGTCATAAATGATTCCAAAACTGTCTTTCGTTAATATGGTGGAAAAAAAGTGCCATATTTTGTGAGTGTTATCGCTAAATTATAATTCTGTTGAATTGTATAATGTGTTTTATGTAAACACATGCATGTACATACTGTACATGTATATAAATTTGCCAAAGGTTGTAAACCACTACTTGTAGATTGATGCTATTTATGGAAAAATAGTCCGTTTTATGTAATATTTTCACTGCAGTGAAAATATATAATCTTATATTTTCACTGCTCGAACAGTGAAAATATATAATTTTATTCCACCAATAAAATTCGATTTTTCACTGAAAAGCATATAATAAATAACAGTATTTTAGTGGGCTATTCTTTTATGTATTTTACTCCATTGCAGTACGGAAACTAATATATTGATCATAAAGGTATTTTTAAATATTCATGCATAAAGGTCAGTGTCAGGTTAATGTTAGCCAGCTATAAATGTTATTATAAAATGTATTATTAAATATGAGGTTTTTGTTTCAATACATTATGCAGAAATGTAAATTTGTACTAACTTTGCTAGAGCGCGATGAAGCATGTGCATTTTACTGTAAAATTTTCGGGAAAAATCTAAAGCAAAATAACAGGGCGCAGCACCCTTCTCCTTTTTAGTCCCCCCCCCCTCCCTCTGCCCCTCTGGGATGTTCAACACAGAAATGTAGAATATCTGTTGAAATTGATTTTTTTTTCAAATGAATAGCATATGCTTAAAAACCCTAATCAGAAGCATTAGCCTCATGAAAACCCTGGATATAGCAACTTATTTGAAAATGTCAACAAAATGGTCCGGCTTTCCACCCTGCTCCTTTTTAGCAGCACCCTGTACCTTTTGTGATCCTAGATCTTTCCCTACAAATTCCTCAAATTTTCCAGAACTATTTTCAAGACATTAGGCTCGACCCATAATTACTGCAGAATAACCTATACTTTATTTCTTTCTATGTCTATGGAAAACAAGCTACATGGCGTGTTAAAATCAAACACAAGATTATTTAAGTGTCTAGGGATAACAAAATTTGTAGAAGGCAAAAAAGAAAACACTAAAAAAAGTCTGTACTGGACAGCAACAAAACATGTTCATGACTGAAACATAGTGAGATGAATATATAAAAGTTACAAGTAGGCAGTAAAGATTACTACACTGTAACATTACAGTACAGATGCAACCAAAAAATAACAACCACTGAAGATTGCTGAAACATAACATAACATGTTACTGTAGATGTAACAACAACAGCCTAAAAGTTCAAATAAATAAAAGCATAAAGCATGTGAGTAATTGCTAAGCAGGAGCCATGCCCATTGAAAAAGACCAGTCGGCTGTACAGCCCTACCTGCCCCACCACACGTAGCATAGCTATAGGACTCCAAGTGTTGGGGGATTAGGGAGACTGACCCCGGGAGAAGGGCCACGCCCGCCCCTGCCCGGGATATCTCTATGGGGGCCTCTCTCGACCAGCTATAACAGAATGCGGGGTCAAATATGAACTACCTGTATGGGTTATTGCAATGAACAAAATAAAAAAGATTAATAATATTATAGAAATATTTAAAGCCTCACAAAAGATGAAAGCGGCTGATTTCAGACTGAACAAATAAAACAGTCATGTTACTGTCTGTCTTATTCTGTGTTTACGTTGGTATAGAACCTACGTCATGAACATTTGGTTTACTGGATACTGTTTATTACAAAAACAAGTTTTCTCCAAGTAAAACTGTTTACTAACACTAGTTGTATTTACACGACAAATATCGTTGTGACATGGATTAAATCCGACTATTCACTGTTAGCTATCGGTAAGCTGCACAATATTCTAAATAGAACACAAGGACCTTCAGCTAGTTTCGTAGTGTTGAAAATGTTGTGTAATCAATGTACTGAAAATAAAACTGTTCCAATACCATTTATTTTGTGGAAATGTTTTTAAGTGTTTCACTTCCAATGCATTATTATATGTATTTGTTATCTGTAAACTAAAGTATAAATGTTTAGTTTATTACACCTTGTTAGTGCCTTTCAGAGAAATTTGGCAGTTGGTACTGAAGTGAAGAGGCCTCACTAAATGAATATTAGAACACTTTCAAGCCATTGATTACATAACTTCAATCAATACTTTTAAATGATTTACTAAGTACTGCATAGTAACATTAAATGTCTATACATCACTCGGCATTTAAGACTTATTAAATTCTTGCCAAACCACTGACCAACAAGGCCAACCTTGCTCAAGTAGCATGTTGTACTGTTGCAGAGAATGTGTAGAATTAATCAATCATTGGTATCAGCAAAAGTTATTATAACAAAGATATTACACTAGTAGCCAATAAAATTTGTTTCTTAAAATGAGAGGCATCAAACACATTTTAGATAAGCAATTCAGAATGCTACCATAGCAATACTCAAAACAATCGTTTGCAATAAGAAATACAAGTAGTGGTACATTATATAAATAACACATGGCTGAGAGGGTGATATAAAATAATATCAACCCGAGAAATGTTATATCAACCGAGGCGGTAGCCAAGGTTTATATGACTTTTCAAGGGTTGATATTATTTATATCACCCTCTCAGCCATGTGTTATTTATTTTATTACACCGAGCAATCCTTATAACACCTTGAAATGATAAGCTTTGTGGTTTTGTTTCACCATTACTTTACTGTAATGTAGACACTACTGTAGTAATAAATGCTACGTAAGCCGAGGCTTGACATTACCATTTCACAATACCATAGTTATTTAGTTAAATCATTGCAGAATCAGCCTTTCATACTTTCCAATACTTCGCAGACATGACCTTAACCTTTTACCGGCATGACCATTGAGTGTGTACTGCTGTATTTAGACGTGTCAATTTTAAAGATGGCGTGATCGATACAAAGTTTTTCAGCGCGTTAGATTAAATCATTTATAAACAAGGAGAAATACGGGCGAATGTTATCGTGTGATTCAAAAAGGAATACTATACAGTTGATTGAAAGTGCTAAATGGCTATTCAGATCACATGACGGATAAATGTGTGGCGTACAGTATTCTGTAAACAAACTGTGCAGTGATGACACAAACCAGTTTTCAATGGACTGATATTATTACATTGGGTTGTGTTGTGTCGTGTTTAAACACAGAACTAAAGAAACCATGCATCGGTGATGTATAAAATTATTTTGGACGCCAATATTGAAAATTGAAATTCTGATACATGTTTGGAAACAAAATACGAATTTAAAGATACGTTCTGACCAGGCATGGCGATTTCGAAAACACATCGCGTTTCTGGTTAGCACGGTTCACATGAAACATTGTAATTAAAAATGTCATTAAAGGCTTTGTGGACACAAAAAGGAATTGCAAATGCTTGTAGCTGGATATTAGTTTTAAAATGCTGTGGATCGACGTCAGCACTTTGAAGGTAAAAGTTGCATAGTCGTTCAATTTTGTTTTTAAAAAAAAAATCGCTGTTCTATTTTTAGCTCCGCGCGAGGGTGATATGACAAAATATAACCCTGGGATATAACTTTTTGTCTATGGACAAAATACACAGAATGGTCACGTGAGGTGTAATAAAAATTAAATATATTGGCTGGAGCCATGTAATAAGTTCTCCCTCAAAACGGTTTAGTTCATTTACTTCACAGCAAGCACATTTATGACCAGTTATCACTCCAAGGTAGACTTGCAAAGCTGCGTATAAAACTAGTGGCAATGTGTTGTTCTTAGTGACTGACACAAGCATTTGCAGATATCTAGCTGAAAGCTTAAAGTATAATGTAACAAATAACAATGACCAAAACCATATAACGAAAGATCATAAGTTATTAGGCTTCCTTATAAACGAATTTGAGGCACGTCATCGGAAAACCGGACTTAATGCATGTGCGTAAAGTGTCGTCCCGGATTAGCCTGTGCAGTCAGCACAGGCTAATCCGGGACGGCACTTTCCGCCTACAGTGGATATATGTTTAGAAGAGACTTCCTTGAAACAGAAAATAGCATAAAAGTGGAAAGTGCCATCTCGGATTAGCCTGTGCGGACTGCACAGGCTAATCTGGGACGACACTTTACGCACATGCATTAAGACCGGTTTTCTCACTACGCACCACATTTTTATTATTTTTGCAATGATATTAAACAGAGTTCAGAAAAACTACAGCATTGGGCAAAAGCAATAAAGAGGTTTCCAAAAGCCTACTGGCTAAGTTCGTGTTGATGTTTCATTAAATGAAATCTGGCTCAAACCGTATTGACTATACTGTATATTCCCCAATAAATACCCACCCCCTTCCCTATTTTTAACAATACCTAAACCTTCCTGTCTGATTAAAGCCCTCTTTTTTTTAAACATTCAATGCAAATGCAGAATGAGCTACACAGTCATATTATAATGTTTTCTTTATAATGGTATATATGACAGAATGACAAGACCTGGACTCATATTAAACGCCCCCGTTGGGAAAATGTAAGGCCCCCGCGGGCAATATACCATATATTCAGGAATATACGGTATATCAAAGGTTGAACAAATCTACACTGAGGCTTCATTATTAGAGTCTGACTAAAGGCATGTTGAGGCTTCACTCATTGATATTTGCTAAATCATTCACAGAGACTGGTTTACGAAATATTAAGACATTCTTTAACAAAATTAATATTTGATTTTATGAAAACTTTGTTAGATTCGACATATACCTCTGCACCACCACACAGTTTTCTCTTCGATTGAATCCACACCATGCTGAACTTACAAGAACACTGTCATTTATGACTGCAAGTAAGTCACCTGCCTGTGATGTACTCAGGCCTCACAGAATCAACTATAATGTATATTCATCGGGTATTCAAAGACCTCATTGAATCATTTATAATAAATGCTGAAATCAGGGAAAACGAAATATCATGTGAATATTAGTATATATTCTCTTGTATCCAGAAGATGTAACTGAAACAATGAAATAACAAACTACAAAACAAAAAGTGTGGAGTACATGTAATAAATGACAAAAGTATAACAAAAAGATTCATTATAAAAGGATTATTAGGAGTTTGTTTATACAATTTGGAATAATGTTTTGTAATAAACAGTGATGGCAACTAAACAACATTCCTCACCTATTCTTCAGTGGATCGTAAGCTTCCACAGAATTCAGATAGTTCTGGCCGTCGTGACCGCCGACTGCGTACAGTTTCCCGCCAAGGGCCGCTAATCCTACCCCGCCTCTCGGACATGATAATTTCGAAAGCATCGTCCATCTGCCAGTCTTCGGGTCAAACCTTTCGCAGGTATCGAGGGAAGCGTTGTCATCGAAGCCACCTAAAATTGGAATATTGTGAATGCAAGTACCAGAAAACTGACAAGATTTATAATGCAAAGTTGAGAAAACATTACTTTTTTGTGTCAATTTATGTTACTTTTCATAAAGACACCAGCATCACTTGCACACTAGAAGTATGACAAATAGACTATATTTACTTCTTTAGTTTTGGTTTTCAGGCATGTTTGTTTGATTAATTATTTTAGTGGGCAGGTGGGGCACAGCAGGCAGGGGTTTGAAGTTTAATACTGGTAATTCTGTTACTCTTAATATTAAAATACAATTATTTCTGTAAAGATTAATTATCAATGAATAAATTGCAATAACAATACATGAGATATCTATTTATTTGACTGACATTTATCAGGTACTACAATTCCAATTTACCATATACAATATACTAACCCACAGCGTAAATGTACCCATCGAGCACCCCAACCCCTGCTCCTGCCCGCTTGTTTGTCATTGGTGACAGCAGCGTCCACTTGTTGATGAACGGGTCGTAGACTTCGCACTGGTCAAGGGACGAGGTACCATCATTTCCACCTATCGCATACAACTGGCCCTGAGAATCAACAGTAAGTCACTGATTTGTCATTGTACACTCATGCCAGGCTACCCTCAGCGGGTAACACTGTTAAGTCCCATGTGATAAGAAATGCAATCCGACAAGGATAATGACATTGCCTATTTTATAAAACAAAGTTTTGAAATTAAGTAAAGATATTGTAAAATAAACTTAAAAAGTTTCTGGAATACAACCCCAGCTCACCCTGAGTGAAGCCACACCCACCCCTCCCCTTGGCAGGTTCATCGAGGCCACCTGGGTCCAGCTGTTGGCTGTCGGGTCGTAGCGCTCCACTGTGTCAAAGCAGGTCTTGTCGTCTAGTCCACCTACTGCGTAGATAGCCCCTCCCAGGCTGGCCAGCCCCAAACCACGCCTAGATATTGAAGTATGATAATGAGACAGACATTTTGTACAAGACATCATTGCACATAAGATTTTAGTAGAAACATAACACATAATCTTAAATATCTGAAGAAATTTTATAGGGAGCCCATTCCCCACATTTGAAAGATATTGAAACAAAACCCACTAGTATCTAAACGTTCAACTGATTTCTTGTTTTCATTCCCAAATAAGCTATATGCAATTTTGCACAACTTAAGTGAAAAGCAATGATATATTAAAATATTTTATGAGTAGTAAAACTAACATCAACAACAGAGTACTGAATGTAAACCTTACAAAAAGTACACCACAAGTTACTGAAAATCATCCGAAATACTCATAAACTTGATGCATACACCCCTGTCCGTTGTGTAACCATGGAGGCTATTTTGCGCCACTTGGCTGTGAATGGGTCGAACACTTCCCCACTGCCCAGGTGCTTGGTCCCATTGTGTCCCCCAACGGCATAGATCTGGTCTGAAACAGATGGTTTCCAATGGCTGTATATTTGTATGCAGTAAAATAGCACACATATCCCAACAAAAAACATATTGCACAAGGAACTAACTACATTCCGGTTATGTAAATTTATTATCATGGCTCCATTGCACAAGGAACTAACTACATTCCGGTTATGTACATTTATTATCAGGGCTCCATTGCACAAGGAACAAACTACATTCCGGTTATGTACATTTATTATCAGGTCTCCATTGCACAAGGAACTAACTACATTCCGGTTATGTACATTTATTATCAGGGCTCCATTGCACAAGGAACTAACTACATTCCAGTTATGTACATTTATTATCAAGGCTCCATTGCACAAGGAACTAATTACATTCCGGTTATGTACACTTATTATCAGGGCTCCATTTTCCTGACAAACATGACTTTTGTATACATAGCCAATGCCTTATACTGGGCAATGTGGATATGTGCAGTACACTGGCAGACCTGCTTTTAATGTTTGCATTCGTTAGACATTAGATGCATAACTTACAAAGGAATTTCACTAAACTCTGAAAAACATGTATGCTAACTCCTTAATGCCCAAGGTGACAAAGTTAATGAACTTTTAACTTAACAGGGGTTGAATTAAGGGAAGTTTGGGAGTAATTAACTCCCAGTTTTTGTCACAGGACTTCCGAAATTGCAGCCAAGGAAGTTCCATCATGTAAAGATGAACATGTTAGAAGAAAAATTAAGAAATTTATCTAAATGTATACCTCTTTAACTGAATAAATTGGCATATAAACACTTGATGAAAAAGAACTGGCCTTAAAAAACCTTTAAGTTTAGACTCAATTTCATTTCTGAAATGCTCAATACTTACGTAGCGCAAAACTGTCAAAACTTCCAAATATTATGAGCAAAACTACCAAAATCAGAAGCCAGGAAGTTCAAACTGCCAGTTTTCAAAAGTTAATGAAAGCCCTGAACTTAAGGAGTTCAAATTGTTCTTTTTTGTGAATTATTTTAGGTTGAACTGTTATATTGACAAAATTAATTCCTATAGCTATAATACCATTAAGGCAGCACACGCCGACGTGTCTCCTACGGGTATGCATCTCTGTCAGCTGGTACCAGCGGTTCTTCATTGGATGATAGCACTCTATCGTCTTGTATGGGTCTCCTGAGGCACCCCGGCCACCGACACAGAACAGCACACCTTCATGGGGTAAATGGACACACAGATGAGAGATCACATGCAAAGCGACAATCATCAGCAGGAATTTGATTAATGCAAAACCCTGCTTTTTGACGCAAGTAAATTGAAACGGAAACATTTCTAGCTCAAGCAAATAATCTGCCTTGCATCCCTTTGGTGCAACTGTATGCCATTTCATTTTTTTTTTAAACTTACTGTTTTAAGTTTTACAAGTTGTTAACCTTCAATTTATAAACACATTTTCCTTTTGCAGAGCATTTAATAAATTGATTCCTGGTTTTCAACATAAAGGACTTATATATATAAGCCTTAATAAGATTAAATATTTTGTAACATATTGATCATTATGGTCAACATGCAGTGACTCAGAAGAAGACCTTATGACTAATGTCTTTCAGACAACATACTAAATGTATATATAGAGATTTTAATAGATTGGAGATAAAAATTAATATACTTGCCAGCGTAACTCTTCCTAGGTCGCATTCTATCTGTGAATTTTATGTCCGAGACAAGGTTACCCTGGTACATGTGGTAGTACTTGGCCTCATCCAGAATGTCCCTGCATCCGAGATCGACCCTCACCAGGTCGTCTGTAGCGACCTTCTCCATCAGGTAGCTAGTTTCTATCAGGGGAATCTTGATCTTCGAAAACAGCATTGCTAAATGTTGCTTTCTGCCGGCTGTGTCGTGCTTAATCCATGACATGACAGCTTCAAAAACCTCCGTTTCATTTGAAACATTCAAGTACTCAGAGCCAACAATGGAGTCAATGACGTTAGAAAACATCGAAAGAAATTCGGGTGTTTTTGACACTTCAAGAAAGTTTTCTGTAATGAAGTCTTGTGTGTATTTGATAAGATTTTCTCTGTTATGCTGCACAGCGAATGCATGCACCTGAAGGCAGTTATCAGCGCTAAGATGTCGCTTCATAAACTCAGAGCAAACTTTAGCAACATTTTCAACTTGGAGAATGCAAGAAACATACAGAATGCTTTGGACATTCTCAACAGTTATCACTATTTTTCCACTATAGGCGTACTTTATCATGTCAGCCATAACATTTTCATCAATATCTTGAATTTTCACGACATCCTGCCGACTCTCTGCCAGATTGCCCATGAACATTGCCCTAAAATAACCACTGATCGTCGCTAGAATGATACGATGGCATTTGAAAGATTTTGACCCACAAACTATCTCAATGTCACAAAGTTCCTTTCTATCTAAAAATGTGTTCATTGTCTTGTAGGACTCCTTAAAGAAATCAGGCGTCTCAAACTCTATAGTGACATCTGAGCTTGAAAGGGAATCCTGGTCGCTTGCATCAAGTCGCGGCTGGAAATCAGATTCACTAACTACACGGTTTGGTACAACCACATGTTGTTCATCCATGTTGAGGCTGTCAAATCTTTTTGGTAAAGGTGGAGTATTTTCCATTATTTGGAATAGGCCACAGTTGGAAATTAGATATCTATAAATGATAAATATAAATAAAACCCAATTACAATAACCATACAAATGCAAGTTACACATAAACATTCTCTCAAATTCAACCAAGTTCGCAGCAGTATTTTGAAACATTAATTATCATTATTAAGTTTCTAACAATATGATCATGTTCCAAATTACTGTAAAGAAAAATATGAACGAAACAAATATAACATGTGTACACGTAGAAAGTATTATGTTGCCTAAAGTATATAACATACATTTGGTGAGTTTATGTGGCCGTTCTAGAACTGTTACATTTATACCAGCGTAATCAATTTCATTCCTAATGACCACAACTCCCATGTCCGAAATATTTTGTCCGGAATAACTTCTAGGTCTCATTTAAAATGGATCAGATATTGTTTTCTGCTACAGTTAATACAATGCAACCATCCATATACATTAATTTCTTTCTGTCTGGATCTTTGCTTTTGCATATAATAACCGTGAGTACAACCTTTCATTCCTAAAATATTCAATGTCAACTTGTTGACATCCATTAAAACGACTGCGTCGAAACACCCAAAGGCTTACAATCGACCACAAAGAGAAGGCTTACAATCGACCACAAATAGACCGATATTCCGCACAGACGTCCTTCCGGCTTTTCAGTTTATGACATAGCTGCATAGCTTGCAGGAAGGATTATGTAAAGTTCAAGATAATCAAGCGTTATCTTGCTTGAAAACTGCAACTGTTTATGTAATATATCCTGAATATTTCACTGGAACATATATATACGAGAACGCGTAACCTGTGCAATTCCGGATCCCATTGCTGAACTCATCATTGTTTACTTTCGTTTTGAGCAGTCTGATACAGTGCTCCAATGCGTGTCACAGATTGCAATTTTTAATGCTGTTTCCACGAGAAAATAGCCTTCTTACGTTATTTGGCCTACGCAGGGAATCGGAATCAGGGCTTAGCGGGCGTTTGCACTCCAGTGGATACGGATCTCTGAGTTCCATTTCGGAAAATTGCGGAGAACAACTTTCGTCTTCCACTTCCAGAGAGACACTGACAAGAAGCTTAGTAAACTTAAATTTAGATTCACTTGAATCACCGAAAACAAAGAGACGCTGCGAAGACCGTACCTCCAGTGAGTTTGACGATGCAGAAAGCGGTTACTGGTCCGACTCACAGACACAGACTGCCGAAGCCAGAGAACATGACGTAAAACTTGCAACCTATACAGACGAGGACGGCGATACTCCGCTGTTTATTGCAATCATTCACAAAGAAACTAAGTCAGTGATAAGAGTAATTAATAATTTGCCAACTATCAAGCCACTAAATAAACATAACCTGCTGCGCCAGACGGCATTGCACCTTGCTGTTTTGACTGATAACGCCGCTGTGACTCGACGCCTTGTAGTTGCAGGTGCCAAGCTTTGCAGCCAAGACCGGAAGGGAAACACACCTCTACATATCGCGTGCATACACGGATTTACAGATTCAGTGAAGTCTCTTATAACACCCGTAAGGTACTTTGAAGCCAAACGCAATCACTACGAATTACCGTATCAAGCGATTCCTCAAGATACGGAAATAAGAAATTTCGACGGCCTTACGTGCTTACTCCTCGCCTTCATAGAAATGCATACGGACGTTGCAGGATTGCTCATAGACATCGATGCCGATATTAACGCGGTCGATCTTAAAAGTGGGAAAACAGCACTGCATATTGCTGCAGAGAATGGGCAACATGAAATTGTCGAATATATTCTAAGACGGACGGGAGTGAAGCTGAACGCCGATACGTACATGGGATATACCCCGGCTGAGTTGGCGCTCTATAAAGGCCACACCAGTTGTTTGAACGTCCTACTAGTACACGGAGCAGAGATGCCGAGACAGCTTCAGGATGAAAGTAGTGAGGCTGATGACGAAAGTGACTAATTAATTAATGTTCCAGATATTTTTCGGTATTTATGTACGATATGGAACGTACACAATGTTATTGAATTTTAAATTTGTTTGATGCTATTTAAAATATCCTGTAGAAATTAATGCACTCAAAATCCTTATATTTATTGCATTTTAGTTAATTACCGTACAATGCTAAAGACTCATTTCACAGTTCAACAACACACAGTTGCTTCAGTAGCCTAGTTCTTATATTATAGTCTAACAACTTTAGGATTAGTAAAATTGTGAACACCAATTCGAAGAAAGAAATTAATTGAAAACATCTTCATGTTTTCCAAACAACCATACTTGTATGATAATCTAATATTTACCATTGTGTCTATAACGCTAATAAAATGTTTTTGATGTTTGTCAATTAACGATAATTTGTATGTGCACAGTACTTTCAAAAATGTATGTATTTTTTTATACGAAAATTCTTCTTGAATGTATCTTAACAACTAAATATTATTATATGCACGATCATTGTAAAATTATATTTCTTAGTTGCTGTGAGCCGCCTTCATATTAACCAAAAATTTTAGTAAATTTAGACAACAGGTATTTAAAATAAATCGGCACCATGTATTGAATATAACATTGTTAAAAAAACCTTCTGTATGTACTAATGTGTATATGTATATTGTAAATTTGTAATCGACTAGTTACACGTAAGATAACATTTTAACAGTATATGAAATAAACTATTATCACAATCTGATATTTGGATATATTTAATTATATTTCATAATCATAAACACTTTGTTAAAATTGTTATCAATACAGCTATCATTATTGTTGTCATACATCAGTAAAGTATTTATAATATTATTATTATGCAAACCCTTACTTGAACAATATTATGCACGTAAGGATAATTGTTTGCATACTGTTTTTGAAAATGTTTTACAATTTATAATAGTTTAAATGAAAAAAAATATCAACATCAAAACGCAGAATGACAAGACGGTATTAGGACACAGAACAGCCATTTATTGTAAAGTTCTCAAAGGAAAATACGTTAACCGGAAAATCTTAACAACAATAAACAAGACTTTGTTCAATTTACCGGTAAATTACTTCTCTGTAAGAAACTAAGTAATTTTAACGGACGTGTATTCCTTAACCACATATATTATTTACAACATAGTCAATGTATTTCATTCAGTACTACAGTATTAATTTCTGCTTAAGCCAATGTTATCAGTATTTCCTTTTTGGCAAATTGGCGTATGTGACAAAATAAACAACTAAAACCGTCACCTGAGATCACTAGTCTATTACAAATTAATATCCCAGAGGCATTCTGCATCAAAAGTAAATAAATACTAGTTAGTATACTTGTTGGTTTTGGATCCATATGACAATAAACAGTTTGTTCTAATGACCGTTTGAAAACACTATTAACCAGGGTTTCCACCCATTCACCTCCTTGTGTATACACACCATAGAGTGTAGTATAATCTCTAAGAGCTACATATGCTATTCCTGTTGTGTTCATCATTTAGTTTTCATCATTTATGTTGTATAAAAGTTCCCTTTTAACGATCTACCGTTCAGCTAACGTCATATACCTTTGTGTACATACTTACTTACTGTCCGCCACCCCTGCCAGGGTATGGACCGCCTATCACATATCTCCAGAGTCCCCTGTCCTGGGCCATACTTTCTAGTTGGTTTCAGGTGTAGCCCATGGTGGTGTCAGCCTCGAGGTCGTATCGTCAGGTGTTTCTTGGACGGCCTCATTTCCGTTTGTCCTGGGTGTTCCACTTCCGCACCAGCCCCATCTCCTCTTCCTGATCTCTTCTTCGATTGGAAGTTGACAGGTCCTTTTCCAAAGGTTGGCGTTGCTGATGGTGACGAAGGTCTGAACTTTCGTGATTGTGGTCTTGGTCGTCCTACAGGTCTATGCTCCATACGGTAAGACTGACATCACGTTGGCGTTGAACAATTGGATTTTGGTGTTGTAGGACAGTTCTCTGGAGATGCAGATGTTCTTGAGCTGGTTGAGCTGGTCATGCTTTCAGTACCATCAGTTCGGTACTGGTGGAGTTGGTCTTCAGGATCTTGGTCTTGTGCATGTATTAAATATATGCTCAAGACCAATTTTATGTTTAGAAATACACATATATTACGATGCCTCCTAAGTGACACACTGGCATTGTTTTTTCACGCGTATTAAGTTAAACACAATACATACACCCGCAGTCATGAATAATAAAGAATTGTTATTTCGAGAAAATATAGACATAAATCGTGAGAACGCAATTATTACATTACTTCGTAAATAACGATTAGAGCTACATTTATATTGTACAAAATGTATTCCCAAAAACAAAATTATAATACGTTTTCACGAAATACTATTGACTACATGTCTTAATTACGAAATAAAAAAGTATTTTGTTCCTAAATAATGTGTGCAATGTCAATTTATGGCAAAGCCTTTTCTTTCTGTCACTGTTTTACCACAATATTACATTTATGTAAAACATCTACGTCGTTGTCATAACTCCAGTCTTCTAAAAGTACAGAGCAAATGTTTGAATCAAGATAGTAGTCTATACGGTATTTTTAAATAATCCAGCGACAGGTGGTTAAAAATATTTAAATATTTACTCAAATTAAGTCAATTAAATTACCGACGTTGGGTGGATGAAGGTGTGAACAAAAATGAAATTTTGAATAAACGTGAAACAATAATCAGATATATTTTTTTAATGCACGTATTTCGCTAAAATTACAATTATCCGAACGTCATGACAACAGAACCGACTTTGCATAGCGTCACAATGACGTCACGAATGTGATGTCTGACGGATGACGTTATCTCGATAGAAGCCATCAAGAGCGCAGCCACATCCAGATGATCCGTAAGTTTCATTAATATTTTTCTATTTGTTTAAGTAAACTTAAAATAAATTTCTTACAATGGAAGTAACTTTTTTATTTTCGATTTCACAATTACAATTAATATGTTCTCCATCGATAATTAAACATTTTCCCGCCTTATATGCATGTGAACTAAGATGTACAGCCAAGGATCAAAATATTTCCACAACGTTGTGACGTCACCGAGTTAAAAATAATTTGCGGTATTGAAAAACTAAATTTTGGATGCATTTAACCTTTAAAATTCGTTAAAACACATCTAATTCGGTTATATGATCTATCCTGACACTGACAGTAAAAACAAATTAGAGTAGTTTCCCTTTTTGTTTACAAAATTCGTCTGCTGTCAAAATGCCTCACAAGAAAAAAGAGTTGAGTGCTGATCTCAAAAAAATATTTGTTAAACTATCAAATGACAACGTAAGTGGTTCAAATATTGCCAAAATTCTTGGATTAAATGCACACGTGTGTTTTTAACGTTTCAATATCAATGAGCACTGGATTATTAAGATCTATATGTGAACACATCTAGTTGTAATTAAAGAATCTTCAAATAAAGTTTAGCTAAAATACTTTTTAGGCCTACACGTTGTGATGTGAATGTAATCAGAATGACAACGGAACATAAAAGCACCACTTTGATACATTATGCATCTGTACGCATAAAAGGACCTATGATTTCGATTCCTATTACACTATAAATTATATAATTATACCTCACTTCGTTTTCACATTGTAAAATCCCATATACGCATCCCGGCATAATTTTTATATGTCATGGCGTTGGAAAGTAATATACACCGAGCGGAGTATAATTTTTTATATACCCCGTGCGTGACTAAAATATACCCGCACGTGGGTCTACAAATAACAACTCGGACTTTCCAATAAATCCGTATTAGCTAATGATTAGTAGGCGCTTTTACAAATGTATTTAAAAAATAAATGTCAATGAGCGCTTGATTTTCCAACAATAAACTTTAGTTTACAATGTACGCTGAGTTTGTTCAATGAATTACAGTATTTTTGTTTGGTATAATAAAATAAATATCACAGGCATGTTGAGGGGTATAGTAAATATTGCCCCCTCGAAGAGTAATGTCAACCTCGCCCTTCGGCCTCAGTTGACATCACTCTCCTTGGGGTGCAATATGTACTATACCCCTCAACTGCCTATGATATTTATATATTATATGATAGAAATGCGCTTTATAAAGACATGTGCATGAAATAAATAACCCATAACATAATAAACAATAAGATATTTGATAAAAACTAATTAGCAAAAAAGTCTGAACAGTTTAAATCCCAAACATTTTCGAACTCCCGAATTAGGATTCATATGAAGAAATGACAGTAGACAGCGCTTTAACCAACTTCGCTGTCATGCATGTTAATTAAGAAGTAGGGTGTAAACTGCGGTCTTAGAAAATACTAAAAAATATGACGTTAAAATGTAAACATGAAAAGGGCCAAACAAACAAGAACCATATTATAAATAGATTTTTATTGCAGAATACGTGCACTCTTTTTTCATAATATATACCCTGTTTTAACCATTATTATACATATCAGTAGTAATATCTGAATTTCAGATTTTTACAAGAAATTTCCCCCTTGAGGCCCTTTTCGTTGACATAATCCTTTAAATAACTGCTGTCACGCCTGAAAGTCGAACTGTCAACTACAAGACGAGGGTTGAGCGTGAAACTATTGGGTCTGATATAGAAATGTTAAGCAGATGAAACATGTTCACAACCCACCCTGGATGTAGAGAAGTGACAAGGCAACAGATTAACAACAACAAAAACATAAACGTGTTCTTTTGTCCTGAATGTGTGAATCAGCACGATAAACGTGATAGAACTATTTTTAAATATGTATTACGTGCATAACAAGGGTACAGCGCAAAGTTTCATTTTAATTGCAATTTTCTGTCAATTGCAGTCCGTGTACACTTAGATTCACTGACATAACTGCGCAATCCCGAAGATGTCGGAAAGGGATAAAACCCTGTGCATCTGTCGTCCCATCGAGCATGCCCTCGTAAGTAATCTGGTTGCTCAACTATATAATGCAATATTTTGTTTGCTGCGCAATTGTATAATGGAGTATTGTGCATAATTTGTTCAACTGTATAATGTTCAATTGTTTGTAATGTGCAGTTGTATAATATAATGTACTGTTTCACTTTATATGTATGTGCAACTGTATATTAATGTATTATTACGAATATTGTTCAATTGTTTAATGTTCTATTTCCTGTGCTGTGCAACTGTATAATGTACATATATTAATGCATGTACAGTGCTGATGTATAGCATACTAAATAGTGCACTTACTGTGCAACTGTACAGCGCACTATTGTATATGCTGTGCAAATGTATATCGTACTATTGCATAATGTTGTGCAAATGTATAACGTACAATTGCATAATGTTGTGCAAATGTATAACGTACCATTGCATGTGCTGTGCAAATGTATAATGTACATTTGCATGTATAAGTTAACATAATGTTGCATTGGTTGTTCAACAGTTGAATGAATACCGTAATATTGTGTGCGTAGTTCATCTGCATGGTATCACATTAAGTGTGGTGTGTGAAATTATCAAACGTCCTATTGCGCATGCTGTGCAACTTTTCAAATATTAATTCCTATAGGGAAAGATCTAGGATCTAAAAAGGTACAAGGTGCTGCTAAAAAGGAGCAGGGTGGAAAGCTGGTCCAGTTTGATGATATTTGCTATAAATTTGCTAAATCTAGGGTTTTTATGAGTCAGATGCTTTTAATTAAGGTTTTTAAGCATAGTCTATTCATTTGTCATTGAATACCTCCAAATATACATTGAGTTTTATAAGATATTCAACATCTTTATGTTGACCAGCCCAGGGGGGCAGCAGGGGGTAACCAAAAAGGAGCATTGTGCAGCACCCTGCTATTTTGCTCAAGATCTTTCCCTATTCCTAGTTCTGTGCAACTGTACAATTAATTCATGTACCTGTTTCTCTTACAGGAAAAATTGTTAAGGGCAGAAGACAGTAAGACCCAGCGCACCACTTACATCAAGTGCAGCACGGGGACGGATAGCCAGGCTCTGCACGAGATGTACAAGGGCCGGGTGGCCAGAACATTGGTTAGTGATGTTTAAGTGAATTTGGTTAGTTTAAACATAGTTATCGTTACACCATTATGCTATAGAAGCATAACACTTTTGGAAAATTGTTTAGTCCATATAATGTTGGAATCAGTACTAAGTCTTGACGTCTTTGAGAAAAATCATTTGAAGCAAGGCCGACGTATCAGGTTTTTTGTAAATTCTGTCAAGTTCTGTCAACGCTTTTTTGTCCTTTTTATAACATAGGTTTGGCCACGACAAATTACGGTATATACATTTCAATTTTAAATACCAATAACCGGTTTCCCTGTCATAGTCACGTTGATTACAAAACCAAACATTATTGCATGAACACTAAAAACTAGGGATGGGACAGAATACTGAAATCAATATTCGAATCTTCATTTTAGGTATTTGAATATATTCGAATATTCGTTTTGTAAATACTAGTATATACGGCACTCTGTCAGAATATTTACCTATCCCAAATATGTATACTACGTGTAGGTAGTTGTTTTACCTTGTTTCAGTGGTAAATGAGCGATATAACTTAGTTAGTGTTAGGCAAATATAAAGAAATGTAAGATATTGTTAAATGTATTGTTATTTAATTTGTTATTCGTACAAATTTCTCATTACATAGAACGTTGCCTGGGTTTTGTCTAATGACCGCGTAAAGTACTTCCAATAACATGATGGTGGCATTGTTTATTAGTCCCCTACCGGTGTTTCACCGGAGGTTTGCCCTCCGTTCGTCTGTCTGTCCATCCGTCTGTCACGCCGTCCGTCCGCAAAACTTTGTTCCTGCTATAACTCAAAAAGTACTGAAGATACTTCGATGAAACTTGGTATACATATAAACGGCAATGTGAGTATTATGCACGACCTTTTATTTTTTACCAGAGGTGAAAGGTCACGTGACTGTTACTAAAAATAGAAATAAAATTAAACAAACTGGATCCTGCGATAACTCAAAAAGTACTGAAGATATTTCGATGAAACTTGGTATACATAAATACGGCAATGTGAGGATTATGCAGGACCTTTTAGTTTTCACCAAAGGTCAAAGGTCACATGACTGTTACTAAAAATAGAAATAAACTAAATGCTGTTATAATTCGAAAAGTACATAAGATATCACCATGAAACTTGGTACAAAGATTATAGGTTTGCCTTCCGTCTGTGTGTCTCTCTATCTGTTCGTTTGTATGTTTGTCCGTCTGTCTGTCTGTCCGTCCCCAAAACCTGGTTCCTGCAATAACTCAAAAAGTACTGAACTTATTTCGATGAAACTGGTTATACATATAGACGGCAAAGTGGCAATGTGAGGATTATGCACAACCTTTTTTTTTCACCAGAGGTCAAAGGTCACGTGACTGTTACTAAAAATAGAAATAAACTAAATACTGTAATAATTCGAAATGGACATAAGATATAACCATGAAACTTGGTACAGAGATTGAACTATAGGTTTGCCATCTGTCTGTGTGTCGTTCTGTCTGTTCGTCCATATGTCTGTCTGTCCGTCCGTCCTCAAAACCTGGATCCTGTGATAACTCGGAAAGTACTGAAGACACTTTGATGAAACTTTGTATACGTAGCAACAGCAATGTGAGAATTATGCACGACCTTTTATTTTTCACTAGAGGTCAAAGGTCATGTGACTGTTACTAAAAATAGAAATAAACTTAATACTGTAATATTTTGAAAAGTGCATAAGATATTATCATGAAACTTCATGAAACTTGGTACACAGACTGGACTATGGGTTTGCCCTCTGTCTGTGTGCGTCTGTTTGTCTGTTCGTCCGTCGGTCTCACTCTGTCTGTCCCGTCCCCAAAACCTGGATCCTGCGATAACTCAAAATGTACTGACGAATGATGAAACTTTGTATACATAGAAAGAGCAAGGTGATGATTGTACACGACCCTTTATTTTTCACCAGAGGTCAAAGGTCACGTGACTGTTACTTAAAATAGAAATAAACTTAATACTGTAATAATTCGAAAAGAACATAACATATTATCATGAAACTTGGGACACAGAATGGACTATATGATTGCCCTCTGTCAGTTTAGTACTGCTATAACTCAAAAAGTAACTTGAATGTCTGGTCAATGTTACTAAAATAGAAAAAACAACAACTTAATACTGCAGTGACAAATGGGATTTGAATATGAAACTTTGTACATCTACAGATAAAGAGCGATTTGACGTTATTGCACAATGTTTAATTAGTAGAGGTTTTCACCGGTAGGGGACTCCTGTATTGCTTGCAATACTATCAAAGCCTTGTTAATCAAGACTCTTGTATAATATACGGTGTTGATATAATGGAGAATAAGTTACAAGTGACGTATATTAGGATTGACCAGATCATGCTAATTTTGTTAAAGAAATTAATTGGATGATAATGGATTCATTTTGATTTAGTTTACTTTAGAGAGTAATTGTAATTTACTGTAAACAAGTTAACCGTATAGATGTCCTTTAAGGACAATAAACAACAATGTACGCCTTGTGCAAACTGTGAACCCGTTATCACAGCATGGCCCAGTTTTGTTATTTGTGAATATATTTGCGCCTCCTACAAACCGTTAATTCGCGGCCCTTGTAAAGACGTGGCCCCCCTGCCAATTATCAATTGTCGCTAATTGGCCATGTTTGGCATGTGTTGTAAAAAAGTTACACTGCTCCCGCCCACCTGCTAGGAAGGAAATACGACTGGAACTCATGTTAACTTTGCAATAAAACTGGAAAAAACATGATTTTTTAAAAGAAATTTTGTTCTTTAAATAAATTTGAAAATTGAATATTTGTATTCGTTTTTTAATATTAGAATATTATCCATTATTCGAATATTCGGTCCCATCCCTACTTAAACGCAATGAACTCCATTAACATTTAAAAAAAGCATTTTTAGCTCACCTGAGCACGAAGTGCTCAAGGGTGAGCTATTGTGGTCAGTCTGTGTCCCTTGTCTGTCGTATACATTTTACTTCAAACAACTTCTTCTCTGAAACTACTAGGCCGATTTTAACCAAACTTGGCAGGAATGTTCCTGGGATGGTCCTTTACCAAATTCCTTCAATTTATTAAAATATATTGAGACTGTCATGGCAACCAAAAGCTTAAAACCTGGAAAACTTCAACAATATTTTTGTCAGAAACCACTGGCTGGATGTGAAAATAGTTTTCATAGAAATACTTCTTGGGTGACCCTCTACCAAATTCCTTCAAGTCATTTGTCATTGATTTGTTAAAAAACATGGCCGCCAGGGGGCAGGGCAGTTTCATTTATATGGCTATATTGAAAACTTTAAAAATCTTCTAGTCTGAAACCACTGGCTGGATTTCAAAATAATTTCATAGAAATGCTCCTTGGGTGACCCTCTACCAAATTCCTTCAAATCATTTTGATACGTTAAAAAACATGGCCACCAGGGGGCGAGGCAGTTTTCCTTATATGGCTATATTGAAAACTTTCAAATTCTTATAGTCTGAAACCACTGGCTCGATTTAAAAAAAAAATTCACATAGATGTTCCTTGGATGACCCTCTACCAAACTCCTTGAAATCATTTTGATTTGTTAAAAAACATGGCCACTGGCCACTAGGGGGCGGGGCAGTTTTCCTTATATGGCTGTATTGAAAACTTCTTCATTGTACATGTGGGGATATATGCGACATGCGATGTAAAGATATAAAACAGTAAAATAAAATCATCAATGCCTCCTCACGTTAAGCAACAATACTTCAACATAGTGTAAAATAATTGATTAGATATTCATTATTCAGCGGGTATTTGCTTTTCGAACATCAAACAACATTATAGGAAGACCACTTTTAAGGAAATACCTCAAGATCATCGAAACATTTCAACATTTAAATTTACACAAATGCCTTTGTACAGCCAGATCCCGTAAAAATGGCCATGATTCCAGAGAAGATACGCTTGCTGGAAGAAAAGCGACTCCACATGGCGGAAGAGCACGAGCAATTCCTGCACAAACCTGACCTTGACCGGAAGTCTTCCCTTATGATACACTTGCACCATGGAGACGGTAGGTGTACTGTAGTCTGCGACTAATTTGCGATTTTAGAAGACTAACCGAATCGTTCCGATTGTTTATATAGATTGGAACTTGCACAAGACGAATTATCTTCCAAGCTAAGTTCTCTTGTTTAGTTTGTTTAAGAAAATGCTATTCGATTTAACGAATGCATAGGCTTTGTAGATACCATTTTCCTGGGTAGAATCTGGCCCCATGACCATACAAATTCTTAGAACTTTGTCTTAGACTTAAATTTTATCCAATAAAAATCAAAGGTCGTGTGTAACAAAAACATGATACGTGTTCGGTCAATATTGTGTAAGTTAAGACTATGTTGGAGGCTGAGACCTTTCGTAGAATAGGCCCAACATTTTGGTACATTTTCTCTTAAATGCTTCTTTACACATTAATTTCATTACAAATGTAGTCTTCTGCAATCATCTTCTTAAAGTAAGTGATCAAATTATTATTAAATGTTACAGTAGATGAAAACGAGTGCCCAATAGATGATGTCGAGGTTGAATTCGACAATGACAGCAAAGGCGACGTTCCTGCAAGCAGCATCAATGCAGCAGACGACAGAGGCAACGGTAATTGTGCAGGAGATGACAAGTGGGATGAGAATAATGCAGCAGACGACAAGGTTGCCGATAATAGCGCAGCATACTACAGGGTCGACGATAATAGTGCATCAGACGACAAGTGCGACGAGAATCGTGCATCAGAGGACAAGACCGACAAGAATAATGCAGCAGACGACAAGGTCTATGGTAATAGTGCAGCCGACGACAAGGGCGATGATAATTGTGCAGCAGACGACAATGTCGATGAGAAAAGTGCAGACAACAAAGTCAATGAGAAAAGTGCAGCCGACGACAAGTTTGATGGTAATAATACAGAAGAAGACAAGGTCGATGAGAAAAGTGCAGCAGACGACAAGTGTGACGAGAATCGTGCAGCAGACAACAAGACCGACAAGAATAGTGCAGCAGACGACAAGGTCGACAGTTATAGTGCTGCAGTCGACAAGGCCGATGAGAAAAGTGTAGCCGACTACAAGGTGGACAGTCATTATGCAGCAGACGACAAGGTCGATGAAAAAAGTGCAGCAGACGACAAGTCCGACGGGAGTTGTGCATCAGACGACAAGACCGACAAGAATAGTGCAGCAGACGACAAGGTCGTTGGTAATAGTGCAGCAGACGACAAGGTCGATGAGAAAAGTGCAGCCGACGACAAGGTCCAAAGTAATTGTGCAGCAGACGACAAAGTCGATGAGAAAAGTGCAGACGACAAATTCTATGAGAAAAGTGCAGCCAACGACAAGGTCGATGGTAATAGTGCAGCAGAAGAAAAGGTCGATGAGAAAAAGGCAGCAGGCGACAAGTGCGACGAGAATCGTGCAGCAAACCATAAGACCGACAAGAATTGTGCAGCAGACGACAATGTTGATGAAGAAAGTGCAGCAGACAACAAGTGCGTTGAGAATCGTGTATCAGACGACAAGACCGACAGGAATAGTGCAGCAGACGACAAGGTCGACATGAGTTGTGCTGCAGACGACAAGGTCGATGAGAAAAGTGCAGACGACAACAAGGTCGACGGTCATTATGCAGCAGACGACAAGGTCGATGACAAAAGTGCAGCAGCCGACAAGTGCGACGGGAATCGCGCATCAGACGATAAGACGGACAAGAATAGTGCAGCAGACGAGAAGGTCGACGGTAATAGTGCAGGAGACGACAAGGTCGATGAGAAAAGTGCAGCCGACGACATGGTCGACGGTAATTATGCAGCAGACGACAAGGTCGATGAGAAAAGTGCAGCAGACAACAAGGACGATGGTCATTATGCAGCAGACGACAAGACCGATACGAATAGTGCAGCAGACGATAAGTGCGACGATAATTGTGCATTAGACGACAAAACCGACAATAGTGCAGCAGACGACAAGGCAGACAACAAGGTCGATGAGAAAAGTGCAGAAGACGACAATTGCGACGAGAATCGTGCATCAGACGACAAGACCGACAAGAACAGTGCAGCAGACGACAAGGTCAATGTGAGTTGTGCAGCAGACGACAAGGTCGATGAGAAAAGTGCAGCAGACGACAAGGTCGACGGTAATTGTGCAGCCAACGACAAGGTCAACGGTAATTATGCAGCAGACGACAAGGTCGATGAGAAAAGTGCAGCAGACGACAAGGTCGACGGCCATTATGCAGCCGACAACAAGGTCGATCAGAAAAGTGCAGCAGACAACAAGTGCGACGAGAATCGTGCATCAGACGACAAGACCGACAAGAATAGTGCAGCAGACGACAAGGTCGACGGTAATAGTGCAGCAGACGACAAGGTCGATGAGAAAAGTGCAGCAGACGACAAGGACGACAATAATCGTGCATCAGGCGACACGATCAACAAGAATAGTGCAGCAGACAACATGGTCAATGAGAAAAGTGCAACCGACGACAAGGTCGACGATAATTGTGCAGCAGACGACAAGTGCGACGAGAATCGTGCATCAGAAGACAGGATCAACAAGAATTGTGCAGCTGACGACAAAGTCGACGGTAATAGTGCAGCAGACGACAAGGTCGATGAGAAAAGTGCAGCCGACGACCAGGTCGACGGTCATTATGCAGCAGACAACAAGGTCGATGCCAAAAGTGCAGCAGGCGACAAGTGCGCCGGGAATAGTGCAGCAGAAGACAAGGTTGATGGTAATAGTGTAGCAGACAACAAGGTCGATGAGAAAAGTAAAGCCGACGACAAGGTCGACGGTAATTATGCAGCAGACGACAAGGTCGATGAGAAAAGTGCAGCAGACGACAAGGTCGACGGTCATTATGCAGCAGACGACAAGGTCGATGAGAAAAGTGCAGCAGACGACAAGTGCAACGAGGATCGTGCATCAGACGACAAGACCGACAAGAATAGTGCAGCAGTCGACAAGGTCGACGGTAATTCCGAAGACAAGGTCGATGAGAAAAGTGCAGCAGACGACAAGACCGACAAGAATAGTGCAGCAGACGACAAGGTCGATGTGAGTTGTGCAGCTGACGACAAGGTCAATGAGAAAAGTGCAGCAGACGACACAGTCGATGAGAAAAGTGCAGCCAACGACAAGGTCGACGGTAATTGTGCAGCAGACAACAAGGTCGATGAGGAAAGTGCAGCATACGACAATTGCGACGAAAATCGTGCATCAGACGACAAGACCGACAAGAATAGTGCAGCCGACGACAAGGTCGACGGTAATAGTGCAGCCGACAAGGTAAACGGTAATTGTGTAGCAGACGACAATGTTGATGAGAAAAGTGCAGCAGACGACAAGTGCAACGAGAATCGTGCATCAGACGACAAGACTGACAATATAAGTGCAGCAGACGACAAGTGCGAAGAGAAGCGTGCATCAGAAGACATGACCGACAAGAATATTGCAGCAGACGACAAGGTCGACGGTAATTGTGCAGCAGACAACAATGTCGATAAGAAAAGTGCAGCAGATGACAAGGTCGACTGTAATAGTGCAGCCGACGACAAGGTGGACGGTAATTGTGCAGCAGACAACAATGTCGATGAGAAATGTGCAGCAGACGACAAGTGCGAAGAGAAGCGTGCAGCAGACGACAAGACCGACAAGGTCGACGGTAATAGTGCAGCCGACGACAAGGTTGACTGTAATTGTGCAGCAGACGACAATGTCGATCAGAAAAGTGCATCAGACGACAAGTGCGATGAGAGTCGTGCATCAGACGACAAGACCGACAAGAATATTGCAGCAGACGACAAGGTCGACGGTAATAGTGTAGCCGACTACAAGGTCGACGGTAATTGTGCAGCAGACAACAAGGTCGATGAGAAAAGTGCAGCAGACGACACAGTCGTCGAGGAAAGTGCCGCAGAAGATAAGGGCAATGGTAATAATGCAGCAGACGACAATGAAAACGGGAATATTGCAGAAGACGACAAGGACAACGGGCATAGTCCGGCAGACGACATTGACAATGGGAATATTGCAGCAGACGACATTGCAACCGGCGTAGTGGATGGTGCGGAATAATAAGCGGAATATAATACAGTAAGTGTTATTTAGTCATAAAACTGTTTTACCCCGTAATGAACGTGTTTTCATGTTTTTTTTACCTGGACGTTTATTTAAATACTAAAGTACATAAAACAAAGCAGTCTCAATAACCGAGACACAAATATATTCCTGTGCAGGTTTCATGTTCAGTCGGAATGTAATTCCATTATCCATTTATTTATTTCAGATCCAGCTTTCGACATCGAATAAACTTCCATTCTTCCATTTCACAGAAAACTTAAACTGTATTATTTTCAATAGTATTAACATTAACAATAAAATGTTTCTTTGAAATGTTTTATTGACTTTATTATTATAAACTAGGGATGGCAATGAATACTAAAACGCTATTCGAATATTCGGTCATTGAAAGGAATGAGTTATCTGTTTATTTACGACAATTATCATCAATTGTCGTCGTCGTCGCTGCAGCCGCCACCACCACCACCACTATCATCATCATCATCGTGCATGTGATTTGGGACAAAAACTACTAGCAATTGACAACCAACTGCGTTATTCTGCTTTGCAAAGTGTTTGTGCAAACTATTGTTATATAAGATACTCACAATTCTGATGTCAAAAAGTAAACAAAAAGGGGTCAAAGAAACCTAACATATATGATTTTTTCAGAATGCGTAACTTTTGGCATTAAAAATGTACATGTATATCTGCATTAGTTTAACCTTTTGCCAATATTAATATCCTTTTACATCATACTTCGCACTTTCGTGAACTGTGACTTAAAAAAAATCATTTTACCTACAGACTATATGTAGGTCCATATCATAGCTGTCAATCTATTCCCTGTTGATTATAATCTGTTTTCTCAAGTGGCGCATTCAAGCAAATGAGGTGTTTACTGGTGTATCAATATAGCAAACTGTGAAACAAAAGGCCACACTGGCGGAGGATATATTTTATTGTTTTCATTTCTCAAGATTATTATGCCCCCTTCGAAGAGGGGTACCTTGCTTTGCACCTGTAAGTCGGTCGGTCGGATGGTCGGTCTGTCCGTATACCATTTCGTTTCCGCACGATATCTAGAGAACGCTTTGACCTACGATCATGAAAATTGGTATGCTGGTTACTTAGGAGGAAAGGAAAACGCCTATACATTTTCAGGTCAAAGGTCAAGGTCACCGTTGCTAAAAATAGAAAAACGGTTTCCGCTCAATAACTTCAGAACGCATAGAGATATTTTAATGAAACTTCATACATAGATACCTTATATTGAGACCTCGCTTGGGATTGCATTGGTGATGGGTGTGTTCAAGGTCGAGGTCACCGTTACTAAAAATAGAAAAACGGTCTCTGCTGAATAACTTGAGAACTCATCGAGATATTTTAATGAAACTTCATAGATAGATACCTTATATTGAGACCTCGCTTGGGATTGCATATAGGGTGGGTGGGGTCAAGGTCAAGGTCACTGTTACTAAAAATAGAAAAAAACGGGTTCCGCTCAACAACTTGAGAATGCATCGAGATATTTTAATGAAACTTCATACACATATACCTTATATCCAGACCTCGCTTGGGATTGCATATGGGTTAGGTGGGTCAAGGTAACCGTTACTAAAAATAGAAAACGGTTTCCGCTCAATAACTTTAGAATCCATAAAGCTATTTTAATGAAACTTCATACGTAGATACCATATATAGAGACCTCGCTTGGGATTGCATACGGGGTGGATGGGGTCAAGATCTAGGTCACCATAACTAAAAATAGAAAAACGGTTTCTGCTCAATAACTTGAGAACGCATCGAGATATTATAATGAAACTGCATACAGCAGCTCTTTCCTTTGACCCGAGCTCCCGGGTTTTGACGCGTGGAAATTTCAAAATACGCATGTTTGACTCGCGAGGTAATTACTTCACGCGTCACATTTGACCCGGGGCAATTTCCGGACTTGCGTCATACAGCATAACTCGGCTGGCTGATTATCCAAAACAGTCTAACAGCGATGTCAAAGGTGAAAAAACACGGCGATTATTGGTTGGAGGCGGAGTCAATCGTTTAATAGACGCTGTCCATCAGCGGTCAAGTTACCGTGTAGCTCCACCCATTAGGCGGAGTTTAGTCGCTCAAGAAAAATCAATATAGACCAATTAAAACGCATAGTTATGTACGTTTCCAATGACGTGAACAATCGACCTGTCGGCGTAATATACATGTATCCACACTTTAGTTAATGTACATGAGTCCGTTAGAGTAAGTTTTTCCCGACCATTTAACGTTTAAAACACAATTTACTCACCGCTTCCGAATTACGTATACGTATATTTTTTTAGGAAGGAAAGCCTATGTTTTCTTGTTGTACATGATTGATCTATGCGATTTCGTATAAAAAAATCAGTGGTATTTTTAGTATGTACAGAATACGCGAAAATCGTCTCTATAATTCCATAAATAATCATAATAGCTCTAATAATAACAATAATAATATAACAATAATAAGAAGAAGATAAAATTAAAAAGAAAATAATAAGTTAATAAAAAATAATAATTAAAATAATATTAAAATATAAAATGAAAAATCTGTTTTTCACAGCTCTTGGATATCGATTATTGGTAGCGATGTGAACATCAATCGCGTATGGATGATATATGGTTTATGTAACTATGCACACGAGCGGTTAATGATTGAAATGCTTAAATTCGAGTATAAGACGCATTGTAAGTGTTGTTTATGTAACAATTGTAAGTGATATGTTTATTGATGTGACTATTGCAATTGATGGATTACTGCGAGTCTCGTAAACATTGCAATTGATTAGAATATTGTTTCTGCTTGTGCTGCGATTATTGAAAGTCGTTGCAAGTATTTGGACTATTGCCAGTGATGTGATTGTGATGTTGTTTTTTTGCAATCTACTGTGCAATCTGCTGCAATAACTGCCATTTATGTGACTGTTGCAACGAATTCCGAGTCGTGCTTCGGCTGTATTTTGTGACAAGTTGTCTGATAATTTTGTCGAACTCTCTTCACCAGGTATGACTATACTTTGCTTATCTAAACGGTAAACACGCTCAAACTTGTTATCGCATTGAATTATGGCAGATGTCATCTACATTAGAGACCCCAGATCGTACCAGGCAAAGTAAACGAGATCTTAGTTCGCCTCATAACGAATATGGCATCGACCTTAAAAGGCCAACTTATTTCCAAACAATTATGGAGTCACCTGCAACGCCACCGCCATGTGAACAAACGATCTCTCTTTCTGAAGAAGCCATTCAGAAAATATCTGACACATTAGTTGCAACATTTCGCACCCATATTGAAACTATTGTTGAGAACGTGGCTACAAGCGTCATTTCAAAATTAACATCAAAACTGGAAGTTCTAGAAAATGTAAATACTAATCTTAGTCGTGAGAACTCCGAACTGAAGGCTAAATTAAATTTACTCGAAACGAAAGTAGACGACCAAGAACAATATTTGAGACGTAATCTAGTTCGTGTTTCTGGGATCCAGGAAAAGAATGTTGAAAACACTGACGAATTGATTCTGAAGCTGTCGAATGCTATAGGATCTGATCTATCCTTATCAGAAATAGATCGGTCCCACAGGGTAGGGAAACATAACCCCAGCAAACCACGTGACTTCATAGTAAAATTCACGTCTTACAGAGCCAGACAATAACTGTACTTGTGCCGATTAAAACTTAAAGATCATGGCTACAAGAACACTTCGTTAAACGAGGATCTAACATCCAAACGAAGCTCGCTTCTTTTCAGTGCTAGGTCCCTCGTTAAAACCGGGCGTCTTCTTGGAGCGTGGTCGTCTGACGGGAACATTCTGGTTAAGGACTCCAAGTCCAAAGTTCATAGAATCAACCACATCGGTGACTTAGATTCATTCAAACCTAACAGTCAGTCAACCATCTCATGAGTGTCGTCGGATCACACACGAAAATATATGTAGCCGGATTTGATAGTTCTAGCCACAACAAACGCGTTTGTAATTTTATCTACTATCGGATAGTCTATGCACATTTATCATTACCGATAGTCTATATGAACTATACGATGAACACCGTCCGATACCTCTTGAATTGTGTTTCTTCTTAAATATAAACTATTTCTTTTATTACATGCATAATCGTATTTAAAATAATTGATAAACACTTTGCCTATGTACCCCATTTAACATGACAACACAGCACGTCGTGCTATCTTACTACATGTCCATGGGTTTCATCAAAATTGCATAAAATTAAATACCAGTTTACAAACATGTACACATTGTAGTATATGTTGTTGTTTCTCGCCTTCAGATGTAATACTTGTACATATTATATCTATAACATCATTTTATTTCTCCAGCCAAGGGCACTGTTTGTTTGCTTGAAAATTCGAGAATAGTCTGTAAATAGCCATAAATATTTATACACGTGCCGTTTGTCTGTTCTGTTGCGTTTGCTTGTTCTGATGTGGTGTTGTGTGTGTATGTATTGATATTCCGTCATGACCCATAATGTGGATCTCTATAAGGCCTGTGTATTAACATTTATGTACTAGGTTATTAATATAAACATCTACTATTAAACGATTACTTAATATTTATTCCGAAGTCGAAATCCTGTCCATGAATTGAACCTTCTAATTTGGTTAAGCCATCGGTTAAACACCCACTCAGCCATTCCCCGTGAATTACAAACTATTAATTTATCATGCAATCCCCGTGGTCTAGTTGAACAGATATCAGTATTTTACTATGTATATTAGTGGCCTACTGCATGAAAATGGGTATTTATCATGCATATCATGCAATCCCAGTGGTCTAGTTGAACAGATATCAGTATTGTACTATGTATATTAGTGGCTTACTACATTAAAATGGGTATTAATCAGTGGAGCAAAATGGAAAATTATCCAGTTATTTTCTTGCTCTAATCTCTAATAATTATGACGTACGCCGCTGATTCACTTACATTTGATGTGTTTACAGGTAATTGTCACGTTAACTGCTGTATGTATACGTACATGTACAATACCATTATGCACTTTTAACCTTTTTGGCCTTCTATTATTTCGTTTTGAATAGACGGTCATATATGAGGTTCCTATACATTTACATAATAAGTGTTCGATAGTGTTTATCTAAATATACTATAAACATTATTACTTTGTCAATTGTAAAATGTACTAACGATATTGTTATATCACTGTCACTACTACCAATTATACTATAAAATCCTTGACTAGCTATTATTTCCGATTTTTACAGACAGTCACCTTAGGGATTTTGCTCTCAGTACACAATTAATAAGTACTTTTTATTCGTCTGTGGTAACATTAAGTTAAATGCTAACATGTATGTGCTTTTTTGTTTATTACAGTTGTGTTTACGATTTATCGCTCTAAGTGCGAAAGTACTTGTCAGTAAACACATTTCTGATTTATCTTTTACCTTGCGTCATGAAAAATAAGATGTGCTAGGGATAAACTATTTATGTACGTGCATACATCTATATACCTATCGATCCCCTAGGTATTAAGTCTAAATTTTGTAAACATTTCCATAGGTAACATTGATGCATTTAAGCATTTTTTACATCTTTATCTTATTTTACGCTTAGTTGTGTTCGCATATTTTTTTTATTGTGTGAGAACATAAATATGCACTGCTTAACAATTAACAACAATGCTTTGTATTCTTGCTAAACCTATATCATCCATTTGCTATCATTTCAATATGCTCGTTTTTTTTTCTTTACATTTGTTATTTTATGTCTCGTACTAGTCCTGTCCAGTGCTCGTCAAGCAGTTTCACTAAACGTGAATTATTTTTCTCTTTTTTCACGGTCATGCTGTCATATATGTATGTATGTTCACCTTCTACCTAATCGGTATCGATATTGCTGCATACAGAATGGCCGTGGGGTTATTTAACTCAATTAGATGCATTTGTGGTCAAAAATATGTCTACGTGTGGAGTGCAACACGCGAATTTGTATTGCTCCTTACTTTCTTTTTCCGACTCTCGCGTGCGTTATTCTCAGAATACATTATGCGACCGTTTGACTTCGAGCTAAATCTTTTACTCATTGATTTACTTAGATTGATATTAATCTTGTCAGGGGATATTGAGCTTAACCCGGGACCAGATAGCTGTGCTCTAAGTGTTCTGCATATAAACGTGCGGTCAATACGAAACAAATTTGACTATATTAAAAGTAATTTGTGTGATTTTGATATACTATGTTTTGCGGAAACTCATCTTACTGATGTCGTTCCCGATAATGTTTTACTAATTGATGGTTTTAATATAGCTCTACACCGGAAAGACTAAACACCTCACTCAGGCGGCTTATTAATATATGTAAATCAGTCTATATTGTCGCGGCGTGTACTTGAGTTAGAATGTTCTAACTTGCATTCAATCTGGATTGAAATTCAAACAGGAAACTTCACTGCTTTGATATGCTGCTTTTATCGTCCCCCTAACGCCAGTGTATCTTTTTGGAACGACCTTGAAGTCAGTATCGATAAAGCCTTGGATATAAACCAAACTTTAATCATGCTCGGTGACATAAATGAAGACCAGTTAAAAAATTACACCCGCTTAAAACATTCTATGACTCTATTTAATTTAGGTAATGTCATTACGGAAGCAACCAGAGTCACGACCAACACTGCTACTTTAATTGACACAATTATTGTCTCCGATAATCTGTATTTATTGGACAGTGAAGTTATTTCAATTAATGTTTCAGTCAGTGATCATCGTGCTACGGCCGTACACATTAAAGCCCCAACAGTGATTAGTAAACCCATCGGTAATGTAGCCAAAGACATGTTGGGCTTTACAAACGTGCAGATTTTCTACGTCTAAATGACTCAATTGACAACGAAAATTGGAACTTTATTAGTATGTCACATGTTGAAGACGCTACTGTATTATTCACTAACAAATTACTAGAATTTATGAAATCATTTATTCCGTACAAACTTGTTAGCGTACGTCCAAATGACAAACCATGGTATGACTCTATGATACGTACATTTGCGCGAAAACGCGACCGACTTAAATCGAACGCTATCAAATATCCATCTCCAAACAATATGACAAAATTCAAACACGCTCGTAACAGGGTCAATACTATGATTAAACACGCAAAAGAACAATTTTTCTCCAATATTGAAACTACATTAAACGATTTACATTCCACTAACTCTAAAAAATATTGGAAGCTGTTGAAGCATCTAATACATACACACTCTCATTCTGATGTGATACCGCCCCTGAAATCGGTTGATACTCATGGAAACGTAAGTATATACATGTCTGATGAAGAAAAAGCAACTTGCTTAAACAATTACTTTGTTTTCATATCAACTTTAGATACATCTTTGGGAGTCCTCCCTGCCCCAAATGACATTTCTTTCAAATATTTGCAAAACGTGTCTATAACTGAATCAGAAATAATAGACGTATTTACAATTTTAATTACTAATAAAGCGGTTGGTGAAGATTTAATCAGTCATCTTGTTCTTAAGCGTACTTGCTTGTCTATTGCAAAACCGTTATGCTTACTGTTTAATAAATCAATACAAGAATGCACATTTCCCTCATTATGAAAAAAATGCAATTGTCATGCCCCTATTTAAAAAAGGTGACTCACATATACCTTCCAATTATCGTCCCATCTCCCTATTGAGCTGTCTAGGAAAACTTATGGAGCGAGTAGTATACAAACACCTTTAAAATCACTTTATTTCGCATAACGTAATTTATTGCAAGCAATCGGGATTTCTCAGGGGTCACTCAACGGTCTACCAACTGATTGATATAGTTGATCAAATAGCTCGTTCTATTGATGACAAGAAATTTAGCTGCGTGATTTTTTGTGACATTTCCAAGGCCTTTGACCGAGTTTGGCATCAAGGTCTGTTATTCAAACTTAAGCAAAATGGTATCAGTGGAAACATGTTACAATGGATAGAAAGTTATTTGTCTAACCGAACCCAAACAGTATTTGTGGGTTCCGCTATGTCTCGGTCATTACAAGTAAATGCCGGAGTTCCAACAGTATTAGGGCCGTTGTTTTTTCTGATTTACGTAAATGATATTGTCGATAATCTTCTAAGTATTACCCGCTTGTTTGCAGATGATGCTTCTTATCATGTACTACATCTAATTTAGCTGACCTCGAGGGTATGTTGAACCACGACCTATGCCTCATCAACATTTGGGCCAAAAGATGGTTAGTTGATTTTAACCCACAGAAAACTGAAGCAATTTTATTCACAACGCAAAAGAATGTTATTTTACCGAAATTATGTTGCGGAAATGTACCCGTCACCTTTGTTGAAAGTCACAAACATCTTGGTCTGACCCTAAGCCATGATGACAAATTGATGATCGAAAATTCTTGGCATTATGCGAAGACTTAAATACAGACTTTCAAGAAAAAGTTTAAACCAAATATACGTCAGTCATATGCGGCCAATACTAGAATACGCGTGCGTTGTTTGGGATGGTTGTTCTTTGTATGATGAGGAATTATTAGAAAAAATCCAAAAATGAAGCCGCGCGTATTGTTGCAGGCCTAACTAGATCTGTATCTCTGAGAAATTTTTATACTGAAGTTAAATGGCCTAGTCTAGACAAACGACGGCGATATTTAAAACTGATTAGCATCTACAAGATGCATAACGGACAGTGTCCTAATTACTTGTCTAACCTTCTTCCACAAACAGTTCAAGAACAGTCATCTCGCAATCTTAGAAATGCACAAGACTATACCATTTTATCAAGGCGAACATTATTATATTCACGTTCGTTCTTGCCATCTGCCATAGATCTATGGAACTCCTTACATATCGATATCCCCAACATTGAAACCCTAGCACAATTTAAAGCTTCCTTGAAACAAATGTTTCTTTTATGCGAAGATAACCCCCAATATTTCTACACTGGGGATAGAAAAACGTCGATTTAACATGCTAAACTAAGAAATAACTGCAGCAACCTAAACTCCGACCTATTCCTAAACCACCTTGCAAGTTCACCCCTTTGTTCATGTGGAAATGATGGTGAAAAGATTACACATTACTTCTTTCAATGCCCTAATTACCGCATGCAACGAATATCTCTGTTTAATGCACTGCGCTCATTTCATCCCTTAAATAGTGATTTGCTCCTCTACGGTAACCCCTCATTTAATAATGAAGACAATACAATTATTTTTACAGAAGTTCATAGATATATTGTTACGACAAAGCGTTTTGTTTAAAACTTAACGTTAAAACTTAACTTCTTGCTGGACAGGACTTACAACTATCTATATTTGCATATGATTGTCTATTTACTATATATTTTATTCACTTATTTGTTCATATTGTGTTTTCAAATGTTATTATTATTATCAACATTATTATTATTATTATTATCATAATTTACTTTGGATTTCCTAAATGACAACAATTGTTCAAAGTACGCTTGTCACCATTACAATATGTAACTAACACTCCCAGGGAAAGACCCTCGATAACGTTGTAGAACTTTAGGTCTAACCTTTTTTCTAATATGTTCTTATGGTAAATCGTGATTGTTTGTAATTTTGTCAATATTGTGGAATTAAATATGTTTAAATCATAAAATGAAAATAATAAATTAATACAAATAATAATAAAAAGAAGGAAAACAAATGGAAACTACCCACAAAGCATCAACTCTTTAAGGTTTATATTTGACTCGTGGGGAATTTGATTTTGACTCTTGAAAATTTGACCCTAAGAGTCATTGACTATTGAAATTCAAAGTCTAGGGAAAGCCGTGATACATATATACCTTATATCGAAGCCTTGCTTGAGATTGCATATGGGGTGGGTGTGGTCAAGGTCAATATTACAGTTACTAAAAATAGAAAATGGTTTCCGCTTAATAACTTGAGAACGCATCAAAACATTTTAATGAAACTTCATACATAGATATCTTATATTAAGACCTGTCTTTGGGATTGCATATTTGGTGGGTGGGGTCAAGGTCACTGTTACTAAAAATAGAAAAACACTTCGCTCATTAACTTGACAAGCATTGAGATATTTTAATGAAACTTCATACATAAATACCTTATATCGAGACCTCGCTTGGGATTGCACATGGGTTTGGGTGGGGTCAATGTAACCGTTGCTAAAAATAGAAAAACGGTTTCCGCTCAATAACTTGAGAACACATTGAGTTATTTTAATGAAACTTCATATATAGATACCTTATAGTGAGACCTCTCTTCGGATTTCATATGGGATGGGTGGGGGTCAAGGTCACTATTACTAAAAATAGAAAAACGGTTTCCGCTCAATAACTTGAGAACGCATCGAGATATTTTAATGAAACTTCATACATAGTTTGTTTTTGTTTGTTTGTTTGGATTTTTTGCCGTATTCAACAGTATATCAGTCATATAATGGCGGTCAGTTAACCTACTCACTCTTTTCCTGGGTAAGCTGGTTTACCAGTACTAAGTGCACATACTTATGCCAGTAACTGACAACTGCCCCACTTGAATCAGAGGTAGGGGGAGAATGGCCGTAGTAATAATTTCATGACCAATCCCCACACAAGTTATGTGGCCGGGCTGGAAATCGAACCCGCGATCCTCGGATTTGTAGTCCTGCGCTCTACCAACTGAGCTAGCCGGCCCGGCTTTCATACATAGATACCCTATATCGAGGCCTCGCTTGGGATTGCATATTTAAAAAAAATCTTGACAATTGCACATATTCACAACTTGGTTGCAAGTCGGGGGGCATACATGTTTTACAAACATCTCTTGTTTTATTTTACTTTTGGTATTCAAATATCTCTATTCTATTCGAATATTCAGTCAAGTATTCAAATATTCGATTATTTGTTGACATCCCTATTATAAACAATCTTTTAGTATATGTGCGTAATCATGTAGGCTATTAGATTTGATAACCAATTTAACGTGTCCATGAAATCTTCAAATGGTCACAGAGGCAGATATACACATACAATATACAGATTATTATTTATATAAGTAAACTTGCGAAGGCATATTGCATGTGCATGTTTACTTTCATAAGTACTAGTAACTAAATACGTACATACATTTCTTTACGTTATCGCCTTTGAACAAATCACGGTTATCATACTTTTTAAGCCATGGCTTTTCTTCAATATACAAATGAGCAAATGTAACTTTAAGCAGCAATATTGATCAATAAAGGTACCGAAGAAGTATCGCATAAAAATAGCCTTTACATTTACAGAAACTGCCGCTGAATGATAACAGATTGTCGTATACACTACAGCCCGTAAGACGCATCAAGAGTTTTTGTGACGTTGTTAGAAGTATTTTGGTTCAGTGTTTAAACGTGCTTTTAGCCGGGCCCGGCTAGCTCAGTTGGTAGAGCGCTGGGGTGTCAATCCGGGGTTTGTGAGTTCACACCCCAGCCGGGCCACAGAACTTGTGTGGGGATTGGTTATGAAATTATTCCTGGGGATTGGTCTTGAAATTATTCCTATGGCCATTCTCCCCCTACCTCTGATTCAAGTAGGGCAGTTGTCAGTTACTGGCCAAAGTATGTGCACTTAGTACTGGTAATCCGCTTAGATCGGCTAAGCTTGCCCAGGAAAAGCATGAGTAGGTTAACTGACCGTTACGATATGACTGAAATACTGTTAAAAACGGCTAAAAAAATCCAAACAAACAAACAAAACAAACTAAACATGCTTTAGGAGGAGTGATAGAATGTTGAATCATCAATGGGTAGTTGTAGGCAATGCAGTGGCTCCAAATAAAGAAAGTTGTCACCAAGTTCATAGACAAGTTCATGTGGGTCGCTGGCTATGCCAAACCCATTAAAACTAGATTTTGATTGCGGTGGTGATGGTCGTATGTGGGGCAGGAAAAGGATTTAATTTTATATAAGGAGAGGTAGTCAAAAAATAACTATGAATGTAAAGGCTTTCAGATAGAACTTCTTATTTCTTCTTATCAAACATTCACCGCTAGAAACCAAAAGACACAGAAGGCACATTGATATGGATAAAAAATATTAAAACAATGTGCATGAAATGAAAACTAATAAAAACATAGAAGACATTTATTGCAATATCAAAAACACAGATCCCTGGCAAGAAAAAGTGCATATATAATTTCAATTGCATATATAATCCAATAATATCTGATATCATTTAAATACAAAATTACCTAAACACAATATCAACATAAAGAACAACAAAAAATACATTTTCTCAATGCCAATACACATAAATACGAAAACGTCAGAGCACAAGTGAGATTCTTGTAATAATGTACTACCTACTTTAGATTTGTTGAACTTGGCATCCCAAGTTTTAGTAGAAACCGGCTCCACCTGGTTACTGTGGTAACATTTAAGTGTAGTATCCATCCATATTATATTTAATGTACAAGGTTTTTAAATATAAGATGCTTAGTAGGTAACGGTATGCTTATTTCAAGATATAATGATCAAAACAATGTCTTTATCACTTCATGTACAAATCTCAAAATTAAATAGCTGGTTGTCACGACTCCCCAACGTTGTTCTATATAAGGATATTGTCCGCTTTTTGAATATAAATATCTAATAATTTAATATCCCTTGTCACAAAAAGACAGAGATTATTCTACATCAGGACATTGTCAGCAGTTACATATGTTGACCTGGTAAAAAATTATTATTTGCATCAAAGGTTTATCCTGAGTGTACCAAATCTGTGACCATAAGATGTTGGTTTCCGTGGTTACCAAGGCACACATGGGTCAGGGCAATACTGCAGCCACGTTTCTAGATGCCCACTGTTCACCTGCATCAATGCTGCATAGGTTGTCAGCTGATGTAAAGAAAATAAAGAAGTCAGAACTTTTGTGTACTAGGTCCAAAATCTTGACTTGTCATATTATTTTAAGTGAAAATGCACATAATTTTTTCCTTGTTAAAAAACAACATTTGAGGCGTGTCTTGGGAAAACTGGTCTTAATGCATGTGCGCAAAGTGTCGACCCGGATTAGCCTGTGCACTTTCCGCTTTAATGGTATTTTCTGTTTCAAGGAAGTCTCTTCTAAACATAAATCCACTGTAGGCGGAAAGCGCCGTCCTGGATTAGCCTGTGCGGACTGCACAGGCTAATCCGGGACGACACTTTACACACATGCATTAAGTCCTGTTTTCCCACGACGCGTCTCATTTTATATTAATATTTTTAAGAATTTACTAAAGTTTTCACTTAGGAGCATTGTGGATATGGGCCCTTGTATATGGGCCCTTGTACTGGGGCCATCTCCATAAAGCATTCAAGAGAAATCTTAAGTTATAATTTGAAACAAAGTGAAAATGTCAAATAAATGTTTCTATGTTAAACTCAGAATATTATATTTGAAATTAATACAGTAGAAAATTCAATTATTGATATGTTTGGTTTTAATTTTTATTAATGAAAATTCATGCTTATTGTCACATAACTTGAGAATAAAAGTAATGAACTATCATACTTTCCAAAAACATAATTTATTACACTGAATCAGAATGTCCTCGTATACATATGTTTGGGATAATAATGGCCATTATTTAGCCACTGCCTAACTAATTAAATGCATCTACTGGTGCACTTACCTTGTTTAGCACAGGTTTGGACGACAGAACATCAAACAGGCCTGGAATGCCTACATTCTGTAATGTAATGTCTTACTAGTCACAAACATCATAGCAGTGAAATGGTAACACTGTTCTGTAAATGGTGGAAAGAAACCAAAATTGTGTAAATCTGATTCTCAGTTTAAAGATTATGTGATTTACTAGTAAACTTTTAAAATATAACATTTGTAGTTTCAAAAACACAAATATTGGAGTTTCTATTCTTTGGTCATGACTTTTGATGCTTTTGGTTCTGAAAACCAAACACTGTTCAATTCTGAATACTGAACATTCGTTATTTTGAAAACTGAGCATTCTTCGGTTCTGATATACAGAAAATGCGTTTGTTCTGAAATACAGAAAATTCTTTGTTCTACATACAGAACATTCTAGAGTTCTGAATACTTAACACTCTGAAGTTCTGAATACTGAACATTCTTTGGTTCTGAAACACAGAACAATGTTTAATTTATTTTAGCATTATATCACTCACTGTGCTGGACTACTTTTTTTAAATGTACCAAAAATACCCCATAGCATAAAATAAAAAGAAAATGTGTTTGTTTTCAGTGTGATAAACGTTATATCATCACTGGAAAGGGATGCAATTGACATATTTGCACTTGCGCAAGCGCTCGTAAAAATATTAAATGTCTCCCTTTCCAGTCATGAAATAACGCGCTATCACACCGAAAACAAACAAATATCCTCTATATATCTACCTGCTGTGTAAGTTTCCTCATGCAGTTATTTGCGGGAGTTCTCCTGTCGTCTATAAACAGCGGGTCGGACCAATGGTCATAGTTAGTCTCGAGGATATACCAGCCACTGGCCTGCTTCATCCACCACACGTCTGTCCCGTTCACTTCTCGATTACGAGTTATCACGCAGGCCTGAATAGAGATACACGTTTAAATCAAGAGCGCTCACCTGAGTTTAATTAAACAAATATGAAAGTACTTTATCAATAATGTTTAACGTCAGATTCCATGTGGAAATCTGTTAGGCAAATGGTTCCTTTATCGTTTATAATTTAGCCAGAAATATATATGTGCGCTCGACAACAAGATTTGGAAAAAACTTTGAATGTCGTGGTGTATGTAGATGGAAATACACAACATGATAACACAATAATAGTGTGGTGAGATAACCATGTGAGATAAAGATGAATTGTTAAAAAAAAACTTACAAAGATAGAACTAAAATAATATCTCAACCAGACTAACATGAATGTTAAATGCAGCTTATTCACCTGCCCTGAAGAGTTCCCACCAAGGATGAAGTATGCTGGGGCTATCATTTCTGTGTTGACCAGTACAGCCTTGGCTTCCTCAAAGCTTTGCGCCGTTTCCATGGTAACTCGAGTCAGGAAGCCTATCCAGGAGCCTTTGCCAGTCAGGATAAAGTGGATGATTCCTAGAGGTAAAAAAATGTTGTCTGAACAGTGACGTGACTACAAAGTTCTCAATCTCAAACTTAGCCTCAGCTTCAAATATTGTCCAATGGGAATGCTTGTTACATTTGAGCTATGATTTCCAATGGTCATAAGCAACATCTGTATAAGTATCCGAGTGTTGTGGTAAGCTTTGTTGGTGCATCAAGAAATAGCCCATTTGAAAAAGTCCAAATAAGGTCACGGTCAAAATGAGGTTAAGAGATATGGGTGGATTGGGAATGGTCACAAGCAACAACTGTGTAAGTATTCAAGTGTTGTAGTAAGCGGTGTTATTGCTAGACAAAATCGTAAAATCTAGTTAACCAAGACATAGCCTATTTGGATTATTGTAAGTACAAATTAGGTCAAGTCAAAGTGAGATTGGGTGCTAAGGTGCAATGGGAATGGTCATAAGCAACAACTGTGTGAGTATCCAAGTAGTGTAATAAGTGGTGATGGTGCTAGAAGAAATGGTAAAATCTAGTTAACCTCGTACGGAATCACGGACGGAATCAAGGACAGTCAGGACATTCACTATATGCCTCCAAGATGGCAGGGGCATACAAACATTTCACCATTAAATAACATGTCAATAAAAAGTACAAACATCATAACTTTAAGCACTATGTCATGATGCAGGAAATGTATGTTTGTGTATTGTTTAAATGATCAAAAGACTCCAATACTCTTATTGCATAATAAGTGCAAGTAAGGCATACATGTCCCAGAAAAGGCATGACATTTAATTTACATATTATATAATATACATAAAGTGTTGAAAGACTTGTTATACCTATAAAGCCACCATCCAGTGTAAAACGCTCATTTATGGTTAGTGAGAACTTGCCCTGCAAAGAATAATAATAGCAAAATTAAAGAATATGTTAACAGTTGTTTTATTCTTTCTATGGTCTGATGACACCTGGCAATAAAATTGTGTTTGCGTCAGTAAAAGTTTAGACGAATAAACAATAATTAAATAATTACAAAGTAACAATTAGGAACAGCTACATTAAGAGCCAGTCAAATTAAAATCTTATTGTCTTTAATTTAAATCTTATTGTCTTCAATTGTGAGAACTTGCTGGCACATTAAACTGTAGCGGACATGCAAGGGTTGTTCTGTAAGTTTGTGTCATTTGGCTCAGTCATGATTTTTCTAATGATAATTATAAAAGTTGGACCAAAATAAAATGTACCCACAGGGGAAATTCCTGTCAGAATGCCCACGTAGCCGGCATAGTTGACAGACTTGAAAACAGTTTTGCCGTTCTTCTGAAAGTCCAGATTCACAATGGCAGGCCGGAGTATTTCCGTCATTACCCATGTATGATTTTTAACGTCCCACCTTTAAACAAGTCAAACACTTCAATACCCACAATTATATTTAAGAACAGAGAATCAACAAAATAAAAGTTATGTTATTGTTGTCTTTTTTCATTCAAAACAATGCAAATGAGCCCAGGCTAGATGGAATATAAAACAATGGTGCTCATGTAAAATTAAAAACTTACCCCATAAACAGCCCAAAATCCAGATTTCTGGCATGGTAGAGGGTACCGTTAACATTTTCAGCAATGATTGATGTACACACGGTGAAGATCTCATAAAAGATGTTATACAGAGTGACCTCCCCTACAAAATAATTGTATACAACATACTGTAAAACCATTTTATTTCGCAGAGCCTAATTTGGCACTTTCTTGAAAACAGCTTACTCGAGCAGTTTTAAATTCACTCATTTTGTATGTTAAACTTTTTTTTATTATTATGCAAAATTAGAGTTATATTATTGTTCTTGTTTGTTCCATCACAAATGAACCGCATCTGACTATTGAAACAATGCACTTAGCTTTAGCTGTTCCGAAGCCCCCCTTGTAATGTACACGATTTGTAAGAAAATGGCAGAAACGTTTGTCCGCTAGTATTAACAAACGACATATATTTTCGCAGAATCTTAAATTTACGCCATGTTCGGACCAAGAAATATGCAAAACTTCAATTACCACAAAATATATATATTTTACAGTAATACAAGTATTGGTAATAATGATTGATTTTACGGATCCGTGGTATAGTAGTACAAAACTGGCTTCATAACCCAGGGGTGGCAGGTTCAAGCTCCTGTTACACCATAACCTACTAACTTGTCTTTTGTATGAGATGTTAAACCGAGTTGCAGAGCACTAGAGGCTCACAACAAGCACTAGAACACCCAGTGTTGCTTCTGGAATGGGGCATCTCCTGCATATTGCACTATCCCCTAAAACCCAACTAACGGTAAGAAGTTTTCTGCAGGGAAAAGGTACAGGGTGCTGCTAAAAAAGAGCAGGGGGGAAAGCCGGTCCAGTTGGATGATATTTTCTAATAATTTGCTAAATCCAGGGTTTTTATAAGTCCAATGCTTTTAATTAAGGTTTTTAAGCATAGTCTATTTATTTGTCATAGAATACCTCCAAAAATACATCGAGTTTCAAAATATATTCAACAGTACTACAGTATCTTGACCAGTCCAGAGGGGCAAAAGACGGGAACCAAAAAGGAGCAGGGTGCAGCACCCTGCTATTTTGCTCTAGATCTTTCCCTACTTCTGGGGTGCAATGGCCATATATCACAGTCCTCTGAATGCAGGAATTACACTATCTCTAGAAAATGCCACCTGAACATGACCTCTTATGCAGTCATCAGATCCCATCAGCGGTTACTATAGTCATGTCACACTGGATATAATATTAATGAAACTGGGGTTATTACAGAGCTACCTACTTCAAATAGGAAAACTACCATGGGACCCTATTTAAGAGGGACTGTACGATTTTGTACCAAAATATAGCGTAAAACTATCCACTTATTCTAAGTAAATTAGTGTGTTTAAAAAAATTAATAAATAAATAAAATGTCGGGAAAAACAAACGTTCAGACATGCGTATTAAGAGAGAAATTTAGAACTAAAATATTTTTTATTGTGCAGTAAAAATTATACCACATTTATATACAGCTTCTCGATAAGTCAGATCGACCAATTATACCAGTTATTATTTCCAACTTCAAAACTGAATTCAGCTGTTGGTGTAGGCTAAATGGGCCTGTATCGACAGAAAATTCTTGTTTTATTTTACTTTAAATAAAATAGTTATTTTGTCGATGTTGATTTTTTTTATGTTATATAAAACTGTATTTTATTAGTGGGTAATGAAAGATACACGAAATAAAGGTATTTAAATCAGACAGACCCTGTTTAAAAGGTACGAAATGTTAGCAATAGCATAACAGCATGTATAACAGTACCTATTTCTAGACCAGTAGCATCGGAAATCCCTCGAAGTTCATCTTGGAATGGTTGTGGAAGAACATCAACAATAGCTGGCTGGAATGAAAGAAATAAATAAAGAACATAAACAGTAGCTGACTGGAATGAAAGAAGTAAATGCATGAAAGAACATCAAAAATTGCTGGCTGGAATGAAAGAAATAAGTGAAGAAAGAACATCAACAATTGCTGGCTGGAATGAAAGAAATAAATGAAGAAAGATCATCAACAATTGCTGGCTGGAAAGAAAGCAGTAAATCCATGAAAGAACATCAACAATAGCTGGCTGGAATGAAAGAAATAAATGAAGAAAGATCATCAACAATTGCTGGCTGGAACGAAAGCAGTAAATCCATGAAAGAACATCAACAATACCTGACTGGAATGAAAGAAGTAAATGCATGAAAGAACATAAACAATAGACTGGAACAAAAGTAGTAAATGCATGAAAGAACATCAACAACAGCTGATTGGAACAAAAGTAGTAAATGCATGAAAGAACATCAACAATAGCTGACTGGAATGAAAGTAGTAAATACATGAAAGAACATCAACAATAGCTGACTGAAACGAAAATAGTAAATGCATGAAAGAACATCAACAATTGCTGACTGAAACAAAAATAGTAAATGCATGAAGGACCAATTTTACGCATGCTGAACTAAAATCACCACTTAATGTTCAGGTTTTGTATGTTACAGATGTATTTTTATCAGTTAAATGAATACATGTACTACTTTCATAGAAAAAATCAAAACATTGATATGGTGGATTTTTTACAAGGTGGGAATGCATAACTTACACCAAGAAGATCTATCAAGTACACAATCTCCTGTGCAAATCCTCCAAACTTGCCAACAAAATCTTTGAAGGCCTTCAGAATGTTTCTGATCTAAAAAAATAGCACAAAGGCAATATCAACAAAATCACAACAAATCTGTTAATTACTTGCAAAATCATTATGTTAAGCAAATGGTAAGTTCTAAATACATAATTATGCTCAATTATGACCATTTTAGATCACAGATTAATGTATGAAAGTGATCTATTAACTTTTTTTTCTAATTCAAACATGTCATATGAACATGCATGTATTTTAACAAGGCTGAAGATATTCTATATTCCACAAATCTAAGATCTTGCATTCTGGAAGCACCATGGTTTTTAACTACCAGATAAACACGACAGATAGAACCAATTCTAATTACATACTAATAGTTATCTTGGAAATCATTTGGTACCGGTACCTCTTGTTTCTTCTCTGTTGCTAACTGGATCCATCTATCATGACCAGGCAGATCCAGATTTATCACATACTCTTTGACCTTACGGCTGAAATAATAAATAATCTTACAACAATATAAACCTGACTAAACATGCAGACATACACAATGTCATAGACATACACAATGTCATATTTATATTCTTTGTGAGACATGTCTATGCCATGACAAAACATAACATAGGAAAATTAATGAAGATAATCTTTTATTTGTATGACTGATATAAACAGTATGTACCCATATTTCCAAAAATATTAGTTTCAAGGGAAAATTTTATTATTTTTTCTTTCTGCTTTTTTTTCAAGAAAGTGTCAAACCTACAGATATAAGTATATATATAATCTAAAATAGAAATGTGTATATCGCACACACTTTGGGAGTAATTTTCTTCTTTAGAAACAAGGGAACTATGGGCAATCAGTTGGCAGTGTGGGCAACAGGGTTTTACATCAATGTTAAATTATAGCAGTCAACAGAACTCAGCTGGTTGATTATTGACATTTACGCATGATGTCAATGACAGTGGAAATCCCAATCCAACAAACTCAACTGGCATAAGAGTATTAGAGGATAATTAACACTCAAGTATTATCATGTTGTTGTCAAGAAGTTCCATACTTTGCTTTATATGATTTTACTTATACTTTCAGATGACCGTGTTCATTGATTAAATTATCAAATAGACCACGTTCTTATTTATGAACACGGTCTCCGACTACAGTGCCATCCTGTAGAAGCTTATCTTCTTGTCCATCAGCCACCATGCCTGCGGTTGACTGTCCTATCCCCAACTGCGACTACACGACCCCAGATCTAGATGCTGTGATCGTTGCTGCCCTCCTCACCACACACAGTGCTGTCCACACGTCAGTCTATGCTGCTGCTGCTAAGGTGGAGAATGTCAAGCGCCCTTCGATCTCTGCAGCAAGCTCCAGTGAAGACTGGTCATATTTCAAGTCCAGGTGGGCAGAATATGTAGCCGCAACTAAGATTGCTGGCCGTGACAGAGTGGTACAACTCCTTGAGCGCTGTGATCTGCGCAAAGACCTCACAAGATCGGAGGGCGGCAAACCAGAAAATGATGTTCTAGCAGGTATCAAGAAACTTGCAGTTCATGAAGAAAACACCATGGTTGCTAGGGTCACACTTCACAACATGCGACAGGACCGGTCTTATTTAAAACACTGTATTATATGAAGTTGGAATAAGACGTCAAACTTAGAATAAACTAAGCAACTGTTTATTACAGCAATGTTTTATATGCAGTTTGCCATTTGTAATTTAAGAATTTTGCAGAGTAAATAGTGAAATAGACACTTGCATATATAACTGCATCAGTAAAATTAATATAACCACAAAACTGTAAACTTGTATGCATTTACAAAAGTTTCATTTAAAAAATGAACTGTGTCCATGCATGCATGAACACAGTTTATAAATACAGTAAAAATGTTCAAAGATATAATCAGTTTTAATGAAAAAGTCATAGAAAACTGCTAATTATAACAACAATATTGAAAGAATAGAACAAACATACATAAACAAAATGAAATGCTCAGTTTTATGTCAAAAAATGACAAAAATTATGTCCATTCTATGTTTGATGTCTTATTCTAACTTCACATAATACAGTGTTTTTAAGTATAAAAGCGAAATACTGCATATTTGTTCTGTCTGAATTTGAAGGCAGCAACGAAACCTACACATGTGCGAGACAACTGCCAAAGTATCCAAATGAGTGACCTTTGCACCAAGCAGATGTGCTAGCATACAACAGACAAAAAGAAAAGTAACTCTTACAAGGGTGTACATGACCAACTGCAGTTGTCTCCCTTGTTATGACCGACACGCAATAACATTGATACATCACAGGAAATTGTGTGTCTAATGGGACGCAGATTTCAAAATAGGGAATGCATATTTTACGCAGAAAATCGCCTCTCATAAATCTCTGGGGCAAGTGGGTGAAGGTAACAAAGTCAAGCAGGTGGACTCCACTCCGGGGAGGTGGAAATCAAAATCTTAGTATAATATTATGGTTCTACAAATAACCTACCTATCTTCAGGTGGATATTTGCCTCTCACACACTCGGAAGGATACTACAAATAGAATATAATACAATTATGATTCATAGTGGCAATTTTTATTTCTGTACAGTTGGAATCTTTCAAAGTGAAAACCAAGCTGTGATTTAAATTCACTTGAATTTTGCAATAAACACTTGCTTTAACTTATTTTACTTTTGCGAGAGATTTAGCAATATTTTTAAACTGTATTTTAATATACACCTGCTGGGAATTTAGCCCTATATATATTAAGTAACACTAAATTCCATGCAAGGCTTAATAATAAAACTAGCTATATGTACTTCATATAAAAAGGTATAAATCTTACTGGGTCTTGGGATGCCACGTCTTGGCAAAGTAAGAACACGGTTATGCACAGCAAAACACTGGACATAATTCTGTGGGTGAGCTTAAATGATATATTTAAAAATAACTAACTAACTCGTACAAAAATAACTCACGTCATACGTGTTTACATTATTATGAAGTAAAAATATACTGTAGATCTAACAAATTGTTGTCTTTTTTATGTTGATTGTTGTTCAATACCGGAAATAAAATCCACAATTATGAAATATTCAACTGTACAACATAATTATTGCATACTGAATATAAATACATACAAATGTATTATTCATGTTAAATTTTGAAGCAGTAAGTGAATCAAGTAAAGCAATAAACATTTCACATGTTATTTTATTCATGCATACCATTGCCATTGTCGCCATTTTGAGATCACATGATTAAACCTTAATTCCGAGTTCTTCCCCTTTGTTTGACAAACTCCATTGAACACACCGAATGCACGACGACCTGTTCTGAACAATTTGTGTTGTATTGATAGTAGATCTACTGTTCAGTTTATTAGGTTTCATACTGCAAACTTGCATGTTGCAATGAATTGCTTAATCATGAATAACATGTTCTAACTAACATTTTTGTTTTTACAAAAAGTCATCCAAATAATGAGATGAATTTGAAACGTTGTTTGTATTCAGCTCATAAAGCAATTTCGGGTGTTATCGACCTTTTAAATATTTATACTGTAAAGTTGTATGTTTAGTTCAATATGGTGAATTAATGCCACATTAAATTGATTCAATACAATCTACTCTAGCCATAATTTTAATTATAATATTGATAGTAAGGGAGCTTACTCAGAACATAAAACTGTTTTATTTAGTAGCATTTATTTCCCTTTGATCCTGTTGAGTAAAACTAAAATGCATTTCACTTCATGTGTAGGCTGTTGATATAGTATAAATTAATGTCATTTTTTTTCAGCGTAGCTGCCTAAGATCACTTTTGACCTAGATTTTTTTTAATGTGTACCAATGAAAACCTAGAAATTTGACATGATAAGTTAATTTTATGCGGTGGTAAATTTGAATACCATTATTCTATTGGGCAAATTTTCTTGCGCGGGAGAATTTTAAGGAATGCAAAGTTACTCCACTGGTTTCATGTCTACCAATAATTGGGAATAAAATTTACAGAATTGTTTACATAAGCGGTTAAAATGAAGTTATAAACATGTCCTCGATATACACTCTAGAACTGAGCATAGGTATATATATGAACACATCTTCTCATTTTATGGCATGAACAAAACATTATATTCATTCCCATAATAAAATAACTAGTTTTTTTAGCCTACATAGGCGGCATGCTCTATAAATAACAATTGTACAATGCTACCTTTCATTCTAGTGTGTTCAACATATTCCAGATCCTTCTAAAAATATTTCGCATTTAGTAGGCGTATAGATGTGTTATGCATGTATCAGTTAGCATCCAGAGAATCATAAACCCAAATATTTCAAGAAAAGGGTGATTTATATTTATGAACTTACTGTGTATGTTAATTTGAATTTGAAATGCCATTGTGTTTTATTAAGAATTATTTAGTCTCGCACCTTTCTATCAACTTCTCCAGTATATGTTATTCAATCTATAAAAAGATTTTACATCTTTCTATAAATAAAATGTGGCAAAAGAAGTCGCGGAATAAGTTGAAATGTTATTAATGTTACTTTTACTTCATTTGCATAGCATGAATACATTATTTGCAATACAAATTAAACACAGAAATACTTGATACATCATATTCCTACAGAATATAATTTTATAAGTTTAAATGGCCAGTCTAATGAAATTTTATGTTTGTGTTATCAAAAATGAGGTATCATTGTTTCAAATGCGCTGAATATTCGCTGAAGATTGCTTTTCATAAGGATACATGTGCTCAGTGTAAGTGATAATATGACTTCGAAATGTGTATGTATTAGATAACTTCTAAGATGAAGGTAGGGTATATTACTTAATAATAACTACACTAATCTGATACAAAGTAATTTTTATTCATTTCCGCAATTATTTTCTTACATTGTTAATTTATTAAATTTGCGTTACAAATTTATATAACAATTATGTTAACGTAAATTATTTAGGTTATTCTTGTATCACTGGTGAAAAGGTGCGGCGGTATGATCAGTTTATTCACAGTACAGATATTAATAAAGATTGAATTAATCTCAAATTAATGTTGGTGTCCAAGAAGTTTTGTAAAAATCTGGGGTCCGAGAAGTCTCCTTATATAGGTGGGGATGGAAAAATATGAGGAGTCACGTAACCAATCATCTTGGCCCTCTTGTATTATGTTTAGGGTAAAAGGATATTTCAATGTTAATTTCAATGCCGATAGTCTTTTTTATGGCCCCGGCATCTTGATGTAGTTGTAGATTTTACTGTTTCGTCTAGCACCAACATCACCTAATACAACACTTCAATGCTTACACAGTTGTTGCTTATAACCATTCCCTATCCACCTATATTACCGAACCTTACTTTGACCTTGACCTAATTTGGACTTATAATAATTCAAAAGTGCCATTTCTTGGTTAACTAGATTTTACTGTTTCTTCAAAAGTGCCATTTCTTTGTTAACTAGATTTTACCGTTTCGTGTAGCACCAACACCACTTACTACACCTATATATTTACACAGTTGTTACTTATGACCGTTCCCAATCCACCCATATCACCCAACCTCACTTTGACCTTGACCTTGACCTAATTTGGACTAAGAAATGGGCTTCCCAGCACCAACCAGGGGCATGTGTGTTTATCAAACACAGAATCTTGTTTATTAATGTAACCCTAGCTATATTTGTTATTAAATGATAACATTTTTATAACAAAAGATCTATTCCATAGGCCATGGTTTGATATTGTTAACCACTTGGTGTCTTTCAGTGTGCCCCAGTTTCCTATGATAAACATAATGATGACAGAAGTTCGTGTTTTGTTGATCATTTTAAACTGAAAACTACCCCTTTATTTTCCACATGTTTTAAAGGTTCCTTACTTAAAGAACCAACACTCTTTGTATATGCTGGTAGCTTAATAATGTTCTGTCATGCGTACTCATACCAAAACAATGGACAACAAAATGTGTTGTTGTTTTATCAGGAAATGAGCTTAAACTGAAGTCACTATTTCTCTTCAGTATATAGGTATACAAAAGTATCCCCCAGGAGCACTGAATTCAGATAAATACATTATTCTTTTCTGATTACTGAGCATAAAATGTAATATTGTCCACTTTTGCATTTAAAAATGATCTCCAATGCCACATTAAACATTCAATTGGAATGCAAAAATGAAATGAACAAAATGAACTTGCATGATTTCTCAAAACCATTCTGCATTACAAGATAATACATCCCGCATGATGACACCTGGTATTAATGATACCTTGCATCAGCAAAGTAAGTTAGTGGCATCGAAGAACGAAGTTGTAATTCATCCGATGACATTCAATCCAATATTCGCTGACCTGCATCGGAAGGGTCTTGCTCATGTAATGATTGCTTATTGCCACATGAACTGTTTTAAGATTTGTGTGCTCAAGCCCCGTTTGTTCATTTTGCGTGCAAGCCTGCCCGTGTGCGGCGATGAAGATGTATAATTATTAGGGGTAGATTGATTTCAACTGAAATGGTCGTGCTATTAAAGAACTTTAACTTCTATGTATTATTCAGCTTACCGAAGTTTACCACAGGAGCTTTTATATTTCTATGGAAACATAGTACCTAGTACTGTTTGTGTGATTGTTTAAATTCAACAACTTTTAGTACTTTTTATTTTCAGTTTTAAAGGTCACTGGCTTGAATTCTGGTCACTGAAGTGATGATAACTTCTGCCAAGGAGATTATTTTTTGCCGGCACTGGGTTTATTTGTGTATTTGTTTGTTACACAAAAAGTTATGAACAACTTTGCAAGAAATTTTGGATTGTTTGACAATTTACAAATTAACAGCTAACTATGGCCCCCAACGAAGCTGGCAGGGTATATTGGTTTGCTAGTGTCGGTCGGTCGGTAGACCACTTTCGTTTCCGCTCTCTAAGTTCAACAGTTTTCATGTGATCTTCACCAAACTTCATGAAAATGTTTGTGGACATAATATCTAGGTCAAGTTTTATAATCAGCCAAACTGCTCCAGGAATTGTGGAGTTATGTCCCTTGAATTATATGAAATTTGTCTTTTTAGCCGATTCGGCTTTCTAAGTCAAACAGTTTTCACCCAATCTTCACCAAACATAATAATATCTAGGTCAGATTTGATAATTAGCCAAATCGCCCCAGAAATTGTGGAGTTATGGCCCTGGAATTATCTAAAATGAGCCTTTTTAGCTGTTTCCGCTCTCTAAGTCCAACAGTTTTAATCCAATCTTCACCAAATTTCATGAAAATGTTTGTAATAATATCTTAGTCAAATTGGATAATCAGCCAAATCACCCCAGTTATTGTGGAGTGATGGCCATTGAATTATCTCAAATGGGCCGTTTTAGCAGTTTTCGTTCTCAAAGTCCAACATTTCATAGCCGATCTTCACCGAATTTGATTAAAATCTTTGTGAGCGTACTATCTCGGTTAAGTTTGATAATAACCATATTGTCCCAGTAACTGTGGAGTTATGGCCCTTTGTTATCTAAAATTAGCCTGTTTAGCTATTTTCACCTAGAGGGGTCATAACTGTCAGTGTTCTGGCGAGGTATCACGAAAGGTGAGACATTTGTGCTACAGCAAATGAAAAATTGGGGACATTTCCAATTTTTTGGAGACACAAACAAAATACACCTACAATTTCCTACACATGATAAAATCAATAACAATATTTATTTACCTTGACTAGTTGTGTCTGGTATAAGTGTCAGTGGTTGGTATGAGTTTAACCAACAGCAGTTAACATTTGAAACACAGTTAATGTTTTTTGTTATTTTTTTAATTATAAACTGTTCAACACAAATAACTGATATAACTAATAAACTTAAAATTAGTGACTTTCAATGGGAAACGTTATTCTTTTTGTGCTTAATAAAAAGTGAACGCGTCATAACATTTCCTTCAACATCATAGGCAAGCCAACTGTGCTTTTTAAACCCAGAAATTTGGAATTTTCGTTCAGGTTTTTACATCACATTTGTGACACTGTCACTTTGAGTTTCTGTCAAAGAAACTTCTAGACCGTCACCGGCTTTATTGATAGGGTTGCAGGCAGCTTGCGAAGCAACGGTCAGACTCGTAGCGTAACCAACAAACTCTAATGTTTTGATGTTTTGCGAGGAGAAGTTACTCAATATAATGTTTGAGCCTTTTGTCTTAGGCGATGCAGCAGACGACTACATCTTAGAAAACAAAGCGAATAATCTTCAATATGGAGATAAAGCTCGAACGCATAATGTTATCGATTGGCTAAGATTGTAGCGCCATATTTAATTAAACCAATTAGAAAGCAGACCTCAATCGGATGTTTGATTCGTACTCGGTACACTTCGAGAGATTTGATATTCGTCCCCAAATTGTTTCGCATTTTTGACGATTCGTCCCATGAAATTTTGTATGCGACAAAAATCGCTACTAGACCAATTTTTTGGTGACATTTGTTAAAAATAAGCGATAAAATCGCAATTTCGTGGCCTCGACAGAACACTGACTGTTTTACAAACAGCTCTTGTTAGATTTTGGTGGTGATCCGGATTATCTTCTGGATCCAGGATTTTTTTTTGAGGATTCTTTGTTATTGGGAGTGAGACAAGTTACAGTACAGACGCTTCCGCAAATGTCAATCATATTCAAATTTTATCCAATCATCGCACTTGGATATCACATGTTTAGTGGTTAAATTATTTAGTACAAAAGACTACCTGGTATTCGTTTGTGATATTCCAAAGAGCAAGTGGTAATGTTCCTGATTTTAGATGAATGGAACATTTAACAATAGCTGGGGAGGAGTTTAAGCTATTGGAGGCAAAACTTGGATTGGTTAATTATGATGTAATCCATCAGTTGCACAATTCATGGGAAATTAGCTGCCTTGGCAGAAATCTGTGCTCTCCAAGTACTTCTGAGTTAAAAAAGAGTTTCTTAGTCCAGTGTTTGAATTCAGATTATGACTCCATATACAATTGTTGAATTTTAGGCTTGGTCAAAAGATGTTAATGAAAATTAATGCTATCTATAGTTGCAGATTTAACGATTACTATTACATGCTAAATAATGCACCTATCAATATTTTCCCGGGGGGGGGCGGCGGGCTGACCCAGGGGAATTAGACAAATTTTATTTGTTTGGGTCTGATTCCCCACCCTAGAGTCAAGCATATTTGTCTAAATCCCCTCATTGGGAGATGCTATATGTCTATCAAATGGCCCGGGGCCTGTATTACCGGGATCCGAAATCCGACCAAAGTCTATTACCCCGGGACCCGGAATCATTTGGAATGTCAAATTCCCGCCTGTCGGAAATCGCTCTCAGTCTAAGTCCCCTATATGCCCGCCGCTTCCCCCCTGGGGAAAAACATTGATAGGTGCATAATCGTAACTCAACGTATGAAAAACAAGAAATGTCTTTAAAAAGACAATCGGCGTTGAAATTAATATTGAGATGTCATTTAAAAATTACCTAAACAGACGGCCAAAATGATCGGTTACGTGACTTCTCAGACCCCAGATATTTTGGTCGCCACCAATATAAGGAGACTTATTGGACCCCAGATTTTTCGGACACTATAAGAAAACTTCTCGGACTCAAAAGTTAATTTGAGATAAATTTATTAATTTAAAAATTAAATAAAATTATCATTAATATCTATGCTGTGAATAAACCAATCATACAGCTCCATGTTTCCGCCAGTGATAGAATAACCAAAATAATTTAGGTTAACATAATTGTTATCTGAATTTGTCAAGCCAATTTAACAAATTAACAATGTAAGGAAATAATTTCGGGAATGAATTAAAATTATTATGTATCAGACGAGTCTATATAGTTATTTATAGTACCAGTAATATACCATTCATGTAAGTTATCTAATATAATAACGATTTGAAGTCAAATAAGCATTTATGCTGTGTATCCCAATAAAAAGCAATAGTCAGGGAACATTCAGCGATTTTTGAAATGTTAAGACTTTATTTTTGATAACGCAAACATAAAAATTCATAAGACTATGACGATTTTAAATTATATCAGTAGAAATATTATATTTCAAGGGTTCCTGTGTATAATTAGTACTGCAAATTGTGTATTCATGCTACGCGAATAACAATTCGACGTATTCCGAATCTTCTTTAATAACATTTTATCTATTGAAAATGTAGCATCTTTTTACAGATTAAATAATATCTACTGGAGAAGTTGATAGAAAAATGCAATTATAAATAATCGTTAATAAATCGTAACCACAATTTTAATTCAAATTAACAGTAAGTTTGTAAATATAAATTTCCCATTTATTTAAATGTTTAGGTTTATGATTCTCTGAACGCTATTATTGATGCATGTATATTAACACAGCTATACACTGTTTCTAGCTACGTGCGCTATTTTTAGAATGACACTACTGTTTCTGGAATGTGAAGAACTCGCTAGAATCACTGGGCTACATGGAACGGCAACTCTGTGAATGAGATTTATGAATGGGAACATTGCATAATTGCTATTTATAGAGCGTAGCGCTTATATAAATGTAGGCTAAACAAAATAGTTATTTCGTTACGTGAATGAATATAGCATTCTGTTTATGGCATACAATGAGAAAATACGTTTCATAATAAGCCTCAGCTCTAGAGTATATATCGAGGATATATTTATAACTTCATTTTAACCGCTTATGTAAACAATTATGTAAAGTTTTAATCCTCAGAAGTATGCAACAGTTATTGGTATACGTTAAACTATTGTTTGAAGTTTGCATTCCCTAAAATTAGAAAATTTGCCCAATTCTATTGGCATTCAATTTTCCCGCTGCATAATTATCGCAAGAAATGTAGGTCAAAAGTGATATTAGACAGCTACGCCGAAAAAAAGTTAATATCACCATTATATACACATAATATAACATATTTAAAAATTTTGTTTATTATTGAGGTAAACCTGATAGCTACCAGGGTATTGAGTAGGAAAATGAAATTGAATCATGTCTATATTCTGCACACACAATAACTATTGTGCTTCCTCATAATATCTATAATGTTCCATGCACTAGCCACCATATGCGCATGACATTAATAAATTATATAAAATTTAATATATTAATATGTAAAACCCCCATCATGCAGAAAGTAACACTTGTATACATTTATTGTATAATTTAAGTGTTCTATTCACTCTTCATGTCCAGCAACATCCATATATTTAATGAGGTATTTTAATATATAGTGATATGCAGTCAAAAAGTGACATATAAATATATAGAGGCCAATACTATGCTAAATTACTAGCGGCAAAAAATATATTGGGACTGATGGGTGACTGACAGCCATTTATTATATTTGTTTAAGCCTCCACAATACCAATAACAGTCATATTTTCTATTCCATCATTCATTTACTTTTACAGCTTATTGACTTTGTTCCAAAATATGATTTCAAAGTGGAACCTTACCTCTATAGGAGTTTGTCCAAAACAGTTTCATGACTATGGCATAGCATTACTTGATATGTCTCTATTTCAGCCATGTGATGGTCCGCTATTGTTTGGAATCCAATTAAAAGGTCACAGGAGGCCATATTAGACAAAGACTGCCAATTAATTGTGGATAAACAAAGTACATGATTGTTTACCTTGTTTAAAAAATTAATTGTTATAAAAATGAGTCATTTTTAATACATTTGTTTTTACGGTAGTAATAATTATCAATTGGATTGGTAATTTCATTTTTTTTCTGTCATTTTTTTTAAATTGAAGTAAGAATGTAAGTAAAAGTATACAATGTTCTGTTTATATGTTTACATTGTAGTCATGTTTTTAATATCTGAGAATTTAAAGAGGCAGAAAATCCAATCAGTCCACTGAAAGGCGCAAGCTGTAACCATTTGAGAATCTGATTACACTAGTACAGAAGCGTGTCCATAATTTACATGCATGCATATTTTAATAGACAATCTAGTTTATTGCTAATTAGAACAGAAGATTTATTGCTCATGACAGACACTAAAAGATAATCTTTGAGAGTGCTAATGTCATTTACTTTTCAGGCACACTGACAAGAGGCATTGTGATGCAGATCCAGGTCATTGTAGAGGGGGAACAGGAGTTGAAGATAAAGACCTGTTATTGTTGGGCACAAAACTCTGCACAAGAAAGACATGGATAAGGTGTTTCTAATTAGGGCCCTTAATTTATTTGCATATTTCCTGATTATCTTGCTTGGTAGCGTCTCCATCTTCACCAGGAGCGGTCCTATCAGCATTTTGAGCCGCAATTGATTGGACATAACTGATACTGTCACTTCATTTTGCTACTTATAGTGTTTTAATGAACCTTTTTAAAACTCATCACTGTCGTAAATTCAGTTTAAATTGTCGTCCTTCATTGTAGGGCTGGCGATATCAAAACACGAGGCTCGTGTGTCACCGTGGATGGAGACACCGTGATCGGAGATGTGACACTTGCCCACCAAGATTTTTACGCCGATAAGGACTGGACCAGATCTAGAGTGAGATACTATTCAGCTTTAATGAAATGTTTTAACAATAAACTTGTAGACAGCGATAGACAAGAATCATTTTGCAGTTTTTATTTCTGAACTACTGTAAATATTTTTAATTTAAATATAATGGGTGTCCCCCGATCTTGTTTTGAAATGAAATACAGTTAGCGAGAGAAACATGATGACTACGGTATACATTTGTATTCAGAAAATTATAGTTTGATGCTGTTTTATGCATAAATACATGAGTGTTGTATGTTCTCTTTAGAAAAATGTGTTGCGTAAACATTTAACTAGTGAAATCTTCTGTTTAAAAATGTTCATCGGATTGATTTTTGGGGAATACAATTGTATACGCTTATCAATTGTTGATGTAAATACTGCAATAAAATGCTACAATCATTAAAGTATAATTCCTAAATAATAATAATAAATTTATGATAAATAACTGATTTTCATTTTCAATGAGGCAAAGTAGGTACACCAATAAAATGAAAGAAATAAAATGACCGCAGTTCTAAATTGGTTTCCCCAGAACTACAACTTTAATGTCAGTTATAAATAAGACCTACTGTTCTGAACTGTTCTGAACTAAACAACAAACAATGATATTTCAAAAGTTTAAAAACTTTGATAATTGTAACAAACAAACCCAAAATGTACTTTTAGTGATAACAATCAGCAAAATAGCCGTATTAGAGGCATATCATATTTCTGCAAAGACCCAACAAACCATAGTACCAGTGTAGTTATTTGATTGCTGTTACTCACAATAGCTCTATTTGTATACACTCAGTGTGCACTTAAAACAATGTGAGGTGAGATTTGGGAGCAGTGGTTTTTGCATGGTAATGGTTTATGTCAAACCAGTACAAGGTGACCATGTGCACTTCCCATTCTGCGTTCAAGTTCAAAATGTGTTTTATTGCAGTTTTTCATGTGGAAGATCTGTTATCAGATCTAGTGATAGTTAAGATTCTTTTAATATTGGGCGTTAAACAAAAATGTTTCAGGTTACATGTGCAAAAAAATTAGGGTAGGTAGGTCGGGATTTTTATTAATTAATTTATTTTTTTATTTGGTAAACGGTCAACTTGAAGATTCTAAAACTGAATATATATTCAAAACATGTCAGTAATATCCTTAAACATTGTTTATAAGTGGATACTATCAAAACAAAACATTTATCCAAAAACACATTTAATTATTGAAAAAGGTAAATAAAACAAAAATAAATCTGACAAACCCAATAAAATGTTCGAGGGTCGGGGCATTTTATTAGGGTAGGTCGGGTAACCTGAAACAAACATTTTATTTATGCCTAGTTATTTGACGTAACATCCTTGTCAGAAATTCACAGATGTTGCCATGTTTAGTCATTTATAAATAAACAATGGGGATGTTTTGCATTTGCATTTATCATTGTGCCTTGGTTTTAAAACATGAATTGTCACCAGAAATATATTAAACAATATATGCACCCCTCTGGGTGTATGGGCTGTGGGCTCCACATCTCCCATACACTTGTGAAAACAATGAACATCTAAAAAATATCTACTCCCCTCTTCATCATCATCATCATTTACTGCATGATGTCTCCCATATTTAAACGCTTTCACGTTCAAAAACCTTAGTCATTAAGTTGACTGATTTTAAATTGACAAAAGGCATCTTGAGCTTACAGTACTTTACTCTCATTTCTGACAACATTTGTTGTAATTAAGACATTTGGTGATGTTTATTGTTCACATGAATGGAGAGCATTGCATCCTAAAATCATTAGAACGCTGATAAAACACATGCTTGCAATCAGTAACAAAACCCTTTTCATTAAGCCCGGATATTATTTTTATTCTGCAGCGTCAATGAACACATTACCACCACATTAAGATAATTGATCGGTCATTAATCATTAGTCAAATCAATAAAAAAACAATTGACAGCCATATACGGGCTTTATCAATGGATTTTGCGAGATGAGAGTAAAATCATTGTGCAGTTGGAAAAAAATAGATGTAGCTATAGTGTAGTGTTCATGCATGATTGGGATTGATTGCGCTTATAGCTCATTTAGAATTTTTCTCCTCATCTAAATATGGAATTGGGTTTCGTTTTGGAACAGCACTTTTATAATTTTATTCCAATTAATTTTTTGCTATTAAATATGAATCATGTCCATGTTGCTTTGAAATTGATATTGTTGTGCTAGTATTTATAAGATGAAGCTATGAAAACATGATAAAATCAGGATACTTTTGCACTGTAAAGAAGTGGGCATCAAGTTGTGAATTTCTGTATAATAAATATTCTGTGATTACTGAAATACTTGGTAAATTATTTCTTTATGATCTACTACAGTGTGTCTATTAGCAACACACATCGTTTTTATGACCAATAATCATTCAAGTTTTTATGCATTCTAATGGACATGCATTGAAGTATGAAAATGAAGCCCATTGTATACTGTTTATTGAAATGTCCAATTGCCATTCTTCTATGAAATATGAAGATGGTTTGCAAATTAATCCACAGGGAGGGAAAAGGCACTCATTCTTTTCTAAAGTATTCATACTGTATTAGATTATCATAAAGATTTTATCCATTATTTATTGTGACCTTTTAACCCCAATTTTCCAGCATGATTTTGCTGTAAAAGGAAATCAAGGCTTTAGGGGTCAAACAGAGACAAACTTTAACGCCTTTCCGAGTTGTATATCAATCTCCCGCCAGTCGCTGACCATGTGGCATCAAAATAAGGGCCTGACTTTCCAGGTGATGATTTCATTACTGGTACCAATCATTGCACATGTTCTGGACCATATTGTGCATGAGTCCGCCAATTTAATTGGTTTCTGCACCAGTATTCCATGTAGGATTAATTACTATGCACGCTTGATTGAAAATTAAATCTATGGGATGGATGTGCTTGATTAGCTCTAATGAAGTGACCAGTCCGCTGGTACAGTCATTTTAGGTGTAATTTCTCCTTTGGCCCCATAGGAACAGAAGTTGTTGATAATGTGATGAATAGTAATTAGATTGGTTGGACTCGACCCTCATTGCAACATGTCTCTGTTTTAAGACAGCATAGATGTCTTACTCGTCTTGGGTCCATATTTCAGAAAGATGACAGTGTTTGAAATAAATTGTTTTTAACAGCATAGGCAGTTTTATGAAAACTTTCCTTAATAATGAAGTGTCATTGTTTAATTACCGGTATGATGAATTATAACTTGCGTTAAACCTCTAAAATATTGAACTGTATTACATAGTAAACTGTTTTGTTAAATTAAAAAGTGATGAAAAGCTGTGGAACGGTGAGCCAATATTATACAACTGGACACAGTGGAGAGCAATGACATGAAATTAAATTCAGTTCAAGTTTAATGGCAATTTAGATTATGAAGTAAAGAAGGTACCTTAAAATTACTGGTACCAATTAACCTATTTGGCACAGTATATAATGTTCTATGCACTCGATTTATTACCCATCAGGAAAGAAATCAATGATGAGGGTCAATAAAGGAAGTGGTCAGATGCTCCATTTGTCCATTACTTTCATTGGCCAGAAAGTGTTTGTGATGCTATTAAAGAATTAACTCAATTCATGTTGCTGTAACACCATCATTTTAAAAGCCTTAACATATCTGGCAGGGAAGGTTCTGTATTTAGCCTGGTTTGAAAGTTGTGAAAATTATAGGTTGTTTGCTAAATAACAGTGAAAGTACCAGTCCAATAGTATCAATTGAAGGACAGGAACATCCCTGGGGGTGATGCCATAATTTAATGGCAATGTCCTTTACAAATCTTATTGTAGAATTTTGTAGGGGCTGCTGATTAATTGGTCGAGGACCCTTGAATGTCAAAAGAGTAGGGGATTACACTTGAAATGGTTTTTGTGACAAAATGGCCGACCCCCTAAAGTGGGGGTTATTCAAACACGATGTAATTGAAGGATGTATTTTGTCAAAAGCAGTTTTTGTCTCGGCATTACGTCTTTTCAAAACGTAGTGGCTTTGTGATACGATCCACAATAGAGTAATTCATTACATAAAAAGAAAGTATGTTCAGTGTCGTAAATTATTACTCTTTGCCCACTTGAAAAAAGACAGGTATAGAAATATTTTTGTATCGAACAAACATTAAATCATGACCTGTTTGGAAAGTGTTCAAAGATTTTAAAATTAATATATGATTAACTTCACGGGAAACTGTGAATTTTTGGTTGGTCCCAACATATGTTGTATTTTAGATAGGAAAATAATGAGGGAAAGGTTTTCACTTTTAATTGATGACTTCTGTCAATATTGATAGAGACATTCACAACTAATTCAGTTTGAGTGTTCGTAAAGGACTCTAATTAACTGAGTATAAGTTGATTATTACGGGACTGATTATTACTGATTACCGAGGTGAACTCTTCCGTCAGCGCTAATTTATGGTCTGTTATTCCATGAGTTTAATTACGGAGATGGATTTGGACCAGTCAACGATGGGTCTTCCTTGAAATATTAGTTACCTTTTAATTCAAAATGAATTCTGGAGTCTGGTAGTTCATTAAAGGTGGTCCGTCATTTATGGACTATGTCTTTAATCGTTAATACAGGTGCAATGACTAATATTGCTCCATTGCATAAAGCGATGCAAGTTCATACCATTTTGCAGCAATTAACATCTTGCATTGGGCAACTGTTCAAGAGATTATGTTAGGAAATATTATTTAATACCTAAAACACATGGTATGTAGCACATGTGCTTCAAAACTGTTGCAGCAAAGTAATGAATTTATGACAATTCAACATTTTATGAAGTTGTAGAAAATGAAACATAATGTAATTCAAGTAGAAGCATTTGTAAATCAGCTTGTTGCTGAAACAAGTTTGGAAATATTTTGTAACATTCATAAATTGTTTAAGTGGGCTTGTCCCATATGTTATCATAGAATATAATTGTGAATTGTCAATGAAATGATAGTAATGCAGATCAAGGGGTGAAATTATTAGACTGTATGGCCCTTTGCAGTCTACGAAGCACTAACAATCGATACCCCAAATTTAAGATTAGTTGACACATTGACTGTTAAGTATATTATTGCGTTTGCATTAAGTAGTTTGCGTACAAACCTATATTATCTACCAAGATTTCGAAAGTGGGGAGGATAACAATGAGTCGTTCGATTTTTCAAGTGTATCAAAATGGCATTGCAGAAATTCAATTTCATTCAAACAAATGTGTCCTTCCTTTAATTTTTGTACTCTATTCTCTTGATTTTGGTTTCTTTCCTTTTCTCGCAAACAGTCTTTCTACGCCATCAGCATTTTGATATTTTTAAATGGAACAGGAAGGAACATGCCAAGAGTTTCCGTTAAAACGTGACATTATATCGTTAAAGATTTTTTATCATGGTCCCATCCAAAAAGATTATTTGAGGCTTATCAAGTTAATCTAAAGACCCAATTTACGATGTGAAAAGCCAGCAATAAAGTGTCAACATAACCTAGTTGTCAATCCGTCAGACTCATAAAGCATGCTGTTATAAAGAACTAGATTTTATTGCTGTTTTCTTTATTAAAAGAACTGAAGGTGCAAATTGGTGTAATGTAATCTTACAAGCTGGAGTGAATGACATTGTTAACAATTACATTTAGTAAAAACCTGCTTCCTTTTTTGTTGTTTATAGTTAGGGATAGAAAAAGATGAAATACAGTATGTTTGTTTTAAAACTCTTATTTAAAAATAGTTCTCCATGGTTTATTATTTATCAAGATTGATTTGTTGGTCGATCACCACAAGAACAATACAGAAATACTCTAGTTTTGAAGCTTTCGTAAATGCGAAAACTAATATGAAATGTATTGTAAAACTGAAATATTATGTTACGTCTTAGTTGCCTTCTACTAGAATTTGTATTGCAATAAAGGGGACAAAGGGCTGGTTAGGCCTGACTGTGACCCTATACCAGCTTGAGACAGGGACAGGGAAGGGGGGGCCATTTTGAACAGGTGTTATGACAGTTACAAAAAAGTATTAATTTTTGCTACTATACTCAGGGGTGGATCAAGGATTTCCGGTTGGGGGTGTGTAAACTTTTGATCGTGCAGTCATAATATCTTTATGTTGTCTGTGGGTCTGCAGTGATCAGCAAAGATCCATATCAAAGATATATGATAAATCTTTCTCACCATCATCATCATCATCATTATCACCATCATCATCATTAAATACACTGAATAAATTAATACTTCACGGTATTATGTTCGAAAGACATGTTTGTTCACCTGTAAGTCATGAACTGTTTTGGCAGTAAATTGCCCTTGTTTGATGTGCGCATCCACTAAATATTTGACATTCAATGTTATATATATCAGGAACATCTTTTAACATGCAAAATTTGTAGCTGACTAAATCAAACGCACACACGCATCCAGAATTATTCAGTGTATTATTCATGTACCAAAGTGTAATGATCTCTTTTCCAAGTGAATGTCATTTAAATAACTCTCCATGTACACAGTCATAGTCATCAATTGTCTTCAAATGTGCAATGCATTTTTGTTGTTGTTTCATCAAACCGAACTATCGGACAGACAGACTCGTATTATTGCGTTGTGAAATAATATGGCATTAGTGATGCTGACATTGTGTCAATTTCGCTGACTTAAGGTGCCGGAAAAATATGAAATCGCCAGGAATTGGAGCCAACGTTGTGAACACCCCTCTACTTTATCACTTTATATATTTTTTACCAATGCATAAAACAAGATGAAATTTGATGTTATTGCTAATGGAACAGTGAACACAAAGTTTGTTGATTTAGATTTTTGGGATCTGAACTATTTATTGAGACAAAACTGGTTAAACTCGAAAGTAGTCATTGATTGAAATTGAATTTCAATTTTTAAATCATTTTTATTCGACAAGTATTAATGTCTTTTATGTGGTGTCCTGTGCCAACGGTGTACTGCATCTGACATCTTTATATAGTATATGAATTTAAAAGGGAAACAATATCATTTACAAATAATGGTATAGATATACTCATTGTCTATAGTTTATCGTTGTTGATGAATTTTTGCGCCGGTACTATGGTGTACGTAAGAAATTGTAGGGTGCGGGCTAGGTCGGTTATGTTTTACTGAATTTTATGTGTATCTCTGACAAAAATGAGCGAGCGAAGCATGCTAACAAATTTTTTTAGCATATATTTCCAGTTTCGACTGTTTTATATATTATGCCCATATATGTATGGTCCGGAAGTTTTAGGGGGGGCACGCGCCGGGTGTGCCCCCCCCCGGATCCGCTAGTGATACTGGAGAATAAAGATTATCATAGAAGCATTATGAAATGTTACAGTTTAGGTACCGATATTGTTTAAAACTGTCATCCTGAAAGTGGCTGCCAGAACATCATACCGGTAATCATAACAAACACAATGTCCTGGCATGCGATGCTGTGAGTTAAATACCATATATCTGTGTCCCCCTTCAGCAAACCCAGCTAAAATATAAACATGATAAAACACATTCACACATAAGTAAGTTGTGAATTAACCACCAAAACTGCATTAACCAAATTAACCAATGGATAATAGATCTATTTCAGTCAGAGCAAGCATGTACAAATTTTCAATAAATTAAGAAGTCTATCAGATTTCTGCTTGTTGGTGCTACTTTGTGATGGATTACACATGATCCAGGTTGTTGCCCAAGCAGCAAATGTGATGTATTGTAATATTTCATGACAATACCATATAAGATATCCAGTTCAAACTAAGGGCTGTAAACTTATTGCTGTCTGAGTTACCTTGTGAAATATTACCTCTGTTATGCAGGACCCTTTTCGACATTTAGTCAGCCCTTTTGCAAATGAGTCATAATTTTTGTTGTGGTTTGAGTTTCCTCTTTCTGATAACTTAAAGTCATCTATAATGTAAGTTCATTGGCTTTGTTTTATTTTTAAACGTGTTGAAACATGAAACATCATATTAGCATCTTTTAAAGCACCAAGTTATATAATTAAACAAAATCAGAATCTTTTCACTACAAATCTATTTATTTATCTTACTTTCTTCTTCGTTGACAGGTCAAGATTGACCATTTTCATAAATTAATTACAATTTTTGGCAGTTTCGACAGTGGACATGTGCTGCACTGTGTAGATGTCCAAAACTGTCAAGAAGAAATGATTGCCCTTAATCACTTACTCTGTTTGTTTGTATTACTTTGACAGTAGACTTGTTGTGGTACCTGGCCAGTGCAGTCACCTTGGCCAGCTCCTTGTCTCTGGTTTTGATGTTCGGTGTAGGAGATGCCAAAAATGGAGCCCCGCTTCATTTGTTGATTTATTGTGTTGTTATTTGTCAGATTTTGTTGTTAGTAGATGGTGCCACTTAAGTAAATTGTTAAAAGCAATCTTTTGACAGATTGGTTGTAGGTGTAATATTAAATGGAGGACATTTTAGACAACGACCCTTCGTAAAATTACACACCCATCCCTGCACCATCCTGTTTCCAGTATGGACAGAAACTAGCAAAATAACATAGTGTTGTGGCCTTATGTGTCCTTACGCATTTGTATATACCCTTAAGTGAGAAAAGCATACTGTTTTGTAACAGCACAAATACATCAAAACAATTTGCAAAATAATTTGATTATATACAGTGATTTTGTCAGACATTCTTATATCCATCATGTTATATCTGTCTTTGTAAGATTTGTGGTCCAATAATGAAACGTAGCAAGAAACTATAAGCAAATGAAATTAAGTTTTCTATGTTCTTTGTACAGATGTGGGAAACTTTGAATATAAATACCAAGTTTTCATATTGAATCTATTCTTGAGTACTCGATCTGTTTACATGTTTGTTTTAAGATATAAAAAGTGGTTAATTCATTAATAATGCAGACTGTCCTGACATGATGTTCATGTGATAATACTCTTCTGCAGAGACATGTGAAAATATGTGATGATTTCGCTTTATTGATAATATCAGTAATTTCACAACTGAACAAAAACTAAACTGCTGTTTCATGATTTCCCATACAGCTGTTTCATCACAGCATTTTGTGATACGTATGGACTAAGCATGGAGACGCCATACTACCCAGTGTTGTCCCCGACAATGTGGGAAACAAATTAACAGTGGACATTATGACTAAGGGACGAAATTGACCTTAAATGATTTACTGCAAAACAATATGCAGCTTTATCGACAGTGGTCTTTATGTCTCTTTGGATGATAGGCAAAATATTTTTTTATGAATTCAAGTCCTTAAGTCAATTTGGTGGTTATCTGAACAGCCAATAATTTTGAATAAATTTATATTTAAATTGTGCGGATGATAATCAGAACATCAAATATTCTTAATACCATAATTTTAGCGTGGCGGTTTATTCGCTGTTTTAAGTACTTAATTTGTTTTGGATGAATTATCACACGGGCCGATTAAAAAAAGTTTCAAACAGGTTGTGGAGAAAAATAAGTCAAACATGTTAGACTTTGTTATTACTTAATACTTCAAACAAAATCAGAATTGCAAGACTGGGTATTAGTTTTGTCTTTTTGTAAATATGAGGCACATCGTGGGAAAACCGGGCTTAATGCATGTGCGTAAAGTGTCGTCCCGGATTAGCCTGTGCACTTTCTGCTTTTATGGTAGTTTCTGATTCAAGTAAGTCTCTTCTAAATAAAAACACTGTAGGCAGAAAGTGCCATCCTGGATTAGCCTGTGCGGACTGCACAGGCTAATCCGGGATGACACTTTACGCACATTCATTAAGCCCGGTTTTCCCACGACACGCCTCATATATATTATGTTGGTATATTATGGTCAATAGGTTAACTTGGTTTGTGCTATATACAATAATTATTATTATGTATTAAAAGCCTATGCAAACCAATGTTTTTGTTGTCGGGTTTTGACAATTTGGCATACGGTTTATTAAAACTCTTATAATTAATTAAAAATAAGAAGATTGTTGTTTGTTTATCATAAACGTCTTGTGTCTTTGAAAAACATGGATTTTGGAGGTTTTGTTTACCGTCTTCCTTGAATTTTTGTTACCATACAAACACCACCGTGTTTGTTGACGGAATTCTGTAACTCTTCAAAGCTAATGATACACTTGCAGGTGTTAACAAAATATATTTTCATGGATTTTCTAAAAGACTACCATAATCTACATAGTGCTTGGAAGTCTGTCAATCAATACTCCCATGTTGCTTAGTATTCCATGTGCAAATAGTGATTAATGGTATTACTGATTGGTTCTAAGCAAGTAGATTATCATCTTATAGTCTGGGGGATGTCTTTGATGGCCCATGCATATTTTATGTACCCAGAGCACTAGGTGCCTTCTGGAATAGAGCTGAACAGGTTTTTCTGTGTTCAGATATTCATTGTTAGATTAAATCTGTAGATTTGTTTAACCAATTTAGGAATATGTGTGAATGTGTTGCTTTATTCTGGTTGCTGTGGGATACAGAATGTGCTGTTTTGTCTGAGATCTCAGTTATAGAAAATGTATTAAATAAATACTGAGGTATTGCTTCTTTTTTGTGATCCATGTGAATAGTTGTTGAGTTCATATTAGTAAAAACATTTATGTAGTACATTGTTGTCAATATTACATATTATTGTAAATGACCAGCAAATAAAAATAATTTAATAACTTTGTAAACTATATTTCTGAAATAGCTTGAAACACAAAACTTTTTGTGCAAATGTTGTAAAAAGGATATAATTCAAACATTAAGGTGTTTTTTTTCTCTGTAATCAGTAACACTGAGATAGAATGGAGTGACATCTGCAGGTAGATCCCGAAATCTTTGTTGTTTGACAACTTATCTTCGATTTGTTTACCCATGATGCAACTGTATTGTCATTTGGGTCACTCTGTGATTTGTTGTTGTTGTTGTTGTTGTTGCAGGCAGTGCAGTATGGATGAAGGTGACAACAGTAAACAAACACCTGTCAACTTCTTTGGACAATATCCACAGTAAAGAAAACAACAATTAGTTTTCTATGATTGGCAGTCGCGAACTGCACTGAGGTATAACAATTTATTGGTGATACATTTGTGATAAGAATATCAACATCCTTTGAACAGCAATGATTTAATGATTTATTCCTAAATACCAATAAAAATGTAATTCATTGCAGTTTAAATGTTATATTATATCTCTGTGCTATACATATGTATTATACTATTTGTATTATAATTCATGCTATGGCCACATGAGACCTGAGGTTGAATAATGTATTTTTGTCTCCGCCATCTTGATGCAGGAGGCGTTATAGTGATTGTCCTATATGTGATCCCATCCATACGAGGTTAACTTGATATTACCGTTTCGTCTAGTGCCAACGCTGCTTACTTCAACACTTGGATACTTACGCAGCTGTTGCTTATGACCATTCCTAATACATCCATATCACACAACCTTACTTTGATTTTGACCTTGATCTAATTTGGACTTATATACGATATGTTAAATGCCAAAATATATTCAACATTCCTTTCTTGACCAGCCCAAAGGTGCAGCAGGAAGGGGGGGGGAGGGAGGGGGGCCAAAAAGGAGCAGGGGCAACACGATGCTTATTATTATTTTGCTCTGGATCTTTTCCTACATGTAGTTCAGATATAAATTGAGACAGAAGAAGTATAGCTCAATCGTGAATTAATACTTAAAATTATGACTTTCAAGTTAGCTAACAAAAGAAGCAATTGTTGAACAGTCTCCAAATTTACCAGCATTTTGTTCTCACATTTCTAAATAAGCGGCCCAAATTAAATGAACTGTTGTCTCTCTTCCAGATTCTATTTAGTTGAGTAAAAACAGTATTGCGTACATGTACGGAGTAATTCTATCCCAGTTTCAAATTTCTATTTAATTGGCCCATTTATCCAGTCTTAATAATGTTAGTGGCAGAAAAATCATATTTTTATGAATAGTAATAGGTTCTGTCAGATTTGTTGTGTTTCTTTGTCACCCTCAGGTCTCCTTATTGAACTGACATTTTATGACAGGCTTAATTGCTAAATATCAGACCTTATCAAAGGCTTTCATCAAAACTTTCTATGCGGTCACAAGCGTAATTTATTGTGTAACTGTAATTACCATTTTATTGCTACTATGCTTTTTGATGAAAAATAAAAGTGACATAGAATTCTATAGATGATTAAACATTATTATATTTTTATTATATTTTTATTATAATGGTCCACTTTGCATAGCTTTAATCAGGATTTGTATTCGATGAAAAGTGAAATTGTTCAATTAAATATTATCGAACACATGTAGATTATTGAATTACAAAATATCTTTTTAATGTCATTTCATTGAGGTCTTGGTATGTTAATTTATTCATTTCTCATGTTGTTTTTTAAGTACCCATATGTAATAAAACATTTATAACTTGATGAATAAATTACTTGTGCCTGAAGTGCAAATAAAGTTGTATATTACATGAGTTTACCACAGCAAATATATGGACATTTGAATATAATTGTAAGTATTTTTTACATGATATTTCATAAATATTTATTTATAATATATTAGCAAATTTTAAGACTTACACTAAATCTTGAAAGTTAGCATACAAATACAACGAAAAAGACTTTCCATTCTTTAAAGTATCACGTACATATTTGCCACCAGCTGTTTAGTGCTGTTGACGAAATTTGTATACATATGTGAAAGAGTTCTCCATGCTAACATTTTCCCGTATTGTGCATGTATACATTGTATGATGCAATAATTGATCTCTTAATTTCCAATCAACAGTGCGTATCAATACCTATCAAAATCATAAACGATGACAGAATTTTTGTAATTGCACAATTAACGTGTCTTTAAGTAGCAGTTTATGTCAAGAATTTCCAGAAAATCTAAATCTACAACTTGTGGCAAGTTTATGACCTTAAACTAAGGACAAGAGATTTTATTCAAACATACAGCACATGACAATTTTACGAGATCTAAACGGGAAGTTTTATGTCTTTAATTTTGCCATAAAATTGTCTTTTCGCACAATAATGCAGAGGCCTTATCAGATGGTGTTAATGTACATAGATTTTCGTGATAGTGCGCCTTTAATATGTAACACTTCTTATATAAAAAGAAACACTTAAGTTACATCTGATCGGGAGCGATTTCTTTCTAATGGGCCATAAAATAATCATTTTATTTCTTTGGAAAACCTATATGTTGCAAGCATCTTGATAGTCCTGTGACAGAATATACCAATATTACTATGGTAGTAACTTAGAAATCTTCTATAAATATATCTTGAAATTGAAAGTGAATTATTCTGAGTAGATATAATCAGGTGAGTATTTATTTTTTATTCCCTCTAATTTTGTTTTCACTTTTTCAAACTACACGCATGTTTTTTTATGTTTTATTTTTAGGCTGAAGTGTTTTGGGTAGAAAAATTTTCATAATTATATTTCTTATATAATGTTATGTTAGCCTAGAGATTATATTAAAATTTCTTATATTTACTTCAGAATGTACACATGTAAAAAGTACAGCAAGGGTTGAGCGTGAAACTGTTGTATCTGATATAGAAATGTGAAGCAGATACAATAGTTTCATGCTCAACCCCTGAATTAGGTAGATCAGGGCTGGTTTTTCACAAAGCTCCTAAGGGAAATCTTAACTTAAGTTGTACTTAAGTTCACATTTCAGATCAAATGTTCTATGTGAAATCCAATGATTTCTGTACAAAGAATGCTGCAATACTAAACATATAAGCAATATTTACAAGTTTACAACATTTTAATGTTAGAACATCTATACATGAAACAGCCAGAGACTTAAGGAATTTTATGGATTTACGGAATGTTCTTAAGTTTTCCCTAAGGAGCTTTGTGAATACGGGCCCAAATGTATGTTTAAATGAAGGCCATACTTTGATCATTGGACATGCAAGCTTACATGGTTCTTTTTTTCTTCAGATTTATTTATCCATCAAAACAATACAAATTAACTGTTCATCGTCTAAATTGCATGGGTATTACTAATAATGCGGTTGTCATTTTATCTAAACAATAATCGCTATCATTGACTTAATCTCTTGATTAACCAAGATAGAGCCAAACTGAATAATGTCAGTTTTTTTAATGCCGCACCTTCCATAACCACACATTACCCGATAGCTTAACCGAAACTAAATGATCAGACAAGCCTTTTGAAATCTATTATAACTCATCTGAACTACTGTTTTTCAAAATCATGACCAGAAAATTTGTCCATTGTTCAGGCTAATCACTGATAAACAGTGTTTCTTCCTTACCGCTTAAACCGTTACATTTCATATGCAACAAATTAGTGACCAAATTAGGCTGTCACTATTATGTCCTTGTGGGCTATCAAATTCAGTGCTCATGCAAGTTCATCAGGTATTTATATAGAGGATAGGGGGTGTTGTGTGTTACAATTGTGAATCAAACTGGCCCGCTTTTGTTTGGACTTGGCAAAGATTTCTAAAGCATTGGTGTGGTTGAGGTGTACAAAATCTGGCAGGGGCATTGTCACATCATGTTCTTGGTATTACTAATGAATACTCAATTTCGGTTTACATTTCTAGTCTTTGTCGTGATTGTAAAACAGTTTGGCGCCATGTACTTTTGTACATATATTCTCTATTGTTTTGATGGTGACCTCTGGGTCCTTGGGTATCATGTATAAAATAGCTATAGATTTGGCAGACATGTGCCCTATATGTAATGGTAAAATGTTAAAAAATGACAAGATATAACAATGAGTGGTTCAAATGGTGATTTCATTTACTCGTTTAAATGTGAATGTTTCATCTTTAAGCATGGACAATGTATGTATAAAACAAATGATAATATGATTCTTATATTTTGTTTAATTGGGTACAAAAAATAATGTGATTTCAAACAACCTAACAATTGTATGTCTATGATAACTGTACACCATGGATATCAAAGTTTGTTTTTTTTTATAAAAGAATAAGGTTTTAATTTGTTTTTTATAACAAATGCTATAATGCAAATCTGTCATATTAACATCTTTCAGATATTAATTTTCATATTTCAGACATAATTATGTTTGTTCTTTGAAAAACGCAACTCATCCCAGTCTATTAGGCCAGTGATTTCATGTTCTTTCGCATTATTTTTTAAGACGTCAACTACCAACACCTGCCAGGCAGATTTGATTGACCCTGAGAGATCGTGATCGAATGATGATTCATTGATTGATTTAAGAGATAAACCCAAGAGTTTGATGCAATTTGATATAAAGAGCACATTTGTTTTGATTTTATTTATACTTTTGTCAAAAATACACACAATAAGTCACCTGAAATGTCCGTTAGAAATGAATACATGCCATTGATAGATTAAAGACAATTGGCTTTGATTACGTCTGCTTGAACAAATGAGGAGTTTATTCGGTCCTACGACATTAAACAGGGGCAGCTGGGTGTGTAAAAGCGCTCTTGGTTCGTCATCGGGTGGATAAACGTTGTTTTGTGGACAGGCTGATGATTTGAGATATTAAAGTTGTAATCTTAGATTTGTGTGAGCTCCTTCTGATAAATAATTTTGATGATTTTTTTTTTTTTAAACAACATAATAGGGATAAGAGATTATAGAAAATCTTTGCTTTATTAAAAGATGATTTCTAAATTTACCCGTATATTCACATTTTAGATTGTATTTACATTTTATATTGTATTCACATTTTCGATTGTATTCACATTTTAGATTATATTAATTCGAACACTTCAGTACTACCAGTAGTTTATTTTGCCAGTAGTTCTGAATATATAAATAAAGTATTATACCGACGAATATTAATACCGGTAAATATTCTAACCAAAGAAATTTTAGGTTTACTTTTTGCATTGGTTTCTTTGGTTTTCATTTTAACCAGATTAAATTAATGGTTTACAGATTTCTGACATTACATTTCTTGTACAGGTAATTGTAGTTTATAAGTGATATTTTGTATATGCTTGTTAGGTTTAGAGTACCGGTAAATAGAAACAGTAATTCTTGAATGGGTTTTATGATTTAGTAAAAAGATTTACTAACAGGCATCATGACAGGCATTTTATTTTTGAGTTGGTTGAAGGTTCCCCATGTGAGGCCCTAGGACTTAAAGGAAATATTGCAATCAATTTATAGTAATAAAGGGGTTTAAAATCAACATTTTGGGGAAAGGCATAATTTTAAAGATGTCTTTACTGGACTTATGGTATAATATTTTGAGGTAAAATTGACACATAATGGTAACATTGCAGTAAGATGTTTGCAAGTCATAGAATTATGATTATGACTTTTGACAAGAACTGCTTATCAATGTTGAAATGAAAGTGAAAATGATAAAAATTATGTAACATGGGTTAAGAATGGATTTTAGAAAGAATTTTGATAAGGTTTGACCATGCTTTCAGTGCAAATTTAATCCTATTAGTCTACATAGTGACCTATCATTAAAATCAATGAATATATTGCGGGAATGATAAGCCAGTCAAAACTATTGGGATACTTTTTTAATATATGTGTATTATGGTTGTAATAATCAGAAAGTCTGCACTTTTCTTGATTTACATACATAAAACATCCAGTATTTTAGTTTTAACAAAATTTTATAGTATTGGAAATTTGATTTCACATATGGGTAATCATATCTTTTCAGTAGACCTACAGTAAATTTAAGATCAAGGTACCTTTTGGCTGTTATATTTCTCTATCATGACAAAGCATGACTTCCCTTTGGCCAGAGTGTATCAGTCTGTTGTATTAAATAATAATATTACTTCTTGTGACTACCATAATTGTGACTGCATGTATTTTATATAATATTTTATCAGACGATTTTGTTTTGTATTTTGCAATATATATTTGTATTGAAAACATAGGTAGAACATAACTCACAATTTGACCTATTATTTGACCTATTATTTGACCTATTATTTGTTTTGTATTTTGACCTATTATTTGTTTGGTATTTTGCAATATATATTTGTATTGAAAACATAGGTAGAACATAACTCGCAATTTGACCTATTAATACCTGCAGTAATTTCTCTGTCATCGTTTGAAACATAACCTACAGGATCATTGTCAAAGAAAGCCCAAACATGTCAGATGAAATAGGTTCTTTATCCGCAGAATAATTGGTTAATTTTCTTGCTGACAAGAAAATTGCTTGCTAGGTTTATGTTTCTGTTAGCAGTCAATATGATGGCCATTATAAGGTGATTAGAAGGAATTGGAACAAAACTGTGCAACCATTAAATGATTCAGTATATAAATTATATTCGCATTTTGATACGTACCATTTAATATATGGGTTTACAAAAACTCGGTAGTCATCACGTAAACATCACATATTAAGCTCTTGACTCAGAAAATGCATAGGTAGGACTTAAAAGGTTAAAAGGTAAACAGTTACTGTATTTACATACCTACTTCTTTGTTTCATTCGGGTATGTATTTTTCAGAAAGACCTGCGAGAACAATACAATCCTCGCGGGCGGGTCTATCTTTTTGCCCGTGTTCGGGTCTTTCCAAAGTGATATCAGACCCGTCCACATGCAAACAGATAGACCTGTGCATCAGGATTGTGTTGTTCATAGAAAGAAGACATTTCCACGAGAAGTATATCGTTTAATAAAGTGTACATTCATTATGTAGTTTAAAAGATACATGACCATGTGCATGTACATACTTTCATTTGTGCATTTCTGCATATTTCTGTTAGTTCAACTGCACTTACAATATGTCAATTCAGAAAACTATTTCCTTATAAAAATAATGACTTGTAACAGATGTTTTTTTTATAATTCTACAACAGAGTTTATCATTTTCTAATAGTCATAATTGCAAAGTATATCACCTTTTAATGGTGTATAATTATTAAATCTTAGAAAAAAACAACATTAAAATATAGCACGCATTCAAGCCATGTAGCTGCTTATTTATTGATACCTTATTAAATAATTGTTTGTTTTAAAATGTGCTAAATATTTATATACATATACATTCTACATTGAATATAAAAATCCAAATAAATACAAAACAGTGTCAGCTTTAATTGTGAATTTATAAAGAAATGTCTTTCTGTTTATAGACAACTGTGGATTTTTTCATTTATGTACGATTAAATAAGACATAATGTTCGATTAAAAGTTGCTTATCGGTTAATAAACAACGATTTGAGTTCCGATGCAAAGGAATTAACCACAAGTACGTTAGCATCATCACGACAGATAGTTGTTTATTAACAGACAAACAACGAAAATGCAAAAATTATTACGATTCTTTGACCTGAAAACCAAATCTGCCATTACAAAATGTGAAGTATATTTTACAGTCTTGGAACGATGTTTTTGAGTTGTTTATTAGCAATCTAATGATGGAAAAGTTTTGTTTTTTTTAAACTGTGCGTGTTATGTTGTAAATTTCATACCAATCTTAAGGAGATAAAGTGAGAAAAAGTACCTGCTAACATGGTAGAAAGAACCATCGGATAGACTCCTGCTTCAGCTATGTGTCATTTGTGTCGCCTTCCGGTATGTAAGTCAGATATTGACCTCGCATATCCTATATGTAGAGAAATACGATTTAATTATGTTTTATGCTTCTGTTGTTTTTGTCTTGTCCTCAAATGTGCTCTTTAATTAATTCCTTGTTTGGTTTTGGCCATATTGGTGGTGATATTCAAGTTTGTTACAAAATGTTATTTAATGTTCACATGCATCTAATTGAACACTATGCAGAATGTAAGCTTCAAAATTGTGGCCAATTCCATTTTATTTTAAAGACAATTATATGTATTATAAAGTAGGTTTCAAGTAATTAGTTCATGAAAATTAGTGTTGGAAGTTGCATGTATATTGTCATTAGTAAATGATATATGGTAGAATTTTTTGTACACAGGTGTGATTTTATCTGCCAGAAAGGCTGATTTATTATTTCTTATCATGGAAATCTCTAATGAAAGGTAATAATTAGATAGTTTTTTTATCCTTGAATTCATGCATTATCTACCATTAATGCTTTATCTGAATAAAAATAGGTGGCTCACTTTCATCACCAAAAAATTAAGAGACATGATTACATAGATCAAGGGAGATAGGGCATATTTTCCGAAACGCAATAAAAATGTAACAAAAGTAATAGACGCAAGATAAGAAATTATCCTAACAGAAAATCAGCTTTTTCGCTAAATAATTATTGATCTTAATTGGTAATGAGAGGTTTACCAGCCTTATGGTGGGAAAATTGTGTGAAATATTATATTTGTATGAGATAATAGTGATGTAAATGAAAGGCGGTTTCATCAGCTCTTGAATGTTGATTTTTTTTATGGATTGTTGATATTTTATGGTGCCATGGATTCGCTGTTAATTAACTTTTCTGTCGTAAAATGGCAATACGATAAGGAAATCAATTTTATAAGAGTCTTTATTGATTTCTTACCAGAAAAAAATTCCAGCAACTCCCATTCTGAACATTTTTTTTTGTAATCTAGTATTTTGCCATTTCATCAATAATATGTTTCAAAATTATAATGTACATGCTTTTGAAAAAATATTGTTTTGAATCTTTGTATAATTAAGTACATAACATTTGATAATTGGTTAAAATGTCTGGTGTTTTGTTAAAAAAATAAGGGTACTTATATTTTTTTGTAATACATATTATATGCTTATTTGTTTTTTCTATGTATGCCCTCACACAGTTTAGGAGATGTTAAAAATCAAAAAGCAGTTACATGCCTGGAGCAATTGGACCATAAATTATTAGATCTTAAAGAGGTAAAACTTCAGTGTTGGTCTTTAAATTAGTTTATGCAGCTAGATTTTCAAAGGAGATTGGACTGATAGGCAAAAACATCAAAGCAGGAGGGTTTAAAAGTCAAATGAGGTTCAATCTATTTTATTTCCAAATGTGGACAGATTTCAATTAGGTGACATAACATGGCTGTCTCCACTACTGAAAGGGATAAAGAGGTTAGGAGATCTTGGTTGCATCATCTGATCTAGTGTTTGAAAAGATAAGTGAAAATTGGGCAGCCATCCGAAAGATTGAGGAATTAGATGTGAGATAACCAACTGCTTGGGAGACTGTGGTATATAGAGAGATATAGAAGATGGTGATAGCAATACAGGGTATCTAGCAGGCTTGGTGGATCAGTTACTGATATAGTAGTATCTGACAGCTATTGTTGACAAGAGGGAGGCTAAGGTTTATAAGAGGTGTACCAGGACCTTCTGACAAAAGGGACAGTAGTCTGCAGTGACAGTGAGAGTGTGCAGGTCAGAAGTCAGAGCGTAGGTGTTAAGACAGATTGTCTGTGGTCATAGCTTAGTGCGTGTGACATTTAATTTACTTTGTTACTTCAGACCATCCGAATTCTCGCTGGTCAGTGAAAGTTTGGACTGAGTGTGCGTATGTTACTGTGACTCAGTTTTATATTACAATAGTTTATCACCATAGATGAGCTCTGGTGTACGTTCATGAATTGTTTATGGCCTCGTGTTAATGAAGTTTGAACATGTAACACATGTAAACCGTGCTTTGTTCGGGACATTTTGGAAGGAATACTCTGCCAATAAGTGCTGTAGTGAGCTTGCTTTACATTGTAGCGGCAATAAAGCTAGCAACGAAACAAGAAGCAGCTTGGATGACTAAATGTTCTCTCGTAAGTTATTTCATGTATGCTTCCTTTGTATTGACCAGTTTTTAATTGTTAATTGTTAATAAATATTTTATTACTAAATGTACTCATTAGATATAAAATATTATAGAGTGTCATAGTTTCATGTTTGGTAAGAGATCAGTAGTTTTCCCATGAGCTTTAAAACTGATGTTAGTAAAAAACTTTTAGTCTTATTTTAACATAAATTCAAATTATAAAAGAAAAATTACAGAAAATAAAATAGAACTATAAATGTTGGGTATGTAATGACAAATTATTTAAAAATGAACATTGGTTGTAAGTTCAAAAATGTACTTATATGATAATTTGTGGATTTACATATTAATGTTGTAGCATAGTAATTTAAAGCAATATCTTGCAATAAAACAAAGATCTATAAATCTGTGAATAAAACAATCCAGAAATTGAATATAACATGAGAACCATTTAATGTAACATTTTCTCATTTAAAAAAAAGATTAAATAAATAAAAAGAAACTATGAAAGTGTTTGTTTTGATTCGCAATTAATTTCTATGAAATTAAATACATTGTATAATTGTATCCAATGTAATATTTACTTAGTTTTTTCCATGTGTTTGAAATTCTATTGAATATTATTGAGTATCAGTTTCTAGCTGCCTTTATTTTAGAAAACATGGTGTTGAGTACTAAGTAATCTATATTTCTTTATTTATTCATGGTGCATGCAAATATTTACATTTCAAGTTGTTGTAAATTTTGAATACATTTTCATTTTTTACAATACAATGCAAATTGTAATTTATTTCATGTGTAGCGGAAATCAATATGGTCATATATATATGCGCGCTAAAATAATTGTTAAATATTGGCATTTTGCACAAAAAAATAGTGGAAATAATTATAATTTTTTGGTTCAGAAGATGCTCTTGTAGTGTTTTGTCTTACAGTCAACATAATAATTTGAAGCTCTATTGACACAATTTCTGAACAAAACCATGTTGTTAGTCAGTAATTGTGTTTAAGTATGGGAAATGGGTAGAAAATTGAAAGTTATTGCTTGTTTTTCACATTTGGGTCCCAGTAATCATTATGTCATGTTATGAACTGTCAGCCCCATTTAAGGGAGCTGTCAGTTTATGGGCTTTAATGGCCCTTTAATGAAGGTATTACAGGCCAAAAGCACAAAGCCAACTGTCTTGCCTATTGTCTCTGTTCCAATCTATGTGGCCATAATTCTTTCATCACCTTTCATTATGTCAATTCTACACTTGTAATGGCCAACTTACATTTGCTGGACATCAGACCTTTGGGTTTGAGATTTTGTGTACAAGTGACGTTTGACTTTTATTGCTGTTGTGTGTCTTAAATTGTAAATTAAGACTGGACTTTAATATTACAAAACACAGCAACATTATGTACAACACAAACAATGGTTTAGTGTGTTTTGCTATGATGGTTTGCTTAAATTATATAATGTTAATATATTTGTTATTAGAATAACAAAACATACATGACTTTGTATATGATTTGCTTTTTTTAGCCAGTATCTTGAATGCTTGAACAAAACCTCCTGTTTGAATGAATTGCAAATCAAATATTCACCAATTTGATATAAACACAGGCTCCAAAAATATATAATTTGGTACATGTAGACAGAATTTAAACCAAAAAGAAATTGACCAGAAAATTTCTCTCATGTCATTTTCTGTCAATCTTCAAATAATTACTAATAGAGACTGCAGCCCTAAATGCAAACTAATGGCCCCCAAAATAGAACTAGTATTTGAAGAATTGGAGGATGACCATCTTCCAATGTGCAAATAAATGGCCCATCATTGAATATTTCTGCTCTTTGCTATGCAAGTCATTCTTTTACTGGCAGTAGCCCTTCACTTGATTTATGTCCCCATTCACAGCCAGCCTTTAAGGGGCCATAATACAAAATGGCTGCCATCATGTGGTGTTATTGAGACGTTTATCACCATAATGATGGGAAGTGACATTGGGATTGATTCTGGTGCTGCACTTATGGTAATATTAATGATGTGCATGACAAGGTTTGCTACAACTTGAAAAATAAAATTTTATTTGTCATGTTGTTAAATTACTTCAGTGAGTGGAATGTGCATGCCCAGTTTCATACCTTGGGATCTCTGCTGAGATAGTTGCTGGTTTGCGGGTGATTTCAGGCGACTTTGTGCCCTCTGGGTGTACAGGCTAATTTGAAGTTGAGGCCAATTACATGTTCCTCAGCATTATCAATTTGTCCAAGTCTGATTTGACTAAGGAGCCAATTAGGCACACATGAACAAAAAGCCATGGGATTGGGCTGGCTAAGATGTGAAATTTAGTGTAACTTTTGGTTCTATAAAAGTGATCATTATCAGTATAGTAAAAAATTTTGGCATTCATAATTTAGTTCTCATGGATTTTGTGCTTTTTGCGAAGTTTTTTGGCTCCACCGAAGTCCAAGAATTTTATAAACATTAGTGTTACATATTAAATGTAACATGGTAATTAGTTTTTGGACCATTCTCCAGATTGCATTTTTCACTGTGAGACAGTTTGTTTAACAGGGTGTTTATACTAAGAATGGGATGAGGTTTCAGAAATTATTTTTGCTGTTTACATGACAGGCTGTCTTGTGATAACAGAATGGAAACATATGGTTGAAACCAGTGTAACAGAAGCATGTTCATGTTACCATATTTATTTTTGTTTTGCATAAGAATTTCTCAATCAATTTGTGAGCCAAGAACAATATGCTTGAAGCAAAGATTATTTTCGGCTGGGAAAACAAACATTCTGAGAGAAAATTTGTGCCTAACAAACATATAAACAGACTAAAAAATAATAAAATTTTATTCAGGTACTTATTTGCTGACAGTTTTAGTAAGTTATTAGTATTATTTGTATAAGAAACTCTCACAGTTTTTGATCACTTGATAGTTTACTTGTGCACTTTGTTTATGATTAAATTGTAATGATATATAATATTATGTTGGATATAATGTTCTGTTGGCAACAGCTGGTGTTATTCTGTGACAGGAAATGAAACATCCATATCTTTGTTACCCAAATTAGATCACAATAAGTGAAATGCATTATATGCCATCTATTACAAGTTTGTGAATAGATGGTGCCCAATTTTCTTCGAAATCGACCAAAATGTGTGTCAACCCCTACCCGCTATTTTGCACCGTAAGGTGATAATGATATCGCAGCAGCGACGTAGTAAAACTAATTTCAATAAGTAGATGTTAATTATTCATATTCATGGAAGTGTGCCAGGTGTAAATTAGGCTCAAATGAGATGCAAAGTGTAATTATCTCAGATGGCATTGCTGTTGATAGTAATTTGCGTGCAGTGGTGTATGAATCAAAATTAGTGATTATATTCCTTAAGGTGAAAATTTGTGCTAATGTTACATCTTTTGATATTTATGTAACTTCCATTGTTGCAACATCACTATGTGTTGTTTAGGGGCCTTTGATCACTCAGGCCAAAAAAAATAAATGGTGTGTTTGGCAACGGTCTGAAAAAAGTTAGGAAGGGTCGGCATTGAGTTTTTGTTTAAAGACATATTTTGGTAAAAAAACATTGAAAATTATCTAAAATCTGACGAATACGGATTTCTCTGATAACAATCGTCGCTAAAAACTTTAGTGTTTGGGGTTTTTCGCTAGGTAGGGTCGAGTTGCACAGAATATTTTTTTGGCCTCAGGGTAATATGAATGATGAATTTGGTCAAATGGAATGCCATTCTAAAAGCTATATTACTCAAGTAGTACCGGTAAATCTTTTCATTTGTTTGATTTTTGGTCAATAGCTGTTTCATCATAACAATAAAGAACAATTAATAATAATAATAATAATAATAATAATAACAATAGTAACAATAACAATAATAATGATAATAAAAATCTATAATAATAATAATAAATATTAATATTAATAATATACAGTAACAAAATATAGAAATATTAATATTGTTTAAACAAAAACAATATGGGAAAAAATAAAGACGTCATTCTGAATTAACAAAAATTGTCATGACATCACTCAATATTTAAAGTGACTTATGGAGGTACATTTGTAGTTAAGATGTTGGTCACAGGTTAATGAAAGCAAAAAACCTGATGAAAGATTTATTGGCATGTTTCCTTTAATTAAAGATTGTCATCAACAGATAGTTGATGTGTGAACAACAGTCCATCGACATCCGATTGGTTGATGTATGTCAACAATCTAGCTGCGTCTTCCAGCAATCTTGGCTGTCTGTATACCTTTAATATTTATAAGTTGACTTCTTTATGATACTTCAGTTATCTGTACTTATCATCAAGCAGTTAAGTTATCATATTGTTTAATAGTGTTTTTATTTTTAATTGAATTACAATTTAGAAAATTTGAGGGAATACAGTTTTAGTTAATTATTTAAATATACAGGGAATATGATGAACATTTCGCTACCATTGGATTAGAATTGGTACAGTATTAAAAAAAATAAAATCACTATAAATATTTCTTTTATGGTATATTAACACACTATTTTGTTTTATTTTATTTATCACCAATGTTGCTGGTTATATTAGGCCAAAAAAAGAAGAAGTTCCGTTTCTGGTCTCCTGCCCCCAAAAATAAGGGTCGATAGGTAGGGATTTAAAAAAAAAAATTATGATGGGATAATAGTTTGTGTTGTACACGGTAACAGTCTTTTTCAGTCTTTATTATTTTTGGACCAAAAATATGTAGGGTTGGCAGCAAAAGTAAAGGGTCGGTCGGGAGACCCGGAACTGGACTATTTTTTAGGGGGGCCTTAAGCCGCACTGAAGGGAATCTGTGTGAATTTCTCTAAACATCCTCATAGATTATTACATTTTTAAAATGTAATTATTTATTCAGTTCTATCTTGGCATCAAATTTATCTTGCATTTTATGCAAAACTATAAATTACCAGATTCAATGAATAAGTTAGTAAGTGTGAGGAAAATAACGCGGCATAATTATGCAACATTGTAATTCTATCTGTTGTTAATAATTAATACCCGCTGTTTGATAAGAAGTAGATTTTACACATTTATCTTTCTCACAATACTGGAATACGGTTATCCAAGCGTCTGTTGTGATAACGATTTAAAATTTCCGCTAACAAAAACCTCATGTAATGAAGATGCTTAGATTACTTTTGTGTCCGATATTACATCGTGGAAATGGGAAACCCTGTTTTATGCGTGTCCCGCATTTTCACTAAGTTAACTTGCATAATAAATGAAGGTGTCCATTTTCTTGTTGCCCACACTGTGAGCTATTGAAATTAATATATGCTGTACATTATGATTTTTTTGTCAGATTTTCTGATAAGATAAATAACTACCTTCAACAGCCCAGCCATCTTTGCAAAACACATTTATGATCTGGTATTTTATAGTACTTACCAGTTATAATATATATGTATATAAATAAAATTTTAAGTATTCATAAAACATAAAACTTATGCTACTTTTTTTATGGTATGAAATCATTAATATTGCAGTACATTTTGAAACAGTATTTCTAATTTTTGCCTTAAATTGTTTTTGAATATTATAAATTAGTAATCTGTATATCATAAAGAAACAAATAACATTTTCTTTCATGACAGTTAAAAAAGTAATTTACAGTTTTTGTGAATATTATATTAATTTTTGATGTCTGTAAACTAATTTTGATAAGGTGGTAGGATGTTTATTGAACTTTGTAAGGATTTAGCTATCAACTTGTTTTGTTCGATAACCAAAATTATTAGTTTTGGAATTGATCCTTTGTAACACTCTGACCCCTCTTTGGAATGATACATTTATTTAAACTTTACAGGAAAGTCCCAAATTATTGAGCCATGCATTTCTCAAAGTCAGATTATATTTTGGTTACCAAAAAATCCTGGCTTTATCAGTATTGTCTGATGTTGAATTTGCCAGCTTTGTTGGGAAAATTTGAAATAAATTAATAGGATATAACTGGTCATTACAAAGACATCCAAATTGCAATTTCGATTGATAAATAGACTTCAGTGCTTATGGCGGATATAAACTTGATTGCAAGTTCAGTAATTTTATGTTAATGATTGTTCATTGGTGGAACAGTTCCGTGAAAATATTATATATACTTAATTACTATTAAAAAAGTCATCTTTTTTTACCTTAATTAACTTTAAATTTTGTATTAATGATAACCAATAATTATAAATTTTTACCTGAAATAAGAATTATATTATATGAATATTGATTACCATATACAAATTGGGATTTACCATAATGCTATTTGACCATTTTAATGGAATACTAGTACATTAGTGGATTTCCCCTAATGTTTTAGGACTAATTTAAAAAAAAAAACGAAAGACTTTTCTAACATTAAAAGCACAGCCTGATCCGCACCTGGAAAGCGCTTCTGAACAATACCTGCTTGATTGCTAATCACAATTAAGTTTCTTATTCAAAGATTGGATTAATCAGTCTAGTCCATTAGAATTTGTAAACATCAAAGGCTTCTGTTGGCAATCACAATGATTGTATTCTTGTGTTTGCATAATCCTTCTTTTGTTATCTATTCAAATGCTCAATTGTTGAAATTAGCATGGATAATAAGAGTATATTTATTTGCATGTTTTCATATTATTATTTACTCATGTTGTATTTTTGGAAGAGATAAAACAAAAATATGTTCACTCATAAAATGTTTATATAAATAAAGTGTTATTTATAGAAGTAACATTTGAAATACTGGTTTACTTTCAGGAATATATGATTGAATAAGACATAAGTTTATTTAATTGTATTAAAGTAATAATGTAAACATAAAATTAATACCATACATATATATTTTGTTAAAGTGTTAAAAGTGTTGTGAAAAAATCTTCATAAAGATGTAAGTATTATAGTGATGACAATATTATAATCATAAGTTATCAGTAATCAAATAATCAACATGTTTATCATTAAATAATTATATCAGATAATTTAATTGATATAAAATAAATGTGCAAATGTGTGTTCACAGGAAATGTTCTACCACAAATTTACAAGATAATTTGATGGAAAAAAACAGAGTCAAGAAAAGAAATCAACAGCATGAACATTTTAATTAACTGAATTAACATTTGCTAATTACATTTCCTGTGTTATGTTGGTATATATTGGAGACTTAGAAAGAACATGTTACATGTATTAAACATACACAGTGGAAACTAGTTCTCCTGTATGTTATTTATAAAGTGGATTTATTTTTTGTAAACATATGTTTGAAAGGTACCGTTAGTTTATAGTTTATAATATTTCATTATTATTTTATACAGAAATTTTATGCAGTGCAGTCTATTCATAATAAAATTATAACATTTTCAGGTTATATAGAATGCTTTGAATAAGTAAGAATAATAATGTGTGAAATTTAAGTTATAGTTTAATGATATTTTATTACTGATCTTTTTTATTATTAATCTCAGGGTAATTATCAAAATAAGTGAGTCATGAAATTTGAATATTCATAGATATTCACAGCTCACATGATAGCCGATTGGCCCAGGAATACATCATTAACCAATAGCACTCATTGACACCTGTCCAGTTATATCAGCATTATTAATGGCAAACCACCGTAAAAAATCATTTACTGACTTAAACTCTATGGTCAAAATCATTTATAAAAGTCAATAATTTTTTTGTATCTGTTTATCGATGCATGCACCGTATAATATTGTGGGTAGCGAATCAGCTAGCCCCATAGAGCGTATTGACTTGCTGGTCTCGTTTTACTCTAGCGTATCGTGAAACGTGCCTCTTGTACCATTGGCTGATGGTTTAACTGCTTTGGGACTCACATCGGTGATGGTGTAGTTTATTTCGCTCACTGAAGTGGTTTAAGAGGCAATGTTAAACTTATTAAAGCTGATGGTGTAATTGAACAGATTTCGTACAATTGTGATGACAAGTTTAAAAGGAAATAATTGTTTGTTTCAAATATTTACAAATAGTGCAAAATGGACATACTGTGGGAATGAAATTGAATTTTAGTTTATACAATTTGGACTATTCAGGAGTTGGTTGAAATTTTAAGTTTTGTAAGGTATGCTGATTTTTTATTGATGAACTTAGATCTTATTTTATTTTATTTTTTATTTATTTTTTTATTGCTTTATAATTGTGTCAATAATTCTGAATAGGATGGTTGAATTATATAATACTTAAACTCACTTTATCTCTTTGAAGTGTGAATATTTGGAAATCTTATAATCTGACTACACACAATGCAGCACAAATACTTACCGACATAATCTTGCTGATTTTCATATTTTATCTTTAAATTACAAAATTCTTACTTCACTAGCAAGTGAAAATTTGCAAACAGATTATGGTATCAATAGTATTTGGCAATATCTATCTATCATGAACATCAAAATGCTGAAATATTGGTAAAGTGCATCGTGTCTGCTGCACTATAGATCTTTGTACCCTAATTCCCTTTCTAAAACCTTTGTCAAGGGTTGTGTAATAGGGATTTGCGGCTTGTGTACACTGTTTGAAAGCATCTTATTGGCAAAACAATTTCAGCTTAAAAGTTTTCTTGGGGCCTCTTTGATTAAGACAGGAACAAACTCCTGTGCAAATATACAGAGAAAGTTTGGTACATAATGAAACCATCAGCCGTCAACTTAAACAAACTACTCTAACAAAAACTTGTAACAATTTCGGCAAATAAAAATACAAATATTAACAGCAGTGTGGTTAATTCTGTGGCTTAGAATCATGGACTTTGAATGGTGAAAGACATTTTGTAGGAATAAAAGCAGCCGTCAGTGTTCCGTTTGGTTAGTGGTGGACTGTGGAGTAGTTCAAATAGGGCCCAGTGTTTGTATAATTATTTTGAAGTTGATCTCGAAAAAGCAAAGGATCTATTTGTGACCAGTCATTGGATAATTGTATCAAGTATTCTTACCCGGTGAATGGCTTGACTTCATTTAATTTAATATCAAAGTTGGTCGCTTAAGAAGCTGGTTTAAAAATACGGCAAATACGGCACCGATGAGGGTCTAGCATGCGAAGAACATGGTTTATTGCGGTTCTGCATGCTCACGATTATGTTTGAATTATTTAAGAATTAAGGAGCTTATTAAAAGAAGACCGGTACATGTTACCTGTGATGTTAAATTAGATTTCTATTGATTCACTTCAGTCCGCACAACTTTGATGAAAAATGATTTTATATTTAAGTGTTAACAAGTAATCAGTGTAAGAGTTAAATTGAGTTGAAGTGAATGTTTGGTTTTAAGAAAGTGTTTAAATTGATGATTTCAAACAGTTTTCATATTTTATCAATTTGCCTCAATACTGATGGAAGTTGTAATTGGTTAATACAAATCATGCTTTGAAAATGTTGGATAAATTGCTTTATTAAACTGAAACAAAATAAAATGAAAATGCATAATAAATAAATATTTTCTATTTGCAGATTGAGAGTTTGCTGGGAAATGCAGATTGATTATCGTCTGTAGAGCTCTCATCATTATTCATCACCATGGCGTTCCGAGTCATCACGATCATTACCACCCTTGTGGCCATGGTAAATGCGAACAGTTCGACAATCGAGTTTACGTTAATGGAGGAATTACCAAGTGGGCATCTGGTAGGAAGCATAGCGAATAAAAGTGTGTATTTGAACTACAACATGAGTGAACTATCCTACAGATTCTTGACCCAGAGTGAGGCTCAGTCTCTGTTCACCATCAACGATGATTCTGGCGAAATTTTTACGTCTGTTGTGATCGACAGAGAACACATCTGTGGATATGACTCAGTGTGCGTGAAAAAATTCGATGTGGCAGTGAGTTCCAAGGACAAGATATACATTCAGATTATCTCCGTGGAAATATTTATTCAAGACAAGAATGACAACTCTCCTATGTTTGGGTCTGACGTTAACACCGTAGCAATAGCAGAAGATAGTAGCATAAACTCGTTATTTAAACTCGAAACTGCTGTTGATAAGGACACAGGGGCAAATAACTCTGTACAGACCTATGAACTGCAGCTGAATGATGACTCAAAGGATTATTTCAAGTTAAACATCACAATGAACAGAGACAGCACATTTAACCTGAGGCTTGTCCTTCTGAAAGCTCTTAATAGAGAAGTTAAGGATTCGTACAGTGTGGTCCTTGTCGCACAAGATGGTGGAAATCCTATAAGGTCTGGTACACAGAAAATCATCATTAATGTTACGGACGTGAACGACAATGCTCCGGAATTCTCACAGAAAATTTACAACGTTTCTGTCAAAGAAAACATTGCAGCTATGGAAACCGTCCTTACCGTTTCGGCCTCTGATAAGGATTTGAATGAAAACGCTCAAGTGAGGTACAGAATCAGCGAGTACAATCTTAACAAAGATGGACTTGGCGACACGTTTGAAATGATCGCAGAGACTGGTGAATTAAAAGTGAAATCAGACTTATCGGTGCTTGCTGGGCAAGTTTTCCAGTTCTTTATCGAGGCCTATGACCATGGAGTGAACCCGTTGTTCTCTCAGGCAGAGGTTGAAGTTCATATTGAAGATACTGGGAACAATGTGCCCAAAGTCACTGTCAGTTTCTTCACTGCTGGGAACAAAGGCTTTGTGGACATTCCAGAAAATTCTAAGAATAACACTTTCGTGGCTTACGTCAATGTTGTCGATTCTGATAAGGGTAAAAATGGTGAAGTTGACTGTAGTATTTCCAGTAGTCATTTTGCCGTAGTGAAAATAGAAAAAGGCTTCAAAGTTGTGGTGAACTCCATTTTGGACAGAGAAGTTCTCAATAGCTACAACTTGACTGTGACATGCTTCGACAAAGGAACTCCAGTGTTCAGTGACAGCAAATCGTTCTTAGTTCACGTCACCGATGTCAATGACAATAAACCAGTCTTCAGTCCTAATACGTACACAGCTAGGCTAACAGAGCGAAACAAGGGAAATGAAATTATCCTGAAGATAACTGCAAGAGATGCTGACAGTGGTGACAATGCCCTTTTCACATTCGTACCACATGATGATGCTCAAGGTCGATTTGTTGTCGACAGCAATACTGGAGTTGTGTACGCCAATGCTGTCTTTGATCGTGAAAGTGAACCTGTTGTATCGTTCCATGTCCTGGCTGTTGATAAGGGAAACCCATCTCTTACTGGAACCGCCGCTGTTGCACTGACAATCACTGATGTAAATGATAATGCACCGATGTTCACCCAGACGTCATATCAGCTGACGGTAAAGGAAAATCAGGGCACAGGAGCTGATGTGTTCACCTTCAAAGCTACAGATTTAGATGAGGAAATTAATGCACAGTTTAATTTTGAAATTTACTCTGAGAATACTGAAAAGGTGCCATTTGTTCTTTTGGAAGATGGACAACTGAAAACTGACAGACAGTTGGACAGAGAAGAAAGAAGCCGTTTTGATTTTGTTGCCATAGTAACTGACAAGGGAGACAACCATTTGAGTATGAGAGTGCCAGTCACTGTCATGGTAGAAGATGAAAATGACAATAGTCCAGTGATAACATTTCCCAGGCCTTCAAACAATAGTGTTGAAGTCGGTTATCCAGATTACGAGTCCGATTACATCACAACGGTAAAAGCTTATGACATTGATGCTGGCAGAAACAAAGATCTTGTATTTTCCATTGCCTCAGGAAATGAGCTCGGTATTTTCAAGATGGACTCAGAAACGGGCGATCTGTTGTTCGCCACCCAGGTTGATATTGGTTCTGATACAATTATCGGTTTGGACATCAGTGTGAAAGACCAAGGACTTGTTCCACTCGGAACAATCAAAACCTTGTTTGTGGAACTGAAATATACTAATGCCACCTACCTGAAAAGTACATCTGATTCCGCTCAGTCAAAGAACATCATCATAACTGTCGTTGTAGTTGTGGTGACCATAGTCATTTCCGGAACCATCATTGGTGTGATCCTTTTCCTGCGAACAATGGACAAGCGCCAAAAGGAAACAGAGAAAGAAACGAATAACTCAAGTTCGAGTCTCGGTTCGGACTTCGGTTTCACGGCCCCGAACCCAAACCACACAGTCCTCTCCATCGACACGATTTCCTCGGTGTCCGGGTCAGGGGAAGGTCAGGACTTGATAAAGAAGAAAGAAGTGAGCTTCCAGGACTCCTCTGAATACCATCAGCGGAAGCAGACGTCAAGTTTTACCATGGGAACGGACAAGCCTTCTAAGGTATTTTTGACAACTTACGAATATTACTTTCAGTGGTATAAATTACAAAATATTTTTTTATATTTTAACATATAATAGTATTTGAAATTTTAAAAATTTTGATAGTCCACATGCAGATTTTTTTGTGAAGAAAGGAAAATAATAAAAAAAGCTTTACAATTAGAATAATATTATGTACATTCTTAACAGTCAGACAATAAATAATTATCTTTATTTAACATAAGAGTACAACTTTTTGGAAGTTTTCAATAATAGCCTGTTTTGTTTGTTTTCTTCTCTGACACCTCTTTTGGTAACAATATTATTCTTAAAGGCCCCATACAACACTATTGAGCAGCGTCTATTTACCTGTGAAGTGTGTGACACTTGTTATTGCATGAAACTATCAGTTTGTGTCAACAGACAGAATAATAGGGGCAAACATTGCACCCTTACTACTTTAAGTCCAAAAATAAATACAGCTTGCATATGCTAATTAAAATGTTCTATCTATACTTGTATGTATTTACATTGTATAATATAAAATAATGCTGTGTTGAGAGGGGCTCTAGAATCAATTTACTTGAGTATTATTGGTGTAGCTAGCTTTATTTGCATAATGTAATTGCTTAATTTGGGGTTCAGCTACTGGTTAATGATACATTTGTTGACTTTCTTCTCATTTCTTATGATACCTGTAACTAAATTAAGTTCCAAATGTGGTATTTATTATGTAAATACTTTAAAACGGAAATTGGTTTGATTTTAAACAGGTTTCTTGTTGAATTTCTTTAACCATTTATGTACATTTGGTAATTTAGCTCTAATAATTCTTATAGTTTACTCTCCATACTTAAGACAGGCTCCAGACACTACCAATTAAAAGTATGCCGTGACCTTTAATGACAAATAATAAATATTTATGAAGTAGGAATAAAGTGCATGTGCATATGTATTTAGGATTAGAGTTATATTAAAGTGATGCTTGGGTAGGAAAGCACAAAAAGATTAAACATAAAAATATTTGTAAGATTGGTGAAAATTGCTCATTGTTTGCTATCAAGGAGGTTTATGGTATTATCGCAGCATCACCGAAATTAGTGGGGTGAAAATAAAAGTGATTTTCTCAGTGGGAACAAATGAAAGATTTCTTTTTGAGATTATGTTTTAAGATTACTGATTAGACATAATTTATTTAAAACCATTTGACAAGCTTGTTGAGTTTTGGAGTCAACACTGTTGATAGACACCATTGATGTCATTTATGTAATTTAAAAAAGAGGTTTTAAAGGTTTTCATAGTGTTGAAAGCAGTTGTAACTGTATGATTGGATGTAATTATGATTGATACCTGATATGAATGGTATTTTTTCCAGTCAACCAAAAAATGTAATAGGCTTTTTTGTTTGAATTTGATCATTGTATGCTGATAAAAGTGGAGGAGTAAACTATTAAAGATTAAACACAGAGGATAGTTTTCTTTGTTTTGAACCCATCTAAAGACAATAATATGAGTACAATTATGTTAAGCAATTAGAATTGTTCACTTATTTGTATACTTTTAAATAATTAAAGCTTAATTATATATAATTTTCTGTTTGTTTTCAGTCATCATTACGGAGCACCCCTCAGCAGTTTTCATCCCGCGTCTCGTCGCAAGTTCCCGAAACTCGTGCATGCGACCCAGTTTCCCTGTCCCAGCTAGACACTAGGGAGTTGCAGCACCAGGCCAGCAGCCAGCTTCACACCATGAAACTTCAGCAGCTGATGCTTCAGAGTCGCGCCAAACAGTGGGTGGAGCAGCAGCAGCAGTTTGGAACGACGACCCAGCACGATGACCACCACAGCGAGGGGTCTGCAGAGACGATCGCTAGCGATAGTGGACGGGGATGTAGCGAGGAAGATGATGTGTTCAGCACGCCATCAGCTGGTATGTATACTTCAGTTACAAAATATTTATTACATTATTTTGATACAACTGCTATTTACTGAAATGCTTTTTTTTTAATGCCAAATATTTAGTGTTGAATAAAAATCTGTATCAAACATTATTATAAAAAAAAAAAAATTGTGTATATGTGCGTGTCTTGTGTGTTCCTGTGTCAGTTGCTTTGAGTATGGGTATTTCCTGTAGCAGTGACAATAACAATGTTTCTCTGTTTGCAGATGATCCAAAGCTGTTTGAAATCTCCAGCCCCGAATCTCAGCGCAGCACAGAATATACGACTGCCCCTCGACAAAACAGCACCCTGGAGCCTCAGAGCTATACAGGCCTGTACTTCAAGCAGCCGTGGACGAGGAAACCCCATTTGAAATCCCACATGGCGCCGATCGGCAATTGTCAGATTAGCTTGAATCGAAATCTTCACGTTAGACATTCGGTGCATTCAGACAGTACTTACAGCGTGTATACAGAAAGTCATAACCGAACCCCATGGGGTAGTGGTTTATATGGACAGGTTTTACCCATGGATTACACAGGGGACTCTGCCTTACATTCGTTCTTTGATAAAACGCCAGTCAATTACGCAAATGCGTACAGAGACGATGATGATATGTGTTCTACGACGACATCGGGGAGTTACACAATTAATCCAGAAAACGATATTTTGTGAAAAATATAAAGAGACGTTGTGACTCTAATTAAGATATTTCTGTGATATGTGTCGGAGGACTACAAATGGAACAATAAGAGATGAACCAGATTTCACAATAGATGTTGACAACAAAATGAGAGTTGGTGTTAAGCCTCTCTTCAGAAAAGTTAAGCTTTGTGAAAACACTGTATTGAGAAGCGGTTTCTGAGTATTTTGATGGTTGTTAGGAAATACATTATGACATTTTACAATTCTGTTTTGGAATTGTAATAAAACTAGTGCTGACTTCATTCAAAACGAAAGTTTTTATTTTCTGCCATCAGTGAAACTGATAAATTTCATTATTCTGTACATATTGTAACATAATGCATAACGATTTAACTTATGTTTGTTATGAAGGTTGTTAAGAATTTAAATATTTTTTGTTGCGTTAAATCATGGAATTATGAACTATCATTCATTGCCAAAAGAATTTTGCATAAGTACCCCATAATTCTATGAGAAATAATGGTTATAACTTGCAGTTAAGCAATACAGTTTGACAAATGAGTTTTTAACCCATGATTAACCAAGTAGTGTTTGTATTTTAACACATGGTGCTAATATTGTACAAACTGTTCAATGAATTATGTAGTGCATTGAAATCTAATGATCTCATACAATAAATTACATGTCAAAATATGATCGATTTGTTATCATTCTTCATCTTTCTGTTGACTTTATTATCATAATGGTAATTGACGTGGCAAACGTTAAGAAATGATGGATGAATAAAGATGGATGTTGACTATATAACAATGACAAATAGGTCACAATAATTTATTGATGAACAGTCAAGTTGTTTATAAATTGATAGCAGTGATAATAAAGAAAAAAAACTTATCTGTCATAATAAAAAAAACATTTAGAGTTAAAACCTTTGTCAACATCTTTCTATATTCAACTGTCAAAAATATGGACCGATAAGGATGGTTCTGTTCAAACATGTCAGTTTCCGTCCAGCTGTGTTTCAGTTTAGATATTAATTTTTTGCTTTTTTTTCTACAATTTCCTAGGTAAAGTGTGTACAGGAAATTTTAATAGTCCTTGAAAAGCTATGAAGGGGATTATAATAGACCTTGCAATATTAAGAAGTGGGTACTTTTAACACTCTGCAAGTTTTCTATGAAAGGGATTTTGATCAAGGGAGATTGGATTTCTCCCTTTTTTGTAACATCCATCTTGTATTAATGAAACACACACACACACGTACAGAAACACACATAAAACAACAAAAAACAAAACAGAAGATTAAATCTTTTATTTTATAGTGTTCAAACTAGGCTCTGTGATTGCATGTGTGTCATAAATTATCCAGCCAGCTAGCTCAGTTGGTAGAGCGCTGGACTACAAATCCGGGATCGAGGGTTCGATTCCAAGCAAGGCCACATCACTTGTGTGGGGATTGGTCATGAAATTATTTCTACGCCATTCTTCCCCTACCTCTGATTCAAGTAGGACAGTTGTCAGTTACTGGCATAAGTATATGCACTTGGTACTGGTAAACCAGCTTACCCAGGAAAAGTGTGAGTAGGTTAACTGACTGACGTTATATGACTGAAATACTGTTGAATACGGCAAAAAATCCAAACAAAGTGTCATAAATTAACTTAGTCTTACTCTTATTTCAAACTTTAGTTCTATGGTATGCAAAATAAGGGGACAACTGAGACAAAATGAGGAAAATAATTGGAAAACAATCTAGTGTTTAGATAGAAAATTTATTAATATAGAGAAAATTTTGTCTAATAAAAATATTTAATAATACTTCTAATTGTAATTCGATTAATTTTAAATAATTAAATTTAAAGCCAGGGGAATGTTTAAATTATTTGCCATGAACATACATGTTGATGCTTTAAAAAAATTAAATCCTAGGTCTGTAAAAGGTGAACCATAATTTCTAGGAAAGCTGTACTGTAAACAAATTGAAACAACTTGCTTTTCTGGTGGTATAAAACAAATAAGAACAATCATTTATTGGAATGCAGCATATTGAACACATTTTGCAGTTTTTTGGGGGGTATAAAACAAACACTTAGTCATATCCTCCTTCATTACCGGCAGTCTTCAGACATCTGTCATACTGGTAGACAGGTATTGTTGCTTGTCAGGTGTAAATCCCGCTGCGTGACCCCTAAAGCCCAGATATTCATCATTCTCTGCCCTTGTCTTCATTGCTGGGAGCCAGAATTATTTTCTCCCCAGGACCCAGCGATTCTTGTTTGACTTTGTCAACAATGAATGATTCGAAAAATGAGCCAACGAAGGCATTCGCATAGTAGGGCTGTTTGTTTTGACAGGGCACAAAGTTTACTCATCAGCTTACATTAATCAGGAGGTTTACATTGTTTCACACAGGGTTAGCCAAAACATTATCATTTGACAATTTTTGTGTTTCTGAAAAACAAATATACTAATTTGCCACTCCAGCTAATAATGCACAAGACATAACACACAAGTTTGGTGGACCCTCATTACAGAGAGGTTAAATATTAAAATACAAAATGTTCCCTGCCGATTGTCGTTCTATGATTCATATTGCTTTTACTAAGCCTTAAGCTTCCATTCGCTAATTATCATTAATTTTTGCGTGATAAGAATTAACATTATCTTAAGAATGTTTCAATATCTTGGAGCTTAAGGCCTTTCTCAGGTGGAAGTGGGTGACAAATTATCGACAAATCTTTCTGATGTTGAAGTAATTGCGCATTTCTGTGTTTTATCTTCTTCTTTACTTGGATGTCGGAACAGCAAAGTCCGGCGTAATCTGTAACAGATTAAATTTTAATTACGCCGATTTTGCTGAATTTTCTTTTCAAGTTCACAGAGATGGGATGCACGGTCCCTATGCGAAGGTCATATTAACAGAAGACCTAGGCGACAGTCCATTTGACTCTGTCAAAATTCATGCATTAAGTAGAAGACTGCAAAATTAATCATTTCGTTGAAAATCAAAGAATTGAATTTTTACTATTTAATTAAAAACCACAGGGCTGTGCGTTGAAAATTGGAATAAAAATAAGAACCTGAGTTTTCTTATTGTCTCCGTATCAAAACGATGAACCACTGGTGAGATTTTTTATGCTCTCTGTCAAAGCTGTCCTCAGATTTGATAAAGTAAGGGTCATAAAAAGGGGTCAGATCACCCGGCAGTGGTATCGGTTGCCCCTTTAGCTTCAATACGTTGGGAGGTGGCAAAAGGAATGGAATTTTATTGTGTTATATTAATGGGCAGGGTGTTTTTGAAAATGTGTAAATGCCATATTGAAGCTGGATTTCCAATCACATGTAGATGTAGAACTTTCTTATGCAAATGTGTTTAACTCAGACTGTTACTATTAATAGAAACAACTGGTGGATAACTTCTATTTTTAAATTAACTATTCAATTATTTATTTGCAGCCTAAATTATGCAGCATCCTATTACGTTTATATACATTTTCTATACAAGATGGAACCAAGACTGAAATATATATTTTTGTGTAATCAAGTTTTTAAACAGAGATAAACTTTATGGTGTTGAAGTTACTGTCATGAATACCATTAGAAATTAACGACTGAAAACCTAAGTAGCATATTTTTATGCCAAAAGGTAACCTCACAAAATAAAGAAATATTGTAATATGTAAGAAATTTTATTGGCAGTATATTAGTTAAAAGTTTAAACATATGAGCCGCGTCGTGGGAAAACCGGGCTTAATGCATGTGCGTAAAGTGTTGTCCTGGATTAGCCTGTGCAGTCCGCACAGGCTAATCCAGGACGGCACTTTCCGCCTACAGTGGATTTATGTTTAGAAGAGACTTCCTTGAAACAGAAAATACCATAAAAGCGAAAAGTGCCATCCTGGATTAGCCTGTGCGGACATAGGCTAATCCGGGACGACACTTTACGCACATGCATTAAGACCGGTTTTCTCACGACGCGCCTTATATTTAGTTCAGCAAAATTGTGTTAAATGCCTGAACAAGTTTGAAACACGTATTTAAAACTGCTTTCTTGAGAAGAACCAGTACTGGGTGGGTTTAAGAATGAGCACATAAATGCTCCCAAGTAGGGATCAAACTCCAGATCTCTCAACTGCAAGACTGACACTGTTATTCTTATGCACCTATCAATATGTCCCCCAGAGGCGGGGAGCGGCGGGCATATATGGGACTTCAGACTGAAAGCGATTCCTGACTGGCGGGAATTTGACACGCGAATGATTCTGGGTCCCGGGAAATAGACTTTGCCTTTGGTCAGATTTTAGATCCTGGTAATATTGGCCCCCGGGCCATTTGATACACCAAGCATCAGCCACTCTGGGGATTTAGATGCAAATGCTTGGCTCTAGGGTGAGGAATTAGACCGCCCCCCCAAAAAAACAAAAAACATCAAATTCCCCTGGATCATCCTGCCGCTCCCCCCTGGAAGAAAATACTGAAATGTACATTACACTGCGACATTTAAATTATTGTTTGTTGTTGTGTTTGGTTTGTTTTGTAGTTTATAGTTTTGAAAAATGTGTTACAATCAAGCTCAAATTCTGCAGTCAGCAGCTATGCACACTTTGTAGAAGCTGGAGGCAAATTAGTTTCCTAAAATCCAATTTATTGCTATCCAAATTACCTGTGCACAGAAACGGTCATGATATCCAATTAAACAGCCAATTAAAACTAAACAAAAGGGTTTACAGTTGTAATTTAACTGAGCGCAAATGCTGCAGCAATTTGCATTTTAATTTAAAAAAGTGTGGGAAATCAATAGAGTGAAATAAAACAGATATCAGCCAAGGATATATGCCATTTTAATTGGCAATTTCCAAACCTGCCTATCCTCAAAGGATTAGGTTATTACATTTTGTTTGAATAATTGATGAAATGGGGAAGGGGTTCCTTGTTTTCTTAGATTTGATGCCCCATGTTTCGAAGATGAAAGGAATTTGTTTCTAGAAAATCCTTGTTTTAACGATTTTAAAATAATGCTTGTATTTGCTATCTTAATTATGTTTCCAAATCTCTTGAAATGATTGCCATGGGATCTAAGTTTGAAATCACAGGAGATTCAAAACTTTGCATCTACAGTTAAATTTGGATAACAGATCAGAGAATTGTTCCAGTGAATTGGGATTTCTGTTTTTAAGAAGATATACTGAAAAAAAATACTTGTACACTTGAATGGAATTTTATTTACAAATTTTATTAAGACTGGCAGATTGTTTTTTTATACCCACACAAACGAAGTTTAGGGAGGGTACATAGGAGTGAGCTTGTCTGTCTATCGGTCTGCCAGTCTGTCGGTCTGTTGGTTTTTTGGTTTCCAGATGATAACTCAAGAAGGGCTTGACATATTCAAGTAATTTTTGATACACTTATGTAACATCATAAAATACAGGTCAAGTTCGACTTTGGTTACAAACCACTACATTTTGACAGAGTTATGGCTCCTTTTCGACTTAAATTCCCTAAACACATGGTTTCCGGACAATAACTCAAGGATGGCTTGACATTTCAAATAATTGTTGGTATACATGTGTAGCATCATCAATACAGGTCAAGTTCGACTTTGGTTACAAACCACTAAATTTTATGGCCCCTCTTCCACTTTAATTCCCGAAAATTATGGTTTCCTGATGATAGCTCAACAATTGCTTGACATATTCAAATAATTCTTGGTATACATGTGTAGCATCATAAAATACGGGTTAAGTTCGACTAAATTTTGACAGAGGTGTGGTGGCGTCAATTTTTTGTTTCCGCTCTCCAACTCGAGAACGAATTGAGCTATTGTAATGAAACTTCATACATAGATACGTTATATCGAGACATCACTTGGGATTGCATATGGGGTCAAGGTCAAGGTCACTATTACTAAAAATAGACAAACGGTTTCCTCTAAATAACTTGAGAACGCATCAAGATATTTTAATGAAACTTCATACATAGATACCATATAGCGAGACCTTGCTTCGAATTGCATATGGGGTGGGTCGGGGTCAAGGTCAAGGTTACCATTACTAATATTGAAAAACATTTTCCGCGCAATAACTTTAGAATGCATTTATATATTTTATTGAAACTTCATACATAGATACCTTGTATCGAGACCTCGCTTGGGATTGCATATTGGGTGGGTGGGGTCAAGGTCACCATTTCTAAAAATATAAAAACAGTTTCCACTCAATAACTTGAGAACGTATTGAGATAATTTAATGAAACTTCATATGTAGATACCTCATATCGTGACCTTGCTTTGGATTGCATATGGGGCGGATGGGTCAAGGTCACCATTACTAAAAGTAGACAAAAAGTTTCCACTCAATACCTAGAGAAGAATTAGATATTTTAATGAAACTTCATATGTAGATACCTTATATCTAGACTCTCTTGTAATTGCATATGGAACGGGTGGGGTCAAGGTCACCTTTACTAAAAATTAAAAAAAATGGTTTACACTCAATAACTTCAGAACTTATTTAGATATTTTAATGAAACTTCATATGTAGATACCTTATATTGAGACTTCGCTTTGGATTGCAAGGTCAAGGTCACCATTTCCTAGCCATAGGTGTACGACCTTCACCTTGCGCTCAGAACTTTCTTTCATTATTGTGCTGACTTATGCATTTCGTTAGAAAAATTTGGTTTTCATGGAATTTCCATATTTCTTGTTAAATTATGTTTGGTGTAACTTCATATAATGCAGGTCAAGTTCAACTTCAGTTACAAACTATTAAATGTTGACAGAGTTATGGCTCCCATTGAAATTAAATTTTTCCAAATACACTGTTAAACATTCACAAATTAAAGCATTCTCTCTGTGTCTATTTCTTTAGAATGGATGCCATAGTTTTGTGACAGGGCCATATTGTGGGGGTATATCCGTCACTCATGTAACAATTCTAGTTAGATATAACATGTAAATTTGGGTTTTAAATTCGGTTATCAGTTATGTTTAACTGTTTTAATAGTAACCTTTTAATTGATGTTTTTATTTAATGCTGAACCTATATAATTTATATGACTTCACACAAGGGGTTGGCAATACTGAGTGAGTTGTACTTTTGATCAATGAATACTTAAAATTCACCACTGACCCCCTAGGTTTTATGCTTTATGATAGATTAGGGTTATGACAAACGATCTGGGAGATGTATAGGGGTCATACATCAAACAACTGGTCATCCAAGCTTTTGTGAATGATAAATTAAATGAATTCATCTTACTCATATTCCAAATTAGCTGCAGAGAGATTGTTTTGATATTTGAAATTCATGTAAAGCGCCAAGACATGCATCACACCATGTTTTATATACCCTTCAAACATGTGTGCAGAATTAACATAATGGAAAAGCAAGGCATTCAACACTTGAATAACTATTTCAGTGACAAATATGTATATTCTTTACATTATCATCTTGTTGACATATTTTTCATTATGTTTAAAAAACAATCTTTGTATATACATTCATTAAATTCACAACTTTTAATGAGGTACTTAATAATTAGTTTTGTACTCCCTTAAATTACTATTTTATTTAATCAGAATGATTGTAGACTTTAATAAGATTTATTGTTCAAATACATATTAAATAAAACATTAATTTACATTTTTTTGTAGTTTAATGGAAACTTATTTGGATGCAGGAGCAAACATTCTAAGATTTTTCAGTTGCCACAAAATGATGTTAATCCATAAAATCACAAGAATTTGGCATACCTTTTATCCAAGAATACCTTGGTGGAATATATCTGTAAAAACTTAAGCATAATTTCTAAAATAACAAATTACATATTAACTTTTAAAATTACTCATAGGATACGGATACAGAGACATAAAACTGACTTAACAATTTTGTGTGCAATTTTTATATGGATACAGATATACTGTAACTGATACGGAGCTGGGCCGGTATTCACAAAGCTCCTATGGCAAATCTTAACTTAAGTTGTACTTAAGTGAACATTTCAGATCATTTTTTCCATGTAGAATCGACTGATTTCTGTTTACAAAAGGATAAAATATGAAACATCTTAGCAGAAATATTTAGTAGTTTAAATAATTTTAATGTTAAAAGACCTTACACGAAACAGCCAGAGACTTAAGGAATTTTATGAATTGAAGGAATTTACTTAAGTTTTCCCTAAGGAACTTTGTGAATATGTGCCCTGGACTCATGGAAATGTGGCCTAACCTTTAATAGAAAAGAATCAGAACCATTATGCTATGGGATAATTCAACCCTTAACAGAGAATCATAAGGCTATGGAATCCTTAAACCAAAAACAATTTGATTCTTCAACATAGAACAATATTGGGATCATTTAATCTTCAATTGAAAACCATTAGGTTATTAGATCCTTAAACTTTTAACAGTGGGCCATTAGTCCATGGGAGCATTTAACCTTAATTTGAGAGTCATTTTACTGTTGGATCATTTAACCTTAAATAGACAGTCAAATGTGAACAACTTGTAGAGAACAATTACACTGTGAGATCCTGTAATCTTGAACAGAGAATCATTTATGGATATGAGATCTGTAAGAACTGTCATCTTTAACAGATCACCATTAGGTTATGGGATCTGTAAAATCTGGAATCGTGAGCAGACAACCATTAGGTTATGGGATCTGTAAAATCTGGAATCGTGAGCAGACAACCATTAGGCTATGGGATCCTGTAATATTTAACAGATAACCATATGGGAGCCTGTTATCTTTAACATATAACCATTATACTATGGGAGCCTGTAATCTTTAACAGATAACCATTATACTATGGGAGCCTGTATTCTTTAATAGATAACCATTATACTATGGGAGCCTGTAATCTTTAACAGATAACCATTATACTATGAGAGCCTGTAATATTTAACAGATAACCATTATGCTATGGGAGCCTGTAATCTTTAACAGATAACCATTATACTATGGGTACCTGTTATCTTTAACAGATAACCATTATACTATGGGACCCTGTAATCTTTAACAGATAACCATTATACTATGAGAGCCTGTTATCTTTAACAGATAACCATTATACTATGGGAGCCTGTTATCTTTAACATATAACCATTATACTATGGGAGTCTGTTATCTTTAACATATAACCATTAGACTATGGAATTCTGTAATCTTTAACAAATAACCATAAGGCTATGTGATTGTGTAATATTTAACAAATAACCATAAGGCTATAGGATCCAGTAATGTTAAACAAATATCCATAAGGCTATGGGATACTGTAATATTTAACAGATAAGTATTAGGCCATGGGATCTTGTAATCTTTAACATATAATCATTAGGCTATGGGATCCTTTAACAGAGGACCATTAAGCTATGAGAGAACCATTATGCTTTGAAATCCTGTAATGTTTAACAGATAACTATTAGGCTATATGGGATCCTGAAATTGTTAGCTGATAACCAGTGTGCAAAGGGATCCAGTAATCCTTAACAGATAACCTTTAGGCTATGGGATCTTGTAATCTTTAACAGATAACCATTATAATATGGGATCTTGTAAACTTTATCCGATAACCATTAGGCTATGGAATCCTGAAATTATAAAAACATAACCAACAGGCTTAGGGATTCTGTAGTTCTTAACAGATAACCAGTAGGCTATAGGTGCCTGTAATCTGTAACAGATAAACTGAGAACCATTATGCTTTGAGATCCTGTAATCTTTAACAGATAACTATAAGGGTATGGGATCCTGACGGATAACCAGTAGACAAAGGGATTCTGTAATCCTTAACAGATATCCATTAGGCTATAGGATCTTGATATATTTAACAGATAACAAGTAGGCTTAGGGATCCTGAAATCTTTAACAGACAACCAGTAGGCTAAGGTGTCCTGTAATCTTTAACAGATAATCATTAGGCTATGTGATCTTGTACTCTTTAACAGATAACAAGTAGGCTAAGGGATCCTGTAATCTTAAACAGACAGCCAGTGGGTTATGGGATCCTGTAATCTTTAACAGATAACCCTTAGGCTTTGTGATTCTTCAACAGAGAGGCTATGGGAACATCTGATCTTTAAAAAGGTAGCCATTAGGCTATGGGACCCATTATTATACAAGAGCAGTCAGAAAACATTAACCAACTTATCTAAATGCTATTAGAGCCTACCAACAGCCTGTTTATGTGCAACGATGAGCATGTCATGTGACAAGTTTCAATAACTTTCTTCCCACATTTTGTTAGACTCGGTGAGGAAATACTATTTTTCTTAAATTTATGACATCTTGAAAACTTCTCATATTGCAAGAAATAGTACACTTGATTGCTGTTTTATTTAGTTTTTACAACCAGCCTGTTTCCTGAATTATAATATCTTTTCAATAACACTAGTAAATAAACAAAACATAAAATATGTACCTACAGGAGTGAATTAAAACTGAACGGGTATTTTAAGAGACCAGCTGTTTAATTAGTTTTTGATTCTCAACATTGGTTGCTTTTGCCATTTTGAGAAATTAGTGTCAAACTATGTCCATGGATATATTTAAAACAAAAAGGCAGGATGACTGTAGACATGCACCAAATTTACTGTAGTTTAATTGTTTTTAGGAGACATCAGGGATTCGATGATTGTTAAACAACATCAGCCAGTTGCGTTTTTAGAATAGTTCATATCTATTAGCAATAGTTTGAATGTGTTGGAGCATATATTTACCAATTATTTAGTTCGATCAATTAAATAGACAAGTCAAATCAATCTTAATATAGATATCATTCAAAGATGAAAAAGTCTAAAGTCATTAAATCAATAAATGTTTATATGACATGATATACTCTTGCATCATTTCATTTATAAGGGGAACAACTTAACCAAATTTTTGTTACTTTGCAGTGTAAATGTATTATTTTGATGGATATATTAATTATATTTTCTTGTGTCATATAGAATATGTAGTAACTTAGAATATACATAAAACACATTAAATAGTTATGTGCGGTGTAATAATTAATTTCTATGTCATGAAGCTATGTAAATTGTAAACACAAGCATTAAACATTGGTTATTCAATGATAATTTGTGAATATTGAAAGTAGTTTCACACAAGAAGACTCAGTTAAGACATGTAACCAGTGTACAGTCATGTGTGTAAGGTGATGTGTGAATGAAGTGTGATAGGTTTTCACTGTCCTATTTGGTTATAAGCACATTTTAATGTAATCCCCATACCAAGCTATCAATTAACTAACATATCCATTTTTCTAACAAGAAACCCAGCACATTCTACGTTTGTCACCAGAGACTTCAGTCATTATATACAATAGTATCCTGCAAAGGAATATTTACCAAGTCATTTCGCCCTGCTTGGTAAGATTTGTATTTTATATTTGTCTTTATTGTATTTTGTTCTCTTATTTAAAGATTTATGCAGTTAACCTATTTGCCTAATGAATTGTATTTTTGAATGTATTGTATAATAAAGTTATGCAATTTATAATATATTTAATGCATATTAATTATTGCATGTAATATATTTAATGCATAATTTCTATTTTTCATGTTTATTTTTTATATTTAATATACTGGAATAAATATCGAAACTTTACAACGAGTTGACCTCATTCAACACCCCGTTACAGACATTCTGGTATAGGAGAGCTGCTTTGCCAACATACAGGTGTTTTTAAAGAATCAAAATAAGGCCATGCAAATTGGATTCTATGTTTAACGTCCCCGTGATTTTTCAAAACCTACCAACCAGGCAGGAAAAAACAAACAAGTCAATAAAAAAACATTTGACTTTTTCAACTTATTCATGGAGTGTTACGATTTAAAGCAAATGTGAACTTACACAACTGTTATATATCATCTTCATATTGAGAATCTATTTTACTGTGTAAACTCACTAGTTACACACTATGTTTTACAAATATTAGTAAAAACATCTAAAAGTTCTTGTTTTCTTCTTGTTTTTCTTCTTCAATTTTGTATACACTTTCCAACTAGATTTTTCACATTGGCAAAAATTGTTTTTCATTCAGGCATCCAAAAACCTACCAGCCCAAGGACGCTAAACATAGAATCAAATTGGTATGGCCTTATTTGAAAGACTTAGGTACCTAAAGAACAGTTCTGGTAATATTTTGAAATTACTCCATTAGTTTCCTACAAGCATTTTTTCAAAACTGTGCCATTGCCCAAAGAACATTCCTGCCATGCTTGGTTAATTTTTACCAAGTTGTTAAGAGGTGAGACTGCACACTTGCCATGGACTGATTACAAAAGCTGGACATGAGCGTGGCTCCAGAGAGCTTCCAAAAGGAGATGGTTGTGGCCTTTCCATCTCAGCGCCATGGTTGGCACGCTCTATTCTCACCACTGCAGTTGGGGTTAAATTCCAGGTCCCGACACATGACACAAAATTTAACATATTTCATTAAAAAAAATTAGCTGCAGCTATGAATCAAATTTTGTCCCATCTTTCAATGTGTTCATAGTAAGTAAATAAGGCAGGAGTGTCTGGGCACATTCCGGGTCCTCCCATCCTTCAATGTGTTCATAGTAAGTAAATAAGGTAGGAGTGTCGGGGCACATTCCGGGTCCTCAAAATAAGGTAGGAGTGTCGGGGCACATTCCGGGTCCTCACATAATGCAGCTTTGGTGCGGAAGGACCCCATAAACTTGAAACAAACACAGAGACTTGGTTATGGGCCCTGTTCTGTGACAAAGACTCTGCAGTGTAGGGCACGGATGCTGAACTATTGTTGCTTTGATGTCATAAAACATCATTTCTTTCCATGCTATCTCATTGCTAAGTTTTATGGTCATTATCTGACCGCCATCATGTTTGTGTTTATTAATGGCCAAAGATTTGGTTGAGATATCACTTATGTTTTTTTTCATAAGGCTATTAAATCTTCTCCATGATGAATCTGTTTGGATGTTACAAACATAAAACGGTCATAACTAAAGCTTCCATTTGAAAATTTATACAAAACTCATGTTACATTTGTAGCATGACACAAGATTATTAAAGGATATGAAAAAAATATTATCATAATGGTTTTATGAACAGATTAAATTAGATTTAAGTCACTAAAACATCTAGTTATTATCAGTGATGCTGTATAAATGTTGATTTATAACAGATGTGTGATTAAACAAACTATGTGTGGTATAATTAAAAACAAATGTGAAGCTTTAACTCTGATCAAATGTATTTTTTTTTTAATGCACCCGGCATCTTGATGTGGGAGGCATATAGTGATTGTACTGGCCTTCAGTCCGTGCGTCCTTCCGTGACAAGGTTAAGTAGATTTCACCGTTCCATCTAGCACCTAAACCGCTTACTACAACACTTGGATACTTACACAGTGGTTGCTTATGACTATTTCCTATCCACCGATATCACCCAACCTCACTTTGACCTTCACCTTGAGCTAATTTGCACTTGGAATAATTCAAACGGGCTGTTTCATGGTTAACTAGATTTTACCATTTCGTCTAGCACCAACACCGCTTGCTACAACACTTGGATACTTAAACAGTTATGACCATCCCCAATCCAACCATATCACCCAACCTCACTTTGACCTTGACCCCATTTGGACTTATAATAATTCAAAAGTGCCATTTCTCGGTTAACTAGAAATTACCGTTTCATCTAGCACCAACACCACTTGCTACAACACTTGGATATTTACACATTTGTTACTTATGACCATTCCCATTCCACCCATATCACCCAACCTCACTTTGACCTTGACCTAATTTGGACTAAGAAAGGGCTATCCAGCACCAACCGGGGGCATGTGTGTTTATCAAACACAGAATTTTGTTAATACACATTTGTACTAAAATGTTTGACTAATTTTATATAGTTGTTTTAAAGTTCCTTTATATAAAGTTAAAGTAAAATCTTGCTTGAGGAAATCAAAATCATAAACATATTCTATTTATATCCTTTTGGAACAAGTTACTTCGATTTCGTAAATAATTAAATTAAAATATGCTTATTAAAGGTACTGAATGCCAGATGGGCATACAAATGTGCATTTTTTTTAGTTATGCCTAAACAGTAAAAACAGGCTAAAAAATTACTATTTCTATAGAACATGATCAAATACTGTCATAAACTGTATATTTTATTTAAAAATAGAAGTTGCACAAGCTCGCCCTTTTCTTGAACCCAGTATTCCCGATTTTTAAATACCCCGGCTTTCCCCAATACAAGTACCGGATTCAAGTGTACGCATGGGCGACTCGATATAACTTAACTGTCATGTCATTTTCCTAAATATAAACGGCGCAATTTTTAAATTACTCGATGGGTCATAGCGTCTGAAGACTCTATAGATTTTAGGCCGATAAAAAGGAGAAAAACTACATGAAATCATTGTTTTTCAAGTAAATGAAAACACACGTGTCTAATTTTTTAATATGTTCTTTACGATTATTTTAGAAAATCAAGATTTTTTACAATTTTCTTACGTTTTTACGATTAGACCATCTGGAGTTCAGTCCCTTAAAAATTTGTTTTGTCATAAAAAGGCAAATCTGTCAGTTTATCATAATTTTAACACTTGTATATGACTTCAACAGAGATTAATAGCTTATTATTGCCACATGCATATATGTGTACAATTTTTAGATCGACCTTTTCTTAAAAAAGTTATTGTTGTCGCTCTGTCGTCTGCATCTGCATTAGTTTTATTAGTTTTTTGGTTAAGTTTCTTGTCAGAGTCCATTTCTCAAAATCTATCAAAGTTATCCATTTAAAACTCTCAATACTTGTTCACTGTAAAATGGTTATTCATTACAACAAGGCAGGTAACCCTGTGATTTGTATTTCGAGAGTTATCTGCCCTTGTTTTGACTTACAACTTATAATATTTTGACTTTTTTTTGTTAAATGTAAAATTTAAAATATAAAATAACTATCAAAGACTAATATTAAATTGAAACTCAAGATACTTGTTTATGGGGCTGACCCCATTCTGCAGACATTAGGAAGTAACTCTTTCAAGGATTTTGTAGCAGTTATTACCCTTTTTTAGCTCATCTGAGCACAACATGCTCATGGTGAGCTTTTGTGACCGCCTTTTGTCCATCGTCAACATTTACCTTGTGAACACTCTAGAGGCCACATTTATTGGCCAATCTTCAGGAAACTTGATCAGAACATTTGTCCCTATGATATCTTGGCCAAGTTCGAAACTGGGTTATGTGGGGTCAAAAACTAGGTCACCAGGTCAAATTGAAGAAAAAGCTTGGGAACACTCTAGAAGTCACATTTTATGCTCAATCAACATGAAACTTGCTCAGAACATTTGTTCTAATGATGTCTTGGCCGAGTTCAAAAATGGTTACGATCCGGTCAAAAACATGGCCACCAGGGGGCAGGGCAGTTTTCCTTATATCGCTATAGAAAAAGCTTGTGAACACACTAGAAATAACAATTATTGCCCAATCAACATAAAACTTGCTCAGAACCTTTGTTCTTATGATATCTCGGCCAAGTTCGAAAATAGCTCCGCTCCATTGAAAAACATGGCCGCCAGGTGGCGGGGCAGGCTTCCTTATATGGCTGCAGAAAAAGCATGGGAACACTCTAGAAGTCACATTTTTTGCCCAATCAACATGAAACTTGCTCAGAACCTTTGTTCTGATGATATCTCGGCGGAGTTCAAAAATGGTTCCGGTCCGAGGAAAAACATGGCCGCCAGGGTGCGGGGCAGTTCTCCTTATGCGGCTATAGGAAAAGCTTGTGAACACTCTAGAAGTCACATTTTTTGCTCAATCTTCATGAAACTTCAGAACATTTGTCCCAATGATATCTCGGCCGAGTTTGAATCTGGATCATTTGGGGTCAAAAATTAGGTCACTAGGTCAAATTGAAGAAAAAGCTTGTTAACACTCTATAAGTCACATTTTTTTGCCCAATCTTCATGAAACTTGGTCAGAACATTTGTCTTGATGATGTCTCAGCTGAGTTTGAATCTGGGTCATGTGGGGTGAAAAACTAGGTCACTAGGTCAAATTGAAGAAAAAGCTTGTTAACACTATGTCAAATTTTTGGCCCTATCTTCATGAAACTTGGTCAGAACATTTGTCCCAATGATATCTCGGCCAACTTCGAATCTGAGTCATGTGGGGTTTAAAACATTCGTCCCAATGATATCTCAACTGAGATCAAATCTGGGTCATGTGGGGTCAAAAACTAGGTCACTAGGTCAAATTGAAGAAAAAGCTTGTTAACACTCGAGAAGTCACATTTTTTGCCCAATCTTCATGAAACTTGGTCAGAACATTTGTCCAATGATATCTCAGCCAAGTTCAAATCTGGGTCATGTGGGGTCAAAAACTAGTTCACTAGGTCAAATTGAAGAAAACGCTTGTTTACAATCTAGAAGTCACATTTTTTGCCCAATCTTCATTCAACATGGTCAGAACATTTGTCTTAATGATATATCAGCCGAGTTCGAATCTGGGTCATGTGGGGTCAAAAACTAGGTCACTAGGTCAAATTTAAGAAAAAGTTTGTTAACACTCTAGAAGTCACATTTGTTGCCCAATCTTGATGAAACTTGGTCAGAACATTTATCTTAATGGTATCTCAACCAAGTTCGAATCTGGGTCATGTGGGATCAAAAACTAGGTCACTAGGTCAAATTGAAGAAAAAGATTGTTAACACTCTAGAAGTTACATTATTTGCCCAATTGTCATGAAACTTGGTCAGAACATTTGTCCCGATTTGTTCAAATCTGGGTCATGTGGGGTCAAAAACTAACTCACTAGGTCAAAGTGAAGAAAAAGCTTCAATTTCAATATGTACTTCAAATTTTTGAATGTCTGTTGTCACTTAAGTTTTTCAAACCATGATGATTAAGGCCACATTTCCATCAGTCCGTATCAGTATATCCATATCCGTATAAAAATATAACAAATGGAAAATTGTTCGACCCAGAGCCATTTGGCCCTCTTGTTTCAACCTACAATTTTCGCTTTAGGTCAAATTTCTCAATACCTGTATGAGGTATTGACTTGAAACTCAAAGTACTTGATCACAGTGATGAATTTATTCTGTAGATAAGAGGTTACACTATCAAATATTTCATTTGAGTAATTGCCCTTTTTCTCAACTTCACTTTTAGATCAAATTTCACACAAACTATAAGAGGTATTGACTTGAAACTCTAAATACTTTAACATAGTTACGAACCCATTCTGTAGAGAAAATGAGGTAACTATATCAAGGATTTTGGTGGAGTAATTGCCCTTTTGTCAACTTAGAATTTCTCATGATCTATAAGAGTTACTTACCTGAAATTCAACACACTTCATCACAGTGATGAACCCATTCGTTTAACAAAAGGCCAGAATAATATCAAATTCTAGTACAAGAAAGTTGAGCTTCCAGTACCCGTAGGCAGTGCTCATGTTTTATATAATGTGCTTCTTCAATTTTATGGAACAATAACATGCACAATTAGGCATATATGCCGACTTGTTCTGTCCCTGATGACATAACAAATTAAAAGATCCCAATAAACATTCCAGAGAAAGTGAAAGTACCAATCAAAGTTTTGAAAACCAAGCTGTGGTATGAAATTACAGTGGTGAGCTTTCAAAAATACTTCAGGGGAGGTACATGACCTAAACTCCCCTCCCACCCCTCAAAGAGTTCACCAAAACTTGCAGATAATATAAATTATACAAGAGCTGTCTCGGAGCTGTTTGACTACTCATACTGTTTTGTCAAAGTAATGGGCCTTGGTTAGTGACCTTAAATAATGACACCAAGGTCATATATGTGAAGTTTTAATTGAATATCTGTAGTAGATATTGAAAAATGAAGTTGTTGCACGCAAACTTTAACCTGAATTTTCTAAGTACAAAAAGGGGCATAATTCTACTGAATTGAAGGTCAAAATTATGGGCCTTGGTTAGTGACATTACATAATGACACCGAAAACATCTGTAGTACTTAGAGATATGAACTTTCACGCAAACGTTAACCTATATTTTCAAAGTACAAAAAGGGGCATAATTCTGCTAAATTGCAGGTCAGATTTATGGACCTTGGTCAATGACCTTATATAATGACCCTGAAGACATATGTGAAGTTTCAATTGAATATCTGTAGTGGTTACAGAGATATGAACTTGTTGCACGCAAACCTTAATCTGTTTTCTAAATACAAGAAGGGGCATAATTCTTCTAAATTACAGGTCAGAGTTACGGGGATTGGTTAGTGACCTCACATAATGACCCCGAAGACATGTGTTTAGTTTAAAATGAACATGATGGATGCAAACCAGAGCATTACGGCAAGCTGACGCCAACAAAAGGGTGAGTAGTATAGCTCTGACGTATTCGGTTTATAGTCGAGCTAATCAGTAATTATTACAAAAAATTCATATAAAAACCAAGCAGTTAAGCTTTATGAAGCACCATAACAACAGAAGTTTCAAATCAGCATATTGAATTTCTAACGAAGTTATGAAATTCTGAATGTGCTTAATATTCTTCATACAAATGAGTCAAGTTTTCACTGCCCATTGCATCATTATGAAACCAATATTCTCAATAATCACATTACATAAAATAGTATTTGGTTCTTCTAACTACTTCATATTAACTGTAGGGACATTTCAAATAGATGACATCAGTTTTCATGCGTAATGTGACCTAAAAGTAATCAACAGACAGCAGTGGTGGGTCCCTCTTACAATCAGGAGATCATGAATTTTATCCCATCATCACGCCTGCATTGACAAAATAACACCCCATGGGATAAACTTAGCTGTATACCACCTCGTTGAATACAGCAAACACTCGCATTATAATGACGTAATATTGGTTATTTTCGTGATGTCATTCGATGTTTTTCGTGTTGTTCAGCGATTTTCTTTCGTTTAATTTCAAAATAAAGACGGGAAATGATGGGATAAATAGAATACCAGGTAAGTGTTGAATACCGATACGTTTATTTGCTCGGAACGAAAACCTAAACCACTCGCCAAGGCTCGGGGTTTAGGTTTTCTAAACATCGCTAAATTAACTTATCTGTATTCAACACTAACCCAGTATTCTCTATTTATCCCTATACAAGCTTGCTCGGAATCTGTCTTGAAGTCGCCATGTTCAGGCCGGCCACAATCGGTCCCAGGTTTTACACAAGATTGAGCTAAAATAGATGGTTTTAACAAAATATATAATGGAACCAATTAAAACAAGCATGTCAGAAGAGTTAGCACCTTTATTATTATAATTCATGACAGAAAGTATTACATGCACGGTATGATTACAGATACAAATACACTAACATCGAGAACAATACTAATTAAAAATTTCTGGTTATCAAGGACTGTTTAAACAAACAACTCTAGTTTCTGGTATATAAATGTGTTTACCAAGACAGAACCTGCTGACATACATATCCACAGAAATAAATTTTGCATACATTTTCAATGTTTGAAATTGATTTGGTCTTTAAAAAAAAGTCAATTTTGCATAAATGTTTCATTATGTCTGAAAAGCTGGCAGGATCTGTCTTTTAACACAAGTTAAATTTTGCATAAATGTTACATTTTAATAACATCTGCAGCAGATGCCAATATCGTTCTTTAACATGTTGGGCAATAGACCATGAAGTATATAGATTTTAATAATGTTAATATATAAATAACTTTACGCAGCGTGAACTGTATACCATGACATTACAGTCCAATGATAACAATAATCACTGTATTTTTTATGTCATTGTCAAGCATTAAAAGCATATAATATCATTTAAAATCACATTTTTAGAACCCAAAATCATGTGATTTCAAATCATGTGATGCAAATATGATGAACTACATGTTTTTGCAGGCCTAAAAACTGATAATTCACTAATAAAATCAAAGGTATAACTGAAATCAACAATGACTGAAACAATTAAAAAGCAGCTGCAATTAAACAGATTTTTATACAGATATATACATTTTACACAGCAGTTGTTGAACATTAAGCAAAGAATATGCTATAAAATATATCATCCATATCGCAAAATAAAAATTAAACAAAATTTGAATGAAACTGAAATAAAATTAACAAGATGAATGCAAAATTGTTCATTAAAATTACTAATAAAATATTTGAGGCATGTTGTGGGGAAACAACATGCCTCAAGCACATGCATTAAGTGTCATCCTGGATCAGCCTATGTGGTCAGCAAAGGCTGATCCAGGACGGCACTTTCCACCTTCTGTGGATTGATGTCTAGAAAAGATTTCCTTGAAACAAAAAATACCATAAAAGCGTAAAGTGTCATCCCAGATCAGCCTTTGCGGACTGCACAGGTTGATCCAAGACGAAACTTTGCGCACGTGCATTAAGCCCGGTTTTCCCACGACACGCCTCATTTGTTTTCAGATGTTTGTAGACATTTAAAGGATTTCATGAAAACGTTTACTCATGAACTATTGTTTCAGATGCAATATCATTTAATATTTTATTTACACATGAATTGATTATAAATGTTGTTGAACACAAAACACTTTTGGGTATTTCAAATAGTTCTCTGCTTTTAAACCATTCCTTACATGTATTATGGTTCTTGTATGCTTCACTTACTCTTGCAATCTTAAATCATTCTGTGCAAAATCAACAAAATGCCTTTTATCATTTTTGAATTATGCTTTGCACACTCCTGAATTAAGGGAAGTAATTTACTAACTCCACAAGTCAGGTTCGTGCATGCAACACATCATCTGGTGATTGTGATCATTTCTGCCAATTTATCTGAAAATCCCTGCATGCATGACAATATTATGCGCTGGAAAATTATTTGACTTTGACTTTTCAGCTACAGACCTGGTACTTAAAACGCCACATGCCGTCACTTAATGCTTACCACTTCTGCCAAGTTATTTTTTAAAAATTATGCCGGACAAAATTGTGCTCTCCAGACAGAATCCATGGACTTAATTCTTATACTTTACCTTTGACATTTAAGTGACCTTGATCTTGGACCTAGTTTTTTCGGGCGACACATCATCTTATAATGGTTATCACTTCTGCCAAGTTATTTGAAAATCCTCCAATGCTGGACAGAGTTGCCTGGACAAGAATCTTAACATATACTTGACCTTAAAGTGTGACCTTGACCTTGGACCAAGGCACCTGGTTCTTGCATGCGACACACTTGCATGTTACACTGCCGCATAATGTTTATCACTTATGCCAAGTTGTTTGAAAATCCTTCCCTGTTGGACAACATTATGCTCCGGACATGGTCTTAAATTCTTATATTTGACCGTTGACCTTTTAGTGTGACCTTGATTATATACAAAGGGACCTGGTTCTTGCGCGCAACACACCGACACACCATGCTAAGCACTTTGGCCAAATTAGTTTAAACTCTTTCCCTGCTGGACAAAATTATGCTTCAGACAGTATCTATGGCTTAAATGACCATTCACCTTTAAGTGTGACCTTGACCTTGGACCTAGGGACCTGTTTCTTGCGCGCGACACACCGTCTCACCATGCTCAACACTTGTGCCAACTTATTTGAAATTCCTTCCAATGCTAGACAAAATTATGCTTCAGACAGTGTCTATGGCTTAAATTCTTATATTTGACCTTTGACGTTAAAGTGTGACCTTAACCTTGGACCTAGGGATCTGGTACTTGCACGCGACACGCCATCTCACCAAGCTCAACACTTGTGCCAAGTTATTTGAAATTCCTTCCATGCTGGACAATATATTATGCTCTGGACAGGGTCTATGGCTTAAATTCTTATATTTGACCTTTTACCTTCAAGTGTGACCTTGACCTTGGACCTAGACACCTGGTTCTTGCACGCGACACACCGTCTCACCATGCTTAACACTTGTGTCAAGTTATTTGAAATTCCTTCCATGCTGGACAAAATTATTCTCCGAACAGAAGGCTTAAATTCTTATATTTGACCGTTGACCTTTAAATGTGACCTTGACCTTGGACCTAGTGACCTGGTTCCTATGCACGACACACCGTCTCACCATGCTCAACACTTGTGCAAAGTTATTTGAAATGCCATCCATGCTAGACAAAATTATGCCCCGGAAAGGGTCTATAGCTTAAATTCTTATATTTGACCTTTGACCTGCGCGCGACACACCGTCTCATTATGCTTAACATTTCTGCCAAGTTATTTGAAAATCCTCCAATGCTGGACAAAGTTATTGTCCGGACAAGAATCCGAACATACGTACATACGTACACACCTACGTACGTACCCACAGACAGGGTAAACTCTATATCATTGATGGTGGGGGCATAAAAAAATGTTAGTTCTCATTATCTATCTGTTTCTCGAAAGAGCATATTGCATTCAAAGGTATATCAATCAATAAAATGTACATATATGTTCACAACTAATGTACATATATGTACTAACATTATTTTAATCAAAATAATTTACAAAGCTAACAGCAACTGTATTGCTTCTTTCTTAAGTTCTTAAACAATTCCAAACTTCTTAACTGTCAAGAGCTGTGTGTTTGCACACAATCTATAAAGAAACAGAGCTGACAGCATGGCACATTTGTTATGGCCCCATAGAGGCATAAAGACAAAACAAACAATGTAAAAATTACTTATAGTTCATATATTTGCTAGACCAATAGACACATAAATGCTGGTCAGAACTTACAAACAATATTCAACTTTTGAAATGACAGTTTTATTTCAAGAAATCAAAGAGAAATAACTCTTTAATTCTCAATCAATACAGAGTAGTATGCCTTGAAACTTGAACAGAAACATCCAAAATCTGCACTAAAATACTCTGTTTTATAAATGTAAATAAAACATACTATACTACAAAGGTAAATAAAACATACTAGAAATGTATCCACTAAACATATACATAATTACATACATGTAACTATTGGATAGCTATTATTACTAGATAAATATCCCCACATAATATATGTAAAATGCACATTGCTACATCCAAAGAGAATTTAAAAAAACAAAATTGTATTCCAATTATATACATCGGTACATAAAAAGAGATGACGGCTATGAAATCGAAAGGTTATATACTACATCCATATAAATGCAACAGATAATTTACTTGCACAAAAAGTAGATAATTCTCAACATGGAATCATATTTAGTGTACTTACTGTAGAATAAGTAAAATGCATTCTGATGATTTGTAAAACATGGACGGAGAACAGACCATATCAAAAACAAATTTGGAGACGGCATAAATTATGGATTTCTTACAGTCTCAGTATAAACAGATGTATAAATATATCACAAACCAAAAACAATTGCACATACGTACTTAACTGGGACTTACTAATATAGTTTCATACCTTTTAAAGATAAACTACAGCATTACAACTTCTGAATTACTATATTACAACCTCCTTAAAGTGTATGTTAAGACATAAGGGCTGTTCCAGGGCAAAAGGTGACGAGGGGGTGGATCGCCGATGTATTAAAATTTGGTGGGAGGGGTGATAGAAGGGATAAAACGGAATATCAATGACGTGAAAAACCCCCCATAAAGTTGTGTTGGTGGTACCCTATTTTTGGACTGGCGTTCCGCCCCCACATCACCTTTTTCCCTGGAACAGCCCTATTATACAAACTCATAAACATTACAATTTGTAAACAAGGCAGTCCAAAGGACAGCTATATCCCCTGCCGTGATCCTTCATAAGATTTTAAAGGTGACTTTAAAGTATCACACTGACCTTAACCTGGCACAGTTGGGCCAGATATGAAAGTACAGTTTCAGAAATTTAGATATGGAGCTGACACGAAAATGGAAGCTCAAACATTTGACCTTTAAGCGTGGCCTTGACCTTGAGGTGGCCAGACTGCTCCATGCCTTCTGCACATTGCCTCAATGTGACAAACATTTGAGCCAAGTTTTATGAAAATCCTTCAAAGGGCATAGGAGATATGGAGCAGACACAACAAGAGCTGTCAGAGGACAGCGCGCTCGACTATTCAAAATATTTCAGTTGGTACATATTTTGGATAGTGGAAGGGGCATACATTTGTTAACATACGAAACTTTTAAGTGAAGCCTGGTATAGTTTATACATTTTTGGAACAAAAACTTTAACAACAGTCTATGTAAAAAGTGGGCTAACTCTGTCAAAATACAAAACAGAGTCAGAGTTGCCCCTGATACTAGAGTTGATGACAAAGGTTAGTTCCAAGTTTCAAGTGAATAACGTTTCTAGTTTTGAAGTTACAAAACTTTTGAATATAAACTTTAACCAAAAAATCTATGTGAAAAGGGGCATAACTCTGGGGTTAAAGGGGAATAATGTATCTAGTTTTGAAGTGACAAGACTTCTGAATAAAAACTTAAACCAAATTCAGACGTGGACGCGGACACCGGGGGTAGTAGGACCAGGCGATCACCTGTTTTTCGAATAGTCATGCTAAAAATTTAGGCTCAAACATTTGACCTTCAAGTGTGACCTTGACCCTGAGGTGGCGTGACTGCCTCATGCCTTCTGCACATTGCCTCAATGTGATAAACATTTGAGGCAAGTTTCATGAAAATCCTTTAAAGGACACAGGAGATATTACCGACATGAAAATACAGGCTCAAACATTCAACCTTCAAGTGTGACCTTGAGTTGGCGTTACTGGCTTATGCCTTCTGCACAATGAGCAAAACATTTGAGCCCAGTTTCATGAAAATCCTTCAAAGGGTATAGGGGATATGAAGCTGACACGAAAAACGGACATGAAAATGGAGGCTCAAAAATTTAACCTTCAAGTGTGACCTTGACTTTGAGCTGGCATGACTTTCTCATGTCTTCTGCACATGGTCTCAATGACCTTAACATTCGAGCCTAGTTTCATGAAAATCCTTCAAAGGGTATAGGAGATATGGAGCGGACACGAAAATATTACGGACAGACGGATGGACGGACGGACGAAGGGCATTCCTATAACCCCCTCCCGCTTCGCAGTGGGGGATTAACAAGACATAGCAGCTCAATCAATATATAAATTTGACAATCTTAATGAAGAGTTAACAGATCTCCAAATAACTGCATAGAAATTGTCAAGTTTTGTTCTGAACATGCAAGACTTCATTTCCAGGAAAAACAATCCTAAAACAAAAACATACCCAATTGCAATATTTTCAATCAGTGAAAGAACAAACACAAATCTTAAATCTCTGTTACTTTTGTTGAAAACAACTACTGCCAAATCAAGGCAATACTAGGGCGATGTTGTATCTATGATAAACACATAACGATGTTGTATCTGAGATAAACATGATTTTCTACAAATGCTTCATAAATGCAGTGTCGACTAGAAATGCATACATCACAGGTGTTCTGTAATGTATCACACCTTAATAAAGTTACAGTATTGAAAACAAAGTTGTTTTACCCCATCATCTGAAAAAGTTTATTTGCTCAGCAGGAAAATGTGAACCACTCGCCAAGGCTTGTGGTCCAGGTTTTTGAAGCCTTGCTAAATAAACTTATCTTTACCACATGCTATACCTTGTCTACTGTGCAATACATGTGTAAAATAAAATTTTGAGCGTTTTCATTGGCTACATATTCTTTGACTGACCAATCGCATGACGTGACGTCATGCCAATACACAACTTTAAGTATTTATCAACATGTTTTGGGAAAATTATACATTTTTTTTTCTTTTAAAAGCATGTGATAAAAAATATCTGACACACGTTGTCATTTCATACCATATTTTATTAAACTCGTCCAGGAAATTCGTTAGTAAGCCAAAGGCTCGCTTACTAACAAAATTCCTGAACTCGTTTAATAAAATATGGTATGAAATGACAACTCGTGTCAGACCCTATATTTAATCAACACTAACCTAGTATTCTCTATATCTCTCAATACATGCTTACAATGTTCCTTCCTGCAAACTATGGTTACATCATTTAGTGTTTAAAGCCGCTGTCCATGGAATTTATTTCAAAACAACGTAATTTGGTAATAATTCTGAATATCAATGCTAATGATGTTTATTCGTCTGAAAAGTGTTCCTTTTTTACAAAAGGCATTTAAAAAAAGGCAAAAACGTTATTATTGAACCGATTTAAATGCAGTTTTTTGTATTTTAATCGGTAAGATATCCATTAGAAACAATTTCTGCAAAGTTTTATTTTAAATAACATATTTCTGGACAGCTGCTTTAATATGCAGAAAGTGAATGATTTTTTATTCTTCACAGAAAAAAAAATCAAGTTCAGAGTGTAAAGATGAACAATTTGTTACAAGACGTTTGTCAAACAAAAATCTATGCCACAAATAACTATGCATCCACGCATTTAAGTGCTGGAAGACTTGATCAAAGAAATGTAATACACACGGGTACATTTTTTACATTTGATTTAACATTAATAATCTTTGGCTATACAATTTGCATGCACATATGTTCAATTAATAAATAACATTTTCAAAGGTAATAAAAACTAGAATTCATACAAAAATTGGTATAAATAAACCACATTCAAAATCATGAATGGTAAAATTATAACTACTACAAATATATCATAGAAAACTATCAATAGTTGTTTTTTCGGCGTAGCTGTCTAAGATCACTTTTGACCTAGATTTCTTGCGATAATTATGCAGCGGAAAAATTGAATGCCAATAGCATTGGGCAAATTTTCTTATTTTAGGGAATGCAAACTTCAAACAATGGTTTAACGTATACCAATATCTGTTGCATACTTTGGGGGATAAAAAATTTACATAATTGTAAGCGGTTAAATAAAAGTTATAAACATATATTCGACATACACTCTAGAAATGAACATAATTATGAACAATTTTACTCATTGTGTGTCATGATCAGAATGTTATATTCATTCACATAATGAAATAACTATATTGCTTAGCCTACATAATCGGCGCGCTCTATAAATAGCAATTACAATGCAACAATTCAAGGGGACGACAGTCAGTCAAAAAGTACAATGTTGCCTGTTGAGCTCGCAAGCACAAAATATAATGTGGTAAATTTCTGGTATTTTTCTGATAAATAAGCAAAACAAATATTAGCAAATTTGATTGAGCTTATACTCCCTATTATTTTAACATTGTGTAAAAATATTATTGTACACTGTAACCGACTGTCGTACCCGTAAATTAATTCTAGTGAGTACAACTCCAGCAGGAGAATCATTCTAAAAATAGGTAAAGCTGTGTTAATACACACGCATCAATTAGCGTCTGGAGAATCCTAAACCTGAGAATTGCAATAAATGGGGAATTCATAAACTTACTGCACATTCATTCCCGCTATTATTTTCTGACAATGCTAATTTGTTAAATTATCAATTATGTTTACGTAAATTACTAGTATTTAGCTAATTCATGTATCACTGGTGAAAACATGGGGCAGTATATGATCAGTTTATTCATGGTACAGATATTAATAATTGTTGAGTTTATCTCAAATTAATTTTGGTGGCCAATACGTTTTCTTATAGTGTCCGAAATATATAGTGTCCGAGAAGTCTCCTTAGTAGGGACCGAAAAATCTGGGGTCCGAGAAGTCTCCTTAGTAGGACAAACCTTTGGGGTCCGTGAAGTCACAGCTTGGTCCTCTTGTATTTAGGGAAAAAAAAATGACATCTCAATATTAATGTCTATGCCAATTGTCTTTTTTAAAGACATTTCTTGTTTGGAGTAAAACTATTCGGGCCTATAATTAACACAGCATCTTTGAAACTTTTCTTTTAATTAAAGAAATAAAAATGCTACAAAATTAAACTGCTTTAGATTTTGCATAAGCATGCCATCGAACAAAGTTATACAATAGTTAATATACTTGCACAATCAGAATTTCACATTTAGTATTCACACTCAGTTAAAACCTAAAGTAACAACACAACCATTGCATAACACCAGCAGTGTCCCCTCTAGAACTTAGCATTCAATTCCTAGTTGAATGCACATACGGCATATTCCCAGGACATAACTAACACCATAGTGGGCTACTCATCCAAATGCTCACACAAATCGTTAACACCAGACAACATTAAAATAACAATATAAGGGAAGGACCAATTGGGAACTGGCCATTTCAAAGAGTACCTATTATACAATTAACAAACAGGGAAAAAACAACATAAATAATGAAATAATAAATAAGGCGTTTTAAATAAAACACTGTCCATACTATTAATATACATAAAGTTACATGCATATTCATTCTTTTTTCCTTAAAAGAATCATGTATAAAGATTAACATACATACTACAGATAATCTTCTAAACATGCTTTATTTATACAATTCATTCTATTCCCCTATGTGAGACAGTGAAAAAATGCAACGTCTCTTTTCAATTAATGTCATAATAACTGGTAACATTCAATATGCCAGAACATGGCATTATTCATTTACAAATAATATGGAAACAAAAAGATGAAAATACCTAAACCCAGCACAAAATACCAGCGATTTAATGGCCGTATCGTATACGCTTCCCATTGATTTGAAAAAAGCACCAAACTGCCTGATGCCAAACAAATATCAATCACAAAATATCACACCAATGGACGATGTTCATTTTCTCAATGTAAAATGTGAGTATATAAAATTACAGTGATGTATTAAATGCCAATACTGGTTATTGCAGCTGTATACAGATTCAAAAGAAAGGGCACGCTATAAAAATAATTTACAATTTCATCGTTTCAGTTACCTGCAACATTTTAATGCGTAGGAATCCAAATAGGGGTATTCAAAATCATTGACATTTTAGATCTGAAATCACACTATATGTAAACAAAATATTTTTTTATGTTTAAAATGTGATGTTTGCAGACAGGCTTTTTAAATGCTTAGACATCTTAATAGATTTGAAATCAAAAATTTGATGTTACGAGTTTCTTAAAATTCCTCGGTAACTTGTGTTGTGTTTGGACCATTTGACATCTTAGATTAAGTGTGCAGTAGGTTTGAAATTTGAAACTAAAAATTTGATTTTACAGATTTATAAAAAAAAACTTCTTGGTTACCTCTTGTTGTGTTTGGCGGACCATTTAACATCTCAGAAGTCTAAGTTGTTTAATGCGACATAAAAAGTTGAATGTTACAGATCTAAAAAAAAAATCCTAGGCAGCTTGTGTGGTCTTCATGCCATGCTAGGTATCCTAGGCAGCTTGTGTGGTCTTCATGCCATGCTAGGTATCCTAGGCAGCTTGTGTGGTCTTCATGCCATGCTAGGTAGGTGTAGACTGTTCCTGGACGGGGGGCTTGCCTTTGGACTGCGGGACATGGGAGATGCTGGAGAGAGGATGAGTCCACGTCGTCACCTGGTTCAGATGGCTGAAACATAACATGTTGGAAACAGACAGTTTAGTCACAAAGGAAAGGAGAGGCGTGTGAAATACAGCAAATATTCATATTTATTTCACTTGTGATCATAGAAAAAATATTTTTTCATTTTCTATGAACACTGACTCGTGAAATAAAATACGATCTTACACCGAAATCAACAAATAATCCTCTATGTCATTCTCCGAACACATCTAAATTCTTCAGTATTCACATCTACATTTTAACAGTCCATTAAAAGTAATTTAGCAAAACAAATATGTTTTAATACATATATTTATTTTCATAGATCTAAGGCCTTCGTTTCAATTATTGTTTTTCAAAATGTTCCTGTTGTAAATGGTAAATAATACAGTAATGTGGAATGATGTGTGTGTCACAGGTACCAATGTCTGATGTAGCTACAACATAACCAAGATGTAGTTTGTTTTAACCACATATAACAAACACATGACACACAAAACACAGGCAAGCTGACTTACTTGATGTAGTACTTTACACCATCTTCAGTATAGCATTTCTCCCAACCAAATGGCAAGGCTAAAAGTAGTGGAAGTAGAAAAACATACATTAACCAAGTGTGAAAGAAACAAAATCATTCCCCTAAAACATCTTCAGTATATTACAATTTTACAGTCCATAAAAAGTACTTCTCAACACATATTGAACATCTCATTACATGCAATGCTGATGTACGCTTTTACCACTAATAACAAATATACCATTTTGTACTTCAGACTAAAACATATATAGACTTTAAATCACTGTACCAGTTCAAACTAGAATAGTCACATGAGTGACGGATATACCCCCGCAATATGGCCTTGTCACAAAACTATGGCATCCATTCGAAAGAAATAGACACAGAGAGAATGCTTTAATTTGTGAATGTTTAACAGTGTATTTGGAAAAATTTAATTTCAATAGGATCCATTAACTCTGTCAAAATTTAGTAGTTTGTAACTGAAGTTGAACTTGATCTGTATTATATGATGTTACACCTGTGTACCAAAAATATTTTAACAAGAAATGTGAAAACTCCAAGAAAACCAAATTTTTATAACGAAATGCATAAGTCAGCACAATAATTAAAAAAAGTTCTGGGTGCAAGGTGAAGGTCATACACAAATGGCTAGGAAATGGTGACCTTGACCTTGCAATCCAAAGTGAGGTCTCAATATAAGGTATCAACATATGAAGTTTCATTAATATATCAATGTGTTTTCAATTTATTGAGCGGAACCTGTTTTTCTGTTTTAGTGATGGTGATCTTGACCCTGACGACACCCACCCCATGTGGAATCACAAGCAAGGTCTCAATATAAGGTATCTATGTATGAAGTTTCATTAAAATATCTCAATGCATTCTTAAGTTACTGAGTGGAAACTGTTTTTCTATTTTTAGTGACCTAGACCCCACTCACCCCATATGCAATCCCAAGCAAGGTCTCGATATAAGGTATGTATGCATGAAGTTTCATTAAAATATCTCAATGCATTTTCAAGTTATTGACCGGAAACCGTTTTTCTATTTTTAGTAATGGTGACCTTGACCTTGACCCCACCCACCCCATATGCAACCCCAAGCAAGGTCTCGCTATACGGTATCTATGTATGAAGTTTCATTAAAATATCTTGACGCGGTTTAAAGTTATTGAGAGGAAACCGTTTTTCTATTTTTAGTAACAGTGACCTTAACTGTGACCCCATATGCAATCCCAAGCGAGGTTATGATATAAGGTATCTATGTATGAAGTTTCATTACAATAGTTCAATTCGTTCTCAAGTTTAGAGAGCGGAAACAAAAAGTTGATGCTGCCACCCCTCTTTTAAAATTTAGTGATTTTGAACTTAACCAAAAAACCAACAGACTGACAGACCAGCAAGCTCACTCCTATATATACCCCCCAACCCCCAAACTTCGTTTGTGGGGGGTATAATGATAAATAGGAAAAAAGGTGTAAGAGGTTAGTTTTTTCCAAATCCATTTCAAAGGCACACATTCTGAACTAAGTTTTTCCAAGCTTCATGTAAAAATGACATGCTAACCTATTCAACATAAATGATTATTTAAGCTTCCAAAATCAACATGAACAATGAGTAATAAAAACAAGAGCACGTTCTACGGGTGCTGGACGCTCAACTTTCTCGTATTTAAAATATTCTGGCCTTTTGTTAATTTGTTAATAGAATGGGTTCATCATAGTGATGAAGTGTGTTGAATTTCAAGTCAATACCTCTCATAAATATTGAGAAATTTGACCTAAAGCTAAAATTCTAAGTTGAAACAAGATTCTGTGTTTGATAAACACACATGCCCCTGGCTGGTGCTGGGTAGCCCGTTTTTTTGTCCAAATTAGGTCAAGGTCAAAGTGAGGTTGGGTGATATGGGTGGATTGGGAACGGTCATAAGTAACAACTGTGTAAATATCTAAGTGTTGTAGTAAGCGGTGTTGGTGCTAGACGAAATGGTAAAATCTAGTTAACCAAGAAATGGCACTTTTGAATTATTATAAGTCCAAATCAGGTCAAGGTCAAGGTAAGGTTGGGTGATATGGGTGGATAGGGAATGGTAATAAGCAACAACTGTGTAAGTATCAGAGTGTTGTAGTAAGTGGTGTTGGTGCTAGACGAAACAGTAAAATCTACTTAACCTTGTCACGGACCTCCTGCATCAAGATGCCGGGGGCGTAAAAAGGGCAATAACTCCACCAAAATCCTTGACATATTTACCTCATCTTGTCTGCAGAATGGGTTCATAACTGTGATCAATTATTTTGTGTTTCAAGTCAATACCTTTTATAGTTATTGTGAAATTTGACCTAAAGCGAAAATTCTCAAACAAAATCCTTGAGTTACCTCCTCTTGTCTACAAAATAAATTCATCACTGGGATGAAGTACTTTGAGTTTCAAGTCAATACCTCATATAGGTATTGAGAAATTTTACCTGAAGCGAAAAATTGTAAGTTGGAAATGAAAGGTTAAGAACTCCAACAAAAACCTTGAAAGAGTTACCTCCTCATGTCTGCAGAATCAGGTCAGCACCATAAACAAGTATCTTGAGTTTTAATTTAATGTCTTTGATAGTTTTATTTTATATTTTAAATTATATATTCTTTGATAGTTATTGAGAAATTTTATATTTAACAAAAAAATGTCAAAATATTCCAAGTTGTAAGTCCAAACAAGGGCAGATAACTCGGGAAATACAAATCACAGGATTACTTTTCTTGTTGTAATGAATTACCCTTTTGATAGTGAACAAGTATTGATAGTTTCAAATGAATACGTTTGATAGTTTTTGAGAAATGGACTCTGACAAAAACACTTTAACAGTATAAAAGGGCCCGAGGTTTAGAAAATGTCTACTCTTCAGTTACACACTGGTCTGTGAGGAGCAGAAGGATGAAAAAAAATTTTCTATTTTCTCTGGTTTTAATTATTATTTTTCTTTGAAATTTGGCACACAAGTATATTAACAGATAAGCTTTTGGCATATTAAAAATGAATGCTGTAAAACGCAATTTACCCTTGTTTTCAAATAAAATTTGTTGTTGTCTGCTAGAAAATTCAAATTTCCCTGGAAAAGATAATCCCACCCACAAAAAGGTCATGAACTTTAAACCACCAGTAGAAAGCTGCTGACTCAGTGCAGTGTTTACATCCTGGGTGCTCTCGTCTGATAGATGGCAGGAGAAAAATTTTTAACTATAGAAAGTTGCATAGTTTTCACTGGAATACGTTTTCACTCGTCCTGCTCTCTTGTTCAAACACCTGTCTGTTTACAAACTGAGTGCTCTTATCACCCATCACTGTCTGATAAGCTCAGCCCACTCTCCGAATGTAGGTTAATTGCTTTACCACCACAAAATCAGAGAAGTGGGCCCCGGTGTTTAACAAATGCAGACCCAGACGCAGACGACAGAGCGACGACAATAACTCCTCTTTTCTTCTTCGAAAAGTCGAGCTAATAAAAATAAAACAACTTTTAATTTACCAAACATTTTTGAGAGAAAGATTAATTTCTTAACTGAGAGATCTGACATATCTGTTCCAATGTTTTCCTTAGGCCAACTTACGCTCTCCATCCATCAGTGATCTGACAGCTTTTATCACATCCCTCGCTTCAGTAGCCACGTCGCCCGCAGGATTCGGTTTGTGTTTACCCAGAATTCCACCTGATATGCCGATAGCAAGTGAGCGTGTCATTGGTTTAGAGTTACTGCCGGACGCCTGTACATTCTAAAAAGAATAACTTCATGAGCAATCTCAAATGATGGAAGTTCAAACAACTTTTCCATATTAATTAGAATTGGACGTTGGTTGTATAAGGAGAAAAAATGTGTTCATGTTTTGAAATGACATTGTTTATATATTGTTTCTGCAAATAAAGCATAAACTTCTTAGAGTCAATGAGCACTTTATAAATAACTTACAATAAAAAATAACTAGAGCTTTGTCACAGGAGTGGCAGCGGGCCCCGAATGATAGCATGTTTGAAGGTGAGGAACCGTTTTTCTATTTTTTGTAACGGTGACCTCGACCTTGATCCCACCCACCCCCTATGCAATCCCAAGCGACTTCTTGATAAAAGGTATCTACGTATGAAGTTGAATATCAATAGCTCAATACGTTCTCGAGTAATTGAGAGGAAACCGTTTTTCTATTTTTTTGTAACGGTGACCTTGACAGTGACCCTTCCACCCCCTATCTAATCCCAAGCCAGGTCTTGATATAAGGATGAAGTTTCATTACAATATTTCAATTCTTTCTCCAGTTAGAGAGCTGAAACCAAAAGTTGACTCCGCCTGAAAATGAAAAATTAACAAAAGGCAATAACTCCAGAATTATGAAGTGCAGAGTAACGGTTCTTGTGCACTGCACTGCTCCTTAATGAGATCTATACGCCCATGAAGTTTCAAATTAATAGCTGAAATGGTTTTAAGTTGTAATTATAGTAACAGACACACGAATACCTCTGCAAACTGCAGTTGTAAATTGTAATTATAATAACAGACATGCTAATACCTCTGCAAACTGCAGTTGTAAGTTGTAATTATAATAACAGACATGCAAATACCTCTGCAAACTGCCGTTTAAAGTTGTAATTATAATAACAGACATGCTAATACCTCTGCAAACTGCAGTTTAAAGTTGTAATTATAATAACAGACATGCAAATACCTCTGCAAACTGCAGTTTAAAGTTGTAATTATAATAACAGACATGCAAATACCTCTGCAAACTGCAGTTTAAAGTTGTAATTATAATAACAGACATGCAAATACCTCTGCAAACTGCAGTTTAAAGTTGTAATTATAATAACAGACATGCAAATACCTCTGCAAACTGCAGTTTAAAGTTGTAATTATAATAACAGACATGCAAATACCTCTGCAAACTGCAGTTTAAAGTTGTAATTATAATAACAGACATGCAAATACCTCTGCAAACTTCAGTTGTAAGTTGTAATTATAATAACAGACATGTGAATACCTCTGCAAACTGCAGTTTGAAGCGGTAATTATAATAACAGACATGTGAATACCTCTGCAAACTGCAGTTGTAAGTTGTAATTATAATAACAGACATGTGAATACCTTTGTAAACTGCAGTTGTAAGTTGTAATTATAATAACAGTCAGTTGAATACCTCGGCAAACTGCAGCAGTTTCTCTGTAGCCACTTTCAGAGTTCGTTTCTCGCTCTCTGCCTTACGTAGCTGACATGTCAGCACTGCCAGGCGTCGAAGGTTGATAGGGTCAGCATCCTGGTGATAGAGAGCAGTGTTAAGTGGCATCAGAATTCATTTTTGCAACAAAAAGAATAGCCAATAAACATGATTGGGCTTACAAATCGTTTTTTTTTTTTTGGGGGGGGGGGATGAACAAGTTTATTTACCTCGTCCATAGGTATGTGCAGGTGGAGGCCATCCTGCTCCATACCGTACAGAAAATATGTTAGTAGCATTTGTATTCTTTATATATGGGTTAGTACCAACTGAACTATTTTAAAAGCATAATATCTTATGATAAATAATTGAACAACATAATATCATATGATAAAGAATATTACATTGTTGACACAGAATATGTATATATTATAGAATACAAAAATTGTAGACAGCAGAAATACTAATATTATATAGATATAAGTATTCTAGATCATTATGATATCTACATGCTATGAATATTACATAATTAAAGACAAAAGATGTGTATAATCTATGTTGCATTTCTTCACTAGTTTTGGGTAATAAACATGTACTAATATTGACAGCAAATGTTTAAATATACAAGGTATATACAAGGTATAGAAAAAAAGAGTGGTTAGGCCACAGTGTACTGCAAGTATAGAGTCATTCAAGTGTACACAAATATTATGATAAAAATATTGCATAGTTTTGGGTTTATTGTATCAGCAATCTTACAACTGCCCAATTTTGGAATTCATTGTCACGGTAATTTGTATGTTTTTGAATTTCCCATGCTAATAGTAGACTTTTCGCTAGCCCTGTAAAGGATGGGATTTTACATGATTTTTTACATATAAAGATGTATTTTTTAATTTCTAGAAATAAAATGTTTATAGGGTACAATTTTTCATTAAAGATTCCAAGAAGTACGTCCTGACAAGAAAGTGTAGGCAAGTTGATATAATTTGAATTTATTACATTTTTAACATGGTTAATAACAGGTTGGATGTGTTCACATTCCCAGAAAAGATGAGTTAAAGTTTCCTCGTTTTTCTTACAAAAACAACATATGTTATCAGTTACAATTTTCATTTTACATAGCAGAGATTTAGTTACTAAAATTCTACGTACAATTCTAGTCTGAAAGCATTGTATATATGTATCTCTGGTTATTTCGTTCCATTTGATTTGACTGGAAGGTTTTTCATTATTGGCAATAAATTTGTTATATACTGACTTGTTTTGTTTTTGCGTCAAAACAAATTCACTTAAATAAATCTTTAATAGCGGTATCGTGACCTTGATGGATTGCTTCAGTGAGGCAAAGAACACAATTACGTAGCTGCTCTCTGTTTTCTATTTACCATTTCCTAGTGCTTCATAAATGTTCTTTAAAGATCTACATACTGCAATTTACAATATATACCTTTTTTGACAGCAAATTCAAACTTTTAAATGCATGTATTACATTCACTATATAGTCGAACACAAGTTTCTACTGATCCTCTGCTCACCACTTGTCTGTCTCGCTGCAGTTTCAGCTGTGCAATCTCGCCTTCCAGCAGTCGAACCACCTCTTCATAGTCGTGCTCCATGTCCCGGGCGACTTTCTGAGCCTTGGCTGCCAGGTGCACCTTGGTACGCATCTCGCGCTGCTCCTGATTGGAGGAGATGATATTTGTAAGCACAGCGAAAGGGCATTAACTCGGTGGCAAATCACTGATCAAGAGCATACTGTGTAATTGTCAATCTGCACAAGTCCTCATTGTAGTCACGCATCATAAAAAGTAGGTTTACATTCTGGCAGTGGAAACACAAAAACGTTATCTTAATCAGTGAAATGGAAGGGCTATAACTCTGTACAAAATCACTAAACAATAACATAATGTTAAAATATTAATTGGCACAAGTCCTAACTGTAGTCAAGCATCATAAACTGTAGGTTTACTTTCAGCTAGCTGATAGAGACCAATATTTTTAATACAAATGACAGCAGTTGACAATCGACAGCAGTCTGCAAGGGGACAATGTGCCCGTACATAACTGTATATTAATTGGTTGCACTATGACGTAACTTTTGGGTAAAAACTAAATAGGTATACCTACAGGTAAAAAAATATGCCTACAGGCTTAAATTTATGCCTATAGGCCTATAAAAAACTATACCTACAGGTACAATTTAGGCCTGTCTGCATAAATTTAGGCCTGTAGGCTCAATATTTTTTGGAATTACTGAAATCCCAGTTATTACCGAAATCCCCCCAAAATACCATTTTATTGTAGTTAAAAGTAATATTAAATGCATTTTAAAGCTAAAAGGTCACTTAAAGGTAAAATGTATGCATAAACGTTATTTATTGAAGGTTTATGTTGACCTGCGTTAATTATATAAACAGATTTCGGTAATTACAGGAATTTGGGTAATTCTACACTTAAATAAATGAAAGTTATGCACACATTTCACTTAAAGTGACTTGTAGCTTTAATTTGTATCTCAAATTACTTTAAAAACCAAAATAAGAAAGGTGTTTCGCTAACTGCAAACTGAAAACAAGGGAGAGCACTCACATAAATCCTATCATCATTACCGAAACCCCTCCATATAATTGACGCAGGTCAACATAACCCATAAATAAATACACTTTATGCATAAATTTAGGCCTGTAGGCACAAATGTGTACCTGTAGGCATATTTTTGTACCTGTAGATATACCTATTTACATTTGACCCAAACGGTACATCAATTGATTGGTTGCAAGCAAACTTAAGGCAAACAATCATCACACAATTATGTTCGGAACACATCTCAGGATTGACATTAAAGGTCAAATTTATCATATGTGGCGCGTCGAGAGAAAACCGGTCTTAATGCATGTGCGTACAGTGTCGTCCCGGATTAGCCTGTGCAGTCAGCACAGGCTAATCCGGGATGGCACTTTCTGCTTTTATGGTATTTTCTGTTTCAAGGAAGTCTCTTTGAAACATAAATCCACTGTAGGCGGAAAGTGCCGTCCTGGACTAGGCGGACTGCACAGGCTAATCCGGGACAACACTTTACGCACATGCATTAAGTCCGGATTTCCCACGACGCGCCTCATATGTTGTTCTATTGAGGACTAAACACATCACCTGAACATAAACTTTTTTTTAAACTTAAGATGAACCACAATACAAAAATATTTACATGTATATATAATTCCAGACAATAGAAGGTATAGTTAATCTGGGACATGTAGGGCTTACAATTTTAAATATAATTACCTTTTTGATCATTTCAATTTCTTCCTCTTTTTCTTCAAGCATCATCTGCAAATTTAAGTAAGTTAAAACACTTTACAGTTACCTGAAAAGTGATACCTGATACTTGAAAGATGCCAAATAAAATCTGATAATTACAATTCCATATGAACTCTAATACATGTACTATGTTACCTGTACACCGAGACATTTCTACTAAGGAAAATACTGCTGTTTGATGTTGCACTTTTTTAATAATTTAAAAATTAAACGAGACTTACCTGTACAGTTGAGGCTAAATTGCAATTTTATGAGTTATATAGAATTATGGAGGGATTAATGTGAATGCGTGGTGGAAGTACTATCGCAGTTTACTATGGTAGTAATTCTAATTAACAAAATACAATTTTCCAATGACACCAATATAATTTTTTAAAGAGTTCAGCAAATAGCTTGCCCTGTTAAACTGCTGCAAAAACCTGTTGTTGAGAAAAAATTTCATCAGAAATGGGCGAGTTTAGAAAATCTACTATTATCTGAAGACATATGGTTGAAAATTCTAGGCTAACTCGGTTAACAAAAGCTAAACTAACCTAGTTGAATCAGTCATATATTACCTGTAATCGCATGTTTTCTTGCCTCAGTTTCTCTACCTCCACCTCGGCTGGACTCACAACTGAACCACTTGCACCCCCATTCATCTGAAATGAAATTAAAACTTTTTATGCCTTCTTTCGAAGATGGCGGGTATATTGATTTACTTATGTCAGTCGGTCTGTCTGTCGATCAGCAGACCACTTTCGTTTCCGCTCTCCAATAGTTTTCATCAGATCTTAACCAAACTTCATGAAAATGTTTATCGGCAGAATATCTCGGCAAAGTTCGATAATCACCCAAATCGCTCCAGGAATTGTAGAGTTATGGTCCTTGATTTATCTAAAATTAGCCTTTTTAACTGTTTCCGCTCACTAAGTCAAACAGTTTTCAACCGATCTTCACTAAACTTGCTGAAAATGTTTCTGGCTTAATGTCTCAACCAAGTTTGATGATCAACCAAAACACCCTTGGAACTGCAGAGTTAAGAACCTTGATTTATCTAAAATTGGCCTTTTTAGCAGTTTCCGCTCCCTATGTCCAACAGTTCTCATCCGATTATCACCAAACAAGATATATTAGAAATAAAAGTAAGCGTTACTGTTAATTGTTTACTGCTATTTTTGCACAGAAAAAACTCGAAATTAATTTTACTTGCTAACATAATTTTTACAGTAATGTCCTTTACAAAAACATACAATGTAAGAAATAATTCTAACAATTTGACTACAATGAATTGCTCTGCAGTGTTTTTATGTTGTTTGAGAACCAGGGTTGTCAGGTTTTTGCCATGAGTGGAAAAAACCATGGTAAAAACCGGAAAAAACCGGCAAGGAAAAAACTGGGTGGCAAAAACTGGCAAAAATCAAAATAATTTATGTATAAAATTAATATAAAAAAACACAACAACAAACAAATACAATTTAAATTTAATGAGATAGGGTTCAATGTGTTTATATATGCACCTGGTGTTCATATTAAGTGAGGGAAAGGAGAAGACAGACATTTGACTTGAATGCCATGTCTGAGTCAAGACACCTGTTATGCAGCAAAAAACAGGAGAACAAAATCCAACTCAGGTGATAATGGCCTCTTTATTATTGAACTGGGGATACTGGGGCTAGCTAATGGGGCTGCTAATCACTGGAATGTTCCTCAGGGGAACAATTAATGGGTTCCAGAACAAACAGGTACTGAAATTTCAGAGCATGCACCACATTGGATTGTAGTTGTGTGTTAGGCATTCATCTGGCACTTAACATTAATGGGCATGTCCTTGTGGCCTATCATAGAGTTGCTTGCATCATTTTCATGGGTTTAAATTCTTCTAAGCCATTGTAAGACAACCATTCCATTTCTGAATTCACTCACTATAACTACATGTACCTTCATCACTTGCATATAGATTTACAATAATTATGTCAACAAGAGGAGGAAGAAATAAAGACCCAGTATGGGACTTTTTCAACAAGGTAGAAAAAGATGGAAAGACTCTTGCCCGTTGCAAGAAGTGTGGTCATGAGCAAAGCAACAAAGCAGAGCGTATGAGAAAACACCAGAAGACATGCAGTGAGGTAGTTTCATTTGAATTAAAACGCTCTGCAGAAGAAAATCATGGCCTGGAAACTGAGCAAGCAGTGCTCCAGCTCCAAAGAAAAGAATTCAAACCGACTTGAATAACCAAGTGTTTGTGACATCGGAAGAAACCAAATTAAAGCTGGACTTACTTTTAGCCAAGTTCTTCTTTGCATGTAACATACCATTCTCAGTGAGTGAGCATGCTTCATTTAAAACTTTTGTGTCCACTCTGCGACCTGGATACAAGCCACCAACAAGAAAGAAACTGTCGGGACCACTACTTGATTCTGTTACAGAAGAGCTACAGTTGCAGGTAAAGGCACAAATTGAAGGCAAAGACTGTACTCTTATTGAAGATGGCTGGAGTGACTGCCATAATGATCCTGTGACGGCTACGTGTGTCCATGTTGATAAGAAAGCATTCTTCATTGATGCCAAGTCAACAGGAGCAACAAGCAAAACAGGGGAAAACCTCCGGGATATGTGTAAAGAATCCATCAAAAAGGCATCGTCTTTATATGGATGTACAGTAAAGAATATTGTGACAGATAACGCCAAGAACATGGAAAAAATGCGACGGCTTCTTCATGAGGAAGACCATGACTTGCTTGTGTATGGATGTAATGCCCATTTACTGAATTTGCTAGGACAAGATATTACACCATCATCTGTAATGAAACATGTTGTTGAAGTGCAAAAATACTTCAGAAATCACCACCAGCCCAGCTCATGGCTGGGTGAATGTGAAGGGAGTGTAAAGCCCCAGCTGCCTGGGGACACAAGGTGGAACAGTCAACTGACCTGTCTTGATACATTTCTGAGAAACAGAGAGTTCATGATAAGAATTACTCAGGAACATGGTGACTCTACTGACTCCAACATAGCAAGGAAAGTTAATGATTTCAATTTGTACCAGCAGGCAAAAGATCTCCACAAACAAATGCGACCAATATCTGAAATGTTAGATCGCATTCAGGGTGACTCTGCCAATGCTGCTGATGCCTGCGATGCTTGGTTCACTCTACTTCACCACCCAGATCTGACTGAGCACAAAGATGTCATTAATAGTAGAATGAATCAAGCCCTTCAGCCGTTCCATCTGGCAGCATATCTTCTTCATCCAAAATACAAAGGTGCACATCTTAGTGATAAACAAAAAGAAATTGCAAGAAATTGGATCACACAGAAAAACGAGTGTTACATCTCCTCAGTCATCAGCTTTGAGGCCCAGGCTGAACCATATCCATCCTCTTTCTGGACGACTTCGGCAACAAGCATGGATAGCTGTGTTTGGTGGAAGGCTGTGAACAATTCAAACTTTCTGCCAGGATTTGTTGATCTAATGATTAGACTACAAAAACTGCCCGCAAGTTCTGCTTCAGTTGAAAGAGTGTTTTCAAACTTCAGCCATATACAGTCCAATCTAAGGAACCGGCTTGGGATCGAAAAGGCACCGTTCACAGGAGCTGGAGTACTGATTTTCGTATCATAATCACACAATGTGCAAAGTTGAAGGGAGTAGACGGTGTACCTGGAATAATTATTCCAATAATAAGTTTGTAAAGTTTCACTTTTTATTGAAAATATGCATATATTCAATGGTAAAAAGTGCATGTATTTGTTAATTGAATTTGAATAAAGCAGTTTAAACGTATTGTTTTCAATGTCTATAGATTTTGCCATTTTTGCCGTTTTTTTCCAGTTTTTGCCGGTTTTTTCCAATTTTTGCCATCGGCAAGGAAAAAATAAGTTTTTTGCGGAAAAAACCCAACCCTGTTGAGAACAAAATGACAAGTGGCAATTATTAACGTTGATCAGAACAGACAAAATACAACTAGTGCATACCACTATACACAAATGCTTAACAAAGCAACACTGCCATGACAAATGACCAATATCCAAAAAAGCTGTAAACAAAAACAAGAACTGAACATGAAACAATGCATTAGTTTTAGTTTAAACCTATTTATTTTAGCCTGATAGCATCAAAAGCCTCAGGCTTACAGAGACACTCTCGAGTCCGTTTCCTGGGAAGAACCAGTACTTGGTGTCTTTAGAATGATCCTGAGAACACTCCCTGAGTGGGGATCGAACCCGGGAAGTCCCGCCAGTAAGGCGGACACCATATCCACTACACCATTACACAACAATACATGGACAGACCTCTATCCTGCTTTGATACAGTGGTGGGTGGCCTAGACGTGACACGTCAGACAGCAGAAATGCACTCAGGTTCAGGCTTCGCTCTTCAATCTCCTGCCGAAAAACATCCGACACCACGTCAACAGCCTCTGCATTGTCATAACAGGTAAAATGTATATGTAAGAACTGCAATCCTCTCATTTAATTTCAATGGTAACACTATGACAGGAATGTAAATTCTTTTATAGTAAGGCATCTTCGGTTAAATCACAGATTCACAGTATCGGTCTTTTTCTAGTTAAATATATCAGGAAAACGGATGGGACCAGACATCTTCGTAGTATCTTGTCATGTTGTAGTTTTGCTATTAGCAGTTTCCCGTTTTTCAATTTGATATGATATAAATAAATGATATGCTGTATGGATTATGTCATAAAATATCAAAGTCATATTTGTTTTGAACAACTGGCAATCAAGAAATGAATTCAAAATATACATAACATGATTTAAAATAAAACACATGTACATGTATAATATGTATAATATGCTTGTCACATTTTGATTGTTAATTACATAATTACATGTGTATTATTGCATGCTAACACTGACTTACATTTGGAAAACATAAACTGCATGGACCTAAATGATTTTAAAGTCAAACAAGCGCTGTCAGAGGACAGCGTGCTCGACTATTTGAAGAATTTCAGTTGGTACATATTTTGGAAAGTGGAAGGGGCATACATTTGTTGAAATACAAAACTGAGTTATGGTAATTATTTCATCAAATTATTCTAAGTTTCAACCTTATGTAGTTAATAACTTTTGTAGTTTTGAAATTATAAGAGTTTAAAATATAAACTTTAACCAGAAAATCTAAGTCAAAAAGGGGCATAACTCTGTCAAAATGCAAAACAGAGTTAAAGGGAGGTTGGCCCTGACACTGGAGTTGATGACAAAGGTATGTTCCTATCTTAAAGTGAATAAGTTATGTAGTTCTGAAGTTACAAACGTTTTGAATATAAACTTTAACCAGAAAATCTATGTGAAAATGGGGCATAACTCTGACAAAATACAAAATAAAGTTAAATGGAATGTTGCCCCTAACACTGGAGTTGATGACAAATGTATATTCCAATTTTCAAGTGAATAACTTATGTAGATCTGCAGTTACAAAACTTTTGAATATAAACTTTAACCAGAAAATCTAAGTTTGTTTGTTTGTTTGGATTTTTCGCCGTATTCAACAGTATTTCAGTCATATAACAGCGGTCTGTTAACCTACTCACACTTTTCCTGGGTAAGCTGGTTTACCAGTACTAAGTGCACATACTTATGCCAGTAACTGACAACTGCCCTACTTGAATCAGAGGTAGGGGGAGAATGGCTTTCGAAATAATTTCATGACCAATCCCCACACAAGTTATGTGGCTGGGCTTGGAATCGAACCCACGATCCTCGGATTTGTAGTCCAGCGCTCTACCAACTGAGCTAGCCGGCCCGGCATCTAAGTGAAAAAGGGCCATAACTCTGTTGAATATAAACTTTAACCAGAAAACCTATGTGAAAAAGGGGCATAACTCTGTCAAAATACAAAACAGAGTTATAGGGAATGTTGCCCCTGACACTGGAGTTGATGACAAAGGTATATTCCAAGTTTCAAGTGCATAACTTCTGTAGTTTTGAAGTTACAAAACTTTCGAAAATAAACTTTAACCAGAAGATCTGTGAAAAAGGGTCATAACTCTGTCAAAATACAAAACAGAGTTACGGGGAATGTTGCCCTTGATACTGGAGTTGATGACAAAGGTATATTCCAAGTTCGAGTGAATAACTTGTGTAGTTATGAAGTAACAAGACTTTGAATAAAAACTTAAACCATATTCAGACGCGGATGCAGACGCTGACGCCGGGGTAGTAGGAAAGCTCACCTATTCTTCGAATAGTCGAGCTAAAAATTACAAAACTTGCACTTAATTTTGATATATTATTTTATTTTATTTTTCTGCACATTTATCAGAAACAATACAATACTTGACTGACCTCCAAAGAATACACATCCGTGTTGGTCAATATTTAACCTTGACCTCATTGTAACTTCCTTCTCTGGAGTCACATCAAAACCCAGGAGATTCAGAGTCTAAAGTGAGAAAACACGACAGGTCATTTAACATCATGAACTAAAATAGTACTATAAAAAAAGAAATTTTTGTTTCTACTTGTAAGAACTGCAATCCAACAAAACAATAAGGCTTAAACAGAGCCTGATTATTCCCTGCAAAAGCAAAAACTGTCAAGAGAAAAGTGGAACACCCTAAATATGGTTGTAATGGAAAAGAAAATACATTTACACTATGCACAATAAGTACCTTAATTTCTTATGACAAATATTTAACATTATATTAACATGGATGTAATTTTAAAAACACCTCAGTGCTAGATCCAGCAGATTTAAGCTCAATGAAAAAGTGGCCTTCAAGTAGAGGAATACAGATGAAAACAGTCTTCACAATAGATTTTTAGAAGGACTTGCCCATTTGGGCATACGACATGCAATTTCAACCGAATCCACCTGAACTTGTCCAAAAAGTGGAAATAACATCTAGACATTACCTAACAGTTTAAATGATAGTGATGAAATTCATGTAGGAAATGAAAACCAGGTGATTATGATATATATAGAGAAATAGTTTGGGACATTGTGGTATTTTTTGGTAAATGAATCTTTTAACTCCATAATTTTGCATCCTTCTTATACTTGCCCATTTGGGCAGACAAGTAAAATTGTTAACTTGCCCAATTACATATTTAATTGTCCCAGGCTTCTGGCAAGTGAGTTATTTCGAAGACTGTGAAAAGTACTCTCTCGACACCATTCAATGATGTAAAACACGTGTATTAAAGGCCTGGTTAATCAAAGACTTAAGCTATAAAACTACAAACATATGTGATTTACCAATGTGAGTTTATCTACTTCAAACTTGTCATGAGGTCCAACAGACGGCTTCCTCATCAGGGTCGTGTTGCCATGTTGACCGGACTGGTTGGAGAATAGAGGGCTGTGGGACAGGGCATTGGCCAATGAGAGCACGGGGCCTGGTACGGGGGAGAAATCCACAGGAGAACCTGAACTCCCTGTCCTGGCAGATGGCAGCATGGTCCCTGAAAAATATGTTAGGTAACAGGCCATTAGAAAGTGTGACTGGGTTACTAGTAAATATGCATGCAAAGATCAGATGGCTAATTTTGCTTTACCAATCAGTGGCACATTATACATGGGTAGGTGTTAAAAACTGCATTAACAATCAGTGGCACATCATACATGGGTAAGTGTTAAAAACTGCATTACCAATCAGTGGCACATTATACATCAGTAGGTGTTAAAAACTGCATTAACAATCAGTGGGTCATTATACATGGGTAGGTGTTAAAAACTGCATTAACAGAACAGAACAGAACACGACATTTATTTCGCCCATGTATACAGCATATACAATAAGGGCAATATAACAAAGCAAAATATAAGTAGTAAATTATTATCTTCCGATAATTTTAACGTTCGACAAAATATAATAAACGATATAGGATATATACAAGGATAAGAATAATAATAATAGTAATAATAATAATAATCATCATCATAATCATAGTCATAATCATAATCATAGTCGTAGTCATAATCATAATTATAATCATCATCGTAATCATAATCATCATCGTAATCATAATCATCATCGTAATCAACATCATTATCATAGCTATAAAGAAACAAATAATAATACAATTCGATATGAGTAATTTTTAGCCAGCACTGTAAGAATACTTTTTTAGTGGTTTGTGACCTTAGTTGTGCGGTGCTTTCTTTCCTTTAGCGCGCGGCGTTATAGATTGGAAATGAAACCCCCCCCCCCAAAAAAACACACACAAAAAACGTGTATTACAAGGTTTACATTTGCTTCAAAAATTAATTAGTTCTTTTTACTTAAATCAAGGGGAAGAGACAGTGTGCATTAGCCTTAATACATCGGAGCTATCTTCGTAGCGGTTTCAAACAATGAGAGTTATTTTAATCGTAGTTTACGCTTGAGTGCACCAGCACACGAGGGCGATATGTTGACAACAAAGGCAAGATGGTGGACCCATTATGTGAGGTAATTACTCTTAGTTAGCTTTGTATAGCAGAGTGACATTAGATAATACCGTTAGTTTTAGGTCAATGAGGCAAATAAAAACTATGATTTGTATGCTAAGTAAATTTAGATAAATTTTGTCAACAATTATTCCTATTGCACAGTTATATACATATAACAAATTTAATTAAGGAGTAAGTAAAATTATATCTATGACCTGAAAATATAAATATTTGCTTCAATTTTTTTTATTATTATTATAAAAAAAAAAAAATAATAATAATTTCCTATTATTAATTACAAATATCTAGGCGCTGACAAGTATTGCATAAACACAAGATTTGTTGTGACAGTAAAAAACAACAACAACAACAACAAACAAACTGCAAAATACAAATCTTATGATTATATTGTCACATAATAGTACCAAATGTACAAAGCAGCAATAATTTACATTGCTCTGTTGATATATGCATAATTCATATTGAAATTATGGTATAGAATGCGACTAGTATATAGCCAGTAAAAGAAATACATTTGTGACGAGTCAAATGTTTGGAATTATTGGATACACAGATGCAAATAGTGACTAAAGTCACTTAAATTAGTATAACCAGTAAATATGTCAGAACATTAATAGAACATTATTAATTGTTTCAAGAAAACATTTGTAGCTGGTGGCATTGGTTAATTCAAGTAGTAATGCAGGAAAATAACAATCAGTGGCACATTATACATGGGTAGGTGTTAAAAACTGCATTAACAATCAGTGGCACATTATACATGGGTAGGTGTTAAAAACTGCATTAACAATCAGTGGCACATTATAAATGGGTAGGTGTTAAAAACTGTGTTTTACGGTTATAACAAAATCACTCCATTCAATCTTAGTATAGAGCATATGCAGCAGATTAAGTTGTTGGATGATATCCAAGAATTATTATGTGACACTTATAATAACATATTTACAAAGATTCAAGTTAAAAAACCTGTGAAGCAGTGGGCAGACAATTCAAACATGATGCATGGATGATGGTTAAACTCTGTTTTAAATTTAAAATGGTCACACATGAGAGAGAAAGTTTAATACATATCAGTATCTGAATAATCTCCAATAATACAATGCCAGATAAATTGTTACCTTTAACACCTTTTGGATTTGGAGTTGAAGAATGGGTTGGGATGAGACCCCTCCATGGCAGTTTGTGCGAGACACCACCATTCAACAGGGCATGGGCCGCCAGCTGAGTAGGAGGAGTCACCATGTAGTCCTACGGATTGAGAAAGAAAAGCAATGGGTTAGATATTGCAGCTGTGCTACTAATAGTGGATGTAATCCTTATCATGACTGCAAGGATGTACTGTGTTTGGCAATTAGTAAGACCTTTACATTTCAAATGGACAAAAATGACTTATTGCTTCAAACGGTATTTTAAGGTTTAAACCAATGTCAAACACTTTACTAAAAGGAAGATTTTTGTTATTTGCAAGATCCTCCAGAGAAAAGTATATGGAACAAACATGCTTTATCAAACGCCAATGATGAAATATTAGTTACATGGCTTCTAACTGACCCCGTACGGTGTGATATATAGCCAAATATAAATTTACTACCCTGTATCACACCGTAAGGGGTCAGTAAGAAGCCATGTAACCAATTTACATTACGAAGTACCATTCTTTAATCAATATACCAACATTTAATTAATTTATTTAATATTTATTTTGAAACAATAAATTTACTGTCAGATAGGAAATTAACTGCTACTGACATAGTATGGAATAATACATGGTCAGCATGTGACCTGGCTAAACCAATGAAAGTATTTTGTATGAGTGAGATAGTAGCTAATACATGATACTTGATTAAAGCTACAAATCAACAGAATTTCAGAGGCTGATACTTGCTAATTACTAGTACGTTATAACACATTTACCTCCTGTTCTTCTGTTGGCAATTTATCATGGTCTTCTTGGAGAACATCTGTGCCGTAGCCTTCAGAAACTGAAAATATTACAGACGCATCAACACAATGTAAATGGGGCCAAATATAAGGCAGTGTGCTTTCAGAAATACTTTGGTTACGGAAACTACTCTATAACCCTGACCGGGTTCATTGAAACTCGTAATTTCCAAACAAATCTAGCAAACCAAATTGCTATTTGTATATTAAATTTGCTATTCAAAGAAAATGACATAGGAGTCAATTAGCCCATGAAGTTCTACAAATCTGAAAACTTTGCTAAAGATAATTGTGTACACATGTGCTGTCATAAAACCCTTTAAAATACCCAATATGAGTAGGAGTCTGGACACCAGTCATTTCAGATTACTTTATTGATGAGAAAAAAATTTGCCACCTTCGAGCTGTTTTTCCGCTGGTTCCTGCGGTTGGTTCACAGGGAGGCCATTCTTCTGCATGATCTCATTGAACTCCGCCCTAGCCATGGAACGAAAACAATTGAAGTGACTTTTGCAGTTTTGGTGACTGGGTTAATTACAAATAAAGGAAAAACGCCACTGCAAATAATTAATTCCAACTGATGGTCAAGAAATCCAGCAGCAAAATGAAGGAAGATCTTAAATTTGAAGCTCTAGTGGCCATTTTGTGCAGTGAGGCGGAACATTTGAATAAATTGGTAGAGGAACACTTAACAAACATTTGTGTAAAATTATTTGAAAATCTAGCCATAGGTTTAGAAGAAAAAGGCGTTTAGACAATTCTATTTTTAGCTCTTGCTGCCATCTTGTGCAGTGAAGCGGATCCATTTTCAAGGATCATTTCTGTAAAGTTTCATGAAGATCGACCAAGAACTTTTGAAAATATGACAGAAATATGAAACTTTAACGCAAATTGGTAACGACATTGCAACGCCCGCCCGCCCAACCGACCGGTTTTCACTTATCTATAAGCCGAGATTTTTCGTTGAAAAATCCGGCTTAAAATAATTTAATTCACATAATCATGCTTCCTTTCATTTTTTCCAAGGTACTAACTTATATGAATTAGGCTTAAATAATGAACCACCTCAACAATACAAGATAAACATATAAAACTCATACCTCGCCTGCTCATCTCTGCATATGACTAATTGCAACTGATTGGTCAAGCAATTCAGGCGCAGAATGGAAGCAGCTCTGAAATATATTTGATAGATAAATCACAATGAATGTGTCTATATTGGGTTACGTTGTGGCACATAAATAATTATCAAGAGGGCCATGATGGCCCAAAGCGCTCACCTGAGTACTAGTACAGGTGAAGACCATTCTGTAGTGACAGGTTTAAAAATTAAGTTATCTGAACAATACGCAAAGGTGGATAGGATAGATTTGATTTAAAACATCAGTTAGTGCAATGGGCTAACTAAATTACGAGTTGGATAGTGGATGTGCGGTGTTATTGCTAATGGTTCTCAGATCATTTTTCTCGATATTCTTACCTGACCCTTTGTCATTAAGTCAGAGACAGTTTTGAAGAACTAGTTGCAATGCGATAATTGCGATGGCAGTGCTATAAGGTCAAGTTTTGTTTTTTCTTTGATTATTTTCTGTCCAATCATGATAAATGATGTTAAAGCAAGCTCAGAAGCCATCAATGTTGCATGTACAAATAAATTCATGTAAGGTTTGCAATTGTTGGAAATCAAATTTTATCAATCAATTTTTGTGGTCATACGCAAACATTGAAAAAAAAATCATGTGTACAAGCCAATCATTGATAACTTGATGTTTTTTTCCACACACAAGGGGCAATAACTCAGGTGTTTCTGGCCCAATCATGCCTATATTCGACATCACCTGTAATCTTACGTTCATAGACAAACTGAGCACGATTGGTGAAGATTGGATAAAAAATGACGTCTCTATTCTGAATAATGTCCATTTTTGTATATTTTTTTCACAAACAAAGGGCAATAACTCCAATGTTTCTGGTCCGATCTTGCTTATATTCGACTTCAACTTTAATCTCATGGTTATAGACAAACTGTGCAAGATTGGTGAAGATGGGATGAAAAATGAAGTCTCTATCCTGAATAATGTCCATTTTTGTATATTTGTTTCATAAACAAAGGGCAATAACTCTGGTGTTTGAAATACGATCTGGCCCATTTTTGGCATCTGCAGAGATCTGATGGTCATACACAAACTGTAAAAGTTTGGTTAAGATTGGATGGAAAATAAAGTTTATATGTTGGCATTTTTGCACTTTTTTGCATGAAAAAGGGACAATAACTCTAGTGTTACTGGTGTGATCTGGTCCAATGACCATCCCGTCCGAGATTTTATGGTCATACACAACCTGTGCAAGTTAGGTTAAGATAGGATAAAAAGTGAAGCCTCTATCGTGAGAACGAAACAAATTGTTGACGGCACACGGACGACATACAAAGGACGACAGACGACGCAGGAGAGGTCCCCTATACCAATCCAATGATTGGCTTGTACACACGAGCACTCTGTGCTCAGGTGATCTAACAAGAGATGTCGGAGGACAGCGCGCTCGACTTTTCTTGTGCTTGTCAGAGTTACTGGCATTTCTTTTCTAAAACAAGAAATATGTAAATTCCATGAAAACCAAATTTTTCTAATGAAATGCATTATAGTCAGCACATCAATAAAATTTTTAGTAAAAGTGAACTTGACCACACCCACCCCATATGCAATCCCAAGCGAGGTCTCGATATAAGGTATCTATGTATGAAGTTTCAATAAATATCTCGATGGATTCTCAAGTTATTGATCGGAAACCGTTTTTATATTTTTGGTAACAAGTTATTGATCAGAAACTGTTTTCTAGTTTTTAGTAACAGTGACCTTGACCCCATCCACCCCATATGCAATCCCAAGCGAGGTCTTGATATAAGGTATCTGTGTATGAAGTGTCATTAAAATATCTCAATGCATTCTCAAGTTATTCAGCAGAAACCGTTTTTCTATTTTAGTAACAGTGACCTTGACCTTATATGCAATCCCAAGAGAGGTCTCGATATAAGGTATGTATATATTAAGTTTCATTAAAATATCTCAAATCGTTCTCAAGTTATTAAGCGGAAACCATTTTTCCATTTTTAGTAACAGTGACCTTGACCCCACCCACCCCATATGCAATCCCAAGCGAGGTCTCGATATAAGGTATGCATGTATAAAGTTTCATTAAAATATCTCAATGTGTTCTCAAGTTATTGAGCGGAAACCGTTTTTCTATTTTTAGTAACAGTGACCTTGACCGCACCCACCCCATATGCAATCCCAGGGGAGGTCTCAATATAAGGTATTCATGTATAAAGTTTCATTAAAATATCTCAATGCGTTCTCAAGTTATTGAGCGGAAACCGCTTTTCTATTTTTAGTAACAGTGACCTTGACCCCACCCACCCCATTTGCAATTCCAAGCGAGGTCTCGATATATTGTATCTATTAAGTTTCATTAAAATATCTCAATGGGTTCTCAAGTTATAGAGCGTAAACGGTTTTTCTATTTATAGTAACAGTTACCTTGACCCCACCCACCCCAAATGCAAATCCAAGTGAGGTCTTGATATAAGGTATCTATGTATTAATTTTTATTAAAATATCTCAATTTGTTCTCAAGTTATTGAGCGGAAACCGTTTTTCTATTTCTTAGTAACAGTGACCTTGACCCCACCCACCCCATATGCAATCCCTATCGAGGTCTCGCTATAAGGTATCTATGTTTGCATTTTCATTACAATAGCTTAATCCGTTCTCGAGTTAGGGAGTGGAAACGAAAAGTTGAGAAACTAGCTTACCGAAAAACTTTAACCTGTCCATGTAGCTTATATGTAAAATTTCTAAGAGTAAAAAGGCCCATAATTTTGACAAATTTCAAACTAGAGTTATCAAAATTGGCCCATGAGTTCATTTTAATATAGGGAATAAGTGTATCAAGTTTGAATGAAATCCCTTAAGCCATTCCTGCGAAACCAGCTTACCGAAAAACTTTAACCTGTCCATATAGCTTCTGTAAAATTTTTAAGTGTAAAAAGGCCCATAATTTAGTCAAATTTCAAACTAGAGTTACCAAACTTGGCCTATAGATTCATTTTAATGTGGGGAATAAATGTTTTAAGCTTGAATGAAATCCCTCACGCCATTCCTGAGAAACTAGCTTACCAAAAAACTCTAACCTAGCTCGGACGCGACGCCAACGCCGACGCCAGGGCGAGTAGAATAGCTTGCCTTTTCTTTGAAAATTCGAGCTTAAAAAGTATTTGCTAATAAGGAATGTACACAAATATACAGTCTACAATATAATACTGTCAGCTAAATGCTTAGGCAACAATGATATAAATTGTAGTTTTTACTGGAGCGTATAAATTGTGCATCCAAAGTTTCAAACATACAGCTGAAAAGTTAAACTTAACTGTATCGGAAATTAAATAAATGTATCTACATGTTTTTCACCAAAAATGTTTGCTGAAATGTTTTTACATTGTCACTTGAAAGACATGAATATGAACTTAACAAAGCTATTTATTTATATCTTCTCTAAAATCACTGAAAAACATACAAATATTACTAAATATACCAGTTTCAAGCACATACACATGTATGGTTACCTTTCATTAGTGACCCCCTCCAGACTTTCTCCATTCACCTCCAAGATCTGATCTCCCCTCTGTAGGTCACCTGGACACACAATAATCAAAGAATAATACTGTATATTCCCTCATAAATTATCCCCACCCTAATTAATGCCCCCCCCTCCCACCTATTTTTAATAATGCTCAACCTTCCTGTATGATTAATGGCCTCATATTGCTATAAACACTCAATTCAAATGCACATCTGTTTTGCATATCTTTGAAAACATTGTTTGCAGAATGAGCTAAACAGTCAAATTATCATGTTTTCTTTATACTGGTTGATGTGACAGTGTGCCAAGATCTGGACTCGTATTAAATGACCCCTTGGGAAAATGTAAGGCCCCGGGGGTGATTATTAGGGACCATACTGTACTCATGTAAATCTAAATTATGTTTTACCACCAAAGTTTATCATTTCTTCTGGCATTATGCTAAGCTCAGCAAAACCCTGTAAATCTATGTGTGACTGGTTTAGGATCTTTACACTATGTATAACATTGAGGCAAACTTATATAAGCAAGAGATGAAGTGGGTACCCTGTGTATCAGCAAGGCCTCCTGGAAGTACTCGCTTGATGTACACTCCATGTAGCTCCTCACCATCGATACTGCAGCCTCCACAGATCTTGATTCCTGAAATACATGTACAGAATAAACTGAATGCAACATTTTGCAGTTTCAGTCTTAAGCCTGTATGACTGTGAAGCTTAGGTGTGTCACTTTAGTTTAAACCTGAGACACTCTCGGGTCCGTTTCCTGGGTAGAACCAGTACTTGGTGTCTTTGGGGGACATCTTGAGTACCCAGAGTTGGGATCGAATCCGCGACCTCCCTATCGCTAGGAGGACACCATATCCACTATGCCACTTTAGAGCTACTGTAGGTGGAAAGTGCCGTCCTGGATTAGCCTGTGCGGACTGCACAGGCTAATCCGGGACGACACTTTACGCACATGCATTAAGAAGACTGGTTTTCTCACGACGCGCCACATTATTTTTTTTTGGCCTTAGTCCAACTGCCTTAGTTTTTGCAGATAAGACATTCAATTACATTTTTCAACAATACAAAAGTATGTGAAAAAGTCTCTTTAAACGCATCATAGTAACAAAGCAGTCCCACATCTCAGTTGGAAGTTTCAGAATTAAACATTGATGTTTATAACATGCAGTGCCAAGTGTTGTTTTTTTTCGTGGGAAGGCAGCCCAGTCAAAATGGGTGGAAAACATTGCAATAATTTGGAAACAAAGGAATGAAACGGATGTGTACAGTTAAATGTTGGAAAAAAAAATAATAATTTACAAGAAATTTTGAAAAGGAAAAAATCATTTATGTGTTGGCTTGCATACTCTTAAATGTATTGAATACATTAAATAATTGCTGAATATGGATGATAATTGAGTATTTGTTTCCAACATATTTGTTTACTATATAATTTCGTATCTACCTATGCCCCTTTTGCAGTCCTTGAAAACAACCTGTTTTGCCACTCTGAAATTATCATCAGGTGGCGCTTCTTCCACAACCCTGAAATAGAACTTGGGCTGGTGAACAAAAGTGATTGTAGCAGTGACAGGATTTCACAAATTACTGGTACACATACATTTGTGACACGTCGTGAGAAAACCGGTCTTAATGCATGTGCGTAAACTGTCGTCCCGGATCAGCCTGTGCAGTCCGCACAGGCTGATCCAGGACGGCACTTTCTGCCTAAAGTGGATTTATGGTAAGAAGAGACTTCCTTGAAACAGAAAATACCACATGCATTAAGACCGGTTTTCTCACCACGCGCCACATTTTTATTAATCAAATTCCCACATCACGGCCAGTAATAGAAAAGCTCCTTAGTAAAAACTTCTTACAATCAGAAATTCCTTAACACAGTGGATGTTTCATGTTCAGTGCAATTTGCATTAAGAGGTTTTATTCTGGACAGGTAATGAGTAAAGAGTTGCTACTTATTTAACCATAATTAAAATTTAAATTAATTAATTTAAAAATCAGTATTTGAAAAGAAATTGTGACTTAAGTCATTTAAGTGTAAATAAAGTTTTTCCCTCGCAGGTTTGTGAATACCAGTTTTTATTAAAACATATTTAAATTTTGTTTCAACATAAAAAGATAAATACCATAAATTAAACATTAAGCAAATGAACAATTAAGTATTTCTTAATTTGTGTTATTTGCTGAATCAAATTAATAGCTTCTGATAAACACAATGAGTGAGACAAATATACTTACTCATGCTGATGAACTTGTTCAGTTTGTGTGATTACAATCGAATCCGACATGTCTATTCTTGCTTTGGAAACATCTGAAAAATAACCCATAAATCAAGTAATTGCTGCAAGTTCTCCATGCTCTATTTTTAAACCCACTTGCCAGAAAGCCTAGGACAAGTAAATGGTCTTTCTTGCAATTTCAGGAACAGTTTAGCTAGTTACTGTAGTTTATAGTGTTTTTGATACCATTCAAATGGAATTGAAAGACTGCAAGCAGCAACAGAGCTTATTGGTCAATCAATCATTCAGTGTATGTTTAATGCACATGGACTTAAATAGACAAAACAGTAATATGTACAGTACCAATAAAATGAAACATGTTTACACTTGTTGTGGAGTCAGATTTTTGTCTGATTTTGGCAATTACTTGATGGGGATGTTATTTCGACACATTTTCAGGGCTTTCCTTAGACTTTGAATTTCAAGAGTCAATGACTCTTAGGGTCAAATTTTCAAGAGTCAAAATCAAATTCCCCAAGAGTCAGATATAAACCTTCAAGAGTCTATGCTATATGGGTAGTTTCCATTAGTTTCCCTTCTGTTTATTTGCATTATTTTAAAATGTATTATTTTTATTTTATAATTTAATAATATTATTTTAATTTATTAATTATTATTTTTTAGTAACTTATTATTATTTTCTTTTTAATTTATTTAATTTTATTTTCTTCTTCTTATTATTGTTATATTATTATTATTATTATTGGATCCATTATTATTGTTATTTATGATTATTTATTATTATTATTTCTTATTATAATTATTAAGACGATTGTAGCATATTCTTTACACACTAAAAATAGCACTAATTTTTTTCTACGAAATCGCATATCATGTACAACAATAAAACAAAGGCTATCCTTCCTAAAAAAATATATGTAGTTACGGTCCGCAAATACTGTTTTACTGTAACAAGGTATATTAATAAACTGCAATAAAATAATTATTCAAATGCTAAAGATCGCAAAGTTCTTGCAATACAAAGTTTTTATTCCCAGATGACATGTATATAATTGGTAAAGCACATGGTCGATACACACACGCTTTCCATGCGTGGAACGTGATGTTGTTTGTGTCAGCATAACTTTCGCACGCTTTTCTAGAAAACTAATGATTTACATGAAATACACAGTCTATTAAAAAACGTGTTTATAAAACTCGAACACTAAAATTGGATGTTGGATATTTTGGATATAAGAAATGTTACGTAAAGGTCAGAATTTTCGCTGAAATCGGATGCCAAATTTTGGAAATTTTTTAATAATTTTACCTGAAATATAAAGGAAAGCAATTTAAAACAATGCCTTCATATTTAGGAACTAAATAAATGTGGGCATTATCAACAACGAAAAAGCGATGAGTGAACTGTGTTTTAAACGTTTAAAGGTCGGGAATAAACATACTCTAACGGACTCATGTACATTAACTAAAGGGTGAATACATGTATATTACGCCGATAGGTCGATTGTTCACTTCATTGGAAGCGTATATAACTATGCGTTTTAATGGGTCAATATATATTTTTCTGAGCGACAAAACTCCGCCTAATGGGCGGAGCTACACAGTTACTTGAGCCCTGATGGACAGTATCTATTTAAAGACTGACTCCAACTCCAACCAATAATCGCCGAGTGTTTTATCAACTTTGACATCGCTGTTCAACTGATTGGGATAATCAGCCAGCCGAGTTATACTGTATAACGCCAGTACAGAAATTTCCCCGGGTCAAAGGTGACGCATGAAGTAATTACCTCACGAGTCAAACAAGCATATTTTGAAATTTCCACACGTCAAAACAGTGGAGCTCAGGAGAAAGGAAAGCCCTGACATTTGTGATTTTGTTCCAAAACTACACTGATTGTTAACATTTGTATTGCAGATATCACACATTTATGAAAATAAAATGTTCAATTTGCCATTTTTAAAATGGTTTTTAGTGGTAAGAAGTGTTTATTCCTTTTATTTTTAGAAAACCTTGTATAATGTTACCAATAATGTATTCAAAGGTCTGCTGTATGAACACACAATTACATAATATTTTATATTAAAGAACAGTTATGGTACTTAGTATTTCTGCATATTACACATGCTCAGGACAAATATAAAACAGGGCGAAATGTTATTCATAGCGAAACGTCCCTGATTCCACTAATTTGACTATGTTAGTTAAGTCGGCTTTTTAATAAGATTAAATTGCGATTGCCCATAAACATGTTGATAATAGATGTCATGTGTTGGAAATTTTGGTTAGCTGGGGATACTATACTGTATGATGACACTGACAAACTCAAAATAAAATTCTACCAATAAGCTTAAGACATTTTACATAAGTTGCAGTTTTTGTGTGTGACAGTTCCAGAACTTGAGAAGTATTCGATTTGAATGTATAACACTATACTTTTCACTTACCACGGAAATTTTTCAGTAGGCAGTATTTGATAGGCTAAAACAATACGGCAAATATTTAAATCAAAGTACAAGTAAGCGGTTTTAACCTTTCAGAATCTAAGAAATACTCAAACAGTCTCGTAATGTTTTGATGGAAACATGGACTGGTGTACTATTTATTTCAAAAGTAACATCAGCTTTAATACTACAATATTAACCAGTCCAATTAAAGTGCGATCTGTGCGATAGAAAACCGGATATATTTAATCTATCGAAAAGTCATAAAACCGAATATTTTTACACGAAAAACCACGGAAAATACCGTCATCATTCTACACCTGCGAGAAATTTAATTTTCCAATTTTAAAGAGACAATGTCAACGAAAAAGACCACAAGGGGGTAATTAATTGAAAAAAAATTCAAACGTACATGGGAGCCTGGGAGAAAGAGCTGTTTCGGCGGTCGAAAAACAACCCCTTGCCTACTTCCGGTTCGTCGATGATATCTGGGGCTTGTACAAGTACAAACACGTTACATGGGATAATAAATATATATTAAAAATATAGCCAGCGCGTTTTGACAAAGCTCATCAGGGCATAATACAATAATAATGATGAGCTTTGTCGAAACGCATTGGCTATATCTGACACTAGCTGTCATTTTATACCATAATTTATTAAACGCGTATAGGAATTTTGTTAGTAAGCGAGTCTTTTGCGAGCTTACTAACGAATTTCCTGGACGAGTTTAATAAAATATGGTATGAAATGACAACAAGTGTCAGATCTTTTTTATCACATGCTTTTAAACGATATAAAACCCTTCTAATTTTACCAAAATTAGTTGGTCAATTCTCAAAGTTGTGTACTGACGTGACACTACACTACACTAGTATACAACGTAGCTGAGTATACGTGTACTGTTTGAACAATTTTGTTATAACCGTTTAGACAGTATTTTCTGTGTTGCGATCTTTTGTTTGAATATGTAATTATATAGAAGGAAATGCTTCAGAAACCGAATCATAATTTATTTGTTGTTTAAGAAAAACAAAACAAAGAAAATTAATATAATATTATGTTAGGAGTATTGTATATATGGTTTAAGTATGTAGTATTTTATGTGTGTGAGTATTGTGCCATACTTTTCAGTCGTGTCAGATATGCACTATCGTGTATAAAATCAAACAATTTACACATACATCAGTTTTAAAAATTAAAATATGAAGTTCAATTTACATTTGCTTATCAAACTCTTATGTGAACACCGGTTACTCTGTGGTACCGAATATATTCTTTAAAGATATTTCTTGTAAGTTTGTTTTCCGTTCAATATATATTTATTGTCCTCGTCGATAGGACTGGTGTGTGGGGGTCGAGGGCAGCCGCCTCCACACCGTACAAAGTTGTTATATAATATAATGCATGTATAGTATAATACATCTGAAACATTATAAAAACAAGTGTTTGCACAATATAGCAAAATATATATTAAGTAATTGTATTAATATACAGTATTTTAGTCACATGTCACATAATTTGCAGATAAAGAGGTAACAAAAAATCCCATTCGTTACAAGTTTGTGGATCGTTAAAAACATTAATTTCATTCAGAACATCATAATGTAAAGACAAGTATGACTTTGCTGCCTTAACATTAGGTATTGTTTGATTTATCTTGCAATTATAAATAGACATTTTAGTAAAAAAAGAAAAGTTAAATTTAACGGACCATTAGTATTATCATGTCCCAATATAAAAGATAATTTGTTAAAAAAAGTTTACATCCAGAAAATAGGTATAATAAATTAATTAACAAATTTGCATTCCCCAAAAATGTGTTCGATTGTTTCAAACCCATTTTTACGTAAAAAAGTACAGGAAGTGGATTTTTAATTCCTACTTTAAATAAAAATAATTATCACCTATAAATCTGTGTATAATTCTATATTAATGCATTAATATTAATTGTCAATACAAAAAGTCATTTTAAAAATATGCTGCCAGTCTGGCAAATCAATATTTGTTCATATGTTCGACCATTGACGTATACATTCATATTGAGTATGTCATACATAGGCTATTTCCTTTCGCATATTTAAAGGGACTATGTCAACGAAAAATTGGCTTCCTATTGCGCTATAAATTATATTATTTGATATAAATGCGCTTTACTAAGAAGTGTACATTAAATAAATAAAAATAATATAATACACAATACGATATTTGATAAAAACAAATAAGCAAAAGTCAGAAAAAATAAAACCCCAAGCGGGTATCGAACTCGCGACTTAGGAGCCATACGAAGAAATGACAGTAGCCAGCGCTTTCACCAACTGCGCTATCATGCTTGGTAAGTACTCGTTTGTAAAATATGGTTTTATCACATGCTATACCTTGTTTCCCGTGTAATACAACTATTACGAATATTTCTATTTACACTTATGTAAGATAACATTTTGAGCGTTTTCATTTGCTACATATTCGTTGACTGACCAATCGGATGACTTTATTTTGGTGAAATGAAATTAATGAAAGTAAATTAAGTAGAAAATTCCAGAACACCAACAACAATAACATGGATACAATTTGGTAAAATAACATAATTAGACATTAACAAACAACAGCTGCAAAAAATATTTTACAGAAGTACCGCAATCGGCAGTAAATTACCATTAATTTGGTAACTGATAATTGATGTTGCATGCCCACGACGAGCTGATTAATGATACATGTCGCGACGATACGCCAATGATAATTTAGGCCAAGATGTGGTTGCAAAGATGCGGAAATAACAAATTAAATTGCGTAAGGGCGTGTCTGTGCTGACACAAATGATAAAAAGTACACAGGAGGGCGGGAACATTTTTAAAAGGGCGGAGGAAAAGGGCAAGAGGGCGGGGCTAAAAAATGGAAGGGCGGGCCGCCCTGCCATTCCGCTTTAGCTCAATCCCTACTGGTAATAATGAAACATAAATAAACAAACAACACTTGTGCAGAAGAACTTATCTTTTTATATATTTTTTTAAATATATAACAGTCAATTTTAAGATCCTTTGAATTGCCAGTACAGTTTGCCAACCATGCACACAAAATGAATCCAGCAATTTCTAAATAAATCAGCAACCTAAAAATAAATACAAAAACAAGAATTATACAGAAAGTTATACTAGTATCAACTACTACTAACTAGATCTACATTTTTAATGTATTTCCAAATTGTTAATGTATTTCCAAATGTAATAATTCTAAAATGGTGATGCAATACACATTTACTTCTGCTGTAATACTGTTTACTTTAACACAAACTTTATAATACAGTAACGTGATTGGTCTTTTGAGCATTATTAGAAATCAAATTAACTACCAAGACGCATTAACTGCTTACATTGAATTAGTTCCTGAATACTTATCCGAATATCCGAAATATACATCAAGTTAATTTGGGTGAGCTTTTAAAAAAAAAAAGGCAAGCATGCATATATACAAACAAAACAAAAGTTGAATGAAAGGCGGGACGATATTACAATGACAAGCAAAGACGTACTTAATTTTCAAGCTCGTTTAAAATTTCCTATAGAAAGTAAGGTAACTAAGCCATCTTGATTTAACCGGTGTTACCATAATTATGATGCCAGACCTTTACCTTGAAGTAAGTTAAGATCGGGTACCAGAATAATCCCCGTATTTGAGTTGGGAGTAGATGTGGAGGATAACCGGTATTTTTTGGCACCTTCCCATAGTTCACGAAAAAAAAATGGCTGCTAATAAGTGACAGTTCAGTGTTTGTTGCCAATAAAACCCATTTAAATATGCTCTAAATTGACAAAGAACGATATAAATCATGGAGAAAATACATTTCACAACTTTCAGGAGCTTTATATTTCTTCAGATCGCCCATAATTAAGACATAGTGTCCATTTTATTACTCTCAAAAATCGTCGGATAATTTCCGTCGGAAGAAAAAAATCAACAAAGATATCTTGTAAGGAGGCATATCACTAACAAGGAATGGGTTCCAGAGGTGTACCAATTGATAAGGTTAACATGTATTTGGAATTCATGAATAATTAAATAAATATTTACTTACCATTTTAATAGGTTATTGATTTATCCAGATTAATTTCAAATTTTTTATATTTGGTAAACTGATCTTGAGTCGGACACGATCAAGGGTCAGACATTTTTGAAACCACTTTTTTGCCAACAATATCCTCTTCCGTATGAAAGCAAGTGTAGCGCTTTATGTTAAATCGAAACCGCAAGAAAAGAAAGAATTGTCTGTGTTTGGAATTGACTAAAGTTGATAAAGCTCTACTAAACTATTTAAAGTTTGCCTTTATTCTACAGATTAAGAACAAATCTTTGTATTAAGTATGCGTTTAATCATTGTTTCACTGAGTATTTCTGAAAAATTATCCGCCTAAAAACTATGCCCCACGTTAGATATAAAGTCGGACAGCAAACATTCAAATGTGATTTAGAGTCGGACACTGCCAGTCTCATTATAAATGCTTGTTTAATTAAATAACGGGCAATAATTATGCATAATTTCCATATTTTAAAAGTATCTCAATGTTTTTTCAAGGGCTTACAAGTACAGGGCTCTCAATCAGTTGTGTGGCCAGGAAGGGGCCCACCACTCTCTGGAGGGGGAATTTTGACTGAACGAGGGAATATTTTAATATGGAAGTTTTTACAGATTAACTGATTTGAAAACTAACTCAACCCGAACAAACTCGCGTCTAATTGTCATTTGGTAAAAACATCATGTAATCTTTATGGCAAATGAAACTCTTATAAATATAACTTTGATTATTTTTTAGCACAAAAAAACCATAGCTCAGAATCTACCAATAATGCGCGTCTTTCTAGCCTAGCACGATTTTACGGAGATATGAAACTAATATAATTAATATCAATATGCAACACATTTTTTTGTAAAAGTAATTTGCAGTCCCGCTTTTTAAATTATTAATTAATTTAATGTGTTCATTTAACTGACCGAAAATGGAAATACACTACAACTCCATTATATTGCGATATGCGGGGTCCATGGATCGCAATCGCAATATAACTTGTCAGGTCATTCATGTACATATACATGTAAACACAAGCCTATTTTCGCCGTCTCAAAAAGTAAATGTAATTAATTCCCCTTTTCATTGTTCTTAACATCCATAATGTGTTATATCCAGATATAAAATATTATATTTGTATATAAAAATCTTATATAGTTCAGGGCTTTCCTTTGACCCGAGCTCCCGGGTTTTGACGCATGGAAATTTCAAATACGCTTGTTTGACGCGCTTGGTAATTACTTCATGCGTCACTTTTGACCCAGGGAAATTTCCGGACTTGCGTCATACAGTATAACTCGGCTGGCTGATTATCCCAATCAGTCGAACAGCGATGTCAAAGCCGATAAAACACTCGGCGATTATTGGTTGGAGGCGGAGTCAATCTTTAAAAAGACGCTGTCAATCAGCGGTCAAGTTATAGTGTAGCTCCGCCCATTAGGCAGAGTTTTGTAGCTCAGAAAAATCTATATTGACCAATTAAAACGCAGTTATATACGCTTCCAATGACGTGAACAATCGACATATCGGCGTAATATACATGTATTCACACTTAAGTTTATGTACATGAGTCCGTTAGAGTATGTTTATTCCCGACCATTTAACCTTTAAAACACAATTTACTCACCGCTTCCGTTGTTGATAATATCCACATTCCTAAATATAAAGGCATTGTTTTAAATTACTTTCCTTTATATTTCAGGTAAAATTATTAATATATTTCCAAAATTTGGAATCCGATTTCAACAAAAATTCTGACTCTTATGTTAAATTTCTTATATCCGAAATATCCACCATACAATTTTAGTATTCGAGTGTCATAAACACATTTTTTTATAGTCTGTGAATTTCATGTAAATCCTTTTGTTTTCTAGAAAAGCGTGTGAAAGTTATGCTGACACAAGTCACGTTCCACACATGGAAAGCGTGCATGTATCAGCCATGTGCTTCACCAAATATATACATGTCATCGAGGAATAAAAAATTTGTAGTGCAAGAACTTTGAAATCTTTTCTTTTTGTATAAAACTAGCGTAGTGCAAAAACTTTGCGATCTTTAGAATTTAGAATTTGAATACCGGGTAACTATTTTATTGCAGTGTATTAATTAAACTTTTTAACTGTGAAACAATATGTGCGGAGCGTAACTTAGCATATTTTTGGGGGAAGTAAAGCCTACGTATTGTTGTACATGATATGCGATTTCTATAAAAAAAATTCATTGGTATTTTTAGTATGTAAAGAATATGCTCAAATTGTCTTAATAATTATAATAATAAATAATAATAATAAATAACAATAATAATAATAATAATAGATCTAGTAATAATAATAATAGATCTAATAATAATAATAAAAGATCGAATAATAATAATACTGGACCTAATAATAATAATAATAATATAAGAATAATAAGAAGAAACTAAAATTAAATAAATTAAAAAGAAAATAAGTTAATAACAAATAATAATTAATAAATTTAAATAATATTATTAAATTATAATATAATTAATACATTAATACAATTAATAATAAAAGGAAGAAAAACGAATAGAAATTACCTACAAATCATCGACTCTTGAGGGTTTATATCTGACTCTTGGCGAATTTGATTTTGACTCTTGAAAATTTGACCCCAAGAGTCGTTGACCTTTTAAATTCAAAGTCTAAGGAAAGCCCTGATAGTTTCTTGTATTTAATTTTAAATTAGTTAATACAGCACATATACTATATCAAAATGCAAAACGCCTATTCAAATTTTACTGTTCATACGTCATAAACACAAATTTTATTTACAGTTAAAATACACATGTACTTTATGAAAAGCCTTTGTTAGGCTAGAAAAGCTCGCGAAAAATTATGCTGACATGTACAACGTCCCGTCATCCGCATGGAAAGCGTGGGTGTATTGATGGCCATGTAAAAACTTTGTAGCGTAGAGAACTGTGAGATCTTTACTTTTGAATAGAAGTTTTGTAGCGCATACCAACCCAATTTTTTTATCGCCATCGATGTGCAGTTAACATTTCCTCTTAAACAAACTAGAATTGTCACATGAGTGACTGATATACCCCCACAATATGGCCTTGTCACAAAACTATCGCATCCATTCGAAAGAAATGGACAGAGAGAATGCTTTAATTTGTGAATGGTCAACAGTGTATTTGGAAAAATGTAATTGCAATAGGAAATCAATATCGAACTTGACCTGTATTCTATGATGTTACACATATACCAAATATTATTTGAATATGTCAAGCCTTTCTTGAGTTATCATCCGGAATCCAACAGACCGACGGACCGACAAGCTCACTCCTATAAACCCCCCCCCCTAAACTTTGTGGGGGTATTAAAAATACTTTTGCCGTATCGATAACGTTATTGTCGTTCAGATAGGTCAGTACTGATTTATGACATACAGGTACTGTGTACACCCTCCACGAGGACACCGTGTAATTTGGCTGCTAATTAAAGCGACAGCAGTGAAAGGACGTTGTTATGGCTGGCACGCGCGATATAAGCTGACGTCAAACTGTTTCACTTTGATGTTGAATGGATCGGTTTATTGTTTATCGCCAATAACATGTGTCAATAAAATATTAGCGATGTAGAGATCTGGACCAAAACGGCTATGCTTATGATGCGGACGATTATTGGCATCTTAACTAGGTTTTCTGTTATTAGGGCCCCGCCAATCTTTTGCGGATGCACTATAGTAATCACCCTGTCCGTCCGTCCATATTTTTCATGTTTTTCTTTCATGACATGACTTCCAAACCGTTTCAGCTATTAATTTGAAACTTCATGGGTGGATAGATCTCATTAAGGAGAAGTGCAGTGCACAAGAACCATTACTCTGCACTTCATGTTTCTTGAGTTATTGCTCTTTGTTAATTTTTCATACTTAGTTTTTGCCTGGAGCATAACTCTTAGACTATAAGTCCATATTTTTCATGTTTTTCTTTCATAACTTCCAAACCGTTTCAGCTATTAATTTGAAACTTCATCGGTGGATAGATCTCATTGAGGAGAAGTGCAGTGCACAAGAACCGTTACTCTGCACTTCATAATTCTGGAGTTACTGCCCTTTGTTAATTTTTCTTTCCAAGAGCATAACTCTTAGACTATAAGAGGTCTTAACTTTAAACTTCATAGGTGGATAGATCTCATTGAGGAGAAGTGCAGCGCACAAGAACCTTTACTCTGGACTTCAGAATTCTGGAGTTATTGCCCTTTGTTAATTTGTCATTTTCAGACGGAGTCAACTTTTGGTTGCAGCTCTCTAACTTAAGAACGAATTGAAATATGTTAATGAAAGTTCATCCATAGATACCTTATATCGAGACTGGCTTGGGATTACATAGGGGGTGGATGGGGTCACTGTCAAGGTCACCGTTACAAAAAATAGAAAAACCGTTTCCGCTCAATAACTCGAGAACAAATTGAGCTATTGATATTCAACTTCATACATAGATACCTTTTATCAAGACTGCATAGGGGATGGGTGGGATCAAGGTCACAGTTTCCTAAAATTGAAAAACGGTTTCTCACCTTCAAACATGCTATCATTCGGGGCCCGCTGCCACTCCTGTGTCAAAGCTTGATTTTTGTGTGTGTTTTTTTGCAGACCTCCTAGGGGGGAATTTTTCTATTTTTTAGGGGGAAAAAAACATACTTTCCAGGTGGGGGAGTGGGGTCGATATTCGGCAGCAAAAATCGTAGATTGAGGGCCCTGAAGTATAGCTAGATGTCAAGGACGACTCCAATTACGTTAACGTATTTTAAAACCTTACTCAGTACCTGGCTATAATTTACGTTATACCTTTAAAAAGGTGATGATTTCTATATAGCTGGCTTATAATAGAAATGTTAAAAGTATGACAGTTGTTTGCACGAATTCTAGTGTCTTGGTAACGTGCAAATTCTCAATTAGTTTATCATATACCGGTATACACAAATGCGTACCTGGTAAATATTATTTCAAGTAACTGTACGATATACATTATTCAAAAAAATATTGCATTTCTGACGGCCTATGTAGAATTTAACTTCAAATAATTAACTGCTGTATGCGTGTTGGTGTTTTCGGCGTCTGCATGTGGTTTAGCAGTTTATGGCTTATGCCATAACCCCGGTAGGTAATGGAATATATACCCCGTGGTGCGAGTTTTATGTTCCAATTCAATATCGTCAGACTCACAATCAATTTGGGGTAGTTGAACTTCGCCATGCTATATCTATGCTGGTTTCCCGGCGAAATCGGTCTAAATGCGTAGTTGGTATACTAGGCTGGGTACCAGTTCGGGGAAAACCCGCTTTCAGTTCTAAATATAGCTCAAATCCTTCGAAACTGAGAACACTGTCCGACTCACGATCACTTTACCCTTTTTCATTATTTGTTATTATGGCAGCATCAGTTACAGTGTCAGTAGTCAGATGATCCCAGATAGACTATGGGCATCAAGTTTTCATGACCACCAACAAAAATAGACAACTATTGACATCACAACATTTATATCAGTACGAGAAAATAATATGTATTATTTACATAAGCACATTAATTTATACATTACTTTTCTTCTTTGGCAATTGCAATACAATAGTGACATACTTGTAAATTTATAGCTCAAACACACTAAACTGACATTTGTGTCATCCAGTCTGTATACTTGTAAGTCTAAATATTCAGCTTTATGCATTGTGCTGTCTGTCGAAAGTCAAAACTGCTCAATTTTGGTGATTTGTATTGTATTTCTTATTGGTCATAATTTAAAAGTACTTAATGTAATTCCAGGTGAACTTGCGACTCATACTTGTAAGCGGCAGAACAAAAGAGTTTTTATTCAGTCATGCCAGCTCAGCCGCAGACATAACAGAGCATGTGTATACTAACTGGCCTGCAGGTAAATTGGAAATAATAAAGTGAAAGTTTATTTGCCCTTGACATACATGCAATAGTTATCTTTTTTTTTGAATTTAGAAGACACAAATGTGTGTAATTTAATGTAATTTTTTGTAACAATGCATGACATGTAACTGTTGTTGAATTGATCTTTGGTAATACATTTTGTGTACTGTTATACTTACATTAATCTTGAATGCACAGTACATGTGTGAAAATACATGTACTTTAATTTAATTTTAATAAGTGTAAAATACAGTGTCATGCCAAAAGTGCGTCAACTTTCAAAATGGCTGCCGTTTTATACTCGGAATACACTCAATTTGTACAGTAAAGTTGCCTAGCTTACAATCCTTGTATGAACTCGGTATTTGGTGATGGAACCTTTAGGGGTCAGATTATGGGGCTTTCATTAACTTTTGAAAACTGGAAGTTAGAACTGCCTTACCTCTGATTTTGGAAGTTTTGCTTATAATAATATAAGTTTTGACAGTATTGCGCTACATAAGTCCTGAGCACTTCAAAAAATGAAATTTAGTACTGTATACAATTCAAGGTGTTTTTAAGGCCAGTTCTTTTTCATCAAGTGTTTATATGCCAATGTTTTCAGTGAAAGAGGTATACATTTAGATAAGTTACTTAATTTTTCTTCTAAATTGTTCATCCTTACATGATGGAACTTCCATGGCTGAAAGTTTGGAAGTTCTGCAACTTCCATGGCTGCAATTTTGGAAGTCCTGTGAGAAAAACTGGGAGTAAATTACTCCTAACTTCCCTTAATGCAAGCCCTGTCAGAACTTCCCTCGCTCGCCCTGGCATTGATGAATATAGCCGTTTAATACATATATTAAATTGGAATGTTATTCCATGAGGTTAATAATCTGTCTTTTAAGTCCTGTACTGTGTGGATCTGGTGGAGCAGTATATATAATATAATGTTTTTATTAATCAGCAACCATAACTTTTCAATGGGGTCCAGATCAGGAGACTGTGCTGGCCACATTGATATCGGGATGTTGTTTGTTTTCTTCCATTCTTGTAAACGATGGGATTTATGAGGGGGGGCATTGTCTTCTTGGAATATCCATGAATTATCATTTAAATGTTTAACAACTGAAGGCCATAGAAAGTTATCTAATGTGTCATTGTCCCATCAATGAAAGCTAGCATTCCCACACCCGTGAAACACATGCAACCCCACACCATTACTTTCATGGGGGTACCTGGCCTAGCAGCAGAGTAGCCCAGACACTCTAGTGGCTACTTTTCATTTGACTTACGCCACACTTTTAACTACCCATCAGGTTTCAAATTAACCATCATTTCATCACTGAATATGACTTTCTTCCAGAGTGTGTCCACTGTTCAGTGTAACTTGGTTCTGCACCAATAGATTCGCTTGCACTTGTTGACAGTCGTAATCTGGCGATTTGTTCGAACAGCACATCTCTTATACCCTAAAGAATGCCTGTTTCTTTGAATTGTTCTTACAATACACTGCTGGATACTTGCTTCATTAAATTTGGTATCAATATCCTGAAAAGTGTCCTCACCACGCATTTGGTTAACATTTTCAGTCTACTACTCCTGCTGATGTTTTCTGAAGTTCCCCTTTAATTATTTATTTTTTTAATTTAGAAATTGTACTTTAATTTCTTTCAAATAATTTACAAATTTCCGTTGCACGAGACCCACCTTTAATCATCGAAACAATAATATTTGTCTCCTCTAGTGTCATTTCTTTTCCCTGTTAACCCATTTTGACAGCAGGAAGTTGTATCAAATGTAAACAGACGATAATTCTACAATTCTTTCTGGTTTTGACAAGTCATTAGGTGTTGCTTCCCTTGGATCATAATATTGTTTAAATACTTGACATGACGCGGTTGCTACTTTAGGCTAAACAAACCGACAACTTCAAGTAATTACAACACCATTTCAAAAGTTGACTAATTTTTGGTATGACGCTGTATATTTAAAAGCTCTGTTTGTTCCATCAAATGCACTTATTGTTAATAAGTATAATTTTTATCTGGGCTAAATGCAAAACAATTCATTTTTGGTATTGTTACTGTATATATATATAATTTAATCTGTATATGATATCATTTAATTAATATGAATGCCTTAGTGTCTTCAAAACTACCCAGAAAGAACATTAATGTATAAAAGTATTATTAATGATAATTTGCATATATGTATGAAAATGATTTTTTTTTTGCAGAACATTAAGTATTTTACAATAACATTTTTGATCTTGTGAAGTTGTTTTGTATTCCAGATTGGTCAGATGAAAAACTACCTGAAACGAACATTCTTCGACTAATATACCAAGGCAGGTTCCTTCACGGGAATGTCACATTGGGAGGTATGTGCTTCATGTTGTAAACATTGTGTAAGACAAAAACAGTGTTTTTTTTTAGCTCACCTTAGCTATTTATTGCCCAATCTTCATGAAACTTGCCCAGAACATTTGTTCGAGATATCTCAGATGAGTTCGAAACGAAGTCATGTGGTGTCAAAAACTAGGTCACTAGGTCAAATTGAAGTTAAAGCTTGTGAACACTCTAGAGCCCAAACTTTTTCCCCGAATCAACATGAAACTTGCTATGAACATTAGGTCTTATGATATCTCGGACAAGTTCGAAACTGTGTCATGTGGTGTCAAACACTAGGTCACTAGGGCAAATTGACGAAAAAGCTTGTGGACCATCTGGAAACCACATTTGTTGCACAATCAACTTGAAACTTGCTTAGCCCCTCAGGTGAGCGACCTTAGGCCTTACTGCCCTCTTGTTTCCTTATTTAACAGGGTCTAGTATAAGGACTCATTCCAAATTGCAAAAATGGCATATTCAGCCAGTATTACAATAGTTAAAGTAATTAATTAATTAAATTACTTTCTTAAATGTTTCCTAAGCAACAAGATTTTATGACACGGCCTTTCCAATTTGATTGTTACCTGATCCATTCCCAAAGCTGTGAAACAAATACAGTGCAAAAACAATGTATAATAATAAGAATTATTATGCTTTATTTGGCATTCATTTTAATAACCATTAATTAATTAAACTTCATTTTATTGACTTGATTGCTTTTGTGCAAAATTGTTTTTGTAAATAAATCCCTTTTGACTGGTACTTTTCAGCTTTACAACTGCCACTTGGTAAAACGACAGTCATGCATTTGGTAGCGCGAGAAAACTTGCCGGAGCCAAACAGTCAGGGTATACATTCATACTGTGTGATAATTAAGTGCTTATAAGCCTATTTTATAAGCTACTTACTCAAAACCAATAAAAACAGCAATAATAACAAAAAAATAATGTTTGTACTGGAGCTACATATACATATTTTCTATAATTCCTATCATTAAAATCTTGTACGTCAGTTGTACTTACTTTAAATTAACTAAAAAAAAAGAAAGAAAATGTTCATGTACACTTTTATCCTATGATTAGCTTAGAAACACTGATGAAGAATTTCGAATAAGTTAATTAGAATGCTTCAGATCCTTGTATGAAAGTTAAAAAAACCTTGCCAATGAGGTTACGTTTTCGCCGGCATTGGTTTGTGTGTTCGTTAAATACCAACTTTATGCAAAATATTATGAACAAATGTGCATGAAATTTTCTGGGAAGGTTGGAAATGGGCTAGTGAACGAATTATTATGCCCCCCCATCGAAGATGGTGGGCTATAATGGGTTGCTTATATCGGTCTGTCTGTCGGTAGACCACTTTCGTTTGCGTTCTCTAAATACAAAAGTTTTCATCCGATCTTCACCAAATTTCATGAAACTGTTTGTTGGCATAATATCTAGGTCAAGTTCGATAATCTGCCAAATTGAATTATAAAAATTGGCCTTTTTAGCCGTTTCCACTTTCTCTAAGTGAAACAGTTTTCATCTGATCTTCACCAGACTTCATAAAAATGTTTGTTATAATAATATCTAGGTCAAGTTCAATAATCAGCGAAATCGCCCCAGGAATTGTGGAGTTATTGCCTTTGAAATATCTCAAATTGGGCTTTTTAGCCATTTCCGTTTTTTAAGTCCAACAGTTTATAGCCAATCTTCACCAAACTTGGTGAAAATCTTTGTAGGCTTATTATCTCAGTTAAGTTTGATAATCAACCCAATCGTCCAAGTAACTGTGGAGTAATGGCCCTTTATTATGGAAAATTAGCCTTTTTAGCTATTTTAACCTAGAGGGGACATTACGGTTTTACATACAGCTCTTGTAAGATTATTGGTGATCCAGGTCATGTTGGTGATCCAGATAACTGTCTGGATCCAGGCAGAGCTCCACATAAGACGCGTATCCGCGTATTTATGCATTGAAATATAAAGAAAAACGCATTGGAAATCGGCCAAGAGCGTAACGTTACGCATCGCAAATCTGGGTACGTATTTTTAATCTCTTTAACTGCGTAACCGGTTTTACGAATTATCCAGCTCAGCTAATGGTGTAAGTAAGCCTTTGAATCGATTAAAAGTGAATCAAGCGAATCTTTCTACTCAAAATAGATTCAACTTGTGTATATGGTTCGAAAAATGAACGTTTTAAGCTCAATCAGTCAGCTCCAGTAAGCAATATGTTGACAAATGTTATTCGGAATGAGTCTTACGATGCTTCTCCTATTTAAAAGGTGATAAGTGGCGATCTCATTTAAAAGGTGATAAGTGGCGATCTTATGGTCACAACAGTTGAAAAATCGGAAAAGAAACACAAAAATCATGTGAGTGAAAATTTTTCTGAAAAAACACAAACTGTGTAATCGTGGAAAACAATTATCATTGGCTAATTGTCAACCGAGTAGGACCAGAAATCAGGTTGTCATGTAGGATTTGCACTGATAAAAAAGTACTAAGCATCTGGACAAATGACAACTACTACTTTGCTAAGTAAATGATGTTTTGATAGATTTACAGATTATCGTCTACATTCAATTTATTCCATTTGCCAATATTAATGTGCTCATATATAACAAGCACATAAAATTCTCCTTTGATCTTGTATAGAAAATGAAAATACCCTTTACATTTCTCAAATACCCTTTAAAGCTGAAGGACAGGGGGTAAAATACCCTTTAACCAAAAAGCAGGGGGTAAAATACCCTTTAGGCTAAAACCTTATCTGGAGCTCTGGTCGCAATTTACATGGGGAAATCAGCTGCCTTGGCAAAGGTCTGCGGTCTTGGAGTGCCTTCTAGTTTCTGGCAAAACATATGAGGTGTATCGTGGGAAAACTGCATAAAGCGTCGTCCCGGATCAGCCCGTGCAGTTGGCACAGGCTGATTTGGGAGAACACTTTCTGCTTTTACATAAATTCCTTGTAGGGGGAAAGTGTCGTCCTGGATTAGACTGCTAACTGGGGACTTAACGCACATGCGTTAAGCCCAGTTTTCCCACGACACACCTCATAATAATTTTGTGTTGGTTTGTTCAATGTTTTATATATGCATGTAACATATTTACAGGCCAACTCAAGAAAGACAAGAGTGGGGAAGCCAGCTGCAGTCTATGTTGTGTTCTTCTGTGATTCGTTTCGGTCCACCGACCAGTAGGATTTGTACAAATGAGTCATGTGACTTGTGCTGCCCAATCAGAATACTGCATCTCTCAATCCTTCACATGACTTCAAGTCACCAAGAGAATCCCAGTCATTCTACTTTATGCTGAATTTCAACAGAGATCAGCGATTCTCTACTTCATGCTGGGATTTCTGTGTCTCGGTTATAGATAAATAGCAGTGTAAGTTTCAAGCAGATATTTAATTGAAATTGTAAATTCCTAATTTTTATTTCATTCATTTTTTATGTAGATTTCATCAGGTGATATGAAAATATTTTCAACTATATTACATTCTACTTTTGTCGTTTGATTTAAAGAACACTCGCATGTACAGACAGTACTTCTTAAACAAATATTTTACTCACCAAAGTGAAGTCAGATTTTTTTTATTCGCCTAATTACTATACTCAGCATATATTCCATGAGTTACACTGAACTGATATCCAACAAAAATTACATGGAGTCACTCCAAGTGTGCGTACAACTGACAGCTGTTGCTGAGTGACGCGAAGGACATGTAGCTGTACTGTTTGTAAATTGTTATGATACAGATATTTTATATTTGAGGCGTGTTGTGGGAAAACCAGACTTAATGCACGTGCGTAAAGTGTCGCCTCGGATCAGCCTGTGCGGAGGATCAGCGTGTGCAGTCTGCACAGGCTGATCCGGGACAACTCTTTTGCCAAAAGTGGATTTATGTTTATAAAAGACTTTCTTGAAACAGAAAATATCCTAAAAGCGGAAAGTGCCGCCCGGATTTGCCTGTGCAGACGACACTTTACGCATGTGCATTAAGCCCGGTTTTCTCTTGAGGCGTGACACACCTCATTTGTTTTTTTGTTTCCTTGGTAATAAAAGCTGTAACAAATGCCAGTATTGTCTAACAAAAAGTAGAACAACTAATTATCCTGGATTGTTAAGCTGATATTGCATGATGAAATTGATAACAAAGAAACATTCTTACGGAGAAATGTTATATTTTGTTGATTACTTGGCTGCTGGGAAGCCAGATTGCCGCCTTATGCTAGGAGATTTTTACTGTTATATTTCTAAACCAAATTGTTTTAAAGCAATAATGTGTGGACAGTACAGACTAGTCTGCTACTTTCATGATTTGATAGAATGCTAATACTGAAATCGATTGTTTTGTGTGAGTATATAGTATTTTAGTTTTGTAGTTCATTTGATGAAGCTGTGGTGCAGTAAGTAAAGATCTAGAGCCAAAAATGGGAAGGGCATCCTGCTCCTTTTTAGTCGTCTCTGCTGCCCCTCTGGGCTTGTCAATAGGGGAATATTGACTACCTTTTATTATAAAATTACAAAAATGAAGAGACAATGCTTAAGAAACCTAATTAGTTGCATTTAAATGTTAGAAACTTTGGATTTAGAAATATTAGAAACTGTCAAAGACCTGGCCCAGCCTCCCCACCTCCTTGCTCATTTTAAGTATCACCCTTTACCATTTTTGATTCTAGATCTTTCTGAAGGTACATTTGTAAACAATTTAGTCAAATTAATTGTGAATGAATTGTTTTGATACAGGGAAAGCATTTTTGACAATTCTGTGACGGGCATTTTTGCTTTTAATTGCAAATTGAACTCTGGTTTTAAACATGAAATTCCTAAGCCAATTGCTTATGAGAATAAAGCACACAATTGACTATGTAAAACAGATTCAATTAAAGTTAAGAGCCGAGATACATGTCAAGTGACCTCCAAGATCCATTTTTAAGTTTATGCATATTCTGCATAAAATAAACACACTGTTAGTTCAGCACTTGACATCATTTATGAAACTTTCATTTGTTTATCCAGTATCCAAAACCTTGAAGCACAGAGCTTAGGTGCTTGGTACATAGTAGGATGTAGATTGCACTGCCTGTCATTGTATGGGTCTGTAATTTATCATAATAAATACAAAACACATTTTGAGGTTACAAATTTTTAGCTAACATTTGAAAACAATAGTTCAGGTCCTTGAATTTCAGGTGTATATTTTCCTATTATTTTCATTTTTAAAGGATTCACAGCTGACTTTTTAACAATTATATTGCATTTACCCAGTATAATTGGGCCCCATATATTTCACAAATGATCTCCCTTTTATTGAAAGTCTTGTTTTTCCGAAAGATTTCTTCACAAAATTTACAATAACCCAGGATGTTAATGTAGTCAGGTAAATTTGGCTGAAGAATTTTTATTCCAAAAGGGTTCCCTGAGTTTTGTTGTTAGAACAAAACCAAAATCATTTTCTAAATGCATTTACTTATCAGTCATAAAATGATATTAATTCATGCTAGTATAAACATCAATTGTTAAACAAGGATTTACTTAAATTGTAGTGAGTTATATTGATATTTTAAGACATGCCCATTTGTCATGTTTTCATTATATTGGCCCTTTACTTGTGACAAATACTCCTATTGGCTTGTTGTTATATGCGATAATGCATTTATCATTTCCAAAGAATACAATGTAAACAGAAAGCATACGAGGCGCATCATGGAAAAAACGGACTTAATGCACGTGCGTAAAGTGTCGTCCGCACAGGCTAATCCAGGACGCACTTTCTGCCTACAGTGGATTTATGTTTAGAAGAGACTTCCTTGAAACAGAAAATACCATAAAAGCGGAAAGTGTCGTCCTGGATCAGCCTCTGCAGACTGCACAGGCTGATCTGGGACGACACTATACACACATGCATTAAGCCTGGTTTTCCCACGACATGCCTCATACAGTTTTCAAATGCAAATGTCAGTGAGCATTGCATCATCACCTTGTACTTTCTTAAGTGTTTTAGCAGATTGATGCATTACAAGGACCCTATTGGGAAGCATTTCTATGTTTCTGTATTTATTAAGTTGATATATAGGCATATACATGTAGTTGGTGCTGTGTTACTCGTGAATTGATATATTGTGTACTAACTGTTCCTTTGAAGTCATCAAACCTCCTTTTTTTGTGTATTGCACTAAGTGGAAGGCATTAAGCATTGCACTTTTCCCTCCGTACCTTCGTACGTCCCGAAATTTTGTGGACTCATCTCCTCGTTAAGTGCTTGGCGAATTTCGCTCAAACTTTCCCAGCTGAAGAACCTTAATGTTTAGGTAATCTTAAAGAAAGGAAGTTTGGCTGCATCCAATTTTGGCAGAATTATGGCTCTTTGTCATTTTCCCAGCTATACAAAATATTTGAAAATATATTTGTGGAGGCAGAAATTAGTGTTGGCAACACAGACTCTTTGTCTGTGTCCAAACATGTGTCGTGGGGGCATCCGTGTCTGTGACACATGTAGTTGATTGTTCATTTCTGGCTGCTAGAAAGAAATGAATAGAAGTTCTTGCAGATTTATTCTCATGCAGAAACATATTAGCCCTGTGCAAAGACCATTGGATTCTGGGACTAAAGTTAAGACAAGATATGAGGCGAGTCGTGGGAAAACCAGGCTTTATGCATATGCCTAAAGTGTCGTCCCGGATTAGCCTTAGCAGTCTGCACAGGCTAATCCGGGACGGCATTTTTTATGCCTGCAGTGGATTTCTGTTGAGTAGAGACTTTTTGGAAACAGAAAATACCGTAAAAGCGGAAAGTGCTGTCCTGGATAAGCCTGCACAGGCTGATCTGGGACGACACACATGCATTAAGACCAGATTTCCCATGACACGCCTCATATTAATTATCAAGATGTTGTTAAATAGTAATTTAATGGTATATTTGCTATTAAGTCTGTGATGTACCACATTTGATTGTAACCTGCACATTGGTATATTTAGCTCACCTGAGCAAAAGGTATCGCTTTCAACATTTTTTTCTTGAGTTTCTGGTTAGACGTAAAAAAAATATGTTTGTTTCAGGTTACCTGACCTTCCCTAAAAAAATGCCCCGACCCTAGAACATTTTATTAGCGTTGTCATATATTTGTTGTGTGTCGCTTGTTCGGAGCATAACTCTTAGACTATGAAAGCTATCAACATGAAACTTCATAGGTAGATAGATCTCATTGAGGAGAAGTTCAGTGCACAAGAACCGTTACTCTGCATCATATACTTTTGGAGTTATTGCCCTTTGTTTATTTTCATACTTAATTTTTGTCCGGAGCATAACTCTAAGACTATGAAAGCTATCAACTTGAAACCTCATACTTTCTGAGTTATTTGCCCTTTGTAAATGTTAATACTTATTTTTGTGTCGCATTTTTGGTTTTAATTAGTCTTTTCTTTGCAAGTAGCCAGAGTGCAGTGCTTTTGAAGATTTCAATAAATCTGTTAAAAATAATTTGAGCATTACCCTTAAGTGCTTCTCCATTTGGAATCATGTAAGCTATCTGACGTCAGGAGACACATCCGACTCGCGGAGTTCTAGTGTTTTATTTATGTTTTTCAATAATTTAATGTTTTTTTTGTTAAATAAGTGTTCATTTTAAATAGAATCCGCAATGTTTAAGGATATTACAGATATGCTTTGAATATTAATTCAGTTTTAGAATCTTTAAGTTGACCATTTACTAAACAAAACAAAAAAATCCTTACCTACCTACCCTGGTTTGTTTGGTCACGTAACCTGAAACAAACATTTTTTTAATGCCTTTTGTTAGACTGATCATCTTTGTATACGACATATTAAAGTTTATTAAGAAAAAGACGATATCAATCAAAAAATGATTTCTGAACTATGTATTTTGTTTGGTCATTCTATTGTTGCAAGAATCTAATCTGATGAGAGTCTCATATTCTGAAAAACTTTTCATAGTTGTTGCTTTTTCTATGTGGTTAGTGTTTAGTCTCACAGTGCATGTGTGTTTTCTCCAATCAAATGTACATCCCGGTTTTACTAGATTTTAGGTGTTTTGACTTCTTAATTGTTTCCTTCAGTTAGAATGGTGATGTGAATGCATTAGAGCTGAACTTTGTTATCTAGAACTCGCTTAAGTTGAAATTCTGAGATATGTCGAAGTGGAAATTAATTCCTGACTTTCTCCCTTCTTATTTTATATAAAATAAATATGGTTATCTTGGAGTTTTAATTCGAAGTGTCGGTTATGTCGAAGTTGTTTTCTATCTGAACAAGTACTTTTACATTTAACTGTTTGTTTAACTGAGTTAGAAGTGTTGAAGTGTGTGGCAAGACATACCAAGCCACTACGCAAGCTTGTCAAACAATGCAAACATCTTAACACCTCCTCTCAATTTTAAAAAAGTATGTGTTTACTTTAATTGAATTATTGATTACTGGTTTTAGTTCATCATATGCATACACAATCTCTATTTTATATAATGATTTATTATATACCTTTTTAAAATCTTAATAAAATACACGCATTATCAATCGGTGAAATACATCCCATATTACACTACTCGCTATTTTTCGATGCCGTATTACCTTACTAGCTGGACTACTTTTTTAATGACTTCATAAAGTCATGTAAACATATATAATCTATACCTACAATGATTAGTCATTATTGTAGTTTTTAAAGAAATTCAATAAGGTAAATGCACATTTGAAGTTAATTGTGGTATATAATAAAAGGAATATTAAGGTAGTCAATTGTTCCAAGAGTATGTATTTGTCTCGTGGCTTGCGTTATTTCGTATCACACTCGAGTCCGCCTCTCATGTGATACGTCATCACACAAGCCATTCGACTGATACATACTCTTGGAACACCTGACTAGCGTAATATTTAGTATGTATTGAACATTTTGACTAAATACTTCTAAAAAGTCTATATTCGGATATCTCGAAGTCATTTGTGAACTCCTGGCGACTTCGAGATAACAAAGTTCAGCTGAACTTATGTCTAGGACTTGTTATGATCAGGAAATGTTCCGACACTGAGCTTATCTATGCTTTCTGGGTTCCTGAAAAGTCAAACTTTGTAATAGTTGTTAGGAACATTCTTATCACTACTGTGGAAGTTATTTCTTGGATGTGTTCAGTGTAACTTTACATTGTTTAATCTTGTCAGTGTAACTGCATTTTGATTGACAGTTACTATGAGACAAATCAAATCATTGTGCAGAAGGTGCCGTATGATTGCTGAGTCAAAAACAACTTTGTTTTAAATATTTTGTTGTTATAAAGTATTTTGGATTGTAAATAAAAAATCAGAATCAGAAAATAAAACCAGCAATTTGTTTGTATTAAAATGTTACATTTCATTTTCATTTAATTGAGCTTTGATCAATTATTTGTTTAAAGCATTGCAATTGCAAATATCTTTGAATAAATTGTTGTCAAGTTGCACTAAGTAAATCAAATACTGTGCACCATTCAAAAGGTCTTTGAATCTAAAGTACACTTCACTGCGTTAAATATAAAATTTGTTCATTAAGTGTATGTATATCAAATTTTGTTATTTGGTATTTGTAGTATCGTAACATGTTCATTAACAAACACTTAGTTTTAACTGGACGTTTTAGTTTAAATGCCAAATAAATGTTACATAAAAGTTCTATGAGGATTTTTTTTATCCACGGTGTGTAATGACTTATACAGGGTATTTATGTCCTGCTGGCTATTTGTCTGATTAAGTGTTAAATACCACCGATTTAATGACCATGGAATTTATTGCTTAACAACAGCTTCGATTGACTGTGGCATTCTAGACAAAAACGTAGACATTACCTGAACATCTTTATTGTTACATGTTTCATGAAGCTGTAGTAAATCCAAAGCACAATTATTTTTTTTTTGTACATTTTAACATACTAGGATCTTACGTGTACATTTCAAAAATTGTACTCATTGAAATCTACCTGTGTATGGTATCATTTTATTTTACATATTTGGATTAGTTTTTTATGTATTAGACTGTTTGCACTCTAAAACAGTCGGATTTTTTTCATTAATATATATATATGTTTTCTAGAAGCAAAGTTATCACGAAATGGCTTCTTTATTATACAATGTATCCACTGATTGTGGTTTTATTAGTTTAGTTTTTGTCATCTTTGTACTTGTCGGTCTCGTATACTTATTACAACTTACATTTTTCTTCATTTTGCAGAATCGTATGCATGCATATTGAGTAAAACTGTTGTTATTGTAATGTTAACGCATTTCCAAGATGCACTTTCAAATTAAATATTCTGAAACTGTCAAACTGTGAGAGTTTTATTTTGTTTTTAGCTCACCTGAGCAGGAAGTGCTCGGTGAGCTATTGGCATAGGGGACCTCTCCGGCGGCGGCGGTATGCCTTCAACAATAGTCGAGCTAAAAATGTAGTCTTTATTGCGATAACGGGCCGTTATCGCAATAAAGACTACATTTTTAGCTCGACTATTCGAAGAATAGGTGAGCTTTCCTACTACACCCGGCGTCGACGTCCGCGTCTGAATTTGGTTACAGTTTTTATTCAAAAGTCTTGTAACTTCAAAACTACATAAGTTATTCACTTGAAACTTGGAATATACCTTTGGCATCAACTCCAGTGTCAGGGGCAATATTCCCCATAACTCTATTTTGTATTTTGACAGAGTTATGCCCCATTTTCACATAGATTTTCTGGTTAAAGTTTATATTCAAAAGTTTGGTAACTTCAAACTACATAAGTTATTTACTTGAAACTTGGAACTAACCTTTGTCATCAACTCTAGTATCAGGGGCAACATTACCCATAACTCTATTTTGTATTTTGACAGAGTAAACCCGCTTTTTACATAGACTTTGTGGTTAAAGTTTTTGTTCCAAAAAATTATAAACTATACAAGGCTTCACTTAAACATATTGTATTTTAACAAATTTATGCCGCTTTCACTATCCAAAATATGTACCAACTGAAATACTTCGAATAGTCGAGCGCGCTGTCCTCTGACGCTCTTGTTTATTCAATCTTGACCTAACTTGCACAGTTTGTGTATGACCATAAAATCTCGGATGGGATTGTTATTGGGTCAGATCACACTAGAAACACCAGAGTTATTGCCCCTTTTTCATGCAAAAATAGTGCAAAAATGCCCTTTTCCAACGTATAGACTTTATTTTCCATCCAATCTTAACCAAACTTTCACAGTTTGTGTATGACCATCAGCTCTCAGCAGACGCCAAAAAATGGGCCATATCGTGAGTTATTGCCCTTTGTTTATTAGAAAATATACAAAAAAGGAAATTATTCAGGATAGAGACTTCATTTTCATCCAATCTTCACCAATCTTGCACTGTTTGTCTATTACCATGAGATTACAGTTGAACTGAAATATAAGCAAGATCGGACCAGAAACACTAGAGTTATTGCCCTTTGTGAAAAAAATTGCAAAAAAGGTAAAGTCGAATATAAGCATGATCGGACCAGAAACACCAGAGTTATTGCCCCTTGTGTTTGGAAAAAAAGTAATCAATGATTGGCTTGCACACACAATTTTTGATTTAATGTTGACCAAACTTACACGGTTTGCGCATGACCATAAACATTGATTTTCAACAATTGCAAGACTTGCATGCAGTTATTTGTACATGCAACATTGATGTCTTCAGAGGCTGCATTAACGTCAGTTATCATCATTGGATAGAAAATTATCAAAGAAAAAGCAAAACTTTACCTTATAGCACAGCCATCGCAATTATTGCATTGCAACTAGTTCTCCAAAACTGTTTGTGAAAAAGACATCAAAATCGACTGTTTGTGCATTTTCCAGAATTGTCGATGACTAAATGAAAAAGGGTCAGGTTAGAATATCGAGAAAAATTATTTGAGAACCAAAAGCAAAAAAAAACGCACATCCACTACCCAACTCTTACTTTAGTTAGCCTATTGCACTAACCGATGTTTTAAATCAAAAGTGATCCTATCCCCCTCTGCGTATTGTTCAGATATCTTAATTTTCAAACCTGTCACAACAGTATGGTCTGCATCTGTACCAGTTCTCAGGTGAGCGCTTTGGGCCAGTTCTCAGGTGAGCGCTTTTGGGCCATCATGGCCCTCTTGCCCTATACTTTCCTATAATTGGCCCAAATTCCTATAAATTCCTATATTTTTGGGAAAAATGAATATGGGTAAGCTAAGAAAGTAGCATTTTGAAGGAAAGTATTTATTAAATGTGTTCCGAGTACCCTTTAAATGACATAAAATGTGTTTAACCTTCAAAATAACCATTCTTAAAGGTTTGCCGACCCTGCCTAGCCCAGCCAGAGTTTGTTTTCATCTAAGATATAGCTGCATTTTTAAGATGTAATGTTTTAAAATACTTTCTTTACAACTTAATTGCGTAGTAATACAAGTGAATTAAAATGCCAAGTGCCTTGTCGAACTAGATACATATGGTGTGAAATTCAAAGAATGGTGTGTTCTAGGCAATTCTGAGTATTTTGCAAGGTATGTAATCATTAATGTATAAAACTGAAATCAAACGTGACAACAGTGGTGTTAAGCAAAATTCAACATTCCAATCAAATCAGCACAATAGACTATGCCGGTCTGTTCTTGCAGCCTCGCAAACAAAGTTGTTGTATAAACCAAGAGTAACAGTTACATCAGCTGAACCAGGCTTTTCCAAGGAACAAGGACCATCCACAAACCAACAAACAGAAGGATCAACGCTGACATACACTGTTCCAGGGGAAGATGTGATGACTGCAGAGATTGTGTGGGCAGTAAAATGTGCAACACCTGATATTAGTATCCGTTTTAGGGCTAGTGATGGCATTTCTGAGACATTAAAAGCTATGTTCAAGTGCAAAATAGCTGAGAGCTTTAGCGTTTGAAGTATAAAAATATCAAACATGCTATCCAGCTTTTTCCAAAACTCTTTTGTATGATGTAAAGAACTCTCAAAGTTACTTTTCACTACAGTACGACGAGACCACACAAGCTCAGATGGACATATTAGGTACTGGTTACCAACACATAATGAAGTCTAGTGTAGGTATTACAAATCCTTGTTATTCATTCATGCAGATGGCAAAACAGTTGTTAGAAGTTTTTTCGCAGCCCTACGGCAGGATGGATTCCCGCTAGACAAGTTGACAGCTTTGGGGAGTGGTGGTCCAAATATCAATAAGACCATAAACAGGGAGTTATCAAGTGCAGATTAAAGGATGCATATCCAGACTGGCATGGTTTTATAGACACTGACTTATGCAATAATCACAAAATGTACAATGTACTTTGCAGAGGGATTCACGAATATGGCCAAGATGTGGAGGATTTTGCCCTAAATTTGTTAAGCCTGTTCAAGGTGTCAGCTAGTCAACGAGATTACTACAAACAAGTGTAAGTGGATCTCAGCCTCCAAGAAGAGTTATTCATTAAGCACTCACAAGTTCGCTGGCTCAGCATAGGTCCAGCCTTGCAGCGTTTCATTGATCGATGGCCAGGCATTTTGTGACACAACTTGGGAAAGATCCAAGAACTGTCCCCAAAAGTGACCATTTCAGGCTTCAGAGATGCTGTTTAGATATGAAATTCAAGATTCTGTTCTTGCTGTCTTTGATAGCTGTGTTTGAAGACTTCTAGACAGAATTTTCAGAGTGAACTGCTATTGACACATTTATTGTATAGCAGAATGACCAAGTTGTTTAAACACCATTTTGCGAAGATTCTTTACACCATTGTGAATCAGACACAGGGCAATATCGCATTGTCGTTATTCTCTAGTTAATAATAAATGAACTAATGTTGTAGTTGAGTATAGGAGGAGGGTAAATCTACTTTGGCTTGTTATTTCTAATCCTATAATTTCCTATATTTTGGCCTTTAAAATTCCTATATTTTGATGTCATTCCTATATTTTTGTGATGGGAAAGCAGTGGACGACCTGCAAATAGTGCCTTAAACTAGGAATTCGTAATTTGATCAAATTGTTCAAAATATGGTATGTCGTGGAAATTGCGATTGCCCATTCACACAAAGACATACAATACACATCTCTTATATTCCTACAACTATTATATATGCATAATACTTGCAGTGCTCATTGATTATACAATATACAGCGAACTAGAAAGTACTAGGAGAGCACAGACCTCCGCCATGACAGCCCATTCCACCAGAATGTGAGCACCCAGTATATCACTCATGGTCGAGCGGTTGGTTCGGTTAGCGTTGTTGCACAAAAGATAAATAAATGAGCCGAAGTTAGTCACATACATATTTATTGCTGTTCCATAAGGTATATTAACAGCAGATACATTGAAAGATTCAAGTGTGGAAACGAATAACAATAATGTACGTATAGATTGTGTGTAAATGGGACCTGTTGCATTTGGTTGAGTACAAAAAGAAATTGTATAACTGTTACAAAAATATATCTAATTAATTACAATTGAAAATTCTTGTTGGTCTGAACATGGTAACTGAATATTAAAATTTTGGCGCCCTGGTTACTTTACTTACCTCACTGGCTCGATTCATTTGTTCATTGACCCATTTCCAGCCTTCACAGAACATATCATGCAAATCCGTTTTCTAACTTGTTTGCGTACAGTTGCTAACTAAGAGACACGCCAACGCCAGCAAAAGCCTCCCTAAACAACACCAACACTAATAAAAGCAAACAAATAAAACATTTCTCCGAGGAAATGTTTAAATTATATTATGACGCAATTCTCCTTAGCACATCTCGTCGCCGTTACCATTATAAGACGTCCTCTGCACAAGACGGTTATAGAGCAATAACGTTTACGGCTATTAATAATAAGGTGAGAGTGCAAGGATTATTCCGTCTTCAGGGTGGGAGCGAAATTTGAACGACAAAGGCTGCGTCATCTTAAAAAGGAAAAACATCCATTCGTCAATTGACGAGATTACTCGTTTCCCTATCTCAGACACTAAATGCGAAATTAATATAAGAATGACGAAACAACAATTTTTTGGAAACAACACAAACCCGATTATCGAATGTGGCAGAGGTGAATTATTCACTTTTCGTGATCATACACGACCTTTAAAATCTACGAGCAAATTAAAAAGACATTAAAAAGAGTATCGATATCTGAGACGTTTACAGAAAGTTTATTGAACACTGCTAGATTTCTCAGATCTTCTGCACCATACTTTCGATATTGAAAACGATTTCCAATATTCTTATCTGAAAGGTCATATTGATTGTTACAGTTATTTCTTTCCTTTCATAAACCCATAAATATAAAGTTTCAACGAGCTTGGCCTACATGCGTAAATGAACGATACGGGATATTCGGATTGTTTCAATGGTACAGTTAAACGCGAGGACTAAAGTTGATTAAAACTATAAGAATTTCAAACAGAAAGGAGATAGTTTGGAGTACTAAAACTGACAGCAAGGTTTTGACTGGTTGAATCAAGGTAAACAATGGCGAAATGTTTTAATTATATAAATACTTGGTATTAACTAGCATGATATATATATAGTACAAATGTTGCATATTAATTTATTAGAAAATCACATTCAAGACATACACGTATAATTATAAATATATATATAAATAAAAAATAAAGTAACACACGTGCAAGAAAGGTTCGTTATGTTGATTACCGACGTCTTTTTTACAGGTCTGAAATGCCACATCTGTTAGTACTAGCAATAGACTTTGGCACAACCTTAAGTGGCTATGCATTTTCCTTCACATCAGACAAGCTGAGGATTCAGACAGATATATTAAGAACAACATACACACTTTAAGGCGTTGTCAATTTTGTAGGAATATGAATCTGTGGATTCAAAGTGGCAGACGTTTTCAAATTGTTAATCAAGGATAAGGCAAAACTCTGTTAGCTTTCATTGCGCTTTTTCCATTAAATACTCAAGAAGTTTAATGATAATGGTAGAACATGATCTTTAAGTTAGGTTTGTCATTAGTTGGTTCTTGTCACCTGAACCATTTTTAAGTCTACTTCGCTCTGAAATTGTAAATCAAGATACGGGTATCTGTCAGAAACGTATTCGCATCCTTTTCCTCTAGCGATGGTCTTATCACATGCTGTCTCTGAAGACGCCAACTGTTCTACTTCTGGACCCGAAGAAACAGTTCAACTTGTTTGGCATGGAAGCAGAACAACCTACGCAAATTTGTTAGAGGACCAGATGGCAAAAGGATGGGCGCTCTCTCGGCGATTCAAGATGAAATTGTACAAGGCAACGGTACAAAATAGTTTTCATGAACGGCCAGATAAAGTAAGACAATATATGAATACAATCACAAGCGATTGACATAATCTATCGATATCTTGTTTTTAACGTGGATAAAATTCCTGTTTCCGAGGACAGAGGACTGAGTTTGTGAAGCGACCACTATTTACAGAATGCGCCGACTTGGACCAAACTATCCTTGCTTGCATTGATTCTACAAATAACTACGCAAAATTCTGAAAATTAATGTTTTGTGGTGGCGTCATATAACCTAGACTGCTTTGGTCTTTGTAGAAGTATATGTGATATCGCATTATGGATCAAATTATTCGTGTTTTAACCATGAAAAACATTTCGTTGAATATACAACATTGATCTATGCTTTTAAGTTGTACTCGATTTATTGTTAAACTAAAGTTAGAACGAAACGAGATAACTGAAACTTCCACTGCTAAAGAACATGCTGGAATATATCTGCTCCTCGAGAAACCTACATTTTGATAAATCTACGTCGTAATGACCAAGCTCACCTATACTTTTTGGGTTATTTTAATATTGAACAAATAAAAGAAACATAAGCATGTCATGTAATCAACCAGTCACTTACACATACAAATCACACATATAGGAGCATATAACATTAAAAGTGTTTGACCAAGTTGAGAACAAAAATTGGTTATTGACTACTAATTTGTCAAGATTCGTAATTTATGTTTTAAAACACGCTAGACAAATTTACATGTATCTTTATTCAAGAGTATATATAGCACTTCCATAAATATTCTCCACTTTTCCTTCAGGATTTAATTCTCAGTACAAGAATACAAGATTTTTCAGGCATCAATTCCATAGATGCAATTACTCTTTTCATTATGTCAATCAAATACTTAAAAGATCACGCAATGTCAGCCCTCAATCGGTACCCGGATGCGGACGTAAAGGAGAGTGACATCAAACGCGTGATCACCGTGCCAGCAATCTGGGACGATAGAGCGATACTCTTCATGTGGGACGCGGCAATACAGGTAAAAAAAACCAACAACAATGTATTTTCGTTTATATTGAAACACCATTCAATACATCACTTTCTTTTGGCGTGGAGTATTCTCCCCAGCAAGCACAATATATGGGACCTATATGGGTACCCAAATGGGCTGCCCATATGGGTTTTGCAACCGGGAACCATGTGGGTCCCATATGGGCAGCCCATATAAGTCCTATATGGGTCCCATGGTTTCCGGTTGCAAAACCCATATGGGCCCCATATTGGCTGCATATGGGTCCTAAATGGGTTCAATATGGGCTGCATACGGGCAGTAGTTGGGTCTATATATGATCCTTTTTTATCCTATATGGTAGGTCTACTGCAATATTCGGTAATTCTTACCTGTCAGAGGAAAACCAAACATGTACATTATCGATAAGATACAGTTTTAATCATTTAAAAACATTTACAGTTGAATCTGACAATCATTGTCAGCATATTTTAATAATTGTACACGTATCAAAAGCGTACAAAACTAGTTAATACAACCAAGAAACCAGGGAAATTTCTATATACAAATATGTTCTTCTTAAACAAAATCGTTTGTTTTTAGAGATTTAAATTAGCTGAAGAGACACACAGATATAATATATACATCATACATCTGATGCTTTAAAAAAAACCTTTAATATACAGGAAATGTGCTTATCTACCAGGTATATAATTGTATCAGGCATACAAATTTAAACAGGATGCATAAGAAATCACTTAAAAGTCAATTATTACATGAAAAATATTAAACTATATGAAACACACTATGTTAAAATGCAAAAAAATATGATAAAATACCCAACTTTAACGATGTTTCTCTATATAAAATCACAATCAATTATTGTATGTATTACTTATTATATATGCATGCAGATCTTGTTATTTTTAACTATATTCACATAAAACTGTTAAAATACTAACAATTACATGCAATGCAGATGGTTAGCAAAAGCAGTAAATGAAATCTCACATATATAGAAAAACACTTTCAACTGAATACTTGAGACTAAAAAGACATACAAACATTACATTGCCACATAATTGACATACTTTATTGTTATTGTACTTGATAAAGCAGCCAAGTTATTTCACAAAAGAAGATAAACTATTAATGTAAATGATTAACACAAAATGTCACATATTAAGGATTTTGCTGTCGATCACCACGGTCACCAAATCGTGAAAGTGGCGACCGTTTTTTTTCTTCAAGGTTGCGAATTTCATAACTCAAAGTCAGTGCAAAACACTCTCAATGCTCAAGACTAGAATGCTCGAGTTAAATTGTAAACCACTACCGACAACATTGTTTTATGTAACGATGGACTTTATAGACCTTCTTTGTTTCCACCCGCCACCACAATCCCTTACTTTAGTCCGTTATTTGGTTGATGAATGTTCCATAGCCTTGTCGTTGCAGCCCCAGGAGTCGAGAGTTAAGCCTTGAAGCCATCCTGCATGACCTTCATCATGGTGAAGATTCCAAGGCCTCGCGATATTAAGGAAAAAATCATAATTTATTCATTTAAAACGTTGATCGTGGACTGAAACATAAACATGCTAAAATACATATACGTTACAGAAAACTAAAGTTATTATTATTGGATCAAAGTGATTCAAAGATTCTAGTGTATCTTTCGTACTTGAACACGCTATCGGTTTAAAAAAATAAATATTTTTCATACTGTTTTGATGATGTTAAATATGTTTTTTTTGAAGATTTCCTGTGTTTTGGCTAGTCGGACGTCATCCAATCCATGGCCGATTACTGATGGACAATACAATATGGCGGATTAACGGTATGTCACACATAAAAACATAGTTTTCTAAAGAGTTTGCGTACGTTTTGCCTGTCATCGTAACCAAACATTATATTTCATTTTAGTATATCGCGATCTTTTAGTGATTTTAATCTCGTTGAATGTATATCGATTAAATATACTAAATAACCTGCATGAACATCCATACATATATTTCGGATATTCGGACGTGTTGTGTACTATTGTATAAAATACACCAGAAATGTAGTAATGCTTATTTATAGATCTTGAAATACACTGTTCTATTATTTTAAATCATTAACAACAAGTAATATATTTCAATATTATGTTAATAAAAACCATTATCCTTATTAAAATAATATGAATTGGTCAAACAAACTAAAAATAAATAAATAAAAATAAAATGATTAATTTATTGATATTAATTATTTATTTAGACTGTTATATTATTTCAGTGTGCAGTTTCCACTCCATGGCATCAGTACAACAGTAAGAAGATAGAAAGAACAGAAAAAAGCCACAACATGTGTGATACTGTTCTCTTCCAACTTCACAAGACAAGAAAGTTCATAAACAGAAATTTCGCTGTTTATCTCTAGTGACTCTAGCTCATCATTGCTGTTCATGATGTTCGTAAATGACATATTGAACCACATAAACACAAATGACTTATTCACTATTAACGAACTAAAGTTATCCCTAATACTATATGCTGACGACCAGATTCTTTTTGCAACCTCCCCAACAGCACTACAAACCATGCTTACGGACATAGAGACATACTGTAACACGTGGAAATTGAAAATTAATACAGCCAAAACAAAAGTTTTAATTTTTGAAAAAGGAACACGCTACACGAATGTTGATATCTTCCTATACGGTGAAAACCTGGAAGTAGTCACTTCTTTCAAACATCTGGGAGTATACTTCTTTAAAAATGGTAATTTCAATAGAACACAAAAATGTATAGCAGACCACGCCTCGAAATCAATGCACCGACTATTCTCAGTGTTCAATAATACGAGTTTAGCACAAAAAGCAAACTGAAACTTTTTGATATCCTTGTTGCGTCCGTATTAAATTACTCATCCGAAATATGGGGAACTGCGCGGGCAAACGATATAGAAGCCGTGCATACAAAATTTTTAAGAAAAATACTATGCGTCAATAAGTCAACAAATCTTAGCGCGTTATATGGAGAATTAGGACGAATGCCATTCAAAGAAATACAGAAAATAAATATTATTAAATATTGGTTTAAACTGATTTCGTAAAATGAAAACAGCGTAATTAAAATGCGAATAACGGTCATACATATAACAATCAAAACTGGGCTTGTCACGTGAAAACCATTCTCGAAAACATTGGCATGTCTGACCTATGGATTAACCAAAACATAACCGAAGCGCAGTTAATACAATGCAAACAAAGAATACTAGACAGTTATACACAAACCTGGCATAGCGAGGTAAACAATTCTCCACGCCTATAATCTTATTGCTATTTAAACAAAACTAACACTAGAAACGTATTTAGAGAATGTAAATGAAACAAAATATAAAATCGCCTTAAGTAGGCTCCGGTTGTCATCACATAATCTAGAAATAGAAAAAGGACGATATCATAATATTGACAGAGAAAATCGTAAGTGTAAATTTTGCAACATGAACTCAATAGAAAATGAGCATCATTTCTTGTTAGTCTGTCCAATATATACACACATTAGAAAAAAACTCCTAAAACAACATTTTTGCAGGTGGCCAACAATTTCAAAGTTTAAAAGATTAATGTCCAGCGAAGATAAAAATGAAATAATACGTGTAGCGAAGTTCATTTATGAAGCAACTAATTTAAGACGCCAATTAGAACGTAATTAAAACATCGTTTACCAGTAAAATTTTAAGTATCCTAGTCATAAACTACGGAACTACTGATTTTTATTTCACGCAAACATGTTTGATTTCTTTATCATTACATACTTCCTCCTATTAGTATTTAAATATTATATGAGCAATAATGTTTGTTTCTCTCCAATTATAGATTTATTCTCTTTACTTCTTGTCAATAAAAATATAATTGTGTTTAACCATTTTATTAGACAATTATACGTTCCACTTCTGCCATTACTTGTAAATATTTATACTTATTCATATTATGTATGCTATGAGCTTGTATAAGCTTTATTGCTGAATAAATGTTGTTGTTGTTGATCTCTGTGATTACTACTGTATCTAGTGGATTTATTATGAGATTATAAAATGTCAAATGTAAAAAACAACTTTCAGCAATAAGAATTTTATATGAGTAAGTTATAAAATGTGAATATTAACAGTGTGTAGCAAACAAAGCAATAATTATTACATCTTACAAACTTTGCAACATACTCCAAGCATGTGTTGTCCTTTTGAAAGATGAAAGTAAACTTATTATATGTTAAAAATGATAATTTAATTGCTTTTATCTGTAGCTTTAGAGAACATTGAGCAATTAGATTTAAATATGTTCAATTATGTAGTACACATTTGTTTGATGGTGTGCGCATTGCCTGGGCCTATAATGCATCAAATTATTTAAGTGAAGATTTAATGTAGATATTTTACTTTAGGAACGTGCCCATTATTTGTATGCAGTTCAAATGGTTGATTTGCAAATATATATAAATAATACTTCACATGTATACATTTATTGTGAAAGTAAACATGTTAAGTTATTAAAATATATTGTATGCAATAAATTGACAATTGTATTTCACTGAAGAACATGTATTGCACTTATGTACATTAGCATTGTGTCATTATTAACCATAAATATATACGTAGATGTTTTGGTTTAGAAAAGCCATACAAATTTATGTGGGAATTAACTGTGTTATTATTTGTTTGATTTGAAACTATAAATGAAATAAAGGTTTAAACAGTGTAATTAAAATTTGTTAATTATATGTATGCCTAAATAATATCACTTATAAGCTGGCATAAGTCTTGTACATAAAATGATTGAGTCAATATTTCCAGTCATATCACTGCAATAAGAGTGACATGAACAGTGTTTCAGCTATAAGTTTCAAGGCATTTTCATTAATTGTATAAATTAATTGCAATTTCCTTTCTCTGTAGGACATGCCTACTTTTCCAATTTCTTAATCATAATACCTAAGGTGTATATGATTTGTTAATTAATACTGGTAATAATGAAATTGCCAGTACAGTTGGCCAGCCATGCACACAAAAATGAATCAGCAACCTGAAAATAAATACAAAAACAAGAATTATACAGTAAGTTCTACTAGCATCAACTACTACTAACTAGATCTACATTTTTAATGTATTTCCAAATGTAATCATTCTAAAATGGTGATGCAATACACATTTACTTTTGCTGTAATACTTTTTACTTTAACACATACTTAATAAACAGTAACGTGATAGGTTTTTTGAGCATTATTAGAAATCAAATTAACTACCAAGACGCGTTAACTGCTTACACACAATTAGTTCCTGGACACTTATCCGAATATCCGAAATACATCAAGTTAATTTGGATGAGCTTTTTAACAAAACCACAATTTATACTGCAATGGCAAGCATACATATAAACAGACAAGACAATGAGAGGCGGAACGATATTACAACGACAGGTAAAGAAGTACTTAATTTTCAAGCTCGTTTAAAATAGCCTATTGATAGTAACGTACCTCAGCCATCTTGATTTTACCGGTGTTATCATAGGAGATTTGGGTGATGCCAGACCTTTACCATGAAGTAAGTAAAGATCGGGTACCAGAATATAAGGCTTTTTGGGCCGCGTTTACACCAACATCCGCGCAGAGATTTGACTGGTTCCGAGCATAGCTCTAATAAAATCCCTGCCGTCATATCAAACCACGTGATGATGATCGATTTAAATCTTCTAGATATTATTTATGGTTTTACTTAGTTATTTTCTTTTTCTGTTGTCATTATTGACTGCAAACGATATATACAAAGTCCAATAACGTAGAAAATTGCACAGATTTGCATTAAATAAGTAAAAGTTACACACACGTCATCCTTTACTTCACTTAATGTAAAACATGTTAATTTGCCTAACAATATAATAATGATCTACATGTATATATGAATAAACACAGACATATATGTGCATATGTAGATACATGGTATTCCCAGTTTTACTGTCTGTCTTCATTGGAAAATTTAATTGCTAAGTAGGGTTACCTTTCTTTGCAGAGGATTTGAAAATTTGAAAAATGTATATGAACATCACTATTTTGTTTAGTATTATTGTTAGTACATGTAGAATGTCATGAACTTATAAACATTTTTCTCATCATTATATATATAGTATTTGTCCTCTTATAATCACCACATATGAATGCTTGTATTTCACTTTGGGAATATGTTAAATAAATTAATATAAGATAAATATGCAAAAATAGTATTGTAGTACATATTTGTTCAATAAAAATGATTTCAAACTGCTTAAATTGTTGTTAATTTTCAGGCACATTCACCAAAGCTAATGTGAAAGACTGCATAAGGTTATTTGAAATATTGACAAATACAATATTGACCATCATTCTGTGGGTAATTATTATTGTATTTATACAAGTAGAATGTCATGAGATTTGAAATAATTGTATCATCATATGTCATGCTCTCTTATAAACATGTGAATGTTTGGATCCCATTCAGGGAATATATTACATGCATAAACCATTTATGTTTTATAAATAATACACAAAGTACTATTTAAAAAAGTTTTATTCAATAAGAAGTTCTACAAATGACAACAAATAATTCCAAGAACATTGTAATTATATACAGGTTCATTGTATTTTACACCAAGTTTTTTTATCCAAATACAAATACTTATGATGTCAACATTTATTCTATGTTGATTTTGAAGAGCATTTTATTTTAATTATAATACTGAATACTGCATTTAAAGCTGACTTTCTTGTTTAAAAATGAATTGTTTGATCAATATCAAGTTTTCTAACTAACGTATATAAGTGTTAAGTGTGATGATTTTCAGTAATTATGTAAATGAATGTTCATAATCTTAATATTGTTACTATTTGCAAGATTCAAAGTCAATTGTTTCAGTCTTGTTGGCTGGTACTTTCTCGAAAATAAAACATAAGAGAATTTATAGCCTGTTCTGAAATTCTGTTATGACAAGCAAACTAAATGCGTTGATCACAAATTAACAAATGTGGTCCTGTAAAGAATATTCTTTACTTGTGATACATTCATATGTCTGATATGCCCATATACTGCGTAAAAAAAATGTAACTATATGTTACAAACATTTGAATATATTTGGTATTGAGTTAAAGAACCAAAAGTGCAAATCGTGTATAACATTATGAACTAACAAGATTTGCAGATTAGCATATAGACAATATAATACCTCTGTGTACACAAACTACTCATACCAGAGGATTTTTTTTCATTGAAAATTAAAAATATACAGGAAGTAAACGTCAGTTGGATTCCTCAACTTTCAGTGAAATAAGTTTTTTGTTAGAATATCCGTCTTTAATATCACGTATACAGATATTCCATCGGTATGCTACATGTCTTCGCCAGTCATAAATGTATGCCGGTGTGCTTGTGCCATTTAACTCTGTTGCCTGCTTTACATCCATCTATTTTCTTTCATGGAGCTCTTGCATGATCAGTGAAGCCACCCAATTCCAGCTCACTTTATCTACAAAATAAAGCGTTGAAATTTACTGCATGTTAATACATGCATCAACAGAAATTGCTAAGGTTGACCATAAAGGCATTGTCAAATAATCCGAGACATAAATGACCAACACAACACAGTTCTCTCACAAGGAATGGGTCGTATACTAATTATTGTAAATAAATTATTGGGCATGCTTCAAATACAAATCATTATGTTGATACTGACATGTAAGACACACATAATCTTTTGCAATAAACAATTACATGACGAATGAAGTCGACAAATTAAAACGCAATGCATACGATGTTCGAAGACTGAATTCTAATTGATAAAAAATAATTGACTCACCTTCACATTCAGCGCCAGTTTTAAGTGTGTTAACTACAATTAGTTTTAAGCTTTATATTCAATTAAATTCATATATGCATATGTCTAGGTACAGAAACAATATACGAATTATACTGGTTCTGTTATTTGATTATCATTTAGCAATTGGCAAATAGCATTTCGCAAATAGCATCTGGTAATTAGCAAAAAAAAAAGAACTTCTGTTGTTTATTTGGCCACTATTAGTTATCATTTGGCAAATAGCAATTGGCATTTGAAAAATAGCAAATCGCATTCAGCAAATAGCAATTGGCAATTAGCAAAAAGCATGGCCCACCGGCCTGCCATAGATAGAGGTAAAATGACTTTAATACACTCTGATAATTTGTGCTTTCAACCGTGTATATTGAGTTAATGGACACTTAAGTAAGTGAATAGTGTTTCCGATAACTTCATCATCTAAAATGTCGGATGAAATGTATGAAATTTATTATATTTTATGTCGGTATGTTAAAGTTTCATGAATAATCTTTTAGTTTTCACATGTTGATACACATCTAAGATGTTAAATTTTGTTAATTATGATTAAATTGTTGTAAACACTATAATTACTTTTAGTAAAGTTTTGACCCAGAGATCTTTTCTAATTTATTTATATTATTATTATTTTTGGAATTTGTATGAACACGACATAATAATTTATGCAAAGAAAACATTATATTTACATAAAAGTTTTATTCTAAAATAGTATTTTTTGTTATATTTGTTTTTCAGGTGGTTAATGAACGTTACGAAATCATCTGCCTGGTTCTCAACACATAACGGATCAGAATAGATCGGAAACTGACATATGGTGCTAATATTCCGGATTACCCGCCCCTGTTAAATGACAACTGCCCTACTTGAATCAGAGGTAGAGGGAGAAAATAGTCTTAGAAATAATTTCATGACCAATCCCCACACAAGTTATGTGGCCGGGTTGGGAATCAAACCAGCGATCCTCGGATTTGTAATCCAGCGCTCCAACTGAGCTAGCCGGCCCGGCCTATTGCTGAACTGTTCTGTAATATCAGTCTGTGCATCCTAAAACATGTTATATTATAGAAGTGATGATACTGTTTATCACAAAGAAGCATGATTGAACATACATTATTCAACAATTTTGGGCAAAGGCAATTATCCAAAAATGTATGTTCAAAACTTGAAAAAGTAAATGGTCTATAAGCATTATTTTCAACACTTAACATATTGTAGAGACATTATACAGGGCTCTTTGTCTAGACCCGTGGAATTGGGAATTTGAGCGTCAATTTACCTGAAATTGGGGAAACAATACAATGGTTTGATTACTAAAATTTTAAGAATTTATTGCTAAAACTACATACAATAGAATATTCTGTACACACACAAATCAGGAAAATGGTTATTACAACTTCAACAGTCTTTAATTCTACATTTAACACCTCTTATTTCCAATCATCTGAAAGTCAAACCATCAGTTGGGAATTTTAGGACTGGATTTGGGAAAAAAGATACTTTTTTTGCCATTGGGAATAGGACCCATTAACGGCGATAAAACCAGCTTGAAAAAAAGCCCTGCATCATAATACAGTGTCTGTTGAACTGCATAAGAATAATTGTTATCTTCATTTTATGGATTTTTGTTATCCATATGTATATACAGAATTACAAACATTGTACATTATATTCTGAATATATGTATTGTTGATGAAAATAAATACTGAATTTTGTGTTGTATCTGTCTCCACAGTATGTCAAGTTTTCATAATATTTGTATAAACTTTCAAGTACACATGAGTAATCTCACAATAAACAATTAGGTTTGTCAGATTTTTTAAAATGAGTTGTCAACAAAGTCATTATGACATGTGTTCAGGATTCAATTCTTATTTTCATATTAAGGAATATTCTAGTAGTCGGCTCAGTTATCTAATTAAATATTTATACAAGAAAAATTAAATAACACATTTACTTCCATAAAACGTACATAGCTATTATACAAAGAATATAATTATTAATTAAACCAAAGTTGACTATTATATTAGTGTGAAAATAGTTGTGTCAAATGTGAAGTTTAAACAATCTTAACAAGCTAATTAATTCTATGATACTGATTGTATTTATTGATATGCATATCTGTTGTTCAATACATATAATTTGAGGCAATGCAAGAACATCCAAAAAGATCATTTTCTATACAAATGTCTGTCTACTGTAGCACTAACATCTGATGTGCACATCTGTTGGTGTTATTGTTTTTTAGATTAAGAACTGAGCCTTTAAAAGCAAATACTGTTACCGGTTTTAAGGATTGTCATTTCCATTCTATAGACAGTGCAATTGTTTTACATTATGTCATTCTTTTGTTGCACAAAGAAGTTACTTTTACAAAGGATGTATCTGTGTAACACAATGAATTCTGAACACATTTCCAGAGTTACAGTAGAACACACATGCATCAGATTGTTGATTCAATTTCTCAAATAATCTCAAACCAGGAAAAAAAAAACATTGCGTGCCCAATTACGCTGAAGTATATTCAAGTAAGTGGATTCAAACTACACAGCAAGTATTGGGATAGTAAACTTGTATAACAGATGTTCATGATTAACAAATTTATAAACACTAATAACATGTGAACAAAATCAAATAATTTTGTGATGTTTCATTAGGCATATTAGTTTCAAATTATTAAATAATATTGTTTTCCCATTATGGCCAATATATCTTTTTATGCAACACTGACAGTATTGAAACGAGTCATTAATCCGAAACCCCCTGGATTTGTTATGTCCGAAATACACTCCACTTGTGTTTTTCTCTGTTTCAGTATTAACGTGTCGCGCATTGCACACAATCTTTATTCTTTGTTATCTAACATAAATTTGCTTCAACTAGGTCGTGCGATTAATAGATATACTAATTTTTGTCAAAATTGCAAAACTGAGATAATCCATCACAGCCGACATTGTTTTGGTTTGTGCCAGGCATAGTATCATAGTACGAACCGGGAAACAGGCTACGTTTACACAGGCAGTAGTTGAAGGCTACACACCACGAACTGTCGTGATAACTATTTGTTTATTTATTCAATAATGTAAATGTTTTATTTATTGTACATATAATTTTGATTGCAATTTATTTTGAAAACATAAATACCTTGTTAGTATAAAATGTTTGATTTTTGTGCATTCCTTGTGGCTTTTGGTAAGTTTCTATGCAGTTTCGGTTAATATAGTGACCCATACCATTCTGTTCTTTGGTACGTGTGCTGATCCATCAATAATATGATATTAGCTATTGGGGATGCAGTTGACCTTGGAGTACCATAATGTAGAACAGGCTGGTGGTAGAATTTTTGGCTGCCTCATCACGGTCCACAAGTCTTCCTGGTATGCTTCAAAATTGATACATACATTCAAATAAACAATAAGTAACATAGTGGCAGCAAAAGAATATGAACCATCAGTTACAAAATCAATAATAAGTCGCGGTATAGATGTTTTGGACAGAATATATCAAATTTTCAATTACTTCCCTTGTGTTGTTGCAAACAATATTTGACCAGGCTTGTTATTTATATGCCCTATGAACAGTTTTATGATGATTCGCCACAGTTTAATACCGATTTGCAACAGTTTAGTAACTATTCGCCACAGGTTCATAATGATTCGCCACACTACTTTGATGATTAAAACAAAGATATTTGGTGGAAATTGGTGATCATTATAATTTAAAGGAAATGTGTGTATTTTTTATAAGTTGCACTTAAAGATATATGATGAATACAACATCACTAATAAAGCTTATTAATTTGTTCTTTATAATGCACTATGTACAATATTGAAAATGATGGCAATTTCGATGACTACGGCGATTATTGTTACATGAGTTTTATTGTGTGAAGGAATAACTATCAATTTAAGTTAATAGTGTACCCGGATACCCGCGGGTCTGATAAGCTTTGACGAGTACCCGGGTCCATTTTCACTACCTGGGTACCCAATGACTTGCGAATGAAAAAAACAACACATTTATTCTCAACAAACATTTGAATCAACATGCAGCCTTGCATTATGCACCACAACTATACATTGCATGTTATCAAATATAAAACTTTAAAATATCAAGTCTATGCAGTGGCGGTCGTGTCCCTTATACATTGAATACTCATGTCATATTCTCACCAAGTAATATGTTCCTACAAAAAAACAGAAGGAATTTATGTTTTTGCTAAAACAGTTTCAAAATGTCTAGTGGTGATTCGACCAGCAAATAGCATACTCTTGAAGTGCCAATGTTGCATATGTGCAAATATGTAATTGCAAAAACATTATCCACATATTGTACAGTAGTTCTATTTTCAATGTTCATTAAGTTTACTACCAAATAAAAATAAGTTATAAAATCTCTGGATATAAAGGGGAAACCCATACATATTCAACAGTTTATTACGTACTTTTACTCAAACCTTTATTATATGCATTTTATGATTTATTTTTTAGAAACAATATTAGAAGTTAATATACCAGTACTACTCGTAGGATATTTTTCTTTCATGTATGCGCATTTATGCATGTTTAATTTTTTAAAACGAAATAAAACGATGAGCTGTAATATGCTTATGTTTAGTAACTTTCTGTTCTGTTTCGATTGAAATAAATATAGTATTTTTACTAGACTTGACCCGGGTTATTATATTGCTAAAAATGCGTTACCAGCTGATTACGGTAACAAACTGCAATCGTTCACGAGGCGTCAAACCACATCAATTACAATTAGCAACAATTATCTTTAAAAAAAACGAATGAAAGGTGTTCAACAGTTGAATTAATAGCAGTTACTAGTGTGGCGAAAGTTTGAAAATTGTTTCGGTCCGTTGAAAACATGGGAGGAGGTTCTGTTTTCCTTATATGGATATATTGAAAATTTTAAAATGATTGTGAACACTCTAGAGGCCACATTTGTATCCCAATCATCATGAAACTTTCTCAGAACATTTGCCGCAATTATATCTAGGACAAGTTCGAACCCAAGTCACATGTGGTAAAATACTAGGTCACCAGACCAAATTGAAAAAAAAGCTTGTAAACAATCTAGAGGGCACATTTTTAGCTGAATCTAATTCATGTTACTTGCTCAGAACAGTTTAATTCCTTAGCCCCTCAGGTGAGATACATAGGGCCTTATGGCTCTCTTGTTTCTTTTAAGATAGTATGCCCTATAAATATGCAAACTCAAGATTCGATTCTTGAAGCCTTAAGAAAACCTTCCGCATCATCTACAGTTCAATATGCGACTTAAAACACACGAACATACGTTGCCTAAAAGGTATCATTTTTAGGCCATTACATCTGTTACTCTTTCGCTGATCAGAGAAACCACAACTATCAAAACATGTTATGCTATTTAACCGAAGAATACCGTCATAAGACCGTAAGGAAAGTGATTGTCTGGAGACGCAAACTATGTAACTTGATAAAAAGGGAGATACTGTAGAAGAGTGAAGTTCAGGCCATGAGAAAGCCTGGAGTGTACATTTACTGTGCGTATGTATAGATAACACTGCTCTTGTTATTTCTCTTAGAGACCGGAATGAAAGTTGGGCATGGGAAATTGATATCAGTACAAAAAGTAGTACACTTTATTTTTATTTTAAGTAGACAGTTTCCCAATTAATGTCGCAGTTAAAGTGGTAATGTTTAAATTAATTAACTCATTTAGTCTGTGATTTTTTATGTTGTTGCGTAATTGTCAGTGTAGTTTTCGCTATGAATTAGCATTACATAGAAGTACATGTATACTAGCTAGATCTATTCAGGTTCAAACACACTTGACAACACATAACAAAAACACACTGTACAACACATCCATATTCGAACTTGCGATATAGAACAATGTATAATTAACATGTAGTTTAACAAACTAACATAAGCAATGAGATGGCAACCTTTGCTCCTTTGAAACGCAATTGGGCATGCTACAGAAACTACTATTTAGAAAGAAGCTAAAGTAATACTCATGAAAGGTCAAATGTACACTTCACCTACATTATGCTGCAAGCATTATTGTATACTTTTAACTGTTCACTTGAAATGTATGCAGCTGAACATGCCGATCCATATCTCATCGAAATCACACAAATTCACATCACGCCCTTCCATGCGCAGTCTCGTACATAACTCCGTCATTATCTCATACTGACGTATTCCTATTTCCTGAAGAAGACTATCGGACTCGTCAGTAACCCCGTTCTGATCTGTAAATTGGAGCGTTCTGATCAGATATTCGAGTGTCAGCATCTCCAGCTCCGTTCTCGTCTTGCTGTACCTCTATAGCAGCTCCGGGAGGGTGCAGTGGTGACCCATACCTTCTCTATTCTCAGTATTATACCCCGACCTTCATGCATCGTGTCCGTGATAGTTACTACCAAAGAATGCTGCTGCTCCTCATCCATTCCACAAGCTGCCATAAGATTTTTTTCTGGTATCATGTAATATGACAGCAGGACATAGCATAATAAACTCCGTTTATTAAGCAGTGACTATGGGTTGGTCTCCGGTAGCCATAATACTGTGTTTGAAGAATATAAGAAGTACTTTCTTTATAACGTGGTTTCAATACATCTTTAACGACAATTTCAGCATGACATACAGTTTTCTTTGTGTGTCATTTAGATTGTTCACCATAATCGTCCCTCCAGTGTTAAAGCAAACCCCCATTCTAAGTACTTAAATGTCGTTGCTTTAAATCTAGCAGGAGAGGCAAATCCTGCCATGGACACGATTTTATGGACAATGTCGGGGTGGTGACCGATGACGATGTCTATTAGCAGATCGTTGAGGTATGCTGGGGCAATAACAAAATAGCGCAAGTAATCTGTCCGCCTGCAGTACTTTTTTATACGCCCACGGTGTTGATGTTCCCGATGGTTCATGGCGTTCCGTATCTGGTTCAAACACAATATTTGAAAATGTAATAATACGAAATAAATCACTTCTTAGGAAAACTCGTCCGTTTCAATCATCACACAGGCCATTGAAAACTGTAGGATGAACTCTTTAGTCTCAATTGCAAAGTAGCAGTGAACACAATCTGAATAACTAAAATGAGTATTTTCTATGCAATATACAAAAGAAATAAAGAAAATAGGATCCACGTCGCTCTCCAAATAGTAAGTTATACCCTTTGCCTGTCTGCCTACGGTGATGGACATATATGTTACCCTGATACCGTTATTAGACTAGACCATGCTCAGTACGCGTTTTCCCGCTGCCGCCTTACTAGCATATCCGGCCCACACCCTATGCCGGTCATAACTGCACTGACTTAAACGGATGCATTTTCCATCATATTCCAGAGAAATAGAGCAAGTGCATAATGAGCATAATGAATTTTGTTTACAACTTAATTTTATTATACATTTCAGATTTAAAAAGTATTACTTGTACAAGGGTGGTACGACATTAAGATCTGGAATTTAGCTTGCTATCAATTTACTGATTTCTTATCCTTTAGCCAGAACTTAGTATATCATTCATGAAAGAACTACCATATGGCAGGTTTTTTCAATTAGGTGTAGTAGTTATTTAGAATGTATATTGGACAGCTACATTTTCGTACAGCTTATGTTCATCGGTGCAAATCGCCTGTGAGAAATTTGCCAGATGAGTTGCACTATGTCATATTTGGACATATTCTCTTTATAATATCGTAAAATTGGAACAAGAGTTGCTGATTATAAAGAAGACAATACGAGGTATAGTAAAATTCTCTGACGAGATCGTCATACGGGCAATTAGTCGTTGGTGGTCATCGGAGAACAGAATGCAAGAACATGTCATGCCCACGATGCTTTCTCGCGTTAGTATTTACATTTATAGCATAATAATATAAACAATCAGAAGCAGTCATGGGTTATTTACAATGTAAACCTACTTACGAATTGAAATATTTAGCAGTCAGGGGTTATTTACAATGTAAACCTACTTACGAATTGAAATTTTTAGCAGTCAGGGGTTATTTACAATATAAACCTACTTATGAATTGAAATTTTTAGCAGTCAGGGGTTATTTACAATGTAAACTTACTTACAAATTGAAATTTTTAGCAGTCAGGGATTATTTACAATGTACCCCAATTACAAATTGAAATTGTTAGCAGTCAGGGATTATTTACAATGCAAACCTACTAACGAATTGAAATTTTAATAAAGTACCCCGTTTGCACCTATCTGTTATTTTAAACTAGGTTATCTACATTGCCTTACCTCCCAAACTAATCTTTTCAGATTTATAGACTCGAAATTTTAATCATTTGTCCATTTGCCCATACCAACCTTTCCTTAAAATTTCATGCAAATCCGTTCGTTATATTTAAGTTGCTAATAAACAACCGACACACCTTGGCGGAGGTAAATATTGCAAGTTTATTTGATATCATTAAGGTGCAAAATGAAGGTAGAAACATGAATCGAAGGCAAGACATCACTGATATATGTCTTGTATATGTGTCTGTGTTCATGGTGTATTTTTGGCGGTTATTATAATTAAACATTTGGCCTGTAGCTACTAGTTCCATTTCTAAATATTATGTTGATTCATAAAAAAACAAGACCACTGGGGGCAGGTTTCCTTGTATGGCTATATTTAAAACTTTCAAAATCTTATTGTCTGAAACCACTGGCTGGATCGCAAAATCATTTCACAGAATTTGAGTTGCTCCTTGGGTGACCCTTTACCGATCTCTTTTAAATAATTGTGATTCGTAAAAAACATGGCCGCGAGAGGGCGGGGCAGTTTTCCTGATATGGCTTTATTGAAAACTTTGAAGATCTTCTTGTCTGAAATCACTGGCTGAATTTCAAAATACATGATTTCACAGAAATGTTCCTTGGGCGACCCTCTACCGAATTCTTTCAAATAATTTTGATTCGTGAAAAACTTGGCAGCCAGGGGGTAGTGTTCCTTATATGTCTTTATTGAAAACTTTGACAATCTTCATGTCTGAAACCAATGGCAGGATTTCAAAATAATTTCACAGAGATGTTCCTTGGGTGACTCTCTACTAAATTCCTTCAAATCATTGTCGTAAAAAACATGGCCACCAGGGGCGGGGCAGTTTTCCTTATATTGCTATATTGAAAACTTTGAAAATCTTCTTGTCTGAAACCACTGGCTGGATTTAAAAATAAGCTCAAAGAAATATTCCTTGGGTGACCCTCTTCCAAATTCTTTATAATATATTATAGTGTTTCATTAAAAAAACATGGCCACTACGGAGTGTGAAAGTTTGACCGTATATGACTATATAGGCAACTTTGACAATCTTCTTGTCGGGAACCATTAACCTGATTTCGAAATAAATTTCACAGAAATGTTTATTGTGTGACCTTCTACGAAATTCATTCAAATAATTTTGAATTGTTTACAACATGACCACCGGGGGATCTGGAAATTTGACCGTATATGGCCGTATAGGCAACTTTTACAATCTTTTCATCAGAAACCACTTACAGGATTTCAAAATATTTTCAAAGATATATTCCTTGAGTGCCCCTTTACCAAATTCCTTCAAATACTGTTGATTCGTTAAAAAGCATGGCTCCCAGGGGTGGGGAGGTTTAACCGTATATGACCATATAGGCAATCTTCTTGTCAGAGACCACTTGTCTGATTTTGAAATTTATAGAAATGTTCCTTGCACGACCTACCATATTCCTTCAAATCATTTTGATCAGTTAAAAAAACAAGGTTGCCATGGGGCGGGGAAGTTGGACCATATATGGCTATGAGTGGTCCATCGTTATCATCTGTGTCAACATCTAACTTCAAACATCTATGTACCAACTATTAAATTTTTTAAAGCCATCATGATGCCTTAAACTCAGGTGAGCGACTAAGGGCCATCTTGACCCTCTTGTAAGTTAGCCGCAAATAATGAAACTTTATTAAAAGGGAGATTGAGTCGAACTATGCAGAGTGCATTTAAGCCATGAGAAGTTTGACATGTGCAAACAGTGTTCACATGTATTAAGTAGAACTCATTCCACTGGTCTCACGATCTGACACTTAACTAATTTAGACACAGCGTACTTGATGCTCCTTATTTACAAATGAGTTCAACCGACCATTTGCTATTTTCGTTAAAATTAGGAATAAGAACGTGGTCTGTTTGATAATTTAATCAATGAACACGGTCATCTGAAAGTAAAATGATATAAAGCAAAGTATAGAACTTCTTGACAACAATATGATAATACTTAAGTGTTAATTATCCTCTATCTCCCCCAAGTCTTTTGTGTAATATTTACACAAGAATAAAATACTGATGTTACAAGATTAGCAACTAGGTAAGAAATAGATATGACTAGATGAAAGTAATATAGTAAAATGGGTTATGGAACAAAATGATACAAAAGAAAAGGGAACATAAGCTTTATTTTAGCGTGCAAGAACACAATAGTTACATAATGTTTATAAGCAAGCACTTTCATCACTGACATGTCTAAGTCAGAGTCACATGGTATAACCAGAATGCCATGCTGGCTTGGTGGTTGTGCGTGAAGCTCTCCGAAGGGCGGTAGGGTGCTCCCTGGGTTTGATCTGTTCGGGCGGGGCTGTGATCCCTGTCGATCGCTCATCTAGCATGGTGTGATGGGCGGGCTCCAATGGTCTATTAGGTGGGTCGTTCTGCTGAAACAAACGGCGAGGAACAGCAGCAGGAGACACTGTATGGTTACCCGGAGTCCGAGTATCCAACATAGGGGATGGATTGGCACCTGATGTGGGGGATGGTTTAGTGCCAGGGTTTAAGGAGACAGTAGGAGCTTGTACATCATGACTTTCAGTCTGCTTATTGTATGCATGTCTCCAGAGGCCAATATCGCCATCAATTGTTAGTCTTTTTAAAGGTTCACGCACTGGGATATATTTGCGCAAGAATTTTCGATGCGCAACGTGATTCTGCCAGAACCATCAATTTTGACGACATACTGGTCAAACTGGCAAACTTCAATGATTGTGCCTGTTTTGTAATAGTCAAATAAGAACTTTTGTAGCTTGCCCCTATTTGCTTCAGTGACAGGAAACGGAAGTTTCGTTGGCGGTGGAGGTGGTCCTTGACGTATCGGACACGAACATGGTGTTGAAGCATTGCTAATGTGATCTGCTTGATCACGAATTTGATCCTGACAGTCTGGTGGTCCGCTGCTATTGCTTGTGCCCACAGCTGGAAAAGATTCAGAGATTATTAAAAGAGACACACATGCTTCTTTGCTCAGCAAAAGTTTATCAGATGAGTCGCTTATGTAGGTCATCTGCCTGGTTTCCATACATCGGCCTAGTTTATCTATCCCACGTAGTCGCGGTATTGTTGCACCAAGGATGTTGATGCCTTGTTTACTAGTTGTTTACTGCATCTTCATGCTCACTGGTAGCAGATCAGACTGGCGCAAACCAAGGCGGTGGATGACTTTAATGCCCGCGAAACAGCTTTGGCAACCAGTGTCGGCCATGGCTGGCATAGTTATAGCCGAGGTATCATTAACTAGTGTATAGCCGAGTGCTTTATAGTCATCTGAGAAGACTTTTGCAGAAAGGTTCATATATGGTTGAGGTCTGGAGCTCTGTTTAAGCCAGCTGTCAGAGAGTTTGTCATACACATGGTGATCCAGAGCAATGAGTTGTTGACGGGTCTTGATGTTTGTGGTACTTATTGTGCACAAAGATTCTGGCATTTCATTGTATGCACTGCACTGTCTGGTATGTGCCATAAGTTGTCAAAGATGTAGTCACTGTTTGTGAGGGGTTCATGGTCTTCAGTACTATTACACGAATGTACATTGCACAACTTATCAAAAACAGCACTTTCACAGTCATTGGATGGAGATTGTGGTTTCCTGAATCTCTTTGGGTTGTCCTTGCTTCGACATACAGCTTCAATGTGATGCTCACGATTGCATAATTCACACTTGTGTCCATATGCACTACATTCAGTCTTTCGCACGCGACCTGAAGCACTTTTACCATGACCTCTTTTACCACAGTACGAGCATTGTTCCATTTTGTCTTTGGTTATATTGCTCTTGGAGGTCTTAACGGAACTGCTGGCAGCTTCAACCGCATGTGAATCAACCAGTCTTGATGCGGAATGTTTACCAGATTCTTTCGCCTCTACAAATCGAAAGACGTCTTCGAGATTCATGTCTTGGTTCTTGTCACCAAGGAGATCAAGCTGGATTTTATGATCTGCAATACCGCGTGTGAGCACATCAAGGAGAATAGCATCAGTATAATTCACATCCACCGCACAGCCAGGACACTGAATGATGAACTTGCAGACACCTGTTTGTCCTCGTATGCGTGCACCAAAACTGCGCACAGGCTCGTCGCGGTCCTGGCGCATGTTGTGAAGTGTGACTCTAGCAACCATGGTGTTTTCTTCATGAACTGGAAGTTTCTTGATAGCTGCTAGAACATCATTTTCTGGTTTGTCAGCAAGGCTGCCGCCCTCCGATCTTGTGAGGTCTTGTGCGCAAATGTTCATCACAGCACTCAAGAAGTTGTACCACTCTGTCACGGCCAGCAATCTTAGTTGCGGCTGCATATTCTGCCCACCTGGACTTGAAATATGACCAGTCTTCACTGGAGCTTGCTGCAGAGATCGAAGGGCGCTTGACATTCTCCACCTTAGCAGCAGCAGCATGGACTGACGTATGGACAGCACTGTGTGTGGTGAGGAGGGCAGCAACGATCACAGCGTCTAGATCTGGGGTCGTGTAGTCGCAGTTGGGGATAGGAAAGTCGACCGCAGGCATGGTGGCAGATGGACAAGAAGATAGGCTTCCACAGGATGGCACTGTAGGCGGAGACCGTGTTACTAAATAAGAACGTGGCCTATTTGATAATTTAATCAATGAACACGGTCATCTGAAAGAATAAGTAAAATAATATAAAGCAAAGTATAGAACTTCTTGACAACAACATGATAATACTTAAGTGTTAATTATCCTCTAGAACTAACGTTTGAATTATTTTACAAAGTTGCGATGGGTAAAAATAAATTCAGTTGCCCTTATTCACAATCAGTAATAAACTTTCGGTGTAACATGCGTCATATCTTTGATATTTACCAACACGATTGCTTAAAATTTAACAGCCTTTTTTTCTGTGATTTAATATGCTCAAACAGCTTCAGTGTTACACTGTGGTATAATGTATTATTGAAACGTGTGTTTTAACCTTATTGTTAACATTGTAATTTTTAGTGTAGAGCTGTAGTTCTAAATTAAGAATGCTCAGTCACTGACCCGTTGAGCTGATGCGCTGAGGTTTTTCATATATGGCGTTTGGTTGTTATTGAGCGTGTGCAGAACAACAACAGTGCAACAACCTGTTTAAATATGTTGGGTAGGTTGGTTTGGTTGAACCATTAATCATTCGATGTATTAGATTTATTATCTATTGTTCCCATTCGTATAAAAAGGGGGATCATATGGCATTCGAGGCTTTTGGGTTTTTGGAGATTCTCAGAAGGAATAACTATGTCAGAAATTTGGAGATACAGTCAGGGAAATAACCCTGTTAGGGTTCTTCAGGCTGGTGTAGTTTTCGGGGGGGGGGGGGGGGGGTTGGACTGTGATGTGAGGTGATGATGTTCTTTCGGAGAGACGGAATAATTATTAGTTTTATTGTGTACATATATAATATAGTCGTAGTGTAGAAATAAACTGGAAAAGTGTTTAATTACTTTTTTGTGACGCAAATACCAAACCCTGCACCGTGCAACCTAATCTAAAATTTATTACACTATATCAATAAAAAGCAACCGGTCTGTTTTTCAGAAATGTGGATTGTTTTTGTACTAAGTGTTATCAACCTAACCAGTTTTCGTTGTTATATTTGGACAAATATAGACCAACTTTAACACAAGCTATACGACAAAATCGGGCATATAGCCAACTATTGATTCGATTCTTTGATCAAAACCCAAGTAAAAAAGAGACAATACGCAAACGACCAATCATGTATATAGTTGATATATTAGTTGACAAACTCCGTTTATGACTTTAAATTTGGAAGCCAAATACGTTTTCATTCCGAGTCTCGTTATACTGAATTCGTTTAAAAGAATGGCGTTAAGCCCCGGTCACACTGTCACGATTGTGGCTACGATAGCCCACGATTGATCGTGGACGTGTTATTCGTGATGAGTCGGGAAGCACAGTGTCCAAATTGTGTCTTCCTACGTATACTTACGGTTGTTGTAGGACGAGACTACGAATATCAACGACACTTGTAGGTTTCTGCAGCCGAATTGCCACGGTTTTACCAAGATATGATGCGATCTATTACGATTGTAATACGCTAGCATCAGGTATACGCTACGGTAACAGGTGATTGTTAACGTTTCTCCTTAGATTGTATTAAGATTCAGCACGATAAACCTACGAGCAGCCAATAATTCTCACGCTTCACTACGCTTCAATGCGATTTAGACATCACGATGCCTCGTGCATAATCGTGACACCAACGTAGGCAAACGTAGTGAGTGCATAGTAACATCACGATAAACCGTACAGGCAACGCGACCCAATCGTCGCTTCACCAAGGTTTTGTAAATCGTGAGCAATCGTCGCAAAAAGTGTGACATTGTGACCGTATTCTGGTTCCCGATCTTAACTTACTTCGTAGTAAAGGTCAGGCATCACCCAAATCTCCTATGGTAACCCCGGCTAATTCAAGATTGCAAAGGTACGTTGTGTTCTATATGCAATTTTAAACGAACTTGAAAATCAAGTCCGTCTTTTTATGTCGTTGAAACGGCGTTCCGTATTTCATTAAACCCTTATTTTGTCTGTTTATTGGTATGTTTGTCATAGCAATATCATATGTAGTTTTGTAATAAAGCACACACAAATCATCTAGATGTGTATTTTGGATATTCGAATCAAAGAATTAAAGTGTTAAAGAATTAGTACAGTGTATGCAGCCAATGCGTATTGATAGTCATTTGATTTAAAATAATGCTCTAAAGTTCACTCACATTATTTTGAGTTTGTATTAAAAAGTAATTGTGTAGTGCATCACCATATACATTGTATGTAGAATAAATAAACAATATAGATACAGTTGTGATAAATGCTAAGTAGTAAATGCAGGTAAAAGTTACTGAATTGTTTTTTGTGATTTTTATTTTTATATCTTTTCAGGCTGCTGATTCAATTAGTAATTGATTCCTACTAGATCTACTATACTCTTGCATCATAATGGACTTTACAGGTGTTTTGCAGTGCTTATTGTTTTGAGACATTATTTAGCATTGCTTAACCTGACATGTGCAGAGAAATTCCAGATGTAGTGTAAACAACTGGATTCATTCGTGTGTATGGCCAGCCAACTGCACTGACGATTCAAAGGATTGTTAAATATAGTTAAAATAAAAAGTTATGTTATACAAGTGTAATTGTTTTTATTTATGTTTCATCAGTTCCAGTATTAATATACAAATCATATACACAACAGGTTTAAAGATTTTTCAAGTGGAAACGTTGTCATGCCTTACAAAGACAGGAAATTACAATTAATTTATACAATTTATTGATATTGCCTTCAAACGATTAGCTCATACGCTACATATCAAGCCAATTATAGTGATATGACTGGAAATTTTAACAAAACATCTTTTTATGTATAATGGATATGATAACTTATAAGTGATATTATCATTGGACATACATATAATTAACACATTTTAATAATGTCGGGTCCAGCTAGCTCAGTTGGTAGAGCGCTAGACTGTCAATCCGGAGATCGTGAGTTCGAACCCCAGCCCGGCCATATAACTTGTGTGGGGATTGGTCATGAAATTATTTCTACAGCCATTCTCACCCTACCTCTGATTCAAGTAGGGCAGTTGTCAGTTACTGGCATAGGTATACGCACTTAGTACTGTTAAACCGCTTAGGTCGGCTAAGCTTGCCCAGGAAAAGTGTGAGTAGGATAACTGACCGCCGTGATATGATTGAAATACTGTTAAAAACGGCGAAAAATCCAATCAAACAAACAAAAAAACAACAACATTTTATTCATACTTGTTTAACTTTTATTTGATCAAACACACAATAACACACTTAATTCACACTTAAGTTTGAAGACCAGACTGTTGTGACAGGTTTGAAAATTAAGGCATCTGAACAATACGCAGAGGGGGATAGGATCAATTTGGATTTAAAACATCGGTCAGTGCAATAGGCTAACTAAAGTAAGAGTTGGGTAGTGGATGTTCGTTTTTTTTTGCTTTTGGTTCTCAAATCATTTTTCTCGATATTCTAACCTGACCGTTTTTCATTAAGTCATTGACATTTCCGGAAGATGCAGAAACAGTAGATTTTAATGTCTTTTCCGCAAACAGTTTTGGAGAACTATTTGCTATGTGATAATTGCGATGGCTGTGCTATAAGGTAAAGTTTTGCTTTTTCATTGATAATTTTCTGTCTAATGATGATAAATGACGTTAATGCAGGCTTTGAAGACATCAATGTTGCATGTACAAACACGATCTGGCCCATTTTTGGCGTCTGCTGAGATCTGATGGTCGTACGCAAACTGTGCAAGTTTGGTTAAGATTGGATGGAAAATAAAGTCTATACGTTGGAAAAGGGGATTTTTGCACTTTTCTTGCATGAAATAGGGGCAATAACTCGGGTGTTACTGGTGTGATCTGACCCAATAACAATCCCATACGAGATTGTATGGTCATACACAAAATGTGCAAGTAAGGTCAAGATTGAATAAAAAATGTAGTCTTTATCGCGATAACGGTCCAAATTGTTGACGGCATACGGACGACGGACGACGGATGATTGACGCCGGACGACGCCGGAGATGTCCCCTGTACCAATAGCTAACCGAGCACGAAGAGCTCAGGTGGGCTAAAAACACAAAACTGTTATAAGACCATAAATCATGCAAAATATCGGTATGGTATGGACATTCATATTGCAATATTTTATTGCAGAATCAAATATTGCAATAAACCAATATACCGGTATATTGTGACACCCCTATCCGCCATATTGTGAATTGTACATAAGTATTCGGCCATGGATTGGTTGGCGTCAGACTAAGTGTGACCGGGGCTGAACATTTAACCTTGTGATAAACTACATGATAAGTTAACTTAAGACAGTTACCATCTGTTCTTGTACATGTGTTCGAATGCTCAGCTATTTAAGTCGCAGGAGCTTCAAACAACACGAGTGTTTCGCAATTCTCCACAATGATTGCATGGCTTATAATTACAGGCTTTGCTTATGTACGACGTATGCGCTGGACAAAGGTAAATCTCCACATATTATAAATGTAAATGAACAGCAGAGTTCACTAATTTCGTGTGCATTCTACATTTACGTGAGTTTTACTCAAAATAAGATCACATGAACCAAACTTAAGACTTGTTTAGTGTTAATATAGAACTTAGATAATTATGGTCGTTTAATGGCATTGATGGTGATAGTTCAAGTTTATGTATTTATTTAGACAAATAAGCGAACAAGATCATGCCCTTTGTGCATAATGCGAACTATTAGGAAACAAATGTCCGTGAATCTTATTCCTATTCATCTCTTTGAAGGGGTTTATGCTACGTAACACAAAATACAAAACGAAGAGTGGCTTTAAAAAAGTGCCAGTATATTCGAGCAATTCAGTAACGATATATCTTTGCATTTTAATCAACATTAGTGCTAGGACTTTTATGAGGAACGATGTTATGAATATATTATGTTGTTTGATGTAGCCATTTGTGATATCTACATGTAGTCTAATAAACTAATAAAATCAAAGCGTTGAAACGCTTAAAGACGGGCTTACGGTCCGCTTGTAAGGTCAGGAGCTCACCATACACATGCAAAGAGATATTAATAGAATATTAACTCTTAACCCGCCGAATACACCTTTGTCTATCAGCAGCTGCAGAGCCAGATAAATCTGAGGGTTACAAGTAAACCTAGGTTTAAAGGGTCATCTGCTGTAAGTCACTGTCACTGATGCATAGGTACTCGTATGTATCTACACCACATACTTTTCTGAAAGGAAATTAAACAAGGTTGACACTGGTATAACATTCATTAAATTGAGTATATATATTGTATTTATTTATCAGACACGTGATATGGTTTGAAAAAAAGAATGTATGCAATAACTACATTCCATCTGATGATAATGACTTATTCAAACTATTATTTTATTAAAAAAAGAAGATCTTTTCATTAATATGTAAAGATTAAACGAAAATGAATTGATGTGAGATTTATAACACAATATGACAGTTAAAAACATCTTGACGGCAAAGCCTAACATTTCTGTCTTATGCCATCTTGCACACTCAATGGAAACCATAGCAGATTTTAGCATCAATTTGTATCATATAAACAATAAAGATAAAGTCTCCCAACACTTTCCAGTAATTAGCTGTTATCAACAACAACAACATTTATTTCAGCAATAAAGCTTCAAAAAAGCTTCTAGCCTACAATAATGAATATACAAATGTTATATACCGCTGGTTAAGATTGCTGTAATTGTTAGCAAATTAAGGAGGAAGCAATATATTAATCGTGCGAATGTCTATAAATACTGTGAAATGTTAGTGTTTTCATTTTAAGTGTCTCTATTACTATGGTGATATGCCTTGATTGAATAGAAGCAATAACACTTAAATAAATGCGTATGTAATTAATATTAATAATTGTGATGTTTCTCAACTATTAAGAATATTGATAACGTTATAACAACAACAACAACAACAACATTTATTTCAGCGATAAAGCTTACAAAAAAGCTTCTAGCCTACAATAGTAAATATATAAATACTTCTGGTTCAGAATACTGTAATTTATTATTTGATAAATGAGGAAGCAAACTATTTATCGTGTTGAAGTTTATTAATAGTGTGAAATCTGAAAATGTTAGTGTTACATTATTAATTGATTGAATGAAAACTTTAATATGGATATGTTTCTGATATATTAAAAATGTTAATAAGTTTTAATCAATTTAAACAATTTAAACCATTTAATAGATAATGTGAAAAAAGTACCATAATACTATACAATGTGTGTATGTAACAGATAGTATATGTATGTACAGTTGCACAATAATATGGATATGTTTCTGATATATTAAAAATGTTAATGAGTTTTAATCAATTTAAACAATTTAAACCATTTAATAGATAATGTGAAAAAAGTACCATAATACTATACAATGTGTGTATGTAACAGATAGTATATGTATGTACAGTTGCACAATAATATGGATATGTTTCTGATATATTAAAAATGTTATCAGATACTTGTATGAAAGACAAAACAAGTTACACAATAGGATGCAGCTATTTTTAATTAATTAAAAATACGAAATATACTCAAATGGAGTTAACATAATAAATGGAATAAAATACTTCATTAATGAGCAAACATGTTTTTTCAGACTTAACTCGCTATACGCTTATTGTAGGGTATTAATCCTTAGGGTAGCTCCTATTTACGAAAGCAAAACAATAGGTGCCGTTAAGGAACATAGTAAGTAAGAGTACATTAATACATTAATACTTTAAAAAAGTGATCTCCCTTTATAACAGCGCCTATGACCAAAAACGAAACAATAGGGGCTATAAGGGGACACCAAAGGTATATAAAAATATACTTAAAACAGACAAAAATATACTAATAAACAAAATGTAGCATATATCAAGTTTTTATTTAATAATAAACAAGAGGAGTATTATGGTAAGTCTATACTTCTATGAAGAATAACTTAGTGATTTCGTGATGAGTAAAATCAATGAACGATTAATCACTAATAAGTTCTTCCCTTAAATTGTTTGCATAGTATATATATTTTGCTATGTTTTGTAGATCATTTTTATTTGTTGTGGACATGAGAATCTTAAATTTTGTTATCGTTGGCCATCTGCAATAGTAAGGTTTGAAGTATTTCCTTCTTAGGTGAGAATATAAAGGACACGTTAGCATAAAATGATATTCGTTTTCTATTAGATGTGAATTACATATTTTGCATTTTCTGTCTGCTCTATTTATACTATAATAACGTCCTTGTTCAATTTCTAGGTTGTGTGATGATAGTCTGAATTTACTTAACGCTATTTTATATTTATTTTGTTTTATTATGTGTAAGTATGGTTCGAATTCAAAACTACTTTTAAATGTGCAATACGTGCTTAGCCTACCAGATTGATTAATATTACTTTGCCATTCCTGCTTGAATTGATCTAATATCCTGAGTTTTATGTTATCTAATGATGGTGTAACAGTGCTTTGGTTTATCCATACCTCTGCAAGGCCCATTTGTTCCAACATTTCTTTTATTTGAGATGCCCAGTTATTTTTATTGTAATTTACTCCATTTTCTGCGTCTGTTTTTAGCATAAGATATACCTTTTTTATTATGCTGTTTTCATGCGAATTTATAATTTTTATCCAGTATCGAAACATAATAAATTTTCGGTGTTCATACAGTGGTATTCTGCCAAGTTCGCCATACAGGCCCATAAGGTTAGTTGATGTTTTTACGCATAGTAATTTTCTTAAAAATTTTGAATGGATTTGCTCAATGTCTTTTGCCTTATGTTGACCCCATACTTCAGCGGAATAGTTTAGAATTGGAGATATTAATACGTCAAATAATTTTAATTTTTCTCGTGTTTGAAATTCATACTGATTGAAAACGGAAAAAAGTTTATGCATGGTTCTTGATGCGTGTTCTGAGATGCACTTTTGAGTTCTGTTCCAGCTTCATATAAGAGGTGCTGAAATGTGTATTCCTCTTGTGTATTGGGTTACAGGCTAAACCGGGATAGTCCGAGAACAGCTTTATGAATGAGCTTTTTAAACTTCGAGATATATTGTACATTTAATTGCGAAAAGGAAAGTGGTTAATTCACCGCTATTTGTAAGGGTAGCACAGGCCTAAATGTTCATTATGGAGTCCGGCTTTGTGGATAAAAGCGTTCCACCTTGAAAATAAACGAAGCACGCGCGTGACCATATAGACGATTACTGAAACAATACATATTTGCGCGTACGAAATGTAACGTAATTACTCGACTTACCAGTTAAGAACAAACATAGCAACGTACCAATTTGCGTGATGGGTAAAGTACATGTAGATGTGGAAGAAAAGGCTTAGTTAATTGTTTAATATGGTGTAATACAATCGGATCTATTTCTTGTCATCTGTTAACAATTATTGCTGAATGAGTTTATGGATAGAATTAAGCGGACCAATCCATTGGTAGCAAGAAATTGTAACGCTACTTGTATTTTTATTGCCCGCGTGATCAGTAATCTCTAGGCTCACAGTGATCTCCCCTGCTTCGCTGATTTCAATGTCGCTTAGCAGGGGAGATCACTGTGAGTGAGTTTGCTGTGTCAAAAGCAATACTTGCTTTCGACTTTTGGCAATAAAGACTCCGGCTATCGCCGCAGGCGTAATCAAAACGCTGAAAGCGTAGACAGATTGTGGCGAGAAAAGGAAAGAAACCAAAATACAGGGAAATAGAGTACACAAATTTTCTAACAGAAAGGACACATTTGTTTGAATGAAATTGAATTTCTACAATACCATTTTTACACGAGACAAATCGAACTACTCGTTATACTCCTTACTTTGAACATCGTGGTAGATATATGGGTTTGTATTCAAACTGCCTAGGGTAGAAAGATCCTAATGACTTCGGAAATACTCGCGAAATACCGGTTAATTTCGGCCCATTCGCCACTAACCGTAAATCTAATCGATCTGATCCGAAACATAAATTATTTTCACGATATAAACATTACTTTTCGAATGTTGAGTTATTTTCAATTAAATGTGTGAAATAAATGCTTATTTGTCTTTAACGATGAAAGTAAAAATGTAGTTTGAATGAAGAAAAACAAGGTACTCTGACATGGGGAATAACTTCAAATGACGTCATTTGTGGGAATTTATGTTTACATTTAATCATGACATTTTCGCGATATTTCTGGTGTATTTCCTTACACTTAAGTTAAAATATTTATAAATAAACGTCCAATGATTATTAGTATTATTGAACATAATTATTCGTATATAAAAACATATCTGCGTAAACGAGATACGTGCTCCTTGCTGTGAAATAACATTCATTCACACCAAAAACTTGGAAACATAGTCAGTCGAGATGGGAGGAGAGCGGGACGTCGGGTGATCGAGTTTGGTGTTGTTGGATTATTTAAAATACTGTTCATTGTGTAAATTTCGGCCTGTTCCACTGAGGAATTTTGACGAGATCTACCGCTGTAAAAAACATCTGAAAATAATGTATCGTCGAAATGATGAGAATGGTCCAAGAGACACCTTTTCATCGAAAAACAGTCACATTTTACCAATAGTCACAAGCGTCAAGAAGAGTCTTGATGAAGTTATCACAAAGATTTCCAGTTTTTTGAAACTCTTTTTAACCCAGTGTAATGAAAATGTCCATTGAATTTTTTGAAACACACACTTTATATAAAATATTATTATTTTTCGGAATTTGGTGAACAAGGATATGTGAACCTCAGCTAGTAACATTTGTATTTAAAACGTTTACACAAAACACTATTTCTTTAACATTAATGCAAAAATAATTCATTTAATATCGATACTGCTAATAGATTATAATTATAAGAGAAAAATAATATTTTAACATACAAGGAAAATATTTGCTTTTTTACTTGTCTTATTTTTCATATTTTTTTTATAACATAGGGTTGCTTCAGTCCAAATGTTATACCTTGAGATTTTTGTGGTGAACCTATGTCAATTTATACCTTTTTCCTATCAGATAAGGTTATATTATATTTTGGTATTACTGATTTTGACATACTATGAAATAAAAGTAATTGTTTTTACAATACATGGTGTTTGGCGTATTTTTACTGTAATGAAATCTGTTGTTTTTTACCATATGCTTAGCCAAATTTAATGTCATAAGTATTGTTGGTCAACTTTAGTACTTATGTTTGTTTTACTTTTTCATAAGATACACCTTTAACGTATAAAATAAAGCTATTCGGGAATAAATAAAATACATTTTGACAATATGTCAGTCATTTTTGTAAGTGTACCCCATCAGAATTTTAGGTTGAAGTAGAAAAATGAGGTGTTATAAGAAAAATCGCATTTTTGTCAAAACGTGTGGTTAGATTTTGTTTATATTTCACAGTTTAGTCCATAATAGATTTAATTATCAAAGATAAGAAGAAAATCAAGGTCTGAAAAAATGTCCCATTAGGGTCTTTCTACCTTAATGCAAACGCGATAATATGCGTAACAGTCAACCGGTGTCGACTTATCCAGTACGGGCCGAAATACCCGATGGAGCGAATACATTTGGGGGTTAGTGCTTCGTAGCATGCAAAGTAAAAAGTAGGTCACGCGATTCAATCTCTCGAAAAAATTGCCCTAATAAAGACTGTTGCCAACAGTCAAAATAAATCATATATTCTTACACAGGTGTTTCAACATATTAATTTAAATTATGTGTAATTTTCTTATTCCAGCATGTCCGTTTAGAGCAACGGACCTTATTTTTGTCCTTGATGGTTCGGGGAGCGAAGGCCTGGCAAACTTCAACAAGCAGCTAGCCTTTGTCTCGAGGTTCACGAATCAATTTGAGATCGGACTAAACAGCACCCGCGTTGCCTTGGTTACATTTGCGACGGACGTGCACACTGAATTTCCGCTCAACCAGTACCGCACCAACAGCACCCTAATTAATGCGATTCAACACACGCATTATCCTGATGGAGAAACGAACACACACTTAGGTAAATAGAGAATACTTATATAATATCAGTATCTACGAGTTGCAGAAAGGTTTACAAGGAACACTCTATAAATAGCGATCACTGACCTCTATACTACGTCTGTTCAGTAGCAAAATTTTGCTTCTTTCAATAAAGGGGCGAAATATAGTTCCGAAAAAAGAAAAGAAAATACTATACAAAGCAATGTATATGTATTTCATCAAGAGAAAGTGTCATTGTGTAAAGACCATGAAGTATAATAACCTGTTTACTTCAGTATGAGCTTTATCTAATTTACAGTTTTACCGTTGACCCGCACATGGGCAATGAACCGAATTGAAAGTCTATAATAAGTATTTTAATTACCCAGAATATCATGAGCAAACGCGCGGGTCATTTTTGTCCGGTTGTATACAATGTACGAGTACACGGAAAAGCTTGTTTTTATTTTGCTTGAGTTGTGAAAGTCAAACGGTTCATTATATTTGCTATGTGATGTGTAGTTTTACGGATATTTTATCCATAATTCTAACATGACACGCACAGAGTTTTCTGTACACAAAGAACAAAATTCATCGTTGTTAAACTACCAATAAACAACCAGAAAAAAATAGTTCCGAAACTGTACAATTTAGTTCGCATTCTAAAAGCAGAAAATGTCAGGTCATTTTAGAATCGAAATGATTTTCGCATAATCGTTGTTTATCGGCTAATAAACACCGATGTGTCGTTCTGATGCGGTATATCAAACCACTCGGTCTAACGCCCTCGTGGTTTATTTCCTAACTGAACTCAGAACTTATTTACAAATAAACAACTCAAAATCAAAAATTATTTCTTAAACATATTATGATGAACATATTGTTTACTGGCAATACGATGGTTGTCTTTGGATTTATTGACAACAGTGATTGACTTTTTTTCTTTTTTTTTAAAGCTCTGTTTATTTTATCCAATGGAAAATAATCCAAAACGATAACTATTTGATGTCGTTTTACATTATGAAACCAGTGAAATCACACACTGTTTGGAAAAAAAGGAGTCCTTCAAAATGTGTGTATGTAGGGGTCGGATAAAGGTTTAGCGTCGTAAAAAGCTTAAGTATACCCGACTATTTCGATGTCTTATGTAAAAATAGTTAGTGGTATGATAAATGGAAAATAATTGCAGCAACAAACGCCATCAATGTTTAACTCGTATAGATCTTAAACACTTTTCCGCGGATCATAATAATATTTTCTGAGCAACTGCCGTTAATTTGTACAGGTTTTGAAAATGCCTTAACAGGTGTCAAAATCGTTCATGGCGCTATCATTGATCAATGATAAAATATAAAGAACTGTATTTTAGCTCTGAACCACGTGCGACAAAACGTTTTATCTCCTAATAACGCCGCCGAGAGGAACGTGTCTAAGGTAGTGTTCGTGCTGACGGACGGGCAGTCTCTAGAACCGGATGCTACCAAGAGAGCCGCAGAACAACTACAGGTATGTTATTTACACAAAATTAATTTAAAAAAATGTATAAACATAGTGCATAAATGTCAAATTTCAATTAAATTAATTTAAGCTTTATGATGGATATTTTGCTGAAATAAACCTCAAAACAATAAGAAACTACACAATGCATAAAGGGACCTGTTCACAGATCGGCAAATTGGCAATTTTCACAATTTTTGTCATTGATCCTAAAAAGGAAAATGAATAACATATAACAAGCGAACGAATGCTTCTGACAAAGACATGTATTGGAAATATAGTGTCGTTTATGAAAATCAATTGAAATGGATTTGAAATGGATAAAAATATATAGCGTTTGTAACGCTTTTCTGTGGTGGCAGAGAACTGCCTTACGATAATTACTTAAGGTTGGCGAAAATGTTCGTGTTACCACTTAAGTTTCGGGTTATTTACCTTATATCTTAATAGCGTTTGCGATTTTTTTCGACGTAAAATATATTTGCTTAATAAAAATCAGGCCTGAAACTGCCCAGAACTGAAATCAGAATTTCAGTTAGTAAAATCTTATGTAGTATCACAAATATAACTAGTTAAAATTTGCGTTGAAAGATAATTATCATGACCTTATTCGTGTTAGATAACTAGCAACACGAATTGGTTCGGGAATACATTTGCGATACATGAAAATTAAGTGGTATCGCGAATATTAACTAGATGAGATTTGCGTTGTAAGATAATTTTCATGATAATATTCGTGTTAGATAACTGGCAACAATAATTATTTTGCGAATACATTTGCGATATATGAAAATAAAGTGGTAAAACAAATATTATCTAGTTAAGATTCGCGTTGTAAGATAATTATCATGATACTATTCGTGTTAGTAAGATCGTGCGGAAGACCTCGCTCACAAATTAAGTGGCAACACGACTATCATCTAGTTAAGATTCGCGTTGTCAGATAATTATCATGATAATATTCGTGCTAGTAAGATAATGTGGAAGACCTCGCGCACAAATTAAGTGGTAACACGAATATTAACTAGTTAAGATTAGCGTTGTCAGATCATTATTATGATAAAATTTGTGTTGGTAAGATAATGCGGAAGGCCTCGCGCACAAATTAAGTGGCAACACGACTATTATCTAGTTAAGATTCGCGTTGTCAGATAATTGTCATGATAATATTCGTGTAAGTAAGATAATGCGGAAGACCTCGCGCACAAATTAAGTGGTTACACTAATATTATCTAGTTAAGATTCGCGTTGTAAGATTTCTATAATGATAATGTTCCTGTAAGTCAGATAATGCGGAAGACCTCGCAACTCGTAGAAAATTTTTCGAATGTCAGTTCTGGGCACTTAATGGCCATTGAGTACAATAATAAAATATCTTGCAGAAAAATATTCGCAAACGCTACATTAATATCCAGATAAATATCATGATAAATAAGTGGTCACACGAATCTGTTCGCGAAAGCTAAGTAGTTAACCTGAATGTTTTCGCGAATCTTAAGTGGTTATCGTATAGCAGTTCTATGCAATCGTACTTTTCAAAGGTATTTTGGAAAACACGTGTATCACTAACATGGCGTTAAAGATTTCCTCTACAATGGTTGTAAGTCAGGATGGCCGTGTGGTTTGCAAGACAGATGTTTTATCCCGGCGGTCGTAGGTTTGCGTCCAGGCGAAGGCAAATCTTTTTATTATTTCTTATTTATATAATATTTGTTTTTAGAACGTCCAACTGCTTTAGTGTTACAAGTTAAGACATTAAATGGAATGTTTCAAAAATACGAAAATCTGTGAACAAGGCCTTTGAACACGGATTTGAATTTATGCTGTGCATGTACGGATTCACGCACTTCCTTTTTTGATTGAATACCAAAAAAAAAACACAACAGAATTGCGTTTAAATTGTATTTTAATTAGTTCATGTATTGTAAGACACAATATAGAAAAGCCTTATAACCAAAGAAACATGATCCAACATTGCCCACTATCGATTTGGAGTTAATGTGAATATTTATAACCGCGCGTGTTGACCTCTCAGGCCAATCCTCAAGTCACAGTGGTTGCCGTTGGCATTGGCGACCGGGTCGATGACAAAGAACTCCTTGCCATCGCTACAGATGCCAACCATACGATCCGGGTCGCAAACTTCGACGTTTTAGAGACAATAAAGGCTGAGCTAACTCAAAAAACATGCGACAGTAAGTTTAAATTATTCGTACAAAGCTTTTCAAGTTCCTATCTGCATTATTGACTTCAAACAATGTGTTTAATTAAACGCTATATTAATATCCAGAACGCATCCATCTGTGATCAGTCATCATTTCATCGTCCCTGAGATAACACAAGGATATCAGCATTTAGTAACTCTGTTCGTTATTAAATGAATCCCATTCTGTTTCAACTATCTAAGTTTAGAATCCTCTAAGATCGGCTAAGCTTGCCCAGGAAAAGTGTGAGTAGGTTAACTGACCGCCGTGATATGACTGAAGTACTGTAAAAAAACGGCGAAAATCCAAACAAACAAACAAACAATCTAAGTTAAGAAAGTAATGTTTCGAATACGTGTTACGCCCAATAGATAACGAAAACTTTATGGACAGAATGTTCGAAACTGTGCCAGTTTCAGTCAAAACTAAATTGTAAAAGGAAATAACGATTCATTTTACTATGATATTATATGTCGACATCTTTTCAGCATGCAACGACTTGTCTGACATTTGTTTTGTCCTGGATTCCTCCGGCTCCGAGGGCCCAAGCAATTTCCACAAGCAACTCGAGTTTGTCAAGATGGTGATCAACGAGTTCTCTTTCGAAGGCTATACCAACGCGAGAGTTTGCGTGGTTACATTTTCCACAAATGCATATCGGGAAATCCATTTATCAACATATCATGACAAAAACGCATTGCTTCAAAACGTCCTTACAGTACCGTACAGGTCCGTGTTCTTAATAATGTTCATTCTTTGTAAATGCCTGTTCATGCGTCGTGAATTTAAAATTCATATTTGTTAATCAACTATCTGTTAATTTTGTTTTTTCATTTAAGCTGTATTCTGTATTTTTATGCTCCCCGGAAAATTTTCGAGGGAGCATATAATCGCCGGACTCACCGCGTTGTCCGTCTGTCCGACCGTACGTCATCATTCCGTCCGTCCGTCTGTCCTTCCGTCCGTCCGTCCCGTTTTCTTGTCCGGAATATTTTTCAGCAACTACTGACCAGAATTCAATGAAACTTCATTGGAAGCGTCATTGCCAAGGAGGTGTGCACTGAACCAGGACGTTCCGCTTCAATGATTTTTATCAGAGAAATGGGACATTGAAGATTTCTGAAATAAGCATTTAGTGCACAATTCTTGTCCGGTCTATGTAAACACTACTACTGGTCAGAATTAAATTAAACTTCATAGGAAGCTTCATTACCATGAGGAGGTGTGCATTGAACCAGGACGTTCTGCTTCAATGATTTTTCTTAGAGTTATGGGACTTTTAAGATTTATGTAATAAGTATTTAGTGCACATTTTTTGTCCAATCTATTTCTACACAACTACTTGTCAGATTTCAATTACACTTTATGGGAAGCTTCATTACCAAAAGGAGGTGTGCACTGAACCAGGACGTTCTTCTTCAATGACTTGTCTAAGAGTTGTTGGACTTTGAATAGAATATAGTGCAAAATTATTGTCCGGGCTATTTCTCCGGAACTACTGGCCAGAATACAATGAACTTGTAGGTGGTGCTTCATTATCAAAATGAGGTGTGCACAGTACAGGACGTTCCCATTCAGTGATTTATCTTGGAGTGATGGGACTGGAAAGGTTGCTGAAATTTGTGTATAGTGCGAATTTTTCTACTGGACTGTTTCTTAGCAGCTACTAGCCAATATTCAATGACACTTAATGGGAAACTTCAATGATTTTTCTTACAGTTATGGACTTCGATGATTGCTGAAATTAATATATAGAGCACAATTGTCTGGACTTTGCTTTTCTGATTGCAGTCCCATTATTTGGCATAGCGCATTGGGGAGCATCTATCAGTTCACTGATATCCTTGTGTAATCTCAGGGACCGTGAAACGATGACTGATCTTCGGATTGACGCCGCCACCAATGAGCCTTTTGTCGTACGTACAGGCGCGCGACAGTATGCCAACAAAGTCATGATCCTGCTCACAGACGGACGCTCAACCGAACCCGATAGAACTCATAATGCTGCAACGTCCTCGCAAAAGTAAATACTTTAAAGCCCTGTCACACTGCGGCGAATTTGAGCTACGAGTTCTGGCGAGTTCTAACTCGCCACAACTTGCCCGTTGTCGTGTAGTTCTTGTACACATGTCGTTATGTGTCGCAGTGATGTCTTCTTATGTCTTATGTCGCCAGAACTTGCCAAGTAGCGGCGAGAATTTTAAACTTTAAACCTTTTCTTTCGTACACGTGTCGAAGACATGTCGAAGGAATCTCGCGCACTCTCGAACACAACACATGTCTTCCCTTTTCGTAGCGTTTCGTCGTATATTATCGTTCTACGACATAACACGAGTTTGCAGCGAGTTTTGGAGAATTTCCTACGACTTGTGCTCGTGCACATGTCGTCACAAATCGTCAAGACTCGTCCACACTCGTACATTCTCGAAGAAAAAAGTCTTCAATTGTCGAAAAAATATCGTACGCATATCGTACTAATATGACTGTTGACGAGAACTCGAATAGATGTCGTCTTGAAACAATTTTACTTTACGGCGGGTCATAACTCGCCTAAACTCGTACAAAACTCAAAGCTCAAATTCGCCACAGTGTGACAGGGCCTTTACCAATACTATGACCAATACTATTTTGTATGCAAGTGAACGTCATTAATAAACAAGCAACTTTTGGGAAACTTTAACTAGATTTTATTAAATATGTTAGTGCATTATATAAATATATGTTAGCTCGGAAGAAATAAGTCAGTTTTATTTGTAATATTATATTAATAATGTGTTGAAGCTATTATACTCGCCCTGGCGTCGGCGTTGGCGTCCGAGCTAGGTTAAAGTTTTTCGGTAAGCTAGTTTCTCAGGAATGGCTTGAGGGATTTCAATCAAAATTAAAACATCTATTCCCCACATTGAAATGAACCTACAGCCCAAGTTTGGTAACTCTATAGTTTGAAATTTGTCAAAATTATGGGCCTTTTTACACCTAGGAATTTTACATATGAGCTATATGGACAGGTTCAAGTTTTTTAGTAAGCTGGTTTCGAAGGAATGGCCTGAGGGATTTCATTCTAACTTAGAACACGTATTCCCTATATTAAAATGAACTCATAGGCGAACAGGTTAACGTTTTTCGCTAAGCTAGTTTCTCACATTTTCGTTTCGGCTCTTAACTCGAGAACCGATTTAGCTATTGTAATGAAATTTAAAACATAGATATCTTATAGCGTGACCTCGCTTGGGATTGCATATGGGTTGGGTGGGGTCAAGGTTACTGTTACTGAAAATAGAAAAACGGTTTCCGCTTAATAACTTGAGAACGTATTGAGATATTTTAATAAAACTGTATACATAGATACCTTATATCAAGACCTCACTTAGAATTGCATATGGGGTTGGTGGGGTCAAGGTCACTGTTACTAAAAATAGAAAAACGGTTTCCGCTCGATAACTTGAGAACGTATTGAGATATTTTAATAAAACTGTATACATAGCTACCTTATATCAAGACCTCACTTAGAATGGCATATGGGGTGGGTGGGGTCAAGGTCACTGTTACTAAAAACAAGAAAAACGGTTTCCGCTCAAATAACTTTAAAACGCATTCAGATATTTTAATGAAACTGTATACATACATATATCGAGACCTCGCTTGGGATTGCATATGGGGTGGGTGGGGTCAAGGTGAAGGTCACTGTTTCTAAAAATAGAACAACGGTTTTCCGCTCAATAACTTGAGAACGCATTGAGATATTTTAATGAAACTTAATACATACGTTATATCTCTTGGGATTGCGTATAGGGTCAAGGTCAAGGTCACTGTTACTAAAAAGAAATATGGTTTCAGCTCAATAATTTGAGAACGCATTGAGATATTTTAATGAAAATTTTCACATGGATACCTTATGTGTAGATTTCGCTTGGGATTGCATATGGAGGGGCTAAGGTCAAGGTCAAGGTAACTGTTACTAAAAAGAGAACAACGGTTTTCGCTCAATAACTAGATAATTTATTGAGATATTTTAATAAAACTTAAAATATACCTTATATCGAGACCTCCCGTGGGATTGCATATAGGGTGGGTCGGTTAAGGTCGAGGTCACTGTTACTAAAAATAAAAAAATGGTTTCCGCTCAATTGCTTGAGAACACATTGAGATATTTTAATAAAACTTCATACATTGATATCTTATATCTAGACCTCGCTTGGGATTGCATACGGGGTGGATGGGGTCAAGGTCACCTTTACTAAAACCGGACAAACAGTTTACGCTCAATAGCTTGAGAAGACATTGAGATTTTTAATGAAACTTAAAAAATATATACAATGGGTTTGGTGGGGTCATGGTCAAGTTCACCATTACTAAAAATACAATTTTATAGATGTGCTGACTTTAATGCATTTCGTCCCAAACATTTGGTTTTCGTGGAATTTCCATATTTCTTGTTTTATAAAACAAATGCAAGTAACTCTGACAAGCACAAGAAAAGTCGAGCGCGCTGTCCTCCGACAGCCCTTGTTGTCAAAAGATGTTAAAACATCTATTGGATGAACATAACTTATTAACATTATTGACAATTCATTGTTAATATCGGGCAGAAACGGTGTCAATTTCATTATATAGATATAGATAATTTCATTGATGTCAGATAATATGTGTTGTGATGCATATTTATGAAACCACAGACTCGGAGTAGACATCTTTGCGATCGGAATCGGTTCAAGCATTGACCCGCTAGAGTTAAACGCGATAGCTGCTGATCGGAACCATGTGTTCACAGTCGATAACTTTCATGACCTTCCATCAATTTACAAGGAAGTGGTCGACAAAATCTGTGCAAGTAAACAATCATTGTGATACCTTTGTTGTTTTGGTAATTGGTCACTTGCCATAAATAAAGGACATCGTGCTGATAATAGTTATCTTCTCCTGTCGCAGCTGGAGTTTCACTTTGTTTATGATTTGGTTGGGGAAGTCCTTGATCTTAATTGTATGTTTAAGTCCTTAATGCTGAATAGAATAATATATATAAGATGAGATTGGTTTAAACATTTTAAATTCGATACAATAACAATTGTCGATTGACTAATCAATCTGCAAACATACCATTCTTTGGGCATTTGGAAATATATAATCATAACAATAACACGGTCAATTAATAAAAACATTGTTTATTAAAGTGTTTATGAATACAATCCAGGCAATGAATCAATATAGGATTAATTGCTTTCAGAAAGCTTGATAACAACAACAACATCGATAACTAAGGCCACTACTAGAGCAACAACTACTATCAAAACAACTTTGCCTGAAACCGGCAGATATTGTCTTCGTTCTCGACTCCTCAGACAGCGAAGGTGCTGACAATTTCCAGAAAGAGGTAGAGTTCGTGTATAATTTCGCTGCTCAGTTCTCAATTGGCGTGCAAAATGTCCAGTTCAGTGTTGTCACTTATTCCACTGACGTCGTGAACATTTTCTACTTCAACGATTACAAGAACCGAAACGAAGTATTAAACGCAATTCACAATAACATCACGTATCTTGGCCAAGGAACTAACACTTCCGGCGCGTTGCTTCAAGTTCGCGAGAACAACCTGACTCCACAACATGGCGCTCGTTCCAACGCACAGAAATTCGTAATTGTGATTACCAATGGTCGCTCGGACGACACAAATGAGACCCGCAGCGAGGCGCATGAGCTTCAGAAAATGGCACAAGTCATTTCTATCGGAATCGGTCCGCGAGTTGACAACGGTGAACTGGCAGCGATAGCTTCTAATCACACCGTCAGTACAGTCGACTTACTTTTGTCCATCAAGAAGCAGTTGACCGATTTGGCTTTTCAAGATGACAAGAAATATGTCAGCAAAAGAATCATAAATTACATAATATGAGCTTTGGTTGGTTGATATATTGCTGATATAAATAAAGAACATACTTGCAATATGTTTTATTTGTGGTTTACATATCTTCATTTCCCACCTAAAGTATAGCACGGTTAATTGATAATAATGATATTTGTTGTTGTTTTATTTCATCAATAACCATCAGCTCTATCATATACCTTTACCGAAGTAAATTTTTACTTAATAAGCTGCTTTGGATTTCGTTATGTTATCCAAAACCATAATTCCAAAATAGTGTTAACGCACAAAATGTCTTCTGTTGAAATTTGACAGTCCAAATTCGCATCATATCTAGGATGCTTGACGTATTTAATTTCCAATCGAGTCCAGTAATAATAATGGATGTCCGATAACTGTGAATTTGGTGTTGAATTGATATCTAAAAATGTTAAAATAGGTTTCCACAATATTTTTAGCTCGACTATTCAAAGAATAAGTGAGCTATCCTTCTACCCCCGGCGACGGCGTCCGCGTTATTCAAAAGTCATGTAACTTCGAAACTACATAAGTTATTCACCTGAAACTTGGAATATACGTTTGTCATCAACTCCAGTATCAGAGGCAACATTCTCCATAACTCTGTTTTGTATTTTGACAGAGTTATGCCCCTTTTTACATAGACTTTCTGGTTAAGGTTTATATTCAAACGTTTTGTAACAGCAGAACTTCATTAGTTATTTACTTGAAACTTGTAACATACCTTTGTCATCAACTCCAGTATCAGAGGCAACATTCCCTAAAACTATGTTGTGTATTTGGACAGGGTAATGCCCCTTTTTCACTTAGATTTTCTGGCTAAAGTTTATATTCAAAAGTTGTTTTTTTACTTCAAAACTACATACGTTTTAACTTAAAACTTGAAATACATGTACATCGTTGTCATCAACTCCTCTATCAGGGGCAACATTTCCTATAACTCTGTTTTGTATACATAGATAGTAAACGTTTATATTCAAACGTTTTACACTTCAAAACTACACAGTTATTCACCTGAAACTTGGAATGCATCTTTGTCATCAACTGCATCTTCAGGGGTAACATTCCCCATAACTCTGTTTTGTATTTTGACCGAGTTACACCGCTTTTTCACATAGATTTTCTGGTTTAAGTTTATATTCAGAAGTCTTATAACTTGAAAACTGCATAGGTTATTGACTTGAAACTTGGAATATACCTTTGCCATCAACTCCAGCATCAGGTTCAACAATCCCCATAACTCTGTTTTGTATTTTTAGAAAGGTATGTCCACTTTTTACGCAGATTTTGTGGTTAAAGTTTTTGTTCCAAAGTCTTAAAATTTATAAACTATATAAGGTTTTCACTGGAAACTTGGAATAATTTGATGAAATAATTGCCAAAACTCAGTTTTGTATTTTAACAAATGTATGCCCCTTACACTTTCAAAAATATGTACCAACTGAAATACTTCGAATAGTCGAGCGCGCTGTCCTCTGGCAGCTCTTGTTATATATCGATTACTATAATGAACTGATTACGATTTATCTACCGGAAAAATCGATGCAGGCATGATTTGTGAGAAACTTAAATGTATCATTCTATACTTAATGAAACTCATGATACTACGACGTAAAAATGGATAGTAATGATACTACGACGTACAAATAGATAGTTATGATACTACGACTTAATAATGGATAGTTTTCAAACGACTCGAGTATTAATCAGCGGCTATGAACAATAAGTTGATTTATTGATTTTGAAAATAATATCGAATGCTTAGTTAGTTTAATCGTTTTTCACATCAGAATCATGTATTGAATTCAAACTACAATGCTTGAGCTGCATCAATTCAGGAAAGTGTACAATGAAAAGGAAAAACACGTTGAAATAAGTTAGAAATCGGTGCAGTAGTTAATTTTCGTTCTATGAAATCTGATGTATTTATATTTCAGTATATTTGTGAAAAATAAATAAGATGAACATCTTATATGTCATAAATTCAATTCAATTCAATAAATCAGAATTAATCCTACTGTTTGTATTGAAATAAAATATATTGGGCTGAGTAAACCAATTGTGAAATGTATGTGATTTAATTTGCATATGCATTAGGTTAAAATCTTCCAACTAATTAGAACACGTCTAAGTCAAGCATAATTAAATGATTCGTCAAAGCAAACAACCAGTCATCATCATTATTTGATATGCATTAAAAAAAGCAAAATGTCGGATTAGTTTTGACTCGTTACTGTGTAGAAATCCACAAGAAACTGTATTCTGTAATTGGCGGTGTCATAAAGTTAAAGGCCTAGTTTCAGGAATGTCTGGCCTCTCCATGGGGTATTCAACTCTGTGTATTGGACCACCATTAAATATTTTATCATTATGCACCTATCAATATTTTCCCCCTGGGGTGACCAGCGGGCATATACGGGACTTTAGACTGAAAGCAATTCCCGACAGGCAGGAATTTGACATGCTGAGTGACTCCGAGTCCCTGGAAAATAGACTTTGTTCGGATTTTAGATCCCGGTAATATTGGCCGCCGGGCCATTTGATGCACCAATTAAGCATCCCCCATGGAGGGGATTTAGAAAAAATGCTTGGCTCTAGGGTGGGGAATTAGATCCCCCAAACTACAATTAATCAAATTCCCCTGGGATTGCCCGCCGCTCCCCCCCCCCTCCCGGGGGGGAAAATACTGATAGGTGCATTATCTGCAGTCTTTTATATCAGCTGGCTGAGCAATGGCTGAGTGAACTGTTTCAATTTATCTCTACCACCGCAGCAGTGTATTGATGTCAGCTGATGAGGGTCGCCACACTGTGTCCAAATTGTGACTACAGCAGGGTGTCTATACACAGGGGTACAATACCCCAGATTTGGGGAGTAGTTCAAATAAAAAAGGATTAAACTAGGCCTTTAATGATCTCGGTCGGCAAGACAGTAGGGAATCCAAACTGCTGAGGGTTCGCTACCATTAATATCGACGATAAAATCAACTAATCAATCGTCTTGGTATTTTAAATACAAAAACGCTGATAATAAGTAGATACGAATATAACATACGCACAAGAACAAAGACATTAACGCAGCTCAAAACTTTTGTCTCAGACAAATCAACATATCAAAAAACAACAAATACGCCTACGGTACATGTGTAGTGTAGTGAAATTTTATGAAAATAGAGATAAATACTTCAATACAAATATTTGTTTTAAGCTACATTTATCTGACATGGTTCTTACATTTATCAAAACAAATTATTGGTACTGTGCATAAAAGCATGATATTGAATGTTTTTCTGCGGTCTTTAACACACAATAATAGTAGCGTTGGTGAGTTACTACCTCACATCCGGTTTCATACCAAATGGCGCATCGATCGAATTTAGCAAAATGTATGTTTGATTTCTTTGCTTTATTCGTTCTTGAAGACATCGTTTGTGAAACCCTATTAGAAAAATTGTTTAAAAACAATAAATAACGTTGGTTATATGATGATTGACTGCTCACTTTTAAGCTTTTCATTGTTCTAGCATGCCTATTCAAGCCAACGGATCTCGTCTTGGCGGCTCAGAAAGCGAAGATCAGGCAAAACAATACCTGCGTTGCCTTGGTTACATTCGCAACGCACGCCAGTAACAAGTTTCACAATGATAAATAGAATGTTATCCGGCATACAACAGTTGAAAAACAATTTTAAGCAATGAAAATGTAATGTTATACTTACACTTTCAATTTCATTCACCAAAGTAAATGCTGTTTTAATCATTTTCGTCATCAAAAGCGTGTGTTTACAAACGACAGGAAGTTAAATTTTGGCGCGTGCAAACTCTATTTTCACAAATATGGTGTTCCGTTGATGTTAAAATTTTAGAATCGATTACGTTGGGAAAATGAAAAAAATAACGCGAATAAAAAAGTTTCCCTTCATCGACAGGCCTGCAACTTTTTACTATTCACTTGGCTATACAAGATGTGTCTGGAATGTGACCAACGAACGATTGGAGTTGTTTACCCTTGGGACTTCGGTTGAAAACCACTGCTCGAGCACACTGCTTAACATAAATACTTTGCATGAATAAAATTAACTATGACTGTGACCATATAAAACGGCCCCTTTTAAACAGCCAAACCGGTTTCGTCCGGAATTATAACATCCGTTCCATGAAGCCTGCTTCTCAAAGCATGCACACCGATGGGACCCACCAACCACAAGAATAGTCTTTGTATCTCTAACATTGGGATATTTGAGAATATCGTTGATTGTTTCCAATATAGAGTCAATGCAGGAGTCGAAACATTGTCGCCTGCAATCTGCACTAATACGAAGCTTATCCCAACAATACAATACAATAGGTTAATTTGTAATAAAAGCCTCCTGCCCAGAATATACAGTTTCAACATATAAATGTATGTTATATATAACATATTCATATAAATACAACATATTATAATGATACATCACGTTATTTCTGAGTATAATGTCATGAAAATAAAGCAGCAACACATATATATTATTATATCATAGTTACAAAATCACTTACACATATATGAATTTTCCGTTTCTGCGTTCTAGTCGCTCATGTAAATTTGTATTTCCGTCGATAAAAGATTGTCTCAGCAACATTGCCTTAAACATTCACAATGTACAGCCACTGACCAGAATATAGATCAGGCCTGAGCAGTATGGGCCCAAATATAGATCAGGCTTGAGCAGTATGGGCCCAAATATAGATCAGGCCTGAGCAGTATGGGCCCAAATGGGAAAAGGACTAGATTTTAATTGTAGACATCAGACTACTCAACGGACAACCACAGACCAGATTTCAGCTCAAGCTTAGGCACTGTGTGCAGCTGAGCTTAATGCAGCGTATTTGCAATATTTAACAAATAGGTCATGTAAAAGGCCACATGTCAAGTTTCTGAACCTGCAGTAAGACTAAGCTTTATTTCTTCAATACGAGATTTTTCGAAAGTTAAGAATTCCAAAGGTAAAACAGTAAACTGTAACCATGTTATAAGTATTAAAATACTTGTCGACATCTTTGTAGAAATGTATTAAATTTGGAAAATGAATTATAAGGAAGAAACTTCCTCAGCTGCCAAAATTAACGTTACCTTAACTCCTCAGCTGTGGACCGGCCTATGGCCACCATAATCCGATAAGATTTATGACCATGTCATAACGATGGTTATCTGATGTACCCCATCCGTCATCAGAGACTCTCTTGGCAGTCAGGGAGGGATTACATCGCATTATCGCAAATTATAATCATTTTAATAAAAAAGCAATACTACATCTAATTTAAATCAAGAATATTTTCTTTTGTTTGCTAGCCATAATTAAGGTTATTTTAGACAAATGTGTAATATTTTTACTGAAATCTGTATGTGTGTTAAAATGTTTATGCTCTTCACGATAAGAGGGAAATAAATAAATTAACGCTTTATATAAAAGTAGCTAATTCAGAATTGATACGGGATCATTGCAAACAAATAGAAATATACACTACTTAAAAATATTATGGTCAGTAAGTGTGAAAAATAAATACAGGAGAAGACATCAGACTGTAAATTAGGGCGTGCAAAAAGTCCTAAAACATTATTTGTTTCTTGAAGCTATTAAAGGCAAACTATACTACTCTGCAAGGAATTGAATGGAAATAGGTTTGAATTTTGATTATCAAATTGAGTTTTATTATCATGGTTATTTCTAGATTAATTAATTAAGTTGGTTAAAGTTTATTAAAGGTACATTCTTTTTAACTCATAATTAAAGAAAGAAATAACGCTTAATCAGCTGCCTTAAATTAGCTTGCTATCCGATGGCAAATATTCACCTGCATTAAACTACGTTATAACTTATAGTCAATTTTTTAATTGTTTATAAAATTATATGCCATCTTGCATAGTATATGTTATATCAAACGTATGGTTTATGTAGAAATGACACGGGCTTCCGGATGTCACCCTACGACGACGATGTTAGGTTGTTTACCCTCGGGACTTATAAACCATTGCCCGAGCACACTGCTTAACATAGTATCACGGTTATTATGACTATTCCACTATGGGAATTCACAACGTATATAAAGATTGCAGTGTGGATACGGTGCCATAATTTTAAAAATCTATGTGGGGATAAAAATCACAGTATATATAATACACAAAAGTATTAGTAACCCACCATTTAAATGGTACTCTGTATTATATTTATGACACAACGATATATGTTGACAATATTTTGTATGTTACTTTGTAGAATATTCACTGTTTCTTATGATTACTAAATTCTACGTGTTGAACAAGTATGTATATAAGAATACAAAGTAGCAATAAAACAACTGAGTTTCTGTGCTAAAAAAACGTTAAAAGCGGATTGACCTATTTAGAGAGGCAAGGGAAAATCGGTCGGCCAATCGAAATGGGGGGTGTGCGCGTGACGTCACAGTCTACCTATTGCTACAGTGTTAACGTTTATCAAAACATTAATGATTTTGTGTGTTAAAATAAAAGTTACTAGATAACTGTTTTACTTCGAATTGTAATTATCATATGCCACAGGGGTCATACTATAGCATATTAAAACATGAATGGGTTTGGAGAGTGATAGGATATTAACTTTATGTGGTAAAGTGATTGAGAATTGAAAACCGGTCACGCAGTGACATTTTACAAAAAGTGTCCAAGTTTGGGCTTTAATAATTATTATAATATAGCGCATTTTGGTGAACCAACACCTTGTATAGGTAGTAAATACCTAAAATAATTAAGTTGGAAGGATTCAAGGTACTAGGAATATGCCACAGGTACTTGACACAATTTTTTTGTCCTTGTATCTATAATAAAAGAAAAGGTATCCAACGATGATGTAACAGGTGTATTAAACGAGCATGTTAAACTGCTTAAAGAACGACCAAATCACTAATATATCGTTGTGGTCGCCGACAAGAAACATCCATCTACGGGTTAACACTTTTTATTTGATGAAAATCCGTCAAATATATCCAAAATAGCTAAAAGTTTCACCAAAACGACCCCGAAATCGAAGTGTGTAAATCTCGACGTCCAATGACTTTCATAACAGAACGTGACTCTTGGTCGATTTTTCACAGTTTATCACTAGCTAATGCTATAAACTCCACGTACGTTTGTCAGTGACAAGTTCCTCCTTCGAAATATGACGGTCTTTAGTCACAGGTGAACGTTAAACTTAGGAAATGTAGAAAAAATACGCTAAATATTATTTTTTGTAACACGAAGTCTCCATATTATTGTAGGAAAGCGGTGAATCTATATCTTGTTTCTGATTGGCTGTTTTGATTTTCAACCAATGAGATGACTTCGATCCGTAACACCGCTTCCGTCTTAAAATGGTGGTCGTCATGTTGTAAAGTAGATAAACAGCGTTTTTTCTTCTGATTTTCCGACGATTAACGTTCAGCTGTGACTAAAGACCGTAGTATTTCGAAGGAAGGCTTTGTCAATGACAAACGTATGTGGAGTTTATAGCATAAGTTTGTGTTAAATTGTGAAAAATCGACCAAGAGTCACGTTCTGTTATGAAAGTCATTGGACGTCGAGATTTACACACTTCGATTTCGGGGTCGTTTTGGTGAAACTTTTAGCTATTTTGGATATATTTGACGGATTTTCATCAAATAAAAAGTGTTAACCCGTAGATGGATGTTTCTTGTCGGCGACCACAACGATATATTAGTGATTTGGTCGTTCTTTAAGCAGTTTAACATGCTCGTTTAATACACCTGTTACATCATCGTTGGATACCTTTTCTTTTATTATAGATATAAGGAAAAAAAAATTGTGTCAAGTACCTGTGGAATATGCTAGACGATGGAAATCGACGACGAGTGGGGTTATTTACCCTCGGGACTTCTGTTAAAAACCATTGCCCGAGCACACTGCTTAACATTTAAAACTCTGCGTTGACTAAAACTATAATACATCCTTCTTTTAAAGGGTGTGACACATAAAATTTTTGCAGTGTGGGTGCGGTGCTTTATATAAAAATCTATTCGCAAAAATATACCAGAAGTACATAAAAATACTGTTTTTAAATAAATCTGTGTAAATAGTTAAGCGAAACGGTAATATATGCTGTAGAAATGTCTTTTCTCAATGTATGCAACACGTGTATTAACTTTAAAAACTGAATATACAGCCTTTAAGAAGAATGCGATAGCGTGTGAACCTAATTTGCATACTGAGCTGGACGCTCAAAACGGATAGTAATTGAACAAATCAAAATTCTCGTAAGTAATCCATCTGACCAATCAGCGTGAGGCTTATATAATGACGTTAGGGTTGGACGAGTATGCACTATTACGAACAACTGCAAAGAATTAATGAAAATAATAGATCTGCTAGATGAAAATATGCAGATTTTAACATGAAAATGTTTATAAAATTTGGGAGAACTAATTTCTCTTTGAATGTGACATAATTATTTATGCTTTAATAAATTATGAAGAAATGATGGAAATAGCAGTTTAAAGTCGAAATATACGACAAATTTACCAAAAACGGATTGACCTACTTGAATTGGGCGTTAGTGACTGTTGACCAATCAGGCATGTTTCTGAAGGTCACAGCACATGTATAATGTGTTATTTACTATAGAAATGGGTGTGGTTCACGAAAATTTCATAAAAAATACACTTTTACATGGAAATATTAATGTTTTTAAGTATTTCTATTATTTATAATGATTGTTTGCTGCCTAGAGGAATACATAACTTAATAAGTCGCCTGCATAGGGGTAGTGTATGCAGGGTTCTTCATCAAGTTATTAAACCCTATGAATCTATTGAAAATTCATAGAGTTTGTTGGAGTCTTTAGACATTGGTATCTGGAACAATGCCTTAAATAGTGGTATAAGGCTATTTTAATTATCTAAAAAGGTGTGTTAGAAAAATTTAACCACTGGGTCAAAGTGGTATTTAATAAAATAAATTTATAGAGTTTTTATATAAAAAAAATAAGGTTCTGATACCGATGCGGTGAACAATGTCAAGAGAGAATAGGTCTTTGAATTGTCAAATTTTGTTCCATGTAGTGTGTATGGAACTTATAGAAGTAATCTTATGCCTATGAGATAGGCTACAGTACACTAAGAAACAAATTTCAATATTACATGATGTAGATGTAGGTTTTATTGAAATGGTGCATGTAAAGACATATATATGAATGTCATGAGTAGAGAATTTATAATTCTCTGATTAAAAAAGCAAATAATAGTTAAAACTTAGATATGTCGCAATATATACAACATGAATAATACTAATATGTACATGTGTACTGCACAATATTGGTGTTATGCAATAACAGAGGAGAAAATTAAAAGATTTTGACATTTGTTCACACATGCCGACAGGGAATATAGCCTTCAATGCTCCAACTTGAAACCCTGTCGGTTGAAGTATGCATAAAAGAAAGTTCTAGGCAGCTTTTACTAACAATATCCAATGAGATTTTTAAGATTTCTGGTTCCCCACCTCGGTGGCTGTTAAAAATAACAGTAGTAAAAGGTATTATGCGCCACAGACACCTTTTTAGGGCCACAATAAAAGTGACATCTAATGACTTTTCTAGTCACTGTGAATGTAGAGCCAAAATTTCTTGTAAAAGATCAGGCCTAGATCTGCTATTCCCTAATTTCAAAGACTCAAGAGATGATAATGAGGCGGAGAGAATAGCCGTTTTAGCTGGTTTATTAACCAAGATCCAGCACAAAGAGTACTTAATTGCAAAAAGTTCGGCCGCATAGATTAATAAATTGTTGCTGATTCTATGTACTCTTTTGATGTTTTTAGAAGGAGTAACAAATGCGGAGGCTACTTTTCCAGAGTTAGGGTCTTTTGAGCCGTCCAGTACTGAATGGTCTGCTGCTGTCGGCGCAGCATGAGGGGCAGGATCCCTGCTTCCTCCTCGAGCATGCTAATTGGGGATGTCACCCTAATCAACAACTCAGATTTAGGGAGCCTCCTAGGTGTGAACACAAAGCAAAGACCAATGATACAGCTTTGGTTCTCAGTTTGAAATAGTTTGAAATAGTCTGCAAAGAAAGCAAAGTGTGAAAACGCCATATGTTAACTATTATAGCATTTGTCAAAATTCAAATTAAGGTGTACATAAATACAATTATGGTAAAACTAATAACCACGAATTATCATTACCCATTTCAGCTTTTGAGTTATTTCTACATTCTACGCTTATATATTTCTTGTCACCATCTTTTAAAAATTTAATCATATATCACCAGTTTAGTTCATTTACTTATTAAACATAAATCGTTAAAATAAACTCAAAACTCCAAAGCGCCTAGTACACGGTGATGGGCTTGTTATCAGTTTATTTGCCCGGCGAATTCTGCGGGTGATCCGATATCGGACTTGGTCATTTTGTCGAACTTTTGACAAAACTCATTTTTCAACTTAAAAAAAGACTAAGATGCTGATAATTTAAATTAATATAATTTACATAAATGCAAAGTCTGATTTACAAGCTTTTCAATCGTATTTGCAAAAATGTTGTGTGATTATGTTATTTAATACTTTTAAAGACTTAAACATGGCCATTCGTGCGTTTACGCGAAGTTTTACATTGAACAAACAAGGAAAAACAGCGATGTTAAAAACCTTGAAAAAGGACCAAGATCCTTTTATCGAAATTTAAAGTATATCAGTTTATTGGGAAGAAATTGAAGTTTCCGATTTCCGAATTCATTTGCAAAAATCCCGAGAAATTATTAATAAAACCGAGATGAGCAGTTAAGTAAAAACCTCCCTACATGTTCTATATAAGCCGCCGAGCGCTTATCGATTTTCTGCCTGGGGAAGTTTCTTCGATATGTTTCCGGCATTGAAATATAACTTTCGGGTAAAATAGTAGTAAACCATTTTTCGTAATGTCATGTTAAACCCGTGTTTTGCTAAAAAGAGAGCGCGAAATGTCTGCTGGCACCAACGACGTCACGTTCCACCCATGGTTGTAGCGTGCTTGTACCGACCATGTGCTTTGCTAAATCAAGACGTGTCAACTGGCAATACAAATTTCGTAATGAAAGAACTTTGAAATCTTTACTTTTCGTAGTGGAATAACTTTGCGATCTTAAGCATTTTAATGAATAGTTTTATTGCTACGAGTACTTATAAGAAAAAAAAATCATGAAAAAAGTACATTGCCTTAGATTGGAATAAATACATGAACACACGCCCGTATTCCGCGCCTAAAACAATTTTCCCACCAGATAAGTACGCTTATTTGGAAAAATAGTTAACTGAAGTACATGTCCCGGAAAATCAGTAAAAATCCCGGAAATTCGCGGTCAGAGTCCCGGAAATGATCCCAAAAATTATGGCATGTATTTATAAGATTTTCAAGTCTGACTGATCTGAACTCACTTTGAAAACTAAACATATGGCCAAATACAAGTATAATTTTACCGAAAACAAATGTCTGCAGTCATCCTTCACATTGCAAACACCTCCACGAAGAATGCTCCCATATCTGTGGTGGCTTGAACTCTGTTGGATCATCCCCTCCACGTTGGTTTCCATGGCAACCACAGGTAGATGCATTTCCACTATGGAGAAAATTTGCATTTTAAACATTCTGGACTGGACAGGTGATGGCTGGCTGGCAAACGGCTTCACCATCATGAAATCACGAACAATATGGGACATGGTTTCCATAGCAACCATTTGTAGACACTATGATGATCGGTTGAATTTACCTTCTATAAACCCTGGATGGACACGGGTTCCCCTAAATCTGCAATAATAGAAATATGTAAACAGCTTGTCTGGTGCTGAGAGCACAAAAATATTAGCGTTTCTGAACGAACTACAAGCGTTATGATAGGTGAACCAAATTTAAGACAGAATACAACTAAAGATATTGGTCTCAAGTTGTTTATATAATTATAATAATTTAAATGTCCTGTTGTAAATATTAAATACATGTTTCAGAAATGACAAACTAAACACAAGTGCCAAGTCGTATTCCGAAAATTATGCAACTAAAGATTAATCAAATATAACATTGTTGTCATCGAAACTATTAAAAGGAATAAATAAAGTTTAACATACAAAGCAGAAATTGCAGAACTGTTGTTCGACCGTCTCATAAAATGGCGCGCATAGCATTTTCTCGGTCTACTTTCGTCCACGTCTGCTCACCCCAACAGCTGACCGCCAACTGACTGGTTTTGGCGGCAAATTGTCCCGCCTCACGCAAGGCTGTATAGCAACGCGCACGTGACAGCCCGACGACGCGATTTATCTTCCGAACGCTGAATTATTTTCAAATGGCCTCGTGAAAATGTGATTCCGAACATTGCCGAGTACCGGTATTTTTCCGGGTGTACACATGTATACTAGTTGTCGTGTAGATTGTGGGAATGCATACATTTTGAATAGCCAATCTCGCTAATCACGTGCCAATCTCATTAAAATCATCTCCACTCTGATGCTACTTTACTATCCGCTGACTGGATCTCACGACTCCGCATTAGGGGTCACGTTCAGATTAACTTTTCAGGAGCCAATCAAATAGTTGCCTTCAACATGGTGTGGTATAAGTTTATATACAAACCACAAAAAGTATGCACGAAATTAACGTGAACTTTGGATGTTTAGTCGCTGAAGGTACCGCTATATCCATTGTTATCCACGTGAACATTAACTGTAAATGATTTATTCCCGAGGATCAGCTGCAAATGCTTCAAACCCGTAGCCAAACTTGGTTGTGCAAAAAGCAATTTCATTGGGCGTAACAGGGCTTATATTTTAATGTTCGGAAGGTCATTTGAACGTGACCTGTTATACAATGTCTTCCGATCCTAACAAAGTTAGGATTAGAATTTAATGAGATTGAGCGCAATGCAATGTAAAAACTTATCCAACAAATTAAAGACGCATAATAAAAGAGAATACTTCTTCTTCTGGGACTGCGTAATTAGCTGCGGCAACTAAACTTATATAATCGCATGTTGGTAAAACAAGATCAAGAATTTGTAACCAAACTATGAGGCGTAAAAAAGTTGTTTGTTTCCGCTTACCGGACCCCCCCCCCCCCCCCGCCCCTATTTTAAGTTATTTTTACCCCCCCCCCTCCCCTTAGATTTTTTTGGAGATGTAAGCGGAAACCAACATTTTTTGGCCTGATACGTCTGCTATAATTTTTTTTTTACCAAAAGCAGTCCGCATTTCACGCTGGAACTTGACCAGCCCGCCACACCAGTACACCTCACTATCGGTGCCACCCTCGATACTTTCGAGATCCGCACATAAAAAAAAGAGCAAGAATTTAGTAGGTACCTACTGATTATTACTAAACGGCCTGTAGGCTCAAAGGTCGTCATTTAGTTGGTATATACCATTTAATTAGGTGGAACCTCGGAAATTACTAGTAGGTTCCAACTACATGTAAACAAGAGATGTTTGTACAACATGCATGCCCCCGACTTGCAGCCAAGTTGTGAATATGTGCAATTGTTAAGAATTTTTTAAAATATGCAATCCCAAGCGAGGTCTCGATATAAGGTATCTGTGTATGAAGTTTCATTAAAATACCTAGATGCGTTCTGAAGTTATTGAGCGGAAACCGTTTTTCTATTTTTAGCAACGGTGACCTTGACCCCACACACCCATATGCAATCCCAAGCGAGGTCTCGATATAAGATATCTATGTATGAAGTTTCAATACAATATCTCAATGCTTGTCAAGTTATTGAGCGGAAACCGTTTTTCTATTTTTAGTAACGGTGACCTTGACCCCACCCACCCCATGTTGCAGCGAGGTCCCGATATAAGGTATCTATGTATAAAGTTTCATATCTCGATGCGTTCTCAAGTGGAAACCGTTTTTTTATTTTTAGCAACGGTGACCTTGACCTTTTACCTGTTAACCTCAAAATGTATAGGCGTCTTCCTGTCCTCCCAAGTAACCAGCATACCAACTTTCATGATCGTAGGTCAAAGCGTTCTCTAGATATTGTGCGAAAACGAAATGGTCTACGTACAGACCGACCATCCGACCGACCGACCGACGGACGGACAGGTGCAAAGCAAGATACCCCCACATAATTATTAGTATGTACCGACTACATGTAAATTATTCGTAGGTACCTAGTAATAAATAATAGGGACATAGTAAACAGAAATCTCGTAATACGTTTGCGAATCCCGAGTACTAGCAACATAAAGCCTGACAGAATTCGGGATAATACGCACGTGGGAATTAACATTCTTGTAAACGCATTAATTGATCACCTAATTATTACTGGCATAACGCAACATTCTTGTAAACGCATTAATTGATCACCTAATTATTACTGGCATAACGCAACATTTTTTTTGGTTGCCAGTGAATTATTATCAGCGATGTAAATTAAGCTGTACGAACGAAGGGAGGAAGGAACGAAGAAAAATGCAGATAAACAAAACACATAAATAATAAATATATAATGAATAAATCATCTATTTCCTTATTGTTTATATAGCATAAAAGAACGCAAATAAAAAATTCTTCATATGTGAACAAGTCTCATTAAAGCATTACCAGTTTAAGGCGACACTACATTCTGATGACTTAGCAAAATTTAATTAAATATTTTATATGTGTTATTTGTTACAACTTAATCTCGGTCGATCGACCAACAGATACTGTGGATGAATAGAACATGACCATTGTGGTATAGCTTTATTGGGATGATCCCGTAAAAAGAATAGTTGGCACATATTCGAAACAGATTTGTATTAATGCAAATTAGTTGTACCTCGGCATTGTTTCGCCATTGAAACGTCTTGCAGATAAAGGCTCGGACAACTATGAGGGTAAATACGGAGCCAATAAATGTGAATTGTTCCATACAAAAGTCATTGTTGGCTCATTGTCTATTATGAAAAGCGTGTAATAGATATGGCCGCTTTAATTATGAATTGTTGATCCGAGCGAGCAGTGAATATTGCCGCTATTTATTCTGTGGTATTTAAGTGGGGTTTTAAATACGTATGCAAGATTTGCAGAAAATAACAGCGGTGAAAGTGTGAACTTGATTTACACTTTTCGAATCGGTAAGTTTATTGGAATTTATTATCGGTATTGAGGTAGGAATTTGTTATTTCAGTCGATTATGTTGTATATTTATTGCGTAAACGTATTCATTGTTCTTTGTTATGTATATATTTAGTTTATATGCAGTGTAAAATCTTTAAAAAAAGTAATATAAATATTGGTTCAAGATGATTTTCTAGCTTATCGGATAAGCACATTATATCAACTGATTGTATTCATATTCAAACAATTACATGTTGTTAATAGTTTTTGTGTTTTTGTGTGATTTGAAACAGTTCTAAAACAGAGTGTAATAATCAATATTATCAGCAGCACCTAATAAATTAACAATATAAATAAAAAGACAGCAATAATATCATCATCATCATCATCATCATCGTCGTCGTCGTCGTCGTCGTCATCATAATCATCATAAAAATAATAATGATAATAATAATCATCATCATTATTATTATTATTATTATTATTATTATTATTATTATTATTATTATTATTGTAGTAATAGCCAGTATCAATTATATAAATATCCTTGTCTTTACTATCAAAAATTGTCGCCAGTTTCGTAAAAAAATGTTGGTTCTGAGATCCATTTCAATTTGGATCGACATTTTTAAAACTCAATTTATCACTCTTATATTTAACTGAATGGGTTTTATTCAAGTTCAGCATTAATAACAGGGGCGCGAATCTCACATTATTCTTAAGAAAGACAGTTCAACAAAAAAGAAAAAGAAAACGAAATAAAACGAAATAAAAAAGAGATAGGCCTTAGTTAGAAATTGGAGACTATTGATATCTATCTTTTTATGAAGACATTGTAAGAACTGATAACCGAGACTTTTTACAATTGATTTTTGTTTCAGTTCCGTATGTTTGTATCACGTAACGAATACATACATAAATAATACATTACTGAACCGATCGATCGATTGGTGATTTACAATACAATTAAGGCGAATAATTGCCAACGTGGTTTCAAGTGTAAACCACGTGGTTTCAAGTGTACACCGTGTACAGAAGAGACTTTTAAATCCGGCGTACATTTTTAAATCACCCTGAATGTCAGCTTTTCGTCTTACTCGAAGAGTGTTTCATTGAACTTTGTTCTATTAAAGACTTTGGTGCAAAAATGTAACGGATATATATATATATTTCTAGACCTGTAAGTAATGTTGCTTCAAAACTGTTACACTAATTTTCACAAAACTGTTAAATGCTTGCATACGAAAATAATTGTGTTACTACTTTGTGTGTATTTTCTTTATCATGTTTTATTTTACTCAAAGCGCTTTTCCTTACGTAGTTTTCTAGTGCAGTTTTTTATCGACGATCTTTCGAATACAGTTTATTGCATTGATAGAAGTAGTTTTTGTTTGTTACGCTCGAGTATATTGCAAGGGTAGAACAAGTTTTCATTTGTAGTACCTGAGTCAATTGCATAGGTTGAACTAGTTGTCATTTATAAGAGTCACGTCTATTACGTGGGTAGAACAAGTTGTCATTGTAATACTTCAGTACATTGCAATGCATGGGTTTAACAAATTGTCATTTATAAGAGTCACGTCTATTACGTGGGTAGAACAAGTTGTCATTTGTAATACTTCAGTACACTGCACTGCATGGGTTTAACAAGTTGTCATTTTTATAAGAGTCACGTCTATTACGTGGGTATAACAAGTTGTCATTTGTAATTCTTCAGTACATTGCACTGCATGGGTTTAACAAGTTTTCATTTATAAGAGTCAAGTCTATTACGTGGGTAGAACACGTTTTCCTTTGTAATACTTCATTACAATGCACTGCATGGCTTTAACAAGTTTTCATTTATAAGAGTCACGTCTATAACGTGGGTAGAACAAGTTTTCCTTTGTAATACTTCAGTACATTGCACTGCATGGGTTTAACAAGTTTTCATTTATATAGCACTCAAGTCTATTTTGTTGGTAGAACTAGTTTTCATGTGTAACACTCTAGCATATTGCGTTGGTTGAACTACATAGTTTTCATTTTTATTGACCTTTATAGATGAAAAGCAAATAAACAATTATTTAGAACACTGGAGACAAATGCATAGGCAGAACAAGCCCCAACAATAAATAATTGGATTTAAGTTTAAAATGCTAGTGGATCAGCCCAGGCGCTACTGCGACTAAAATGGGAGACCCTGTTTTGTATAACGAAGTGCTTCAGTTTAAAATAACTCGGTTATAGACACAGGTTCCGATCTTATTGACTTCTAACGTCGATTTCTGATTTTAAAGTTTCGTTCTATAGAGTGCTTCTATTAAAAACCTTAAACAAGTCACACGAACTAATTTTAGACAGTGTGTTAGTTAGGAGACGAATGATCGACCTAAAAGTACAATGATGCCTTCAGATGATCATTTAAACCTTTTTTTTCTGGCAATTTCCCAATGCGTTAGTAGTATAGTAGTAGTAGTATATATACTTCTACTACTACTATACTTCTACTCTATACTTCAACTACTACTATACTTCTACTACTACTACTATACTTCTACTACTACTATACTTCCACTACTACTACTACTACTACTACTACTACTACCACTACTATACTTCTACTACTTCTACTACTACTACTACTACTACTACTACTACTACTACTACTACTGCTACTACTACTACTACTACTACTACTACTACTACTACTACTACTACTACTGCTACTACTACTACTACTACTACTACTACTACTACTACTACTACTACTACTACTTCCACTACTACTACTACTACTACTACTGCTACTACTACTATACTTCTACTACTTCTACTACTACTACTACTACTACTACTACTACTACTACTACTACTACTACTACTACTACTACTACTACTACTACTACTACTATACTTCTACTACTACTACTACTACTACTACTACTACTACTACTACTACTACTACTACTACTACTACTACTACTACTACTACTACTACTACTACTACTACTACTACTACTACTACTACTACTACTACTACTACTACTACTTCTACTACTACTACTACTACTACTACTGCTACTACTGCTGCTACTACTACTACTACTACTATTACTACTTCTACTATACTTCTACTACTTCTACTACTACTACTACTACCTACTACTACTACTACTACTACTACTACTACTACTACTACTACTACTACTACTACTACTACTGCTACTACTACTCCTACTTCTACTACTACTACTACTACTACTACTACTACTACTACTACTACTACTACTGCTACTAAAACAGCGTATCCATTTATCAATTTGAACTGATAGAGAAATTTAATTGTAAACTTATTGAAATCCATGTTTACTGTACACATTGAGCTTCGTGAGCGTACAGTTTAACTCCTAAATTGATCGATACAATTATGACCTGACATTGTTATTAGTAAATAATGAAAATTACTGATCAATGATCGCCGACACTTTCTCAATCTGCGGCTCGTACTCTTAATGTTCGTGGACGAAAAACGTGGTATTAAATGTTAAATACACCCAAGCGTGCTTCATTTTTATTTGCTAATATGATTATGTACTTGATCGCGGTTTGAGAGGACTGGATTAGGAATAAGTGTAAAGACTCTGGGTAAGATAAAACAGTATCATTTTCTCTATTGTAGTCTCTGTTTTATTGTTATCAGATACTTTCTGAATCTCCACTGTGAATCTCTATTTCTCGGTTTTATATTCAGTTTATTCATTATTTCACATATAATGAAACATTCGATAATTGTATAATAGCTCCCCTTTGAAATTTGTCTATCGAACGTTCTGAGCATGATATTAGTTTTCATCGCTTTTCAAAAAGAATTGATGCAAATGCATGTATGAAATATATACCGGTAAATATTATCGTTGATATAGACTGACGATCAAAGAAAACAATTATGGCGAGTTTAAATAATACTATGAAAGATTTCATTATAGGTTTCGAACAGACGCACAGTTGTTTGAACTAGTAAAGCGTGATGCAAACTGCACGAGATGTACTGAAAGGAAATAACAAGCTAAAAAATGCTCGTAAAAGCTTTGCAAAGTAGAAGCATTTAGTATGTCACTGTATTCCTGTAATTTAGCATATACAAATAAGTGTTTTAACATGATATTCGCTGATTTTTTCTGTAGACAGAGAACACAATTATCATTGTAAATGTTTCACTACCTAATAAACAACCCAAAAAGTAGCCCCGAATCTGAGCGCAGCATAGTAAAATGTAGTTCTCATTACAATTGCACAAATATTTGACAGATCATATAAGTATTGAAATACTTTTCGCATTATCGTTGTTTATCGGCCAATAAACAACTCGTTGTCGATCTGATGCGTGGCTATTAAAAGCGACCAACAATAAATCGGAAATTATTTATTTGACCACTGAGTGAAAGCAACATATACTGCGGAGGTTTTATGTACCGGAAGTAGCTACGTAAACTTGCAAATTGATATTCATATATATTATTGTGTTTGAATGTATGATTTGCAATTTTTACTCGTGACGTTGATTGTACACACATTATTAAATATTAAATCTACTTAAGTTCGTTTTAAGGCAGACGATGCAGAAATAATATCTTCATTTTAAACATTTTAAAACTCACCAATACAGACATACGTGCTTTTTGAGTCGTTGACACGCATACATTTTTATATTCATGTATTTTAATGTCGATGGACCTATATCTGTAAGCTTAATTTAGTATGTAATCAAATTTAGCAACACAATGCTGTTTTCTAATTATTTTTTTAAAATAACCAGCGATAAAGACAGACGAACAGTGTTAGCCGACATGCAAAATGAATTGTTATTGTTTTCCAATTTATGGAACAGTGCCCAGCCTTAAAACCCATTTAGCGTTCAAGCGTATGTCTAAAGAGTAAAAGATTATGCAAAGATTACTAGCATTAATTAGAACGCTTCATTGAGCAGGTTTAGTTTGTAGCAAACATGTCGCATGCGATTTGTAGGACACTGAGCTCAGTAGTTTCAAGACAATACAACGAAGAAGGGTTACAATATTAACAACGATTGTGTACATATATTCCCTAGGTTAAATTATTACATGACGTACCATAGCATAGCATACACGATACCGTACGGTACCTTTACAAACTGCACCGTAGCAAAACCAATGCCAATAACGTGTCCATACTATACCGTACCGTGCCAAGCGGAACCGTACCATATCAATATCAATACCGTGTCCATATTGGTTACGCATGCGCAAATAAATTCTTCTTTGTTACATATAAAATCTTCAAAGTTTGATCTCAATTTTCACCATGACCGAGCTACTTCCCAATATATCACCATACATTGTTGGAAAGATAAGGCCATAACCTTTTGAAAAAACAGCATGTCAAAAAAAATTATACGTTGTAACTCAAAATATTTACCTTAGAATAAATACACCGGTTTTGACTGGAATGGGGGCTGCCATTTTGTGTATGAATACATGGGCCAAAAGTTATGAAGCTGGGAACCACTAAGACAAAGTAGTGCCTAAAACTGTCTTTTTTTCTTATTTCTTACATATATCCCTTTAAATTGATACCAAAACATATTGACTAATGCTGTAGATTCGAGAGCTTTATTTTTCTCATTTTCAAAATCCCAAAATATTACTAGTATGTAAAGCCCTAACGCTTAAATGTTAGGCACGAAACGAGGTCCGAATACTTGTTAAAGCCTACTATCATCAGTTGGTCATTACGAGAATTCCCACAACCCTAATGTCAATTCAATAAAGTACTATCATAAACGTGACATAGAAACCAATTAGGCCGACTCACGCTGCGCCACAACTTTGAACAGTTGATAGTTTGTAACAAAATCATGTTAAACAAACGGTCTTACATAGGAGGAATGTTTAAGTTCCAATGAATGTTGGCTTGAAGGCGCGAGGTTTACCCCCCACCCGGTGTCTCACCGCACCTGTCTTAGCTACTTAATACTTATATGGGCGTTCGATCAAGATATATTGCCTGTAGTTCGCATTTTATTGTTTCCTTGTTTCAAATTTTAAAATCAATACTTGAGCTTAAGGATAATCGTTTCACGTCCATACTGATAAACTATATTAGGTTAGGTCGGCCTGTTTGCAAAATTAATGATTAAAATTATGTCATTCAACTGATCTGTCAATCCATGGAAAATTAAATGAATGAATGAGTGAATGAATGAAAGCATGATTGAATAAATAAGTAATGAGTGAGTGAGTGAATGAATAAGTGAGTGAATAAATGCGTGAATGAGGGAATACAAGAATGAATGAATGAGTGAATGAGTGATCGAGTGAGTGAGTAAGTGAGTGAGTGTGAGCTGAGTAAGTGAGTGAGTGAATTAATGAGTGAATACGTGAGAGAATGCCTGAATGCCTGAATGAATGAATGAATGAATGAATGAATGAATGAATGAATGAATGAATGAATGAATGAATGTTAACAGCCAAAACAATATCAGAAGCTCGATGGCATTAAAATATTATTTAACTTTTGAAACTTAACTAAACCGATTGCATACTATTTGAAGCGTAATGAAAAATGAAAGTATTATGAAACTTCTGGCGAGAAACCCCTAAACAAACTCAATGTCCATTTATTTAGGCATGCAGCCAATTGGCACAACTTCTGAATGAAGAGACTCACGACCAAGGTTCGAGAAATTAATTTCAAGTCAAACGAAACTAATACAGTAAAAGCAACACTTACATTGACACTTGTATTTATTTTGATTTTGCACAAATAACATTTTACTTTCAAAAGCAAAAGCCGATACCTCGTATATAATGTTACGCTCCGTCATGATTTAACGCGAATTATTAATAATGCACGGTTTTACGTGATTTATTGACAGAGCATCGATTAATTTACCTTTTGTGGATTTAACAATGAGTGAATCACTCATTTAAAATTCTACAACGTAAAATCAGTTAGAAACATGCGGTCTGTTTGAGAGATAAGTTGCAAAGTTTTGCGATTTGTTGAGTTTAATTAAAATAAAGTCTGACGGGCATTATTCTTACATAGATTACTTGAAGTTGTATAATAATAAAACTGTATCATATATTTAAGAAATAATGTTCGATTTATCGTTGTTTATCGGCCAATAAACAACGATTTGGAGTTCTGATGCGCAGGAATTAAACCACGAGGGCCTTAGCCCGAGTTATTTAATAGCCACGCTTGAAAACGACACAGAGTTGTGCATTGGCCGATAAACAACGATAATGCGAAACATATTTCTAATCTAACATGATTGATCTATATTTTGAAATTGCAATTAGAACTACTTTTTACAATGCTCCGCTCAGAATTGGGACTACTTTTTGCGTTGTTGATTGGGTAGTTTAACAACGATAATTCTGTTCTATGTCTATAGAAAAAAAAAGCGAGTATCATGTTAGAATATGTTGCTTGTTGTACATAACAAATATTACATTTTATTTGGAAGTTTATGTAAACTGTTTTTAAGTTTTCAAGTGCATATATGTGCGTCCTGTTAACAAAGGCATTGGACGATTTTATCGCATTTAATTCATTTAGTGTATTAAGATCTTATGGCCCCTATTCCAGGATAAGGCGATCTACATCTATAGTATTATACTCTTTTTCTGCCCAGCATCCGTCCACCGCCTGCTGCCAAGATGATGAACGCCTATAACATGGACTCCACAGCGCCACCTATCTTGTTCCACGCGGCCTGTCGCCGTAAGGAGAAGGAATTCTGGGAAACTGTGAAGACACACCTCACGTACAAAGGTATGAAGTCACAATAATGGGGAGCATCTGTGAATTATTCCACTGTAGTATTAAATAAATTTTGAGCGAACAATAGACAGCGGCTGCAGTTTTGTTTAATACTTTTAAAGAAGTTTGATCTAAAACACACCAAACGCAAAGGTGCGTGGAAGAAAAATGTCTATCTTATGGATTTTGTTGTACGATATCTAATTGTTCAGGGTACTACGACAAGTTCCCGACTCCCCGGCTGTTGCGAGAGGCGATGGAGGAGTACCGCAGTATATCCCTGGAGCCGCCCCTGGACGCCACGGGCAAGCCCCTCCCCTACCCCGCCATGACCTCCAAGGCGGACATCATCGACCGAGAAGCCATTGAGACCATTGACTCCCACGCGCTAGGGGTAGAAGTCGAGTGTTGTCTCTGCAAGATATATTCGGGAAAACTACAGTTTAATTACGAAATAAATTAAGATTCAGTGTTGTTTATCGGCTAATAAACAACGATTTGGAGTTATGATGCGTATGAATTAAACCGCATCAGAACGACAAATCGGTGTTAATTAGCCGGTAAACAACGATTACGTGAACATTATTTAAACTCTAACATGATTTGACATATAGTTTTGCAATTGTATTTAGAACTACTTTGTATTATACTCCGCTTAGAATCTGAACTTCTTTTGCGTTGTTTATTGGGTAGTTTAACAACGATAATTTTGTTCCATGTATAAACAAAAATTAGCGAGTATCATGTTAAAATAAAGAATATCATATATACAGCTATGTATCAGACCAACATGCAATGCTTTCCACTCTTCTCTGTGCCCAGGCGCCCCGGGTGTTGGCTTACGAGGACATGTACAAGCTGGTCAAGTACCTGACGGGCGAGTGCAACAACGACGTGGAGAGATTGCGGGCCATCTTCCGCTGGATCGCCTCGCAGAACCTCAAGCAGTGGCACGACGAAGTCTCCTTCAACAGGTAAGAGTCAGGAAACCACCAGCCTGGAAGGAACGCATGCGCTGTCGATCATGAGACTGTCACGATAATGAATATTTTAAAACGATATTTGAACCAGAAGCAATGGATTTCTCCCATTTTTTGAGTGGTTTTTTAATAACCAGTTGATGCTTCGAGGACTGCAGTATATAGTAAATTCATTGCAACACACTACTGCGGGAACATTCCTATGAATACTAAAGGGACAGTTTCACAGTTAGAGATTGGGTAAACATTGTTCTAAAATGGTATTTAAAACAGGCATTTGTACAATCTACCGAAAATATTTGTCTATTATGCTGTTTTGGTTGCAACCACAACAATGAAAATAACAGCAACATGACCAGCTTCTACATGTTGCAACCACAACAATCAAAATAACAGCAAAAATAAGTATCCATAAAAACAATAATTACAACTTCACAATTTGTAATGTTCCTTACGTTTTTCAATTCTCCCACTTGTGTTTGCCCCATGCAGGGACTCGGCGGCATACTACCTGGCGCGCATCAGGGCCAAGAAGGCGAACCACAACCAGCTGCTACAGAGGATGTGCAGGTATCGTAGCCCCTCTTACACCGTACACGTGGATAACGGCAATTAGACGTTACCAGTTTTTTTTTTCAAATAAGATTATTAAATTCCTACCTACTTTTTGTTAAAGGGACTTGTTTACAGATTTTCGTTTCTTTGAAAAATGTGATTTAATGTCTTAACTGCAAAAATCTAAAGCAGGTGGACTAACCAGAAACAAATATTATATTTTAAAAAAGTCAATTGATGAATTTTCATAAACGACACTATATGTCCGATGAATTTCTTTGCCTGTAGTGGTATTTCGCTCGTTTGTAAATAATGTATAATTCTTTTTGGGATCTATGACAAAAAAAAATCAAAATTGTCAATTTGCCAATCTGTGGACAAGTCCTTTTAAAAGATTAATTTCCCCTTTAGTCGCACTGGCAAGTGTTTCACAAGCTTAAAACCACGTGCTATTTTGTATAAGTAGGATAGCAGGTAAACAGGTGATATCCTAGTGCGTTGACTGGATAAAAACTGAATAATTGACAATTGATTGACATTTTCCGAAACGTCTATGTAATAGTTGAAGCATACTCTCACCAAAATATGTTAGTTATTTAACGAGCCCGCAGGACGCGGTTACATAATTAACATATTAAGGTCAAAGGGTGCTACAAGTGTTTTATACCATATTTACCAATCTTTTATACCATATTTAGCAACTGCATCGCAACTTTCTACTATGCCGATCCAATGGGTACTTCCTGGACGTCAAGCGATGTCTGACATTCTTGACATCTGTATCGTTTCCAAATTTACCTATATCACAAGGTCACGTAATGCGTTTGGAATGGGCAAGCTTACAGTGCAGTAAGTAGCGTGCGTATAAATTAAAACTAAATTTCAATATACTGCACGCTACTTATTGCACGATAATCTTGTCTATTAGGCTCCGCCCACCAGTTACCGTTCTGATATCACATTTACTGAATATCGGAAAACAAAGAAAACTCTCTGAAATATGGTATAATGGTTAAAAATCCAAACTTCACAGTAATATATGTGTTCAATGTTATTAATAAAGGAGTATTTTCTATTAAAGGTTCTGTTCAATCATTTTATAAAAGCTACTGTACCGGGTAGTAAGGTTTTCAGCATGTGAACCAGTACATAATATACCGGTACAATACTTTGTTTAAGAAGTTTGTTTATGTGAACGAAGAATAAAGACAACTCTTGTTCGGGTCTTGAAAAAAATTGATTTTATGTATGGGATTAAATGATAACCTTTGTTTTGCCGCATCCTATGAGGAGCATCTCAATTCGACGGTAAATCGTTTAGGAAACTGATACCTACGTTAATAACATTTAAATACGATACTGAATAACCTTCTTCATTATTTTAGTATACGGCCATTCATACATGGTTCGTTTTAAAATTCCAGAGCATATACATTGAAAAGAAAATTAGGCCACAGCTATTTGTCCAATTGAAATCAATGTCATAATTTACAATACCGGGCCATTGGTTTTCCGGTTAATTAATCGATCAAACGGGTATGTTTAGCTTTGTCGGCAGAAAATTATTGCCCCAAAGTTTGCATAGACTGAAATTGGCACGCATAATTTCCGGTGACCTGTTCGAGTAAATAAAGTTTTAATTTTGTAAACAGCAAGAATGTAACGGGAAAATGCATCGTTTGGACTTTCAAAATCCATTTATGTCATGTAGCATAGAATATAGTTAAATCTTACTGGCGGGGATAACTACGTATGTACATGTATTCTATTTACATTCCTAAGATAAACGTTACATAGTCCATTTATATTTTTATGGCAAAATGACATTGAGTCTATGTACATTTTATAGCGACAATGGTATTACATTTAGTTTCGATATTTTATTAAACTTATCCACCATCAGTCCGTTTTCTATATTAGCAATATTGTCACACACAAACCGTATAATAGTTTAACAAAATGAACTTGTAGTCTTGAGGTCGTTTTCTAACTAGTCTTATAGTCATGCAAACCCGTACAATAATTAAGAAAACATTAACTTCAACTTATAGTCTTGCCAACATCTACTGCGTGAAGATCAGGGGATACGTGAAGGGCGTCGACTACGGTCTGGGACAGGAACTCACGGAGTGCGACTCCACCTGGACGGCGGTGCTGGTGGACGGCGCCTGGCGGCTCCTCGACGTCTACTGGGCCACGTGTCACCGCGTGCACTCCGGGGATAGCTCCTGGGAGCTCATCGACGATGGCCAGAGCGACATCTCCTCTCTGGCGTCCATGTCGTCCACCCCGCGGGGAAGGGCGAACATCTCGAAGACAGAATATGCATATAATGATTACTATTTCCTTACCGGTAGGTGTAAGTTATACTATGTTAACAGTTTAAACAAATTCATATTTTTAATCCACTCAGCACTTGTTTTGAACATATTTTCCATTGTGTTGCAGTTGACACATATATTTTAACAATTAAGATATCTTATCGGCAATTATAACATGTATTCTTTATATATTCAATAAGTAATATTACGATTGATATGCAGACTTTCATACTAAGGATTGAAATTGTATATTGTATAAATTAAATTGTATGAAGGAAATCCCTGGACTGACAAACAAATATACCCGTTATTTCGGCACTGTTTTAGATCCAGAGCAGTTCATTTATTCCCATTTCCCAATCGACGATAAGTGGCAGCTCCTCGCAAGACCAATCACTCTGGAGGAAGCCAAGAAAATGGCGCTTCTAAAGCGCAACTTCTTCAGCATAGGCATGGACATCATCTCCCATCCTCGCTACATCATCGAGTGCGACGCCGGCGAAGAACAGGTGACCTTCTCCACGCCGCAAGATGTCAAGGTCAACTACAAGTACGAACTGTACGTGGAGTCAGACAGCGACAGCGCAGAGGAGCTGCACAACATGAGCCTTGACCGGTACGTTTTCCTGGAGAAGGTGACCAAGGAGAATCTACTGAATGTCAAGATGAGATTCCCAGCCGCTGGGAAGTTTAAGCTCAAAATCCTAGCCAAAGAACAGGACGAGCAGTCCTTCTACTATACGGTTACCTATATCGTTGACGTCCTGGCTCCGATGGAGAACTGTAGACCACTGCCGAAGAACGAGCGAGGCGAATGGGGCCCAGGATTGGACACACAGGAGTTAGGTCTTGATCCGATTACCCATGACACAGGAAAGGTGCCAGCGGAGGACGGAAAAGCCGAGGTTCGCTTTGGATTGACAAAGCCTGTGGAATTCAAGCACAAGCTGGTCACTGGTGATGACAAGGAACTTCCACACAGGGTACTTCACAGAGTTGAAAACCAGGAGGCCGTTTTTAATATTCGCGTTCCTGACGAGGGTGAATACGCTTTTAACCTTTACGCGAAAGAGGAAGGTCATCAGGGCGAGTTTCCAAACGTTTGCAGCTACTTACTGAAGTGTGACGAAGAACCCGAAGACAAAGCTTCTTTTCCAGATGTTGGCGGCGACAAACTCGGGCCTACTGATGCCTTCAGGCAGTTCGGAATGCAGAATATATCCATGATGCCTGCGCTCATGCTCGCCCCGATTACAGGCGAAGTAACATTGCAGTTTAAGCTCTCGCGCCAAGCCGTGTTTATTCCAGAGCTTCTCTTGCATAATGCCGACGGAAACAAAACGGACTTCTCCGAGTATACGATGTGGGACATCATCAACGGTGTCGCCACATTCTATATCACCATTCCCAGAGTGGGCATGTACAGCCTCGCCATTCGAGCTAAGCCTTCGGTGGAAGCAGAAAACTTCACCCCAATTTTCCACTCCATTATTGATGCCTTTATCCCGAAGAAGCAATGCCTCCCGTGCCCCCAGCAATCGATTGACTGGCCGGCCGATTGCCACGTTATCAAGCCCCTAACTGGCGTCCTGGCAGCTCGCGAACTTATCCACTTTGAGATCGAATTCCCACGTGCATATGAACTTGTAGCAACCAGCGGTAATGGATCGAAGCTCCTCAAGAAGAACGCGCAAGGCGTCTGGGAAGGAGAGGTGTTGTCTGGCAACGAGGATTCCGTGGTTACCATCTCCGTCCGCCATAGTGACGCTGATGACTACCATTACATCCTGACGTACAAGGTGGGTGAATTAAACACATTAATGTTTTTAAGGAAGTAACCAACATGTTTAAATTTGATAAAAATCATCAATCATTTATTACTTATGTTAATAATACAGATTTTCTATTAACAAGCCGTTGTAACATTGTAAATTCTTGCTTACTTGGTAAAAAAAACACGATTCTGTCTCATTATAACACAATAAAAAATAGTAATTTATAAAATTCAACTATATCTAATAGGTGATCGATCGAGACGAGATCGTTGGAGAACGCCTTAGGCAGCTGGACCGCTACAAGGACGCGGTGAGACGCGCTGAGTCACTGAGGGACGCCGGTAAACTGCCAAAGAACTTCGATTGGTCTAAACTGGAGGACATCGACGAAGAAGATCTCGAAGAATTGGTAAGTTGGAAAAATCCGAACAATAGTGTCAATGCTTTAATTCGCCCATTGTTCTGTTATTTTAGAATTGATGCGCTATTATTATTACTACATGTAGTAGTAATTATTTAATGTGTCTGTTTGAACGCACGTATGCTTTGTGCGCATTTTGATGAACTTTCGCAATGCTGCTAGACTACTTTAATATGTGGTTATTAGCATTAGTTGTGATGTCATCGATGTATAGTTTTCTTTAAATACCAACTGTGTTCGCCATATTGCACATATTTGTTTGGCAATCGCCACGTTACAAGTGCAAACATCATTTACCATACTAAGATATACCGCATGCGTATTTTGGTGTGTTTTAGTTGGATTCAGCTTATCGTCGCTGTAACATTAGTTTATCATTGTTTACCACTGAGCTCAATTATGTTTTCTTAGAAGAGATACTATGTTTTCCTCATTTGCGCTGACATTTAGTTATTTGTTTCCTTTTTGTATATCAACACCCTAGTCATTTGCTTGTTTGCTTTGTTAATTTTATATGCGAACACTGAACTAAAGTTATCAGGTTAATCTAATTCACACATGCTTCTAATACATGTATGTAGAGCTATGTAATGGTTAGTTTCGAAACTCACAAAATCATACCATGAAGAATAAGGTGTAGCTGCGGATTTAATAAAGTTTGCTTTCGTCGCTTAGATGGAAGTCTGGGTAAGTATTGCTTCACTACAAGTTTTTATTACGGGATTGTTTAAACAAGTTCACACATAAAGGGTAACGAGGTTTCTTCGGAATAAAAAGTTTACATGTTTTTGCAATATTAAGTTAGTTACACACATTGGTGACTGGTTTCTCTAATTTCCTCCTTTCGATTTTATTGCAAAATTACCTTGTCGTTTTTTTCCTTTCAACAATGTTTCTTTTATTGGTGATCAAGCGATTAAGTCTTATTGCACTCGTTGCTTTTTGCACATTTATGATCTGTGTTTGCATAGTGTTTGATTAGGTGTTATGGTAACTGCTTCTTAGTGTTCGACCTTTTGTTGGAGTTTTTAAATCCAGCATTTTATTTTAAATATAATATTTAATGCTTCATTATTTGTTGTTTAAATTCTTCAAAAACTGAGACCAGGAAATAGCGTAAATAAATAAATATCAATTTAGCAAAACGTTTTGAGTATAGATCATGTCAGTAATTTTTTCAACAATTACATTAATTTCTTTTTTTTTATTTAAGGAAAATACAACGAGCACACAGACAGTTTTGACGTTGCTGTCAGCAGATCTGCAGCTTACCAGTCAGTACCTGTATTATGGGGAGTAAACCAGAGTGCCGTGGCCAGGACACATGCGTCCGCCCATACCGATTGGTGACGTGACAGAATATGAATACGAGAGTGAACTTGTTCGTAACGTTTTAATGTGAAACTGTTGTAGTTGATATAGATAGTTTCAAAGAGTATATAACCAACGGACAAGGAAACATGATTTATATATGGACATTAGTCAAGTTGACAAACTAATTTATCTAGAACAAAGCTGTCAAGATAGACAATTAGAATTAACAGAAGTATGAATAGGGGAATTCGTAAAGAAAAACGGCCTTTTGATAATATATTAATATTTACCCGGTATATGATTTTTCACATTAAAATTGGTAAATTGGACTTGTTTTACGCATACTTATAAAAATAAATGTTGAGTATTATAAATCACTGGACGCAACTACTTGAACATTGTTTATTTAATAGTATTACAATACTGCCTTTTTTCCGCTGACGCAAATGCGCTACTATGTTCTAAAACAATTTTAAATTATTCTTCGCGCTTGAAAACATTATATTAAAATGGAGTAGAATCTATGCGTGTCGTTTGCATCTGACAAATGAAGTTTTTTTATTTAGTATTATAGTTGTTTGCTGTGTTGTAATGCAGTTTGTGTAATGTTTATATGTACTGTCATGTATTTTGTACTGTTTTTTACGCACTTTTATTTTTGCCATCAACATAAATTTACATTGAAGTTGACAAGTTTGTTTTAGACTCTTACGGATGTTTGTTAGTTTTTAGCCATATACTCGCTGCGATTTAAGCAATTCTGTGATATTATGTATCTTCATGTGATATTGTTTGTACATTCCATTGTATTTTGTGATAAATAAATATGAAAAAATACGGAGTAGTATATTGCTATTGCTATTGCGTAATACTATTTATTGAACACATATTATAACATGTGGTCAGTGACAATGACTGTATTAAAGTATTCGTGATTTTGATTTTGAACGTTCGTTACAACTTGCTCAGAGCAGCTATCAGTATTTTTATTACCAATGAAAAGTAAGTAAACGGTTATATGTTGAAGCGGAAATAAAGCTTCGGTGTGAACGTCGTATTTCTCATCAAACGTCTCATTAATTAGCAAGTTCTGAGTTGTTGCAAGTAATACATGTACTGTTAATGAAGTAACATAACACAACTGAAGTACATGAACATTTTGCATTACACAATATTAAATGTGCTCGACTGCGTACACGCGTCATACTATATGAGTATATGTGCATGCAATTTTTGCGATCTCAGAATTAAACAAACATAATAATTATCTTCAAACAGAATGTGTCATCTTTGGAATGAATTATATGTTTTTTCATATGTTCAGTACTCTATTTGTAGACACCTGAGAACTGATTAACGATATACGTATGGTACCGTAGTGCAATGTTTAATTTTAAAGTAATGGTGATTACTGAATACACGGTTCTGAAATGGCTATACACGTAGTCCGTACCTCACACAATCGTTACTTTGATACGTTTGTCAAATATTAAGTTCTGTATATGTAGATACATAATAATGGAAACAGTGGTGACTTGCGGCACACTTCTCAAATGCTCAGTTTTTTTATTTGTAGACACCTAAAAACTGGGACGATCACGTTTGTCGGCAGGTAATAATTTACCCCGCTTGAAAAAATTGTTCCTCGGTGTTTTTGTTTCTTTATAGAACTCCTAATCCTTAACAATTATACAGTATCCTATCACAGAGACATGTTTTTTGTGATGTCCTTGCCAATTCTATTCCACTTTCTGAATTTAATTAATAACAATTTCTGACAGCTTTTGTCTTGTCAAGACACATTGCAAGAAATAATTGTCGGTACATTTTAAAATATTTAACTCTATGACTATCTGTATATAATTTTATTACATATAATATTTTAATGTATGTAGGAGAAGACAAAATTAGAACCTGACATAAGAATCCATATATATTTAATAAAACAATTGGACTGGACTCGCATTTATGAAAAGGAAAATAGTAATCGTGTAACGGTCTATCTATAGTAAAACGAATTATGAAAAGTGTAATATCTAAAAACGCAAACATGTATGTAGGCATGTGTGACTTATTTCAAATGGTCGATCTGACTTTTTATGGAGAAGAGTTTTAGTTAAACGTAAATAAAAACAACTGGTATCCATTTCGAAGTGGTGTCTTAACAAGATTCACTATGAATGGAAACGCAATTTCGACTTGGGTCCTTATTCAACAACCCATTCTTAGACTTAAGACTTAAGAATACAGACTATTTCTAAAACTAGTTTGTTCTAATAATGCCATTAATTTAGACCTAACTTGGTATTCACTAACTCTAATTATAGCATTTTTTATTCAGAACGAGTTGGTAATGACATTAGCGACATTGGTACCAGCATATTTAGTTTAAACCTATTTATTTTAGCTCGATTGCATCGAAAGCCTAAGGCTTATTACGACACTCTCGAGTCCGTTTCCTGGGTAGAACCAGTTGTTAGTGTCTTTGGGGAAGATCTTGAGAACGCTCCCAGAGTGGGGATCGAACCCGGAACCTCCCGATCGCTAGGCGGACACCATATCAACTACGCCACCGCGACCTCTACCAGCATATGTGCAAACACACGGAGATTTTTTATTGAGTCTAAGTCTATTCTTCATTCTTAAGTCTAAGAATGGGTTGGTGAAAACGGGCACTGATCTCCTTTTTCTTATTTCACTTCCGTATTGACCTCTGTCGCACCGTAGTCCTAAAATAACGCACATTCGGTTTGGTTTGGGCTCACAGAAATGTAGATAACCTACCCACCAGCACGAAGCATCACTGACGCTAGATAGTAAACCATGTAGACAACACATTCGGTAAGTTGTTTTCGCAAAGAAGCTTATGTGGTCTTAACGTATTCCGTTGGCTTATTTTGCCATCACTTCACTCCACATCTTATAATCCGGCGGTAACGTCTATCAATTAGGGCTACATATATATGCATATATTTACAAGGCAGTCTAACTGTATTTTGTTCTTTTGTGTGTACATACATGGAAATTCACTGAACATTTTACTGGCGTCATATATTCAGATATTTTCGAGTCCTTAACATTTGGTATTGTGTTCAAAACTCAAAAGGTCTTGTGCTGATGCTATACACTAAAAAAGCAAATGGTCTTTTCCTGGTGTTATGTGCAGTCAGATGGCAAAATGTTTTCACTGATGTTATGCTTACAGAACGCAAAGGGTCTGGTACTGTTGTTACAACTTAGGACACATAAGGTCTTTTACTTTTTCTAAACAATGTGTTCGCCTAAATCATTCCACTTTTTTAATTTTACCGATTAGTGTATGCTGTTTAGAACGATTAAAAAATACGCCGGGGAAAAGCTTATACAAATGTATATGACTTACTTAAGCTATTTTGACTTTTATTGTTTTTCAAACAAAACAATATAATATTTTAAACTTAAATTATAGCCAAGTGCGTATCAAACACAAAAAACATATCAATCCTGTTTACGCACTATTGTAACTCACAAAATACTTTCCCTTGACGTATCGTAGTTGGTAAGACTACTTCGGGACCACAAGCGGTCACTGATGCCACCGAAAGAGGACGTCGATGACGTGGTGGCAGACTGCAGCGGGGATGAAGAGGGAGACGCTTCAGATCACGAAATACCGGATGTGGTGCGGGAGGCTGACATGGACGCAGAAAATGTAGATGGTAACTTGAGGTACGTGTTGTTAAATTATGATCATTGCTTAGTGACCGTATGTTAGGCTGATATGGACGCAGAAAATGTCGATAGTAACTGGAGGAACGTGTTGAAAATTATGACACTTGCTTTGCGACCTATGTTTGGCTGTCAAGGATGCAGAAAATGTTGATGGTACATGTGTATTTTGAATTACGATTTGTAAATTATAAATAAATTCTTAGCGACCGTTTGTAATGCTGACATAGACCCGGAAAATGTTGATGGTATTTTGAGGTACGTGTTGTAAATGATGACCATTGCTTTGTTGACCGTATGTTACGCTGACATAGACACAGAACATGTAAATGGTTACTTTAGGTAGGCCTACATATTGTAAATTATGATCATTTCTATGCGACGTTATGTTCGCTTGACATGGACGAAGAAAATGTCGATGGGAACTTCAGGAACGTTTTGTAAATTATGATCGTGGCGACCGTATATTTATGGCAATACTATTAAATAGTAAATATAGACACAGGCGTTCGACTGGACATGAATTGCACTGGCAAGAATACTAACATATTAACATGTAAAAATAAAAACTTTATTGTTGATGTTTAAGATTTACAGATTTAATCATTGTTTCATTAGTGTGTTATTGTACTGTAAAATCAATTCATTTCGTGGTGTCTAAATTTGCGCATTCTTGAAAAACTTGCGTGCTCTTAAATTCGCGCATTTTTATTCTTGTTATTATTTTAATAATCATGCCAAGGCGAACATTTATGCAGGGTCTTAAAGATACTGAACTTCGATGGGCATACAAATGTGTTTTTTGTAGTTATGCCTAAACGGTAAAAACATGCGTAAAACCATCACTATTTGTATAGAAAACGATCAAATACTGTCACAAACTGTATATTTCATTGAAAAATAGCAGCTGAGTTAGCTCGCACTTTCCTTGAACCCGGTATTCCCGATTTAAAAATACCGCGGCTTTCCCCAATACACGCGCCTGATTCCAGTGTGCGCATGGACTAAACTGTCACGTGATTATCCTAAATATAAACGGCGCTATTTTTAAATTACTCGATGGCTTATAGCGTCTATAATAATAATAATAATAATTTTTATTATTAGAAGAATTCACATTAAGCTAAAACATAACTATATACAATCATTGTTCTTCAGGTAACTAAAAACATACGTGTTAAAATTTTGTATTTGTTATATACGATTATGTAAGACATTTTACGTATTTGTGACAATTTTCTTTCGTTTCAACGATTGGACCATCTGGAGTTCAGTCCCTTTAAAGTCGCGCTTTGTTCGGATCGCGTAAAACGCCATATTTAAACCACAGCGAAATAAAATGATTTATATGGAAGAATAACCTTCACTCTGGTGCGCTAACTGAAAATCAAATAATCCACTTAGCCGCTTCGGCGATTGCAGCCGATCATTGCCGAAACCCGGCGTCGTTTTCCGATGTTTTATTGCTTTCAATCGATGTCGGTGTGATCTTGTATTTTCCATTAAGTCAAACCTCTTTCGGGGACTTAGACTCGATATGTGATGATGAAACTGGTAGGAAACCTAAGTTTCCACTATATATGGTCCTTATTTTATTACCCCCATAAAACCAATATCCCCGAGTGAAACACAGATATTATCAGTTGATAGTGGTCATCCCCGAGCAAAAAGTCGCGGAAAATCCCGAAGTTTGACGGAAACCAAAAAGGTATAACACCAACTAATTTTAAACGCAAAAAGGACTAAAAGAATATTTGTTTACATTCATGAAATTTACATATTGTATAACAGACATGTTATATTTTGTGAAACCATTTGCACCTAAGCTTTTGGTAGAATACTTTTCGAACATCGAAGCAAAACGTTCAGAAATTTGGCTTAAAACCTGACCAAAAAATCCCGATTTTCAGTAGAAATATAAAGTAAATTGAGATGGTAACCTAATTGCAAACTTAAAAAGTTGTTAACTTTAAAACATAAAAAAATATACCAATGAATAGATAAAAGATTGAATTTAATCAAACCATTTGCACCTAAGGATTCATTTAAACGATAATAAAGTTATGACGAGTTAAAGATTTTTTCCTTATATATTTTTATATACCGCTGTAGGCTGGATATCGATTACCTCGTGGCGGTTATTCTTCCTTATGTTACATTTACATATCTGCACGAACGTGTTCGTTGTACTTCTATATTTAGCGATGTTGAAGACGACGTTGCCGACGACGAAGATTTGAGCGATAGCGAAGACGAGGAAATCAAGGAACTGATGGAGCGGAAGAGACACCTTGTGTTGGAGAGGGAGCGACTCAAGGACGCCAAGGAGCGGCGGAGGGAGCTACGGGAGCGCAAGAAAATGGCGCTCAAACAGGATGTGGATACGCTGGAGCATGAAGTAGCTGAAATGTCGAGTAATGAGCGAACGCATTTTGATTTGGCTTTCTTATACGATAATTGTATTTATTATCAATTATCAATTTTGTATTCATTATATGGAATGAATAGAGAATTATTTATTGATTTTATGCTTTTATACTATTGTTAAACATCTCTGCCATCTAATTTACTAATGCGTGGTATTTTTCTGCAATACAGGAGTTATGTTATAAGTAAGAGTATTGTAAGCATATAGTGGGTAAACTATGTATTAAGGGGACGGCTACAGAAGTAACCTTATCTAAAATAACCTTCTATAATCCAATAATTGTATTCGTTTTTCAGCGTTCCTGGATCCGATACGGTACAAGCGCCCAAAGTAGGTCCGTCGCTAAAACGGAGAAAAAATGTGTGAACCGACTTTTGTCTTTTTTCACCAACTTTGTTAGCGCTCATGAAGAATAACTTTATTTTATCAAAATCAGTTGTGTCATCGACTTGGTTTTTTTTATATTCTTTCTTGTCAAATTGTTTCAGCATTTTGTTGTGAAATAACACCCAAGTGATACACTGAATGTACAAGTCTATTGCAAATAATAAGCAGTCGTGTTTAATCGTGTTTAAGCATATGGAGCCAGGCCCGGCTAGCTCAGTTGGTAGAGCGCTGGACTCTCAATCCGGGGTTCGTGAGTTCGAGCCCCAGTCCGGCCACATAACGTGTATGGGACTGGTCATGAAATAATTTCTACAGCCATTCTTCCCCTACCCCTAGTTCAAGTTGGGCAGTTGTCAGTGACTGGCATAAGTATGTGCACTTGGTACTGGTAAACCGCTTAGATCTGCTTAGCTTGCACAGGAAAAGTGTGAGTAGGTTAACCTACCGACGTTATATGACTGAAATACTGTTAACAACTGCAAAAAATCCATGAAACAAACTAACTTAATAATATGGTCTACAATGACAGAGATTGGATACTTGTATACCATTAAGGCTTGTATACCACTATAGTCTTGTAGTTTTAGCGTACTCGCACAAAGCTGTCAGCAACATAGATACAGAACAGCGGTTACTGCATGATGAACAAATGGCTCTTGTGAACAAATGACTAGTCGTTCTGGGACGTGTCATCATACACATACTATGGTTGACCAATGTGGTGTTCTTTTCTGGGACTCTTGTTGGGCTTGGCGGCCTAGAACATCATTGCGTTGCTATGTTTGCTTTTTATTTATCTTGTTGTTGTTTATTTGAACTCTCATTATATATGCCTAGACCAATAATGCAATATTTCAGAGGGTGTGGTATGAATTAATAATTAAAAAAATAATCAAAATGTCTAAAAAATTCAATCATTCCAGATCTGAAAGGATTTCACTGGTGGTGGCAGTGGTTACTGTTAGCTGCATAGGGGAAGTAACCGTTGCGAGGAGTGCGCCAGTACGTAGCTGTACTTTTTTCGGTACATGGGACTGGCCTTAAAGGCCTAGTTAAGTCCTTCTTTATTTGACCCCCCCCCCCCCCAAACTTGGGGTATTATACCCCTGTGTATTGGCACCCTACTGTGGTCAAAGTGTGGTGACCTTATCAGCTAAGATAATACATTGCTGCAGAGGTAGAGATATATTGAAACAGTGCACAAAACCATTGCTCAGTCAGCTGAGAGCAAATATTGCAGATAATGATAAGAGACTTTATGGTGGACCGATACACTGAGTGGAATACCCCATGGAGTGGCCAGACATTCCTTACACTAGGCCTTTAAGACTCATGTTACCTTACATATAATGTGTATATATACACAGACGCACCGAAATGTATTCGGTACATGGCCATAAACGCTTCTAGGACGAATACAGGCGCACTTTCTTTGGTACATGACCGTAACACTCCCGTTACCATACATGTGTGTATACATACACAGACGCACCGAAATTTATTCGGTGCCTGGCCTTGTACGCCCCTCTGACTTGATAAGATGGAGAAACGGAGTGCCTTATCGTTTGCATGGCTTCGTTGTTTTTCATTGCGTATCTATACTTGTCTATAATTCCCATTATTATTATGAACACACGCCTAGGTTTATATAAAAGCAAGTATGTTTAGTGCTCAAGTGGTTCAGTACAGTACCAATACACGTGTTCAATAGCGATCCACTGTGTGGTTAGGACGTGTTCTGACTTTTGACAAACATCGGACCATATCTGTCAATTTCAGAACAAATTTTGTTACATAGTCAAGGATGTTCAGATTAGACCTAAACAAAATTATAACAGAAATTATTTTTTGGCATGCTAGTTGGGGGGGGGGGGGGGGGGGCATTTTCAGGTTTTTTGGATAATTTTAATGAGGATTTCTGGAATAATTGTATAATTTCAAAACCGTCAAAGGTAATTTTAAATAAACATGCATACATATTTGTAATTATAAGATGAAGACATTCATGAAAAACTTTGGACTCTACGTTGAAGGTCAAGCTCACCTTCAGAGGTCAAATGAAGAAAATGAGGCCAAATATGGACAAACTGCTATATCCACCTGCACATAGGTTTCTAAATACGTATTATTGTAAACTTCTAATAGTATTATAAAGTGGGATGACAGATACTGCATCACTAAATCAAAAGTATAGGTCATCATTAAAGGTCATACTTTAAGGTCAACTGTAACAAATACGGACAAAACAACCACTTTTTTCTATCTGAAATATAATATGGATGAGTATGTCACGCACGCACGCTTATGTATTTCATATTAACCAAATTTAGTATTAACCATGTCCAAAATACAAGGTCTGATGTATAGGCCACAGTCTGTTAAGGGTAAAGGTAATATGTGTGAAACAAAAATATGTTTGTTTCAGGTTACCCGAGCTACCCTTAAAAATGCCCCGACCCTAGAACATTTTATTGGGTGGGTCAGATATTTTTTGTTTATTCTACTTTCTTCCAATAATTAAATGTTTTTGGATAAATGTTTTGTTTTGATAGCATCCACTTCAAAACAATGTTTAAGGATATTTCTGATATGTTTTGAATATTCATTTAGTTTTAGAATCTAAAAGTTGACCATTTACCAAAAAAAGAGATAATAAATCCCAACCTACTACCGTATTTTTTAAACAAAAAATTAATGAAGGTCCTACAGCAGTTCCTAAAGGATGGTTTGCATTATTTTTGCTGTGTTCTCGTGTTTCTATCCCCATATGTTACCATCCCATTGACTTGATTGTTCAACATAATGGATATGGTCTTTTTTTCATTTTGCTGTCAGTCTATCCAGATGAAAACCTCTTTTGACGCTTGAAAAATAATGCCATAGGTGTTTATGGTGATTGTATTTGCTTTATTGTTTGTCTAGGTGTCATTTTGCGCTCAACGCAGTAAATTTGTATTACCAATCTGCGGTCCGATGAAATAATTTCATGTCCGATTTCATGCCAATGCTGAACCACATGTTACACAAAATTCCGCCATAGAAACCACTATATAAAGATATAATTACATTGAAACATCGCTTACGACAATCTATTTTTCAGAACAGAATGGTCTGTATAAAGGATCCAAACTGTATTTTATGTAGGCTGTCATTATACCTAAAACAGTGTGGGCCGCAAAGCTTTACATTTCATTTGAAATTCACATATTTTTCATAGAAATATATGATTATAGGACTCACATATATTCTGCAGATGTAAACGATACAGGTTTTACGTGTGCACACGCTCAAGCAAATAATATCATGATATTATTTTTTGTTTTAACAAATTATACGCTATTTTGGGACAACCCTCGTACCGGTATATGTATACTTGGCTTAATAGTCAGAAATCTCGACTTGGTTATAACAATCTTCCTCACAGTTTCAACATACTGCCATGCATTTCAACCCTAGTTTTCTGCAGCTACATGACATGCTCCGACAACCTGCCTAAAGCTACAGTGACACCAACGCCGGATTACACAAGAACCATCAAGGATTACCCAGGATAATCCCGGACCAGTGATCGGATGGAATTTACGTAAATAGCGTCGACGGTCCCCTCGACGATCAATTCACGCGGACTTTGGAGAAAAATGCAGGATACAATTAACACAGTAACACAACGGATTCACACGCTATCAACACGGTGCCACAAAGCAACCAATATGGATCATCTCGGTAATGTCCAGGACCGTCCTGGTTGGCAAAGGATGACCCCGGACCCACCACGGTGTTAGTACGGTTTCATCACGGATCATCATCGATCTCCAGGACTGGCACGGACCGCCTAGGCCCAGCACGGACCAGCACCATTGAGCTACGGAACCGCAACGGACTGGTACGGATTGGAAATGACCAGCATGGCTTCGGTATGAATAGCTGAATTTTCTCGTCTTCATCATTGCTGATGCTGCCACCACGCTGTTAAAGTTACAGTCACACCAACGTCCCGAATGGTGGCGGAAGATCCCTGACTGGATCCAACATCTGATCCGTGTTGGGTCCTTGGTTGACCGTATTGGGGCCTTGATGGTCCGGCGTGGTCTTGTCTGGTCCGGGCACTGTCCCGGAAGGTTTAGACATGCTTAAAACTACCGGGATGGTCAGGGAAGGTCGATCAAACTGTGTTGGTCCGCAAAGCAGCCGTGTTGGTCCGCATAGCAGCCGTGTTGTTCCGTATTGTTGGTACCGTGCTTGTCCGGGGCTAATCGATACATTATTTTCAACAAGTTGTGGACACGGACAGCCCAGGATCACCCCAGACACATTATTATTATTATTATTTATTATTATTTATTATTATTATTATTATATAATAATAATAAAAAAAATTAATAATAATAATATTATTATTATTATTATTATTTATTATTATTATTATTATTATTATATAATAATAATAAATAATAATAATAAAAATAAATAATAATAATAATAATAGTAATAATTATTATTATTAGTTTTGGCTCGAATATTCACCGAATAGGTCGAGCTGTGCTACTTATTCCTTCGTCGGCGTCGGCGTATTAATGCTATGGTTAAGGTTTGCGTCAAACAACGCCATATCTGTGTAACTACTACAGATATTCAATTGAAACTTCGCACATGTCTTACGGGTGTTTATGTAAGTTCACTGACCAAGGCCCATAACTCTGAACTACAATTTAACCGAAATATGCCCCTTTTTCTACTTCATGTCAAAATTCAGGTTAAGGTTTGCGTGCAACAGCTCCATATCTTTATATCTACTACAGATATTCAATTGTAACGCCACACATGTCTTCATGGCCATTATATGAGGTCACTGGCCAAGACCCATAACTATGAATAGCATTTTAGCAGAATTATGACCCTTTTTGTACTTGCAGAAAATTCAGGTTAAGGCTTGCGTGCAACAAGTGCATATCTCTGTAACTACTACAAATATTCAACTGAAACTTTATACGTGTCTTTGGGGTCATTATATTAGGTCACTGACCAAGGACCATGACTCTGACCAGCAATTAAGCAGAATTATTATCAATACTATTATAAAATAAAACAGTCTAAATTTCACATACTAGTACACCGTTAGTGTCAGGGAAATTAATATTGGCAACGTTGCTAAATGGACATTGTGATCCAGCTTGGTCTGCATGCACGCACAGCAACGGATCACACAACCCTGTACAATTCCCAGCCAGCCAGCATAAATCGGATAGATATCGGTATATCGATATCGCATTGACAAAACGACCCGATATCTATCCGTTATCGCTAGCAAGCATGTACCTACTGTACATATCGGATAGATATCGGCCAGTTGTCGGCTATCGATATAATAGTTCGATATCTATCCGATATAGTTTTGGTGAAAAATAAAAAGTAGATGTATACATTTAGTGTATGTGATATATGTTAAACAAATCCATATATGAGTGGCATTTCTTCAATAGGTGTTACGTTGTCGTTATTTTAAGTTACAGGTTCAATATACTTCAAATATTTGTATTTTAACGGCTTACAGTTTAAATATATTTTAATTTAAACAGTATTGTTTACATTATATTTAAAGGGACTTTTTCACATATTTTTGTATTGTAGTATGCCATTCATTGTCTTAACTTAACAGATTTAAGCATCGAAACTAAAAAGCTCAAGTATAATGTCGAGAAAAAAAGAAGAAAAAAGTTGCTCATACCGGGGTCGAACCTCCGACCTCAAGATCAAAAGGCTACCGCCTAAACCACTCGACCATTCCAACCTTTATACATGGGGATGCATTATATATTTTATTATATGATTGTATAATTTATGTAAGCGATCGATGTGTTGTCAGCAATTTTAACGAAAACAACAGAAACACTCCAAATGATTCCATCGTTTAGCGTTACAAACGCTTTATGATTTTCTAAATTTCCACTGATGATTACTCATTAACGAAACGGTATTTACAGTATCGTCATGTCACCTATTTTCGCCGTTCTCCTATTTTCGCCGATAACATTTGGTGCAATGTAACCTATGTATCGTCTTGCGAGATTTCACAGTTGACCTGCGCCGAGAGTAAATAATGTAGTAAACGATGTAGTACGCTGCGTTTGTTTTGAAATGGAAATTCGAAAGGTAAGAAATAGACTGATGAAAATTGAACTGCAAACAATGCGTAAAAAACATAAGCTATTTTTTTCTACTTTTTTTCTAACTATTTTAATTATTAAATATTATGAAATTGTTCATTGTTTTACATGTATCTATAATGTGCAGCAGACACAGTGTGACTTCACATTCCCGCTGTCTGTCAAATTTATGTCAGTTTGAGAGAACGCCGATTAAAAATATACCATGTGTCTCCTTATCATTTCTAACGTTTTAGAAGTCTATTTTCAGGCTCCTATTTTTTGGCAAGAGGCAGTTACAGAGCCAGTTATTCACATGATGATTTATCGGACGCTCACAAAACGTGTATTGAACAGGGGCTTCCGGTAGAGAGGGTTGCCAAAACGTTTGGCATTCCCATAAACACTCTATAAGACAGAGTTCGAGGCAAAATTGATATTGACACTGTCAAATCTGGCCCTTCACCTATGGAGGCTATCTTGTGCCAAAAATGTAATGATGTACAAACATAGAAATATAAGCGGAATTTTCAGATGTATAAAATCCATTCTCTAAAATAAGAAAGTAAATCATCTAAATTCTATTTTCAAACAAGAAAAGTACATTATTGTGAAAACAAATCGAATTCTTGATTATCAACTAGATATCTACATAAAAATTAATAAGACAGCAGTCCTTTACATTTGGAAACATTAAAATCAGTATACATTTCTTTATTTTGACCACTCGCATTATTACCCTGCACTTCTATTTCTTCTCAACGTACTTATGAAAATGTAAAATAACGATTAAGTTTTGGCATCTGACCAACTTACTTTCACACTTCACCGATTGCGATTCGGTAATGACAAATCGCGATTCGGAAATGACAAATCGCAAGTTGCAATTTCACTGACTTCCATATAAGGAAATGCTTACGGAGTTTTCCGAAGTATTCTCCCCGCCCCCAATTTTCTCCGGTGTTGTTCGGGATTCACCGTATGCAAATTAATGTAATCGATGAAGTTTGGCCATGAAATGGTTTACCAGTACAATCAAGAGCTCCGTCTACAAATAGCGCAAGTTAATTTTCAAAGTACTTGCCTGACAGGACAAGTTGGTAGTCAAGCTAATGCACAGCTCTGAAACACTGGCTTAGAGTAATTAATCTAATGAATGAGTCACTAAACACATATTTAGAGCTACTGTTAATGTACATTGTATATGTGCTTAACTCAATTTCTGTGTAGGGCCCAACATGTGATAGAAGCAAATCTGTTACTTGATTTTGGTAAATATCACTGTGCCAATAACTCCTCTCATCGCTTTTGATCCAATGCATGAACTTTAACAAAAAAGTTCCACAGAAATAAGTATTTGTCTCAACGACTGTTTCTATTTTTTTCATGAAATTGGAAATATATTTTAAATTAAGAAAAAAAGTATCCTAAAGTGCCCTATTTTAAAGCCTTTAAGAACATAAATATGATGTTTCTCTAATGCAATTGTATTTTGAAAAATAATACAAAGGTATCACTCACAATAAATTGGCATTCTTTATCAAACAAAGATTTCAACTGGTCAAATTATATTGACAAACGATTCAAGACCCTCCACATTTTCTGAGAGGGACTTAAAATAAAGCCTTTGGTTGCATGCCTTATATAACCCAAAAGAACAAGGCTGTACAGAAATCAGTTAATATTTACATAGAAATAATGAAATTCAGAACATGTTATTATATTAAGTTCATTATAATAACAATTAAATGTCATTTTTAAGAACCTTGCATAATTATTGCACATGTACAAGTGTATGTTGTTTTTTTGTTTTTTTTTCAGGACATACCCAGTTGTGAATCAAAACATTACCATATACTAGTAACTAGCACAAAGATATAAGTAGGCCTACTGCTTTTTGTGAGTGAACATAATGACAATGGAAATGGTCGCTTTTATAATTTTTACACATGTCTTTTCTTAAAGCTTAATATAATTAATACATTTGCCATGAACATACATTACCAATTACTTTTGATATAAAATATACACACAAGAATTTTTTTAACTGATAAACTAAAATATGTCACAATTAGGTTATGTGACAGATTAAAGTACTGTAGTTAATGTCTTCTGTATGACAGAAACTCTCAGAACAGCTTTTGCTCACACTCACAGCCGACACAGGCATTTGTGGTAGCTGAAATAATTCGCGTTCAGAATAAATCTGAACAGCAAAAACCATCAAAAGACTATGGCGGCAATATATATTGACCAACGCCGTGGTTTCTGCTGAAATATATCTTACATTACCGAGACAGATAGATGGCTTAATAAATTCCATAGATAATACGAACATATATTTCTTTCCGGTGTCCGGATTTACATACTGTCCTGATGTATTTACGTAACTTTGCTAGAATGTATATTTGACATAAACGGTCTACAGTACTGTAGACCTTCCACTAAATCCGGTAATTTCCGATGATGCACGAGCGTTCGATAGGCTCCTCCCACATTCTTATTGACATTTTCCATATATGGGCATGTGCAAAATTCGATACTTGTTTCTTTCGAGTTTTGTAAACCGAGAAATGTAAACGGCGACTTTCCATTTGCGTTGTTCCACTGTCGCTTTGTCAGATGAACTTTTTCGCATATTCAAAACATTGAATTAAGTAAAGCTAGATCTTTTTTATGAGAAATTATTCAATAGAATGGATATTATATAGGATTTTGGTTTTCTACCGATTCCTTTTCCATAACATAACATTAGAAATTGCACAAAACCATGTTGCGATTAACTAACAGCGAAAGAGCGGAATTATATTTCTTAAAATAAAATCGTACTTCTACAATTGCACGTGTAATCTTGAAAACTGCAAAATGTTAGTTAATTTTTAACCGCTTTACATTTGTAATTTGTCGATTTGTACAAAAATTTTCTACAAAAAACATTTGTACATTTTTGGCACAAGATAGCCTCCATATTCACCATGCTTTACTATTGAACAGGAAGCTTGCCTATGTAACCATATTAAAACTATGGCTGAAATAGGTTTTGGATATTCTCGGCAAGAGACAATTAACTTGGCCACAGATTATGCCATTTATTTGGGACTTAAACAACAAGGGGACAAATTTAGTTTGAAGTGGCTGTATGGATTTAAGGTAGATGGCCCGATTTAAAAGTAAAAAAGCCACAGTCACTAGAAATAGCAAGAGCCAAAAGTGCTAATAGAACAACCATTGACATTTACTTTATAGAACTGCGCACAATTTTAACCAAGTATCATTTGACAGACAAGCCTGGTAGAATTTACAACATTGATGAAAAGGGCCTTAGCATAAATCACAAACCCCCTAAAATTGTAACTGGTACATTATACAAAGCGCAGGCTGTAACAGCTGGTAGGTTTCAAACAGTAACACTCATTGGTGGAGGTAACGCTTTAGGGCAACAATTAAATTCCACCATATTTTATATTTCCTGGCGCCAGAATGCCAGCTACCCTTGTAGAAGGATCAACTCCAGGAACATCAGGGACAGTGTCTGAGTCTGGCTGGTCCAATACCGACATATTTTCAAATTACATCAAAATACCATGTAGAACCAGTATTACCAAGACGTGACGCTAACAACCCAGTTCTCATTTTATATGATGGACCTAAAAGTCATGTTTCAATCCGTTTAATTGAGTGGGCAAAAGCAAACCATATTATTCTCTTTGTTCTCCCGCCGCATTGGAGCCACCTACTCCAACCCATGGATGTGTCCTGTTTAGGGCCGTTTGAAAATGCTTGGAATGCAGCATGTCATCACCACACAAGAGTTTCTGGTGGTAATGTTGTGACAAAAAATGATGTTTGTAGTATTGCGTGTAAAGTTTACACTGTCACACTAACAACAGTTAACATTCAATCTGCATTCCGGCGTTGTGGAATATATCCATTCAATGACGCTGTAGTGAGTGACATTGCCATTGCACCCTCACTAGCTTGCACAAACATTGACCCAAACAAGTTGGTTGAACAATCCTTTGAAACATCTGTTGAAACCTCAGTTGAATTTTTTGGCAAAAGATGTGCGCCAATTGTGAACAATGTCCGTGCTGCAAAAGTGAGAAAAACACTTAGCAAGGTTGTAGCTGGTAAACCTATTACTGAAGATATTGTGTACAATAAAGTAAAAGAACACTTGAGTAAAAATAAACCAGCAAAGTCTGTAAAATCTTTGTCAACAGAAAACAAAAATAAATCATCAAAATCATCAACAGGTACAAACCCTAAACCTGGTACTTCTACAAAGAACAAGTCAAATGTCTTGCATGACACCTACACTGACTCAGAGACTTCTGAGGATGATGTTCCAGAATCTGAAAAATGCTGAGTTTGCAAATTGTTCACACCCACAGAGTTAAAGTACTGCATAAGTCTTACACTTGTGAAATGGGCACAATGTGATGTTTGTGACAGATGGGTTCACCTTAAATTTTGCACCCAAGTTAAAGTGCTTAGAAGTGGAGATCAATTCCTTTGCCCAAGTTGTGCAAACAAAGAAGAATAAATATTTCACTAAGTGTACATATAAAACATAAACATAATGTTTTAACAGTTATTTACTAGTTACCTTACAGTTGTTTACTTCCTTATACTTTATTGAACAACCCTCATTGAACAGTTGAGTGTAACCGGCGAAAATAGGTGACGTCACGGGTCATTGACTTTGTACACAGTGCACTGACATTGGAGTATTTTTAATCCATAAAGCAAACAAATAAATAAAGTTTTGCTTGCATTGTCAAACAAAGACATTTTGTTTCTTACATCGGCGAAAACTGGTGACACGAGGATATGTCCTTTGTGTTATTTCGCTCCTTTATATATGCAATTCTTTCATTGTGGGAATCTGTGACAAAACGTTGGAGAATTGTCAGTTGGCCAATCTGTGAACTGATCCCTTTAAATAAATGAATACACTAAACTAATGAACCCACAATTAAAACAAATTATACTGAAAACAATGTTGTTTTCAGACGACTTACCTGCTTCGCAATGGTGGCTCTTTGGATGACATTAAGGTCTCGGACTTGATAACGTTCATCACTGACAAACCGGCTGCATATCAATATGGACAAAATCATCTAATTTGAATTTGTCATTTGGAAAGATGCAGGTAATCAAATATACATTGGATGTAGTAATACTTGGTCAGAACATGCAGTTCACTTCTGTTGATGTGAGCAAGTTAGTAACACATTTTTTAAGCAGTTTCTGCATAATACCATTGCACAGATTAAGTACAATTTCTCCAACTCTGATTTAATAATTATTATTATGACTCAACATTTTCTGTGTACTATTGTTACAGTTATGTAAAATTGGAGTGTATAGTAAAACATTTATTGCATTTCTTTATATGACTACTATTATTAATTTAAGTACTTTCTGTGATCTAAAGTTTAATTTACATACATTCCAGCTGCCAGTGACATACATGGTCTGCTTTGCACAACACCATTATCGGGTGGAATGCTGCATCAAACACTGGCTAAGGACTTTGACTGAGATTAAGAACAGTGGATAAAAAGCATTTTACTAATCATTAACATTATGAAGACTTCTAAAGTTAACACTCTTAAATGTGTGATAGGGACTGGAAAGTTCCAATTTATGAAGTTATTTTTAATTACTATAACCACAATTCTTAATAACAAGTGTACTATGTGGTTTATAAAAAAAAAAAATTATGACACACACTGTTTAGTGTTAATTAATTGTTTTACATTTTTTCATGTTTTTGTGAAGACATGAAAAGGTCTTAGAATTCTGAATCTTTTTAAAGATGTGATGCAACCTATATATGATGCTAACAAATTACATGTAATTAATATATATAATCTTGACTGAACCATAGTTTTCCTTTATTTGCAAAATTAAATGTAAAAATTTGGTGAGGATAACAAAGAAACCATATTATCAAGGATGCTTTTGGAAGCATAATATTGTCAAATATGTGGGTTTTTTTTTGTACTTCAGTGTGTTTATATCTATTCAGAACATATCGGATAGATATCGGACCAATGTAGGCTTGCTGGCTGGGTTGTGACCAATAATGATTATTTCATTATTCTAATGTTATCAATAAGAAAAAATTGAGATTGCTTATCATATTCCAAAGAAATTTTGTGTTATCCGAATAAGTGTTAATAGTCCGAATATTTAGCTCCTATTTGGTATGTTTGAATTATTTCAATAAATTTTAGGTGACGATAAAATGATAAAATGTAACTTAGGTACCCAAACTGGAATTAAATGGGCAAATAACAGTGCTATTTCAGTGATCTAATAGAATAATAACATGCTCTTTACATTTGGCAGTCTGCACTTTTAATGAAAAAAATTTAACAAAGGGAAGTATTTCAAGGCAACTACTGCAGTACATAAGATTTAACAAAGCGAAACAACTCTAAAGAATTGCACATACTTTCAGATCTAAATGTAACTAAACAATTACTCAAATGTAACTTCTAAAATGAGCACTGCATATATCTTGAGTAATTGAAGTATTGCAGTTAAAGTAGTATGTACTGGACCTCGGCGCCCCGCATCTCCTATACGTACAGTAGATTTTCACCTTTCTTTTGAAATATCTATGTACTATGCAATTTGTTCTTCAAATAAATTGATCAAATTATAGTAACCACTATCTTGTACCAATTGCTGTCTTTTTAATCAGAACATTTTGTTTGGACCAGCGTAAGTTCAGCGAAAACGGAATGCATGCCTATTGTTAAATTGCGTATTATCGGTTACCCCACCCACTGGCAACACATTGTTTTGTTCTAAATGACCTCAGAACTTGTCCAAAACTGCCAAGATGCGTTGATATGGCATTTCTTCATCATATTAGCTCAAATTTTAAGTAATTTGGAGATATATATTTGATGCAACAAAAACGAAAAGTACGTATAATGCTTAAATCGGAAATAAAAACCATTTTTCTTCCAAATTATGCAATATATTTAAGCGCACGGGCCAACAATTATAAAAACCTCTCTTTGTTTATGTAATTCAACATACTAGTGATTGTTTTGAACATTCAAAACATTCTGAGCGGCAAATACACACTGCTGGTAAGTATTAATGAGTGAAGGGGTATTTTTCACAATTTTGGCGGCCATCTTAGATTGTACAGTTTCCCAAGCCGGAACTTTTGGGAATTTTGTGGTATTGGATACTACAAGTATTGAACTAAATGATAATCCAAGTTTTATTTCTGTTTTAATTTTGTTTGACATATTTCTAACCCCAACAGCCTTTTGTTAAGAAAACAAATTTATAAAGACTTAACACAGACCATGAAGTTTAAAAACATTTTATTGTTGCATTCAATTGGCAAACAATAGATGAAAGACATAAAACACGCACCAGAATGATTCAAATCAACTGTGAGCAGAATCAATGCATTCAACCAAAGTGTACTTGTAATGTCTGAACACCCCTCGTACATTACGCAATAGATCATCAATATATCATCCAATATTTACAACGTATATTACTAACCTACAATCAAAGAGATACATTTGCTGAATGTAGAGATGTATTCAACACACGCTGTCATTATGATAACCGTTATTACAGCTTAGATTTTTCAGGTGAACTAAATTTATCTCCCTTGACAAATGAATTTGTCTCCAACGACAAATCCTCAAATAAGACACCAAAACATCTAATAAATAAATGCAATTAAGTATACATCAACTATTTTCAACGCCCTTTATGTAATATAATAGTCAAATAGCTTATGGTTTAAACAATCGTAATTGTATTCTGTTAATATAACAACTTGTACTTTGTTTGGAGATCGTGTTTTGTTTCTCCAAAAACAGCATAACAACGCTGAAACGTTCTACATCAAGACTTGCAATTTGCTATTTAACGCCTTTGTTGATATGTATTTGTAGACGTTTTGTAATGAAAACAATATATTAAAATTCATTTCAGTACATGTTGCACTAACATCAAGAGAATTAAATAAGAATCACATCTTACTGAAATGTAGATCTTAATAATATCCATAAGCCAGAATGTACACACAAGGGACATAGTTTACTAATGTAATACAGAGTTACGTATCTTGACACAATTGAATAATGAAACAATAAATATTTAAGCAGTAATGCTGAAGGACTGAATCTGCAGCAAAAAACAACAACTATAAACTGACTTACTTTGAGCCATACTGTACATTTTATATGATAATTTGCTTGTATTATATTTGTGCACTAGAAGAAGCAAAAAGCCATTAATAAGACTTTTAACTTATAACTTCTAGAGAAAATCATTTGCAGTTTTTGACAAAGCATTTTTATTGCATAAATAAATTGAAATACATGTGCATCTTTACATGAACAGTAAATATTTGATTAATATTTGAATTAATGTCCATGTGGAAATCTCCACATAATTATAATCAATTAATTAATTCACACTGCTGAAAATTAAAAAAGTATATGATGTATTATACATAAACAATGTTTAACATACAAAATTAAATATCTCTAAAAAAAACTATAGAATCAGAAGTTCCAAGAGAAAAGGGGCACAAATCTGATGATATTCACCCTAATATAATGGGAATAATCAAACCAGAGTCAGAAATCTATTAAATTAAATTCTAATTAAGATTCTATCGTACAGAATTCGTTTCCAAAGGGAATAATATGAATTAAGTTTCTTCTTCAAATCAAATGTTCAGTTCTTGACATTGAAATAGACGCAAATATACTGTTCTAACCATGACTTCATTTACCGTCGTAAATAAAACGTCTTAAAAAGCATACCTATTAAATTATAGTTCCAGTTTTTATTTCAAAGTTTTACTTTTACTAATTCTTAAAAACACCTTTATTATATTTTTATTATTCATATTATATTCATATTATTTTGCACTTCAACAAGGCTGGCCATCCAAGAGGTCAGTATCTTTGAATGGTTCCCAGTACAAAACCCTGATTGACCAATGCTATCAGAGACGAGCTGTCCAATCAGTCCTATGAACACATCCTGTCACACACACAGGTAGCTCCAATATTCCCGCCTGCCTCTCAGTCGCTGTCATCGTCAGAGGTGTCGCTCAGCTGTAGGTCTGCCGCTGTGGAATAATAACATTAATTGAGGCGCGTCGTGGGAAAACCGGACTTAATGTATGTGCGTAACGTGTCGTCCCGGATTAGCCTGTGCAGTCCACACAGGCTAATCCAGGACGGCACTTTCTGCCTACAGTGGATTTACGTTTAGAAGAGACTTCCTTGAAACAGAAAATACCATAAAAGCGGAAAGTGCCGTCCTGGATTAGCCTGTGCGGACTGCACAGGCCAATCCGGCATGACACTTTACGCACATGCATTAAGTCCGGTTTTCTCACGACGCGCCTCAATTACAAACGATGTTTGCTATTGTATGCCAAAAACTTTCTTCCCATGTCTTCCTCTAGACTTCCAAAAATTAAGCCATATGCCTAAAAGAGCAATATGTGATGTCTCCTCTGCTGTTGATTGAAATATGATGTTACAGCGGTTTTGATTAGTTTTACACATGGTAAGAGTTACACCTCTTTCGATTCTGCAGAAGAAATTTTGCCTCTTTTCCAATACAAGAGACAAAGGACTGCAGTATACAAATGTGTATTGATTAATTGTAGCATACAACAGTATTTTCTCGTTTGTGCTGGTTTGACAAATTGGGGCCGTTTTTCAACAAATAAAAAGTAAATGAAAATATGCATAATTCCCCACTAACTGTGACTGTGTGTTTCAAGAGTATACTCTATACTAGTATTTCAAGGCAGCTACATAAGATTTAAATTAAAAGCTTGAAAAAAAATAAATAAATGAAAAGACAAGTATGGTTTCAGTAAAACATGTGCACGCAGAAAACTGAGTATAAATATAGGAAATAATACAAGTGCGTAATTAAAGGGACTATGTCAACGAAAAGTAGGTTATATGATATATTACATGATCGAAATGCGCTACACTAAGTCATAAAAATTAAATAAAGAAAACAGAATACAAAGCTGCAAAAAAAAGTTCAAAAAATTAAAATTCCAAACATACTCCAGTCGTCAGTGTTTAACTGTGTTATAAACCCACTACCATACCTTTAACTCATAACATTATAAAACAAGAGGGCCCTAGGGCGCTCACCTGAGACCTTGTAACCCAATTAGAATTCGCATCTATGAGGTGTGGCTTATTTTATCCCAGGGGCATAATTTGAACAATCTGAACAAACCTCTGGGCCTTGCGGTTTCAGGCAAAGCTTTTTGAAGTCATTCTGCTATTTAAGTCTATATAAACCATGTGACCCCTTGGGGTGTGGCCAGATTTGACCCAGGGGTATTATTTGAACAATCTTTGGAGAGGACCACTATGCAATGTTACGTTATACATATAGGAAAGCTGTGGGCCCGTTTCTGAGGAGAGGATTTTGATATTTAAGTCTATATAAACCATGTGACCCCCAGGGCGTGACCAGTTTTGTTTTTAGGGACATAATTTGAACAATATTTGTAGAGACCACATATACATACCAAATATGAAACCTCTCGGCCTTGCGTTTTCACAGGATTAGAATTTTAAAGTCATTTTGCTATATAAGTTTATATAAACCATGTGACCCCTGAGGTGTGGTCAGTTTTGACCCATGGGGCATAATTTGAACAATCTTAGTAGAGGACCGCTATTGGATAATACATACCAAATACGAAACCTCTGGGCCTTGCAGTTTCAGGAGAATATTTTTAAAGACATTTTGCTATTTACGTTTATATAAACCATGTGACCCCCAGGGCGTGGCCAGTTTAAACCTCAGGGGCATAATTTGAACATTCTTTGTAGAGGGCCACTATACGATGTTAAATACCAAATAAGAAATCTCTGGGCCTTGCGGTTTCTTAGGAGAAGTCATTTTGCTATTTAAGTGTACATAAATCATGTGATCCCCAGGGCGTGGCTAGTTTTGACCCTAGGGGCATACTTTAAACAATATTTGCAAAGGACCACTATAGGATGTTACATACCAAATATGAAACCTCTGGGCCTTGCGGTTTCAGAGAAGATTTAAAAAAAACATTTTGCTATTTAAGTCTATATAAACCATGTGACCCCCAGGGCGTGGCCAGTTTTGACCCCAGGGGCATAATTTGAACAAACTTTGTAGAGGACCACTATAGGATGTTACATACCAAATATGAAACCTCTGGGCCTTGTGGTTTCAGAGGAGAAGATTTTTAAGGTCATATTGCTATATATTGTATATAAACAATGTGACCCCCGAGCGTGGTCCGTTTTGAACCCAGGGGCATAATTTGAACAAACTTTGTAAAGGACCACTAAAGGATGTTACAAACCAAATATGAAACCTCTGGGCCTTGCGATTTCATAGGAGAAGATTTTAAAAGTCATTTTGCTATCTATTCTATATAAACGGTGTGATCCCCGGTGAGTGGCCAGTTTTGACCCCAGGGGCATCATTTGAACAATCTTTGTAGAGGAACACTATCGAATGTTACATACCAAATATGAAACCTCTGGGCCTTGTGGTTTCCGAGAAGATTTTTAAAGTCATTTAGCTATATATTCTATATAAACCATGTGAACCCCGGGGCGTGGCCAGTTTTGACCCCATGGGCATAATTTGAACAATATTTGTAGGATGTTACATACCAAATATGAAACCTCTGGGCCTTGCGGTTCCAGAGAAGATTTTTTAAGTTTACACTTTTAAAATCTATTTTTAGCTCTGGTGACCTACATATAAAGCGGACCGTAACGATTTGAACAACTTTGAAAGAGGGTCACCCAATGATCATTCCTGTGAAGTTTGGTAAAAATCTGCCAAGTGGTTTAGGAGGAGATGTCGTTTGAATGAAAAGTTGACGACGGACGCACGCACGCATGACGGACAACGGGCGATCACAAAGTACAGGTTACACAGGTATCGAATTCACGACTTAGGAGCCATACGAAGAAATAACAGTAGACAGCGCTTTCACCAACTGCGCTATTCTGTTTTGTAAGGAAATCAATGTAAACTATGGTGTGGTTATACAAAATACTCACAATTTTGACATCAAAATGTAAAACATGAAAAGGGCAAAACAAACATATTATTAACTGATTTTTACCTCACAATGCTAAAACCTTTCTCCCATTATACATTCCTTATTTTAACCGTTATTATATGCAGAGTCTAACTTTCAGATTTTTTATAAATAAATTACCCTTTTGGGGCCTTTTTTATTGACATAAGAAATAATTTTCGATTTGGAGTTGTTTATCTGCACATAAACGATTTTGAGTTCTGATGCCTATGAAGTAATGGTTTAATATACGAAAATTAATTGTTTATTTACAGATAAACAAGGACAAAGTGAATTTTATTTCAATTCTAACATGACCTGACAACATTTTCAGCAATTAAACTGTGAACTATATTTTACCATTCGGAACTACTTTTTTAAGTTGTTTACAACTGGCAATTTAACAACGGAAATTTTGCGAGTGTCATGTTAGAACATATGCTCACAGAGTTCATTAGTGTCAGGTTAATGTGTCCGAGCTATACATGTATACATTAATGTAATTATGAGTGACAAAAAGAGATGAGAAAAAAAGTAAAATGTTCAAATGAGGGGCGTTGTGAGAAAACCGGTCTTAATGCATGTGCATAAAGTGTCGTCCCAGATTAGCCTGTGCAGTCCGCACAGGCTAATCCGAGACGGCACTTTCCGCTTTTATCGTATTTTCTGTTTCAAGGAAGTTTCTTCTAGACATAAATCCACTGTAGGCGGAAAGTGCCGTCCTGGATTAGCCTGTGCGGACTGCACAGACTAATCTGGGACGACACTTTACGCACATGCATTAAGTCCAGTTTTCCCACGACACGCCTCAAATGTTAAAATGTTATACCAATACTCAGGACATTTGGCTTGCTGATGAGGAGCTGAGGCGGCTGGGACTGGATGCTTATGGACATTGGCACTGGTGGTGGGGCTGTAACAAATCAAACATGATTTCTTGCATATCATGATCAAGAAAAAAGCATATTGATTATTTGAGTTACAGATACTAAATTTTGTATTTATTATAACTAAAGTTGCTATTTCAAAACAGTTTTTACAAGAGTAACTAATCAAAATAAAACTTCCAAGAGAGAATAACATACAGATTTACATTAAAACAAGGCTTGTCACGGGATGTGACGTATGCCCCCGAGGCATATGCTTGTCAGAGGAAGGCAACACAATGTCAGTTACATGTTGGCAAAAATGACGCTTCCTACAAAAAGAGTTATGGTCCTTGTACTGTGCACTTCCTCTAAACATCCTCTAACAATATACGTGGTTTTATTTTAAATCACTTCAATACTAATGGAGTTATGCACTGCACTAGAAACTTAACTGAAGGGCAATAACCCCATACATATTGAAAAAAGGTTATGGTCCTTGTACTCTGCACTAAGTTTCAATGTCCTCTATCAATATATTTGGCTTTATTTAAAATCCCTTCAATACTAATGGAGTTATGCTCTGCACAAAAAAATAAACAAAGGGCAATTTCTCCGTAAATATTGAAGAAAGAGCTGTGGTCCTTGTGCTATGCACTTCCTCTCATTGTCCTCTGTCATTATATTAAGTTTCATTGGAATCCCTTCAATACTAATGGAGTTATGCTCCGCACAAGAAAATTAAATGAAGGGCAATAACTCTGTAAATATTGAAGAAAGAGTTGTGGTCATTGTGCTCTGCACTTCCTCATATTGTCCTCTATTATTATATTAAGTGTCATTTGAATCCCTTCAATACAAATCTAGTTATGCTCTGCACAAGAAAATTAATGCTGCACATAAGGAAATAAAACAATGGGCAATAACTCCATAAATATTGAAGAAAGAGTTGTGGTCCTAGTGCTCTGCACTTCCTCTCATTGTCCTCTATCATTATATGAAGTTTCATTTAAATCCCTTCAAGACTAATGGAGTTATGCTCCGCACAAGAAAATTAAACATAGGGCAATAACTCTGTTAATATTGAAGAAATAGTTAGGGTCCTTGTGCTCTGCACTTCATTGTAATCTATCTTTAACATGAAGTTTTATTTGAATCCCTTCAATACAAATGGAGTTATGCTCCGCACAAGAAAATTAATGCTTCACACAAGAATATAAAACAAAGGGCAATAACTCTGTAAATATTGGAGAAAGAGTTGTGGTCCTTGTGCACTGCACTTCCTCTCATTGTCCTCTATCAGTATATTAAGTTTCATTTGAATCCCTTCAATACTAATGGAGTTATATTCCGCACAAAATAATTAAACAAAGGGCAATAACTCTGTAAATATTATAGAAATAGTTCTGGTTCTTGTGATCTGCACTTTCTCTTATTGTCCTCTATTTTTATACGTAGTGTCATTTGAATCCCTTCAATACAAATCTAGTTATGCTCCGCACAATAAAATTAATACTTCAAATAAAGAAATAAAACAAAGGGCAATAATTCCGTAAATATTGAAGAAAAAGTTATGGTCCTTTTGCTCTGCACTTCCTCTCATTGTCCTCTATCATTATACGAAGTTTCATTTGAATCCCTTCAATACTAATGGGGTTATGCTTCGCACAAGAAAATCAAACAAAGGGCAATAACTCTGTAAATATTGAAGAAATAGTTATGGCCCTTGTCGTCAGCACCTCCTCTCATTGTCCTTTATCATTATATGAAGTTTCATTTGAATCCCTTCAATACTAATGGAGTTATGCTCCGCACAAGAAAATTAATGCTTCACATAAGTAAATAAAACAAAGGGCAATAACTCCGTTAATATTGAAGAAAGAGTTGTGGTCCTTGTGCTCTGCACTTTCTCTCATTGTTCTCTATCATTATATGAAGTTTCATTTGAATCCCTTCAATACTAATGGAGTTATGCTCCGGGCAAGAAAATTAAACAAAGGGCAATAAGTCTGTAAATATTGAAGAAAGATTTGTGGTCCTTGTGCCTGCACTTCCTCTCATTGTCCTCAATCATTATATGAAGTTTTATTTGAATCCCTTTAATACTAATAGAGTTATGCTCCGCAAAAAAAAAGCGTGACGGACGGACGGACAGACAATGCGATTACTATATGCCCCCAAATTACCTTCGGGGGCATAAAAATACATTTTATTAACATATCGATTATATATGTGGTCGCCAAGTTTCATTTACCAACCTGTATCAGCATCAGAGTCACTGTCGGAATCCGAGGAGAGATCATCGCTGGAACTATCACTGCTGATGTCCCCGATCACAGACAGACCTGCAAGCAAAACATTCAATACTGGTACATGGAGTGGTTTATTAGATAATACACATGTACGAGGTGTGTCACATGTAATAGTGAAATATTTTTTTAAACGCATTTATAACGGAAAAATATTTTATTACTGTGGTGTAGAGTAACTTTATCTTAATTGTTTTTGGAAAAATCAAAACAACGGCGCTTTTATTAAACATATTACAGTAATTTTATAAAGTACTATTAGCGTATTCCGGGGCAAGTCAAATATTGAGTAGTATCATGTCATATAGTCCGTCTTCCAAACTTCCTTGATCAGAACTTATGCACGAAAATTGCGCGAAAATATGATGTTCGCACCGTACGTCATCGTGTGCAAATCTTGATGGCATACGTCGGTTCGTTTTTTTTTTTTTTTTTACATGTTTTGTAAACCAACTGCGGTTTTGTTTCTAACAAAAAATGACGTCTTTTGACGCTATCGAACAGCGGACAATTATAAAACTGAACTTGTGACCTTGAAAAAATCACCGCTAGAGACAGCGAAAATGCTAAAAGAAGCCACAGGGAAAGAACAGGTAAACATGACAACTATTTACAAGTGGCACGGACGATTCGCTCAAGGAATAACAAGCACGGCGGACGAAGAGTGACCAGGTCGCCCGAAGAATGTGAACAGCAACGTCATTGCGGCGATTCAGGACACTACTGAGAAAGACCGACGTGCAAGCGTTCGGTTTATTTCGACCATCGTGGGCATTGGCAAGACCACCGTGCATACCGTGCTTGCTGATACGCGGTATGAGGAAAGTAGCATGGTTCTAACCGATAACGATATGGCGAATCGTGTCAGGGCTTCTCAAAACATCTTGCGTCGATACATGAAGCAGGGTGTTGAATTTCTTAATCACATCGTGACGCTTGACGAGACCATGATGAACTGGTTCGATCCCGAGACGAAACGCGAGAGCATGATTTGGTATAGAAATACTTATTGTTGATCAAATTTAGCCATTTGTGTGTGTATATCGATTATAATTGTATGTTTTAATCATGTCAATATAAACATAGTCTGATGTATACTAAAGATTTTATTATTAATGTATTACACGTACTTACCGGACATACCTCGTATATATGATGAATCATTTTAGTAATATTAATAATCTTATTACAAACAGGTCTCACTCTGCCAATTGTCAAATTAGCCAATGGCTACCTGTACAAACTTGAATATTTGGCTAAAGAAAATTCTATTTGATAACAACTTTTTCTTTACGAAACCTATGAATTAGGCCAAATTAACATGTTTTCAGCCCAAAAAGATAAATGGCTAGCTGGGGTGGGGTGGGGGTGGGGGTGTTAAATGATATAACCATTTTGGTAACAAATAGTTAAAAAAACATTCCATTCAAAAATATTCACAAAACTGTATTTTTTATAAATATTCAAATATATTCATACTAATAATGTTTTTCTTTTATTAAAGAAAAGTCAATCCACTCTCACCAACAATTTGAAATGCCTTTATCATATTACAGTGTGACAATAGGGCCATGACCTCCAACAAAGGCATAGAATTATGCACGCTGCGCACTGCTTGTGTTGGGTTTACATTTCTGTCAACTTATTTGCTGTTGTGAAAAATTAACAGCATACACACAACATCCCAGACAGTCTGACAGACCAGGACAATAGCAGCATGTCCAAGCCAGTTCTGCAGTACATTCAAGGTGAAAACTCTTGAGAAAATGTTAGAAAGGTTAGGGGCATAATCCACAAAGCACCTAAGGAAATTCTTAAGTCATATTGAAGTGAAAAATTCAAATACAATTTCCCTTGTGAAAATCAATGTTTTATATGTGTGATATGGTACAAAAAGAAGCATCTGTTGATTCTTTACCAGAATGAAACCGATTAAGTCAAAATAAACTTTAAATGAACCAGCCACTGACTTAAGGAATTTTATGAATTTTAGGAAATGTACTTAAGTTCTCACTAAGGAGCTTTGTGGATATGGGCCCTGGACCAACTCTGTTCACAATGAATAGACATGACAATCACATGTACTTCACCTGCTTTTATTGCATAAAAGCAAACAAACAAATGAGGCGTGTCGTGGGAAAACCGGACTAAATACATGTGCGTAAAGTGTCATCCCGGATTAACCTGTGCAGTCCGCACAGGCTAATCCGGGATGACACTTTCCACTTTTATGGTATTTTCTGTTTCAATGAAGTCTCTTCAAAACATAAATCCACTGTAGGCGGAAAGTGCCGTCCTGGATAAGCCTGTGCGGACTTCACAGGCTAATCCGGGATGACACTTTACGCACATGCATTAAGTCTGGTTTTCCACAACATGCCTCAAATCTACCGGGCACTCACCTTTTTCGAGTTGATGACCAGGAGGGGAGGAATGAGCATTGGAGGGGGGAGATGTCTGCTGCTTGACTGGCGCGCTGGGACTGTGACTGGTTCGGACTTTACCCGGGGAACTCTTGAGGCGGGTCTCTACTGGGGTGATAGGTCGACTTATCACCTGGGCTTTGCTAGTGTTTTCTAACCTGATGATTAAATGATTAACAGACGTTTAATTTTGAAGAATTCATGAAGTTTAGTTTTTTTAAAAAGTTAAGCAATAAAATAAGAGAAAAAAACATACTTTGTAACTTGTAAGCATAACAATTATAGCATTAAAGGTTATATTTTTGTTGATATACAAACCAAATGGAAATTTCTCTTAATCTAAAAGACATGCCAATTATTGGCAAATAAATTCTGTCCCAACATATAAACCTTGAAAAGCAAATATTTCAAACCATGCCAAGGCTTTATTATGCCATTTCAAGTACAATGCAATAAGAAAAAATTATGAAGAGTTTTAAAATCTTAATGGTTTTGGCATTAAATATGAATGTAAAAATACCTTCAATGTATTTTAATCTTGTAAAACGCACTGTACTGTACTGATCAGACTACCAGAAATCTCTAAATCAGCTGCCAGCCAGAATGCTTACCAACATAAACACGGCATGTTCAAAACATGATATACACTGTTAAATAACATGATGTATACAGCTAATTGTTGCAGTAAAAATTTATTTATCTATTAAACAAACGTTAAACTAGCATGAAATATGTATAAGGTGTTTTGTACATTTTGAAAGACATCCACATTTTTTGTCTGACATGTCTGACAGGTTTGGCATTGTCTGACCAATATCTAAAATGTTCGGATAAAACTACACACAAATGATAAAAAATAAGTATAAACCACTAGTAGCTTTTCAACAATTATAAGACAACTAACCTTGTTTTCTTGACATTGATGTTGTTATTAAGTCTCTCTAATGTGAACGCTCCTGTATCATGATCAATGATGAGAACACATTCCTTTTGCACTGGTCGCTTATTGCCTTTGTACACAATCCCTGAACCCTGAAAAATATTTTTGTGGCGCGTCATGAGAAAACCGGTCTTAATGCATGTGCGTAAAGTGTCGTCCCGGATTAGCCTGTGCAGTCTGCACAGGCTAATCCGGGATGACAATTTCCGCCTAAAGTGGATTTATGGTTAGAAGACACTTCATTGAAACAGAAAATACCATAAAAGCGGAAAGTGCCATCCCGGATTAGCCTGTGTGGACTGCACAGGCTAATCCGGGACGACACTTTAAGCTCATGCATTAAGCCCGTTGTTTTCCCACGATTGCCTCATTTATTGGTAAAATAATCTGATTTAAATCATATCCTAAACTATGCTACGCATAAGGATCTGAGGACGACCAGTAGAAGGTCATGTTCTGATGACCTTTCAGTCAGTCAATCAAAGCCATGCTTTCATGGTTTTGAAAGTGAAAGTCATTGATGTATTCAAATTAAAAACTATACATAATCTATTACATTAAACAGGGGCCTGGGCTTTCATTAACTTTTGAAAACTGGAAGTTTGAACTTCCTGGCCTCTGATTTTGGAAGTTTTGCTCATAATATATGGAAGTTCTGACAGTATTGCGCTACATAAGTCCTCAGTATTTCAGAATTAAAATTAAGTACTGTATAAAATTCAAGGTGTTTTAAGGCCAGTTCTTTTTCATCAAGTGTTTATATGCCAATTTATTCAGTGAAAGAGGTTAACAGTTGGATAAATTGCTTAATCTTTCATCTGACTTGTTAATCATTACTTGATGGAACTTCCGTGGCTGAAATTTGGGAAGTTCTGCAACTTCCATGGCTGCAATTTTGGAAGTCCTGTGACAAAAACTGATAGTAAATTACCCCCAAACTTCCCTTAATGCAAGCCCTGATTAAATTAACAGAACAACTGGCAGATATCAAGAAAAACAAATCTATTTACTTTTTATGTCAATATGAAATTGTTTTCATGATGGTACTCAAAAAACAACACGGCCCGGAGGACCCTAGGACACTCACCTGAGACTTTGTAACCCAACTGGAATTTGCATCCCCGAGGCGTGGCTTATTTTTATCCCAGGGGTATAATATGAACAATCATGAACAAACCTCTGGGGCTTGCGGTTTCAGGTAAAGATTTTAAAAGTAACATTGCTGTTTAAGTCGACATAAAGCATGTGACCCCTCAGGGTGCCACCAGATTTGACCCCAGGGGCATAATTTGAACAATCTTTGGAGAGGACCACTATGCAATGTTACATACCAAATATAGGAAAGCTGTGGGCCTTGCCATTTCAGAAGAGAAGATTTTAAAAGTCATTTTGCTATTTAAGTCTATATAAACCATGTGAATCCCGGGGCGTGACCAGATTTGACCCCAGGGGCATAATTTGAACAATATTTGTAGAGAACCACTATATGGATGTTACATACCAAATATGAAACCTCTAGGCTTTGCAGTCTCAGAGAAGAATTTTATAGTCATTTTGCTATTTAAGTCTATATAAACCATGTGACCCCTGAGGTGTGGTCAGTTTTGACCCATGGGGCATAATTTGACAATCTTTGTAGAGGACCAATTGAGGATGTTACATACCAAATACGAAACCTCTGGGCCTTGCGGTTTCAGAGCAGAAGATTTTTAAAGACATTTTGCTATTAAAGTTAATATAAAGCATGTGACCCCCGGGGCATGACCAGTTTTGACCCCAGGGGCATAATTTGAAAAATCTTTCTAGAGGACTACTATATGATGTTACATACCACATAAGAAACCTCTGGGCCTTGCGGTTTCTGAGGAGAAGATTTTTAAAGTCATTTTGCGTTATATTCTATATAAACCATGTGACCCCCGGGGCGTGGCCAGGGGCATAATTTGAACAATCTTTGTAGAGGACCACTATTGGATGTTACATACCAAATATGAAACCTCATGGCCTTGTGGTTTCAGAAAAAAAAAAATTAAAGTCATTTTGCTATATATTCTTTATAAACCATGTGACCCCCGGGGCGTGGCCGGTTTTGACCCCAGGGGCATAGTTTGAACAATCTTTGTAGAGGACCTCTATAGAATGTTACATACCAAATATGAAACCTCTGGGCCCTGCCATTTCAGAGAAGATTTTTAAAGTTTACACTTTTTTAATCTATTTGTAGCTCTGGTGACCTACATATGCAGCGAACCATAATGATTTGAACAACTTTGAAAGAGTGTCACCTAATGAACATTCCTGTGAAGTTTGGTGAAAATCTGCCAAGTGGTTTAGGAGGAAATGTTGTTTGAATGAAAAGCTGATGATGCACGCACGCACAACAGGCGATCACAAAAGCTCACTATGAGCACTTTGTGCTCAGGTGAGCTAAAAAATACAATAAAATTTACCTTACAAAATATATGGCCTAGAACAGTTTGTATACATTTTTGGAAATACTAGTATAATAATACTAAAAACAATCTAGCAATAAATACAGCTGAAAATGTACTGTATCAGATTACTGGTAATATGAATATGATGATGGTTATAAATTATTCATATTGAGCCAATGCATATTATTGACAGGCACGAATGTGGCCCCCTAAGTTATAAGAACAAGATGCAGTACCTCTACACTCGGAACAGTCAGTGTTACATGGTGGCCCTCCCCAATCTCCAGAGTAGCTTCTTTTGTAGTATCCACTGATGCTGGCTTAAAATCGTCTACAAAATAATAATGCAGTATAATTTGTTTCACATACCAATAATTGAAAATCTTTATAATATTTATTCTTGTAGAAAACAATAGTGTGACTTCATATGAAGGTATTTTTTATTCAGACACATTGTTCAAAATAGTGTTTAAAATGTGAGTTGTACAGATGCCCTACAGAAAATATAACTAGGATGGTATGGTTGAGAAAATGTACAAGTAACGAATAGTCTAGCAGAAAAAAAGAACAGTAGGGCGATAATAGGAGGAGTAAATGAACTAGTTGATAAACAGATTGGCAGGACAATTATGTCTAATAAATTGGTGGACTGAACATTTTCCCTACCTATACCATAAAGATTTGGACAAGGAAGAGGTAGAACATTTACCCGCTGAGAAATAATTAAACTTTAAGTACTGGTTGAGAAATTGTGAGTCAACTAACTGAAAATGTGATAGATGCACAAACTGTCTTTAAATTTGTGTGTATAAATTTTCTTATATAAATGACCTGTTAATTGCTCATGATGTAAGCTATTGCATGAACTTAAAAAAAAAGCATGAAAAGGCATTTCTAAACGTCACTGTAGGGGCAACCGTCGATTCTTCCAAATCAAACCAGTCTGAAGCCGATAAATTTAAGTCTTCGACAAGATAGCTGAAGAAGAGTTACCCGGTAGAGATTTTGGTATATCTTCCTGTCTGATTTAATTATATAAATCCGATATACACAAATTATGAAATACTGTGTAAATCATTATTAATAAATCTATATTTACAATTTTATAAAACGGGATGCTAATGGTTATTAAAACTTAAAATTGTCTTTAATCTGCACTTATTTACTTGTTTTAATAAGCCATTATATAGTGCCAATTGAAAAGAGTAGGAGAAGAAAAAAAATAAAAAATTTGTCCTTCTTCCTGATTTTCTAGAAAAAGTGCCTAGGGAACAATTCATAAATTTTTTTTTTAGCCTAATAGGTTCTGTATTTTCGTTTTACATTTCGTAGATTACATTGTTTTTGATTCTGTCAATAAAAATCCATGTATGGTACAAGATCATTAATAAGTTTGTATACTAGAGAAACTAATTACTTAAAATGCCAGAAATTGCCTCAAATGCTCCAGAATGCACTATTTCCTCCCTTATTTCATTTTTTTCTGGGGTGGGGGGCCCCTTTGAATCCCCACCACTGGGAGGGACAGATGCCTCTCACTCTCCCCCATGATGAATGGGCTCGTGTGTGTATAAATCTGACAACCCTCGCTATGCCCCTGATACATCTTTAATAAAATCATGTAGCCCTGTTAATCATGTCTAGAAGTAAGAACACGATGAAACTATAGCCTAGCCTAGGTTTACATGTATACTCCATATACCTATTACCGGGATGTCCCTATTACCGGGAATTTCCAAAAGACATAAATATCGCTCACATGCGCTAACAATTTTTGTCAAATTCCATCCCTTCGTTAAAATTTTGTTTCGGGCTGCAGTCAACTTTGGTTTCCATTCCATTATGTAGTTTTTAAAGGTAAATAAACTCAAGTACAGGTGTAAGTCTTGTAAAAGTTTGTTTTCAACAGCATTGTTAACATAAATTATCAGTTACTCAAAATATGTAAAGAAAATAGATTTACAATTTAAGCAAATATAATGTAATATGACTGAAGTTTTGTATAGTATCATTTGTTTAGCCCTGAACATGATTTTTTCTAAATTTCGATTGGCTGATATTCAGATTCACGGTAATAGGTGTATTGCCAGAACATAGATAGCTAATGACATGCACAATTTGTTGACATAACAGTTGTTTAAACTTGTGATTTCTTCTCATAAATTTGAATTAATTTGATAGAAGAAGGTTGTATTTTTATAATAAGCCAATATTCGTTATTTATTTCATTTTTGTTATATGTTGCAAGCCAGGAAGAAAATTAATTCCCGGTAATTGGTATACCCAGTCTACTTACAACGGATTGAGTGATAGGCCACCTTTGACTTCGGGTCAAAACTCGAACCGAACTTCAGTTCGTGTGGTTGATCATCAACTGCTAAGTTGCGTTCAGCCATTTTTACAGTTAAATAAAATCACATACATTCAATGAGTACTCATTTGCAGTATTCTTAACAACAGCTGCTTGACAGTTCTTCCGTACGAGTTGTTAAGCAATAATGTCCGAGGTCATCGAATGTAACCTCAATGTTCCGTGAACGCATTTCAAGCTTCTTTTTACTGATGAGGTGAATGCAACAACTATTCTTTATTATATCGTATCACATAAATCTGCAAAACTAATTAATGCGAGATTGTTAATATCCTTACAGAGTATATGTTAACAGTAGTTTTTTTGTTATTTCCCTGTATTTAAAATGTGAAACATTATGTGCAATATATTTTCGCGATATTTCGGTTACAACTCACTTGCTTATTTTGCGGTTAAAGTCCACTACTTCATCATGCTAACATACCCTGGACCTGTTATTTCCCTGTATTTAAAATGTGAAACATTATGTGCAATATATTTTCGCGATATTTCGGTTACAACTTACTTGCTTATGTTGCGGTTAAAGTCCACTACTTCGTCATGCTAACATACCCTGGGTCGGAGTGAAACTGTTGTATATTCTTAACATTTCTTTTTAAGATACAATATTTCCACCATTTATGCTTAACTCTTAAAAGTATCAAACAGATCAATCCAAGAAATCACTACAAATCACATTTGTAAATAATGCTCCTTAAACTCCCAGGTGTGGGTTATCATTGCCGAATTACATAACATCCTGAGATCTGACTCTCATTCCTCACTCATAGTAGATGTTACCAAAAAATTTAGTCCAGTCTCAAATGTGTGCTCAGTTAAAGTCATGAATTATAAATATTTTTTTTTATAATTTCACCCTAACACTATAGCCCATGGAATGCAGTTGCCCTTAAAACTTTGTTAATATTAAAAAACAACAACACAACACACATAATTGTAATACTTCTAATAAGATTCTCAACTGTTCAATATACAAAAATACTTATCCCCAATCTGAAATCTTTCATTGTTTGTTAGTGAATGTTTTACGTTTGATGAAAAAAAACACCAACATGGTCATAAATATCTGGTTGAGAGCTATAACCATTTCATTGTTTTATTACAGATCATTGCAATTGCAGCTCTGAGCTGGTCCAGAAAATGACATTATAACTGACAGACAACATGGCAGAATCTTCAACAGAAAATGATGCCTTTTCAGTTGTTACACAGACTTTAAGAGAGTTATCCACTGAAGAACAAGAACGGCTAAAAAAGGATAATCAAGAACTTAATGATTTCAAACAAAATAAACTTGAGAAAGAGGCAGAGAAAAACTGGGACTTGTTCTACAAACGGAACACAACAAAGTTTTTCAAGGATAGACACTGGACTAGACGAGAATTTACAGAACTTACTCATTTTGAGGTAAATAAGTGTAAATTCAATCAGTTACAGTCTGTTAATATTTACATTTATTGCCTTTTATGAACATGGTATTCCTGAAATAGTAATACAGCTGTTTAGAATATTACATGTATTTGTTTAAAAAAAATAGAGTAAAATACATAACATGACCAAAAACCCATTAAAAACAGGAAAATGTTCTTCATATTCAGAGGGGATAAAAACAGTTAGTTCTAATAATAATCAATGTTATAAATGTCAAGTGCAGTTTATTATCTAGTAGACAATGCAAAATGTTTTTATGTCTTTAACAAAAGATGAAGTCATAGAGATTTTAGCAAATTTTTTGTACAGGTAATTTTTACTTAAGAGGGTTAAGGGCAAAGTTTTCTTTTCAAGGCGAAGAAGACAGTGCATTTCTGATATCGGAATCCACACATATTTGACACAAAAATTGCAGTAAGAGGATCTTTTACAATTTTTTTTTCCTACATTTAATTATTACAAGTGTACACTGTTACCGTTACATGTTGCAGAATGGGAAAAGACTAGTTGTGTTTGAAGTTGGATGTGGTGTTGGAAACTTCATGTTTCCACTGTTAGAAGAAGAGCCAAATGTTTACTTTTATGCCTGTGATTTTTCGAAGCGAGCTGTAGACTTTGTAAAGGTATGTATTTTTCCTCTGTGCCGTTTTTGTAGAAGCATTTTTCTTTATCAGGAACACTGAGAAATACAGTGTTCTCAACTTTTAACTAAACATAGTCACTGTCTTCCAGGTTATCTTATGATTTCATGTCATAAACTGTATTGAAATGTTACAGGATTTGGATTTGATGTACTTAAATGTGGTAATTGAAAATAAATAAAAATAAATAAAACTCCAATGTACTTTGGAGTCAAATTTCTTTTTTGAATTGCCGTGTATATATCTTGATATTATTCTGCAGGAGAATCCTAAATATGATAAAGACCGATGCCACGCTTTTCACTGTGATATCACACAAGATGTCGTGACTGACAACGTACCAGCATCAAGTGTAGATGTGGCCACTATGATATTTGTTCTGTCTGCTATTCATCCGGATAAAATGATGATGGCTCTTAAAAACATTTGTGAGGCAAGTGGTGGGGAGCATTGAACGGACGCTACAATAGTTCACCAACTATATGTCATGATATAACTAGAATTAGAGGCATAAAGCTCAAAGTCTTAAATACATTAACTACCATTTCAGTATTCATTTCAGTATTCTGAGTCTGATTACAAAACATTACAAGTACTTAAACATTTGAAGGCTAATGTCAATTAAAACATTTGAAGGCTAATGTCAATTAAAACATTTGAAGGCTAATGTCAATTAAAACATTTGAAGGCTAATGTCAATTAAAACACTTGAAGGCTAATGCCAATTAAAACACTTGAAGGCTAATGCCAATTAAAACACTTGAAGGCTAATGTCAATTAAAACACTTGAAGGCTAATGTCAATTAAAACATTTGAAGGCTAATGTCAATTAAAACATTTGAAGGCTAATGTCAATTAAAACATTTGAAGGCTAATGTCAATTATAATGAATTCATCTTTTTAACTTAAGGATATTGATTTTTCATTAATGATTGATGGAAGGTCAGTATAGTATTTGCAATCTGCCCCGATGAAAAGAATCCAGATATTTACAGTTTACATGTATTTAACTTTACAAGTATGAACTGTTGAATTGGCAGCATGTCGCCATCAGTTGAAGAATCAGTATTATGTAAATTTATATAACTGATACTGTGCAGTTGTGATAATAATGCTCATTTAAACAGGTACTGAAGCGTGGTGGATATCTCCTATTCAGGGACTATGGTATGTACGACTATGCTATGCTGAGGTTTGCGCCTGGACACAAGTTGGCGGAGAATTTCTACGTTCGGCAGGATTGCACTAGAGCCTATTATTTTACCATAGGTAAACACATATGCAGTCTGTTGTGTTTCATGTATCAGTGTTTTAGACTGTGGCTTTTTTTTCATTTTTTTTTAATGATGATATGAATTTAAAACAGATATTTGATTGGTTGGCAGGTTGGCACCTCAAATATATTAACATATGCAGCCAATCAGAACAGCTTACAATTTCTTGTCTTTTATATGTTGCAGTCATAAAGTTTTTTGTGTTTTTTTTTTCAAATAAACTCATCTATTGAAGCTACAAAATAATAATAAAAAAATCATAAAAATTTTGATATAGAATTTTGCAATGGACGATTAAAACAATAAAACAAACATATAAGGTTTTTTTAAATATTAAAAGATTGAATTGTATTCTGCAATGTGCTTAATTCTTGAAATTAACAAATTAGTTTTGACATATAAACATTTCAATGTTGAAATGCTGGGTTTATAAACACCACTGAATCATTACACTGCCTCCATTCTACACATAAAAACTTACAAATGCCCATATATAATACGAGTATATTGTTTTCTATACTATCTTTTCCATCCAGCAAGTTGACTCTTTTTCATAAAAAATAATGTGACCATTGCAATTTCAGAAAAGTTGACATCTCTTGCAGACGAATCTGGGTTTTCTGTGAGCACATGTGAATATGTTCACCGTCAAACTGTAAATAAAAAAGAGGGCCTTGCTGTTCCCAGGACCTTTGTTCAAGCAAAGTTTGTGAAGTCAGAAACAGGGGAACATGTACAGTCAAATAAAGATAACAGTTTGGTTTTATGTAGTGAAGAACTTAAACATGACAGTGGTGATGCTGTAACATGTTGAAGAATAATGTGTCTGTCTAAAGGAATTCAGAAACAGGCGAAAAATGTTGACAAACTTCCTATGATGTTTTAGAAAATGTGCATAGATCTTTTGAACAATTATTTTCTGTTGTTCACAGTGTAGTAAAATATTGATAAGATTTTTAATGAAATGTCTCCTAGCCTTAATGATAACTCCCTATGGATGAAATGTACATTTATCAGCCACAGTAAGGCACAGTGTGTGTTCTACCAGTGGTGAGCTCTACAGGGCCATGTTGGTCCTCTTGTTTTACAAAAAATTATTATATTTAATTGATGTTTCGAGACAACGGAAATTTACTAACATTCGTAAGTAGAATGCAAGCTGTTTTACAGTGGCTAGATCTTGTAGTTTGACTTGGCCAGGGTACCAGTTTAAGGAAATAGCTGGACTGTGTGCAGTTGTTTTGTTTGTGTATATACTGGATCAATCTCTGTGGATATAGGGTTATTTCCTGGAATATTAATGTATTTTCAACAGAAGATCTATAATAGTTCTGATTCATGAGGATTTCTAAAGTATAACATTCATACAGCATGACTTTTTGCAGTAAAACCGTGTATCATCTGTCATAACATAGACCTGTGATAGTATTGATAGAACTCCCATAAAAATCACTATAACCTTTACCATAAAACCGTATACCCGGTAGTACAACATTATCTCGCACGTTATCACACGAAGTTCACCATTAAACTTCATTCCCGGTAGTGCAACTTTATCTTGCGCTTTATCACATAAACTTCACCATAAAACCGTATACCCAGTAGTACAACTTTATCTCCCGCGTTATCACAAACTTCATCGTAAAAACGTATAGATCAACCCGGTAGTACAACTTTATCTCAGGTATTATCGCACAAACTTCACCATAATACCGTATACCCGGTAGTACAACTTAACCTCGGGCGTTATCACATAAACTTCACCATAAAACCGTATACCCGGTAATACAACTTTATCTTGTGTGTTATGACATAAACTTCACTATAAAACCGTATACCCGGTAGTGCAACTTTATCTCGTGCGTTGTCACATAAACTTCACCTTAAAACCGTATACACGGTATTACAAATGTATCTCGCGCTTTACCACACATGTCGCATGCGTTGATTTCTATGTCCTGTCGACAGATTGTTAGCTCAACTGAGCACGAAGTGCTAGGTGAGCTATTGGTATAGTATGGCATACCCTTCGGGTCGAAAGTACATATACGCCTGCTAGCTAAATATAGATCTAACTGTTATAAAATTGTAACCGCAGTTACAATTTTATGAATGCAGTTATAAATTTGTAACGGCAGTTACATTTACAAATATAACTGCAGTAATAATTTATACCAACAGTCATAAAATATGGCAATCGTCATAAAATTATAACCGCGGTTACATTTTTCTGACCAAATGTTAAACTTACTCTCTAAGTCTGTTTGGCGAATTAAATCACGTCTTATATAATGCCTTTTTGTGAAAATTGCATTTATTTATTTAAATATGATTTTTTTAATTATTTAAAAAAACAACATATTTTATAAATAAATGAATCGGAAAAAAGTCTAACTACAGTTATAATTTTATAACAACTGTCATATTATTTTACTTTCGGTATAAATTGTAACTGCAGTTATATCTGTAAATGCAACTGTTGTTACAAATGTATGACTGCAGTCATTAATTTGTAACTGCGGTTACAATTTTATAACAACAGTTGCATCTATATTTAGCTGCTGTGCATATATGTACTTTTGACCCAAAGGGTACGGGGACCTCCTGCGGCGTCCGTATTTCGTCAACAATTTGACCGTTGTCGCGATGAAGACTACATTTTTTATTCGATCTTAACCTAACTTGCACAGTTTGTGTATGACCATACAATCTCGGTTGGTATCGATAATGGACCAAATCGGACCAGAAAACGTAGTTATTGCCCCTTTTTAAGAAAAAATTGCAGAAATTGCATTTTTTTCCAATAAAGTTCTCTTCATTTTTCATCAAATCTTGACCAGACTTCAATAGTTTGTGTGTGACCATAAGGTCTCTGCAGGAGCCAAAGATGGACTAGGTAGGACTACAAACACCAGAGTTATCGCCACTTGTTTGTGTGAATAAATGCAAAAAATGCCTATTTGTCCATAGAGACTTCATTTTTCTTCCAATCTTGACCAAACCTCCACAGTTTGTGTGTGATCATATGGTCGCAGCAGATGCCAACAATGGGTCAGATTGGGCAAAAAAAACAACAACCGAGTTATAGCCCCCTTTATGCAAAAATTGCTCTTTTGCTGCATGGAGATTTCATTTTCCATTCAATCTTGATCAAACTTCCACAGGTTTTGTATGGCCATAAGATTTCAGCACATGCAACAAACGAGACAGATAAGGCAACGAACGGACTTATTTCCCCTTAATTGTAAAAAAAAATAAAATGGGCTTGATGCAAGACAGGGACTTTATTTTCAACCAATCTTAACCAAACTTGCACAATTTGATTGTGACCACAAGATCTAAAGCGAATTTGAATAAAGGATCGAAAGGTAATGGCTATACACTCCACTCTTTGGAAAAAGCCGGCAAGCATGACATGACCTTTGCGCAGCCGTCGCCATTATTTTTCAGAATTGCAGCATGAACACTGTTCCTCTGAAATTGACTGCGAAAGATGGAAGCCAGGATAAAGAAAATATACACAGGTCCTTACTTATAACCATGAGTGTTTTCTTTGTCTTTGACAAGCAATGACGAGCCAAGGAGCAAAAGAAAAACATGTATGACAGTTAATCAGCTAGACAAATTATTACATTACGTCGTACATTCCCACATGCGTTCAAACCTGTCACAACAGTAAGGCTTTCATCTTTGCATCATGGCCCTCTTGTTTTTAAGCAACACATTGTTTCTTGGTTTATTGCTTATTTGGTATACATACGTTTGGCCCGAATGATTGATTATGCGGAAATATCAGCTGTCAACTTTGTAATAGGAATCGAGACATCGTAAGCGGCCATACACCATAACATTATAATTGTTTGTATTAGTCAACATAAGTTTAAGCCATCAAATAATGTAGGCTTGAAAGGCCAGTGGCATTAGTACTGTATGCGTATCCGGTATATATACAGTATTAATATATACATGTAGCTGTTGTCACTTGCTTAACATTTCATCATACTTCATGAGTGTGCCCAATGTGTGAAGAAGTTAAAATACGGGACGCACGATTTCTAATAAATGTGTTGACAATTTCTTTCTTGTTTTGTTACAATCGTGTTGTAAGACAGACGATGGCATTCGTACATACTCAGTACGTCTAGTTGCTTGGAAGTTCATTTTTATTAACATAGAAGACGGACATATAGTTGTTTGTGTAGCTTCTCCTTTTTCACTTGGCATTTTAAAGATTAATTATCCTTTAAATCATATGAAAATCACAGTAAGGTGTATAGGCCTAATTATAATAATTATAATAATAGTTAAACAATTTTGATAAATGAGTATACACAGCGAAAATTATACTACAGACATTGGATATAATAGAAACAAGCTGTACTTATTATATATGCAAATAAACAAGCTAAAGTTTATATTTGCATTTTATGTATAATACATGTGAGTTTTCAACCAGGGGCGGATCCAGGATTTCGGGTTATTGGGGGGGGGGGGGGGGGCGTACACTTTTGATCGTGCATTTATGTTGTCTGTGGGTCTGCAGTGATCAGCTACAGATCCGTTTAAATGATATATGATGCATCTTTATCCTCCTCATCCTCATCATTAAATGCACTTTGTTTCACTGAATAAATTAGTACTACACCGTATTATGTTCGAAAGACATGTTGGTTCATATTATGTCCTGAACCTGTTTTGGCAGTAAATTTCCATTGTTTGATGTGCTTGTCCAGTGAATACGTATTTGACATTTAATGTTATACATATCTGGAACATCTTTAAACATCGATAATTATTTGAATTGTTTGTATTAATCGTTTACCGAAGTGTAATGATCTCTTTTCTAAGTGCATGTCGTTTAATGAACTCACGCGTTCACAGTCATGCTCATCAATTATCTCCAAATGTGATATGCACTGTTGTTTTTTTTCATCGAACCGAACTAAGGGACAGACAGACTCGTATTATTGCGTTGTGAAATAATACCGTAAGTGATATCGACGTTGTGTCAATGTTGCTGACATAAGGTGTCGGAAAAAATTAAATTGCCAGGAATTGGAGCCAACGTTGTATACACCCCTCTACTTTATCACTTTATATCTTTTTATGAATGAATGCATAAAACAACATGAACTTTTGTGTGATTGCTAATGAACAATAAGTTTGTTTATTTAGATTTTTGGGAACTAAACTATTTATTGAGACATAACTGTTTAAACTCGAAAGTAGTCATTGATTTTACTTGAATTTTGACTTAAAATCATATTGAATCGAAAAGTATAAATGTCTTTTATGTGGTATCCTGGGCCAACGGTATATTGCATCTAACTAGTGATGGGAATCAGTCCTAAAAATATTCGTTGATTAATCAGAGCCAATAGATCAAATTTGGTGTAAAACAATGACACCAACCGCACAGTGTAGTGGTTTGTCGGTTAAGCATGTAATTTGAAAGACATAATGTCTCGAAACTAAACTAAGTACAAGTTGTTGTTTTTATAAAGAATTACTTGTTAATACAAGTAGTATACATTTTTACGATTTTAAAATTACATGCAAGAATTTACTTGTGCAGTGTATATTACATAAATGATATACATGTATAATCATTAACCAATTCATACTATTAAACGTGCATATAAAATAATAAAAATCCTTTGGTCACAATGACAACCTATCAAGGAATGATTTATAGCACTGTATGTTGCATTAGATGTACAATGCATTTTATTCATATTATGTTTAACAGATTAGAACTGCAAAACACTTTTTTGAGTACAGAATACAGTTTTGGCCAAAAATACTACCAGAGACAATTACAAATATTCGTCAATTAGTTTTCCCATCGTTATCGTCACGTCATGGCTACGTTCAATTATTTGACTAAATGATTAACCAGCCCATCACTACATCAGACACCTTTATATAATATATGAATTAAAAAATAGGAAACAACATCATTTAAAAATAAAGGTATATATATATATATACCCATTGTCTATAGTTATTTGTTTTCGATAAACTTGCGCCGGTACTGCGGTGTACGTAAGAAATCGTAGGGGGCGGGCTAGGTCAGGCTAGCGAACGAAAAAAAAATTAGCATATATTTCCAGTTTTGGCTATTTTATATATGCCCATATATGTATAGTCCGGGAGTTTGTTTTTTTTTGGGGGGGGGGGGGGCGCCGGGGCCCTGGAGCCGCTAGTGTCAATATATCCAAGCTATATTTATGTATTATTTTAACATTGTATGAACACTAATAACACTAATTATTAACTCAATTTCATTATCATACATTAATTTAATTTGCGCAAAGGAGAGTGACGCTCATTCAGCGACTACGAATACCGTACATAGCGGGATAGCAATCGTGATACATCGACCATATCCGGAATGCTCCGTAAGATATATTTATTTATAGAATCGCTTGTGTATCCAGATTGAGCAGGATAGCTTTAAGCTGAACTACGTTACTTTATATAGTAGAGTTAAAAAGCAGGGCGGGCAGCTCACTCAAAATAGATATTAACGGCGTGTATAAATGAGTTCGCGTATTAACCCCGTCGTCACATTCATCGTATACTGGTTTTCGGTTTCTGTGAACTATAAAATAGTTAAACTTTGTTTAAATGTGCATTGGTTTATAAGTACTTTGAAAAAAAGAGAGAGAATTTTGAAGAATTTTTAACTACACGTTATTCATATATTTTGTTAAAATAATAATGAAAGGCAAATTAACACTAACATTATTGACAGGTCAGTTGTAAAACTGATTCTAATTATATGCAAGTAGTGTTGCGCATCCTGACGCTAACCGTGTGTGTTAAAATACAAACCAGGACAATGCTAACAGACATAGGTACATGGATATTCTCTTCAAGTTGGACGGGTCCGCTCTTCGTGGGTGCAGTGACGTTACTCATCAGCTTGTATTTCCTCTCCAATCGAACACTTCCGCCGGGGCCAATTCGATTCCCACTAATTGGCAGTGTTTGGTGGTTTGCCTTACTACCGATTAGAAAAAGGCGACTTCCAGAAGCGTTACTTGACGAATGGAAACGTCACGGTGACGTTGTGCATATGAGCGTTGGCGAAGTCAACATGGTGTTTTTGTTCGGCCATGACGCTATTCATGAAGCGTTCGTCAGACGCGCAGAAGACTTTACTGACCGCCCAGAGTGGCTCTTTAGGGTGCCTTACAAAGGTTTGATTTTCGAGAGCGGAGCAGCGTGGAAGAATATGCGCAAGTTTACATTACAGGCGTTACGGGATTTCGGTGTTGGAAAAACTTCGTTAGAAGAAATGATTTTGAAGGAAGTGGATTCCGCAACGGAGTACCTTATTGATACAAACGGCGAACCTACGTCACTGAGAGATATGACGTCAATGATGGTCACAAACGTCATATACACTATCGTATTTGGTAAAAGGTAAGGACAAACCGTTGCACAGAGCACCCGCTCAAGCGCCAAACCAATTTGATTGTATGTTAAGCGTCCTAGGGCTGGTAGGTTTTTGGATGCCTGAACGAAAAAAACAACAACAATTTTGACAATGTGAAAACTCGAGTTAGAAAGTACATACAAATTTGAAAAAAAGACTACCTTTTACCAATATTTGTAAAAGCAGTGTGCAACTAATCAATTTACACAGTTATAATATTGTGTTAAAATAGGTTCCCAATATGAAGATGATATATAACAGTTTTGCAGGTAAAATGCTTTAGCTTGTACCACTGCCATAAATCAGTTGTGAAAGAAAAATGTTTTTTAATCGACTCATTGTTTTGTCCAGCCTGGTTGGTAGGTTTCGAAAAATCACGGGGACGCTAAACATATAATCAAATTTGTATGGCCTTACCGTGCATCAGTATTTCATATCAACTTTTAACTGCCGGGACTTCATCGACCTTTACTTGCAGAAAGAGAAGGAAGAAACTAATACTCCCTGAATAGAAGTTACAAGCTAAACTCTATGTGCATGTGTTATTTTGCAGATTAGAATTCAACACTAAGGAAATGCAAGACGTTTTGGACAACATGGGAAGGGTGCTACTGGATGGAGCTCCGATTGACGCGTCGAACGTCGTTCCGAACAGTGTCTGGAAGCTCGTTGGAAATGACCAGGTGAGTTCATAAATGCATAGGAAATTATAAGTTTTTAGCTCGACTATTCAAAGAATAGGTGAGCTTTCCAACTTGCCCCGGCGTCGGCGGTGGCGTCGGCGTCTGAATTTGGTTAAAGTTTTTTTTCAAAAGTCTTATAACTTTAAAACTACATAAGTTATTAATTGAAACTTGGAATATACCTTAAGCATCAACCTCAGCATCAGGGGCAACATTCCCCATAACTCTGTTTTTTTATTTTGACATACTTATGCCCCCTTTTTACATAGGATTTCAGGTTAAAGTTTTTATTCAAGACCGCGTACGTTCCTAAGATAATCAGGACGAGGCTTATCAGCAGCTGAGAAGGCAGTACAAATAGTGTTAAGATTAAAAAGACTTTAATGTAATTTAATCAGGGACATATTCCGTGATAAAGAGATTCCGTGATAAAGAGATTTATTACATATTGGGTAGCGATGGATTTCTTGCCTTTACGAGACGTGAGGATCTGCACACTTAATTTGTGGATAGTGTGAAACGTTATATACCTTGCTTTGATAGTTTATGTAGATCTTATTCGATATTCCTGTATATATCTTCTTTTGTTGTAAATTATTAGCGCAATGCTGACGACTATTGGACAGCATCAGTGAACTGGATCTTTAACCACATAAACAGCCATATCGAGGAGCACAGGAAAACTTACGACGGAAACAACAGCCGGGACTTTATCGACCTCTACTTGCAGAAAGAGAAGGAAGAAACTAATACTCCCGGAATAGAAGTTATCAAAAGTATGGCTTTTTTGTAAATGGTGTAAAAATAGGAAAATTCTAGAAATGGGTTTTGGGGCGGTTTTGAACTAACCGAGTATTTGCAGGCTGTTGTATTTTGTTTATTTTATAGCCGAATATAATGCTGCTCTTTCACATTTGCGGCTTTATTTTGTATGTTATATACTTCACATATGCCATTATTGTAACAAAAAGTGATCCAAGGCATGCATTCTGTTGAGTGTATAAATGAAATGTCTTAATTTAACAACATCATTGAAACTTAGTTAAGAGATTCTTAACTTTAACCCACATTCTATATGTTTATATTTGGAAGACAAAACTTTCATCATGAGGTGAAAAATTGTACTCCGGAAATGTGCAGATGTGTGTGCATGTACAAAAGCATGATTTTGCCGCCCTGTTGATCACTACTATTTATCATTGTACACTGCATTACAATGTTCACAGTCGACACTCTGCTAGGCACCATTCTTGACTTGTTCCTTGCCGGGTCCGATACGACATCCACCAACCTCAACTGGTGTATCCTGTACTTACAAGAATATCCGGAAATACAGAGAAAGTGCCGCGAGGAGATACACGAGGTGAGTCATTGTTATTTAATAACTATTTATTAACCCCATTAGCACCCTTTCGGTGTTTAAAGGGACTTGTTCACAGATTTTACGTATATTTGAAAAATGCCATTAAATGTCTTAACTGCAAAAACTCAAGCATCTGCACTAACAAATAACAAATATTAACTAAAGAAAAAAAAAGTAAAGTAAAAAAAATGTCTTCGCCGGGGCTCGAATCTACGATCGTCGGGATCAAAAATCTGACGGCCTAATCACTCAGCCATTGTGACTTACAAACAAATACTGTATTTTTTTAACGCTATGTTAGGTGATAGATGTGTTTTCAGAAATACCGATGAAATGCGTTACAAACGCTAAGTAATTTTATCCATTTCATTTTATGATTATGTATAAACGACACTATATTTCGTACATATTTCTTTGTCCAAAGTGTTATTTTGCTTCATATATATATATATATATATATATATATATATATATATATATATATATATATATATAAAGGGATCTATGATAAAAAATTTGATGATTGTAAATTTGCCAATCTGTGAACAGGTCCCTTTAAGAAGACGTCTTACCATTGTATATTGCTTATAGAAAATTATAAGGTTATTTAGTTAAGAATTTCTACGTGTAAGAATCCACACGAGAACAAACACAAATTCACAATGGTACTTAAGCCTTTATATTTTATTGTCCTCTAGTGCCTTTGTTTTACTGTGGAACAAAATCGATGATGCGACTCTTATTTGATTTCTATTATTTTATTCTCACTCGTGGCAGAAATACGGTGACCGAGTGATCACGTGGTCTGACAGAGGAACGCTGCCATACACTGAGGCTACGATACTGGAAATACAGCGACTTGGAAATATAGGTACATAAAGGATAACGAGAACGCGTGTCTTTAGTTCATGTAAATTGTGTATTATACTGGAGTCCGTTTCTCATTTCCGCATCACTCACAATCACTTAGTAATGCTCCAATCAATATTCCCCCCCCCCCCCCCCGGATGGGGAGCGGCGGGCATATACGGGAACTTTGACACGCCGAATGATTTCGGGTCCGGGATTTTGGATATATTGGGCACCGCGTCATTGGATGCACCAAGCATCTCCCACTGTTGGGATTTAGACAAAAATGCTTAACTCTAGGTTGGGCAGTTGGAGCCCAAAAAATAAAATTAGTCTAATTCCTCTAGGTCATCCCGCGGTAGGTGCATAACTGCTCGATGTGTGCATCACCGAGCTTGTACATGTAAGGTGTTAAGCATAAATGCAGTATAAAACATGTTCCGTAAACTTACATAGGAGGCTTGTCAGGGGAAACCCGGGCTGAATGCATGTGCGGCAAGTGTTGTCCCGGATTAGCATGTTCAGTCCGCTAAGGCTAATCCAGGACCGCACTTTCCACTTTTACGGTATTTTCTGTTTCAATGAATTCTCTTCTAAACATAAATACGCTGTATTGTGCGATTTTATTGACCAGACTCTCATGAATATTCCGTGTATTTTCGTAAATCTATTTTAAGCTACTTACCCAGATATGACTCGGTAATGAATATGTATTGATCTTACTTCGTAACTGTTGATAATGTAGTGCAATGGTAAGTACGCAAAGTTTGTAAGCGTGATATTTTGGGTTCGAATCCCTGATCAGGCACGTTTAATTTAATTATTTTATTTTATTTATTTGCTGACGTCATGACATTATGACACAAAATCTCATCATCAACCTCGATTCTGACACAGAAGAGAGCTGAACCGATACTGCGGGTGAAACAGAGTCTTTGCTAATACATTTTTATGTAGATATGACTAATCAAAATAAAATAAATGAAAGAAGGAAAAAAACAAAAATAAAAACAAAATGTCATTAGAATAAGTGATGTTGAAGTAAAAGATAATGATAAAAAAAGAAAGATTTTGGCAGGATTCGAACCACAGCCATTGAAATTCAAAGTCTAAAACATTATCCACCGCGCTATTCTTCCTGACACTTGTTGATTAGTGCTTTTGTTATATGAATATGAAATTCTTTAGATGATAGACATATGTTAAACCGATATAAATAGAACAGTCGAACGCTACCGAAGATTAATGAGTGCCGGGTCAATGAAATCGTACTATAGGCGGGACGTGTACGTCTCACGTATAACATCATTACTGTTATTAACTTCTTACAGCGGAAATGTCTATTCCTCACGTGGTGAGGGAGGAAGTGACGTTTCGTGGGTACCGGCTGCCAGCAAACTCCATTGTCCAGGCTAGCCTGTTGTCCTCTCATCTTGATCCTCAGTACTGGGACAATCCAAAGGAGTTCTCTCCAGAAAGGCACATTCAGGATGGCCAACTGAAGAAAAATCCTGCCTTTACTCCGTTTTCATTAGGTAAGTTTAAGCTATTGTAAAAACAGGACTAAATCTAGTTCAGCGGACCCCGGATGTTTGCGTTATTCTGCGCATGCGTTTATGAATAAAATAGAAATTGCAGGTATTTATCTTTAAAATAGTCACTGTTTGGAAAACATAATGATTACCACTACTAGATTTTTATGTCTGTGTCTTTCATCCCATGACTGCGTTTTAAGTTTGCCGATCGTATGTACGGGTAAAACTAATGGTGCTTCCAGGAAACTATTAATTTCTTCCTCAACACTCTGGAATAGAAAATAGACATGGAAAACCTATTTGTCCGGCAACCTGTCCTGTCCGACATTACAGGTCAGAATATGAGACTGTCGGATAAAAAATGTATCTGTAGTCAAGTGTTGATGAATTTTTACGTGACACCTGTTTCCAGGTCCCCGGATGTGCCTAGGCGAGACGCTAGCGCGCATGGAGCTCTTCCTGTCTTTCACCAACCTGTTGCAGCGCTTCTCATTCTGCCGGGAAGCCGATCACGTGATCCATGCGTTCGACTGCAAGGACGGCTTTCTGATACGAGCGCCGACACCGTACCAGACGCGTGCAAACAGGAGGGATTGATTTATACCATATTATAGTTGTTATTTTACTTTTGAAAACAAAAAATACAATTGTGCATACATTTGTTAATGCGTTTCTCTAAGAATCAATAATTATGGCCCCCATCGAAGATGGGTATATTAGTTTGCTAATGTCGGTCCGTTGGTCGGTAGACCACTTTCGTTATCGCTCTTAAAGTCTCACCGTTTTCATCCAATCTTCACCAAACTTCATGAACATGTTTGTGGACATAATATCTCGGCTAAGTTCTATAATAAACCAAGTCGCCCCAGGAATTGTGGAGTTATGGCCCTTGAAATAACTACAGTTGGCCTTTTTTGCCGATTCCGCTGATTAAGTCCAACAGTTTTCATCCAATCAACTTGATGAAAATGTTTGAGGGCATATCTTAGCAAAGTTCAATATTCAAGTTATTATGGCTCATGATTTATCTAAAAGGGGCCTTTTAAGCAGTTTCCGCTCTTTATGTCCGATAGTTTTCATCCAATTTCCACCAAACTTGATTGTTCTTAACGTGGACGGGCACAACTGTTTTACAAACAGTTCTTGTTATTTTTGATCAGCATAACTGATGATTAAGATCTCTAATCATCATGTGATCCAATAGATGCTGTTAGTTTAGTGAAAGAATTGTTGAACATGTATTTAGAACCATAATGTACAAAATTTCTAAAATAATTGTTTATTTTGTTGTTTTATATTATACCGTAAATAAGCAATCTCCATATTAGTTAATCTTTATGTATTACCGAAAATGTTCCATGTTTTGTAAATACAAACATAATGATTGTTCGCATAACCAGTAAACTGTTGTACACGCCTATTGAAGAAAAACTGATCACGATTAACTGCATGGTCTTAGTTTATTTAACTGCAAAGCTGGCGAATTTTTCGTCATTTAACCTTTGTCAACAAGTTAGAAAATTTGACTAAAAGCATCATGTTTGGACTTGGCTTGTATTCGTTCACCAAAGCCTATTTAAAATACTAAATTAAGAAAGGTACTTTGGGCTGAAAGAAGCTAGAAGACTATCAACATAGTGAAGTACCTTCGACACAAATCAATCGGTAGCCATGGTAAGATATGCGGGCCAGCCAAGTACTAAGAATTCCGGTGCATGCATGAGCACTGTAGTTCAAAGTGAATCGTAGGTTGCACTTATGCACCTAACAATATTTCCCCCCGTGGGGTGGGGTGGCGGGGGACGACCTGACCCAGGGGAAATTGACTTATTCTATATTTGGGGTCTAATTCCCCACCCTATAGCCACTAAATCCCCACAGTGGGAGGAATTATTTGGCCTGCCAAATTCCGGCCTGTCGGGAATCGATTTCAGTTTTAAGTCCCGTATGTTAACGCAGCTCCCCTCCCCCCTTCCCTGGGGGGAAAATATTGATAGGTGCATTACGCGTCGAAAGTCCGAAAACTGCTCTTAGATGGACGTTTATTATGATGGTCGTACAAACGACACGCACATACATAACACTGGGTCTTACAAACTTGAACTCAGCGAGTCGGATGTGTCGCCTGATGGGGCATAACTCAAGTACAATAAGAGCAATTACGCCTAAAACCGAAATTAACATTAATTTTATGCCTACTAACACTTCCCTTAAGTTTGATAATGATTGCACAAAAACTTCTCCAGTTACTGTCTGCACAAACTGAAGGTGACGCCGCCGCCGCTAAAAGTTATACCTATATGTCGCCTTTTCAGGCGACACAATAAATGAATGCATTTTAATTATCAACAAGGCAGTCCAAAGGAAAGCTACATCCCCCGCCGTGATCCATCATTAGATTTTAAAGGTGACTTTGAAGTATCACACTGACCTTAATCAGTTTCATGAAAATTCCTTAATGGGCATAGGAGATATGAAGCTGACACGAAAATGGAGGCTCAAACATTTGACCTTTAAGTGTGACGTTGACATTGAGGTGGCAAGACGGTTTCATGCCTTCTGCACATCGCCTCAATGTGATAAACATTCGAGCCAAGTTTTATGAAAATCCTTCAAAAAGCATAGAAGATGTGGAGCAGACACAAAAATAGAGGCTCAAACATTTGACCTTCAAGTGTGACCTTGACCTTGAGGTGGCGTGACAGCCTCAAGCCTTCTGCACATTGCCCCAATGTGATAAACACTTGAGGCAAGTTTCATGAAAATCCTTTAAATGGCACAGGAGATATAGAACGGACATGAACATACAGGCTCAAACATTCAACCTTCAAGTGTGACTATGACCTTGAGTTGGCGTGACTGGCTTATACCTTCTGCACATGGTCTCAATGAGAAAAACATTTGAGCCAAGTTTCATGAAAATCCTTCAACGGGTATAGGGGATATGGAGCGGACACGAAAACGGACGCTCAAAAATTTAACCTTTAAGTACGGCCCATGCCTTCTGCATATCGTCTCAATGACCTAAACATTTGAGCCAAGTTTCGTGAAAATCCTTCCAAAGGCAGAGGAGATATGGAGCGGACACGAAACGGAGGCTCGAATATTTGACCTTCAAGTGTGACCTTGACCTTGAGTCAGCGTGACCGACTCATGCCTTTTACACATCGTCTCAATGACCTAAAAATTTGAGCCACGTTTTATAAAAATCCTTCAAAGGGTACAGGAGATATGGAGCGGACACGAAAATGTTACGGACAGACGGACGGACAGACAGACGGACGTAGGGCAATCCTATCACGAAAATGTTACGGACAGACAGACGGACGTAGGGCAATCCTATAAACCCCCTCCTGCTTCGCGGCGGGGGATTAAAAAGGTTTCCAGATGGAGTATTGTTAATATGATACAGGCTCGTTATAGTCGGTGCGAATGAGAAATCAAGCCATTATTTTAAAATATTTAATATTAAAATGTGTATAAAATGTTTCATACAAATTTCATAAATCGTCTATAAACACCAACATGTTACTTTTGCGTAAAATAAATACATACACCATAATACAGTGCAACGGCTATACATTTTACAATCATGTACATATATGTACCCTTTTGTTAAATGAAAAGTATACACATTTATATACATATAATATTTACCCCCTTTTACCACTAAAAACAATGAAGAATATCTATAATAATAATAATTTCAAATATGAGGTAACAAATTAGAAAATATAATATACTAAAAACTCTTCACGAGCTATGGCTCGAAATAAAACATCAATGACGTTTTGGAAGAACAACTATTTAAATGACGACACATTTATGATGGAAATTCTTTGAGTGCATTAAAATAACATAACTTCTACAATGCGTCGTGAATCGTCAATGAGATAAAAAAGGATTTTTGTTTTGCACAATTAGTATTTATTGCGAAACATAATCTTATAGTTTATGACAATAATGCTTATGTTTATGAATTGAGCATGGTTAGAAAAAAGTCCATGTACACAACTAAATGTTATTGGTACATAAAAAAACAACAACACAAACTGATCACATAAATAGATCAGGTAGTCTGGAAAAAGCATAAATATACAGAAGTGCAAGTATTATGTCAATACTTAAGTATTACTATAATAAAAAGAATAGTTTTCATTGGTTGTTGTCATGTTACAAATTTAGACTCATAATGCATCTTATTGCTATCACATGGTTTCTCATGCTTCATTAATGTTCGGACTTGGTGACACGTGTATGTCCTGGCGCAGTGCCTAAATCCGCCACATTTGGGGGGTATTTTTACGATATTTTCAAAAGTTGTTCACCGATTGACATAAAAATTCACATAAATCAAGTTAGGTTTAATGTGCATTTGCTGACGGGTTTTGGTTACATTTCAAACACTTGGCAAATGAATTTTTTATTGCGATTGAAGGCCTAAACAGTGTAAAAAATGAGCGCGGGAGTACATAAATCTACCACCCTCTTTAAAATGTTCAAATATTCTTTGATGAATTCTGTTTTCAAAGCAACTTCTATTGACTTCTATTGACAAAACTCCCACTTTAGTTTATTTAAGGTTCATTTTCTAGTGTTTAAAACACGGTGATCCGAAGCTGCTTGGTGAAAATCGTAGATCACGACCCGTGACATGCTTATTCCACATTTGACTATTGTTCTTATTTAATTTTCTACATTAAGCAGCTCGTTGTCTGTTGTTAATACAATGTTTCAATTTCTTCAAATACTTTTTTTTCTAGCTCTGAAACTGAGGCCCTGCGTGCACGTGGGACAAATAATGAGGGTTTTGAGTAGCGAGGCATTTGCGCTCTTAATAAGCAGTTTTTTCTGCATTCTATTGTTTGTAATGCCAATGAATAATGGTTATTTTTATGCTGCAAATGCTCACATGGGCATAATATTAAAACACGATAATTTAATTTTATCATGGACACCATGCGGGGGTCTCAAAATTGCGCATGCACAGTATGAAATAGATTCCCTGCATGCAGTTTGTTTGCATTTAGGGGTTATGTACAAAATAATTGGATTAACTATTCATTTATGCACAAATCAAGATGAAAACTCGTCAGCGTTGTTAAGGGAAAGTATCTGATTGATCCAGATCAACAAAATAGAAATCGCAGGTAAAAAACGCTTATTCGGATGGGGTGGCAGATTTAGGCACTGCGCCAGTGCAGTTCCGAAAAGCTTTGAATCCCTTTGGATTGTCAAAAATCTAATGAATATGTACTAGCACAAATGTCGATGCCCTTTACTATGTACTAGTAAAAACAAACAGTACAAATACAAGGTCTTTAAAAAAAACATGTTTAAATGATAATGGAATGCTGATGCGATTCAAATGTTGCCCTAGACCTATGTTGGTGACCTTGACCTTTATGACCTTGTATTACCTTGCAGGCTGAGGGCTGCCAGGGTTGCTATGACGACCTATGTCATATGTTCTGTTATAACCTGAATAACAAAATAACTGATATCATAATTATAACTATAAATAATCAAAGAGTCTATGCAAAGAAACCATTTTATCGTGGTTGGTATGATTTTATGTTTAATAACATAATAAAATACCACTATTTTGTGATAATACTCAGCACCAGTGTGCCATTACAGGAAATGTTTTAAGAAGATGTATTCACCTAGAGGCATTATGGTGCATATTCTTGAAATGAGGCGCGTCGTGGGAAAACCGGTCTTAAGGCATGTGCGTAAAGTGTCGTCCGGATTAGCCTGTGCAGTCCGCACAGGCTAATCTGGGACGGCACTTTCCGCTTTTATGGTATTTTATGTTTCAAGGAAGTCTCTTCTAAATATAAATCCACTGTAGGTGGAAAGTGCCGTCCTGGATTAGCTTGTACGGACTGCACAGGCTAATCCGGACGACACTTTACGCACATGCATGAAGTCCGGTTTTCCCACAACGCGCCACAAACAGACTATGGTCTAACACAGAAAACTAATGAAAAGAAAAGGAACATAATAGTTTTTTTTTTAAAGTTATTTCGATAAATAAAACCCTTAGTGTGCATATAGCCTAGTATATGTTAAAATGAGGGATGGAACTGGCGCATTCCACCCAAGCACTGGCTGGGCCTATAGAGGGCAGAGCTAGTCAATCTATTACTATCAACATTAAACTGCAAGCAATTTAACCTTAAATAGCAAGCAATTGATTAGGTAGCAATGTATGCTATGTGGCACTCTTCACATTTTCAATAACTCTATAGAGATGGAATTCTCAATAAGTGAGAGAAAATACAAGCTTGTAGGGTTCATACAATCATAACACAGGAAATGTCTGTTGAATGTAAGTAACTTTAATAACAACATTTTTACATAAATAAATAATACATGTACTTGTGAAAATTAGGTTTTATTGTCCTGCAGAAGTTTTACTAATTTTATATAATAACCAAGATGATGGACTTACCATAGGGAAAATATCTGACTGTCATCCAAACTGCTGTGTTGCTTTTCAAAATTTTAACAGCCTGAAAGACACAGGTAAATGGATCACTTATGTACATAATGTAATCGACGCCAAGTTGAGAACAGATTATAAATGAGGCGTGTCGTGGGATACCCAGATTTAATGCATCTGCGTTAAGTGTCATCCTGGATCAGCATGTGCAGTCCGCACAGGCTACATTAATCCGGGTCAACACTTTCTGCATACAGTGGATTTAAGAGACTTCTTTGAAAAGGAAAAGACCCTTAAAGCAGAAAGTGTGGTCCTAGATAAGTCTGTGCGGACTGCACAGGCTGATCGAGGACGACACTTTACGCAGATGCATTAAGCCTGGGTTTCACACGACATGCCTCAAATGAAATTGGCCATTCAGAAAGCAAAGAGCTTAATTGTTTGTTGGAGATGTCTTGTAAAAACAAGTGTTTTCTGTCAATGGTGTCTGTTCCAGTACAGAATGGCTCATGAGTTGCTGTGATTATAAAACCAGAAAGCAACTGACAATTACAAATGTAGGTACACATATTGCTGTAAATGCTATTTCTGATTATTTGACAATATTTCAGGTAACAATGGACTGTATGTGATAAGACTGATAAGATTCAATCATGATGAATTTACCAGGTAGTATATTTAGGAACGAAAAAAAGAAATGATAGTTTATCTTCTTCAACCAAAGCATAGACATTACAAAAATGTTTGACCATAACTTGCATATAAAGTGGAACTTGAATGACTCCATGTTCTTCTATTTGAAAAATAACCAGTGCTTTTTATTACCAACAAAATCCCCCACAACTTAAAAACAAGAGATGTTTGTATAACATGTATGCCCCCCGACTTGCAGCCAAGTTGTGAATATGTACAATTGTTAAGAATTTTTTTTTAATATGCAATCCCAAGCGAGGTCTCGATACATGGTATCTATGTAGGAAGTTTCATTAAAATATCTCGATGCGTTCTCAAGTTATTGAGCGGAAACCGTTTTCTATTGTAAGCAATGGTGACCTTGACCCCACCATCCCCATATGAAATCCCAAGAGGTCTCAATATAAGGTATCTATGTATGAAGTTTGATTGAAATATCTCGATGCATTCTCAAGTTATTGAGTGGAAACCGTTTTTCAATTTTAGCAACGGTGACCTTGACCCCACCCACCCCATATGCAATCCCAAGCAGTCTCGATATAAGGTATCTATGTATGAAGTTTCATTAAAATGTCTTGATGCGTTCTCAAGTTATTGAGCGGAGACCGTTTTTCTATTTTTAGTAAGGGTGACCTTGACCCCACCCACCCCATATGCAATCCCAAGCAAGGTCTCAATATAAGGTATCTATGTATGAAGTTTCATTAAAATATCTCGATGCTTTCTCAAGTTATTGCCCAGAAAACGTTTTTTTATTTTTAGTATTGATGACCTTGACCCCACCCATCCCATATGCAATCCCAAGCGAGGTCTCGATATAAGGTATCTATGTATAAAGTTTCATTAAAATACCTCGATGCGTTCTCAAGTTATTGAGCGGAAACCGGTTTTCTATTTTTAGACCTTGACCTTTGACCTCAAAATGAATAGGCGTCTTCCTTTCCTCCCAAGTAACCAGCATACCAACTTAAATGATCGTAGGTCAAAGCGTTCTCTAGATATCGTGCGAAAACGAAATGGTCTACGGACAGACTGACCATCCGACCGACGGACAGGTGCAAAGCAATATACCCCCACTTCTTCGAAGGGGGGCATAACTAAAAACAAAAGTGCCATATTTGCATTTTTAATTGAATGTAGAACTTGCAAAAGAGGATTTTCATGGGTTTTATATGCCGGAAATAAAAATCATGTTTATATTATTTCCGATTAAGAATGGTGCATACCTCTCCATGATCTATACACTCAAAGTTGTTGTCATTGACAGACAGGATCTGAAATGTGAGGACATAGCTACATTTCTATGAAAACTGAGCTGACATTCAAGTACCTAAAAGATTTTTATAATACAAAAGCCAGCACATTTGCTTTTCAGATAAATATGGTTGGAAACTTGTGCAAATTCACAATGTATTTTTTATTCTGTTTAATTACTAAATAGTTAAAAGAATATATTGACTGCTTAAAATATATTGCTATTAGCAGCTAAATGACCTGATAATAAAGTAGGATTATAGAGCATACACATAAATTGACAAGGATCACAGGTAAAGTTCCTTTCAAAAACCTTTCATCCAGTACAGCTTAGGTAAAAAGATAATTATTTTGCTAATCGCTGTATTTGGGCGATCGGGCAGACTCGGAGTTTGTGTCTGACTTAGTGTAAAGCCATGAGCATGGCAAAATTACTTGGCCTCACTCATCATCAAGCATCCAAGCGAACACACTCAGGAGGTACGACACATAATTTCGTGGCAGGCATCAGCTACTAGTCCGTATAACTTCACATAGATGCTATGCAATAATGCAACAAGGAGTTATATAATTATTATGCTGGAGCTGTACTGCTTTATATATATCTATATGCGACAACAAATACTAAAGGCACACTCAGACCTGGTCACCTTCTTGTAAACCCAGTTTTTCTGCTTCGCTTTGCGGCATCACCTGCATGACCAAACAAAATATAATATTACTTGACATTGAAACACCTATTTGTAAAGCAAAATATTACTATTTGTATCACATGAATAAAGATGATGTGTAAAAGTAGAGAACTTTGAGAATACTATAATAAGGTTTCATAAAAATAATGAATAAAACTTAATATAATAATAATAAATTAAATATTAAGTTTTGGTTAAATATCAATTATTATATCAGTAACATTTTGAAAATATGTTATACACTCATGCATAAATCATATAAATTGTGCAGAGAATTTGACTTAACCTAGGACCTTCTATATACAAGATTAATATATATATACACATACATTCATATATGTAAAATAAAAAGTAAAATTAATTTTAATCTTTCTTTATATACTATTACATAATTATCTTGTTTGCCAAAAACTACTAAACAATGTTTTCTAAGTTGAGTAACTAATTCATAGCTATTTTTTTTCAGTGAAAGCTTGTTCTTGTAATGCAATTTGGCACACTAATTATCATCACCAATAAAATGCACTTAATAATGAACACAGATGTTTACCTTTGAAACGAATATTCCACAGTTATGCTCTTTGCCTCCTCTGATATTGAAACCGAGCTTAAGAAGGAAAAGAATGTGTACATAAACAACAAGTGAATGCAGATATCGCATTAAAGTGTGTACCCGTGCAGTAAATTATTCTTATAAAGATGGTTAATACGCTGTAATGAAATAAAAAATTACATAAAATATGTACCACAAATGTTTGAACTGGCTTTTGATTATTTTTAATTTGTATGCTTTCCTTTAAATTGGATAATTAAATGTGCACAATATAAATGTTCGTACGAGTTTCATTTGTTCACCAGACTGCAGTAAAATCAAACACAAACCTCATGACAGTGATCAAAATTAGCATAAGCGTGTAAGCCCTGCACTGGTAAATTTTGAACCAGGGCCGGTATTCAGAAAGCTCCTAAGGGAAAATTTATATGTGAAATCCAATGACATCTGTTTATAAAAGGGTAAAATATGAAACATGTAAGGAATATTTACTAGTTAAAACCATTTCGATGCAAAAAGACCTATACATGAAACATCCAGAATTTTATGATATTAAGAAATTTGCTTAAGTTTTCCCTTAGCAGCTTTGTGAACACGGGCCCAGGCTTGAAACATGTTTCAATGTTATATACCGTAGGCAGGCTTGAAACATGTTTCAATGTTATATACCGTAGGAAGGCTGGAAACATGTTTCAATGTTATATACCGTAGGAAGGTTTGAAACATGTTTCAATGTTATATACCGCAGTAAGGCTTGAAACATGTTTCAATGTTATATACCGTAGGCAGGCTTGAAACATGTTCTTACTCCTAAGTGAAACTGATAATGTAAGAATTCGGGATTACCTGGCCAAACTGCTACTTTCTATAACCGCTTTTATATTGTTTATAACATTTGTTGTGATTGTATCAATTACAAACTTCAAACCCAATAGGTGCATTTTTTATGATCATAAAACAATGCATACTTGTTCTGATGTTTTCGATCGTTGCAAGCTAATATTTCTAGGCAAAAATCGTTCTAAATCAGAGCAGTATGATGGATGCCGGTCCCTCTGAAAAAGATTACGCAATGTTAGGCAATACAAATTAACATTTGTAGTTATAAATTATAACCCAATGCAATACTTTAGATCACACTGTTACAATTACTCTTGTTTTTCTTAATATGGAATATATTATATTACCAGAAGTAAGTTTCAGCAGGGGTTTATTTAAGGATTTGACTTTCACTTGCCCAGGGGGCAAGCTACTTAGAACATCTACTTGCCCACAGTGAAAAAAGGTTACTCAATCTTTTAGTCAATATTTGTTGATTTTTAAAGCATACAAATGCATTATTTGATGTAGCATTTTTTTTCATGAATATAAGCTACCAAAAGAAACAATTCACAACTTTTTTTTCTGATGATCAGATCCAACATGTTAGATCTAAATCATTGACAAAACATCAAACTCAAGAAAGTTAAATTTATCAAGCCATAAGGTTTGGAAAGATCGTTTTACGTGATTATTTTTATATATTTTATAAGTTTTATGTATAGGAACGTTGACGAGTGACGTCACACGACCTGCTATGTTTAGACTCTGCCCACTGGTTTGCAAAAGGTGGTGAGCATAACATTGGCATATATAGATAGTGCTAAAAAACATTTGTTAATTTTCACAATAATTCAATGTTTTAAAACATGTTGGCACATAATAATGTCATAATAATATATATTCCATTATGAAACATTTGTTTATATAATTATTGTTTACTAATAATGCATTTAAAAGTACTGAATTCAATGTGCCCAATATTCATGTAGGCAACACTAACACAATACAAAGTTGTTGTTCCTGACAAAGGGAATAAAAAATATGCATTTAAATTAACTTTTTCCAGAATACAGGGCACTAAAACAAATAATGATGTAAAGCAATTAATGAATCATGCCAAATAGGCTTTATGTAATTAAATATTAAATCTTACCAGCACCTACACAGTTCAGAAAAACCTTACCTGGTTATAAAGTTTAATCCATTTTCATAAAAATAAAATGGTATCTAACTTAATCTTAATTTAAAATGTTTTAACCAGTTTGTGCATATTTCATACCCTTTCCCATCGTTTAATAATTTAATCCAGCGTTTAACAGGGCTTGCATTAATGAAGTATGGGAGTAATTTCTTCCAGTTTTTGTTACAGGACTTCCAAAATTGCAGCCATGGAAGTAACAAAAAGTAAAAAAGAATGCTTAAAACACCCAATATCCAACACTCTCAAGTGAGGACTTAATACATTTTCACCTATGTGCAAGCCCTGATTATAATTCAAAGTTTACAATAGGTCTGAAAAACAATAACATGAAGCGAAAAACATTACTTAAGTACAATAATAGCTATACCAAGAGTAGTGATATGTGCTGTGAAAATTGTGATGTACATATTATGTATGTCACGCAATACTGTCAAAACTTCCAAATATTATGAGCAAACTTCCAAAATCGGAGGCCAGGAAGTTAAAACTTCCAGTTTTCAAAAGTTAATGAAAGCCCTGGTTTAATTGCCCCTTTGTTTGAGCACAAACCCATTATCTCATTATGATCAGATACTGCCCAAACAGTTACTAAGTAACAACATGGTGTAAAGTTTGATTCTAAGTGCTCTAAAACCACAGGTGGCAGACGTATGTCTGGTCATTTAACAAAATTAATAATAATTCCATTGTATTTAGCAGTCATTTTCATGGCTAATATAAACGCCCCAAAATACTGAATTCTTGCTATTTTATAATGTATTGTAAAAACAATGCTCATAACATTTTGTACCCGTAAATTGCTAAAGAGTTCTGAAACAAAAGTTTTTTAATCTGGTTTAAGCATAACATGTTTTATTGCTATTGAAAACCCGATAAAAACTTAAATGATGTGCAAATTTGCTATAAAAACATTTTATTTTTAAAACGGATAAAAAAAATCACCATTTTCGATTTCACCAGTATACAAAATTATGAGCATCATTAAATAATTATAATATATAACCATAGGGATGTTTTAAAATAATACAACCTTGTTGCGCTAACTAAAGACAATTATTAAAAATGTAAGATATTTAGGAAGTTCAATTTACATTCCCAATATTTGTTAATTAACTACAGACGCCTTCATTGTTTCATTTTTTGTCAAATTTTAAGTAATGAGATCAACAAATTGTGTATTCCAATGTGCTAGGCAAATTATCAATCATATTTAAATATTGTCTTTTAACAAGTATTACTCAACAGGTTTGTTTTAAGGCCGATATTATATGGATGGTCCATACATTCGTTGGACTTTACAATGCACCTCCTGTCACTTTCTTTCATAAAAAAAAATAACACACACTAGCACACACAGTACATTTATATTATTACTGTTCTGGTACAAATTATCAGGATTCGTAACAAACATTATCATTGTTAACAATAAAAGTTATTTTATTTGTGTCTAAAAGAAATTTAACAGATGATTTATAGCTTCGTTCAAAACATTGAAACTGTTTGTTTAAGCTAAATGACCAGCCCATTTGATATATCAATTAAGTTTATTTTATACCAAAATCGGCATGTGATGGGTGTTTCTTTTTTAATTTTATTTGTAGTGTTTTAAAATATATTTTAGAAATTCTGATCGATTTATCGAGTAAACACATGTACATATGCATGCTTTCTGAATCAACCTGTAACCAGCGCTTTTGCCAACCAGTCAGTGTGCATGCGTGTAAAATCAAGATTGTAAACAATAACAATCAACGTTCCTATGCCTGATAAGACAATGATATTAACTGATGAAAATAAAGGCAAAAGAAAATACAGGAGAGATGTCACTACAATAATTGACTTGCCCAACGGGCTATCTCCTTTGAAAAATCACTTGCCCACGGCAATTTTAACCCAGAATGGGCAAGCGGGCTTCCTCTTAAAAAATTCCTGGTTTCAGCTTATCTTTTCTCCAAATAAGTGAGAGCAGAGTGTTTTAAACACAGTACTGAATAGAACATTTAATGAGTACTAATTATCTGACAATATCTAAATTTAGTAAAACAAGCATTTTCAAAAGTAAAAAAAAGAAAGGTTTTGTTGTGAGTTCTGTTAAATTTAACAGATACTTTTTCATAGAATAATGAACCTGTTAAGAAAAAAAGTATTCTGTACCATGCTACCATTTTAATAAAGCACTAAATTAGTTAGATATGGAAGTTTGAAACACTCTACAATCCCCATGTTAAAATTAATTTTAAAAGCAAAAGTTGAAGCAGGTATTTTTATGATATTTGTCATTTACAATTACAACTGATAACATGTAATTCCGAACTCGTCATCCGAATGTATGTACAAAAAACAAGAGGTTGTATTTCGCTTCTATATATCAACCTCTTCCGGTGGAATCCATTGCGGCGGTTCCTCATATGGTGGGAGATATCTAGGCACAGGTACATTAGAGTCTGGACTACGCATCATGCTTTCAAACAATGCAATAATATACAATTAACAATCTCTCAATTCATTATTTCAATAGTGATACATCGACTAACTCCGGAATGCTCCGTAAGATAGATCTCCAATCGTTATACATCGACTATCTCCGGAATTCATTTTTAGAATCGCCTGTTTATTCGGCGTAGATGTCGAAGATCACTTTTGACCTAGATTTCTTGCGATAATTATGCAGCGGGAAAATTGAATGCCAATAGAATTGGGCAAATTTTCTAATTTTAGGGAAATGCAAACTTCAAACAATGGTTTAACGTATACCAATAACTGTTGCATACTTTTGGGGATTAAAAATTTACATAATTGTTTACAGAAGCGGTTAAAATAAAGTTATAAATATATTCTCGATATACACTCTAGAAGTGAGCATAAGTATGAACATATTTTCTCATTGTATGTCATGAAAAAAAACATAATAATTATTATGTTCATTCCCAGAATTAATCAACTATTTTGTTTAGCCTAGCGGTACACTCTATAAATAACAATTTATTCTAGCGAGTTCAACACACGATGTTTCTAAAAATAGTTCTCGTTTAGCTGCCGGTGTATAGCTGTTATAATATGTATGCGGCATTTAGCGTCCAGAAAAAACATAAGAGCAAATATTTCAATAAAGGGGAAATTTATGTTCTTAAACTGAAAGCATGTTTATTTGAAATTGAACTGTGGTTGCGTTCTGTTAATAATTAATGTGAATTACACATTTTTATCAACTTCTCCAGTAGATGTTAATCAACCTATAAAAAGATAACTTTCAATAAATAAAATGTGGTGAAATAAGTCTCTGAATGCGTCCACATGTTATTCGTGTTACTTTTACTTCATTTGCACGAATACGTGATTTGCACAACCAATTATGCACAGAAACCCTTGATACATCATGTTCATACCGAATATAATTTTCAATCGCCATAGTCTTATGAAATTTTATTTTTGTACTATCAAAATGGAAGTCATCATTATTTCAAATGCGCTGAATGTTCTCTGAAGATTGATTTTCATTAGGATACACGGTATAAGGCTAAAGAAAAATAATGAATTGTTTCTCAGGCACTTTTTCCAAAAAAATCAGGAGGGAGGGCGAGTTTTTTTTTTATTTAAGTATTTTTTCTCCTACTCTTTTCTGTTGGCTTAGTAAAACAAGTAATTAAGTACAGATTAAAGACAATATTAAGTTTTAATAACAACATAAGCATTCCTGTTTTTAAATTCTAAATATCGATTTATTAATCACAAACCGTCATTTATGCAAGCTGATGTAAAAAGGCAATCAATTCGAATGTTCATAATTAACAAAGTGCCTTCAAATTGATGCACCATCAGCATTAAAATACTTCTATTTATTTATAGAATTTAACTTTTCGTACTTCATATTTTTTATAACTGTCAAAAATAGAAATTATTTTTGCAGTAAATCACCAATAATTTTTGGAAAGGAAAATCAACACTTGTCAATGCAGCTGGCATTTTCGATTGTTTCCATAGGACTTATATTGACACAGATTTTCTTTAATAAATATGGAGTGAAATATGAAATATTATTCAAGCAAAAGCATCTACGAATCAAAAGTTTAAATAATGAAATACAACATATTTATAAAGGTTCCCAATCGAATATGACTTCTTTTTTTTCAAAATTTACACAGTATTTCAGACAGGAAAAAAGTTACTGAAAATACAGAAATATCTACCGGGTTACTCTTCTTCCGCTATTTTAAAATGCGGATTCGTTTAATTTTAAGCCGCTGTCCATCAATACATCGTAATTTTAGTAATAGTTCTTATGAACGTTTATGGTGTTTATTCGTCCGGAATATGTTTCTTATTTACGAAAGGCATTGTTCAAAAGCGCTTGGTACGAACGAAATACTATAATGTACATACTGGTTTACTCCAGAGTCATCACCAGTTATCGCATACAGAAAGTAGACGACAGCAAGTTACCAAAATGTTAATAATTCACGGATTTCAAATGCGTAGTTTTGTTATTTTGTTCGGTAACATGCCCATTAGAAACACTTTCTACAAAGTTTCATTTTTATTAACATATTTCTGGGCTGCTCCTTTAAAACCCGGGCGCGATCGTCAAAAAATAGTAAGAAAATAATTTCTTTTGGCATTAAATCATATTCGTGGCTGCAATAATAATACGTTGCGGCGCTGCCTGGGAAACAAATCATTTTTTAGCCTATAAATGATAAATTAACTTCGAAATGTGTATATATTATGCATAAATAACTTCCAAGATGTAGGTAGGGTATAATACTTAAGAATAACTATACGATAATCTGATAAAAAATAATTTTCATTCATTCCCGCAATTATTTTCGTACATTGTTATGTTATTTTGTTTAATTTGGCTGACACATTTATATAATAATGATGTTTACGTAAATTATTTAGGTTATTCATGTATCACTGGTGAAAATATGGGGCGGTATGATCGGTTTATTTACCGTACAAATATTAATAATTATTGAATTAATCACAAATTAATTTTGGGATCCGAAACGTTTTCTTATGGTTTCCCAAAAAACCTGGGTCCGAGAAGTCTCCTTATATAGGTTGAGACCGAAAAATCTGGGGTCCGAGAAGCCACGTAACCGACCATCTTGACCCTTTTGTATCTTATGTTTAGGGTAAAAATGATATCTCGGTATATTAATGTCAACGCCGATTGTCTTTTTTTAAAGACATTTCTTGTTTTTAGAATCGCCTTTGTAATCAGAGTGCTCATTATTTACCAATTAAGATTTCAATATTATCGAATGAATGGGAAGTTGTCGACATCTTACATCGTTATCCCATCAACAAAAATCGTCGTCGTCGTCGTCCTCCTCCTCATCATCAAATACTACTACTACTTCTTCTACTACTACTACTACTACTACTACTAATACTACTACTACTACTACTACTACTAATACTACTACTACTACTACTACTTCTACTACTACTACTACTACTACTACTACTACTACTACTACTACTACTTCTACTACTACTACTACCACTACTACTACTACTACTACTACTACTACTTCTACTACTACTACTAATAATAATAATTAGGCATTATTAGTCATCACAATCATCATCAGCAGCAGCATTAGCATTATTATTATCGTCGTTGTTGTCATAATCATCGTCGTTCATTTCTTTACAAGCAAAACAGTCAGTGTTGAACGCATTACAAATAAGCATGATATTATGTCAGACATGTAATACATTTTTGTCTTTCAACATAACCTTTCTAGTACTTCATTCGGAACAGTCAATAAGAACACGACCAAAACGCGTTTATATAAGAAAAAAAAACGCATTTATATACGAAATTCATGAATGATGCAGTATCACGACAGATGCATTTAAAGCCATGACACATGCTACGGAATCCGGTTAGGGCCATATGAAATATCGTGCCTCTTACGTCAAGGGCGAGACAAGAGAATTGCGCGAAGCACGAATTAGCGAGGCACGATATACCCGCGATACACGAAGCGAGGCACGATATTGTAACACGAGATCTCGCACTGTCGCTTTATCTCATACCACGAAATATCGCGGCAAAATATCGAGTCTCGCTTCGCGTTCAAAGGTCGAGACACGAGATGCGAAGCGAGACACGAAGCGATACACGAAGCGATACACGATATTCAGGCGAGACACAAAGCGAGGCACGATATTATATCGTTTAAATATCGCCCGTATCTCGAGCATCGCGGTAGATTTTCAAACCACGATACACGAGACACGAAGCGATACACGATATTCAGGCGAGACACGAAGCGAGGCACGATATTGTATCGTTCAAATATCGCCCGAATATCGAGTCTCGCGTCTACCGGTGCACCAGGAATTTATCACGTTGTAGTTGTTTCATGTTATTTTGTAAAAATATGACGATGGTGTTGTTGTTGTTGATGATGATAAGTAACACCGAAATTGAGTTGACACCAAGGTGCGTTGCTAAATAGGACAATAGGGCAATGCACCTATCTGCTTTAGTGCATGATGCAACCCCTCGTCGTGTTGACCTACTTTCAGAGTGTGAAAGTTTATCTGAAGAAGGCCTTTAGTACACAACTATTTGAAAACGCCACAGAAGTAATTGCAGCCGCAGTTTCCTCAAGACGGATGGGCGGACGGACGGACAGACAGACAACGAGACAGCCTGACAGAGAGACAGACCGTTACTTCTACAGCAGCAGGCTTTTCATGACAATAAACAATAAGCGTAAATAAAACATAGTCATTATTACAGTTCAAACAGACACAATTATCAAAACGAGTAGAAATAGCCATAAAGCAGCAGTCTCCTCTAGGCGAATGTACGGACTGATGGACAAAGAGGCTGACAGACAGACAGACAGACAGACAGACAGACAGACAGACAGACAGACAGACAGACAGACAGACAGACAGACAGACAGACAGACAGACAGACAGACAGACAGACAGACAGACAGACAAGACAGACAGACAGACAGACAAGACATACAGACAGACAGACAGACAGACAGTGGGCCGTCATGGACTGGGCCGTCATGGTCTGGGCCTTCAACGACTTGGTTTGAAAATCTACCGCGACACTCGAGATTCGGGCGATATTTGAACGATATAATATCGTGCCTCGCTTCGCGTCTCGCCTGAATATCGTGTATCGCTTTGTGTCTCGCTTCGCATCTCGTGTCTCGACCTTTGAACGCGAGGCACGAGAATTGCGCGAGACACGAATCGAGGCACGATATTTTACAGCGAGACACGAAGCGAGACACGAAAATTGCGCGAAGCACGAAGCGAGACACGATATATTGCCGCGAGATTTCGTGGTATGGGATGCTGCGACAGTGCGCGAACTCGTGTTACAATATCGTGCCTTGCTTCGTGTCTCGCGGGAATATCGTGTCTCGCTTCGTGTTTCGCGCAATTCTCGTGTCTCGCCCTTGCCGTAAGAGGCACGATATTTCATATGGCCTAACCGGATTCCGTAGCATGCAGACATTGACCAACATACACGTATTTTAGGACATTTTTTTCAGGACGCTAGATGAATATAATGCTCAGACACGGGTCGATATGATTATACTGTGATTATTTATAATATATTCCTTCCTCACACGTTATCATGCATTCTAATAAGCCCATAAGCAAAACACCAGTCTGAGGTTATTTTATAGAACTGTACCATGTCATAGAAACGCCGGTATTTAACGGGGTTAATCAAAAGATTTTAATTCTATAGTCTTGATTGCTGAAAGTTGTTTAGTTCATCGTGAAAGCGGATGCTTAACTTATTTTTGCATTATGTACGATTTCGTTTGTTTTTTATAAATATTTGAAAACCGTTTATGAACATCTATTTATCATTCAGTCGTTTTTATTTCATATTTAAACAGTCAGCATTTTGTTTAAGAAGTTATTTTATTTTATTTGATTTTTCTACGAAAATTAAAAATAATAATAAGTAGAGACTTTTATTTAAAAAAAAAGGTTTATAAATAAATTTCTTGGTGCGAAACCATTAAAAATGCCAGAAACGAATTTTACTGGCGGTAAACGCTTCACGGCCGGAAGTGTGATACCGGAAGCACGCGAGGACAGGCGCGTGTCGCTGACCGGATTCACCAACATACTCTTTGACGAGTCCGACCCCGATAAAGTGCTCACGGATGACGAAGAAAAGGAGAAGTTAAGGTAAAGTAGCAATTGGAATATAAAATTGATTCATGCGATTTTTTTGCTGAAGATTTTAAGGGAAGGCCCGGAATTGTTTTTCAGTTACATCATCTGTTTATTCTGTTTGCATGTCTGGGTGCCCATATAATTACCTGTATTGTGATGTAGTGATAATCATGCATATTCTAATTTAGAACTAAATTCGATTTGGAGTTTTGATGCGTAGGAATTAAACCACGAGTGCGCTAGCCCGAGGGTTTAAATGCCACGCATCAGAACGACAAAGAGTTGACAAACAATTTTGCAATTGTAATGAGAACTACATTTTACTATGCTCCGCTCCGAATCGGGACTACTTTTTGCGTTTATTGGGTAGTTTAACAACGATAATTTTGTTCTTAGTCTATAGAAAAATTAGCGTATATTTTGTTAGAATCGTTAATATTAACAAACTTAATAATGTCAAACTGGTTATTCACCAATACGTTGAAACCCAAGTTACGCGTGGTTATTTACAATCTGTAATTTACATCGTCCTGAGTATTTTTTTTTCAGAAAGAAATGTTAATATGGATTTCACAATTGGTTAAAAAGAGGTTAATAGAACACTTCGCAAGTAACCATCTGTAAAAGCGATCATATTAGGCCAAACAATAAATTGTGTGTTTCGGGCAACGGTATCAACAATGTTAGGTAGGGTCGGGATTAAGTTTTTATAACTGTTTTTTTTAAAGACACATGAAAATTGTCTAAAATCGGACGAAAACGGATGCATGGAAAACAATCGTCGCTAAAAACTTAGCGTCGGGGGGGGGGGGGGGGGAGGGTTCGCTAGGTAGGGTCGGGTTGCCCGAAATACACAATCTATTTTGGGGGCCTTACTTTGCTCCAGAGTTCGTTTCGCGGAGTTACCTACGATGAATTACGATGGCGGACACATCGGACCTTTCAAACGGAAATACTCAGAGGCGCTACAGGTTTTTAAGCCCTTTCGACCTGCATCAAAGTAAGTTTGAATCCATGGGAGTCTTTTATTCTGATGGCCGACTTTCGAGATGATGCATTTGTAATATTTCATATTATCGAATATCTACTTCAATGCTTATTTTAAAGAGATATGCTCTCAGACTATTGTATTTTTTCAATATCCAAGTCTAAATTTTCATAAATTGTAAACAATCTTAATTATCAGCCAATAAATATGAAACCACGACAATAACATAGAAAACAGAGTTTGGTCCACCTCGGGTTTCGAATCTACGACATAACGTAGATCCATCTTATTGATAACATTTAACCCAAGAAAATACGGAAATCGTTTCTTATAAACTGGATTTGATATATTATAGCATTACATAATAATGTCATTTAAGCTTTGAGTGGTTAATAGAAAAAAATAGTCAAAAGCATGCACGTTTTTATTGTATACACACATATTTACGTGTATTTTGGTGGGTAGAAACAACAAGTGGGAATTTATTAATTATTATTTCTTATTTAAACGAATTAAAAGTTGGTCGTTTTGCTATTTTAGAGATGGGAAAATCCCAATGAATAAGTCAGGCTTCTTTTCCTACGTGTTCCTCACATGGTTCTCTCCCTTGGTTTGGAAAATGTTCAAAAACCGCGACGTCCCGGTGTCAGAGAGCGACGTCTGGGAGTGTTCCGACATGGAAGGGGTTCGAGTAAACACCGAGAGGTAATACGGTATCTGCTTCATATTGAAGAAAATATTTTATTTCATGCTTTGCGGTGAGATGTGGAGAATATTAGTGGGTATACCATGATCACTTCACTCTGGGTTATATAAATACAATCATGTCTTTTTTTAATATATAAAAACATACGGTAACTGGTTCATATTAAAGAAAAGATTCTATTTCATGCAATGCGATGAAAGAGTGGGAAATACCAGTGGGTGATAACATGATCATTTCAATCTGGGTTATATGCTAGTAAATGTAATCAATTTATTTTTGACAACAACAACAACAAACAAACATGAAATAAAAAGAACATTTGTTGATATTAGTGTACGATTTTATTATATTTTATTCGTGGTCATTGAAAACCATTTACTATGTTTTCTATGACAAAAAAATCATGAAATGAAAAAAATCTCACACTGCATTCAACAAAATTTAATATCCTCCTCTCTCTGGCTTTGACTTCTTCAAACATCTTGTCTTATCGTCTCGTCAATAATCCCACCCTTAACCGTTTTCTGGCTTTCACTTGATTCCATGACCTACAAACGAACATTTGACATTACAAAGAATTACCATTCCGTATTTTGGCATTAAAGCATTATTGCCGAGATGTTTTTGTATTCTAGCTAAATCTGATGCTGATACAAAGGACAATTGTATAATACAAAACACAAAGCTTTTCAATCAATAATGTTTGTTTAATTAACTATATATACCGGTAATAGTCATTAACTATAATGTTTTTCTGTCGAACAGAATGATGTGGATATGGTCCAAGGAGCTGAAGGATCGAGGACCACAGAAAGCCTCGTTTCTGAGGGTGTGGATCAGGTTCGTCTTCACGAGATCCCTTGCCAGCCTCATGATGCTGACGGTCAATGCACTTGTCACTTTTCTATCCTCAGTAAGTTCATATGTTTACAACTATTTCACTAAAATTGAGGTATTTATTTAGGTATTGCCTTGATGCAGTGGTAATTACCGCCAATACATGCCTGGTGTTTTCACTTTTTGCCCGGAAACCGATGGCGCTGTCCAAACATGCGTACAGAGACCGTATAGTGTTTCAAATCTTTTGCTGCTACACTACTATGTCTACAAGTACACCAGCATGCTACCAAACAGTGTGCATAACTATGCGACCAAGCACTTTGTAAATGACATTGTTTTTACACGTTATATCGGTATATAATCAAATTATTTGAACCTATGTATGTTGCAAAGCACTTTGTATCTGTACCAGACCGATCACATTCCAGCTGTACGTGGCCAAGCACTTTGCACTCGAACATAACTATGCACTTGTACGCGACCAATCACACTCCAAATGTACTTGACCAATCACTTTGCACTTGTACATGACCAATCACATTCCAACTGTACGTGACCAATCACTTTACACTTGTACGTGACCAATCACATTCCAACTGTACGTGACCAAGCACTTTGCACTTGTACATGATCAATCACATTCCAACTGTACTTAACCAAAAACTGCAATGTGCAAGCACGTGATTAAGCACCTTGTTTTTTCAGTGCCAGTACCTCACAGCTCTAATACAGTGTGCAAATCAAGCAATTTACAACAGTTAATAGTTCGTCAGCACGAAGCAAAGTATGAAGTAATACAATTATCCATTCGTAGTACAGAACTTCTTTATTTCCCGAAATGTCTCTCCAGGCTCTGCTCCAAGTGTACCGAAGGCTTCGTTTTACTTGTACATAACATCGAATGACTTTTATTTCAAAATATCTATTCAGGCGCTGCTGGTGAACCAAGTATTACGCTACCTGGAGTCACCGGAAGACAACCTTTTATACGGCCTCGGTCTGACGGCGGCAATGATGGCCTGCGAGTTGGTTCGCGCCATCTCCTTTTCCAGTCTCCTGGTGTTTAGTGCCCAAACAGGTTCTGAAAGTCAAATAATCCACATTTGTTATTGACAGTACCTGACTTTGCTAATCGTGTTTGGTGCTCAAACAGTACATCAGTTAAGTAATCGAATTTTGCAAATGCTAGTATCTGGTCTTCCAAAGATAGTCGACGTTTTCACATGAAATGCAATTTGACTAAACTGCACGATATTTCTTGTGCTGACTTGATTACATAAAACACTGCTCTGAGGTGGACCTTAATACAAGAGCTAAAAAAAAGCAATGAAAAAGAGGACGTTGAAAAATGTTCTAGACAACACTCATAATAGTAATGAAAAAATAGTTTTCTTAATAATAATAAGTTAATAATTATAAGTTTGTAATGAGGAGGCCCAGTGCTATGGTGGGCGCCACATATCGGTTATTTATTAACTACTGTGACTAACTGTACTAGCCAGTCTTTGTCATAGTCTCTGAAGCGTTAATCCTGGTAATAAGATATGCAAGTTAAGTAAAATATGTCTTCACAAATAATTAGTTGTTGTACTTCAGGAACCCGATTCAGATCTGGATATATGGGTATAATGTATGATAAACTCTTGAAACTGAGAGCCATCAAAGGAAAGACGAGCTCAGAGGTATGTCGCATCTGCCTGTAACAGATTAATCGAAATGTTTTATTGCTTTGTATATGACTTTTTTGTAGAGCATGGCGATTTAGCGTATAAGTCGATACTATCATCGAAGTAGTAAAATGCATGAATCAGTCCTACTTAATTTATAGCCGAAATAGATCACTGAATATGAACTGCAAAGCAGTTCAATATACCGATCAGTCCGTCTTTGCCGTTTAGATTACTTCATAAACTGCAAACATAGTAGTTTAATACATAGGACAGTCCTACTTAGCAGAAATATATAACCTAATGTGAACTGCAAAGTAGACTACTAGTTAACTGCATGAGTTAGTCATACGTAGCCGGAATATATTACTTATTTTAAAGTAGTTTAATGCGCGAGTCATTCCTACTACGATTATATTACTTAAAATTTTAATTGCACAGTAGTTTAGTAATATGTAATTCATACTCAACTTAAATAAATGACATTAAGTGAATTAAATAAACATAACACATTTATTTATATTGAGTAAAGTTAATCTACGTGTACTATATATTTCCTCTGTTTCTGAGGCATGAACTATTCGTTTGTCATCGTTTTTTTTAATGGCGATATTGTTCTTGCTTGCAGATAATCAACATGTTCAGCGCGGACTCGTACCGCGTGTATATTGCCACATGGGCCACGATCTTCATCGTGTCCGTACCAATCTATCTCATCATTGGGACAATCTACGCCTACACTCTGATTGGCTACTGGTGCTTCGTTTCTATAGGAACGTTTATCGTTTGTTACCTGGGGCAGGTAAACTTACATAGTCTCTTCTAGTGGCAATACTTAACTTGTATTGAGAAATATTAAGATGGGTTGGGGTAAACAATAAACGCAAACTATAAATACGAGAGACGATGACGAGATATTAAATGAACGATTTATCACTTCATGCAAGTCATAGTCATGTTGTGAACGATTTATCACTTCATGCAAGTCATAGTCATGTTGTGATCCGGGCTCCAGAAAAGTCCATGCATACCAACCTATTTCGTTTGTCATGCTGTTTTTGTCTGAGGCAATGTTGCAGAAACATACGTTCAACAACCTTATGCACATATATGACTATTACCCTTATTCAAAAAGAATTGCAAAGTATTATAAAACATGGAAAATCTTATAAGAGATTTTTTAACTACTAATTAACAGTCCAAAGTATTTATACTCCTTGTTTCGTTGTTATTGTTACGTGCATTTTTGAAAAAAGTAAATGATTGTTTTCCATTTTGTACAATTCCATTTTTCATTTAAGTTGATGCCGTTTTATTGATTGTCACATCAATGACATTGTTCTGCGCAGCAGCGCAGTATATTCTATACAATCATACTTTTCGTATTATTTTTTATTATGAAAAACAACACTACCAACGATTGGTTCACTTACTGCATGCATGATACAAAACATTTTGTGGTTAATAGTACATTAATTAAATTTTTTACAATACATATTGAAATCTTATTGATACCCCAAAGTCAACTAAAACTAACATTACCGGTAAGTCCTTAACTGTTTCCAAACATCATTTATATTAAACTCTGAATTCTCTGTTAAATGCTTAAAGTGCAAATGTGATGATTTCAGATGCGACTGACTCGCTTTATGGCGATCATGCGGAAGAAATGCACAAAATTTACAGACATAAGGGTACGCGTACGTTATTGCTTTGGTTCAATAACGACAATGCCAAATTATTAAAATGGTACTAATATGAAAACACATATAAAATGTATATGCCTTATTAATATTTTATGTCATACCAAGAGCATGAAAGGTTTGTGTGATAGTTAGATATAGTTTTAGAAATCGTTATTTGCTAGCATAAATCACTTCGAAAATTGTATTTCATTAGATTATTATAAACCACGATCATTTAGTTAAATGGCAATGGATTTGTTTTTGATACCAATGTGTTAAACATTACAACCTAAACAAATGTTTTCTTGTAAAACAAAGCAACAAGAAAACAATATTTGAATAAAAATATGCATGACACAAACTACAGAACGAATCTCTTGAAAATATGCGTTGAGAGTAACTGTCGCTGACTTAAGACACAGTGCAAACAAATTAACAGCATTCGTCATAACTTCAACGATTATAGTATTTAAATTATAATACATTTTCAACCTACCAGGTGCATTTTTTATTTAAGATCAAAGTACTTTGCAGGTTCGACGCATGGGCGAGATTCTGAACAGCATGAAATTTATCAAAATGTATGCGTGGGAAAAGCCGTTTAATGAGGCAATTAAAAGTATGACTTTGACGTTCAGTTGGTAGACCTTTTCAGTCTTGATATATGAAATTTATGAGTAGACATTTCGTTTGACAATGTTGTAGTTAAACACATTCACTGAGTTATTGTAATGAAATACGAGTTTGCTAAAGATATACTAGTTCATAGCATGCATTACTTCCAGATTTGGCTTCCCGCTGTTTTGAAATTTTTGATAGGATCAAAAACCATATTTATTTAAACATCAGTTAAAGTTTTATATTGTAGAATAACACTTACAGTAACAACCTAAAAATGACAGGTCTCGGCAACAACTACATTTAACTGAGAACATGTAACGTAAAATAGAAACAAAATAGAAAACACACAAATTTGTTTCACTAGAACAGAAACATCATCCAAAATTAGTACTCAGTTTGGTATTTAAAGCCATATGCTTCCCACTAATGGGGTATATACACAGCGTTACTAATATATTTGTAGGGGTCAGGAGATCAGAACAGAAATACCTGTTATATTCTGCTCTCCTGAACGCCATTACTAGCTCAATCATACCGGTGACGCCAACAATAGCGTCCATCATCACTTTAACCGTCTTCAGAGCCGCAGGCAATAATTTAAACGCATCAACGGTAAGTACGTCATGTAGAACTTTAATATCAGATAGTGTTTTAAGGTTCATAATGGCGATTTAGACTCTGTGCAGACATTACTACAGCAGGTCTAGTGTCCAAAATACATTGTGAATATCAAATTCAAAATATCAAAAATACATTATGATCTTGTAACCAGAGTATTATTTTCAAAAAGTACTTTAACATCATGCGAGATCTTAAAGGATAGTAAAGACGTTGGCAAGGTTTCCAAAAAAATTACGCGAAGTTATAATTAAGATGCTGAAGGTATGTAGGTATAACATTTGCATAGTTTTTGTCTTCTAAAGTTTGTTTTGTTTTTTTAGGCCTTTGCTATCATCGGAACCATGAATTTTCTGCGGATTATTGTCGCGCTTATTCCGATAGGTTTGAGTGCATATGGAGAAGCGACAGTCAGCTTTCGAAGAATAGAGGTTAGGCAAAATACGTTATGGTGACTTATATACATACATATACAAGAAAATAATCGTGATGTTTAAATGACGTACATTAAGATATGTTAACATGACTTACAGCCGTATATGTAATCACTTACATTTTTAATCATTAATTTTTATGGAATACAAAGCCATTGTCATGCACATTGCCTATACATGTAATCAAATGCCTGAACGATGCACAGTTATATTGTTAGTAATTTACACATGTAAAATATCGTGATTCTAGAACTTGCTAACGATGGATGAGTACACTGTACCTTCGCCGGAAGTCTTTAACAAGGACAACGCAGTGGAGATTAAAGCCGCCAATTTCATTTGGGAAACATCTCGAGATGCTGAGGAGACAAAGTCACGTGATCGCAGATCAAGTGGTGAGCAGGGCTTTCATTAACTTTTGAAACTGGAAGTTTGAGCTTCCTGGCCTGTGATTTTGGAAGTTTTGCTCATTATATTTGAAAGTTTTGATAGCACTGCGCTACACAAGTCATGAGCATTTCAGAAATGATATTAAGTATAAAATTCAAATTTGTTTAAGGTCAGTTATTTTTCACCAAGTGTTCATATGCCAATTTATTCAGTGAAAGAGGTTTACATTTAGATCAATTACTTAATTTTTCTTCTAACTTGTTCATCTTTACATGATGGAACTTCCATGGCTGAAATTTTGGAAGTCCAGCAACTTCCATGGCTGCAATTTAAGAAGTCCTATGACAAAAACTGCGAGTAAATTAGTCCCAAACTTCCCTTAATGCAAGCCCTGGTGGAGATACAGTTGGCTTGTTCAGCACATGATGCTTGCCTTTTTATTGTCAGTACGAAAATTATTTTACTCTAACTGGTAATTGAATGCTCTTGATTTAGATTTTTTAACAACGATGATATCAGATGTCAAATTTCGCTATTAATTGCAACTGATATCATCGTTAAAGGTTCTTTGAATGTAATTTGAACATTTGTGATAGGATATAGTAAAATTACATACGTTGACCAATACATGTATATATGTATGTTGTTAAAATATAATGGAATGTCAGTAATAATGAAAACGAAACGCGCGTTTATTTTAAACATCCTGCTTATTAATCAACTTTGTATATGCATTATTTATCGTATTGTGTTTATAGTTGCAAGTTCAAGACGAGAAAGCACCAATCTGTTCCAGTTGTCAGATATATCACTCGAAGTGAAGAAGGTACTTTGTACTAAGAAATTTATTGCAAAAAAACCAAAACAACTATTGTAATCAACGTTTAATGCACGCACAAAATCGTATTTTTTTTAACAAAAATAACGTAAAGTTATAATATTGTCTAATATTTACAATCTTGTAGATAAAAACAGTAATTTAGATCAAATATCAGACAAATATGAGTACATTGTAGTTTAGTTCAGACATGATTTAAGCTTAAAATGTTTGCTTACCAACAAAAAATACAAATAAATATGTGTATAATTAAAGTTCATTAGAATTTAATATATATTAAACATACATTATCATAAAGGGACAACTTATTGGACTCTGTGGTTCCGTTGGGTCTGGAAAGTCGTCACTGATGTCAGCTATATTAGGACGGGTAAGCATCTATTGATAATCTTTTCCAACATTCCAACACTGAACGCAAGACAGTAAGAAATGTATTGCATGTGATGTGCATGTCAAAGTGATGAAAATGTACCTTAAAACAGAATAAGTTTCGGGCAATAACAAGAATAGTGATACAAATTGGGAAGACGAAATAGAGCACAAGCTTTACAGCTTAATTTTCATCAAAACGGTGTCATAAAATGTTAACGTAAAGTACTGCGTATTATTATATACAGGTTTATGTTATCCAATAACCAATTGCCATTTTTACCGCGTGACCGTCCAATATTTTACTGTAAGTTTTCGTACACACCAGACATAGTTACATTGGTTCGTGCAATATGGTTTGTCAGCTATTAACTTTACCAAACAGTTGTACAGAACGCTATCTGATGACCTATATATGAGCATATAGTCTAAATTGTTCAAATATTAATATACGAGTTTAATTAAACTATCAACACGTATAAATATATTTATAAGCAAATTGAAAACATAGGTTTAAATTCAGTGTCGAATGCCATAACATTTATATTACATATATCTTTTATGTATAATTAATTCGAGATGTTTTTCAGCTACTACATTATATGTTATGTCTGAGTTTTATTTTGACTTAATATATACACATTTATCCTACGTTTTACTATATTTGCTAAGCAGTATACTTCTATCGTTATTTTATTGCGGTTAAGAAATGCGAGGTCCGTTTAACTGTTCAAGGGACACTTTCTGTGTATTGATGTTCGTTTATTCAGATGATGCTTACAAAAGGTCACTTAGCAGTAAGTGGAACGGTAGCCTATGTAGCACAACAGGCGTGGATTTTCAACGCTTCGATCAAAGAAAACATATTGTTTGGACAAAAATACCACAAGGAAATGTAATTATAGTGAAGGCATCTCTACAAAGATTGTTCAAGTTATGCCCCATGGATTAAAAATGACCATACCCCAGGTCACATGGTCTACACATGACTGGCAGAGTTCACAATGACTGATTTACTACTATTTTTAATTTTCACAAATTTCAGAAACATACCGAGTATAAATAAAGTACTAAATGCTCATACATATGCTAAATAAATATTTAATTATATATGTGGTATCTGTATACAGTAAGAATTATCTGTAATATGTTGCATATACACAGGTATTACTTGCCATATCAGGTACGATCGAGTCATCTCGTGTTGCGGCCTCAAACCAGACTTTGACCTTCTTAGGGACGGAGATGAAACCGAAGTTAGTATAACAAGAAAATAGGTGGCGTGTCTTGGGAAAACCGGTCTTAATGCATGAACGTAAAGTGTCGTCCTGAATCAGCCTGTGCAGTCCGCACAGGCTGATCCGGGACGGCACTTTCCGCCTAAAGTGGATTTATGGTTAGAAGAGACTTCCTTGAAACAGAAAATATCATACAAGCGGAAAGTGCCGTCCCGGATTAGCCTGTGCGGACTGCACAGGCTAATCCGGGACGACACTTTACGCACATGCATTAATACCGGTTTTCTCACGACGCGCCACATATTAGTAGTTTTATCTGTCGTTATTTCACTTACATGATTGAATCGTGTCTTATTTTTATGACAACATCATGGTCTTGTGTGTATTTTAAAGATTGGAGAACGCGGAACTAATCTAAGTGGTGGTCAGAAACAAAGAGTTAATCTTGCCAGAGCTGTCTACAGCGAAAGTGATATTTACATTTTGGACGACCCTCTTTCTGCTCTTGATGTTAGGGTTGGTAAACACATTTTCCACGAATGCATCCAACAGGAGCTCCAAGATAGAACTGTAATCTTAGTTACGCATCAGTTACAGGTAAAATATACTTATTTTAAAAGTTATAAAATAGATATTTAAAATATATTTGGGCTTAATAATTGACTGACATTTACTGAGACGATAATGTTTTATATTAACCTTTAAAAAGCGAAATTCTTTATATGCATTATAATTTTATAAATACAAAACAAAATTATATATAAATTGTAATTACATAGTTACGGTTAAGCACTATGTTATGTACAAATGTATAATGTTTACATTTGAAGATGACAAAATGTTGGATTGCCGATATTTATTACAAAGTGTAATACAATACAATAAACACCAAGAATACCAAATAAATACTAAAAACAACAATAAAAAGAAAACAATACAAATCCAATCAATGCTTTTTATGTTTAAAAGTACCTGAAACATTGCGACGAGGTGCTCGTGATGGACAATGGCACTGTGATCGAGAAAGGTCACCATCTGGAGCTGCTGGCAGCTGATAAAAAGTACTCCGAGATGTTCAGAATTTTCAGTCAAACCGCCATGATAAGTACAAAATCACGTATGTATTTTTTATTTTTTACTTGTGTTGATAAGTCATGACCATCCATATAATAATGTGATAGCAATACAAAGTGCAATATTAAAACAACAAGAACAACAATGGAATGTGAATGGCAAAAAAGAATAATAACATACATGAACATCATCTGGGAATATTGAATAACATTAAACTGTTGATTTACGTATCTCCTAATATTTTTCTTTTTAGCTCAACTGAGCACAAAGTGCTCATGGTGAGCTTTGTGATCGCCCGTTGTCCGTCGTCCGTGCGTCCGTGTGTCCATGCGTCCGTCGTCAACTTTTCATTCAAACAATATCTCCTCCTTAACCACTTGGCAGATTTTCACCAAACTTCACAGGAATGAGCATTGAGTGACTCTCTTTCAAAGATATTCAAATTGTTACGGTCCGCTGCATTTGTATTTCACCAGAGCTAAAAGTATATTTAAAAGTGTAAACTTGAAAAATCTTCTTCTCTGAAACCGCAGGGCCCAGAGGTTTCATATTTGGTATGTAACATCCTATAGTGGTCCTCTACAAAGATTGTTCAAATTTTGCCCCTGGGGTCAAAACGGGCCACGCCCCGGCGGTCACATGGTTTATATAGAATAAATAGCAAAATGACTTAAAAAATCTCCTCTGAAACCACAAGGCCATGAGGTTTCATATTTGGTATGTAACATCCTATAGTGGTTTTCTACAAAAATTGTTCAAATTATGCCCCTGTGGTCAGAACTGGCCACGCCACGGGGGTCACTGTAAGGCCCAGAGGTTTCATATTTGGTATGTGGTCCTTTGCAAAGTTTGTTCAAATAATGCCTCTTGGGTCAAAACGGGCCACGCTCTGGGGATCACATGGTTTATATAGAATATATACCAACATGACTTTTAAAATCTTCTCCTCTGAAACCACAAGGCCCAGAGGTTTCATATTTGGTATGTAAAATCCTATAGTGGTCCTCTACAAAAAATTTTCAAATTATGCCCCTGGGGTCAAAACTGGCCACACCTCGGGGGACACATGGTTTATATAAATTTAAATAGCAAAATGTCTTTAAAAATGTTCTCCTCGGAAACCGCAAGGCCCAGAGGTTTCGTATTTAGTATGTAACATCCTATAGTGGTTCTCTACAAAGATTGTTCAAGTTATGCCCCATGGGTTAAAAATGACCACACCCCAGGGAACACATGGTCTATAAAGACTTAAATCGAAAAAGCGACTTTAAAATTCTTCTCCTCTGAAACCGCAAGGCCTAGAGGTTTCATATTTGGTATGTAACATCGTATAGTGGTCCTTCTCCTCTGAAACGGCAAGGCCCACAGCTTTCCTGTATTTGGTACGCAGCATTGCATAATGGTCCTCTCCAAAGATTGTTCAAATTATACCCCTGGGGTCAAATCTGGCCACACCCCGAGGGGTCTCATGGTTTATATAGACTTATATAGCAAAATGACTTTAAAAATCTTTACCTGAAACTGCAAGGCCCAGAGGTTTGTTCAAGATTGTTCAAATTATGTCACTGTGATCAAAATAAGCCACGCCTTGGGGATGCAAATTCCTATTGGGTAACAAGGTCTCAGGTGAGCGTCCTAGGGCCCTCAGGGCCCTCTTGTTTAAATTAATACACAGTTATGTAATACAATTCATTCTCTATCAAATTTTGCCTCCGCAACTTACATAAAGCAAAGAATTATATCAATATTGTAAACAGTTCTATTTTAAACTACCTTTCTATGATGGAATCTGCTAATTTCCAACTGATTCTTTTCTTTTTTTTGTATATATCCTTGGTATTGGTGTGCATGTCATTGTTCATCAGCAATCCATCCATCCATCCCTCCATCCATCCATCCATCAATCCAATCCAATCCAATCCAATCCAATCCATCCATCCTTTCTCCTTCCATCCATCCATCCATCCATCCATCCATCCATCCATCCATCCATCCATCCTTCCTTCCTTCCTTCCTTCCTTCCTTCCTTCCTTCTTTTTTTCTTTCTAAACTTGCACAATAATAGAGATAGTGCAAATGGGAAACTATTAAAAAAATATAATTTAACATCAAGTTTTTCAGTTCAAATTATGTAAGTTGAACATAAACTAGAATTGTTAATATTATCTGTGTGTGTATTGAAATGAAATTCTTGTAATTACTATGTCATTAAACTGAGGTAACGCGGATCGTTTTATCAATCCAATAAATGGATATGTAAACTATTAAGATCATTTAATGACTTGCAAACACATACTTGCCAAGGAGAAAGTGTTGTTAATAGCCCGCAATTTATTACACAATAAATGCAACATAGAACACGTTTCAATTACAGGTACCTTATTTTAGGTTTATTGCTGCAATAATGTTGCAAAATTTACAATACAGTTTAACTGAACAATTTTTAGGCATATTCTAGCTATACCTTATACCCCAGATCCATTATTCAAACAACCATAGCATTAAACAATTTAAATTTCACATCAAAAGAAAAGCATAGGTATGCCGATTTTCATTATATAAAATACCGCCCGTCTGATCTGATCAATGCTTTATTTTGGACATGTAAAACATGTATAAGAGAAGTGAACTCATATAGAAGAAACATAATTATCAAGCTCTAAGTCATTATTTTCAAACTAAAAGTTTGGAACACGCTCTTAATTTTGGATAAAAAAATCTCTACTATAGTTCAGTTGGTAGCATTGATTTAAAATCCCCATCATATTTACACATGACGCTCAAAGAACATTGCCTATCTCTGTTAATACGCAGTTTCAGCTAGTTTAATAGTATCAGCGACTAGTAAGAACATAAATAGTTTAAATCATATAATGTATCAGCAACATTTTGTTCATTGTGAGGAAAAATGATAAAACTTCATTTTTGTTTCAATGAAAGTTACGTTGTTCAAAACATTAACAAAACAAAACAGGTAAATGATTTACATCTTGTCTTGCGCATGTACTTTATTCTTTACAAAGTATTCAGAGAGTATATGATTAACTTAAACACAAGGTTTGGTTTTGTTATAAGTAATGAATTTGAATTTTTAAAAATCCCACCGAAACTCAACAGTCTTTGCCATCACTCAACGGTATTCCCAGAATCCCAGTTTAGATCAATAAAGTACACGAGTGCAAAGATTTTTGTACCTCAAAAAGTATATTTTTAATTTGATGCATTGTGATTGCCGTTTACTTTTATCACAAACAATTTCGTATTTCGGTTTAACACTTGACGAAAATTGTGCTTAAGAAGTGAAAGAATATCATTCTTACCTGTGATGGAAACGTTCTTTTTGTTATTTGTGTAATGAATGTATGTTTTTCGCCGTATTCAACAGTATTTCAGTCATGTAATGGCGGTCAGTTAACCTACTCACACTTTTCCTGGGTAATCTGGTTTACCAGTACTAAGTGCATATACTTATGTCAGTACATGAATGTATGGACGATAGGCTAATGATATACACACGTAACACAATAATAATACATTAGAATGATTATACACGTTATTTTTAATAAATATAATCTTGAAATAATCTTTATTGTGCTAGTAAGAATGTAATTTTTACTTGTGATGGAAACGTTCTTTTTGCTATTTGTATAATGAATGTATGGTCGCTAGGCTAACGATATACTTACGTAACACAGTAATAGTAAATTAGAATGATTATACACGTTATCTCTAAAAAATATAATCTTGAAATAATCTTTATGATTACACCTCACGTGACCACTCTGTATATTTTTTCCGTAGACCAAAAGTTATATACGTCGATCCACGGCATTTTACAATAAATATCAAGCTACAAGCATTTGCTAACCAGAAGCGCGATGCGTTTTCGAAATCGCCATGACTGGTCAGAACGTATCTTCAAATTCGTATTTCGTCTCCAAACCTGTATCGGATTATCAATATTGGCGTCCAAAATAATTAAGGCATCACAGATGCATGGTTTCTTTAATTCTGTGTTTAAAAACGACACAACACAACCCTATGTAATACTAACAGTCCATTGAAAACTGGTTTATGTCGTCACTGCACAATTTATTTACATATAACTGACAGTATATGCCACACATTTATCCGTTATGTGATCTGAATATCCATTAAACACTTTTGAGCAACTGTATAGTATTCCTTTTTTAATCACACTATAACGTTCGCCCGTATTTCGCCATGTTTATAACCGTTTTAATCTAACGCGCTGTAGAAACTTACTATCGATCACGCCATCTGTACAATTGACACGACTAAATGCAGTATAGCTGTACACACTCAATGGTCATGTCGGTTTAAGGTTAAGGTCATGTCTGCGAAGCATTAGAAAGTACGGTGTTCTGATTCTGCACTGTTTTAACTATTATTGTAATATAAAATGATAATGTCAAGCTTCGGCTTACGTAGCATTTATTTCTAGAGTCTACATTAAAGTAATGGTGAAAAAAAATCACGAAGCTTATCATTTCAAAGATTTATACGGATTGTTCGGTGTAATAAAATAAATAACACATGGATGAGAGGGTGATATAAATAATATAAACCCTCGAAAAGTTGATATAACATTTACCGGGTTGATATTATTTTATATCACCCTCTCAGCCATGTGTTATTTATATATTGCGCTAGTACGTACGTATGTAAGGTTTGTATGGAGCTACCATAGTCCGCATTTGATCATGCAGCCCAAATACTCGGAATATGTTACGAATTTGCAGACAGTACCAATGACGGGGAACCGGTGCAAAAAGAAGTACATGGCTTAAAGAAAGAAGACAACATAACAAAATTGTCTGAGGAATCAAATGGAGTTCACAAAGTAAAGGCGAAAGGTACGATACTACATTGCATGCACTACTACTTGTGGAAAATAATGTTAAAAACTTAGATAATTATGTACTTCATAAAGTGAGGAATCCGATATATCAGCGTCAATACTCATAATATATTTTAAGAATAATAACAACTATAACTAGTCTAAACAGTGCGATTATACGAACCGATTAGAACGTTTAAGCCCGAGATAAGGAAAAAACATTTGTTAATATTTACGTAAGTATTCGCCGTCATTGTTCAAGATTTAATCAATGCCCTTGATCTTTTATTCAAGGCAAACTCGTTCTGGCTGAAGAGACAGCCATTGGCAACATAGGTGTCAGCACATTCACCGCCTACATCCGTGCTGCAGGAGGATGGTTGGCCTTCCTTGGCGTTGTTTTCCTCTTCTTTCTGTCCTCTGGTTCCCTAGTGTTTTCAGACTATTGGCTCAGTGCATGGATAGACTCTCTTTCTAAGGTACACTTTTGTAACATGTTGTCTAGATGAATCCATTAAAAAGTATTGAAAAGAAATTCAGGACAGGTAATACCTAGCCTTTCATTGTTGTCATCCATCGTCAGATTTATTAAAGGAAGACAACCTAAATCATCTTTATTCATCTTGCACAAACATAATTCTGAAACAGTTTGAAATAAACTTACACGATACGTAATGCACACACCTCTCATGTAATCATGTAGATGCTGTAGTTGTAATTCGAAGAGTGCTAGTTGCTTAAGTCACTAGTGTGTGCATGTAAACTGGATAAGTATAGTAGAATGCCCTCGACATGACTTCTTTTTTTTATTGCAAAATGCATTTCTACTTCTTTAGTGATGCATAAGTGCGTAGTTGTTATGTAGTAAGTGTGTAGCTAGTAATGTATATTTACAACTACCAGCTACTTAACTGCAGAGTTCACCTACTACAAATGAAACGTTGTGGAACGGTCACTGGAATACAACGTCATCACTTCTGGGCACTACAAAGTCGCCAACCAATACAACACATACAACTGTAACTATAAACGCTTCTCAAAACAAAGCAGTCGGAATCTCAGAAGACAGTTCCATGAGCAGCGACACGTATCTCGTCGTTTACATATCCTCGCTTGCTGGCATACTTGCTCTGCTCTTGATAAATGGATTTTGTCATGCAAAGGTATACCATTATTTAATACAGAAAAATGCGTGTATTGTATTGCAGAACTATTGTAGTGTTTGAAATACATGCAAACAGGTAATATTTGTTTTGTTTTACCATGTTCTTACTGTGTCTTGTACATGGGGTCGGCAGGCTTCAATAATGGCGTCCAATAAAATGCACGGCAAGTGCCTGGATAGGGTCATGAAGGCGCCTATGTCATTCTTCGATGCTAATCCGACTGGCCGGATACTGAACAGGTTCTCAAAAGACCTAGATGAAGGTACAATTATTCAAACTATTTTGATGTACTTATTTTGCAAATGATTTTTAAAGATGAACTACGCATGATATTTAATCTCGTAAAAGACGTTTATTTCTCTTTGACAATCCGTTTGGTTTTCCGTATGTGTTTAATATTTCGTTATGTTACAAAGGGCCTAAAAGAAGAAACCCTTAGCATCTAAAACAGTAATTATGCAATTTTAAACCTTGTTTACAGTCATCCTTAGTTTAAATTTTGTGAACATTCAGAATAAAATAATACAAGGCATTCTGTTGAATATTATCCGTTTTGGTTTGATAGACGTCAGTTCTGAAGAATCTCGTCAAGCCCATTCATATAATAAAATAGTTACCATACACTTTTTTATTATAAATTCTTTAATATACAGTGGTTGATGACGGTCTAACTTTGACTGTTTATTATTTTAGGTGATGTATTCATACCGCAGGTGACAAATCAATTGTTACGTATACTTTCGCTAACAATCGTGTCAATAGGAATGTCTGCATATGTGTCGCCATGGTTACTGATCGCCGTGGTGCCAGTGACAGCCGTCTTCTACATCATGAAGCAAGTTTCTACAGTTTCTATTCGGCAGCTTAAACGACTGGAGAATATTGCGCGTTCACCACTCATTAGTCACGTGAATGTGACGTCACAAGGTCTATCAACTATCGTGTCGTACGGGCAGCAGGATCGTTTCTTCAAAAGGTAAATAAATAAATGAATGAATAAATAATACATAAATAAAATGTACGCATAATTATAGTGATAACAATAAAAATGACACAATCGGTTTACTAAACTAGACGGGATATGCAATATAGGAATAATTAAACTCCAGAGACATTATCATATGCGACACCCTTATTACCATCCGATGGTCCTTTATTTGAGACCAGTGACCAATTGCCTGTCAAATACAGGACAATACATGCAACACAACACAGAACATACAAATAATTAAAACTGGGGTCACCGCCTTGAAACGGTCAAGGCAAAGCATTGGGGGTTTAAACCGGTTTAAAGGCATGCCGAACCTCACACTTAGTCCAGAATCAATCACAAAACACGCACTTGTAAATAAACTTTAACCTCATAGCATTGCAATTCAATTTAATAGTAATAAAAGAGAATATTAATTCAATTAAATTTCAATTTAATTACTCAATGGTTTAATGTTCACCTGAGCAACAGAATTGCAACTTTCTGAGGCACGATAAAATGAAGCCAATGCAATTATCAGCTTAATCCCGTCTTGCTGACAAGATTTCAAGACCTAGCATCATATTGTACAAATCACAGATAATCGTCGTGCATCTCAGGAAGAAGCCGTAATGTGTGGTGTAAAAGGCCAGATTACATAGCTTGGTTGTATATGTTTAGTATTTATAATTAATATAATTGAAAGAGTCGTTTAATATTAAACTAACACGACCATTACTACATATACTTTTGCACACAGAATATGAACAATTGTTTATTCTACAAAACGTGAATCAATTTAATATTTTGGTGTCCATGTGTCGTAGACGACTTACTTGGTTATCTGTTATAACGCGTTGGGGATAGGTTTCAAAGCTGTTACTGTTCAAATTAAATCTATTAACATTTAAAGCTGTTAGCCGAATGAGAATAGATAATAATTTACAGTTAAAAGAAATTCTCTATAAAAAACTAACAGGCAGGTGTTACTGAGTATAGACAAATTTTACCCCTTTGATCGGTAAGACTACTGTATCAGTTTACAAGTAACGTTTTTAGCATCCAATTTTGCATATTTACACTTACGCAACCGTTTTAAAACATCACTATACAATGATGGGTGAGAAATTCCATTAACCAATAAAGATTTTAAGGAAACATTATATCTAGAAACCAAATCTTAGTTAGAAATAGGTTACGTTTGTTGAAAGCATATACTCATAAATACGGAAGACTCTTAGGAATATAACTATCTAAGAAATGGAAATTAACAATAATTGAAAATTGAAATCATCACGTTTGGGATACAGACTAGTTTGCACTTTGTTGTTACCAATAGTTAGAAGTAAATCTAGAAATGCAGCATCAGTACTCGAAGAATACGATTAACTTATTGTGAGTTCTTTGGGGTATATCTTATTTATTTTTTTCAAAATGAGGGTTATCTATATTTAACACGTCATCAATATATCTAATAGTTTTGTTAAAGCTTTGAATTTGCTATAAATGATGCACAATTACTGCCCATAGAACCCCTATAATTTGCTTAAATATTTTACCATTGAATTTAACAAATAAATTGTCTAAAAGAAAATTGAGAGCAGAACATAAATCTAGACAAGTCCAAATAAGATATTTATTTAATACTCCATTAGTGAAGAATGCTGTTTTGTTATTTACAGCTAAGTAAGAACATTTTTCTCTAGCAAAAGTCTTTTCGATGAGCGTTACATGTTTATTTTTAATAAGATCGTGCGGTAGCGTGTTGTATTAAGTTGAGAAATCATATGTACTGAAGTGCGATGCTGTATAATTACTCTTTTCAACTTTCAAAATAACTTCGGATGAATTTTTATTCACCTTATACTCTATGTCTCGGGTATGTTTTATATAATTATGTGGGTGTCTAGTTTTAAAATATTTGTTCAACAAAAAAAATGGAACTTCGTGTATAGCATACTATTCCGGTACGTCATAAATGTTATAAAAAATATATGTTATATCCATTGTACATATAAGCAAACATTTGACTGTACCATGTTGTTTTCACAAGGTGTGTGAGCTATGGCGACGTCGCCTCGATGACGATATTCCTGTTTGACGTCAGCATGAGATGGATTGGCCTGCGACTGGATCTAGTTGCCGGCCTCATGACTGTCTCAGCGAGTCTGATTTTTGTGGTCACTAAAGGCATAATCTCACCGGCTTCTGCTGGCCTTGTGCTTGGACTTTGCGGAAAAGTAATAGACGCGACATAGCTGTGTATTTTTTGTTATCATAAACACATTATTACTAACATAAATACAAATTCCTCAAACTATAGCATATTTAGAATTGTTTACTGAATATGTTGTTTGATATAACTAAGAAACAGACACTTTTATACCGTATTAATATTTTTTTTCTAATTATTTTCAAGATATTATTCAAAAGTCATGTTATAATGTATCGACTAAAACTTCAATAAACGCTATTTTTGTTGGTGATTGTGGATGCATTTTATTCCAGACAATTAGTACTGTGCAGTTTCTCGTGCGACTCATAAATGAGACAGAAGCACGTTTCACATCGGTGGAAAGGCTGCACGAATACACGGTGGTGAGAATGCTTGAACATTATTTAAAATGTACCTATATTTACTCTTGAGGTTTTTGATATTGACGAATACATGACTCAGTTAGATCATGAATCAAAGATCATCGATGTGTCAATTGGGTAGAGCGTAGTCTTATCCGTAACACCACTGAAACATTCAAGTTTGAAATGTCCTTCTGACCATATTGGCGTATGCGAATTAATCTTTTGATCACTCTTATCATTGATATAATCTAGAAACTTTCATCCGAGAACCAGGAAGCGAAAAAGATTGCTCCTGTCCAGTGGCCTGAAAAGGGGGCGATAACGTTCTGTAATGCAGTTATGAAGTATAGACCAGACATGGATCCTGTTTTGAGAAAAGTCAACTTTGAAATCAGGCCAAAGGAGAAAGTAGGCATCGTCGGAAGAACTGGTGCCGGCAAGTTTTGTTTTCTTTTTGAAGACAAATATAGTATATATATATATATTTGTCTTCAATATTTAATTTATCTTTAATATATATATGGTATATTGTTGATAATTTACCACCATGTTTAAAAAATAAATTTATTTTTGCTTGCTTCAAGAACTCTTTGCGTTTATAAATAACTTTAACGACGCTGCATACATCATGCAGAGATATTGATTTTATTAATCGGGTATGTTTACTGTATATTTACAATGTACGTACCTTGCAGGCAAATCATCGCTGGCGGCAGCTTTGTTCCGTTTGGTGGAGCTTTCTGAAGGAATAATAACCATTGACGGAGAAGATATCTCCGAGTTACATCTTAATACTATTCGTTCTAAAATATCAACCATTACTCAAGAACCTGTATTATTTTCCGGAACCATCAGGTAGAGCTGATATATTTTTACTGCAAGAAACATGAGTATCGTTTTAGTAATTTGTATAGCAACTGCTCTGCTTATACTGAAATTAAATTCTTATAATCAAATTAAAAATAATAACTCTGCTCTTTTACACAATATGAATTTGGGTAACGCTTAATGCTGGTATTGCGAAATTGGACATATGGTGTAAACATGTATAATAATATATTTAATAATTTATATAAGCTTTGTTTTGGCTAAAACGTTTGTCGTTCTGGCCGAACTGTAACTATTTCTTGTTTCGAAAATTTCCTAATATGATCCCTTACAATTATATGTTCTGACATGTATATATGTGCGCTAGGTACAACATAGATCCGTTCTCTTTGTTAACGGACGAGACTATATGGGAAGCTTTAGGAAAAGTCCATATGAACGAAAAGGTTATTTACGACACAATATGCCTTTTCAAACCTTTATGTGTACCAGTTTGAGCTATAAACAATATGGATATACAGATCGCATAACGTTTGTTCCTGGATTAACCCTCCTGTTAGTCGTTTTTTTCTCATATACCATTTGCATTTGTTTGCATGCATTGTAATCCATGCACTAACAGTGTTAATGTACTACCATTTGAAGTATAATGCCCATGTATACATATCATCGTCTAATTTCTAAGCAGATCCACTTTTTTCTAACAATATCTTATCAAACAATTGACCGATAGACGATATTTTATTGACCGTAAATATGCAATGCCTGTTTTGTTTGACGGACATGTCTTTAAAAGCTGCTGTATTCTGAAAATGTTCTTTGTTGGATATCACATTACATAGGCGTGACTATAAATTCAATAACAATCAGTAAATTGTTCTCCAAGCATGCCATTTGGATTCTTTCTATTTGAACATTTGTAGCTCACCTGAGCACAACTAGAGGCCACATTTATTGGCAAATCTGTATGAAACTTGGTCAGAACATTTGTCCCAATTATATATCGGCCGATTTCGAAACTGGGTCATGTGGGGTCAAAAACTAGGTCACTAGGTCAAATTGAAGAAACAGCTTGTGAACACTCTAGAAGTCACATTTTTTGCCCCATCAACATGAAACTTTCTAAGAACATTTGTTCTAATGATATCTTGGCCTAGATCGAAAATGGTTCCGCTCCATTGAAAAACAAGGCCGCCAGGGGGCGGGGCAGTTTTCCTTATATGACTATAGAAAAAGCTTGTGAACACTCTAGAAGTCAAAATTTTTGCCCAATCAACATAAAATTTGCTCAGAACCTTTGTTCTTATGATATCTCGGCCGAGTTCGAAAATGGTTCCGCTCCATTGAAAAACATGGCCTCCAGGGGGCGGGGCAGTTTTCCTTATACGGCTTTAGAAAAAGCTTGTGAACACTCTAGAAGTCACAATTTTTGCCTAATCAACATGAAACTTGCTCAGAACCTTTGTTCTTATGATATCTCGGCCGAGTTCGAAATGGTTCCGCTCCATTGAAAAACATGGCCGCCAGGGGGCGGGGCAGTTTTCCTTATATGGCTTTAGAAAAAGCTTGTGAACACTCTAGAAGTCACAATTTTTGCCTAATCAACATGAAACTTGCTCAGAACATTTGTTCTTATATCTCGGCCAAGTTCGAAAATGGTTCCGGTCCGTTAAAAAACATGGCCGCCAGGGGGGGGGGGGTCAATTTTCCTTAAATGACTATAGGTGAACACTCTAAAAGTCACAATTTTTGCCCAATCAACATGAAACTTGCTCAGAATCTATGTTCTGATGATATCTCGGTCGAGTTCAAAAATGGTTCCGGTCGGGTGAAAAACATGACCGCCAGGGGGAGGGGTGCAGTTGTCCTTATATGGCTATAGGAAAAGCTTGTGAACACTCTAGAAGTCACATTTTTTGCCCAATCTTCATGAAACTTCGTCAGAATATTTGTGCCAATGGTATCTCGGCCGAGTTCGAATCGTGGTCATGTGGGGTCAAAAACTAGGTCACTAGGTCAAATTGATGAAAAAGCTTCAATTTCAAAATGTACTTCCCAAACTTTGAATGTCTGTTGTCACTTAAGTTTTTCAAACCGTGATGATTAAGGCCGCATTTCCACCAGGCCGTATCAGTATATCTATATCCGTATAAAAATATAATACATGGAAAAATTTCGACTAATAAAACTCAGGTGAGCGACCCAGGGCCATTTGGCCCTCTTGTTTTTAATAGTGTATTTAAACCGCAGCTATGAATAGTATTTAATATCGCTTACAGTTGACTTCGCGCATATATTCATTTTACATATACTGTTGTATATGACTTATATATATATCGTTTCGGGAATACTATATTTACGGTTGCTAAAAATTTGAAGTTTTATTACCTTACATCTAATTATAAAAAAATCAAGACGTGCAGGTTTCTGACATGTCATTAAAGTTCTTGTCCAACGTTTTCGGAGATTTGGTTTTAAACTAGTATTCACGCGCACAGTTGGCTCATTTTAGGTCTACCTTTGTAGATACAGCAGTTTGACGAGGGCCTAGATACAATGGTGGAGGAGAACGGAGAAAACTTCTCAGTGGGTGAACGGCAGCTGCTGTGTCTGGCGAGGGCAGTTGTAAGAAGTAGCAAGGTAAAGTATGGTGTTGTTTTTATGTGACTATACATATATGTATAACCTTATTTACATTTAAAAAACCTTTCTGACACAGGGGCGTAACTTGAGTTCAAAAAATGTATAGGAACAATAGGCGGAATCTACAAAATGACTCTGTAAGCGATAATTTGGGCCAGGAGTGTTTATACTCATATGTGGCTATATACAACTAATTTCAGCTAAACTCCGATTCTACAAAATAATTGTAAAATAACCGGGTTATTTCATGTAATTTATTTCATATTAACGTAATCGACTCTTTAAACAATGAAGTATAAACACAGCCAAGAAGATCCCCTCACCCCCATCCCCCCTCTTGTTTATTGCATTTTGGCATATTAAAAATTCTCTGGAAAAAATGTATAGGCACGTGCCTATAGTGCCCAAAGGAAGCTACGCCCCTGTGACATATACAGTTCACATTCATGCATTTATATCTCAACTTGTGTGGAAATACGTTACTTATACAAGTACCATTGATCTATAATGACAAGATATACATCCATACTTTTAATATATTTGACTTTCATACGTGCTTGTGGCTTGTCGTGTCCAAATGTTTTCTCCTTGTTTTGGGGTATGTAATTCAACTAAAACATGTATACGTATCAATCATTAAGTATTGAGGGATATTGATGACTCATTAATTTGATGTTTTATTGTTTTCTTTGACTTCCTGCATTGCGAAAGTGTGTGGACCAGTGTACAATTTTTTTACGATGGATATCTTTCATGAAAACGTTTCATTTAGTCATTTTATTGCCCCCCCCCCCCCCCCCCCATAGAAGATGGCGGGGTATATTGGTTTGATAATGTCGGTCGGTCTGTCGGTCGGTAGACCACTTTCGTTTCCGCTCTGTAAGTGCAATATTAACCAAACTTCATGAAAATGTTTATAGGCATACTATCTCATCCGAGTTCCATAAACAGCCAAATCGCTGAAGGAATTGTGCAGTTATGGCCCCTGAATTATCTAAAATTAGCCTTTTTAGCCGTGTCCGCTCTCTAAGTACAACAGGTTTCATCCGATCTTCACCAAACTTTTGTAAATGTTTGTGGGCATTATATCTCGGCGGCCAAGTTTGATAATCAGCCAAATCGTCACAGGAATTGCGGAGTTATGGCCCTTGAATTATGTAAAATTGGCCGTTTTAGCGGTTTCAGTCCATTTTTTTTTATGTTATCCTCGCCAAGCTTGATGAAAATATTTGAGGTTATAATATCAACCAAAACACCCCAGGAACTACAGAGTGGAAACTTGATTTATCAAAATTTGTATTTTTAGCAGTTTCCGCTCCCCACACTTCTCATCCGATCATCACCAAACTTGATATTTTAAAGTTTGCTTTTCACCTAGGCGGAATAACTGTTTTACATGTAGCTCTGGTTTAAAACTTGAATTGTTATTGAAAAAAAAATGAAAAAAAAAACAACAAGGATTGCAAAAGTACTCATCATCATCAAGTGCGCACACGCCGTTTGTTTAAAAAAGTTTAGGCATTTAAATGTCATTCAAATTCTTTTTCAGATTCTACTTCTCGACGAGGCGACTGCCAACATTGACACCTCCACAGACGCGATGATCCAGCAGACGATCAGGGAATGCTTTGCAGACTGCACTGTTATCACCATTGCTCATCGGCTAAACACTGTTCTTCACAACGACAGGATACTTGTGCTTGACAGTGGCAAGGTGTGTGTATATCAGTTGTCTTAATTGTTTCTTATTGAAAAGTTGTGATAAAGCAGTCATATTAATTAACACTACTTTATAAACACTTATACACTGTAATAAGCTGTTAACCTTTACACGATATTTCTTAATTAACACATTTATATTTCATGTTGATGTTTTATTATTTACATAAATATCGAATTGTGAAAAATAAATAAATGAAAAATGACTTTTTCAAATTATTTATATTGATTGTTATACGACGGTATGCATTGTATATAAACCGACTTGAGGTCCTACCTTAAATTTTCGCTGCCTGAATGCAGTTGTTCATATTCACTGTTTCAGGTGGTGGAATGCGCATCCCCCCAAGAACTTCTGTCTAATCCATATTCTTTCTTCAATGCTATGGTTACAGCACAAACAGTGAAAACACCATCTCCATGAATGAACAAAACTATACAAATTGCGAGTAAATCATAGATATTAACAGGGTTGGATAATAAGTCAATTAGAAAGTGAACCTGTATTTCATGTGGCTTAATATGTAATTTTGAGCAGAAGTATAAGAGGATTTAAAAATACTGTAATAATAATTTCCTTTTATAAAAAGTGTTAAAGATTTCCACATTTCCATATGCTATTTGAAAATGTTGCATTCATTGTTCTTAGTATTTTAAAAACGTGTTCACACCTTCCATTCGCTGAAGAAAATTCAGTAATGTTTTAAAAAGTATATATTATTAGTTACATGGCTTCTTGCTGACCGCGTACGGTGTGATGCAGGGTCAGTAAATTAATATTGGGTGAGAGCGTATCTCGAACCCAATATAAATTTACTACCCTGTAGCCATGTAACGAATTTATCTTACCGAGTACCATTCTTTTCCTCATTATCACGCCCGCATTGACGAAATAACGCCCCTAAACTTACCTATATTTCAACACTGTGAAATAAAGAAAACATGAGCAGAAAGAATTATTTTACTGGCTTGAAAATAACTGCTACTAACATAGTACAGAATAATACACTGTCAGCACGTGACCCGGCTAAACCAATGAAAAGCTAGTATTCTGTACGAGGTAAGATTACTATAAATACCGACGATGCGTTATAAATGTGCATTATGCTATTGTGGGTTTTGCATTTGCAAAGATTTTGCGGATATTAAATATTAAAATAAGTATGAACACTATTTTGATGCATGGCAATCATTGTTGGAATTATCCCCATGTTTAGACTTATTGTAAAATATCATTGATTTATTCTCAAATTTTGGTTGTAGACTTTTTAAACTTATTTGCAGCAATATATTGGTAAGGGTGATTCCACTACTAGATATGTACTGTGAACATTAATCATCAATATTGGATTGCTTTTGTCGTCTTTTCTGGATCAGTTCTTTGGTACATGTTGTTGGTTACATATATGACATATATGAAGGCATTCACAACGTAGATGTCATCCACAGTTACTCTGCATATATTCACCTTTCTACCTGTATAAGCAAACCCGAACATTCATTAAAAAAATCAGATGTGCAAAAGTTGTTATTATACTATTTCGTAAATAAAGATATTAAGTGTTCGAAAATCTGCAGAATATGCTGTCAAGATATTCGGTAGTGGCATACGCGTATGCCAAACGTATCATATACCTTAACATTAACTGACTGTGCTACAGTATTATATACACTAAATAGATTTTCTAAGTGGCCATTTTTCAATATTATTAAAATTGTTTGACCAGTGTATCAATACATAGTAGTTTTCGTTATCAGGTTCACTTTCTTTACTCTTAACTATTGTGTGTTATCGCAAACAGGTATTTTCATAAAATGTTATGTACTACTAGGTAATAAATGTACTATCCTCTGAAATAGGGTAACTGGTTAAATAGCCACCTAGAAAACCGATATAGTATATGTTTCAGTACATACGTCCATGGGGAAGTAAAAGTAAAACAGTTAAATAGCAAAATCTGAACTATCACCTGTAGCAGGAACAGTCATAGCATAATTTTTGATTTTGTGAAACAATGTCTGTAATATACTCAACTGCATATTTTGAACGTTTAAATAAATAAATATGATTTGAACATTTGTTTTTGAGATACATCGGTATATCCTGTCGCCATATGGTAGGCTGGTATTCAAAATATTTTGGAGTGCGTTGCAGCAAACACAATGTACGTATTTCCCTTTTAAGCGCGTGCTCAACATGTTTGAACTATTACTCATTTTGAAACTTTATATGAACAAATGAAGCGTTAGTATGTTTCCACACGAAACTCAAGCAACATCATTATGCTTTAATAATCGAAGAACTAGTCTGATTACATATAAATTCCGTTTAGATCGACTAAGCTTGGCCAGGAAAAGTGTTAGTAGGTTAACTGACCGCCGTGATATGATTGAAATACTGTTAAAAACGGCAAAGAATCCAAACAAACAAACAATGTAGTTTATACCGTTATCTTGAAGTGCACATTGGATGATATTTCAATGATATACAAATCGTATTTCAAATATAAAGTTCATTGTGTAGATACGTATTTTGCTGTTTGTATCTTTTTTACATTGCTAAAATGGTAGCATTTACATTAAACATGACAAATATTATAACGACAATGTGTACATGCTGACAATTTAATTTGATAATTGGGTAAGTAAAAGCACAATCCATTAAGATAGTGAGGTACTTATTAGATTAAACAGTTTATAACACCTTCGACAAACAGTGCCCACAATGTTGGGACACATTAAATCAATATGGCTGAAAACAAAACAACCGAGTCAGTGTACAAACATAATTGTTTTTGGCGTACGTTAAAACATTCAAGTAATGCAAAATATTGCGTTCGGTTGATAGAAAAATGCGAGGGCTGTCCTCAACGTTCATTCACAGGGTCTGATAATATTATAAACATGAACTAATTTAGATGAAATCTTTGAGACATGCACATTGGTCAGTCAAAGAATATTTAGCCAATGAAAACGCTCAAAATATTATCTTACACATGAGTAAGATAAAATATGTATAATGGCTTATTACACCGAAAACAATGGTAAAAAACGGGTCCTCGACACAGTTAGAAGTTTACGCTGCATTTGATTACATATATTTTTGCTGCTGGGTATTCATTTTTTAAATTAATTATTGATAACAAATAACAAACTGTTAACAAAAATGAACGACTGAAATTATTTTGATCAATTGTTGATACGCATATGACAGGGTGTGTTTTTCTCCGTCTTTGAATTATTGCCATCTAAATGATGTTTCACCATAAGTGTTTCGGGTTATGGAATGCGCATCGACACAATAAATCCTGACAAATACTAAATCCTTCTTTAATGCCAAGCTTACAGCTCAGAGAGTGAAAATATCTCAACATAAAAAACTCTAGTAGACACTACACTTGCGGATCGCAAGTATATACTAGCAGGGTTGGCAAACATTTCAATGAGAAAACGAACACAACCATCTATTTTATTTACTCTTGCTCTTATTTATTCATTGTGCCATGCATACAAATTTGATTTCTAAAGATTGCATGCTAGTGAGAACATTGTCTTATATTTATAGCAATAGTGTAATTTATTGCGGGATTTTAATTTATCGGTTTTTAATAAACGTAATTTAGACGATTTTTACATTTCAAGAATAATGATTATACTTTATATTTCGTTATAATTGCTTTTTAGTCAGTTGTTATACATTTACCCATGCTGAACAAAAATATGCGCATTTTTCCGTTTGATATATGAATAACAATATTAATATGTTTCGGCGATGATTTACACGTGCGCACATAATTGCAGTTGTTTTTGTTTGCATTTGAAGAGAGCAAGGAACATTTAACTAAGTATGAAATGTATTTTAATACATGGCATATCATTCTGGAATCATATATTATAAGTTCCAAATAAAATGTATGAAAACAAAGTTGGTCTTGTCGCTAGATTTGTATTGTGGCCTATGAACCATGTGATTGATTTCCTTTCCTAATCTATCCCTGGATCAAATCTTGGAAGTTGTGAGGAATCAGGATGTCATCAATGGCATGAATGATTCCATTCACAGCGTAGATATCAGCCTCTATTACCCTGGCATAGTTGTTCACCAAAATTTCTGTGCAAAGACATTTGAGCACATGTTTAAAACAATACATTTGTCAATGAAATAATAATATAATAATAAAATTAATTTAAATATAAATAAAATACTGTGTATAAATATAATATATTTTAAAACCTGCAACACAAGGTGCATGATATTCGGTGGTTACATATATGTAACTCTAACGCTGAATGATAACTTTTTTTAAAACATAAAACTAACCGTTGCCAACGGAAACGTTGATGGCCTGTCCGAGCTCGGTGAACAAAGGTCCAGCTTTCAGCCTGTCTAAACGAATTTCACCCGGAATCACGTGGTACTGCATGATAACTACAAGAAACAGTTGACATTGAGCTCGAAACGTGTGTGTAAAGCATTAAGTAAATAGCGGTCACCTCACTGAGACATACGTCTTTACTTCAACTAAGAACAATTTTGATCTTGTTTTACAAATACGACACTGTAAGTGGCAAACTATAGCTCTGAAAATAGTAAATAAAATACATTAAAACAATCAGTTCTCCATTTTGCGATTGTAACTGGCGTGATTTCAATAAGTCCATTGCATTTTGTTATCCTTTTTGCAAGAGTATTAGATTTTATTATATTTAAATTGATATCGCCCGTTCACCGAAACAAAAGGTTTCAAATTCTTAGTAGAGAAGCACTAACAAGGTGGGTGAACTTCTAGAATACCTTGCTCGAACTGATATAGGTCATTTTGACCAGAGTGTAAACACAATTCTTTGTACTGTATATTATTGTAAACTACAGAGTGGACATCAACTTCAAATGTTTGTGCCAGTGATGTACCTTGGTATATCTTGTTGGCATTGGGGTGGCTAGGATCCAGAAGTCTGTTGGCGTGTTTAGCAAATGCCGCGTCCGTTGGAGCAAATACTGTATATGTGCCGTCTGAAACACATGCTTTAATGAGAAGCGGAATGTATCTCTGTCTGAGCACTTAATCAGTATATTTGCTTTCTGTAAAAGTATGATATCTGGATGCAGCTTACTATATGTAGTCGTCTTAATAATAAACAATTGTTTAACACATTTATTGTATAAATAAAATATCATGAAACTGGGGTGAACGTTATTTTATTAAGCGAACCCACCGTCATTTACTTTATATATGTAATAAATAATCAATTCATTAAATACAACCGGTGTTAGTTACTTTCTCTTGTTATTACAGGTTTAATTAAATACGGAACATGGTTGCGTTTTCCTATATTGAAGGATCTAGCGTTAAATAAATCAGAATCCAGGTTTAATTGGTAGGTCTTAAATTCGGTTTGTTGAAACGTTCTATCGCAGGTTTACTAACTCTCTAAATGGTTGACCATGTTGCCAAAGAGCAGTGCAAAGTAGATGTCCGTGAATTTGATGTTGTCTAGAAGGAAAACCTGGATGATGGTCTCATCGGGAAGGTACTTGTCGGATGGAACAAGTACGTGATTAATGGGCTGAATGACCCCATTTTGTAGAATGATGTCCTTCGTAGGTCCAATGTATGTGCTGTTGTTGTTGATATTTAGGGTCTTGAAACGGAGAGATTAACAAATATTATTAATATACACTCATATTTAAAACATTTGTAGCATTTTCCGTAGAAAGTAGTATATATGTTCGAATAGCATTGATCATAAACGCACATGTATATAATGCATACTATAAATACATGTGTATATGCAAAGAGAGGAACAAGTCGATATTCAAACATTATAAGAAGTAATAAAATTACTTAACGCATATAAGAAGTAGGTCTGACAATGTTTTAAAAATACCCTTTTAAAGTTATTTTGTCTTTTATAAGCAGTTTTTGTAAGTTCTGAATCTTTAAATGGCTGAAATCAAATACCCCTCCGTGCGGTGAAACCAGTATGGTATCGCCAAGCATAGTGGTTAATTTTTTGTCGTTCGTTTCGGATGATGTAAGTACAAAGCCATGGACAACGTGATACTCGAGAAGTCGTTTCAGTTGCCCCACGGACATTGCGTTGAGCTTGTCCTGGCCGAAGCTGAAGAATGCGCCATCGGACGGTGCGAAGAGAGTGTACGGGCCGCCTGCAAGTTTGTATGACAATAATGTTAACAGTACAAAAAAATGCTTTGGGACTTGACCAATCGGTCACGTCTATTATCAATCACAATAGACCTTACAGCAAAGCACAAATATGTTTTAACTATAATTAAAATGTAGCCGAGTACATAATTAGACAGCCCGATATGTACTTAAAAAAACACAAGACCGGCGAATAGGGCGTACGGGGCATCAGGACATCCGGATTAAAGTAAGCTTTATTACGCGCTCAAGGGATATGACAACAAATATTAATACAAGTAGTAGGCATTTACATGTATGTTCAACAATACAATACGAGCAACAATACGATATGAATGCCATGTCCTTTCAACAGTCCTGATGTTTGTTTTAATTGTCAATCAATATTGACAAAACCGGATTGAAATTTATTTAAATTAAAAGTGGTTCTGATACTACTACAGTTTGACAAACTGTTACGTACCTGTGTCAAGTGTCACATTCATAAGGGTCTGTGTCATCAAATTTCGCAGAAACAGATATCCACTATGAGTCTTAACATATTCAGTGATGCTTACGTCTTCGTAGCATTCTACTCTACAAAGTCCAAGAAACAGAAGAAAACAAAACGGCCGCATGTTCATGGTGCACGATCTTTTAATGAATTGAATTCCGTTATAAATTTCAGTTCAACCAAATTGCTGCACATGCGTGATCTCCCGTTAGAACCACGTTATCAGTAAACACGTATATGCCTACTTTGGTACGTATTTGTTAATCTCGTTTGGACACTTAACAGCTTTTACGTGTTTGAAGGGATTTTAGAACATGGCTCGTGGGAGTTCAGATAGTGTATACGATATGAACATTCACACGATATCGCTGCAGACCTTTTGTTTGTTTTGGATTAATAAACCTTCTACTAAATGATAAAATGGTTTGAACCTTTGGACCATTTGAAAATTGTCAGCTAGTATTTGTAGGCTAAGGATTGATCACGTGATGTCATGATAATACAACTTATGAAACAACGTTTTTCTTTTTCAGTACGTTACATAAATTGTTCAATATATACATTGTCGTTCTAAACTGACGATCGCATAGATAAATGATGGTCTTGCTTCTTATATGCATGCATATGTGATCCATCAAGGTTACTGATTTTGTAAAATATACCAGCACTTGGGATTCAACAGATAACGAAACTGCAATTGATTCAACAGCAGAGAAACTCTTATTGACATCTTCAGGTCTTTTATTTTAGGCAAGTGACCAATTCCCTATACAATATGAAAAACTCGAAAAGAACACAAACACACAATATAAACACTATGTTTTTAATTTCAAAGTAACAGCCAAGTGATATCTATAAAATGACAGGAAAATGTATATGAAAAATAGTCGCTAAAACTGTTGATCAACAAAAGTGACGATCCCCTTGTCAGTCACGACAGCGTGTAACAATATCAGGATTGAATTTTTAATTAAATTGCGTTGTTAGTTCCGCCATGGAGCATAGTTTTTTCCGACGTTGGTTTGTCTGTTAATTGGTTTATTTGGTTTGAGCAATTTTAAGCAAAACCCATTATGAACGGATTTGCATGAACGCTTCTGCTGAAAAGGTTGAAAATAGGCATGTGGACACATAATTGCAGTGGTGATCCGGACCGTCTTGATCCATGCATGTTTTACTGATTCTTTATTGTTTGAAGATATGGAAAAGTGACAAATTAATATGCTTTAAAATTCATAAGTTGCACGACACACATTGGATGAATTATATTGGCGAAGATCTGTGCACTCAGGGTTTTATTATTGTATATATCAAGGGCTACAAGCAACAATGTTGTTCAAAGTGTATTTCTAGAGACTTACAAATAACTTTACATAGGCTAAACCTTTACACAGACGTAAGAATTGATGACGGTGACATTAAACGATAAAGATTCTGAGTGTTTAAAAATGACGGCCGTCTACTTTTATCCGTACCGTAGTATATTTAGAACAAATGGCACATTTCAAAAATATGTTTCTATTGTCAACGTCACGTTCGAAATTCATAGAAATGATTTCACAATAAAATTTATGAAGTTCGATAACTTCAGAGCAATACAAGAACCATAAAAGTATAGACGAATTAATTCAATACACGATTGTAGATAATATAAGATATATGGGATTGATGTTATTTATTATATGACATCATTTAAATTATCGAAACGGCACATTGGTAACGATATGGATATGCTATAAATAACTGTTAAAACGTATGCAACGTAATTGATACTTGAACATAATTACATATTTATAAGCGAATACTTTTATCTGACACCATATAAGTATTTGCACACAAATCAGGACATTCAGGACGTAATTCCCACAACCAAATTTATTTTTTGTACAAGTACAACTTTGCCTGTCAGTCTACCACAAATTTCCCTTTATTACTAGTAGATATTGTTGTCCAAACATAACTATGAGATGTTATTAAGTTATTTGTTTACCTTTTTACAAGTACCCACCAATACAGAAAAATAATAATAATTTTAATGTTATATATATATATATATATAGCATAATATTTTATTCATAGCTACTTGTCTAACAAACACAGAAATTAAGACAACCATTGAAAAGTCATAAAACATACAGAGAAAAGCACATTTTTATTTTGGTCAAATTTTTACACAAATAGAACGTTTGCATAATAACAAACAGAAATGTATTATTAAAAATAAAATAATAATTTAATGATGATAAAAGAAATGTTTCAGCATAAATAAGTTCTAAATGGTTGTATTATTTAGTTCCAGTACTGAATATTTATTATATTGTTCATCGACCGTTTCCACCTATAATCTGGTCGATATCTGGAGGGATGAGCAGGTGGTCTACAGCGTGGATGATGCCATTCGTTGCTAGGATATCTGCGTCCACAACGTGTGCCACCGTGTTGACCGCAACTCCTAAAATGCACAAATATATTTGTTATAAATAAAGAACAGGACGCTTGAGCGGGTTATTGTGAAAAAATACCCAACATTTTCAGGACCGGTAAGAATGATCTAAACAAAAGAATTCATATGTGCAGTCGAAAATGTTATTTTTGCAAAAATAGATGTAAACAAAAGCATGGGTATTCATTTAGATTGAATTAACTAAAGTTATATTGTATCAAAGTAATGAAAAGGTCGAGCAGAACAATGGCACGTACACACAGACTCAATAAGTCATAGTGTCTAGTTTACTATAGGTACGCTGGTGTACGAAAATGATAGATTGACGTATCATATGTCCCTACCGTTGTTCACCGTGACATTGAGGTTAGGACCATGAAGGGTAAAAAGTGGCATGTTGTTTTTCAACTGCGATGCACGCCTTCCTCCAGGCACAATATGATACTTCAGTACGGCTGAAATACATGTACATATAATATCAATCATACTAAATCCAAACCTGCATGACTAAATGTATCCTTATTGTAATATAGTATTTGTTTGACATTATAGCATTAAAACGTATTTAAATATTCAATAAACGTGAGCAAATTTCTTCAAACAACACAATTCTTTCAGTGTGTTTATTTTCTTCATATATTTTACCCGGAAAGCTTTTCAGTCCAGTATAAATCCTTCTTAATTAACCTTTGTTAAAACTCATTGTATTAAGTATTGTAATTTTGATGTGTACTTTCTGCCTTAATAAAATAAGGTTAGCTTAATGGATGCAACTCGCAGATTCCAAAGCATTGATAAACAGGAGGACTCATAGTTGTTTTGAACTGACCCGATCCATTACCTTGATATATGCCAATTGCGTTCGGGGCCTGCGGGCTGAGGATCGAGCCCAGGTACATGGTAAAGGCAGTGTTGACCGGGGCAAACAAGGTAAAGTCGCCGGCTGAAAAAAAGATATATCGGGAATCTTTATTTCTTCAAGAAATAAACTTTTGACCTGATAATAAATTACATTACTCGTTTATACGAGCTGAATAATTCCTTGTAAAACACCATGTTTCCTTTTAATGCTTTTTTCTACTGACTGTTTTAAAAAATAAGAAATTCCAAAATCACTTGATTGCTGTCTTTATTTTAATGCATGTTTGATACTAAGTCACTTTTGTTCACAGAACGCGTGTTTTTCGGTATTTGTTGGTAACTAGTTACAAAATGTGTTTTAACGTTGTGTTGTGTTATCTAAAACATTAATGTTATTGTTTCTTCGAATAAGGGGCTCTTAATAACAAATACGTTTAAGTAAGTTGTGAAAGTATATGTAGAATATACATATAAATGTGTACATACTTTACTTGACATGGCTCTAAATGTCATTGACTTTTACGTTTGACATTCATTTGCACGCATGGAAAATTTGCATTCAATTATGAATTGTGGTAAAAATGAAATGTTTTATTTCCTCTTACACTGGAGAATGTCCGTCATTCCGGCGATGAGCAGAACGATGCTGAGATCATTAAACCGTGAGTCGTTAAGGAGGATTTGGGAGATGGTGTATGTTGGCAATTCTGGGGGAACCAACACCGTGTCAATCGGATGAACTACCCCATTGTTACAGATGATGTCGTTATTTCCGGTCGTTACCCTGGACGCGTTGTTTAGCAGCAATGTCTGCCAATATATGTGATCGTTATAAAGTATGCATTACAAAATATAAAACTAAGATGAAGGCACAAAATCCATGGTCACAAATGACAGGTTGGAAACCAGAAGGTACCAACTGCCTTTGAAATCAATAGCAGTTTATATCTTCCGGTTTTCAGCCCTCGAAATACCGTTTGGACATTGTTTTGTAAGTAGACTCACTGTAAAACGACTAGAGACAGCTAGAATTGAGATACAAAAATTAATACCCCTGGTATCGGTTGAACCATAAGTTCCTGTCCCTCAAGCGTGGTTAGGTTGGTCGGATTTCTGATCATCGGAATGATGAGATAGTCGCTGACCACGTGGTACTTCAAAATATTTGTCAACTGGGCGCTGGAGAACGTCAGATTGCCGAGCTTTGCAAAGGCAGCATCGATAGGCGCAAATATGGTGAAGGGGCCTGATTTTGAAATACGTAGAAGTAATAATCATTATGATAATAACAATCTATATGTGATAAACATAAGCAAATTATATTTTTTTGAAAACAGGTCCATTCCAAATCAGTATTATTGCTTATGCACAGATGCATTTTAAATAACCAGCAGCGACGAAATTTGTGTGAATATGTTATTGACAAATCATAAACTAATATTTATTAATTGTTAATGTTTATATCAAATAATTAGATTGCAAAATTATGTAATAAACAAAACGCTGTTAATCTGTAGTTAGATTCTAATAATAACATTCAATCACTGTTAGAATGAAAGGCATACCTGTGCCCGAAAGTGCGGTGGTCAAACCTTGGCTCTGGAGCTTTTGACTGAGGTTGGTGTATCCATTGTCTGCCAGATACTGGACGATAGTTTTGTCTTCGTAGGCAAAAGAGACGCCAAATATCAACGGCAAAATACAGAGAACCCTCCGAAACATGACTTCGTTTCGCAGCTTAAACTAAACGAATCTGGACTACTAAGTGTAAAATCGGTGACCTTTTATTTGTACACAAACAGTATTTGGGCGATAGAATCAAGCCAGGTATCGGAGATCAAGGGTGCCGTTTCTTATGATAAATGTTCAAACATTCGTGGAGATTGTTAAGATATTTGTTTGTACAGTCCGGGAAGAATATAGTGATTGGAGAATGCGAACTAGATGTGACCCATGATTGTAAACAACCAGATAAGAAACAAATGATTACGAAACGTTGTTCAAATAAAGAGAAATCCGGTTACGCTTTAATTACAGCCAAATTATGTAAACAACAAAAAACATGCAGTACATACAAACCTACAAAACGCGTTTTACTTAATAGTTTTATGCTACATGAATTTTTTAATGGTATACCTTCTTTTTTTATTTGAATGCGGGGCCAAATGTTTTAAATTTTGTATTTAGATAAATATATAACTCTAAACATAAATTTAAGCAGTTGATGGACTAATTTCGCAACTCTATTAAACGAAATCGATCTTTTTGTCATAAGGACAAAGATATATTCGTGTGTCCATTTTATTGTTCTGTTACAAGTGTCTTGTTCCCGTACACATTATTATACATAATTTTGATTATTATACATTTCGGTTTCTATAAACATTCTGTTACCTTCTGTTATTAATAAGTGAGCAATTTTCATTCATCAAAGAACTTGACTGATATAATAATATCAAAGTATGCACGTGTGTTACCTTTTAGGTACACTAATTGTTTGGTGGTCACAGTTGTTCTTACATGCTTTTGAAATTCACTTTCACAACTGCGTACGTTCGTATCTGACTTGACCTATATGCAAACGTGAATATTAGTAAATCACAAGGCTCGGGATTGTGAAATAGAACACATTATATTAGTTAACTACAAGCCCGTTTAGTGGTGTACGTGGTCACGCATTGCCAAATTTAGACATTTAGTGAAATTGTGAATACCAATTTGCTCTTCATTTAGTGAGTTAGTCACGTGTTCAAATTAAACGTCTTGACGTAGAAGTTCCAGTTCTATTGCCGAAGTGTTCGCAATAAAAACCGGAGTGAGTGAGTGAGCGAGTGAGCGAGCGGGCTTTTGGGTGGGTGGATTGGTAGATGGATTTTGGTGGTTAGGTGGTGTTTTTTTTGGTGGTGGATGAATGGATGGATGGATGGGTAGACGGATGGGTAAACGGATGGATAGACGGACGGACAGACGTATTGACGAAGACAGACACATATCATTAGCAGATCCAGGTGGGAGCGCAAAATCAACGTCAATTCAATGATACCTTTCGAGTTAAAACATATATGTCTTAATAAATAATTATTATATAATTTCAAAAAATAGCAATCGAAAAACTTCAATGGACGCTCACCATCTATATAAAACATCTTTTCGGTCTCTGAGAATAATGAAATGTATCGCTGTTTAAATCATAACAAGTTACATCAATAAATGTATTAACGGTAATTAAACATGCACATTATAAATGACAAACATACAATACACCCAATGTGGTAAAATATTTCCAAAAAATAATCGATCTCTTTGCTTAAATATTCATTTGTATTCATATTTTTCCCTTTCTTTGAAGATTACAAAAGGGTGTGATTTTAGAAATACTTCAGTGAAGGAAATTGATTTTGCAAGAATATATAAGAACCACTATACAAATCACTGTAACAAACACTATACTACAGAGTCTGAGACTTGCAGAACTTTAATGATATTTTATATTCTCAGAAAAGTCATGAAATACATATTTAGAGGCAGTATTAATAATAAAACAATATAATTTTAAGATTTTTCCTCAGATTATTAATGAACAGCCTAATTATGGATAAACTTGCTAAGAAATCATAGCAATGTTTACAATCGACGACCGCACCATTATGGCGGACGGGCAGACTCATTTCACTTGCATACGGGTAATAGGCGATGCGGCATCTAGTTTTCTACATCTTTGCCCTGGATACGGAATGGCTGACGAAGTAGACAAATATGACCTTGAAATTACCAGCTGAAATTCTCCAAGAATGTCAAATGAAGTAATTAAAGCCAACCTTAACATACTGTCATTATAAATAAACCACACTAGGCCCATTTTTGCGATTGTCGAACATGATATTAAAGTTCAATTAAACGGGCACCTGTATACTATAGGTTACACACTACTAAACAACTAGTATAATGTAAATAACAATGGCTGCCACCGATCCTTCTAAAGTCTTCCAAGATGCATTACATTTTTATTGCAAAATAAGTACAAAGTAACTTTACATATCAATGGGTCTACATAATTAAAATGTTGAGCTTTTATTTCTAATTATAAGGTTATAATCAAACATTTATTTATATGTATTTACTTATAACCATGGACATTTGTATACCTCAGCCCAACCACTGTTAATACACAGTTAATGTTATGCACCTACCAATATTTTTCCCAAGGGCGGGGGGGGGGGGGGGGGGAGCGGCGGGCATATACGGGACTTTAGACTGAAAGCAATTTCCGATAGGCGGAATGATTCCGGGTCCCGGGAAATAGACTGTTCGGATTTTAGATCCTGATAATATTGGCCATCGGGCCATTTGATACACCAATTAAGCATCCCCCATTGTGGGGATTTAGATAAAATGCTTGGCTCTAGGGTGGGGAATAAGATCCCCAAAAATACAAGTAATCGAATTCCCCTGGGATTGCCCGCCGCTCCCCCGCTGGGGGAAAATATTGTTAGGTGCATTATGTTGCCTGTTATTTAGTAATTTTCTAAACCTGAACTTTTGGTTTGATAAACGATTATAAGCCTGTGCGTATAAGTGTATGCCTAGTTAAGCCCTTGACAAATTGTCTAATTTCAGAGAAATGCTTGACCAGTCTGCGAAGGAACTTCGCATTACAGTAGAGGAACTGGAAAAAAGATATGAGGCTATTGAAAATGAAGATATTTAGTTTGCCTGTTTCCCACTAGACTTGTTAGTCACCAGAGTAGATGTGATTCGATACAAAGACTTAGTTTTAGAAATGATGTTGATCTTCTATCTTGCATTAAGTCAAACCCCTTTCGAGGACTTAGACACTGCCCAGTCAACCAATCGTTAGTTAGCTTATAATAAAAGTAATACTGGAGTATCTAGAATGTTAAGAGATAAAAACAGATCTGAATTGTCTGCAATCTTAAACTTTAAAGTCAAAACAGATCTGGTTTACTGTAACAGGTTACCAACCAAATACCCTACAACACGCTACATAGGTCAGTGTAATAGATAAATTATACATGTAATTATTTACTAGAGTTAGATGTACTCATGTTGATTTAAGAAGTCAGTCTCAAATATGGGCAGATCCAATGGCCAAGAGCTGAGGCAAATGATTACAATCCTCAGTGAGTTAGGTAATCCCGTCCTCAAATATTAGCAGATCCATTGGCCAAGAGCTGAGGCCAGTGATCACAATCCTCTGTGAGATAGGATGATCCCTTCCTCAAATATTAGCAGATCCAATGGCCAGGACACAGAATCACGCAATCTTGTGCCCACTAATACACTAGATCTAATCATGATCTTAGATAACATACACTGCAGGATACGCAAGTGGCTACCCATATTACATGATTATGGGGAGATATGTTCCATGCCACTGACTGTCGCACAGAACTGGGTCGGTGGTAGGGTAACGATATCAGCTGGCAGGTAGTTCCAACGAATTGTAGTTCGAGATAAGAATACGGCGTGTTACATTGAGATGCTTGAGCATATGATGTAAGATCTAGCATTTCCTGCAAAACCTAACAATTATTCTGTGTCGATTAGTAATGCACATGTTAAACTGAGGCTTAGATTGTTTTTTGACAGAGGGTAAAATTATAAAATATTAATATACTTTTAATATAATGTTAATTGAAATACATATTTTATCCTATACCCAATTTAGCAGGGACCATATAAAGTTATCTCGCACTAGCAGAATTTCACGTTAATTATAATCATAACGCTTTCCCCAAAATTGACGTAATTCCAGGATATTTAGTTCCCCTTTTCCATATTTTTTAAAATAGTTTTCCTCAAATCCTAGAGTTTAGTCCCCTACCACAGCCTCTGATAAAAAAATCCTGTGCAACATGTACTGAAATTTTTAGCTTTGTATGTCAAAGTGACTATAAGCCACCAAGAGATACCGGTAGAAAATTCTGGTACATATTGTAACCCAGCTGAAAAATCCCAAAGCCGCAATGGAGATCGAACTCCTGATTCCAAGGCAAATGCTCTACCGTGTCACTTTAAAAGCTAGTTCATATAGCAAGGCAATATAAGTGTCCCTTATATGTCAACCTACTACAATATAATTTATTGTTAACTGATTTATTTATATTTTGAGTAAGGTTATGAATATAAAATTCCAAAGTGTGGGGTATAATATATTATAAAAGACAGCAACAACTTAATTGTATATATTGTTTTTTGTTTTTACAATTATCATAAGTATGTAATTATTTTTATTGTGAAAAATCTGTTTGAATGATCAGATCCAGATTTAAGTGCAAAAGGTACTTGTTTTTATATTACCTTGTTTACAATAATATGTTAAAACCCCTCTTATGATACCACACAACATGTAACACACTAGACATAATTGATTTTTTTTCTTCAGCAACTATGTTTCGCAATAATGATGTCATAATATAACTTAAACATCAGGAAATGTTGATACAATAAATTAATATAGAATTGCTTTTAATTATTACTTATTGAACTGCATTGTTTTATAATGAGCTGTTTATTTATTGTTTGAATAAACTTTTATGCAGTAAATTATATTTTGGCATATATATAATTGTAAGATACCATTTTATTAAGAACCCTAACTATGTTTTGGAAAGGTAAATAACTAGATTAGGAGTTTAAATTTGATTCATTACCTTTATTTAAATTTACAGTGTTAAACCATAAATACAAAATATTAGAAAGTGTGAATTTGATACCAGTACCAAATAGTGAGAATATCATAACAGCTGTATTAATGTTGCTAACCAGAGCCTGGGTTAATGGTACATTAAGTGTAACAATTCAGAGTTATATATTGGTGGATGTAATGTTGTTATAACTTTGTGCTTCTGCTTCGTCTGTTGCAGGTTAAAGCCTAACAGCTCTGCTTGTCGCCATATAACACCCCCCCCCCCTCGTCTTCTCACACCTTGTTCTTCGCATACACTGCCGCCAGCCATTTTGTATCCGCGTCTATTTCACCTTAAAGCATACTTTGTCAAAAAATAAAGATTCTGAGTGTTTAAAAAATGTCGGCCATCTACTTTTATCCGTACTGTAGTATATTTAGAACAAATTTTATATTTCAAAAATAATTTCAATTGTCAAAGTCACGTTCGAAATTCGTAGAAATTATATCGCAATAAAATTAATGAAGTTCGATATCTTCAGAGCAACACAAGACCCATAAAAGTATCGACGAATTAATTGAATACACGGTTGTAGATAATATTAGATGTGGGATTGATGTTGTTTATTATATGACATCATTTAACTTATCAAAACAGGCACATAGGTAACGATATTGATATGATATGAATAACTGTTAAAACGCATGCAACGTAACTGATACTTGAAAATAATTACATATTTATAAGCAAATACTTTTATCTGACACCATATAAATATTTGCACGCAAATTAGGACATTCAGGACTTAATTCTCACAACCAAATTTAGTACAACTTTGCCTGTCAGTCTACCATAAATTTCCGTTCATAACTAGTAGATATTGTTGTCCAAACATAACTATGATGTGTTATTAAGTTATTTGTTTACCTTTTCACAAGTACCCACCAATACAGTAAAATAATAATAATTTTAATGTAATTCTTATTTATATTCGTACCTATATATATAAAGCATATTATTTTATTCATAGCTACTTGTCTAATAAACACAGAAAATAAGACAACCATTGAAAAGTCATAAAAACATACAGAGAAAACCATATATTTATTAAACTAAACTTTTTACAAAAATAGAACATTTGCATAATAACAGACAGAAAGGTATTATAAAAAAATTCAATGATGATAAAAGAAATTTTTCAGCATAAATGGTTGTATTATTTAGTTCCAGTACTGAATATTTATTATATTGTTCATCGACCGTTTCCACCCATAATCTGGTCGATATCTGGAGGGATGAGCTGGTGGTCTACAGCGTGGATGATGCCATTCGTTGCTAGGATATCTGCGTCCACAACGTGTGCCACCGTGTTGACCGTAACTCCTAAAATGCACAAATATATTTGTTATAAATAAAGAACAGAACGCTTGAGCGGGTTATTGTTAAAAAATACCCAACATTTTCAGGACCGGTAAGAATGATCTAAACAATAGAATTAATATGTGCAGTCGAAAATGTTATTTTTGCAAAAATAGATGTAAACAACAGCATGGATATTCATTTAGATTGTATTAACTAAAGTTATATTGTATCAAATTAATGAAAAGGTCGAGCAGAACAATGGCACGTACACACAGACTCAGTAAGTCATAGTATATAGTTTACTATAGGAACGCTGGTGTACGAAAATGATAGATTGACGTAATATATGTCCCTACCGTTGTTCACCGTGACATTGAGTTTAGGACCATGAAGGGTAAAAAGTGGCATGTTATTTTTCAACTGCGATGCACGCCTTCCTCCAGGCACAATATGATACTTCAGTACGGCTGAAATACATGAACATATAATATAAATCATACTAATTCCAAACTTTCATGAATAAATGTATCCTTAGTGTAATATGGTATTTGTTTAATATTATAGCATTAAAACGTATTTTAATATTCAATAAGCTTGAGTAAATTTCTTCAAACAACACAATTCTTTCAGTGTGTTTTTTTCATATATTTTACCCGGAAAGCTTTTCAGTCTAGTATAAATCCTTCTTAATTAACCTTTGTCAAAACTCATTGAATTAAATATTGTAATTTTGATGTGTACTTTCTGCCTTAATAAAATAAGGTTAGCTTAATGGATGCAACTCGCAGATTCCAAAGCATTGATAAACAGGAGGGCTCATAGTTGTTTTGAACTGACCCGATCCATTACCTTGATATATGCCAATTGCGTTCGGGGTCCCCAGTCTGATGGCCGAGCCCTGGTCCATGGAAAAAGCAGTGTTGACCGGGGCAAACAAGGTAAAGTCGCCGGCTGAAAAAAAGATATATTGAGAATCTTTATTTCTTCAAGAAATAAACTTTTGGTCTGATAACAAATTACAATACTCGTTTATACGAGCTGAATAATTCCTTGTTAGAGACCATGCTCACCGATTATTGGCTTTTTTTCTTGATACTTTTAAACTTTTAAACTTTTTAAACTGACTGTTTTGAAATAAGAAATTCCAAAATCACTTGATTGCAGTCTTTATGTTAATGCATGTTTGATACGTAGTCACTTTTGTTCACAGAACGCGTGTTTTTCGGTATTTGTTGGTAACTAGTTACAAAATGTGTTTCAAAGTTGTTTTGTGTTACCTGAAATATTAATGCTATTGTTTCTTCTAATTAGGGGCTCTTAATAACAAATGCGTTTAAGTAAGTTGTGAAGTATATGTAAAATATACATATAAATGTGTACATACTTTACTCGTAATGGCTCTAAATGTCATTTACTTTTACATTTGACATTCATTTGCACGCATAGACAATTTGCGTTCTATTATGAATAGTGGTAAAAATGTAATGTTTTATTTCCTCTTACACTGGAGAAGGTCCGTCATTCCGGCAGAGCAGAGCGATGTTGAGATCAGCGAAACGTGAGTCGTTAAGGAGGATTTGGGAGATGGTGTATGTTGGCAATTCTGGGGGAACCGACACCGTGTCAATCGGATGTACCACCCCATTGTTACAGATAATGTCGTTATTTCCGGTCGTTACCCTGGCTGCGTTGTTCAGCAGCAATGTCTGCCAATATATATGAGTCGTGTCGTGGGAAAACCGGGCTTAATGCATGCCCGTAAAGTGTCGTCCCGGATTAGCCTGTGCAGTCCGCACAGGCTAATCCGGGACAGTACTTTCCGCCTACAGTGGTTTTATGTTCAAAAGAGACTTCATTGAAACAGAAAATACCATTAAAGCGGAAAGTGCCGTTCCGGAATAGCCTCTGCGGATGGCACAGGCTAATCCTGGACGACACTTTACGCATATGCATTAAGCCCGGTTTTCCCACGACACGCCTCATATGATCTTTATAAAGTATGCTTTACGAAGCATAAAAGGAAGATGAAGGCAAAAAATCCATGGCCCCAAACAAGGGTTGAAAACCAGAAGGTACCAACTGCCTTTGAAATCATTGAGTCGCAGTAAAACGACTTGAGTCATCTAGCATTGAGATATAAAAGTTAATACCCCTGGTATCGGTTGAACCATTAGTGCCTGTCCCTCAAGCGTGGTTAGGTTGGTCTGATCATCTGATCGGAATGATGAGATAGTCGCTGACCACGTGGTACTTTAAAATAGTTGTCAACCCGGCGCTGGAGAACGTCCGATTGCCGAGCTTTGCAAAGGCAGCATCGGTAGGCGCAAATATGGTGAAGGGGCCTGATTTTTAAATACGCAGAAGTAATGATCATTATGATAATAATAATCTATATGTGATTAACTTAAGCAATAACTTTTTCTTTTGAAAACAGGTCCATTCCAAATCAGTATTATTGCTCATGCACTGATGGAGTTTAAATAACCAGCAGCGACGAAATTTGATTATGCTATGGACGAATCATATACTAATATTAATTAATTGTTAATGTTAAGTTCAAATAATTAGATTGTAATATTATCTAATCAGCAAAACGCTGTAAATCTGTAGTTAGATTTTAATAATAACATTCAATCACTGTTAGAATGCAAGGCATACCTGTGCCCGAAAGTGCGGTGGTCAAACCCTGGCTCTGGAGCTTTTTACTGAGGCTGGTGTAACCATTGTCTGCCAGATACTGGACGATAGTTTTGTCTTCGTAGGCCAAAGAGACGCCAAATATCAACGGCAAAATACAGAAACCCTCCGAAACATGACTTCGTTTCGCAGCTTAAACTAAACGAATCTGGACTACTAAGTGTAAAATCGGTGACCAAGGGTGCCGTTTCTTATGATAAATGTTCAAGCATTCGTCGAGATTGTTAAGATATTTGTTTGTGCAGTCCGGGTAGGAATATAGTGATTGGAGAATGCGAAATAGATGTGACCCATGATTGTTAACAACCAGATAAGAAAAAAATGCAGTACAAACGAACCTACAAAACGCGTTTTACTTAATAGTTTTATGCTACATGTATTTTTTAATGGCATACCTCCTTTTTTTCAAAAATTATATGAATGCGGAGCCAAGTGTTTTAAATTTTGTATTTCGATTAACATATAACTCTTAACATAAATTTAAGCAGTTGATGGACTAATTACGCAACTCTATTAAATCGATTGTTTTGTCAAAAGGGCAAACATATATTCATGTGTCCATTTTATTGTTCTGTTACAAGTGACTTGTTCCCGTACACATTATAATAAATAATTATGATTATTATACATTTCGGTATCTATATACATTCTGTTACCTTCTGTTATTAATAAGTGAGCAATTTTCATTCATCAAAGAAAGATTGTAATCACGAGGGCGTTAGCCACGCACCGGAGCGACAAAGAGTTGTTTATTGGCCGATGAACATCGACAACGCGAAGGTTATTTCGACTCTAATATGACATGACCAATATGTTTGCAGTTGTAATGTGAAATACTTTTTACTATGCTCCGCTCTGAATCAGCACTGCTGTTTGCATTGTTTAACAACGATAATTGTGTTTCTTTTCTGAATATTTGATAACCATAGCTTTTTTATTTCCGATTAACAGTGTTGTCTCTTCAGTAATAAATTTGCAGATTGTACAATGTATGCTACCATGCTTTTTGCGTAGTTTAACAACGATAATTGTGTTCTTTTCTTTAAATAAATCAGCGAGTATCGTGATAGAATAAACGATTGATGTATAAATTTTCAACTCTACATGTTTAAATTAGCAATGTGGCAGCTGTCATTTGGACATATCTGCGGAATACATGTATCTCTTGCAAAATGTTTTAAACTCGCTGAATATTTGATAACCATAGTTTGTTTGTTTTTATCTCAGATTAACAGTGTTGTCACTTCAGTAATAAATTTGCTGATTGTACAATGTATGCTACCATGCAAAGTATGTACGAATCTAATTGCTTCTGTTAGATTATTTACCAACTTATTGTTACAATTACAGATAACAATGTGATTCCTTTTCCAAAAATAATGTACAATATAGCGTACAAAGTCTTAACCTATTTATCTCATTGTGCACTATTCAAAATTATTATAATTCTAACATAGTTATATTAAGTACTGTTTAAGATACTCCATCATGGCATCTAATAAATCAATTTATACTCTTCAAATTTTGTATATTAACTATATCATTGATGCGATAAGAATACCTTATATATCCATACTTAGCTAAATTTACATTTTCAAAACGTGCAATACATACAACACAAAACTCCATGAATTAGCATAATAATTTAAAAGTACGTTGATGACGTAGATGATTTCAACATTCTGAGCCGTACAGTGAAAAATATAATGCACCATAACTGTCACACATGAAATACTTATTTAACCATTGTTTGAAATTAATATGTATACAATACAGCTATTTCTAACAATTTTCGATGCAAATATTGTTCCGAAGTATATTTTGTATTACCGAATGTGAACGGTGTATGTGTACAAAAACTGTAATATACGTGTCCATTTTTTAAATATATGATTGTACCTATGTATCTGTGTATAACCGAGTATCTGCACAGCAACATTATAAATACATTTATGTATTTTCTCAATCAATAATTCTGGCCGCTATGAATGCCATTAATTATTGTTGTGGCACTTGTAAAATATATGAATGACCAGTCCATATTTACAATGACCAACTATATACTACTATACCTTTTTATAACCTTTCTCATTTCACTTGTTTACTTATTTTACTGTCTAAAGGATGGGGGATTGTTTGATGCTCTTAGGATTATTGTAACTCGTGTAAATAATACATAACATTCACTTTTCCTACTGTGTTATGATGGATACTCATAACATTTTACCAAGATACACGTCAATCGGATTGTTTTTCGCATCTTTTAACGTGCTAGTTCTAATCTCACTGTATAAAAACAAAATTGCTCAGGGGTCGACTCTTCACAACATTAATTGTCAATCTCAACTTTTCCGGCATATACAACTACCTCACACACACATTATATTAGGCGAGCGCTACATTTCAAATGTATCCTTCGTAAGAAGAATATTTTTTTCTTTCTTACAATCGTGTTAGTAACATGGCTTAAAATAATCCTGTTGCTTTCCGGGGATATTAAACCAAACCCAGGTCCCGTATCGCTTAGTTCTCTTAGTTCCCCTGTCACTGAGTCTAACACACTGTCCGATCTATTGGCAATGCATAATAACTTTTCGTTTATTCAGTATAGTGTGCAGAGTATAAGGCACAAGATGGACATTCTTACAGCAGAGCTTTCGAAATTTGATTTATTGTCGTTTTCTGAGACGTGGCTTAACAACTCTATAGAAACTGACGAACTCCTTGTCCCCTCATATCATTCCCCTGAGCGCAAGGACCGAATACATGATAGTCACGGTGGCGTTATGTTATATGTAAAAGATTTTATCGACTACGAACGTAGACTTGACCTTGAAATTAACTCACTAGAATGCATTTGGATTGAAATTCACTTTAAGAGTAAAAAACGTGCCCTATTTGGTTTTTTGTATAGATCACCAAACGCAGATGCATCATACACGAATTTAATTTACGATTCTATTGGTTTAGCAATCGAAACCGGCATTTGTGATATCATAATAACCGGTGATTTTAACCTAAATAATAGCCAACCTATATTATTAAGAAAACTAGATTCTTAACAAAATATAAAATAGAAAATATTACGGGAAAATCCTTGAACTTTCTTTATTATGAAGGACTTGTAAAATCAATAAAGAACTTTTTTAAGAAATGCAATGTACAGCTTAATACAAATGACGTTCAAACATACGGCAGGAGTACAGTCTTGTTCAAGTTATTGACGAACCAACTTATTTTACGGAAAGGTCTTTATCAATTCTTGATTTATTATTAGTAAGTAACCCAGAAAGCTTGGCATTATCAGGTGTTGGCGAACCTTTTCTTGATCAACAACATTGCTACCATTGTCCTATATATGGTCTATTTAAATATAATAAGCCAAATGCGAAAGCATATGAACTTCATAAATGGAAATATGAAGATGGTAATTACGATATGTTACGTGAAAGTTGTTCTACATTTGATAAAATTGCAAGTAATGATCGATGTTGATACATATTGCACTAATATCATCGATACTATTATCGGTAATGCTAAACATTGTATCCCAAACAGGATAATCAAAAATTAAACCACGTGACGCTCCATGGCTCAATATACAGATACGCCGTATGATAAGAAAACGAAAACGGGCTTACCGATATGCAAAATCGAAAAATACTAATTATTATTGGTCCAAATTTCGAACAATAAGAAACAAGACCATATCATTAATTAGACAAGCTAAAGCGAATTACTACGAAAGCTTAACTGTAAAACTTAAACACAATAACCATTCATCTAAGGACTGGTGGAGGATTCTTAAGTCATTTATCAATAAGCCTAATAATAACATAATATCTGCGCTCGTAAATCCTGCCGACAACTCCACTACAACTGATTGTTATGAGAAGGCGAACATTCTAAGCAACATTTTTCAAAGTCAGTCAAAAATTTACATTGAAAACGACGACGCACCGGAGCCCATTTATGTCCCAATTGCAAACTCGCTAGAGTCGATCATTATGACACCAACTGATGTTCACGATATTATTCAGTCACTTTCTGTTGACAAAGCGTCAGGGCCTGATGGTATAAGTAACCGTATTTTAAAAGAGTGTCGGGTTGAATTGTCCACTCCTTTATGCGACTTCTTTAATTTCTCGCTCAACAAATTTATATTGCCTAGCTGTTGGAAAGAAGCTAATGTCAGTGCAGTCCTTAAAAAGGGCGATCCAAAAGTAGGAAGTAACTATCGACCAATTTCGTTACTTAATACAATGGAAAAAGTTTTTGAAAAAATAATATTTAAACATGTTTATAACCATCTTATTAATAACAGAATACTTACCTCATTTCAGTCGGGGTTCTTGCCGGGTGACTCTACCACAAACCAACTCACTTATATATACGACACGTTCTGCAAAGCGCTTGACAACTGGCTAGAGGTTAAAGCTATATTTTTTGACATCAGTAAGGCCTTTGACAAGGTCTGGCACCAAGGTCTAATACTCAAACTACAAGCTATTGGGATTCGCGGAAACTTACATTCTTGGTTTGTAAACTACCTAAATGGAAGACGCCAACTCGTAGTGCTCCCAGGCGCCTGCTCTAACTGGGCTACACTTGAGGCTGGTGTCCCCAGGGCTCTATATTAGGGCCCTTATTATTTTTAATCTTTATTAACGATAGTGTTAATGATATCCAAAGTAATATTCGTCTTTTTGCTGACGACACATCTTTATACATTATTTTAGATGACCCTAACACCTCAAATGCAATATTACAAAGCGACATTGACAAAATATCTAACTGGGCTCTAAAATGGCATGTTTTATTCAACCCCTCCAAATCTGAAACATTAACTTTCTAAAAAAAAAACAAGAACCGAATCAATATCACTTTACAATGCTGTCCACACATATACCAGATGTCAGTTCTTATAAACATCTCGGAGTTATTCTTTCGAACGATTGCAAATGGCACATGCATATTAAATATATAAAAGACAAAGCCTGGAGTAGAATTAATATTATGCGCAAATTGAGATTCAAACTTGATCGAAAATCGCTCGAAACAATTTATACATCGTTTATACGCCCCTTATTAGAATACTCAGATGTAATATGGGATAATTGCACCCAGGCAGAAAAACACGAATTAGACAAAATTCAAAACGAAGCTGCACGAATTGCATGCGGATCATCAAAATTGGTTTCCCTATCAGAACTACATAAAGAAATTAAATGGGAACCTTTGCAAGATCGACGCGATAAACACCAGCTTATATTATTTTATAAAATGCAAAATTTACTTACACCTCAGTATTTGCGGATCTGGTACCTCAAAATATTGGTTCTGTTTCTATGAATAATCTTCGTAACGCTAATGATCTTCGAATATCAGTAACTAGAACAACGCTGTATTATAATTCGTTTTTTACCCGCAGTTATTAGAAAATGGAATAGTTTACCAGAAGAAGTCAAAATAGCGACACGTTGAATAACTTTAAATACAATCTTAACAGAATCTTAGTAAAGAACCCCTCTTACTATTATGTTGGTAAGCGTTATCTACAAATACTTCACACGCGGTTAAGAACCAATTCAAGTTCGCTAAATGAACATCTTTATGCAAAACATGTCGTTGCTTCTCCACTGTGTTCCTGTGGTGATATTGAATCGAATTATCACTTCTTTTTATGTGCCCATACTTTAACACAATACGAGCTAAATTAATTAACAATATTTCTAGAATAAGTCGCAACATAGACCTCAATTTAATTCTATTCGGCAATATAAATCTAGACGATAATGAAAATGCCACCATATTTTTTCACGTCCAAGAGTATATAAGCGAATCCCGACGATTTATTTAACAATCCGATTCCCATACCGTCGTCAGCTGTTTACTTAATCCGTGCATCACCAGTCCTCCACTCCTTTTTTTTCTTTTCGCCTGATTTGTTTGTCTTTCTAAAACTTAGCATATCCATAACGTATATACATCTTTGTCTGGCATAAATGCCCGTCGTTTGTTCTATAAAACCTTGCCATTTATATGTGTCAAAACAATTTCAAGTAGAGAAACCAAATAAGAATTTAATTCTTTCATTTCAATCCTTTTCTTATTCTTATTGTATTGTGCATCTATTTAATTTGCCAGTTGTACAAGAGAAATAAATATGTTGAAACTAAAGAACTTGACTAATATAATAATTTCAAAGTATGCACGTGTGTTACCTTTTGGGTACACTAATTGTTTGGTAATCATTACGAAATTGGTCACATTTGTTTTTAATTGTGGCACGTCGTGGGAAAACCGGTCTTAATGCATGTGCATTTCACAACTGCGTACGTTCATATCTGACTTGACCTATATGCAAACGTGAATACTAGTCAGTCACAAGGCTCGGGATTGTGAAATAGAACACATCATATTAGTTAACTCCAAGCCCGTTTAGTGGTGTACGTGGTCACGCATTGCCAAATTTAGACATTTAGTGAAATTGTGAATACCAATTTGCTCTTCATTTAGTGAGTTAGTCACGTGTTCAAATTAAACGTCTTGGGTGGGTGGGTGGGTGGATGGATGGGTAGGCGGACGGACAGACGTATTGACGAAGATAGACACATACCATTAGCGGATCCAGGTTGGAGCGCAAAATCAACGTCAATTCAATGATTTCTTTCGAGTTAAAACATATTTGTCTTGATAAATAACTATTGTTTAATTTCAAAAAATATAAATCGACAAACTTTTGGTCAATGTTCCAATAGCTTAATACATAGTATTGTTTTATGAATTTATAAGAAAGATATAACGTGATAAAGAAGATGGGTGTACAAAAAACTGGCACCAGTTCACCAGTGATTTCATATTTTCTCGGCACCACTTGTCAGCGAAACTGAATTTTATTACGAAACGCAAGTGTTTTTAAAACAAAGTTGACATCATTTGACTTATTAGTTCACTATGCAAACATACGAGTATCTTTCTTTTTTTTTTTGCTTTAAAAGCATGTTCGACCGTCAGTCGTTCGTTTCAATGGAAAAAATACATGCATGCTCAGCACATTTAAAAAGAAAACGGATGAGTATGTGACTGTGTGAGTTATATTTAATGATATTGATTTGAATTAATAATACAAATAATTGTCTATGTGCGTGTTTGAATGTAGTCATCTATGGATTGTCTCATGTTTAAAGATGTTCCTGATGTGCATAAGATTGAATAACAAGTACGTTTGTAGCTGTCAAACGACGACAATTAATTGCATAACACGGGGAAAGTACATACGAACAAAATGTCTATGGAACAGAATCAGGTGCAATATTAATTTATTTAGTGAAACAATGTCCATTCTAACATGATGCTCGCTAATTTTTCTAAAGACAAATAACACAATTATCGTTGTTAAACTACCCAATAAACAACCGTTGGCAAAAAGTAGTCCCGATTCTGAGCGGAGCAGAGTAAAATGTCGTTCCAATTATGTTTGCATAAATATACGTCATATCATGTTAGAATCGGGATAATTCGTTCTGATGCGTGGCTATTAAACAACTCGGGCTAACGCCCTCGTGGTTGAATTCTTACGCATTATAACTCCAAATCGTTGTTTTTTTACCGAAACAACAATAAATCATTATTTCTTACTTTGATGATGATGTTATGCAAAGATTTAGAAGCACAATGGACCAGCACCGTCTTAATGCTTTAATGCGCCTGTTTATCCACATAGACATTAAATTGAATATAGAAGAAATAATTAATATGTATGCTAGAAAAATAGTATCGCCACATGTTACCAATAGATCCCTGATTCTCCGAATAAGTATGACTTGCAGTTTGCTTTTTTCTGACACCAAGTAAACAACTTAAATTCGCTTGATGCATGTTGAACATATTTGAGTGGATCATAGCAAAGTTATATTTGTATCCCTTAAAATGGACAGTTTACCCTCTCAGCTGGTAACTGTCGTAACCACATACAACATAAAGAGTGTATAACTGCACCTTAAATTATCAAACGACTTTACGCCCCTGCAGGCACAACACAGACAGACATACATACAGACAGACAAATACGTCTATAAATTGTTATATTTTATATATGAGGGGTGTCATGGGAAACTCGGGCTAAATGCATCTGCGTCCCTGGACGACACTTTCCGCCTTTATGGTATTTTTTGTTTAGAGGAAGTCTCTTCGAAACATAAATCCACTGTAGGCGGAAAGTCCATTTGGCCCGGTTTTCCTACGACAGGCCTCATATATATTGTACTATTATTATTATTAATTTGTACTCTTATTATAATTATATTATACGGGCAAAAGCCCGCCGCGAAGCGGCGGACATTGACCGCTTATACGTATTAGCTTTTGGATATACCAATAGAACTCCTTTTTTTGCCACAAATCACCGGAAATCGCGACCAAAAAGTTCCTTTTTTTTGGAATTGCAGTCAACAAGGGAACGACAAAAATGTGTATGTGTAAACATGCGCACGACGAAAATTAACATATTTTTACCTGATTTGTTGCGAAAACATTATTATCGAACTGCTTCCGGTTAACACAAAAATGGCTGAAAAAATTGACTCTTTAATCCTCCAAAAATTGGAGAGCATAAAGAGAGAACACTCTGCGTTATTTCCTTTTATCTGTTTCCCGGCCTAAACATAACACTGAAAGGTCAGGTCGGGAAACGATTGTTTGATATAACTTTGAAGTTATCAAGGTAGTACAACTGTAATTATTTCCCGCGGTTTTTTCAAAGATCGACCGATGTCGGTAACTGTCGGTAAATTGCGTTACCTAGTTTATACGATGCCTGTTTTATTCGGATTATTGTGTAACACGTGTTTTTTTTTTATACAAGCACATTCTTTTTTTAATAACATTATTTTATACGTGTTCGTATGAATTGTATGCTGTTGGCGAAATGCAAACATATGCGAACTAAAACCGAAAGAAACCGGAAGTTACCTATTTTCGTATAAACAAAACAACTCTCAAAGGAAAAATAAGAAGCAAAAAGAGATGGCTTACTGAAAAAAATTCAGAACCAAATAAAATAAATAACTATACCAGGTCGTGCATATGATGAACCAGTTTAAATTCTGATAGGGAAATTAAACAATTGTAAGTCCAGAAATGGACAGAATTGGGTACATGTACATAGGACCAAACATTCGAAATGTAATGTTTTATTAGAAGTTCAAGATAATGTGATGCTTTCATTTCAATGCTTAACATACGATAATGTATTGCTTAATTTTATATAGTATTATATAGTATTATTAGTTATTGTCTTTAATTGTGATTGACTATGTTTCTATACATGTAAACTTACAAATGAACATACAGGTAATAAAGTATGGTGATCTGGTGTATTTAACTTTAATTGCATAATTGTTGCCACATTTCAGGATTATTGTTGAGGAATTGCCTAAATAAAGCTGTCTTATTTTTAACGGGTATGTTTGTTTTTCCTCAATTTTTTTCAACACAATTACACAGTCATTCTTTTTATTGCAGGCAAATATATGTTATAAATGAAGAAAATATAAACAGATTTAAGTGAAAAAACATATAAGTCCAGGAAAATCAAGTTCTTTTAGACAACATATTATTTTCTTTGTTCTGTCAGCTTCAAGTTTATACTGAGCTACCGTCGAAAATTAATAAATATTAATAATTGTATATCTTGTTACTGCCTTATACTGTCTTATTTTATAATATTCTATCATTGCTAGTATAAAATACACCAAAAGTGTGTATGTCAGCGGTGAAGCTTTCTTTATGCCATATAGGCCGCGGCCTACACATTTTTCTGAAATTTAAAAAAACAACAACAAAAAAAGCCATGATGGCCCAAAGCGCTCACCTGAGAAGTGGTACTGATGATGACCATACTGTTGTGACAGGTTTAAAAATTAAGGTATCAAAACAATACACAGAGGGGGTAGGATCAATTTTCATTTAAAACAACGGTTAGTGCAATGGGCTAACTAAAGTATGAGTAGTGGATGTGCGTTTTTTTTTTTGCTAATGGTTCTCAAATACTTTTTCTCGCTATTCTTACCTGACCTTTTTTCATTAAGTCATTGACAATTCTGGAAAATGCACAAACAGTAGATTTTGATGTCTTTTTCGCAAACAGTTTTGGAAAACCAGTTGCAATGCGATAATTGCGATGACTGTGCTATAAGGTAAAGTTTTGCTTTTTCTTTGATAATTTTCTTTCCAATGATGATAAATGATGTTAATGCAGGCTCTGAAGACATCATGTTGAAATCAAATTTTATCGATCAATTTTATGGCCATGCGCAAACTGTGTAAGTTTGGTCAACATTGAATCAAACATCGTGTGTGCAAGCCAATCATTGATAACTTGTTGATGTTTTTTTTTTCCAAAAACAAGGAGCAATAACTCTGGTGTTTCTGGCCCAATCATTCTTATATTCGATTTCACCTATAATCTTACGTTCATAGAAAAACTATACACGATTGGTGAAGATTGGATGAAAAATGAAGTCTCTATCCTGAATAATGTCCATTTTTGCTTTTTTTTTACGAACAAAGGGCAATAACTCTGGTATTCCTGGTCCAATCTTGCTTATATTCGATTTCACATTTAATCTTACGGTCATAGACAAACTGTGCAAGATTGGTGAAGATTGGATGAAAAATGAAGTCTCTATCCTGTATAATGTCCATTTTTGCATATTTTTGCACAAACAAAGGGCAATAACTCTGGTGTTTCTGGTCCGATCTTGCTTATATTCGACTTCAACTGTAATCTCATGGTAATAGACAAACTCTGCAAGATTGGGGAAGATTGGATGAAAAATGTCTCTCTATCCTGAATAATGTCCATTTTCGTATATTTTTTTAATAAACAAAGGGCAATAACTCTGGTGTTTGAAAACGATCTGGCCCATTTTTGGCATCTCTTGAGATCAGATGGTCATACACAAACTGTGAAAGTTTGGTTGAGATTGGATGGAAAATAAAGGCTATACGTTGCAAAAGGGCACTTTTGCACATTTTTGCATGAAAAAGGGACAATAAATCTGGTGTTACTCATCCGATTGGGCCCATTATCGAATTCGTCTAAGATTGTATGGTCATACACAAACTGTGCAATTTTGGTCAAGATTGAATAAAAAATGTAGTCTTTATCGCGATAACGGTCCAAATTGTTGACGACACCTTGACGACGGAAAAACGGACGACGCCGGAGAGGTCCCTATACCAATAGCTAACCGAGCACTTCGTGTTCAGGGCAGCTAAAAAGCTAAAGAATCCGGGGTGGGGTGCGGGGAAGTGTTTCTATCTTAACTCTAACAGATTAAAAGCGGAGTTTTAAAAATGGTAATGTTGACGATCATTGCATGGTGCCTTGAAATTTATACATGCGGACCAATGTGTTCTTACAGAGGTTTTGAGTGAACCGAAGTAGATATACCACGTTTGTTAATATAATCGATCCAAGTTTATGCAGATAATGTTGTGTTATTTGACCCATTAAACGGTGTTTATGATAATACATCAAAATGTTGTGATGCTACCAAATATAAACCCAAAATCATCTCCAACACCTACCGAAAAAAGAAATGGCGGGGCATACCACTCCCTCATACACCACGGACAACTTAATAAGTGGCCTACACATATTTAGGGACCAAGGTACACCCCTGTATGTAGACGCTATTTTCAACTATAATTGAATTTAGATTTATTTCATCTTTAGGGGTAAATGAATTTTGATGAAAATTGCAAAATGGGGATTGTAATGAACATTCGCCAAAAAATATTTTTGCAATGAAAAACCCTCAAAATGTGTAATTAAATCAGTGATGTAATACAGATAATGAAAATAATATTTATAATTTGGTATGGAACATATTACCCATTACAGCGTACTAATTATGTTTATACTGCACACATAACAAGTAGCTCAATAAAATTGACACTATAGTAAAAAAAATTTGTACTGTTAAATAAATATGATTTTGCCCGTTAACTTGGTAGCACCTATATTCATATTATTTATAATTCATGTGCATTGTATGGTCTTTGACATTGTTTTAAAAAGTTGTAGCCTCTCGGGGTTTTCTCCTTCTCTTACAACTCCGTAATTTCTTACACCGGTTTGTTGATATCGTCACGACACCCTGGATACGGAATGGCTGACGAAGTAGACGAATATGAACTTGAGAAATTACGAGCTGAAATTCTCCAAGAACGTCAAATGAAGTAATTAAGGCCAAGCTTAACATACCGTCATTATAAATAAACCACACTAGGCTCATTTTTGCGATTGTCGAACATGACATTAAAGTTCAATTAAACGGGCACCTGTATACTATAGGTTACACACTACTAAACAACTAGTAATAATGTAACAATGGCTTACACCGATCCTTCTAAAGTCTTCCAAGATGCTTTACAGTTTCCTTGCAAAATAAGTACAAAGTAACTTTACATATCAATTGGTCTACACAATTAAAATGTTGAGCTTTTATTTCTAATGATAAATTAAGAATCAATAATTTATTTATATTTATTTACTTCTAACCATGGACCGTAGTATACCTCAGCCCAACCACTGTTAATACACAGTTAATGTTATGCACATATCAATATTTTCTCCCGGGGGGGGGGGTTTGGCTGGCATATACCGAGACTAGACTGAAAGCAATTCCCGGCAGGGGGGAATTTGACACGCCGAATGATTCCGGGTCCCAGAAAATAGACTGTTCGGATTTTAGATCCTGATAATATTGGCCCCCGGGCCATTTGATACACCAGTTAAGCATCCCCCATTGTGGGGATTTTAACAAAATGCTTGGCTCTAGGGTGGGGAATTAGATCCCCAAAAGTACAATTAATGAAATTACCCTGGGGATTGCCTGCAGCTCCCCCCCCTGGGGGGAAATATTGATAGGTGCATTATGTTGCCTATTATTTAGTAATTTTCTAAACCTGAACTTTTGGTTTGATAAAAGGGTTATATGGTTATACACCTGTGCGTATAATAGTATGCCTAGTTAAGCCCTTGACAAATTGTCTAATTTCAGAGAAATGCTTGACCAGTCAGCGAAGGAACTTCGAATTACAGTAGAGGAACTGGAAAAAAGATATGAGGCTATTGAAAATGAAGGTATTTTGTTTGCCTGTTTCCCACTAGACTTGTTAGTCACCAGAGTAGATGTGATTTGATACACAGACTTTGGTTTAGAAATGATATTGGTCTTTTATCTTACATTAAGTCAAACCCCTTTCGAGGACTTAGACTCTGCGCAGTAAACCAATCGTTAGTTTGATTATAATAAAAGTAATTCTGGAGTATCTAGAATGTTAAGAGATAAAAACAGATCTGAATTGTCTGCAATCTTAAACTTTAAAGATAAAAACAGATCTGGTTTACTGTAACATAGGCTACCAAGTACCCTACAGCACGCCACATAGGTCAGTGTAATAGATAAATCATACATGTAATTATTTACTAGAGTTAGATGTACTCAAGTTGATTTAAGAAGTAAGTCTTTCAAGAACCCATGAAAAGCGTGAGAGCCTAGGCAAATGATCACAATCCTCAGTGAGTTAGGTCAATCCTGTCCTCAGATATGGGCAGATCCAATGGCCAAGAGCTGAGGCCAGTGATCACAATCCTCTGTGAGATAGGATGATCCCTTCCTCAAACATTGGCAGATCCAATGGCCAGGACACAGAATCACGCAATCTTGTGCCCACTAATACAATAGATCCAATCATGATCTTAGATAACATACACTGCAGGATACGCATTTGGCTACCCATATTACATGATCATGGGGAGATATGTTCAATGCGACCGACTGTCGCACAGAACTGGGTCGGTGGTAGGGTAACGATATCAGCTGGCAGAGAATTATAGGTCAAGATAAGAAAACGATATGTTAGATAGAGATGCTTGAGCATATGATGTAAGATCTAGCATTTCCTGCAAAACATAACAATTACTCGGTGTCGATTAGTAATGCACATGTTAAACTGAGGCTTAGATTGTTTTTTGACAGAGGGTAAAATTATAAAATATTAATATACTTTTAATATAATGTTAATTAAAGTACATATTTTATCCTATACCCAATTTAGCAGGGACCATAAAAAGTTATCTCGCCCTAGCAGAATTTCATGTTAATTATAATCATATTGCTTTCCCAAAAATTGACATCATTCCAAGATATTTGGTTCCCTTTTCCATATTTTTAAAATAGTTTTCCTCAAAACCTACAGTTTAGTCCCCTACCACAGCCTCTGATAGAAAAATCCTGTGTAACATGTACTGACATTTTTAGCTTTGTTTGTCAAAGTGACTATAAGCCACTAAGAGATACTGGTAGAAAATTCTGGTACATATTGTAACCCAGCTGAAAAATCCCAAAGCCTCAATGGGGAACGAACTCCTGATTCCAAGGCAAATGCTCTACCGTGTCACTTTAAAAGCTAGTTCATATAGCAAGGCAATATAAGTGTCCCTTATATGTCAACCTACTACAATATAATTTATTGTTAACTGATTTATTTATATTTTTTGAGTAAGGTTATGAATATAAAATTCCAAAGTGTGGGGTATAATATATTATAAAAGACAGCAACAACTTAATTGTATATATTGTTTTTTGTTTTTACAATTATCATAAGTATGTAATTATTTTTATTGTGAAAAATCTGTTTGAATGATCAGATCCAGATTTAAGTGCAAGAGGTACTTGTTTTTATATTACCTTGTTTACAATAATATGTTAAAACCCCTCTTATGATACCACACAACATGTAACACACTAGACTTATTTGATTTTTTTTCTTCAGCAACTATGTTTCGCAATAATGATGTCATAATATAACTTAAACATCAGAAAATGTTGATACAATAAATTAATATAGAATTGCTTTTAATTATTACTTATTGAACTGCATTATTTTATAATGAGCTGTTTATTTATTGTTTGAATAAACTTGTATGCAGTAAATTATATTTTGGCATATATATAATTGTAAGATACCATTTATGATTAAACAACTCTAACTATGTTTTGGAAAGGTAAATAACTAGATTAGGAGTTTAAATTTGATTCATGACCTTTATTGAAATGTACAGTGTTAACCCATAAATATAAAATATTAGAAATTTGATACCAGTACCAAATAGTGAGAATATCATAACAGCTGTATTAATGTTGCTAACCAGAGCCTGGGTTAATGGTACATTAAGTGTAACAATTCAGAGTTATATATTGGTGGATGTAATGTTGTTATAACTTTGTGCTTCTGCTTCGTCTGTTGCAGGTACACGCCTAACAGCTCTGCTTGTCGCCATATAATACTCCCCTCCCCTCGTCTTCTCACACCTTGTTCTTCGCACACACTGCCGCCATTTCATATCTGCATCTATTTCACCATAAAGCATGCTTTGTCATAAAATTTGCTTATGTTTATTTCTTTTTTATGGTTTATTTGTGTTCAAAAATACACAGCGAAAATTCTTAATGTAATTTATTAATATTTTGTCTTTTTGAAAATTTATTTTAAACTAACTTGTGAGCAGAATACTTAAATTACGTATGATATATGGGTAATGAAATGCAATTTCTGCTAACAGAGTGCCTTAATTTAATGAAATTTACTTTCAGAGGGATGAGTAAGGCACTGCAATTTTTGCTGACAGTGTGCATTGATATAATGAATTGTATAAATTTAAATAATACATAAACCTCTATTTAGAAACTTACCAAAAAAAAACAACAGTTATAGACAGTCAGATTATTTTACAAGCATGTTTATGTTATTTTCATTGTTTTAAATGAAATTGTCCTTTCTGTCTGAAATTATACAAATTGTTGGTACAAAAAATGAGATTAAAACAATATATTAAACGCAAATTCCTTACAGAAAATTTGTTTTTAATTTCTCAGTCTGTACATACTTAGTGCTGATCAACTTGCTTTTATTCATTTATTATAAGTTTATAAGGTTATATGGAGCAACCTGTAGATGCATACTTTAGGTATGCTATTTTATTAAGCAATAATTTATGCATCCCATTTCAAGTTAGTAGACCGTTAGGATGGTAGTGAATTCTCTTTTCATTTAGCTGTTTGTTGCATTTACATGTATAATGTGCATTCTGCTACATATACATGTACATATTATTCAAGAACTTCCTCTTTGCATATTCTAGATATCCGGGCCCAGCTAGCTCAGTTGGTTGAGCGCTGGGCTGTCAATCTGGGGATAGAGTGTTTGAACCTCAGCCCGGCCACATAACTTGTGTGGGGATTGGTCATGAAATTATTTATACGGCCATTCTCCCCCTACCTCTGATTCAAGTAGGGCAGTTGTCAGTTACTGGCACAAGTATGTGCACTTAATACTGGTAAACCGCTTAGATTGGCTAAGCTTGCCTAGGAAAAGTGTGAGTAGGTTAACTGACCGCCCTTGATATGACTGAAATACGGTTAGAAACTGCGAAAAATCCAAACAAACAAACAAACAGCATATTCTAGATAAAGTAACAATTAAGTGCAAGTTGATAGATTATAGATAAAGTAAAATTGCACTATTTAATAAGGCAAGATGATGATTCATTTAAACAAAATTTGTTGCATGGTCCATATACATTATTCAAAAGATTGTTCTCTGTAAAGTAATTGTGCAATTTAATAAGGAAGATGGCCATTCATTAACATAACTATTGTTGCCTGTACATTATAACTTACAAACATGTTATTCTAGAGCTTGCTCTGTGTATATTCTAGAGCTTGCTCTATGTATATTCTAGATACAGTAAAATTTGCTAAGGCAGATGATGATTCATTACAACAAAAAATGATGCATGTACATTATCTTACCTACATGTTATTCAAGAGGCATGTTCTCTCTATGTTCTAGATAAAGTAAAAATAGCGCAATTTAATAAAGAAGATGACGAGGCTCGTAAGTTATGCATGGCTGCATATGAGATCAACATTGCTTAAAGTCTTCTTTTTAACCATTTTTTGTTTCATTACAATTTGCATGCTTTGTATGCATCTTGTTAACCAAACCAACATTGTCCTATTTTTGTCCTATAATTGTTCATTTTGCATTCTGTTTAATGCATTTTGTTTACAAAACATGGATTTGACCATTTTTATGCCCCCGTGATGTGGGAGGCATATAGTGATAGTCCTGTCAGTCCGTATGTCCGTCTGTCAGTCCGTAACTAGGTTAAGTAGATTTTACCGTTTCATCTAGCACCAACACCGCTTGCTACAACACTTGGATACTTACACAGTTTTTGCTAATGACCATCCCTAATCCATCCATATCACCCTACCTCACTTTGACCTTGACCTTGACCTAATTTGCACTTAGAATAATTCAAAATGCCATTTCTTGGTTAACTTGATTTTACAGTTTTGTCTAGCACCAACACCGCTTACTACAACACTTGGATATTAATACAGTTGTTACTTATGACCGTTTGCAATCCAACCATATCACCCAACCTCACCTTGACCTTGACCTAAATTGGACTAAGAAATGGGCTATCCAGCGCCAACTGGGGGCATGTGTGTTAATCAAATACAGAATCTTGTTTTTGTCCTATTATTGTTACATTTTGCATGCTTTGTATGCATCTTATTAACAACACAGACATTGTCATATTTTTGTCCTATAATTGTTGAATTTTGCAAGCTATAGTATGCATTTAATGTTAATAAAACTTGGTTTATCAATTTTTTTCCTACATTTGATACATTTTGCATGCTGTTGTTTGCATCGTGTTGACAAAAGTGTCATTGTCTACATATATAATGTCGTTTGACCATTAAATGTTCCATGCTTTTGTATGGATCTTGACCTTTAACTGTTATTTATGTTTTTGTTCCTATAGAACATATTATTGAATGAGTTAAAATTATATATGCATGCCTGATGTTTTTCGGTCTTGTAGTCTTGCATTATGTCTTAGTTGTACTCTTAGTAAGCCATAAACTCTTAATTGATTGACTTTAAATTTAAACAAAATCTGTATTATATCAAAATAGTTTTTATATAGAATTTTGAGGTTGTTTTGTTTCTTTTTTTACCCATTTCACAATATATGAAAACCTAAATAAAGGCTATATAATGACTATTGACGGGTTGATTTGGGCAACAAATAATTTCTTAAAATGCTAAATTTAGTTAATCTTGAATTTATATGATATTAGAGCTGAGTAAACTATATTTTTAATGTGTATATGCCCATCAGGTACTTTAAACCTAAGCACATATTTTAGTGGTAATTGCAAGTGAGCATAATGCAAAAAAAAAGCATTGAATTTTGTAGCAATTATCGTGATAAAAGGTTAGTTAAAGAGTACTGGTGCGCCTTAAATTCAACAATAAAGGGGTATACTATTTACCCCAATATACCGGTAGGCAGAATTATGAATATAAATATGTATAAATGGTTTTAAGATGTATAAATATTCAATCAACAATTGCAATTGAAAACTATATGCACTAAATGTACTCTGTATTTCCATGAGTATATAGTGAAAAAGTCATGTTCAATTTAAATAGGTGTTATTTCAAAACCAATCACAATTTCTGTCCAGATTTTGTATGAGTACTGGCACTCCCATTTTTATTTTTTAATGAATATTTTTCCAATTTAAAATGGGAATTAACTCCCAAACTCCTCTTATCAAGAGCCCTGGCAATAATCCAAATGAGGTGTATCTTGAGAAAACCGGGCTTAATGCATGTGCGTAAGTCTGCACAGGCTAATCTGGGACGACACTTTCCATTTTTATGGTATTTTCTGTTTTAAGGAAGTCTCTTCTAAACATCCACTAAAGGTGGAAAGTGCCGTCCCGGATTAGCCTGTGCGGACACTTAATGCACATGCTTAAGCCCGGTTTTCCCACAACACGCCCCAAATAGGTATACATTTATTTAAGGCATTTGCATGGCATGCATGCTTTGTGGTGAAATAGAGCATGATGTAGATGGTTCCCTTACCATAAGCCTACCATTGTTGTGTGTGAATGCTTATAACAATAATGATATATTTTTGTCTATTGTTTTGTAATTTCATTTATTATATACATTACTAAAATATTCATCATGGCTGCCATTTGGAAACAATGAAACATATATTTATGTGAATACAATGGAATGTCAAATGTTTTCGTCCTAGCTAAGACTGATGATTGATCTAATTCTTATTACTATTACTATAACTATTCTATTGTAAAGATCAAATTACATCTTTTAATTATTATTTATATAATGTTACACCACATGAGAAGACAAACAATGTTACCCTAGCATTACAAAAGCTTTGCAGTTTAATGTCAGTCAAACAGCATTTATTTCTATAAACCATGTACTTGTTCTTTACAATGGATCCATGCAATTCCCTTCTCGAAAAAGTGTATTTAATACGCATCTAATGCGTATTAAACGCTGTGGTATTGGCACCATATTTAATACACTTCAAAATGCAGAACAAATACACTTATTACAGAAATAAAGTGTATTTTTTCTGCATTTTCCCTGCATTAACACACTTAAATGCATTTAAAGTGTATTTTTCCCCTTGAAAAATACTGTATATCTTCAAAAAATAGGCGTAAGTGTTTTTAAAGTGTGTCTGAAGTGTATTTTCTAGTGCATTAATACATTTTTTTGTGAAAAATGCAGAAAAAGTACAGAAAAAATACACTTAGTGTACTAAAAATGTATTTAACGAGCATTTATGCAGAAAAAATATGGTGTAAATACCGCAGCATTTAATACGCATTATATGGGTATTAAATACACATTTACAAGAAGGGTTGCTTTCATGTGGTGATTATACACTGTTGGGAGTTTCATGTGGAGAGCTTGTAAAATATGGGCAGTTTCATGTGGTAATTTGGAAATTTTTAGAAAACTTTAGTTGGGTAAGCTGGTAAAATATAGGCAGTGGTGTTGGTCTTATAAATTTAGGGCAATTTAATGTGATGAACTTGGAAATAATAACACATTTCATGTTGTGATTTCGTAAATATAGGCACCTTGCATGTGATGAACTAATACATATACGCAATTTTGTGTGAATACACATCCAAAAAAGCAATTTCATGTGGTTAACTTACTAATATAAGCAATTTCATGTTGTGAACTAGTAAAATATAGATAACTTTGTGTGGTGAAACTAGTAGTAAAATGCAATGCCGTGTAGTAAACTGGTATTATAAAGGCATTTTCATGTGGTGAACCTGATAGTAAAAATGCAATTTCATGTGGTGAACCAGTAAAAAATAGGCATTTCATGTGGTGAACTCAGTAGTGAAATGCAATTTCATGCAGTGAACTGGTAATATATAGGCATTCTCATGTGGTGAACTTGTTAGTAAAAATACAATTTTATGTGGTGAACTGGTAAAATATAGGCATTTTGTGTGTTGAAATTAGTAACAAACATGTAATTTCAATGAAATATATGAAATGCCTATATTTTACCAGTTAAGTACATGTAATTGTACTAAACTGGTAAAATATAGGCATTTTCATGTGGTGCACTTGGTAAAAAAATTACAATTACATGTGATAAACTAGTAAAATAAAGATCTAGTCATTTTCATGTGCAATACATGCATTTTCATGTGGTGAACTAGTAAAACAGGTATTTTAATGTGGTGAACTTGGTATGTGTAGGCAATGAGTGGAAGACAAGGTTTGAGACGCAGGAGGAGATGAACCAACAGTTGGAGAGGCAGATCATCATGCTGCAGGACAAAATAGAGGAGTCTAAACGCAACCTGAAAGATGGTAGGGTATAATATTCTACTTTATGTTTGATTGGACCCAAAAAACGTAATGTTAAAATATAAAGTTTTGGATTCTGCTTAGATTCCCCATGTACAGTAGGTTCTTTCCCTGCATGGCCAGTTGAAATTTAAAGTGTTAATGCATACCATGATACCAATAACTACTATTATAGTTTACAATGATACCAATTTAAACTTACACTTAAGACAACATATTGTTTTCAGACTAATATAATATTTCTATGTCATCAAAGTTTCTTTTTAAGGATTTTTTTTTTCAAACTGGTTGCTATTATCAGGCAAAAGAATGGATGGAAATCTATAGGATTTTATGATACAGCTATAACTAATAATGTTTTCTATTTTCATTATGCAGTGCAGTTTCTTAAAATGATTATTTTATTGGTAGATTTCGGCCTATGGCAAACTTCACATCACAGCTTTTAGTACTACTTAAGTCACATATATTCCATATTATAAACCAACTAGATGTCTTGAATACCAGTATACATGTGTATGAAATAACATGATTCACATATATTGGTAATAATTATAGTAGGTAAATAGATAAACTACTGGTATATTAAATATACATACCTTTTATATTTATATTTGGGGGAGCATATAGTCGCCACCTTGTCCGTCCCTCCATCCTTCTGTCCTGTTTTATTGTCCGGACTATTTCTCAGCAACTACTGACCAGAAGCGTCATTAATAAGCTGAGGAATACACTATACCAGGACGTTCCACTTCAGTGATTTTTCTTGGATGCGAAGATTTCTAAAATTAGTATATAGTGCACAACTCTTGTCCAGGATATTTCTCCGCAACTACTGGCCAGAATTCAATGAAACATTATGGGAAGCTTAACTAGCAAGAGGAGGTGTGCATAGTTTCAGGATGTTCTGCTTCCATGATTTTTCGTGCAGTTATGGGAATTTGATGATTGCTAATTTAGTATTTAGTAACATATTATTGTCCGGATTATTTTTTAGCAACAACTAGCAGGATCGGAATTAACATTTATGGAAAGCTCCATTACTAAGAGTGCGTGTACATAGTACCAGGACATTCTGCATCAATTATTTTTGTTGGATTTATTGACCTTTGAAGAGTGCTGAAATAGTATATAGTGTACGATTTATATCAGGTTTATTGCTCAGGAAATGCTGTATGCAATTCAATAATACTTGATGGAAAGTTAAGTTACCATGATTAAATGACAGTAAATAAAGTTTTGTTCCCCTACCTAGATTTGTTTTACCGTTATGGGCCTTACATTTCATTTAATAGTTTTGCTTCATCTGCATGTTCGTAGGGTATTTTTGTGTATAGCTCCAGTATGGCTTTGACAGATTTGGTACTGCAGTTCTAGTGATTTTTAGTTATTCTAATATCTCTGCCTTTCTGTTTGCATTCCCATTACATCACATTAAAGCGCATTGGAGAGCATCCATCAGTTGCACTGATATCCTTGTATATTAATGTTTTTAATTCTGGTCGCTGCTACAGTATATTACACATATTAATTAATTTAATTTTAGCAACAGGCGTATCATACGCAGAGATCTTGCAAATCTTGTTGAATTTGTGTAAGATGTATGTGAGTTTCAAGTCTTCTGACTTACACATATGTATGGTCAGTTGTTGAATGGTACATTACAAGAAATGTTGTTTTTTATTTTAATCATAAATTGGTTTCTACAAGACACTATTGTAAATCAGTTTTTATAACTATTAATAGTTTTTGACACACAAGTTGATCCTACAATGCAGAACAATAGTATCAGCCAAAGTTTTGGTTAAACTGCACTTTTTAATAAGTTAGTAACGAATTTAAGTTTATTTTGTATACTTATATATAATAAGTTATATTCATTGTGCAGTTAAAATACGTCACCCCATTCTAGACTGATTAACTTTCAATTTTATGAATTTAATGACTCCGAACCTTAACTCAATATCCACATTCATTAGAGTGACACAATAAAATCATGCTTCTGTGTAATCCAGAAAATGTTATTTCATCTTTAGCTGACTTATTACCATGCAACAACCAGGCCTTAAATATAGTGTTTGTGATTATTTTACCTTAAGTTTTGCGGTTAATATTAATTTTAGCCCTGCATGTTGTTATATTTGTGCATTCATGTCCAGTATACGTCCAGTGACAATTCGTGTCCAGTATACATACGATGACCATTCATGTCCAGTATACGTCCAGTGACAATTCGTGTCCAGTATACGTCCAGTGACCATTCGTGTCCAGTATATGTCCAGTGACAATTCATGTCCAGTATACGTCCAGTGACAATTCGTGTCCAGTATACGTCCAGTGACAATTCGTGTCCAGTATACGTCCAGTGACCATTCGTGTCCAGTATACGTCCAGTGACCATTCGTGTCCAGTATACGTCCAGTGACAATTCGTGTCCAGTATATGTCCAGTGACCATTCATGTCCAGTATACGTCCAGTGACAATTTGTGTCCAGTATACATACGATGACCATTCATGTCCAGTATACGTCCAGTGACAATTCGTGTCCAGTATACGTCCGATGACCATTCATGTCCAGTATACGTCCAGTGACCATTCATGTCCAGTATACGTCCAGTGACAATTCGTGTCCAGTATACGTCCGATGACCATTCATGTCCAGTATACGTCCAGTGACCATTCATGTCCAGTATACGTCCAGTGACAATTCGTGTCCAGCATACGTCCGATGACCATTCATGTCCAGTATACGTCCAGTGACAATTCGTGTCCAGTATACGTCCGATGACCATTCATGTCCAGTATACGTCGGATGACCATTCATGTCCAGTATACGTCGGATGACCATTCGTGTCCAGTATACGTCCGATGACCATTCGTGTCTAGTATACGTCCGATGACCATTCGTGTCCAGTATACGTCCAGTGACCATTTGTGTCCAGTATACGTCCGATGACCATTCGTGTCCAGTATACGTCTGATGACCATTCGTGTCCAGTATACGTCCAGTGACCATTCGTGTCCAGTATACGTCCGATGACCATTCGTGTCCAGTACACGTCCAGTGACAATTCGTGTCCAGTATACGTCCAGTGACCATTCGTGTCCAGTACACGTCCAGTGACCATTCGTGTCCAGTATACGTCCAGTGACAATTCGTGTCCAGTATACGTCCAGTGACCATTCATGTCCAGTATACGTCCAGTGACAATTCGTGTCCAGTATACATACGATGACCATTAATGTCCAGTATACGTCCAGTGACAATTCGTGTCCAGTATACGTCCGATGACCATTCATGTCCAGTATACGTCCAGTGACCATTCGTGTCCAGTATACGTCCAGTGACCATTCGTGTCCAGTATACGTCCAGTGACCATTCGTGTCCAGTATACGTCCAGTGACCATTCGTGTCCAGTATACGTCCAGTGACCATTCGTGTCCAGTATACGTCCGATGACCATTCGTGTCCAGTATACGTCCGATGACCATTCGTGTCCAGTATACGTCCAGTGACCATTCGTGTCCAGTATACGTCCGATGACCATTCGTGTCCAGTATACGTCCGATGACCATTCGTGTCCAGTATACGTCCAGTGACCATTCGTGTCCAGTATACGTCCAGTGACCATTCGTGTCCAGTATACGTCCGATGACCATTCATGTCCAGTATACGTCCGATGACCATTCGTGTCCAGTATACGTCCGATGACCATTCATGTCCAGTATACGTCCGATGACCATTCATGTCCAGTATACGTCCAGTGACCATTCATGTCCAGTATACGTCCAGTGACAATTCGTGTCCAGTATACGTCCGATGACCATTCGTGTCCAGTATACGTCCAGTGACCATTCGTGTCCAGTATACGTCCAGTGACAATTCGTGTCCAGTATACGTCCAGTGACCATTCGTGTCCAGTATACGTCCAGTGACCATTCGTGTCCAGTATACGTCCGATGACCATTCGTGTCCAGTATACGTCCAGTGACAATTCGTGTCCAGTATACGTCCGATGACCATTCGTGTCCAGTATACGTCCAGTGACCATACTAAAGCTTAGTTGTTTGTACTTGCATCTCAAGTATGATCTATATGTAGCAAAACATGAAATGTGAACCATGTCTAAGTTGACTTTAGAACTAACAGTGTGCTGCACTTATATATTTGTTATTCAAGACATTAGCACATACAGATAAAAGTTGTGTTATATATTGACAATTTATATTTTTCTCATTTTCCAGTAGGAATTCTTCTGTATATTTAAAACGGTAATGTGCCCCAAGACAAAAGTTCTCTGAAAGTTTGTTTAGTCTGAATCTAATATTTTAGCCAATGAGAATGTTTGTAACTTTTTGGCTTTGACTTATTTAATATTAATTTTAAGAATCATAATACGTTTAAGATTGTTTGTTGCGATGAAGCCTGATATTGCTTTATTTTGCCTACATGTCTTTATGTTACTGCTCATGTTGCAATTTCAGCCGATCTGGTACAACTGTATCAGTCCAAGAAATTTGAAGGTTACCTATTTATTGTGCTTCATACTTTGCATTCTATCTGAGTACTTTGGAATAACAGGAACCCGTGAAAAAGAAACGAATATTACTTTAACAAAGTAAAAACGACACCTCTGATTTGAATTTATTCAAAAATGATATTTTTTTATATTGTTTGTCCCATTCAACATTTGTTAGAAATAGCATCATATCTTATGATAAATACCAGTAAATACATGAGAAAAAAAACAACCTTTTTGATGATTGGTTAGATGTAAACACAATCTTTCATATCAAATTATCCAGATATATTTATAAATGCGAAACTTAATTTATTCAAGAATACAAACATAATTATTCAAGAATACAAGAAAGTTTCATTGATGAGCATACAAATGATATGTTTAAATGTAGGACAACGAGGTTCATAATTCCAAAGTTTTTTCTCAGTTGTACTTCATGGTATTGTCTCATATATTGTGACGTTAACACAGACTTATTTGTTTGAATTAATTTTTGTATGGCTTGTGTCTTGTTTAATTTATTCGTAACTTTTTAATTTTTTAATCAGAGTGCTTAATATCCTTAGCATACACGTTATTAATATCCATGGAGAACGGAACATTTAAGAATATCCATTTACATTCTTTTTAGTGGTGTCAGTCACTAAATACTGAATAAATAAGTACATGTATTAAATTTGTTAATGGTAGTGTTGTATATAATTGTAATTAACAATAAGCATGTTCCATTTTTTCCTTTGAAGTCGAAAAATGTAACCAGAATTGCACATTTTGTCTTCTTGAAGCTGTACAGTTTCTGCATGTTTGTGTTTTTTGTGGTCTGGTCTAATTTAAATATACAGGAAAAGGCAAAGAAATGCAGTGGATTATCCATCAGTAATGTATGCATTTAATGCATTCTGTTATTCTTGAGTTAACAATAGTAAAATGTGAACATAGTATAAGACCGAAACATACTAAAAATGGTCATGATTTGTAGGGAGACGAACATTTAAGTTAAAACAGTTTATAAAATATTAACTTGTATCGCTAAGTTTACACTTTTCATATCCTTTAAATAATGTTAAGTCTGAAACTGTTTTGATTACTATTTCGGTAAAGAAGTAACAGTTGCTACGGTAAGAATGTAGAAATCACTAATAATCATATAATGTTAAATAAAGCCCACTGTGAAAGGTCAAGTGTTTGTTACAGCGGAAACTGTGAAGCAAAACACTCGTAAGAAAGGTAACTCCAGCAACAAATTTTGTCCCACCATTTCAGCGGGCACGGGGCTTGATATCTATGTACTCCCAGCTTTTTGCCCGCTGTCAGTCTGACCTTGTCGATGTTTGATGACAGTTCTTTTGCAAATCTTGTATAGCTGCATTTACATTTATTTGTATCCCTTTGTTGCCTTCTGTGTGTTACCCAACTTGCCCAATTGTCCCATGTAGCGTATTAAACAATCAGATCAGACTTTTTGTCTCCGACATTTCAGTATCGCATGAAGCGCCAGGTAATGTTTTGTATTTAATATTACCCTTATCCTGTTTTAATCATTATTTATTTGTATTGTATGTAGAAAATACAAGTTGTAATAGCTATTATGGAAATTGTCCAGCAAATTCTGTGTACCGGTTGTTTGTGCTCAGTTTTGAATTGTGAAATGTGCATATCTTAAAACCAGAGAAACTCTGTTGATAACAACTATGGTGTTTAATTGTAGAAAGAAATTACTGTTCTTTTTGAGTTAAGAATTTTTAATTGGATGCAAATGGAAAATGTAACAGTTAATCATATCTATGAAACAGTTTGCACAATTAATTGACTGAATAACGTCACGCCTGACAAGAAAATGTTAACACGTAATATTTAAATATTCTATGGTTCCCACTCTGCAAGCATTTATCAGAAAATGCCCACCTATACCATTGAATATGGTATAGTTCACTTGTACAGATGGTGAACATATACTATTGAATTGGTATACTTCACTTGTACAGATGGTGAACATATACCATTGAATATGGTATAGTTCACTTGTACAGATGGTGAACATATACCATTGAGTTGGTATAGTTCACTTGTACAGATGGTGAACATATACCATTGAGTTGGTATAGTTCACTTGTACAGATGGTGAACATATACCATTGAATATGGTATAGTTCACTTGTACAGATGGTGAACATATACCATTGAATTTTGTATAGTTCACACACATACATGTATCATTTAATATTGCATGGTTCCACCATTCATGTGAAAATATGTTCATATGTCATTGTATGTGTTATGTACCCGTTTCAACATGCATTCATCCAAAGATTTACACATACCGTATAACTTTATTTATGGTACGGTTTCAACTTTAACAATAGCCAAAAACATAAATACATACATAATGTACATAGTGTGGTACGGTTGACACTGGTATATACATGTGTAACTCACAAAGAAAATGAATATGGTATGGATCCCACTTCACATATATTCATCACAGAGAAAATGGACTCCCGTTACATTAAATTTGGTATAGTTCCCACTTTTACATTTAATTTATCACAAACTAAATGGACTCATCTAACAAAAAATGTGGGATGGTTCCCACTTTTATATGTATTTATCACAAAGAAAATGGACTCTCCTAACAATGAATGAGGTATGGTTCCCAGTTTTACATGTATTCATCACAAAGTAAATGGACTCATCTAACAAAGAATTTGGCATTATTCCCACTTTTACATGTATTCATTAGTCATCACAAAGAAAATGAACTCACCTAACAAAGAATGTGATACGCTTCTTACTTTGACATATATTCATCAAAAAGAAAATGGACTTGCCTAATAATGAATGTGGAATGCTTCTCACTTTTACTTATATTCATCAAAAAGAAAACGGACTCACCTTACAATGAATGTGGTATCGTTCCCACTTGCATGTATTAATCCCAGAGAAAGTATATTCACGTAACATTGAATGTGGTATGGTTCCCCTTTTTACAGCTAAGGCCTATGTGGAAGGGCGAGCGCCAAGCCCGCGTGCAGGTGCTGATTCTCCCAAATCTAAGTCCACTGGGATAACAATTAACATTTCTGTATCCCCGCAAGGTAGGCTGAAGTAAACACACTCGCACAGAAGTGGCGTAAGGGAAAGGAAAACTGCACAATATTTTTTTGGACTTTTCCATCTTTTACCCAGCAGATTTATATTGTTGTTGGACTCTTTATCTGTTAATCTATTATTTTTAGTGGTAAGATAAGGGTTTTTTTACGATATAAAAGTGGTTTTGTTTTAAAATACTATTTACATGTTAAAAAGAAATTGTCAATAAAAAATTCCACATGAAGCTTACTTGCAGTAAATAAGAAAAACAAGTGTATTTTGGGAGGTGTGTGTGTGGGGTTAACAGTAAAAGACTGATGTCTACATTCCAAGGGCAGTTTCCCTGTGCACGTCTGTGTGTTTTGTGCTTCTTGGGGACCATCAAGTGCTGGATACTGTTTTCTTCCACAACTATATAGTCTGTCTTAGCTGCAGGGCAAAATGTATACATTGCACACGTGCATACACATGCCTTGAGCTATCGTTGTACTAAGCGAAGGTTCTTGCTTATGTTGGGTTTAATTCCATTTGAGTAATGAATATTCATTCAAAGTCAATGTAAAATCTAAAAAAAAATGTTGTTCTTGCATTTTTATACATAAGTAATGTATTGGTATATATGCATGCATGTGTATATGCCTGATTTAAGCTTAGAGATTACTATACTCGTTAAGAACACTGTCTATGCATGTGTATATGCCTGATTTAAGCTTAGAGATTAATATACTCATTAAGAACACTGTGCATGTGTATATGCATGCCAATGAATACAAAGTATTATAATTAAAGCTTGTTTTATATGCAAATCTTTTACTTACATTGCATGCATGAACATGTAACTACCCTTATTGCATACATGTTAGTATGTGCAGTCTGCGTTTTGCCCTTCAACATTTCTGCATAGCTAGTAATATATGTTGCAGGTCTGGGTAACCACCATATGCTTTTAGACATGAACTGTACGTGTAGCTATGAATTTAATTTTAATTATTTTTGTTTGATGTTTGGATTTAGTATTTTATAGTTTGGTATTGCTAGCTATGCAGGATAAATGATTTGCTATATATTATGTTAATACAATGATTTCAAGCAATTTAATCAACCTTGGGTTTCTATGGTTACAGTTGTTTTCTACTCCTTTGCCTCAGTTGCACACTCAATTTCAGTTGTATTCTGCCCTTGCAATAAACTCTTCTCTGGTACTAGTATTTGATTTTATATTAAGCTATATGGCAGTGTTTAATAAATGATTTAAATATTTTCAATTTGCTAATAGGAGTGCATATTGGACATTCACTCTGTACACAGAGTAAACTAGATGTTTGTGAAAATATAAAGTCGAACGAAACTTGTCTCGATAAGTAATATTTTTAAAACTGATATTATAATAAAACTATTCACAATGTTAAGTATGGGAGATATCAGATATAGATTTGTGTCAGTTTTGATATACCTAACTGCTAGTTTGCATATATGTATAGGTCAATATGTCCTTACCGGTAATCATGTTTGTTGTCATATTTATATTCTATTATAATATCGCATTAAATATACACTTACTTCTAAAACATTTAAGACACAGATTTCTGTTCAGAAACCTAAGCAACATTCTGTTTTATGTTTGTTTTCCTTGTTCTTTCTAATGGTTTGTTGAAACATCATTTACAACTGTTCTCTAACCAATCTACTAATTTTATAAATGTAATAACAGCATGTTTGTATAATGGTGTATTTTATTTAGTACCTGAAATATTTTGCATATGTATTGCTGGGATATTTTTACACGCCATCTAGTCTGAAGAGTTTAATTGTTAATTTTGCATTCAATAATGCTTATATAGTAGTGTTTTACATATTATAGTTATTTTGTTAAGTGTAAATGTTCACATCTTGAAAAAGTTATACAGTTATTTATCACAATGTTCTATGAAGTAAGAACACACCATCAAACGTAGAATAGAATCTCTGAGAACATTGAATGTGTTCTCACGTGCATGCCTTTGGTCACAATATTTCTTGTTCTCCATGGCAAGTTTTTATACGTCTCTTTAACAGATTTTAGTGCACTTAAACTGTTTGTTTTCCCCACAGTTACATACACTGTAATATAGTAACGTTTAGGGTCTATTACAAGTTGTTTGTAAACTTAATTCCATTGCCTGTAAACTTAATTCCATTGCCGTTATGTGCAGCGATATCTACATTGTAATCAATGTTCTTTAATTATTAAATTGTCTGATTGAATGTTTGATGTCTGGTTCTAACTTTACGTCATCGTCATTCAGATATCTACAGGAATCAAAGAAGTGAATGCAGTTTTGCCATTTTACACCATGTCTTATTTCAGCTGGCAAGACACCCCGTGATGTTAAGTCTTTTGACGATCTATCAGATGTAAGTACAAGTTTTATTCTGTCAATCCTAGAAGGCATGCGGTTATTTGACAAAAATCCAAATCATAGTTTAGACAGAATTCTAATGTGTTACTATAATACAAACTGGAAATGAAAACCGTATTATGTATGGGTATTTGTTGAATTTGCTATGGTTTGGAAAGTAGTACACATGTCTTAATTATTATTCGTTGTATCGTTTTATTTATAGTTCTCCTGCATCCATGTACTAGCTAGCACTGGCTATAACGCAGCTGGTTATTTTTGTGATGTACTGTTAGGAATATTAATTTGCATGAACTGTATATTACATTGTTAATTGTTACATTGATGTGATATTACATCAAAAACCATATAATTTATTTTAATTAATTAATTAATTAATGTATGGTATGGTATGTTTACTAACGATTGTATTTAAAGTTAAATAAAACAAATGTTTTATCCCTTATAGTTATACAATTTTGTATAATAGTTTTAAGTAACTTTACAATATGTTATATATGTATCATTGAATCGTAAAGAAAAACAATTGTGGACAGTGTTTTGTTTATTTGAATTTAACATGTTGCCATATAACTTTTTTTATATTGTTTGATTTCATCCAATGCTTCTGGTACTGGTAAATACCCTGCAGTGACCAACCGCATGGAAATCATACCAAACTATGTAGTGATTGCTTTTTGTTTATTTTTACAGTATTTATCTCACCTTAAAGGCATGTTGGAAATTGAAACCAAGGTTATTTATTTGTATGTTGTGCATCGGTTATAAAACTGTGTCATTGTTTGTGATTTTTAACATGAACATGGTTTTATTCAGAAGACAGAAACAGATGAAACAAAAGTACCGTCGCATTGTTCTTGTGCTTATTGAGGAAAGTCAATGAAATCAAGGAATGTTAAAGAAAGGGTGTACATGTAAATGATTGGGTGATTTAAATTGTTCGCAAAACAGAATTAGTAGTAGATATGCTGATACTATACACTGTATTTGTTTCTAATCTCAGATATATTTTATGTAGAATACTGAATAGTACAGTGGTAAACATACAGTAGTTGCATTTATTATGTTCATTCTTACTCTATGGTTGGTATAAAACCTAGTTGGACAAAAATGCACGGATTTTTGTTTCACGTGGTTTGAATCGCCTTTAACCAGAATTCCAAAGAGTATTACTGTGAAGAATAAATGAATGTGTAATACAGAAACAGTTTCATGAAAATGATTTTTATCTGAAATTGTCGCCTTAAATACATGAAAACATTAATCATTTGAGTAGGTATTAATGCATGTAGAATTACAGATAGGCATTTGTTGGTTTTGCTTTTGTTTTACTTATTTTGCTTTCTTTGCCCAGTCTTCTCGTATTTTGACATTTTACCTTTTAGGTACATGTAACTGTACACGAAACGCATGTGAGTGTGGTAATATAATTAACCATTAAAATGGTAACATAAATGTCCATTAACATGGTTTTAAGACATCTGTGCAACATTCTTTACTGTTTATGATTATTTCTTAGCTAAATGCTAGTTTATTCATGCGATTATATTACATTATTAAAATATTAATTTTGGTAAGTAAATTTTGTTGCACAAACACATTTACCCATAACTGTTTTCTTTTACCAGTAAATAACTTATCTAATCCGTTGATACTAGATAACAGTTATTTAAATCTCACACTAATAAAATAGGTTTAATATCGTACTGGAGTTAAATAGCAAACTGGTGTCAGTTAATTCTGAGACACGGTCTAATATATTAACCTATTAAGTCATAATTTTTCTTCCTGTATCTAACAGTAGACATTTTGACAACTGAAACTCTGCCATGCATGACTAGACACTGCGCATTATCATTACATGGTTCAGTATACCAAGAACGTATTTCGTATTTTTATGTTGTGTTTACTGTTTCTATTATATAGGGTTGCTTGGTGTTTTTTTAAAATCTTTTCAGAAGCGGACTAATATTTAATTATGTATTAAGAAATACATATTGCATTCACATTTGACGCTGTCGGATACAACACAGCGTCAAATGCAATATGTATTTCTCACATTTGACTATCATGACGTTATTATTCGAAGGGCCTGTTTAACACTGATCGTGACTCAATAACAGTTAAAATTTACCCATGTGTGCTGTAGAGGCATTTTGACATTGATAACGTTAAATGGAATTGTATCAGAAGCAATGGTATAAATACCCATTGTTTGGAGGCAGTGTGCGGAGCGAATGTTTAACTGATCTTGACGCAAGGGCATATATTTTGCCATGTGATGCCACTACAATGAGGAAGGGTTCAGAGTGCATTTTTCACTGATCTTGGATAAATGACAATCAGCTGTTACCCGTTTGATGCCACCCAATTGAGGCAATGTGCATGTTTCACTGATTTTTACTCAGGGCCATATACATGTACATCATTTCCCCAGTAATGATATGTTGAGACGTGTGAGAGCATAAAATGTTCACTGATTTTCCCCATATTGCTAGGTATTGTGTAGAGCAACTACCGATTTTAATTCGGTGACAATTTTAAGTTCTTCTTTGTGATCATGTGGTCAACTGATTTTGAAGCCATGGCCCCATGTTTTGGCTATGTTGAGGTAGTACGTAAAGCGAATGATTGGTGAGGTATTGTATAGTGCAAATCGTTGTTGAGGTAGAGTAAATAGTTCACTGATTATACCCCCACAAACTAGGAGTGAGCTTGTCGGTCCGTCGGTCTGTTGGTTTTTTTTTTGGTACACATGTGTAACATCATAGAATACAGGTCAAGTTCGATGTTGGTTACAAACCACTAAATTTTGACAGAGTTATGGCCCCTTTTCGACTTAAAATTCCCTCAAAACATGGTTTCCGGATGATAACTCAAGAAAGGCTTGACATATTCAAATAATTTTTGGTACACATGTGTAACATCATAGAATACAGATCAAGTTCAATGTAGGTTACAAACCACTAAATTTTGACAGAGTTATGGCCCCTTTTCAAGCATTAAAATTCCCTAAAAACATGATTTTTGGATGATAACTCCAGAATGGCTTGACATATTCAATTAATTCTTGGTATACATGTGTAGCATCAGATAATACGGGTTAAGTTTGACTTTGGTTACAAACCACTTAAATTCCCTAAAAACATGGTTTCCTGACGTTGACTCAACAATGGCTTGACATGTTTAAATAATTATTGGTACACATGTGTAGCATCATAAAATACAGGTCGAGTTCGACTTTGGTTACAAACCACTAAATTTTGACACAGTTATGGCCCCCATTTTTGACTTAAAGTCCCGAAAAACATGGACAATAACTCATGAAAGACTTCACATATTTAACTTACATTTGGTACATAGGTGTAACATCATAAAATACAGATCGAGTTTAACTTTGGTTACAAACCACTAAATGTTGACAGAGTTATGGCTCCTATTGAAATTAAATTTTTCCAAATACACTGTTGACGTTTTACAAATTAAAGCATTCTCTCTGCACATTTCTTTCGAATGGATTCCATAGTTTTGTGACAAGGCCATATTGTGGGGGTATATCCGTCACTCATGTGACAATTCTAGTTTTCACTATTATATGTGTCTCATGTTTATGCTGTAATTAGTGAGACAAATGTTCATTAACCTTAATTATTATTATTATTCTTCTAATCTACGTATTATTATTATTATTATAATTATTATTATTATAATTATTTCTTTTTCTTGTTATGCTTATAAGTTTTATAATTCTATAATAAAATACACATTATATAAATTTCGAGTTTTTTATGCCCCCACTTCAGAGGGGGGGGGGGGGCATATAGATTTGCCCTTGTCCGTCCATCGAATGTTTGTGTCGCGCATAACTCAAAAAGTATATTTGCTAGAATGATGAAACTTAATAAGCATATTCATCATTGGGGCTTGTGCACCTTGGTATTTTGGCGCAGTTTTTTCCGACATCAGAAGAGTTATGGCCCTTTTTTTAGCAAAAAATGACATTTATGGACTTGTGTCGCGCGTAACTGAAAAATTATTGCTGCAAGAGTGATTAAACTTTATATACATATTAATCAGCATGTGAACTTGTGCACCTGGGTATTTTGGTGCAGTTTTTTTCGACATCAACGTAGTTATGGCCCCCTTTTTTTAGCAAGAAATGACATTTTTGGACTTGTGTCTCGTGTAACTCAAAAAGTATAACTGCTACATTGATGAAACTTTATAAACATATTCACCACCATGTGAACTTGTGCACCTGGGTATTTTGGTGCAGTTTTTCCTGACGTCAGCAGAATTATGGCCCTTTTTTGGCAAAAAGTGACATAAATGATGACATTTTTGGACTTGTGTCGCGTGTAACTCGAAAAGTATAACTGCTACAGTGATGAAACTTTATTAACATATTAATCAGCATGTGAACTTGTGCACCTGGGTATTTTGGTTCAGTTTTTTCAGACGCCAGCGGAGTTATGGCCCTTTTTTTTAAAGCAAAAAATGACATTTTTGGACTGGTGTTGCACATTACTCATAAAGTATTACTGCTAGAGTGATGAAACTTGATATACATATTAATCGACATGTGAACTTGTGCACCTGGGTATTTTGGTGCAGTTTTTTCTGCCATCAGTGGAGTTTTGGCCCTTTGTTAGCAAAAAATGACATTTTTGGATTTGTGTCGCATGTAACTAAAAAAGTATAACTGCTATACTGATGGAACCTTGTAAACATATTCATCAGCGTGTGAACTTGTGCACCTGGGTATTTTGATGCATTTTTTCCGACATAAGCAGAGTTTCCTGACAACCAGCATAATGTGGTGCATCCGTGTCCTACGGACACATGTCTAGTTTATTTTCTGTAAAAGACCATGTACATGTATATACTTTTAACAGTTTTGGTATACATAATGAGGCTTATTTATGCAGTATTAAGAGCAATCATTGACTCATCTAAGTTAATAAATGTCCACATGGTTCTAAATCCAGGCCAACCCGGCTATGGTCAAGACAATGGAGAAAGAGAAACAGCTGCTGTACAATCAGCTTAGAGACCTGGAATGGAGGCTAGACCAGGAATCAAAGGTGTGAATGTCAATATTGCATTCGTCTACCGTAGGGATGGGTAAAATTATACATGTATTTATGTTTAAATATCTAATGTATATCTAGTCAAAATCTAATGTATAGACATGTATGTCTTGAAAAAGGAATAATTTGTTTGCCATTGAGGTGACTTAAGTTAAGTAAAGAAAAGCCAGATATGTAGTCAGATTAATTAATAGTTAACCTGAAATAAAGAAACTACTGTGACAGTCTCTGTATAATATGTATTATGTTTAAGACACTTGCAAGTATAGAGACGTAAATTCTCAGTTTATTACTTAAGCACAACAACAAGTCCATATGCACTATGTTGTATGATGTAACTGGCATTGAAAGAAGTTTTCTTACAGTCACTGGCTAATATGATGATTGCTTACAGTGTTAGTATTTTTAAGCATATACATGCCAGTGTTATGCCTATTTAATCAATACATTTTAAATCGAATGTCATGGACATTTATCTGATTTTTGCCAGCTGACATTTTACAATTCTAGATTTATTTTACAAACAGCATAAAACTATCTTAAAACTCGCTATCAATGTAGCTATATAGTTTTGTTGAGAAATTCAGAAACCCAGCCCAAATATTCTCGTAAATCTTTCACAAAGTCAGTTCCACTATTGTGTAGGCCTATCACAAAGCAAACGATGAGAGGAAGCAGTACGTTTTGGAGATAAATACAACAAAGGGTAACATTGATGGTAACAAAGCCCGGCAACGAGCAGCAGTGGGGATCCAGCAGAGAGAGGTCGATGAAATGTCAAGGTCACCAAGACTGATGGGGTAGGTCTGCAGTCAATATCAGTCATTTAGGCTACATGATGAAATGTGTTTCACATATATTTAATAGTTGTTATATCATAAGTCTAGATGGTATTTGTAACAGATGCTGTCTTAAAGCTTGCTCAGTTTTTTTAAATTACTTTTTATTGTATGTTGCATGATGATTTATTATTGTTAAAAGGCGGCATGTACCGCTGTGCAGTGCAATTCATATAGGCTAGTGCTTTATGTTACTAGTTATGTCATAGGCGACAATGAATTTACAGTTGTTGTTTAAGTATCACAGTTTAATTAATCTAGTAAAATTATATATTGCACAACTTATATTCTTTTGATTAGTTTTGTCATTTGGACTGCACTGTCTGTTATATGCTCTTGCATTGGAAAAAAATCAGTCGTTATAAATATTCCGCTAATTTTGCTTGTATTCAATAATTTTATGTAATTAGTGTTCTTTTTAATATCACTGCTTTATCCGTATGATTGTAGAGCATGTTTAGATGTTTCATCTTTATTCTTTAAACTTCATATATATTATGCGCATTTTCTGATCAATTTTGGTTCGGTTACGCAACATTGAATTGTATAAAAAAAGTGCGTAAAAGGATGTTTTGATGCTGTTTTATCTGTTTGAGTCCATATATATTATGCGCATTTCCTCAGCTACGCTGATCGATTTAAGTTGCGGTTACACAATATTGAATTGTTTGAAAAAGAGCATAAAAGCTCTTCTCAAAACACTGCTTCAACGAGCCAATCTCCGGCCTCGCGAGTATCTACTGAGAACAGGTATCGTGCTTCGCATGCCAATTAAAATGCCTGAAGCAGATTTTAATCTCATTTGGTTTGTAACATTGTGCAGCTCTAAATATTCGAGCATGATGTTAACAGTTTTGGTTGTCTGCTTTTGCGGAAGATATTGACATAGATACCTGTTTCCATAGAATTTGCACAACACACTTCTAGGAAAACATCGAACTATAATACTAAAATCAATTACATTAGTCTTTCCAGTATTGGGGGAATAAAACATAATATTATCTATTTGTTCAAAAACCGTTGAATGCTAAACATTGATTTAAGCTATAATACAAATATATATATAAAATATAATATAAAATGCCATAATATAAATGCTATAATAATATATATAATATAAAATGCCATGCTAACAACATATCATTAATTTATAAATGTGCAAAAAAGGACATTTTAAAGACGTTGTTGTTTTGACCTATTTCAGAATCAAGAAACAAATAAGGGTTTGATTTATTATTTTGTATTTGGAGCTGGGTGCATGGCAAAAAAGTAATTAGTAAATGACTGTAATTGTTTTACAGCTGATAATAATGACTCTACATAATATATTGTTAATGATGGTGGCATGATGTATAATGTTCTTGGTGAGTGCTGTTGATTTAATAATGTGCTTTCATATGTATCATACGTGAATTAACTTATTTGATTGACAATCTAATGGCTAGGTGATATTGGGTTGATTAAATGACATATTTTTGTCCAGATCTTGTGCTGACAACTATAACTAAGAATGGGTTATAATAAATAATGCTAGTGCATTGTTCAGGTATATAGTAAAATGTATGCCAATAATACAAGCATTGTAGAAAAAAAACGAAAAAACAAAACAGTTGTGCACAATGTTCGTAGATCAAATAATTCTTTATGCCTTGTCAACCATTTTGCGTACTAGTGACGATTTAGCTATAATTTGTAGTTTGCAAAAACAAACAAAATTTACAGTTTTAGAAGTCATATTATTCTCATAGTATTGTGATATTTAGTCCCAGTCGCCTGGGAGACCGCAGTCGCCGCAGCTCGTACTCCATATCCAATATGGGGCCTCGGGTCCCAAGTCTGAGGTACAGGACAGCCCTACGGCGTGATAGTAGATCTAGAATCTTCAGTGATAGTGCCTCTAGAAACTTCAGGTGGCTTATTCAGCTTTTAGGACGCACTGCGGCGCCGGGAAATTTTGCATTTCATGTTTTATCTGTAAACAGTCATATTGCAAAGTAACATTTTCAGAAGCTTTTTGTGGTGTTGAGTTTTCTGGGTTTTTTATCCACGACACACCTTGTTTGTACAATTTCCTCTATCAAACATTTTTTTCGCATCAAATGTATTTCCTCTCTATATAGAGGTTGCATAAAGTGACATTCTTTACCAAAATACTCTCTAGTATGAACTATATCCTCCAAACACTGATGCAGTTGGTATAGTTTTTGCAGAAACTTATCTGATCGAGTAATTATTAAATTGTCAACTCTGGTGTTACTTTGTGGCATTACTGTTTACAAAGACAGCCATGTTGTTTTTCGTTTAATAATCTTGTTAATCGTAAAAGATGCTTAATAGATTCGAGGTTTTTTAGTCGCAATGTTTTGAGATGCTTGTGCATTTTTTACACATTTCAGAAACGATGAGTTTCTTGCTTTACATTTTGGGAAAAAAGATGTCGCAAGAAAATCTGCAAAGTCCCGAGATAGTAGATCGATTAAGAGTTCAAAAACGCGATAAAAAATCAACATAATTGTATGTTGCTTCATTAAGTGTTTGAATGCAACGTCTTGCAATGTGATTGTTTACAGCAGGTGTTTCGGGGTTATACACATGTGCTATCTTTACAAACCATCTCTGCGGCCTCAGATGTCAGTTTTACTCAAATAATTGTATATAGTGCATACTTTGGTCAAAATATATGGTCGTATTGCATATTACTTAGTCATTTATGAAAGAACATAATAAACATTTTCTCTTCCATTTTTTTTTGTTTATTGTGTTGACAGGAAGAAATTTACAACTATTTACACTTGACATAGGCATTTAAATGGTAATATTTTGAATTGTTGTCTTTGTTGGCTAAGACGTTATTACGTGGTGCTTATTAATACTGCACAACTATAGTCATTCATATTTACTGATTCAGACAATAGTTATAAATATTGGCTTTATATGGTGGACTTATAACTACAAACCTTTTGGAATTAAGATGACAAATGTGTGTTTTTATCCTGGTGGCAGATGTAAGGCAGTGTCTTTGTATTTTCACCTTCATGAAAGTTGTGGTTGGTGTGCCCTGAAATTGGCTTTTTTGTGGACACTTTCACACTATTTTCCATCTTAAATTATTATGTGTGCACTATTTTAAACAGGTTTCAATTGTTAAGTTTGAACCATTTTACGATGTACCCATGCGTTGGAGAGGGTATACACCTTACGAGATATGAAACTAATTGTAGACGTTTGTTATGGGAACATGCTTAGAAACACATTTTGGAATGTGTATGTCTTGTCAGTGTTTTAACACCATGCAGTATGGGAAAACAGAGTGGGTTGTGAATTGATTCGTTAACTATTAACCCTTTTTATTGCATTTTACGTTTAGTGTTGTTTTCCTGTTTTGCGTTACTTTGGTTCATTACCAGTATATCTACAACAAGCAGTTGTTTAAACATTCTTTATTTATTGTTTGATTAATACTTACTTTAATTTTACACAACATATCCGGAAATGTGTTATAGACTTTGGATGAGCGAAGTTGGTCATTGGAAACATACTTTGCTACTGGAAACATTTATTTAAAAACACATTATTGTATTTTACTATGGAAAACACCAGAAACCATCAGTAATTATCTTTAATTGTGAATCTGGTGAATTGTTGTGTATACTTTTAAACTGAAAGCTGAATATATATTAACTAAGTTAATGTTTTATACCTATGAAGCTAATTGTATTGGTAAAAATATAATATAACATATGTTGATTTCTAGGTAGGTTAATCAGGTACGGTTAATTGGCAATACGCAATATCAAAATGGTAATTATTAAGTACATGACTTTTTGCTAGAAACTACTCAAGTAGCACCGGCGCATTAAAACAAAGTTAATCTGTGTAACCAACTATATTTTGTTCTCACCGTTTGAAAACTTTATTCAGAGGTGAATTTGTTTGTTCTTTCCAGCAATATACCAGAAGACCAGCGGATTCTAGACCCAAGGAAGGGGCCAATCAAAAAGACAGCAGCGGTGAAAAATCTACCAAGCCTGGAGACCCACGAGACCTGAACACCAAAATCGAGCATTTAATTCATAGACATGACCATTCTGGCCAAAAAGTTGGGAAATAAGATGGATTGTATTACAATATGACAAATACGCCAATCGAAAAATAACCATGTGTATTATCATGGTTCGTATCTTCCATATGGTAGAGACTGTTCATTACTTACCTTTTGGCATTTCTGTCAATTTATGGATTTGAATCTTGACATCAATTCAGAAGAAATAGTGTTTCCATATTTATTCTGTGTAGGTATTTTCCTTTAACTATTGCATACATATAACTAAAGGATATTTTAACATGATGAGTAAGATGGTACATTTAACTAAATTATCAGTTACATGCAACATGTAACTTAAATGATATTTAAAATGATCAGCAACATGCTATTCTCGAAAACTATCGCATGTTAATTCGAAGTTTATTTGTTCGTGTTGATAAAGTGCGCATGTGTCAAATAATACAATGTTTTCTGATCTCAGTTAAATATGAATACAAAACATATTCTACAACGTTTGCACGAATTGAATTTGTTCCGCTAACCGTTTCTTGGTTTTCTTTGTATAATAACAACATTTGTCATAATAATTGGCTGTAATTTGACCAACTGGTGGCACTAAGTTTAAACCCTTCCTTGCTGGTCAGCTTTGTACAGATATACACTATATATGTACATTACTTATGTATATTTCTTACACATGCATTGAGGACTTTTATAACAATATAATGACTCATAACTTATTAAATTATGTAAATATATAACTGTTTGGCCGTTGCTATTTTAATAAATTAATAGTTTAAAACCAATTTTATCAAACTGCTTACTAAGCAAACACAAGCAACTAGTAGCAGGTAATCGTTTTTTGTATCCTCACATGATATCTCATGGTAATATTTTCGAGTACGTCTTGTACATTATATGTTCACTTGAAATTTTCTTTTTAACCAAATTATTCAAAGAAAAATTTCTGTTATTAGATTGGGGTATGGCGTTGGGCGGGCTGGAGGACGGCAGCGTCAACTTTTACTTTTACTTCATACATAGATACTTTTTATCGAGACCTCGGTTGGGATTGCATATGGGGTGGGTGGGGTCAAAGTCAAGGTCACCATTGCTAAAATTAGAAAAATTGGTTCCGCTCAATAACTTGAGAACGCATCCAGATATTTTAATGAAACTTCATACATAGATACTTTATATCGAGACATCGCTTAGGATTGCATATGGGGTGGGTAGGGTCAAGGTCAAGGTCACCGTTACTAAAAATATAAAAACTGTTTCCACTTAATAACTTTAGAATCCATAAAGATATTTTAATGAAACTTCATACATCGATACGATATATCGAGACCTCGCTTGGAATTGCATATGTTATGGGTGAGATCAAGGTCAAGGTCAATGTTACTAAAAATACAAAAACGGTTTCTGCTCAATTATTTGAGAACGCACTGCGATATTTTAATGAAACTTCATACATAGATACCTTATAATGAGACATCGCTTAGGAATGCATATGGCACCCAGAACTTTCATTATTGTGCTGACTTTCATGCATTTCGTTGGAAAAATTTGGTTTTCGTGAAATTTCCAAATTTCTTATTTAGATGTTGTGGTTTTAAACATTGTGTTTTTTCTACATTCTGCTGATAACGGCAATTTAATACTTATGCCGTATTTAAAGTTGTGATACTTTATGTTTTTTGTTTACATATGACTTTATTATTCTTTATATTTTATTATACTATTAAATGTAAACCGAACATATTATATGCGTCGTTTTCTGTGTTGTGCCTCTAGTGTTTGTCAGGCCTAATCTGGCAATACTAATGTCACAGAGAAATAATGGTATAACGTAGTTCTTTTCATATATAAAAATCGTTATAAATGTTATTTAACAATGCATTTGACTTGTATGCAAGAATTTACCCGAATTATCATTTCTATTTTTGAGTCACATTCCATTATTTGTGATCGAATGTCGAATGTAGATCCCCGCAGAGATATACATATTTTGCTACATCACATACTAATATAAATATAACGTTACAACGGGATGTGTAGTATTGCGAACGATACAGTTTTTAGTATGTCGCATAAAGTTGTTTTGGTTGACGCTTGCATTCAAACGTGTTTGTAGTTTTATAAATAAAACATGATAACAAGAAGATTCTTTACATATATCTCGTGTCTGAATGTTAGGTGTATCAAGCGTAATTTATAACAAAGAAGTACAATATATGTAGTGCAAATCTTTTGAAACACGCCGCACGTTTTCTGTTAGGAAATGCCATGTGTGTTTAAAATGAGATTGTGCTATCATAAATATTACAATCGTGTCATATAAACAAGAATTACTGAGCTTTGGTTTTCATTTAACGAAGTTGTACACACATGTACCCGTACATCAACAACTTAGTTTGCATTTATAAAAGCTATCAAGCATTTGTCATTGTATGGTCATTTCACGTTGAATTTCGTTTACCAAAGCAATGGTGACAGCATAACTAAACACAATGGGCATTTATGTTGCTTTATTTACTACTAGTAACACGGATATGAAGGGATTATGGATACAAACAAAAACAGACAACTGAACAGAAGGTAGCACAATTCAATTATGCAAATGTTTAAAGTTGCATCAAATTATTAATAGAAGCGATGCGTAAACATGAGTAATGGCGCCTCAAAAAGTGGAAAACACTTGTAAGTCGTCCTCGATTTATGTTCTTTATGTAACTAATCACAACCCTATTTGGAATGTAACATTAACATATCAGAAAAGGCAGCAAACCAGTTGTCGACTCGAATTCTTGTCACCTCACATTAGTCCACAGTTCTGAAGTATACAAAAACATGAACGGTCCAATAACATCGCCCTTTCGAGTTCCAGGATTGACAGTCTTATATTGTTATGATTTGACAATGATTATGGACAACAGCTCTTTAAACCAATACTAATTGTGCGTATATCGGTTATTGTGAAATTCTAAAGTTGTTATTGTGATTGTTCAATCCATAATGCTGACTTATAGTAAACAAGAAATGTCTTTAAAAAAGACAATCAGCATTGAAATTAATATTGAGAAGTCATTTGAAAATTACCTAAACAGACGACCAGGATGATCGGTTACGTGACTTCTCAGATCCCAGATTTTTTGGTCCCCACCAATATTAGGGGACTTATTGGACCCCAGATTTTTCGGACACTATAAGAAACTTCTCGGACCCAAAAGTTAATTTCAGATAAATTTAAAAATTTAAAAATTAAATAAAATTATAATTAATATCTATGCCGTGAATAAACCAATCATACAACTCCATTTTTCCACCGGTGATATATGAATAACCAAAATAATTTAGGTTAACATAATTGTTATCTGAATTTGTCAAGCCAATTTAACAAATTAACAATATAAGAAAATAATTTCGAGAATGAATTAAAATTATTATGTATCAGACGAGTCTATATAGTTATTTATAGTACCGGTAATATACCTTTCATGTTAGTTATCTAATATAATAACGATTTGAAGTCAAATAAGCATTTATACTGTGTATCGGAGTAAAAAGCAATAGTCAGGGAACATTCAGCGATTTTTGAAATGTTAAGACTTTATTTTTGATAACGCAAACATAAAAATACATTAGACTATGACGATTTTAAATTATATCAGTAGAAATATGATATATCAAGGGTTCCTTTGTATAATTAGTATTGCAAATTGTGTATTCATGCTACGCGAATAACAATTCGACATATTCCGAATCTTCTTTCATAACATTTTATCTATATAAAATGTAGCATCTTTTTACAGACTAAATAACATCTACTGCAGAAGTTGATAGAAAGATGCAATTATAAATAATCGTTAATAAATCGTAACCACAATTTTAAATCAAATTAACAGTAAGTTTATAATATAAATTCCACATTTATTGAAATTTTTAGGTTTATGATTCTCTGAACGCTATTATCGATGCATGTAACACAGCTATACAGCCGTTGCAATCTACGCCCGCTATTTTTAGAATGCCACTACTGTTTCTGGAATGCGATGAACTCGCTAGAATCAATGGGCTACATGGAACGGCAATCTTGTGAGTGAGATTTATGCATGGGAACATTGCACAATTGCTATTTATAGAGCGTAACGCTTATATAAATGTAGGCTAAACAACATAGTTATTTCCTTACTTTAATGAATATAGCATTCTGTTTATGGCATACAATAAAAAAATACGTTCATAATTAGCCTCAGTTCTAGAGTATATGTCGAGGATATGTTTATAACTTCATTTTAACCGCTGATGTAAACAATTATGTAAATGTTTATTCCCCAAAAGTATGCAACAGTTATTGGTATACGTTAAACCATGGTTTGAAGTTTGCATTCGCTCAAATTAGAAAATTTGCCCAATTCTATTGGCATTCATTTTTCTCGCTGCATAATTATCGCAAGAAAGCTAGGTCAAAAGTGATCTTAGACAGCTACGCCGAAAAAAACATTTATATGAAAGTTAATCTCTTGAATCCTTACCGCTAGAGGGACAGTGTTTGCTGCTGCACAGCAGCTTGGGCATGTCGTGCACACTCCTTGACTCTGCAGGTTAGAGGGAAGATACTCCTTCATGGCTCTCTCGTCTGAAACAAAGAGATTTTTGCAATTAACTTCATTTAATACTCATCCCAAAACTGAGCGCAAATGGACATTCAAGTTGGAATAATAAAGTCAGTTCCATTTCACTGCACTTAATCATGCATTATAGAACATTATTATACATCACATCTTTCTGTGCAATCTGCTTATAAACATGCCAACGAATCATATCCTACACTGTCGTCATTTGCAATAACGCACACAAATGACTTACTTGGGTTATAATACGAGTAGACGACCACGGTTGCGGGTTTTACACCGGAAACCGCCGAGAGGCGCCTCGCCCGGACATCCGCACACACTTCCGTTGACGGGATCTAAATAATACAAATAAGTCATTAAATAAAAATTATTATGAAATTCCTTGTGTACCAGAAGTAGAAAAACTCTTCTTTAACAATTCAATTTAGTCCGTTAGCTAATGCTGGTATAACACATCCAATAAAACACAATATACAATGACTAACACAAACGTAAATCTAATGTCACTGACTTAAACGGTCAATGCAAAAGGGGTATAATCTGTTTTTGTGCAACAAACGCACTTGATAAATGGTATATTTGCCCAAGTATGTCGTATGTCCCATATTGTGGGAAGAGTCACTGTACATAATATATGAAGGCTATATTAAATCTGCATATCATTTGATGATTAAAGTTGAACATTATGCACTTAAGACTTACTTCATCATAGTACAGGATAAGCCTTCCGTTGGCCAGTTCCTTTCGCTTCATAGTCCCCGAAACCTCGACTTGGTCAATCAAAGGCTCAAAGCCGGACACCACGCCTACGTCAATGATCGCCATGTTGCTTTTGCTGTTTGGAATATTGAACCTACAAAAGCACCAGTTAATTGCATGGAATGTTATTGCTTTATTATACAAGACATTAAGCAAACGGTCTATTATAGCATATACCAGTACGTTAAATCTATACACGGACAACATTTTATCTGAATTAAATTTATTACTACTAGTCTACGCGAAACAATGAACATTGCTTAGCTTAATGTTTATACGAATAAAGTACGCAGCTGTTCAAAAACGAATGCCTGTTAACATTTTTATACATAATCTTTGAAATTGTTACAAGCTGAAAGTTGTCCATAGTTGGAAATGGTAGGTACGAGACCAAAAAGGGTACGAGTTGACCAAAAAGGGTACGGGTTGACACTGGAAGGTACGAGTTAACCAGTAATAGGATACGAGTTGACCAAAAAGGTAACGGGATGACTAGGGTACGAGTTTACTAGGGTACGAGTTAACCAGTTACCGTTCTTAATACAATACGCGCACTTACGTGGCGCACACTTTGGCAGTGTAGCTGTTGTCCTTTTCGTCCAAGGTGGTGATCCTGAGGATATACTTCGGAGGCTGCTCGTCTTGCTTCACATTGTAGAACTGATTGATCTGTGTATTTAGAAAGGCGTTTATTATTTATTAATATTCAATTCAATAAACGTTCATGGTACCTGAAAGGAAATACATATTTTAAAATATTATTCTGTCCAACATAATATAAACATTTATTTAAATGAACTAAAATGTCTGGTAATTTGAAACATATTTTACGACAATAACAGAACTGAATTTCTATTAAACTAGTAACAAAAAAATAAAACATTGTAATGTATTGCCACTATACAAGTCCGTAATTTGACAAAACAAATATAACATTAACCTGCATTGCAAATGTAATTTTCGGAATACAATATAAGTTCCACCATTATACCGAGCACATTGTCTTAAATCATATGCATATATATTTTGTTTTATTTATATCAGATGCATATAGATCTTGTATTATTTAATGCCACTCAATTATTAGGTAAAACTTACGTCCACAAGAGCCAGCCCAGACCCGGTTGCTTGTACTATAACCTCGTCAACCACGTTTGCAAACTAAAGAAAAAGTTCCAAAACAGTTTTGACAACACATATAAAATATCACTACATGTGTAGATATGTGTTAAATAAAATATTAAATAAGTCATAAAGTGCAAAAAATTTATTTCCTAAATAAAAATCTTGATGATAATGAAAAGGTCGATAAACCGGTACACGTACAAGATGGTTTCATTCCCCCAACAATGTACGACTAATCTTAATAGCGTTTCCTCAATACTGAAAACTGGACATAACATACGCAAGTACGTATTTACTCAAATATGATAATATTTCACATATATACACCTAATTAATTGTGTTTCTCATTTGTCTACATTTTTCGTACGTTGGCTAGGGACAATAAGCTTGCAGACGTACATCTACGTATTGCAGAACGTCGTGGTTTGCAGAGTTCAGTGTCAGTGTGGATTCCAGTTTCTCTACTCCGCCTGTCTTGCTCTTTATGGCCAATGTGAGATCAACAACTTTCGAGTAGATGAGTCTTGCAAACTCCGTGAGGGCGTGCAGAGCAACAACAGTGTCCTGCAAGGTAAATTAATGACATTCATGTAAAGTCCAAATACATGTAAAATTTACCTTTAATAGGTAAATAATAAATATTTTAAAGGTTGGATAACGCAGAATAGAACAAATGGATAAAACACATCTTCCACAGCCATGTTTTCTTTTGGCTGACTTACACTGTATCTGCATCTGGGCATGTATAAATTCTTGGAGACTTACTTTTCTTTGAAGCAGTTATTGGTTTGCATCTGGAAAATTATGTATAAAGTACCTGAGTAGAGAAGAACCCTCCGTAGGCGTTACGTTGTTTCACGAGCCATTGAAGCACGGGCAGGCCTTTGACCGTGTCGTTCTTGACGCTGTACGTGAGCAGTACGTACGCCGTTGTCTCGATCTCCAGAGAATGGGACCCCGTGTTCTGCCAGTACGTGCCGTCCTCTGAAAATGCGTCGTGAACTTTTCAAAGTGCGTATGTGCGACTTTTTATTTCAAAGCTTTTTTCCTAAACATACCAAAGCGATAAAATCACATGAACTCAGATGGAAAAAAACGTAACGAATTGCGCAGGAAACATTCTCTCTAAACATTATCCAACCGTTAATTTATAGTGTTTTATACCTTTGCTGTAATGTTTCACTGTACATCAAAACAGTGTCAAATTAATAACTCGATATGCCCTATACTCGTAAAGCTATGAGTAAAAGAATTGAAAAAGGCACTTCTGTCATGTGATACTACATGAAGTGGGCACATAAGTCTTACACGCACTAACATCAGAATGCGTTACTATTTGAGTTATTGACCAATTTTATGCCATTGATTTTGCTGGATATATATAATATATATTACGGCGATTAAAGTGAGACCGTTCGCTGAAACAGCAGTTAAAGTAAAACATAACTATTTTCTATAACAATGTTTTGAGTGTAAGAGGAAATACTAGCATTCACCTACTACAATATACTTACTATTAGAGACTTTGTTTGCACTGGACTCCAGTGAATTCAGAATGCGGTTCGCCTGGTTGACGTTGTTCCTAACGAGGGCGTAAGAGCTGATGGCTTTCTCATAATCGGTCGTCATGGTAGGGATTTTGTTTACAAGGAACGAGACGGCTTTGACTATAGCGTCGTTTAATCTTGTGATGGTAACTGGGTCCTAGCAAATAAAATTCATTGTAAAAGTCTGGTGCACACATATTTTTTGTTTCGTTTTTATATTCTTCTAACTACTCATTATTTTAAATACAGAAAATCCAGGTAACGTCTTTTTAAACAAAATTTATTTTCTTCTAAGTTTGTATTTGTATAATATAACAATAACATCACATATAAAATACTATAAAAAGATCAGTACAAACTATTCTCTTTCATATTTAATACAGTTCAAACAAGCCGATATTTAAAAGCTAAACAGTTGTGTAAAATCTATAGTCAGTGTTTAGACCACGACAGTTCAAGCACACAAACAAATAATTTATCAAATTAATTGCCGATACTAACCGTCAGGATTTCCGCTCTATGTACCTCATTCAGAGCAATTAACGTGAAGGCCGTCAGGGCGTTGACGCTCGAGCTGGAGCCACCCTGCATGGCCTGGTGAATGACGGTACCGGTGTTGGCGAAGTCTCCCTCGGGGCTCTGGTTGTCAAGGATATAGCGAACAGCCCGGTTCAGCACCTGGGGATCTATGTTGATGATGTTGAGCTGCTCCACTTGGGAAAAGATGCGAACGATAAATGACGTGAGCCTGAAAAGTAAGACGACCTATGCATGTTTGATGAAAGACTCATAGCATATGTTTATGAAAACCTATGTACGTACAGTGCCGATCTGAAGTAAGGATATGTATAAGTTTACTAATCTTTGGGCTTATTTGAACACTAAAAGCATAATATATTAATTATGACATTATGTTGGCAAATTGATTATTTTAAACTGATAAGCAAATATTAAATCATTCTGTTTAGCTATATCAAAATATTTATACAAATCACTAATCACTGTTAGGCTTTTTACAACGTATCGAATGGAAATTTTACAGCAAAAGGAAAACGTTACCATAAAAAAACGAAAAGAATCACGTACCACTGACTTCCGCTGTCGTCTGCGTCCCCAAATGCGCTAAACGAACCGTCCCCGCGCTGATAGATCAGCTGTCGTTGGTAACCTTAAATCAACGACGTTTCCATGTTGACACAATTTGTTTGTAGCAATATAAGGTTTGTCATTCGGAACGTTTGTTTAAATATTACCGCTTGATTAAACTCGACATAAATTTGGTCCAAGAAACACCGAATTAAATTCTAAATTCTGAAAATAAGTTTAAATTATATGTCAACATTTTGGATTAAACTTGAGAAAAAATAGGCATTTTCATATATATACCAACTTGCATAGTTTTGAAAAAAAATATTAACAATTCAATGGTCATATCATTTATTAGTTATCATTCGGTGTATTGCACTTCTTTAATAAATTAGGCGTTTACATATATTCATCATGAATAAAATAGTACACTTAATGGTAAGGTGTAGGTAAGTTTACATACAATTCAAGTTTATACTGGTGATTACAGTCCATTGTCTATATGTATGACAGTAATAAACGAAGCAGACTGGTACCCGGTACCTTTCAGAGTAGTTGTATAATTTAAAGGGATCTGTTTACAAATTGGAAAATTGAGAATGGTCTAATTGTTGTCTCATATCAAATAAGAAAAAAAAAACATTTCTTAAAATATGATTTGTTTTTGTAAGTCCAACTGCTTTAGTTTTTGCAGTTAAGACATTAAATTAAATTTTTCAAAAATACGAAGATCTGTGAACAAGTCTCTTTAAACAGTAAACTGTTACTTAGTTAAATACAATTCTTACTGAAAGAATATAATATATATTGTCTTCCAGGATGTGAAAGTCATTTAGCAATGTGTTAAAACTCGGTAACAATATTACAGGTTAAGTTCGATATATATCTAAATCCAGCATCCTCTTTTACCTTGCAAATACGTTTGCATTTTTACCTTTAAGCAACGCTATGCGGATGTTGTTTTGCAGATCTATGTTGCTGTCAAAGCGACCAGTTCTTTGCATGTAGACGGCCGCAAACACAGCTGGAGCGAAGTTGAGCACATTCTGTTCCCCGCATCCATAAGGCAGCTTGATAAGGTCGTCGATATTTTTTAGAGATGGACCAAACAAGTCACCTGTACGTTTATCAGAGTTTTAGATTTTGTTTAACCGTTGATCATGCTAGCAAAACATCAAATTAAACTGAAATACAATAACCTGACTCTCGTCGTGTAATATAAAATAACATGTGCATATTAAACATGATGACATGCAATTGGTGGTTCATTATATAATATGTAAGTGATTTTAACGACAAAATAATATTGCGCCGTGTCGTAAAAGTCGGAATCAGTTTGGCTACATTGTGGTACGGCTCTGCAATTCATAAGTGATTTGAATAAAACAAACAATTTGCAATGTGGAGTAAATATGGTAATAATCCTAGCATATTGGAACATATTACATTACCTCCTGGTACAGTCCGTCTCTTTCATTCATTACAGCATTCTAAATCAAGATAATTTCTACAAGTCAAAACTTTAACATACCTATGACAGTAACACGTAATTTCCCTGAATCCGGAACCAGTCCAGTGGTAGGAAAAGTTATTGTCCTTGACTCAGTCTGGGTGCCTGGCCTCTGCCTACTGATCAAGACGGCCTGGTTCGTCTGCTTCTGTTCACCCTCGGCCTATGACATGCCATAAGGCGATATTACCATAAGACGAAGGTACACTACCATGCAGTGCAACGCATTGCAATTTTGTTACAGTGTATTGAATCATAACAAAAGACATCTCGCGTATTTGCCACTGTACAGTGTATGGTACAAGTAAGTACAATTGCATGGTTAATTTCCGTACATTGCTGTTGCATGGGAATATCACACGGTTAACTGTGCACAGGTAAAATTGCTGTGTGTGAATGGTAAACGGTCATTTAGGATATATCTAGAACATACAGGATAAATAACTGAACTAATTCGAATATGATTGATACCTGTAAACAACGTATATTACTTGTATGGAAAATACACCTTATTTGACCCCCATACACATATGTAATTCAATTGTCTGCTTATTAAAACCCTATTTTGCAGTCGTATCGTACTGAAAACGAACACTGAAATGACCCAACCTTTACTGGGAGCTGGCGCACCACTTCATCAAAGATGTTCACTGGTGCAGGGATGGTAGCCCGAACACTGATATCGAGGGTGCCGACGGTCTTCGGTCGAATGTTGAAGTAAACGGGAGTAACGCCACCTTGTTTCGCCTGAAAATAGTTATATATAAACAACGTGAAACTCCAGTTGCCTCAGCAAGAAAGAATTATAATAGCAGTCCACGGTCCTTCATTCAATACAAGTGACTGCTTTGTTTAAGCACATGTATATATTTTATATTTTTATATTACTTTATATATGTATATATCCATGTATGAATTGTTTTATTTATTGTTTTATTTACTCCCTCATTGATTTATTTCTTTGGGTTATTAATAAAGCCCGATCTTTCGTTCAATTGTTGAAGCGTTTGCTTTGGTTTATCACTAAATTAGCACATGATTATAGTCAAATTATTTGATTATAGTCAAATAAAGTTGTTGTATTTGTATATGTAGAATCATTACCCCTCGCACAACTTTAAAAAATAAAACTGTTACTGTGGTTACACACCTCGATACATTTCACGTAGTCCTCCGTAATTATCGTTTCTGCCCCGGTGCTGTCGACAGAGACAATGTCGTAGTCGGGAGAGAATTTAAGGCGTACGGCAGCCTGAAACATGGCAATGGTTTAAATGTCGTATTCGGGAGATAACTTAAGGCGTAAAGAAGCCTAAAACATGGCAATGGTTTAAATGTCGTAGTCAGGAGATAATTTAAGGCGTACGACAGCCTGAAACATGGCAATTGTTTAATTGTCGTAGTCGGGAGAGAATTGAAGGCGTTCGGAAGCCTGAAACATGGCAATGGTTTAAATGTCGTATTCGGGAGAGAACTTAAGGCGTACGAAAGCCTGTATATGACAAAGGTATAAATGTCGTAGTCGGAAGAGAACTTAAGGCGTACGGAAGCCCGTATATAGCAATGGTATAAAATGTAGTAGTCGGGAGAGAATTTAAGGCGTAAGAAAGCCTATTCATGGCTTCGGTTGATAAAGGCAAAATGAATGCAAAATGTAACAGCATTTTAAGCTTTTTAAGTAAAATGAATGACTACAATATGACTACAATAGCCCAAGAACAACACTATTTGAAGCATAACGACACATTCAGGAATAGAACATATAAGCTCAGTTGGTTAGAAGCCAATATCATATCCCGTTAGGGTCCCATCGTAAAAAAGCAATATATTTTGGCGTCGTTCGCCACTTTTCTTTGCTATGCTACTTTGTTATGATACTTCTAAGAAAATTTATCTCACTTGATTGTTGTCACCCGTAAGAAACACAGATTGCACTCGTGATTTCGATCAAAGCACATACATGCTATACATAAACTACTAAATATTAAAATTGCAAGTAATTCGATGTCACGATACATCAAAATGCACAGAAGACATGTTGTTTTTCGGAAATAACCATTTAAACCAGTGTACATTTTGCTAAATGTCTCTTTTGACAGAAGAACTATTTGTTATACGGCATACTTTCGAGCGGACCACCGGGCGATTTCTCACTATTCACTTGTATCTAACCTATAGTCAAACTGGATAGGAAGTCCGGAATGTCTTAAAGCTTACTATAGTAAATGAACGAGCATATGATTTTAATGTATTTGTTTTATTCTCCTATCAATATTTTTCCCCGGGGGGGGGGGGGGGGGCGAAGCGGCGGGCAGATACGGGACTTAAGATTGAAAGCGATTCCCGAAAGGCGGGAATTTCACATGCTGAATAATTCCTGGTCCCGGGAAAGACCATTAGGTCGGATTTTAGATCCCGGTAATATTTGGCTCCCTCGGGCCATATGATGCACTCAGCATCTCCCACTGTGGGGATTTTGACAAAAGTGCTTGGTTCTAGAATGGGGAATTAGACCCCAACACATAAAATACGTCAAATTCCTCTGGGTCAGCCCGCCGCTCCCTTCCTGGTGGAAAAAATATTGATAGGTGCATTATTTTCATGTCAGCTTCTTTCAGTGTAACGTCTTGTGCTAGCAGACCAACACCCATTTATCGACCAGCAAGAAAACACACTTTAAATAGCATAGAAACACATGCACATAGTTGCTTACATATTCCGTGGCACCGGTATTCCGGTAGTTGAACACGTTGGCCTGGATCACTGCCAACTCTCCACGGACTACCGAATAGGGGAGTTGAAGATTCACGAAGAACGGCAAAAACACTGTCAGCTGAATAGTGTAAAGTATACTATTATGTTCAGTATTTAAGAATACACATATTTGGTGGTTCAAAACGCTTTAAGGTAAAAATGGCCAGATTCAGACTTTACAATAAAACGGTTATCTTATTGTCTGTCTTAGCATGCGTTTACATTAGTATATAAACTTATCAAAAACAGTTGGTTTGCTGGATACTGTTTATTGCAAAAATACTGGTCCTCCAAGCAAAATTGTTTACAAACACTAGCTTTATTCACTGCCGAATTTCGAAGCGATGCAGATTAAATCCGACTATTCACTGTTAACATTCGGCGAGCTGCACGATATTCTACATGAAACACGAGGAACTTCGGCTAGTTTCGTAGTGATGAAAATCGAAACACTAAACTGAACTTAAACGGTTCAAATTCAATTATTTTATGAAACTGTGAATTAGTTTTTGGTTCATAATGCATTATTTGATATGCTTGTTATCTCAACATTAAACTTTTAATGTTTAGGTTCACGTGTATCACCATGTTAGTGCCTTGTTAGTGCCTTGCAACACTAAACACGAACCTTCCAAATTAATAGTGTATGTAAAATAGATAAACTGGCTAGATTATGTTACAATGGAGTAATTTATTAAACACATTCAACACGCATATTAAAAGACCCCTCTCTTACACCGTATTGTACATGTACTGTCCTACAGGACACACTTTAAAAATACTTACATTAGATGTAATCGGGGCTACACCCAGTCCTGATACAGGATGGATGGCGTAAGCGTTCGCTACGAAGTCTGTGATAGTGTCCGGGGCGGTTGTGGCGAAGGTTGTTTCACCGTTGCTGAATAATTGAGAAAAAACATACATAAAAGACCCACACATCACAGTACTTTTATTTGTTGCACTTAATGTTACTATGCTTACAAGCAAAACTTTCATCGCCTAAACATATAGACATCTTTCCGACGTCTTCAAAGAAAGGCTTTGCAATTACGTGTGATACCATAATAATTGAATTATGTTCTGTTTATTTATGCGATTAGCTCCCATCTGTTCAATTGTATATGAATCTATAAGAGCGCCCATGTCACAGTCTAAACCAAAAGCACTGAACACAAGCAAGGTGGTACTTACGTCACAACACCAGACCTCCACATCCAGGTTTCCGGGAATTCAGTCCTCACCTGTCCCTGCGGACCTCCGCCGGGTGCCCCCATATCGGACGACATGGCGCGAGCAGACACCCCAACCCCGCCGAATGCGGCCGCTCTCGCCATTTCTGGACGCGGAACTGTTTCATATACACCAGAGGTACAATAAATTCAACTGCACCCACAGCAGAGACATGATAGAGACATGCATAGAGAGTTATTTTAGGTAAGCTAAGTTGTCATTTGCTTTCACAACATGCACTACACAGTACAACATGACAGTCACATTATAAAAATAAGACTGAATTATGGTGTAATTAGGCTAAACAAGTAAGTTAAGTATTTTAATGGTCATACTATTTCAGAATAACATGTAAAGCTATGCTCAAACATTTATTCCAAATCAGTAATTTGAATAGACATGGATTAGGTTTGGTGTCTAGTTTAAATATGTTTTATGGATGCTGTTTAATTAGAACATAATATCCTCTTTTTTTCCTTAAACATCTAGTATTAGTTAGAGAAGGTGAACGTTTATATTTAGCATAATTTATATAAAAATTTTATTTTAATTTGTAAACACATTTTGTTAAACCACTTCGTGTTTTTTTTTTAAAATGTTTCACTTAAATATTGTTAAATGAAGTGCAATATTTGCTGGTTGTATTCAATTATTTGTTTATTTTGGTGTCATAGAACTGCCACACGATAACCACTTAAGGTTCGCGAAAATATTCGTATTAACTACTAAGCATTCGCGAACATATTCGTGTTACCACTTATTTACCATGATTTTATCTGGATATTAAGAAAGCGTTTGCGAATATTATTCTGACAGATATTTTATTATTATACTAAATGAACTTTAGGTGCCTAAAACTGACAATCGATACATTTTCTTGGGGTTGAGAGGTCTTCCGACTTATCTTACTAACACGAATATTATCGTGTTACCACTTAATTTGTGCTCGAGGTCTGCCGCATTATCTTACTAACACAAATATTATCATGATTATTATCTGACAATGCGAATCTTAACTAGATAATATTCGTGTTAACACTTAATTTGTGCGCGAGGTCTTCCGCATTATCTTACTAACACGTATAGTATCATGATAATAATCTTACATTGCGAATTGTAACTATATAATATTCGTGTTACCACTAAATTTTATGTATCGCAAATGTATTCGCAAACTGATTATTGTTGCCAGTTATCTTACACGAATATTATCATGATAATTATCTTACAACGCAAATCTTATCTAGTTAATATTCGTGATAGCACTTAATTTTCATGTACCGCAAATGTACTCGCAAACTAATTCGTGTTGCTTGTTATCTAACAAGAATATTATCATGATGATTATCTTAAAACGCAAATTTTAACTAGTTAATATTTGTGATACTACATAAGTTTTTATTAACTGAAATTCTGATTTCAGTTCTGGGCAGTTTCAGGTCTGTTTTTCATTAAGCAAATAAATATCTTACGTCGAAAAAATTCGCAAACGCTATTAAGATATAAGATAAATAACACGAAACTTAAGTGGAAACACGAACATTTTCGCGAACCTTAAGTAGTTATCGTAAGGCAGTTCTATGCCACCATAGTTGATAAATTACAGAATTATGTTTTGATTTTGTTCTTCTGTTTTGTCAACTGGTGAAATGTACATTAAATGTGTATTATTTATATTTTGATTTTCACATAGTCCAATATATATGACCACTGTTTTAGCTGCGTTGATAATAATGTATGTGTCAAAGATTTAAAAACATCATCATATATCCATACAAATAGTGCATATATTATTTTGCTTACCTGACCACAGATCGAACTGATGCAAGTTGGCGTCAGTAAGTACCTCCAGCTGAGCATTCTAAAAGAAACATATCATTCCACTGATGTTTTTGACAACCTTAGTGTACTAATCAAATGGGTTCTTTCTAAATAACTCGCATCATTTGCATTTTTGTTCCTACATTAACACCAATGCGTACCATAACAATACGTTACACTATGAGAAAAGTATTCATATATAGTTAAGAAAAACGAAGTCATGGAGGGAATACCTCTCGAGACGAAGGTGGAATGTTACGGATTAGCATAACATGGATACAAAATCATATTTACGCAATGCGGCATTCAACCTTTAGGCATGGCAAACATACAACTTAACATCATTATTTATACATATTGCCATGTTAAGAAAAATAAATACCCTGAAAATATCTGAGACGTCGTCGGCAGTGAATGACCAAGGCCATATTATACCCCACCCACGAGCTGGGAACGGCGTATCTCCAAACGCAGACAGCTTGTCCTTAACCTATCAGCAAAAAACAATATGTAAATTCAAGAAGAACAATTATTTTTATGTTTGTACTTTTTACGAGAAAGTTACCGATGTTTAAATGTTGCTTGTTGTTGTTTTCTACCTAAACACTTGTTTGAAAACGATGTTTCTGTATGTTATTTACCACTTATGGTAACAATTACATACACTGTTGTTTTATATCAAAATTATTGCTAATATCATGAATGAGGTGTAAAACTTTTGTCGTATATGTATGCCTGGAAACACTTAAGTTTCATGTTTTAAACCACTACGACAAAAAGGCCAAATATTTGTACGCGCTGGGAAATAAAGGATCGTTGAAAAAAAAATCACGAGTATATTGGAAACGTTAGTTAGGAATAGCGTACAATTCAAAAGAGGATTCACTACACCTCTTCGTTGTTAACAAAGGTCCTACTGACGAATCATACTCGTTACCTACCCTTTGTGGTGTGATGTCGTTGCCTTGCCTGAACAATATGACACTTTTGTCAACTGCCAGAACGTTGACCAGTGATCCGACGTCGGCGGTTACTTTAAGATTTACTGCCGTCTGTGGCTGAACGTTTGTCTGGTCAAACTGGACGGTGACCTACATAACAACATTTAAACACATCACATCATGCTTAATATATTATAACCAAAAGTTGCAATCAGCCTTTTTTGCACATATGCTGATAGCACCTTCTGGCTTTCAAATATCGTTTCATTTTTCAAATTTTCAAATTTCATATCGTTCACGGTGTCATTGTATTCATAGGGTAAAAAATGACAACTGCAGCAGAAGGTCGTTTACAAAATTGTTACCTGTAGGAAGAAATCGCTTTTACCTTGTTTTGAAAGGCGTCATCAACAATGAAATTCAGACCATCGGCTACAATTTCTCCATCTGCGTTTACGAAATAGACAACTAGTCTGGAGGAGGGAGCCATCTCCTTGCTGATCGCCACATTGAAAGAACCAGCAGAAAAGGGAACCGTACCGTAAGCCGAAATTGTTCCCTTGGATAAAACCTACAACACACATGGATTATGCAATTATTGCACGTATTATATATTATCGCAATCTCCAGGGGCGGCTCCCGGATTTTGGGTTGGGGGTCGTAAACTTTTGATCGTGCAGATATTATCCCTTTATGTACAGATCCGTATCGAAGATCTATGAACAAATCTTCCTCATAATCATCATCATCATCATCAGTATCATTAAATGCACTTTGTTTCACTTAATAAATTAATAACTCTCCGTATTATGTTCGAAAGACAAGTTGGTTCATCTGTATGTCATGAACCTGTTTTGGCAGTAAATTGCCCTTGTTTGATGTGCCTGTCCACTAAATACGCATTTGACATTCAATGCTATGAACATATTTAAACATTTAAAATCCGTAGCTGACTTAATTCAAACACACACGCATCGAGAATTTTATGTATTATTCATTACCGAAGTGTAATGATCTCTTTTTGAAGTGAATGTCTTTTAAATAACTCACACGTTCACAGTCATGCTCGTCAATTGTCTTCAAATGTGCTATGCACTGTGTTTTTTTAATCGAACCGAGCTAACGGACAGACAGACTCGTTTGATTGCGTTGTGAAGCAATACGGCAAGTGATGCCGACGTTGTGTCAATTTCGCTGACTTATAGTGCCGGAAAAATATGAAATCGCCAGGAATTGGAGCCAACGTTGTGGACACAACTATACTTTATCACTTTATATATTTTGTTTATGAATGCGTAAAACAATATGAAATTTGGTGTGACTGCTAATGGAAAAATGAACAAAAAGTTTGTCGATTTAGATTTTTAGGAACTAAACTATTTATTGAGACAAAACTGTTTAAACTCTTAAGTAGTCATTGATTTGACTTGAATTTCATATTTATTCGAAAAGTATAAATGTATTTTATGTGGTATCTTGTGTCAACGGTGTATTGCATCTGACATCTTTATATAATGTACGAATTTAAAAAGAAAACAATACCATTTAGAAATAAAGGTATATATGCCCATTTTCTATAGTTAATCGTTTTCGATGAACTTTTGCGCCGGTACTATGGTGTACGTTAAAAATCGTAAGTGGCTGGCTAGGTCGGTTATTTTTTACAGAATAATTATGTGCATCACTGACCAAATTGAGCGAGCGAAGCGAGCGAAAAAAAAGCATACATTTCCAGTTTTGACCTTTTTATGTATGCCCATGTACGTATGGTCCGGAAGTTTAGAGGGGGTGCGCGCCGGGTGCGCACCCCCCTTCCTGGATCCACTAGTGATTTCATTTAGTTTTTAGACTGTTGGCGGAAGCGAACGGTCTTTTGAGAGGGTAATTTCCAGAACCAGTTATCGTGGGACTACTTTTCTGCAGGTTACGAGTCAGTAAATCGAAACCAAAAAGCGTCTTTCAGGCCTTTTTCATTACCTTTAAAAAAAATAAAATTATATGTCATTTGTATTATAATGCTCATAATATTATAATGTTATTTATTACACTTACAGTTTCTGAAAAGGTCTATCAGAAAAAAAGTGTTACTCCTAACTAATGACTTCCCTACTTTCGTTAATTACTGGTATGTAAACAAAATACTCACTTGTGTGTCCTGGAATAAGATTACGAAATTAATGCGCTACATCGGTTATTTCGGACTCTTTGGGAAAGTGTTATTTAATTATTTCTTGTTACCGATATTCTCATTCAAAATATTTTGACACTAAATTACTGCAATGTATTTATTTTAAACTGTTGTATGGAAAATTGAGAGCACGCATCGTATGACCTACTTTTGACTCTGTAGGCTACGAAGCACTAACAATAGATGCCCCTAACTACTTCGCTTCATTGGTTATTTTTGGCTCATTGCAGATTGGCTTGTTTACTCGTAAGTATATAAATCCGTTTGTATCAGATACTTAGCTCCAAAACATATTTGTTCGTTACTTACGAATTAATTTTTATTATGATATTGTATACCATTAAACAAAAAGTCACATCAAGTTTGAAGGTGGGAAATAAAACTTCATTCAAGCAAAAATGCACCAATACTTCAAATGGTTTTAGTTTCTTTTCTCGACAGCAGTCTTTCTACGCTGTCAGCGTTTTGATTGAATTTTGGCATAGAACATGTCATTTATCCATCATTTTGTGCTGACATAACTAAGAAATTGGTTGTTCCTATTTCCCCGTAATTGCATTAAAATTTGGTCCAATTGATTACAATATAGATCATTTATAATTGCATTTATTTTGGCGACTGAAAAAATACATACGAGCTTCCATTGTGAATAAAGTAAACGAGTACCTGTTATCATTGAAATAGTCTTAATGTAGGTAGTTGACGTTACTGCAAAGTAATGCTAGAAATGTTTCACATGCTAAGAGACTTTCGCGTTGAACCCTGAATCAAAATTGCAGGTCTGACCCTTAAAAATTAAAAATGTCTTACCAGATATTTAAGATCTGTGGGGGATGCATTGCTGGTGAAAGTAACTGTTGCTGAATCGCCAATCTGGAATAAGTTGCACATCCATAGATTTAGTATTGTTTGTTCAAGTGTAAGTTTATTTAGAACTTTAAGTTTCAATATTGCAGAAGTTTTTCATTTAAAGTCATTGTATTATAAAGTACGGATTGTAATGATAAATATATACATTTGTTGTGCTGTTGTTTTTTTCACTTCACATTATTTGAAGAAAGCATATTGGTAAATCAGTCTAAAAGTGACAATTAAACAATTAAGTTTGGTAAATGTATACGCTTAGCACTATTTGCGTACATGTGAGTAGAAAATAACACAATATACTATATGTTTAAATCTCGTGTTTCAGCCTAGAGATTCAAATTGCATCATATGGCAATTATCGTCCCATATAGAAACAGTTATACAATAAATACTACTATTAAATGATCTGTATCCGAATGTAATTTGAAGAATGTCAACAAATACAATGTAGTGAACCGTTACACTTGATTACAAATATCTTTAAAAAATTCCGTTAGATGAATTGTGAATGGAAGCCCATCTTTTACCTTCAGATTTGAGGTGTCGCCCATTCCGATCTTCAGGAACACTTCGTTTGGAGACCGGAACCTGCTGACCTCTTTGAAAACGTTTTCATCACCAAACTCCGCCTAAAACAAATACCGCTACTAAACATGTTCAGTTTCATTAATTGCCAGAAAACGAATCTCTAGAAAAAAAAAACCGTTGACAAAAATTCAGTTGCGTCTGTTTCAATGCCAAGGTACACCCTTTTAAGATAAATTTAATTCAGCATTATTCATATTGAAATGTGTAACTTAATTCAACTGATTTCATTTCGTCCCAATTTCACATTCAATAACTCATTGCTGAAAACCATTACAACATCACTGTACATGGCAAATCTACCATATATACCTTTAATTCATCACATTTCAAACTCTTGCAAAAATACAATTAAAAAAAATAACAGTAAAACCAATTTGAAAGATACAAATATTGGCATGATATAACTTACATAGAAACAAATCCATTTTCACAGTTGCCAATACAACACATAAAAGGTCGTTAAAGTTACCTTGATTGAAAATGTAGCAGTGTTTGCTGGAATGGGCAGATCGAACGTCACTGTTCCTGCGGCGCTCAGGGGATAGCTCTGGGAGGCTGTCATGATGGTATCCCCCAGAAGAAACGGAGATATTACGTCAAAGTTTGGTATGGAAGCGGAATTCGCGGGAAGAGGTCCTTGGATCGGTTTGTCCGTGAAGAATGTCGCTGTGACCTTGACCTGATCTGTCGGAGTTACGGGCGGGCGACCATCGCGTTCATTCACGCGTATCTATGTGAGAATTAATGAGTTATAGCTAACAAGTTTCTTTTGATTGGCAAATCATGTATATTTGCATCAAACTTGTGCACACCTAAATGTCAGTGTTTTGTGAAAGTGGCTTAATATTGCTGTATATGAATTCAGTCTTTCAAAGTAATGAAAATAATATATGCATGCATATTAAGGTCATTTAACGTTTGATTAGTTGAACATGATATAGGATTATGTAAAAACTCATGTAAACATTTTATTGGTATTGAAATCGTTTGTACTCATTGATATTCTGAACAAATGGGTAAATGTTCATTTTCTTTCACACTTGTATCAACGAAATAAATAACAATAACTAAATGTCTAAATCACGTCTGAAAAGATATTAGAGTAAAGTCTAACATATATATATATAGAAACAACAAGAAACGTGGAAGTTCCACGAAAACCAAATTTTTCGAACAAAATGAACTAAAGTCAGCACAAAAATAAAAGTAATGGTGACCTTGATCTTGACTCCGCAAACCCCATACGCAATCCCAAGCGAGGTCTATATATAAGGTATCTACATATGAAGTTTCATTAAAATATCTCAATGTGTTTTCAAGCTATTGAGCGGAAACTGTATATTTCTTTTAAGTAGCGGTGACCTCGACATTAACTCCACCCACCCTTTACGCAATCCCAAGCGAGGTCTCGATAGTAGGTATCTATGTGTGAAGTTTTACCAAAATATCTCCATGTGCTCTCTAGTTATTGAGCGGAAATCGTTTTTCTATTTTTAGTTACGGTGACCTTTACCTTGACCTCACCCGCTCCAGATGCAATCACAAGCGAGGTCTTAATATGAGGTATCTTTGTATGAAAGTTCATTAAAATATCCCATTGCGTTCTCAAGTTATTGAGTGGAAACCGTTCTTCTATTTGTAGTAAGTGACCTTGACCTTGACCCCACCCATCCCATTTGCAAGCCCACGAGAGGACTCGATATATGGTATTTAGGTATGAAGTTTTCTTAAAACATCTCAATGCGTTCTCACGCTATTGAGCGGAAACCGATTCTCTAATTTTAGTAACAGTGACCTTGACCTTGACCCTACCCACCCCATATGCAATCCCAAGCAAGGTCTTAATATAAGGTATTTATGTTTAAAGTTTCATTAAAATATCTCAATGCTTTCTTACGTTATTGAGCGAAAACCGTCTATCTATTTTTAGAAACAGTGACCTTGACCTTAACCCTTCCCAACCCATATGCGATGTCAAGCAAGGTCTCGATAAAATATATCTATGTATTAAGTTTTATTAAAATATCTCAATGCGTTCTCAAGATATTGAGCGCCAACCGTTTTTCTATTTTTAATTACAGTGATCTTAACCTTGACCCACCCCACCCCATATGCAATCCCAAGCGAGGTCTCAATATAAGGTATTTATGTATTTAGTTTCATTACAATATCTCAATGCGTTCTCAAGTTATTGAGCAAAATCCGTCTTTCTATTTTCTATAACAGCGACCTTGACCTTGACTCCACGATCTATATATACAATCCCAAGCGAGGTCTCGTTATACGGTATCTATGTATGAAGATTATTACAATAGCTCAATCCGTTCTTGAGTTAGAGAGCGAAATAAAAAATTGCTACGCCCGCCCGACCGCCCGCCCAACGGCATAAACCAATCTAATAACCGAAATTTGTCTTCGAAAAGTTTGGTTAATAACGAGTTAATGTTAACCTTGTAAGATTATAGTATTGTCACACACAATAAAGGCTGTTGTTTTTAATTCGAAATAAAGTTTCTCATTAAGTGAAATGTATAGGAATCAATGCAATACGATGTACCTTGACAGGATAAGCACCAAACCCTGGTTTAAAGTTATCTGGCATGTTTGGGAAGAACTCGATCTGGTAAGGATTCTTGTGATATGAAATCTCCGCGTTTCCCCTCTCTGTAATGCCTGTAGCCGATTCTGTGACATTGGCGAACACGACTAGAGTCTCGTACTCGAGATTGCGTGTGACCCTCTCAATGACCGACATGGGGACGCTGAACTGGGCCTCACCATCGATCTGAAAGCAAGCGAAATCGTACATGAAATTGTACGAAATGGTCATGGATCTGTATGCGATGGTAAGGACTTAATAGCTAACCAAACAAAATGGGTTTGTACTCCACAGTAAGGATGGTAGTGTCAACCAAATTAAGACGTATTGTAAGTTTCAGTAAGGATGTTATGGCCAACCAAAAATAGATGGAATTGTACGCTACACTGAGGGTGTTATTGCAAAACAAAAAAGTAGATGTAAAAGTAAAAACAAAAAAACAAAAGTAGACGCTACAGGAAGAACTTAATTGCCACCCAAAAGTAGTTGGATTGTACGCTACAGTTAGGACTTAATTGCCACCCAAAAGTAGTTGGAATTGTACGCTACAGTAAGGAATTATTTGCCAACCAAAAGTAGTTGGACTTGTACGCAACAGTAAGGACTTAACTGCCACCCAAAAGTAGTTGGAATTGTACGCTACTGTAAGGACTTTATTGCCAACCAAAAGTAGTTGGAATTGTACGCTACAGTAAGGACTTTATTGCCAACCAATGGTATATGAAGTTCTACTCTGTCGTAAAGATTCGATTGCAATTCAAGTTGTACGCTAAAGTAAAGATTACATTCGTATAGCCAACCAAAGTATGCATTGTACGCTAGAGTTAATTGCAAACAGAAAGTAAATGGAATTGTACGCTATAGTAAAGAAATTGTCAGCCAAAGTAGATTGTATTGAACGCTACAGTAAGGATTTTATTGCCAACAAACAACTGTCAATTGTGAACCGTAATGTATTGTTACATCATCTAAAATAAGGTGGGATAATTATTTGTAATAAATAGTATTCTTATATACTCAAATGATAAAGAAACGCATGTATACTAGTTTTTGAAGTGTTTTATGAAAGAAGTCCATTTCCTTGTACTAAACTGGACTTGCCGGTATTGACCTGACCTGACTTTGTCGCAGTGGTCTTGTGTGAACGTCTAGATTTATTTTAAGAACACAATTTATTTAATCAAATGTGTGATTTATTTATCTATGTATTATTGTTCTTCACTTAAGAAAACTTTGTGAATGGAGTTGGCTTATCATGTTAAGAAATTTTATGATACTAAAAAGCTATGGGTTTCTTTATCATTTTAGTACATTTCAATGAAACGCTGAAAACACAACATTTGACAACAATAAACAGCGAACATGTTATAAAGACTTGAAACCCAATGTTAATATTAATGAAAATATGGTGCTACTCAGCACTTTAAGTGTTCCACATTTTCATTACACTGTCCTTGTCATTGTGCACTTACCGCAAACTTTGTCTGGACCGCAATCGGATCAAAGAATCCTGAATCGTACCTTCTTCTGACTTGCAGAAGGACATTGCCAACGACCGGTTTGCCGAACGTATACCTGAAGAAAGAACAAGCCCGCCACATGGTAAATGTTTTTAAGGTTGTGTACGGACCTATTTTCATCTTCAAACATTTTACTGACAATTTAATCCGACAACATATTGAGACGAGGATTAATCAGTATTGTATTGCATTGTAGCTTCAAATAAAAAAGCAACATGTTTATATTGGCCCTGAACGTACTTTGCTTGGACCTTCCCTGTCAACTCTGTGTCAGTTGTCTTCCCAAATGGTGGAATCTTCACAGTGACTTCAAACGTCGGTAACACTAAAAAAAGGCATTTAACATGACATAGTAACTTCAAACTTCGCTAGCACTAAAATGATTGATACGGCACTTAAGGTGAAACCTAAAACTTCCGTGGCACTTAAATAAAGGAACTTCTCCTAATACAATATGACCTCACATTTCTGTAACGCTTAAATGACAATGGGTCTTAACATGCCACCGAGATCTCAAACTTTGGCATCACTTTATCTTTCAAGACATTGGCATGAAACTAATGTTTTGTATCTAAACATAATTACATCATTATAACTGTTTTATTGCAGTTCGTTCTTTAATCTTGCCAGTTTGTTTCAAATATAACTGATTTTAAAGTTTTCTGTCATGTGTTTCACTTATCCTCTGTTCATATCAATTTGAGTTTTAATAGCACCAACTTACCATATTCCAACACTTCGAAGTTTTGACTTTCGGAAGCACTGTCCATTCCCTTAAATGGTGAATATATTTGTTTTAATTATAATGCAATGTTTTCGTTTCGTTTTTCTGTCTATTCTACTAGCATATACACATATAAACAGGACAAACTTAATGATTTCCGAATAACTACTTGAATGTGTTTGATACTTCAATTTGATGCACTGATAATGATTGTGACATATTGAACAAATGAGGCGTGTCGTGGGAAAACAGGTCTAAATGCATGTGCGTAAAGTGTCGTCTCGGATTAGCCTGTGCAGTCCGCGGACTACACAGGCTAATCCGAGACGGCACTTTACGCACATGCATTAAGACCGGTTTTCCCACGATGCCCCTCAAATTATTTAACTATACTTAATGTAAACTTGGTGATAATACTTACCACAACTTCGGCCTGTATCCTATAGATGCCCAAAGCTGGCATATCCGACAAAGGGAGGTTACCCTGTATTCCATTCTGCTTTAAATTGTCTTCTCCCATCATCTCGTATATTTTATCTCCTTTTGGGTTCTAGGGAATACGAACATTTGTGTCATATTTTGGACCATTAAAACAGGCGTATGCAAAATAACAATGCTATTTTGAGCTTGGGCTATGACCAAATTATTCACTAAGTTAGGTCAGACTGAGGTGTTAAAAAGCTACATAAAGTATGAACTAACAATTATAACCACACATCAGTTAAACAATTAAATGTTTTCACAACGAAATAATATGTTTAATATACTATTTCATTATATTTTGCATGACGTATCACAAATATGTGTTACCAATACGAACAGTCGTACACTCGCAATAAGTAATACTGTCGTATTAAATACCACAACTACGAGGCTATACGAACAGAGTTGTGTAATGCTGTCTAACTGCACAACCGCGACGTCAGTGTTAACAAGTTGACAGATATAATGAAATAACCAGTTATCACGATGTTTACAGTGTTCTCCATTGTAACATATCCTGAATCACTGTACTGATGAGGGTTTTATCGTGTACTTACAAATATCTCTATATTCAGAGTACTCTTTGCGGGTTTCAATGTGCTATCAACTGCAAACACGCGAAATTGGACTGCGAAAGAAATAACAAAAATGTATTTTAGCCAAGGTTGTAACGAATTGACATAATATACGAACATGGATAATCAAGACATCTAACTCACTGGATTGGTATTTATTTAATTACACATACTTATTAAATAATTTGCAATCAGTGTGATTGGTTATCAACAACAACAACAACAACAACATTTATTAGCTCTTAAGCATACAATTGCTTTTTAGCCATATGCAAAAATAATACAAGTGCTATACATGGATAAGAAAAATAGGAAATTAGGTAATGATATAAGTTAACAAATAATATAAGTATCATTTTAATATTTCTATTAATTGTCATTCAAAAATTATATTGCAATTATAATTTATAAATTGTTAAAATGTAATTAGGTTTCTAAACTATTCCGTCATTGGTTTGTATTGTATATATATTTTGAAAGATTGAGGATTTCCTTTTTATTTGAAGTTCTCATTAAATCATCAAATTTATTTAATGTTGGCCATCTTTTAAAATAAATTTTCAAATATGTTTTTCTAATATCTCTGTATATTGGACATATTAACAAAAAATGGTTTCCGCTTTTTATGACGTTGAGATTACAAAATTTACATTTTTTATTTTCTCGAGCAATTTTGTTGTATCGACCTCTTTCTATTTCTAATCTGTGTGATGACAAACGAAATTTCGTTAAAGCCATCATATATTTTGTCGTTTTAATAATATCAAGATTTTGTTCTGTATCAAAAGTGTCTTTGATGCGGCTGTAAGTGATGAGTCTTGGTGAATTGTTTATCTCACTGTACCAGTGTTGTTTGTAATGATAATATAATCGTTGTTTGATAAGATTTTAAGTGTATGTTTTTTTCTGATTTTTCTGTAAGGGTTTCTTGTCCATTCCATATGTAAATTAAGGCTAATTGTTCGAGTATGGATTTGATTTGATACGCCCAATTTCCTATGTTGTATGTAGTGTTATGTTCCGCGTCATTTAGCAGTAATGCATATGCTCTTTTTATAAGACTAACATCTGTTGATGAGATTATTTTAAACCAATATCTAAACATGTGTAATTTTCTAATAACAGATAAGGGATATCGTCGTAATTCGCCAAATAATCCTGAAAGATTAGTTGATTTATTTACACACAGTCTTTTTCTTAAAAATTTTGTAGGAATAATATCTAACTCTTTTCCTGAAGTATGACCCCAAATTTCTCCGGAATAATGAAGAACTGGTGTTACTAATTTATCAAATAGATTCAATTTGTCTTTGGTTTGGAATTCATATTGGTTTATTACTGAGAAGAGTCGATGTAATGCTTTGTTACCGTGATCTGATAAACCAATATCTAAACATGTGTAATTTTATCATAACATATAAGGGGTATCTTCCTAATTCGCCAAATAATCCTGAAAGATTTGTTGATTTATTTACGCACAGTAGTTTTCTTAAAAATTGTGTTACTAATTTATCAAAAATATTCAATTTTTCTTTGGTTTGGAATTCATATTAGCTTATTACAGAGAAGAGTTGATGTAATGCTTTGTTACCGTGCTCTGATATTATTGATTGTATAGTTTTATACCAGTTTCCGTTTTTAAATAAAGTTACACCTAAATATTTGAATGATGTAACGATTTCTAACCGTTCTCCGTATAAATAAAAATTAAAATGTGTGTGTCGGTTGCTTTCTTCGAAAATAACTTTTGTTTTGTTAGTGTTAATTTTAAGTTTGTATCTGTTTCAATTACTTTCGATGTCATTTAACATTAATTGGACTGATATGGGTGAGGTTGAAAATAAGACCTGGTCGTCAGCGTATGATAATAGGAAAAATGTATCGCATCAATCGTTTAAAAGTACTTGAGAATATATCTTTGATAAAATATTATTCTAGCTAATAAGCTAAGGTTATCAGCTAATGAATTGCAAAACAAAATTACACGACTTTTGCCAGTTTGCAGTTTAATTAGCAAATTATCAACTAGATGGGTTCTTGCTATTGGTAGTTAATTCTTTAGCTATTAATTTCCGCTCTAACCTGATTTTTAAAAGTAAGTATAATAAAGGTTCGCTGATCAATAGAAATAATGCTTAAGACAAAATGAAATGATTTTTGTTCTAGATTTTAATTTAACTTAACATATAAAACAAATGTTCGTTTACAGCAGTTCATTATATTGTTTAATATCTATTTGACCAACAATTAAAATTAATGCAGTTTTTTTTATTGAACGCCATTTCTGAACTTGATCCCGAAATATTTGATTCATCTTGAAACAGAGGGCTGGTATTCAGAAAGCTCCTAAGGGAAACGTTAACTTAATATTAACTTGTGTATGTGAAATCCAATTATTTCTGCTTACAAAAGTGAAAAAAACTAAATACCTAAGCAATATTGACTAGTTTAAAACATTTTAGTGTAAAAAGACTTATACACGAAACTGTCAAATACTAAAGGAAATTCATGAATGTAAGAAAATCACTTAAGTTTTCCCTACGGAGCTTTGTGAATAGGCTTAACTTGTTTTGGGATCACTGGGCCAGAGGTGAAACTCCAGCTGCATATGAAGTAGGCAAACATGTACTATAAGTTTTGTTTCTTTGTTTGCTTGGATATTTCGCCGTATTTAACAGTATTTCAGTCATATAACGGCGGTCAATTAACATACTCTCACTATTTCATGGGCAAGCTTAGCAGATATAAACATACTTTTGCCATTAACTGACAACTGCTCTACTTCAAGAGGTGGGGGGGGGGGGGGGGGAATGGCCGTAGAAATTATTTGATGACCAATTCCCACACAAGTTATGTTACCGGGCTGGGGCTAAAACGCACAAACCCCGGACTGAGGGTCCAGCGCTATACCAACTGAGCTAGCCGGGCCCGGCACGTACTTTATGGTACTTTATTTCAAACAGGTGACCGATTGCCCATACAGCAGCGTACAAAGTACGACAAACACGAATAAAACACAGAACACAAACATTATTAAAACTTGAGGCTCCGCCTCGAAACATTCATTGCAATGCATTGGGGGTTTGATCCGGTTGTAACCGCGCCGAATCTCACACTTAGACTCTAATTTATTACAATTAATGCAAAAGTTGTTTGGAGTAGCTTTTATTAAATTAATAATATTCCCATTTTAGGACATTTATTATACGATGACCTCGTCCAAAAATAAGGCGTGTGAATAACTCACGTGTCTTGCAAGGTAAACCTAGCATTACCGGTAAGTGCAAGCTCGTTGTACGGCTGACACTGACAGTTGGTACATAACTCAGGGCAACCAACGTTCTGACGCTAAGTGAACAATTAATCCTTTTGACAGCTACAGTTTTTGTACTGGTGTTTAACAAGGCATATTAATTAAGGCATGTCACATCCTGGCTAAAACATTCACATTGTCATCAGTTTCAAGTGCATCCTCAAAGTTTGCAACATTAACAGCATATTTATAAGACCACAATAAGGCCCCCAAAATAAATTGTGTGTTTCGGGCAACTGTCTCAAAAAAGTAAGTAGGGTAGGGTTTGATTTTTTTTTTTTTTGAAGTCTAGCCAGAAAAGCCAAACTACTGACATACACCTAACCTGCAATACTATTCATCCATGAAGAGATCCAGAATACTCAGTTAATAATATAAAGCGCCTTTTCGACACGGACTATCTAGTTAATCACGACTATCTTCCTTGAAAAAAAATGAAAATCTGACAAATTTAGATTATATGGAAAACAATCGTCTCTAAAAACTTTAGGGTCGGGTGGTTTCCGCGTGGTAGGGCCGGGTTGCCCGAAACGCAGAACTTTTGTGTTTTGGCCTTAATTGATAGACGAACTGTTTAGTCTACATATCAGCGGACTACTTTCGTTTAAAGGTGAACTATAAGTACAGACGTAATAAAGTACTGAGTATATATACTTTGTCTGATACATTATGCTACTCTTATGCCTTAAAGCGATTTCTTATGAAAATCTTAGTGGTCTACTATATTCGTACAAATGCCCGTTAGCGAAGGAGTTCACTAGCATATAGTGTGACTACTTAACAAATGATCAGGAATAAACTAGACCATTATGTAAATTATGTTTGAAAAAAGGCCCCTAGCAACACTACATTTCGGCTAGAAGAAGATTGAAGTGTTGTCCAATGCCGAAATATCTAGAATGATCAGCATCACATCAAAAGGGATTTGCAACGAGGTATGCTTGCTAGACATAAGTTGTCCAAGTGAATAAATGTAAAAAGAATGTAGAAATAAAAAGAACAACAATTTAATGTAAGTTGACATGATTTAACATTAGTAGATGTGATCTTTGTGATCTATATAACAATTGATGTCTTTGCGCAGGGAAATAATTAAGTATCTTGCCAAACTACGACAACCACATATATCTGTTGTAAAAACCACTGATACCCTGATACCCCGAACCTTGGATATCAGTATCGACCCCAATTTAAAATTCAAACCGGTGCTCAACACAAAATTTAATTGGGTTTAAATTTGGACGTTACCTGTATCTCCCGGCTTATAAGCAGCTTTGTCCGTTTGTACAAAAATGGCGATAGATCTTGGGTCACCATTAATTGTCGTCTGGTTCTGGAAAGGGAGCGTTCCTTCGCCTTTGATGTTCACTCTATAGTTGCCCCATTTGATGTCGTTTGGTGCCTGCCAGATCAGTGGATTTATATTACGATATCTTAATTCCTGCATAGTTAAACGGACCTGTTCACAGATTTGCAAATTGACATTTTTCAAACTGTTTGTCATAGATACCAACAAGAAAAATACATTAAATATGAACAAGCGAAATAACACTTCAGGCAAAGAAATATATTACAAATACATTGTCTTTCCTGAAAAATCATCAACTGAAATGGATAAAATTATAAAGCGTTTATAACACTTTTCATCGTTATTTTGAAAAACTCGTGTATCATTTACACGTGCGTTAACAAATAAACATTATGATCAAAAGTCAGCATGGCCGAGTGGTTAACGCGACAGATTTTTGATCCCGGTGGTCGTAGATTCGAGTCCCGTCGCAGGCAAATCTTAAAGTCAATGTTTTTTTTTTTACTTTATAGAATATTTGTTTTTGGTTAGTCCAACTGCTTTTGTTTTTGCAGTTAAAACATTAAATGGCGTTTTTTCAAAAGTACAAAAATATGTGAACAAGTCCATTTAAATATCAATGCAAAACGAATAATAACATAAATATAGAACAGAATATTACGTATATACATTACAAGTAAGTATATTTATTCACATAAAAATATGACACATTTCATTAACTTGAGGTACATGTATAGGTATAATTCAAGCTGACAAATATAAAAGTTAAATTAAACAATATTTTATATACTCGTAAATTTTTCTCTGTGATTATCCCTAATATACGCCTAATATAAGAGCTCTATAATTAATGTTCTACCAGGGATTGTAACTGGAATTAACATTAAGATGTTTGACTTTGTTTCCGAACCTGCTACACGCTTTTTGTAATAATATGTACACCTGACCCGTTCTTTTGTATATATTGTCTTTAAAGTAAAGTAAAGAATATTGACGTACTGTAAGCTCAAGGACTATGTCTTGCGTCGGAGTCGTAGAGGCTGAAATAGATGAGACCCATAATGATTCTTATACTTATAAGGCTTTACAAGAAAAGAAATAAGGCGCGTCGTGGGAAAACCGGTCATAATGCATGTGCGTAAAGTGTCGTCCCGGATTAGCCTGTGCAGTCCGCACAGGCTAATCCGGGACGGCACTTTCCGCTTTTATGGTATTTTCTGTTTAAAGAAAGTCTTTTTTAAACATAAATCCACCGTAGGCGGAAAGTGCCGTCCCGGATTGGCCTGTGCGGACTGCACAGGCTAATCCGGGACGACACTTTACGCAAATGCATTAAGTCCGGTTTTCCCACGACGCGCCACAAATACATAACATAACTTTAAACTACGTTTCTGACAAATATGCAGACATGCATTAGCGTAGTGTTTGCCGATATATGTCGCATGGTAAAACCGTGTTTGAAGCTATGTAGGATCATATTTTTCACAAATCAAATTTGTACACACAAGTGAAGAATAGGATCTCATATGTCACTTTTTTTGAATGTGAATAATGTAATTGGCCAAATACGGGGTATGCGTGAGAAACACAGAAGAGTATGATTTCCTTGCATGTCAAACACTGGATGCGATCATAAACTTTACATAACATTTGATGAATAAGAGTATGTTGTGCGAATAATAAGATCTCAATTTTCACACCTGCGAAGAATGAGATCCTATTTTTCACAGATGTGAAAAATATCATTGGTGAAAAATATGGTCATACAAAGCTAGAATACAACATACATCTAGATTGCAATTGCTGTGCATGTATATACGATAGGTAATACCATGTACTTCACTTCGAACTATTTAATCGAACTATAGTTACCAGAGCAACATGTTTTTGTAAATTTGGCAAAATAAACTTCGCACATTCATAATCAAATAACATTTTGCATGCGCGCAATAAATAAATACACTGGATGCGGCTGTGTTGGAATGTGTGTCTCGTCAAATACTAATTAATGAAATAAGCATACGGCAAGCGTCCCATTAACACGCATTTATGCGGGTCACCCTATCACCAACGACCAACCATTTGTGCATGCGACATTGTTTTTTATTAATAAAAAAAAATACAATAAATATTTCAGATGAACATGTATGAAGTGTGATCCCAGCTGTATACGATCACGATTCCCATACTTGACTGTTCTGTTCGGATGACCTCCCTAGGAGTAGGTAGTGTCTCTGGCTCCGTAAGCGTGGGCAACCCATCGGGGACTGGAAATCTACCTCTACCGCCAGGCGTGTCACGTATTATTGTCTTCGGTGGCCGTTGTCCGTTTTTGTCGTCGCTGTCCTTGCCCGGTGGCAAAATCGGTCGCCCTGGTGGATCCATCTTTATCCCGCGCTTTGACAGTCTACGACTGCCATCGCTTATGTACCTTTGGTTATTGCTAATTACATTTCTCGCTGGGCTGGGCGGGACTTGGATCCCTGGAATCGTTGAAAGGGACTCGTGGAATTGTGGTATAATTGCGACGATATATTATTACTTTTACTTCTGTTAGACCACGCGAGAGCTCTTAAATTCAAAACTAGTTGCTAACGGAATATAATTACTCAGACGCCACTACTTAACTTTGTCTAAAAACATGCATTTAACATATTGATACCAAATGCAGTGAAAGCATACTACGCGCAGATACCAATGAAATTAATGTCATGCAATGCAATGCAATGAAATGTTCAAGATTGAAACAAACCCGTTGTTCCGTCATTATGTGGAAAAATATATATTTAATGAATTTGTGTTGCTTGTACTTACAAAGTGAATACATTATGCATTAAACATGCATAATTTTTTAGACAATATCCGAACGCTATTTAATAAAATCGTACTGTGCAAAAAAGTAAAAATACACGTAGCTGTACGAGTACGATAACTAATGGCGGCGAACAAGAAACAAGAAATATCTTTAAAAAAAAGATTTACGGCGTCTGTGGTAGTTTTGCAAATAAGGAATTAAACTTCCAGCATAACTATTCAAAACAATGTAACTAAGACTAGATCCGAATGGCATACATTACTCATATACTAAAAATACTAGTAGATTACGACTCCTAACATACCATTATATATAAATTATTATATACGTTACTTAAAACATGTGCGTTTTTTTAAACATGAACATTTTATATATGCTCGGTTAATTAAGGATTATGCAATGAAATTAAAACAATATATTCAGCAACACAGAACATGATGCAGAAACGGTAATATATACATGGACAAGCCGGAACATACACGGCAAGAAACTTTTTTAACTATAGTACATTTCTGTTCGACGTATGCACGCGCCTAAATATGTTAAAATATTCATGGCTAGATAAATCTCGTTGAGGTGTAAATATGTCTTTTTTTTTTCAAGTATCCCGCCCTTTCAACTGTACACTGTCAGTTTGATCCTACACTGATCTGCTGGCGAGCGAATGGTCATTTCGCCCTCAATATAGACTGTCCCGCTGGTGGGAGAATCGTCTTAGATACAATTGATATTTATAGAATCGTTGTGTCTATTGTGTACAAATATAAACACTTAACTGTAAATAGTGTGTTCATTTACATCGTTGCAAAAATCACATTTATTGTTTGTTAACATGTCAAATGTCATGTCAAATCAATTTTAAACTTGTTACGAATTCGTCTGCTATATTGTTGGGATTTTGCATCTACTCATTTATGACTAGTGTACTGGGAGTTGATTGTAAATTAGCCCATGGAATTTTAGGATTTATTCATTCGGGACTAGTGGCGGGAACTTTTCTCAACATTTGATTGGATATTCAGGAAGGTCAAAAGCTGTGTTAAACAGCTACGCCGAAAAAAAAGATAGATTCACTTACGGAAAGTAGTGACGGCCAGTGTCTCGTTCTCCCACGTGACTAACTCTGCCGTGACGGTCTCCGCGGAAACTGGTAAGAGGAAGTGGACGGGGATGCGCAAAATGTTACCCGGGCGAACAGTGCGTGGAACCAGCGCCATATAAGTACTGCAACAACCATGGTGAAACAACTATAACAGTTTCCAAACAAACTAAGCTTTCTTTTATTGTGTAAAACGAGTGTTAAACAAGCAGTTATACTGCAATCAGGGTCACAAGATGCAGAAAAAATATCGATAACGCAATTTAGATATTGTCTTGGAAATGTTAGGCTGTGATATGCAAATGTATATGCTTTTCTTGCTAATTGCTATTAATCCTGATCTAGTTTATTTGTATTATTATTCTCTTTTCTACGTCACGTATATGCATGCCTAAGGATGACTAATTAACATAATAATTGAGGCGTATCGTGGGAAAACCGGGCTTAATGCACATGCCGTCCGCACATGCTGTGTATATTCTCTACAATTTGTCAAACTATTTATTTGTTTAACATAATGCATGCTTTGTAATTTCTTACAATCTACTTTTTAAAAGGTACTAAAAATATAATGCATACAAATAATGTACTTACTTTTTTGCACATATCGCTTGCAGTACCGACGCCAGTACGGTCAGAAAAAGACCATACATGGTAACTCTAACTTGTCTTATTTTACGAAAATCTGAAACGATAATAAATATCAGTTTCTACAACATAATTTTACATTCTCATTTTTACGACAAAAACGCAACTCCATTATATAACCTAATGGCAAACCTTGTTATGTAACTGTTTACAAATAAATTTGTTTAATGTAAACAACTAATGAGTAAACTGCCTTTGATATAATAGTTTGCCACGGGGATATTGTCGTTAACATAAACATGAACGTTTTTGCATAATATGAAACCTCCAATTACTTAGTAAAATAACAAAACATTAAGAGAAATTAAAACATGGTATTATTAAAATTGTTGCAAATTATTGATTTTTGTTGCCGTTGATGATGATGATGATAATGATGATGATGATGATTATGATGATGTAGTTATAATGATGTACCTATAAATAAACAAAATTATTATTAATTAATATGTAATTGCAATAATGCTTACCGAATCTATTCCTCGTAAAACAACGTAAAAAGTGAACAAATAAGTGACGCTGCTCATCTTAAATAGTTTCTTCTCAACCATTCGTCCTTCACCTTCCATGGGGCGCTATAAGGCATACGTATCTTATATCCTGTTGACCTAAGTTGACCGAGCAAAACCACCACCTTATTCATCGATATTCGTGTCATCTGTCAGCTGGTATCATACGAATACCAGACGAGCAGCAACATAAACATCAACATGAGCACGCTGCAGGGGCGTAACACGAACTAAGAATTACAAAATAACGTTCGTACAAATAACTCTTCAGATTAAATTATTTGGCGTCTATTTTGATCTGCATAAATAGAAAACCTATTATCATACAGAGTACGTTACTGAAAATGTAGATAAACATACATCTCTAATCTAATAATAATTATGCAATCTTTATTAGAATAAAAAAAAAATGCAGTTAATTCATCGAAAATTTAATTGATTTTTCAGAAAGTCCAAACAACTTGTAGGACACTAGTATATGATGTATTTTAAAGCACATTGTTTTATGAGTCTAGAGGCTGAATATGAAGGCATTAATGTATATACAAAACAGATAATATGAAAAAGATAAGCACTCCTTTTGATTTTACAAATACGTTCAATCCCGGGCTTTGAATCTTATTGCAACTCTACTTTTAAATGAGCATTTTATAGAACTGATGTAAGCTGTAAAGTGGCAAAAAAAACACGATTTGTTTGTGAATTGTTTGTTGAAATTTGTGTTTTTCAATGATGTTGTCGTCCCTGTTGATTCTTTTACTGTTATTTAGTTTTGAAGAGATCAACAACGAAGTGGCAAGCATACAAACATACAACCATACCAACGCCGGATCAAACATAACCTCCTAGTTGGAGGCACTAAACGCAGGAACACAGGTTCACGTGACATGCTGCGCCACCCTTGTGACTTGTGAGGAGACGTAAACTATTCACAAGGACATTCAAATTAACGGCGTTTGCGGTGTAAACCACATACTGGCCGTCAACCTGACAGATACGTTGAATCGTGCGTTCAGGTTATAAAAGCCACTGTCGTTGCAACTTGTTTATCGTGTTGTTGTTGCTGTTGTTGTTTAGACCGTCAACGTTAAAGAAGTACATACATGACTCAACGGCAGATGAGGCCAATCACGCCAATACATGTAAATTATATTTACACAGCTAAAACCCCCGAGGCTGAACTGAGGCATTCACATCCCAAAGTAATGTGTTTACAAAGAATCTTTTCTAAAATGACATTATGCGGCCAATCAGGCTATTGCATGACTAAATACCCCGAAGCTAAAATGAGGCAAAGCCATCACACTGTACTGTGTTTACGAATATTCTTTTCTAAGAGTGCGCTTGATGTCTAAATACCACGAAGCTGAACTGTGGGGTTGACATCACAGAGTACTGTGTTTACAAATATTCTTTTCTAATGATACATTAGCCGGCCAATCAGGCCAATGCGTTCTAAGTCTGTTTGCATGACTAAATACCCCGAAGCTGAAATGATGCAATGTAATCACAAGGTACATGTTTTACTGCGTTTACGAATATTTTGTTTTTAATAAGACATTAGTTAAGCTGTTTACCCAATGGCTTTTTATAAAGTACACTGTCAATCTCTAGTATGACCCAAATTTGTTGGTGCAGTGAGCAGAAAATGTACTGTTCGTCAAGAGAATAGTCTCTTTTAAACTCAATGTTTGGTTTGAAACGTTATTAGTTATGCTTATCGTGCGGTTTGTTTTGAAAAAAAATGCAAAGGCATCTCTGGCCTAAAGGGTGATTTATATACTTGAACATGTTAAATGCTTTCAAAACAACACGCAAGGTATGCAAATTATGTTTCATCTCAGTGCAAGAACGAATAATTCTCAGTGGATTACAGGGGAATATCGACGGTATATGAGATATTTATCATAAGCTATTTCCTTCCAGCATGTGCACCAGTTTCGCTTGTTTAAGTGATACAAAGAAACATTTAATTTAAAATGAAGAATTTATTTGATAGGCGGAGTTATGTATTATGCATTATAAAGATTTATTTTTATGTTTGTGAATAGACACAATTACAATTGTAAAGAATTTTGTATGCTCTTTAACGCGGTATTAAACACGTTTTATTATTTTAAAACATTTACAAGCGATGGCAATCACACCTTCACCTTATGAAATCAATAGGTCTTATAGGCATATTGAATGGAACATTTTCAATTGTATTGCATACACATGTTAATTGACCCTTTTTTTTCACAAAAGTGAACTTTCTGAATGTAGTTAGTTTGCTTATGATATGTCGAATCACTATGCATTATTGTATATGGTGACATCATTTTCTGTCGATGATGACTGGCACAACAACAGCAACATAAATATAACAGACATTAATCAAAACCGATAAAAATAGCGATTCCAAACTATCGTATGCCTTCGCACATTTAATAGATTTCTTAAATTATAGTATTTGAACCTTAACTAGTTTCTTCCAATTGACTGTTTTATTTAGCATGAACGATTTTTGTGAATATACCAAACATTAATGCAGAATAAGTAGCTGTGGGTACAGTTTTGTTCAAATCAGCTTTTAACCCTAACTCTAGGCAATTGGTATAAACTTGACAAATGGTACTGAATATCTATTGCTTATTACAAACATTTAGTGTTTTTGAAATAATGTTGAAGTTGTGAATGTATTATCACGAAATAACATAAAAAACTACCACATAATTATCGCAAAATACCGGTAAGGACTTTCATATCGCGATATTTTATCCCGCAGAATCTAATGCCACTGTATACCGGAATATCACTAGACCCCCTATTAAAAATAAAGCACATATTGTTTTAAAATCTGGACCATGACTTAATACGGTATTAGATGATGAATGTTGAATGAAACCGAACTATAAGTATTAAAACAGTTGAAACAAACTATTTATGAATTCCAATGCCACCTCATGGCTACCAAATCGCACACGTTTATGGCATGTTTTCCTTGAGCATGCATTTTTGTACATTTCATACATATCGACTTTACTGCTGATACAAAATTCATCAGCCGAGACAGTGTTTACGTGGGAAAATATTTATAAAGTAAAATTTATTAACATTTATCAACACTTTTATCACTCCGTCCATCCTGATATAAAAATGCTTCTTTTACACGAACTTTGTTTTTAAAGATTCTTTTCTCTACGTACCGTCGGCATGCCCCTTTAAGCTTACGTGATAATATGTTGTGTTCTCTTTAATTAACGTACTATTTCGCAACTGTTGAAGAACAAGTCATGGACGTTATGTTTTATAATAATTAACGCACAATTACAAGTATTGTAAACTTGAAAAACATGGCTGTGAATCTTTATGTTGCTTGCGATAAGTTGACATATTGCAGATCTTGCAATGTGCTGTTTTGGTACGGTACGAAAAAGGATATACCGGACAATAAATATCATTTAAAGTCCCTGTCGTTAAATTAATCATTGTAACGTGTTTTATTTTATATGTACACCTGAACATAATAACGTAACTCCGTAAATGGCATTATTGCTAAAGCAAAACAGAAACTATCATTATAATATCTATAAATAGGCGGGAGTTTAAATAATACATTAGGCTAGCCACAATATGTCATGTACTTTCATGTAGTTTTAATTCGTAAACAATGCCTACGTTTATACATACGTTGTACAGCTGATTATACAAACATTTAACCAGGTATAAGTGCAAAACGCTAGCAATAATATTGTCGTTTATCAAAGCGGAATTCTAACATTGGGAATTGGTCTTCTTGTGCAATATGATGAAGAGTGGTAGCGGCCACGTGATTGACAAACTTTTGTATGGCCGATACATGTCTTCGCGATGCAATAAGAGTACGAGGGAATAATATATAATTTATAATAAAATGTTTACAAATAACGAAGTAAGAGTCCAAAACAAACACATCCACCAAGATACAGAGCACGTAAGAAAACGATGACGTCAATAACGTCAAAGTTCGCTCATATCTATGTAGCGCTTTTTTTTAATACTGTCCGCGTCAGAGTATTTCCGAAATATTTACACTTTACTTGAATACATTTATGGTGCCTCTGTATACACTTGTCAAATATCTCTCAGTACCAGTTGTATAGACTCTCACCAGCATCCACATTACAGCCAGACTCAGATAAGTCCTTCCACTAAATCGCTGACCTCGAAACTCAGATTTTACTTTTATGAAATACGGTACACACGAACACTCACATTTTAAATTATATAATTATGTTAGCAGATAACATAATTAAGAAATCAAATGTCCATTAAATGAATGTGCGATTAATCATTTAGTAAAAATAAACACAATGCCCGAGACTCATGTTGGATGTTTTTTTCCCCAAAAATAATAATTACATTTTAAATGTAAACGAACAATAATGATTATTTCTTTTATAGGCAACCACCTACGAACACTTCTCATTTCGAGTATCTCATGTAATATAAAAACTGTTTCGACCGTTTCTTCAAAGCCTCGCACTATCCATCGATGATCTGACCGTTTCTTCAAAGCCTCGAACCATCCGTCGATGATCTGACCGTTTCTTCAAAGCCCCGCACTATCCGTCGATGATCTGGCCGTTTCTTCAAAGCCCCGCACTATCCATCGATGATCTGGCCGTTTCTTCAAAGCCCCGCAATATCCGTCGATGATCTGACTGTTTCTTCAAAGCCTCGCACTATCCGTCGATGATCTGACCGTTTCTTCAAAGCCTCGCACTATCCGTCGATGATCTGGCCGTTTCTTCAAAGCCCCGCACTATCCGTCGATGATCTGACCGTTTCTTCAAAGCCCCGCACTATCCATCGATGATCTGGCCGTTTCTTCAAAGCCCCGCAATATCCGTCGATGATCTGACCGTTTCTTCAAAGCCTCGCACTATCCGTCGATGATCTGACCGTTTCTTCAAAGCCTCGCACTATCCGTCGATGATCTGGCCGTTTCTTCAAAGCCTCGCACTATCCATCGATGATCTGACCGTTTCTTCAAAGCCTCGCACTATCCGTCGATGATCTGACCGTTTCTTCAAAGCCTCGCACTATCCGTCGATGATCTGGCCGTTTCTTCAAAGCCTCGAACCATCCGTCGATGATCTGGCCGTTTCTTCAAAGCCTCGCACTATCCGTCGATGATCTGGCCGTTTCTTCAAAGCCTCGCACTATCCGTCGATGATCTGGCCGTTTCTTCAAAGCCCCGCACTATCCGTCGATAATCTGACCGTTTCTTCAAAGCCCCGCACTATCCATCGATGATCTGGCCGTTTCTTCAAAGCCCCGCAATATCCGTCGATGATCTGACCGTTTCTTCAAAGCCTCGCACTATCCGTCGATGATCTGGCCGTTTCTTCAAAGCCTCGCACTATCCGTCGATGATCTGACCGTTTCTTCAAAGCCTCGCACTATCCGTCGATGATCTGGCCGTTTCTTCAAAGCCCCGCACTATCCGTCGATAATCTGACCGTTTCTTCAAAGCCCCGCAATATCCGTCGATGATCTGACCGTTTCTTCAAAGCCTCGCACTATCCGTCGATGATCTGACCGTTTCTTCAAAGCCTCGCACTATCCGTCGATGATCTGGCCGTTTCTTCAAAGCCCCGCACTATCCGTCGATGATCTTTATTCACAACGTTGTGAACTGCCTACACTAACTTTGCCGTCGTAATGTTCGGTCGATCGCTATGTTCATCATCTTCGGTGATTTCTCTTCCATTTCTGAATCGTCGGTGCCATTTATGCACGGTTGATTTTTTTTCAGTACGCTATTGTCAGCTGTTTGTTGCAGATTCGTATAAGATTGCAGTGCTAAATAACTCATTTTTATGCAAAATCTTACAACTGCGCGTATTTCTAGTTTTTCTGGCAGTCCCATTTTTAACTTTGTCACTAACAGATAAGCTTACAAAACATTCCATTGCCGTAGTCGTATAAAGTATTTGACTTCAGAAAACACACTAATTTGTTTCCATAATGACATTTAACCAAGCTACAGTTTTTCGCGGTGTTTCTGTGACTTAAAATTGAAATATTGTTGTAAATGTATAAAATTACTCCTACAATTATCGGACTGCTCTAGGGTGTGTAAATGTATCTATGATAAAGTATTACAAAATATGATGAAGTGATCCAGCGTTTACAAACTGTGAGTTATTTACGTGTTATAAGTTGCAATTGATTTAGTAAAAAGTTGAAATTGATTTAACGTCAAATAAAAAAGTTATGAAGAAATTCCACGAACTTTTGATCATTCCTCGTATTTGTTTAACATCAGGCCTACTGTATGATGTTCTTAACTCTGAACATAAAATATGTTTCCCGTGCTTTTTATGTATGTTCATTAATTCATTTAATAGCTTTAAAATATCAAAATTCCAAAGGCCATTCAACGCACACTAAAATAGTAGGTAAGATTTTGATTTTTTTTTTACGGAATATTTTATACATTTAATTCAATTGGCTGATTATTTTACATTCATTTTGTAATGTGATGATTATTTTCAAGGGTAATGTCACTTGATCTTGAATGTTTTTTTTTTTTCAAAAGGCTTATTATCTAGTATCCGTCAAGCACTATTGAACGAAAGTGTAAGTTTAAATAAATACGTGAACGTATATTAATATGAAAGTAAGGTGTAGATATCAAATATATGAAGTAGCCAACCATCTCAAAAATACTTGTTAGTGATTAATAGTATCCTATTTTTTCTCCCTATTTACCATTCAAATTTTGTATTGACATTATGAATACTATAGTAACAAATCAGAAAATAAAGTTAAACTGGTATCATTGTGTTTATGGAGTCAACATTATACATACATATATTTTGGTATAGTAAAAACAAATCGCATCGTATACAAAATATAAACACACGCTACAGAAGCGACCGCACAGTTGATGCAGTGATGCGGAGACCACTGTAATGAACTTCACATTTGCATATTATTATTTTAAATTGTGTTTAATATATCTGAGTTATATATTTCCATAATATACTCAATCATAATAGTTTAATGACATAGTTGATTATTATACATTATACATTCACTTCATTATGGTAATACGAATTTGAATTGTAATGTATATTTAAAGATGCATGTGAAGAGTAAATAGTATTAATATTTTATAAACGTTTAAATAATTAAGGCTCGATAAAGGCTAGGTGGATCTAAGTTAAATACATGTACTGCATTAGTCCATTGCAGAAATTGTTAACTTCAGCATGTTCCACACCTGATTCATGGGAAATCATTTTATCGACTTTGTTTAGTATTTTGACAGCGGAGTGTATTGACGTAATGTATAACATAATGCTTTATGAATGAATACATTTATGTGCATAGATTTAGGTTCGAACTGAAGAGAAACATCTTTATATACATCAACACGTAAATAACACAGAACAAATGTTGGGCCCATTTACGATACATGGTCTAAGCACTTAAAGCAATACATTATGAATATAAGTAACCAGCTAGTAGCATTTGAAGTAAATAAAATGGCAAATGTTGTTTGAAGTTCATAACAGTTTATTATTATAAGTTCGTAGTCTTAGATTAGGTTGTCTGGCGAAAAGAAACATGCCAGCAGCTGGGATTCTTGGGTTATTATGGACGGGATCCACACATCTGAAAAATGAAAAAAAAAACGATGAAGTTTAATTTTACAATTTATATTCTAAATGCATGTTCACATGAAAAAATCTTCAAGAATGCGTTTAATTTCAAAACAAAGCTTGCTAGTCCATGTGACGAAAGCAATGACTGGCAAAGCAGGTATAAAACATCAAATCTTATATTGCAGTCAATTGCATTTCACGAAGTGGCACGGGCAACGAACACTCTGTTATGGACATTTTCTTAGAAATGACTGTTAATCCCAGCTGCATCTGCATATAAAATAATGTTACTGTGTTAAATCACGTGAAACTCCCATATAGTCTACTTTAATCGACCGGAAGATACATAAGCTTGAAGAAAACTATGACATATCAGGCTTTCCTTACCGAAAGAGGGAAGACGTTGGTAGAGCAACAAGCCGGGCATAAGCGACACAACCCCAGAGCTTTCAGGCTTGATGGCAGATACTCCTTCAGAGCTCGCTCTTCTGCAAACATGTTAGTATGTGTTAGCAGTAAAAATGAACAGTCTTCTCATAATAGGTAGTTACTCCTTTCTTACTCTTCTGCAATGATACAATTGTATGTAAGTAGCAAAAAGTACAGCCTTCTCATAATAGGTAGATACTCCTTTATAACTCTTCTGTAAAGATATAAATGTATGTTAGTAGTAAAGGTACAGCCTTCTCATAATAGGTTAATACTCCGTTATAACTCTAAAATACGTATGTATGTTAGTAGTAAAAGGTACAGACTCTCATAATAGGTAGGTGCTCCTTTATAACTCGTCTTCAAAAACACAAATGTATGTTAGTAGTAAAAAGTACATCTTTCTCATAATATGCAGGCACTCCCTTTGCAGATCTCTCTTCTACATTTATGTAAGCATGTGTCAACAGTATAAAAGGACAGTCATTTCATAATATTCAGATGCTCATTCAAAGCAATCTCTTCTGCCAAAATATAAGTATGTATTTGCAGTGTAAAAGTCCAGTCTTCTAATTAAAGGCAGAAGCTCTTTCGTTGTCCTCTTTTCTAAAGAAATGTTTATAGTCTAGAATGTTGCATGACTGTTGGTGTGTAATGAATATGAATAACATCGCATCATTGCAGAGACCGAGTGACGAGGTAGAACAAGGCAAATTCGATATTGGTTCAAATTGTTAACAATATTTATATACTGTATTAACGTGCAATATCCTTTGGTTGTGCAAAAAACGTGGAGAATGCAAGATACACGCAGGTCTAAGTAGCTTTAAATCACTTAAGTGTTATTGTTTTGTCATATAACTAAACAAATTGTTGTTTACATTTATTTAAGATTGTATAGTGCCAGGCGTGGATACGGGAATTGGGGCTGAGAAGAGCAATTAAGTAACTATCAAATTTAATTTGCAAACATTTTTTTTATTTAAAAAAAATTATTTGATTTATTTTTATCACACTTAAACAATTTAGTAAAAAACCTTTAATTTATTAACTTTAATTATAAATCGAACACATACATGAAGATGTATATAAAAAGAATAACAGACAATGATGCTACATTAATGGTAGTATATCTAAAACCTTAATACAAATTGTTCCATACGATTTGCTTAGTGCATTCAATTTTTATGTCTACACAAAAGGGTTTTAACTGCTGTTCAGAACAATGATGTAAATACTAACCAGGGTAATAATACGAGTAGACGACCACAGTTGCAGGTCGAACACCGATGACATAGGAGACTCTCCGGGCTGGAACCGCCACGCACACCCGCTTAGATGGTATCTGCATAGTTATAAACAGTGTTTATGAGTATATATGTACATTATAATCATTAATGGCCGAATGAAATCTAAACTAAATAAAAAAAATACGTATAAAGTGAAAAGAAAATGGCACAAAGCGGGTGTGTTATATTACAAATGCAATTTATATTTATATAAATGTATACAGAATGTACCTATTTTTGCCACTAATAGCATGCTCTCGATAAGTTCGATATCTGATGGGGAATACTTGTACCCAGCGAATGTGTTTGGATAAAAACGAGAAAAGTATATGACAATTATACGGGTATCAAATTACTTACCTCATCAAAATAAAGAATAAGTCTTCCACCAGCGAGTTCATTCCTCTTAAGATTGCCTGTAATCTCGACCTTGTCAATTTCCGGCTCAAAACCAGATATCACCCCGACATCCATGATGGCCATGTTGCTACCACTGTGCGGAAAGTTGTACCTACCATTGAACCAAAACTATACTGTTACTATTTCGAAATTGGTTCTTTTTTTTAATATAAAATATCAGAAACCGGTATGCTTTGTAACTTTTATATTTAAAGCAATTAAAACACTACGCCAAAACGGTTTTGCTAATCAAAGTATACATATCTCCTTTTGCGTACGTGCTCTCAATTTGTTATCAATATGAGGGTTTGTTATATGCAAGGCCTTACGTCACTGTTTAATGCTTTTTAAACCACCCGATATGGAATCCTGTATAGAAGTATGCTTCTGTCGATGCGCTCTCACACTTTGTTTAGTGTCAACATTCACAATCAGATCACAAACTACGAAATTCAATTCTAGTATGCTACTTACGACGCACACACTGTCACGGTATAGCTCATCAGTGTCTCGTCGCTAGTGGTGATCGTAAGATCGAACTTAGGTGGCTGTTCTTCTTGTTTCACGTTATAGAACTGTAGGATCTGTTATACAATATTGCCAGGATAGTCAACAGTCATTTACTGTCTATCCTTTGTATAAATTGACAAAATTAATGCAGTTCAAGAACCTGTATTTAAAGCCAAGCGCCAACGGTCCACCAAGTATACTAGATCTATAGTAAAATGTGTTTAGACCAAAGAGTGAAAACAAAGTTATATGTATGCACATGTCATAATTTAATGTATTGTAATGTTTTTGATATAGTTAAGAGGGTTAAATGTACTAAATCTAACATTTAACTTACATCCACAAGGGCAAGGCCAGTGCCAGCAGCTCGAACTATTATCTCATCCACTACATCAGGAATCTAAAATAAATGTCCAAATATTCGTGTGACCTATATTTTGACAGTCCAGTCATGCATGTACACACGTGGTATCATTTCAACGTTATTTATTCAGAATATATGTCTTGTTCTAACGCATTCCCTTTTTCAACGTCATAATCGTTTTCCTATTCATTTACAACTTCCACTTCTACATTTAGGTATTGCATACGTTAAAACATTACAAGTCCTTCATACGCTTACATAAGTACATCTACATACGTACATCTACATACTGCAACACGTCGTGGTTGTCCGAGTTGAGCTGCAGTGTAGATTCCGGCTTCTCTACTCCGTTGGTCTTGCTTCTGATGTTCAGAGTAAGGTCAACAACTTTCGAGTAGATGAGCTTTGCAAACTCCGTGAGGGCGTGCAGAGCAACAATAGTATCCTAAAAGATAAAGCATTGTTTCAAATATGTTCATAGATCTAATACTATTACGCCCTGGCACCAGTTACTACATTAGAACCCAAGAGTTTAACTATTAGATATTTGTAATATATGCAATTTTTAAAATAATGACTATTCAACATGATATACAAAAACAAATGAATATTAAACATAGAGTAAATCCTATCAATGAATCGTACATGAGTGACACGTTCATTCACATTTGCTGTTGTGGTCGGAATTTCTTCGTGCATTGTTAAACAACGCGTCATGACGTTACCGTTCATGGTGCGCTATGTATTCCATTTCGGAAACAACAGTAAATAAAGTTGAAATTCAAAGTTGCATCCACTCATTCAATATTTTCGTGCAAATTAAAAATAGCATTATTGTTTAAAATTCAGATAGAAAGCAAATGGAGTGATTTCAATATTTGGCAATCATATTGTATGAACTTCATGTTCATCGAATACACATTACATGTGTTGAAAATCCACCATAAGTGGAATCGATTCAATAATTGTCATTCATATTGTATGAAGATCATATTCACAGGATGCAATATTTCAATTCACATTACCTGTGTTGAAAATCCACCATGAGCATTGCGCTGCTTCACCAGCCATTGCAGGACCAGCAGACCATTGGCAGTGTCCCTCTTGGTACTGTATGTGAGGAGCACGTACGCGGTCGTCTCTGTCGTCAGCGAGCTCGACGTGTTCCTCCAGTGCTTAGTGTTACCTGAAGTTGAAGATCATGTCAATCGTACCGAATACGATGCCAACTTGGTCAGTTTTGTTTTCAAATACAGCCATTGACGATAACAATTTTTGCTTTGTTTCAGATTGTCACATATATTGCTTGTATCGTTTTGATAAAAGCGCTGTACAGTGAAACAAATTAATGATTTCAAAATAATTTGAAGAATATATTTGCACTTTCATAAACTATACTTCGTTCAATGAATGCTTTTTCAGCAACGCATACTCCTAGATAGCTCGTTTCCGTAAATGACTATCAAAACTACCTTGTATTGAATTCATTCGTATAGATCTTAATAATTATTAATATCCCGGTGCCATGCATTTATATAATTTGTAAAAGCAAAACACATTAAAGTCACGCGATTGGAACTCAACCAACCTCCCAAAGAAATTACCTTCAATGACCAAATTGGGGCTGGACTCGAGTTGGGCAAGTATAGTGTTTGCCTGAGCCAAATTGTTTTTCACTAGAGCATAAGCACATATTGCTCTTTCGTAGTCCGTTGTCATACTCCGAATTCGGCCGACAAGGAAGGACGTCGCCGAACTAATGGACGCCTTTAAACTTTCGATTGTTGTAGGATCCTTTAAGGAAGTATGATTAGTTCATGAGCTTAAAATGTTAGATAATTTATATATAATGTCATGCTGTAAACATATTTACCAAACATATACCATTTATAAACTGACTTTGGGATTGGAAGAACAAAAAAATGAACTACACCAACCGTAAGTATATCTGCAGTTGCAAATGTCGGATAAAACACAATATTTCATCTAGTGAATACCTTTATGAAGCAAAACATTATAAACTAGTCAACTTTGTTTTAGGTACAATACACGAGGTTCGCCTACCGTAAGAATATCTGCAGCTTCAACTTCGTTTAAGGCAATCAGTGCGAAGGCAGTGAGGGCGTTAACACTGGAGCTGGAGCCCCCCTGCATGCCCGTATGGGCCATGGAGCCCGTGCTAACGAAGTTGCCGCTCTCAGTTTGCTGTTTCACCATGTATCGAACGGCACGATCCACGACCTTAGGATCGATCGTGATCAAGTCGAGCTGATCTGCTTGCGCAAATATCCTTACAACGAATGACGTCAACCTGAAGGGAGAACCCAGATCAAAACAAACACATCATATACAACAAACAATATTTGTCATGCAATTTGAATGGATTCAGTTCACAAATTAGGCAAAGCTTTTTATCTGTTTATTTTTATATTGTTATTATCTCTATTTACATTATTTCCTTATAATGAACGTTCATTTTTGTTTTGTTTTTAAACGATTTTCATATCACATAATGATAACCAATTGTTCCAACATTAACCGCCATGTCAAACTTATTCAGTTAACAATAATTGGCACAGACTAATACAAACTTCTTAAAACGTTTATTTTTACATGCAAGAGAACACCATACACGGGGGACTCGTCACAATTATGTTCTTATTTTAGTATGATTTTAATTATGTATATTTAATAGATCTGTGATGTGACTTTGTGCTTTAAAAAAAGCGCCATACCAAAAACTCCCCTCAGCGTCAGCGTTCCCAAAATCACTAAATGATCCATCTCCACGTTGGAAGATCAGTTCGCGTTGGTAACCTGAATTTATTTAACCCGTCAACATACACATAACACATAGCGAGCATCCTATCAACCGAGTCTGGAGCTGGCTTTTAAAGGGTTGATCTTATTTATATACATAGTTATACACACGTGACAGCTATGATTATTTTGTCAACTGATTGAAGTAAAGCCACAGGGGGATTGGAAGAAGATATTATACCATGTTACACTTTGGAATTGCAAAAGTTAAGTTTGCTTCAAATTACGGACACAACACATAATGGTCATGTAAAACATACCGTGTAATACTACATTGCATAACGTCAGTTTTAATATTAAACAAAAAAAATTACGTGGAAAACATGTGGTTTAAATTAAATAAGAAATTTTGTTCACTAAGTCCAAATATTAGATTTTGCGAAACCTTACAGTAATGTATGCACAGTTACCAACTACATATGGTCAAAGATAAATGCAAAATCCAGGAATTGCCACAAAAATATAATTCCGTTTGCCAAAACTGGAATTTGGTTTTAGACTTTTGTCGAATTGGATTTTCCTGTTTAACAATTTCAATTTTAATGGTTAATGTATAAATGTATAATATCAGTGGTTAGATGTTACCAATATAAGCTAGTGCATGATTTGCATTAATAAATGACCAACATAATAGATAAGAACATCATCAAAATATTTGATATTCAATAGAAAGGAGGAAATTAAACTCTGGCAAGTTTGATTGTAAATTGTCTTTATCTTAGCCAGTGTTTGAGACATAGATCAATAGATATGAACATGGTATTTGTGATATAATTTTGAAACAAACAACCCATTCTTTAATTACTTAATCCTCAAATAGTCTAATAAATAAGTTTCTTTAATGAAATTAGATTCAAATATCAATCTGCTGCACATGAAACAACGTACCAGTCATTAAGATCTTTCGGATCCGGTTCTGGAGATCAATATCATCGTCAAACCTTCCGGTACTCTTCATGTACATGGTTGCGTACACAGCAGGGGCAAAATAGACGAGGTTTTGCTCACCAGTTCCAATTGGGAACTGTATCAGATTGTCTATATTGACAAGAGATGGTCCGAACAGGTCACCTGTTAATAATACCAATGTAAATGCCTATATGTTTAAGAGATGACTCGAACAAGTCGCCAATGACAGGTTTCAGTTGACTTTATATGACTTAGCATTATTGCACTCAAGCAATATATTGTGTTTATGGGTTCATATAAGAGATACGCGTGTGTACTGGTGGCCATGTTATTATTCAACTGCAATCTAACAACGGAACAGTGAGTAGAAGGCAGCATGCGACAATATCCAATAGGCGGGGCTTATCATGCACCGATAGCGTTAACAGTATGATTGGCATATTGTTAATACACAACACAATTTGTATGGCTGCTCTGTAATATGTCAATTAAATTGTTATTGTTTACCAATGACTGTTATACGTATTTTCTCCGAATCAGGTACCAGTCCAGCTGTGGGGAAGGTTATCAATCGAGATTCAACCTGGGTCCCGGGTGTCTGTATGCTGATAAGCACCGGTTGATTCTTTTCTTTCTGGATACCTTCAGCCTAGCAATTTGAGTTGTAAGTTATTGCAGGAAATTTTGATAAAATAAATTTAAACAATCTGAATGGTTCAAAGTGGTGTAGCATCTAGTGATTAACACACTTTTAAAGTTTATCTTAATGTGGTCTATGCAAACACTGAAAGATCAATTAGTTGTTTGGGCAATGCAATACATTGGATTTAAAGGAATCCTACCTTTACTGTGAGTTGTCGAATCACTTCATCAAATATATTAACTGGTGGAGGAATGGTGGCCCGAACACTCAAGTCAATAGTACCGATGGTCTTCGGACGAATGTAGAAGAACACTGGGGTAACGCCACCTTGCGTAGTCTACAAATCATCATCAATCATACATTGTAACTAACGAAAAATATTAACATACAAAATACGTCCATATAAACATATAATTAATACCCTGGAAACAACAATTTCGAACGGATGACAGGATCACCTTTATGATTTGTATACTTATTTAATTCAAATTAAAAAACACAATGTTACCGTATTTCAGTCTGGCAACATACGAAAGTTAACAGTTCCATTCTAAGATATTTTAGACATATGTTTGAAGTGATTTTAATAAAGCTTAATACGCAATGAAACGACAACAAACCTTCACACACTGGACGTAATCTTTTGTTTGAATCGTTTCCACGCCGGCACCATTGACAGAAACGATATCATAGTCAGGAGAAAACTTCAGACGAATAGTAGCCTGAGAAGACAGAGTTTATATGTTTTGTTCCGAATCATTCTTGAAGCTATGGGCACACTATTTAAATAGTATATAACAGTAAACTAAACAGCTAATGCTATGACTTTTAAATAATTGTATACCTTGCGCGAACGTTTTTAAGCTTCAGTGCAATAAATAAACTATAAATACTGCTAAAAAAATACGTTTTTAACAAATTATAACCAACTTTTGAAATATGCAAGACTATTACACATAAAGTCACATTGTATTACTGATTTAGTTTTGCACGATTTGCGTCAAGCAATTTTGTGAGTGATCTAAGTACTTTATTTTACTAACATATTCCGTGGCACCGGTATTCCGGTAGTTGAACACGTTGGCCTGGATCACTGCCAACTCTCCACGGATTACCGAATAGGGGAGTTGAAGATTCACGAAGAACGGCAGAAACACCGTCAGCTGAATTCATACAAATATATATCAGTTTAATATTATTATTATCTGGAAATGAAAGACGGAAATGACAGACAGAAAAAGTAAAAGACAGCAGACGTTGAAATGTTTGAATGTGGTATTGACATTCATAGGTATTTGAACTGTGAAAGAACGCAACCAATAAAAGTAAACGAAACATTTCCCTATTTCACAACAACATATAATATATCAATTAATGCATCCTTACCATGCAAAGGCAAACAAGCATCAACCAATCGTGTTGTGCAACTTACATTAGATGTAACCGGGGCTACTCCCAGCCCAGATACAGGATGGATGGCATATGCGTTGGCTACGAAGTCAGTGATCGTGTCCGGAGCGAATGCAGGAAATATCGCCTGGCCATTTCTATTTTTCAAATGAGTTTAAATATTAGTTTATAATTTTCATTGTAGCAAATGTATTCATTTAGCATTTTAGTACATTTGAAATTTGTAATCTCAGTGTATAAAAATATTTAAAAGTTCCATTCACAATTCAATTGCAAAAAATGTTCAATATTTTCCTTTTAAAATATCTGACATTTACGTGTATAATGAATATATGTTTGTGGCACTTAATACTCTAATCCCATAGGTTTTATTCTAGTTGTTTATTTTTTAGCAACATTGCATGGCCAGAATATGCTTTCATGAGTTTCGTATAATATAATCTGCGGAAAATCAGAGACGTGCACATATCTTTTACAAGTAGTTATTAATAAACATAATACAAAATTAGTTTTATATGTGTTACCTGAAAAATGTTATTCATGACTTTATTTTCATTCAGCATTGTCACTAGTTTAGTGATTTGTATTATAACATTTGAACGACATCCACAATTGATAAAAACCGAGACAAGTTTTCTTGGTTATACGGAATATAACGTTATCATTCATTACAAACAATCAAACTAGGTCAGTTTGGCAATATATACAAACAACCAAAATAAGTCACCTTGACATTAAATTTAAACAATCAAACTAGGTAACTTTGATTGTAACTTGTAACTTGATGGTAACTTTGGCATTAAATACAAACCATCAAACAAGGTCACTTAATTTGACATTAAATAAAAAGAATCAAACCAGGTAACTTTGGCATTAAATACAAACTATCAAACGATGCAACTTTGCAATTTACTACAAACAAAAAAACGAGGTAAATTTGGAATTTAATACACACAATAAAACGAGGTAACTTTGGCATTAAATACAAACAATTCAACAGTACAATTTTAGCATTAAATACAAACAACTCAACGGTGCAATGTTAGCTATAAATACAAACAATTCAACAGTGCAACTTTAGCATTAAATACAAACAATTCAACAGTGCAACTTTAGCATTAAATACAAAACATCAAACGAGACCACTTCGGCATTAAATACAAACACTCAAACGAGGCCACTTTAGCATTTAATACAAACAAACAAACAAACGAGATTACTTTGGCATCAAAAAAAACAATAACACGAGTTAACTTTGGCATTAAATACAAAAAAAAAATCGAACGAGGTCGAATTTTACTAAACACCAACAATTAAACGAGGTCAGTGTGTACGTACGATGCTATCTTGGACGTCCACAACCACGTCTCCGGGAAGTCTGTTCTCACCTGACCTTGGGCTCCGCCGTCGTCGGTACCCGCTCTATCAAAATTTACCGCTCCGCCCACTATGCCTTTTGAAGCCACCAGCATATCATTTGAACCAGTTTCTATATATAACACAAAACACACAACATAAGCCCATTCCATTATCAACAACCATATTTCGCCCCCAAAACCGTTTAAAGCTAGCAGAACATCTGGACATAAATCAAAACATTCGACATGCGTTTTTTAAACCATCAATAATTGCATCAATAAAACGACGACTTTCGGTTTCGTACATAGTATACAATTGTAATGAAACTAACAATACTTGTATGGTTTTGAAACTCGTTGTAACATCTTCAAACAATAGTACATACATAATAACATACAGTGTAATAATGTATACGTATAAATATGAAGCGAACTTGCTTTTGTTATTTCAAGATTTTGTGTTTGATAACGGTTATTCTACACATAATGCTTGAATATAATTTTACAAATTAAATAAAAGTTGATATTATTTGTTCATATACATGTATTGTACATATGAACAATACTTTAAAGTGTCGCATATATAAGCACCAGAGACACAGTTCTTTGCTTTAGTACTTTAAAGTAAATAACCCGTTTCTTATGAACAACACAGAGCAAAATGCAATTTTTTTTTAATTATAATGCACAGGCAAAGTATAATACATAGTTATATACTACACATTTAAACTTTAACCGTAGCAGATCTACTAGGGGTGTCCTAATAAATCATGGGCTTTGTTTATACAATTTTTATTTAACATAGTATCATCATATCTTTAACTGTTATAATGCTATAAGGAAACTGAATTAAACAAATAATTCAGTAAATAATGCATCAGCTGCATCATATTTTGAAAGCCTATGTACACGTGCCCACTGAAACCCTAACATCGACCCACAAGTTGTTCACAGTATGTTAAAGGAATCAGTATTTTCTAAAACTGAAAATTAAGCATAAAATATTAATGTCTGATTAAACAAAAATCATCATGACGTCATTACAGAAAATGTCAAATGCCTGACGTTATTTATATCAAAACCACATAAGTTTAAAATAAGTTGTGTGAAACTGAAATATGTATAAAATGACGTAAATAACAACAAACGCCACGTCAAACAGCAATTGGATTAATTGTGTACTGTGTGGGATGACACTGACGTAATTTTTCTGGAAAATGGAAAACACGGCGAGATACTAAAATGTTTACAGACAATTCTTGTACAAGTTGCATGCAGATCTAGTAACATATGGACGCAAAGTTTATCAAAAGTGAGGAAACCATCTATAGACGTAAGAAAAATCAAAGCTGTTAAAGGCGCTTTTAAACAGTGATCACCTGAATGCTGATATAAATATAAAAATTTGCAATGCAACAATTAAACCATTTATAAGATGCAGGAAAGTTTAGTACAATTAGGAGTGGGTATATTGCCATCACAATTGTATATCGCACTACGGGGAATTCTTTGTATTGTGGTGGTTTTTGAATACAATGATGACGTCTTGACGTCAGCGGTCGCCGCGTTTGTGCAAAGTGCATAAGTTTCACTGTTAGTTGTCGTTTTTAAGTTTGAAATATTGGCCTATAATTTTGTGTATACAATCATAACATAGGTATTTAATATCAGTGGGAATTTGAAGCTTCCCTGTTTGCTAGAGTTTATTAAATTGGCAAAATCCACGATTTACTCGGACAACCCTAATACATTTTAGCAAACGGCATTCTGTCAGCAGTATATATTTTTTATCTCTATTGCGTTATATATGCAATAAGCAATAATTTTAATTAATAAAACACCCGTATAAGAATGTCATAAAACCAATTAATCATACTTACCAGACCATAGGTTAAACTGGTACAAGTTGGCATCCGTCAGTACGACCAGATTGGCATTCTATAGCAGGCACACGACACTTTATATATATATATATATTTTATTATCAGTTCATGTTGATATAAATATGGCATCGGTCATATTTATATCAACATGAACTGATAATAAAAACTGGTAGTTCTGTTATAAAATAGTGTGTATATATATATATATATATATATACACACTATTTTATAACAGAACTACCAGTTTTTATTATCAGTTCATGTTGATATAAATATGACCGATGCCTTTAATAAAATGGTTATTTTTTCATTGTATACGTTGATAATACCGTTAAAATATCTAATATATCTATCTAACTATATTATATTTATTTCCATGATACTTAAATTACCATGAAAATATCCGAAGCGTCGTCGGCACTGAAGTACCAGGGCCAAATGATTCCCCATCCGCGCACTATAAATGGGAAGTCACCAAACACGGACAATTTGTCAATGACCTATATCAAGTAAGGGAATGAACACAGTTAGCAAATTAACTAGCACTGAAAATGTGATCGAAAGATATGGATATGTTGCTGCAAATGTGTTTGTGAGAACATTATTTGTGGCTTAGCACCAAATTATCCCATACTTCTAAATCAGTTAACATTAAAACCATATAATTTTGTCTTTGGAGATGGATTATATATGTGTATTTTGCACTTTGAGTGTAAATTCTGGAATCGATTGAAATGTGATTGTACACAATTAGCCTACCCTTTGCGATGTAATATCGTTGCCTTGTCGGAACAATATGACACTCTTGTCAACAGCAAGAACATTCACTAATGACCCTGAATCGGCCGTCACTTTCAGACTGACTGAAGCCTTGGGGGCTACTTGCTTTCGATCGAATTCCACTGACACCTGGTATAACGATAAAACAATATATCTGATATTTTATAGTTCACAAATATTATATATAGGAATTCTAAAACTCCAGAGACCTCATCAGGAGAAAAAATCCATAGTACCATCCGCTTGTCCTTTATTTGAGGCAAGTGACCAATTGCCAATACAATGAATGTATAATTCGTTTGACATGTTTACATGAGTCGTTCTATGTTTTTTGGACATACATATCAATGCAGCTGCAATAAACGTTAAGCATGGCTACTAGTAATAAACCTATTACCTTGTTTTCAAATACGTCTTCAACTATGAAATTAAGTCCATCTGCTACGATTTCTCCATCCGTGTTAATGAAATAGGCCACCAGTCGTGAGGAGGGCGCCATCTCCTTCGTAATAGTCAGTGTGAAAACCCCACTGGCAAATGAGACTGTTCCATAATCAACGATACTCCCACGAGATAGAACCTGATTTAAATATAAATATAAAATATTTGAATTTTCAGCTGCATCAGCAGGAGAGAAACCCTGATAAAAAGCATACGATCTCTAATTTTTGCAAGTTACTAATGGCCGCATCAGCAGTGGAGAAATTCTTATCAACATAATACGGACCAATATTTCAGGCAAGTGAACCATTTGCTAATCATCAGGGGAGTAATGCATGTTAAGATCATACGGTCCAATATTTTAGGCAAGTGAACAATGGCCTCATCAGCAGCAGGGAAATACTTGTTGGCATCATACAGACCAATATTTCAGGCAAGTGAACAATCTAACGAATACGAACATTAAAAAACAAGCACACATTTATTTTAAAAAATGGGGTCATCGTTTTTAAACAAAATTCGAGGTTATATTGCTATACAGTTGTGTTGTACATGTATGTAGATGAGAATAAATAAATCATAAGAATGGTTGTAACTATTAAACGGTCGATAACAAAAATGGTTTTAAATGTATTGTTTATAGTCACGTTAATCAGTCCACTTTATTTTCTTTATACAATTATTTTGCAATTCTTTTTTCGAGAAATTAAGCAATATTTATTACTCATTTAACTGTTGTGAATTTGAAACAAAATAAGACGTACTAAAAAGCAGTCGCTCAATGATAGTCATCTTATCAGTAACGTAAAGAAAATACAACATTGATTGGTCAATTGTATAAAATGAGGCAAACAAATACCCACAAACAAATGATAGTTTATGCAGTTCGTTGCTTTTGCAAATGAATGTAAAAAAGACACACTCACGTCCATATGGTTTCCTAAACAATACACCGCAAGCATATATTTTACAAATATATCAATGTCCATAGTATACATGTATATGCCAGTTTCTTACCAAATAGTTCAGTTTCGAAGGTTTGGCCTTACTGGAAAACCGTACAGTTGCCTTAATACCGATCTACGGGAGACAGAAATATGCCGTTTAACAATGTTACACATTCATAGTGCGATTGGCAATCAGAATACATAAATAATAAGTTAATCCTTAATATAAAAAAGTTCATAAATATGTTTTATACATTGTTGAATGCACAATTTGTCTTGAAGCAGTAACAATGATACCGGAGACACACAATGATCATGAACACTATTCATTAGATAACTTAAAAATACTTTTGTTGGAAGCTTTCGAAAAAGAATAAAGTGCATTTCACTTTTTAAAGCATTTCACTTTTTAAATACTCTATTTAATTATAAAGCATATAACACACTCATTTACCTAGTAACAAAAGTCCACCGAAGGAATGAGCGACCTAATATGGACAATATATCAATACACATAGACAACAAGTATTTGTTTCTCTTGCTAAACTAATTGTATTCACATCTGGCAGGAGAAGAAACAAACCATATACAATATATATTGATATATACACACATACCTGAAGACCGGTAGTGTTAGCCATGTCAATTTTCAGGAAAACATCATTCGGAGAGCGGAATCGGCTAACCTCTTTGTAAACGACTTCGTCGTAAAACTCCGCCTTTTGAATAGTAAACGAATATACCTGTAGGCTAGTGCAGGTTGTTTATTTACTAAGGATTAGTTTATTTATACTATTTAAAAGTTTAGATATAAGTTTATGAATTATTTGGTCAGCGTCAACATACCAACTTCATAACAAATAATTATGCTTAAATTATTTTGTGGTCGTGATCTTGGGAATGGTTGATTATCTTCCATAGGCTGTTTTATCTATTCGGCAAGGGCTCATCGACCGTTATGTATTTACTGGTTCTAGCGTGAGTGTTATGGTCTTTGAAATTTGACTTGACTATTATTTATTGAACACAAATATTGTATGTGTACACTAGAAAATGCTAAAAGTTATAATCAAATTGGTATAAAGGTATTAAATGTTATTTGAAGACCTTTAATAAATGTATATATTCATTTTAAATACATTGTTCAAAAATCCCTTATTATACTATTTCATTTCACTGCAACCTCTGGCGTTCTCACTCAATATAGTGATTTGGATCAATATTATTGATGCGTTATAGCTTTCAAATAAACTAGAGCTCTGCGAGTCAGATGTGTCGCCTGACGGGGCATAATTCAAGAATGATATGAGCAATTATGCCAAAATCGAAGTTGACCTTCCTTTTATGCCTAATAACACTTCCATTAAGTTTCATTAAGATTGAACAAACATTCTTTTAAGTTATTGTCTGCACAAGCCTTATTTGAATGATTTTTTAATAGTGGGCAAAACTCGAGTACGATAAGAGCAATTATGCCGAAAATCGAACTTAACCTTCCTTTTATGCCTACTAACACTTCCAAAAAGCTTCATACAAATTGAACAAAAACTGTTTAAGTTATTGTCTGCGCAAGCCTTTTTGAACGATTTTATTTTAAAAGGAGCATAACTCAGGTACGATAAGACAATAAAATTATACCGAAAATCGAACTTAACCTTCATTTAATGGCTACTAATACTTCCATAAAGTTTCATAATAATAGCATAAAAACTTCTCAAGTTATTGTCTGCGCAAACTGAAGGGGATGCCGACGCCGACGCCGCCGCCGCCAACAGTAACCCATATATGTCGCCTTTTCAGGCGACACAAAAACAGAATCATACTGGAATCAAAATAAAATAGCCTGTAACTTCATTTGGGCTTACAACAAGAAGCAGAGCTTTTGTCACCACCGTGACTAGGAATGCCTATAACGGCAGAAGAAGACAGGTTTATGATATAACTTGTATGGCGCTTGCTCTATTTGCACATGCTCCACGATGTAAGTATGCTAATGGTCAATATAATTCAGACGCGTAAGTATCGAACAAGTCAAGTTGTGGTGTTATGTACGCTGAACGCAAAGTATATGTCTTATTTAAATGACGATATTTAATGTTAACAAATTGAAAGTTGGATATTAATGCTGACCTTGATGGTAAAAGTTGCAGTGTTTATAGGTATAGGCAGATCAAACTCAACGATTCCTTTGTCATTTAAGCTGTAGCTCTTTTCTGCTTTCATGATTGTATCTCCCAAAATGAATGGACAAATGACGTCAAAGTCTGGAAACGTTATGACGCCTTTTGGCAAAGGTCCTTGGATGGGTTTGTCGGTGAAGTAGTTCGTGGTAACCTTGACCTTTTGCATAGGCGAAACTGGCGGTCGCTCGTCGCGTTCCTTAACTCGTATCTGTGATATAATGTTGTTAAAATATTACTTGTGAATATAATTATTATATTTGATGAAGGATCATTGGTTAACTGCGCACTATACATATAATATGCTATATAAAGTTCCTACATTCTTAATAAAAACATTCTGCGTACTAACTGCAAATTCTGAAAAGTATAAATTACTGCTCACATGCTTTGTTTTCATTCCCCCCCCCCCCCAAAAAAAGTGCCCCAACGGCTATATTTACAGTTTCATTAAATTTGGCACAAACTTACCCTGACAGGATATGGTCCAAATCCTGGTTTAAAGTTGTCGGGCATGTTTGGGAAGAACTCAATCGTGTATAGACTCTGATAGAAAGTGACTTCCGCGCTACCCTTGTGTGTGATGCCCGTGGCCGTTTCCGTTACGTTGGCAACGACTTGAAGCGTATTAAAGTCGAGATATCGAGTCAGCCTTTTAATGAGAGCCATGGGGATCTTGAATTGTGCCTCACCGTCAATCTGTTTTAAACACATCTTAACACAATTACATACTGGACCGAGTGCTTTTAGAATTTCATTTCAATAATACTTTTTATTATTTATTTTACGTTTACTCTACTTTGTGGTAACTTCAAATTAACATTTGTTCAGTATAATAGCCTTCCACTGTACTTCGGGGACCGATTAATTAAAGATGCGAGTACATACAATTCTTAATTGAACTCCTTATTAAATTCAGTGTTCTAGGATTCTAATATCAATTTCTGACCAGTAACAGCAACGCTCAAATTATGCTTGCTAACCGGAAATTCTGTCTGGGCAGCAGTCGGATCAAAGAATCCGCCGCCGTATCTTTGCCGGACTCGTAATTTGACATTGCCGAGCACAGGTTTGCCGAAGGTGTATCTAAGAAGAAACAAATACATCATCTACAGATGACATCAGCTGCATTTATAGTAACGAGAATACAAATAAATAACCATTATCACATATTGTCAATTTGTATGTTTTGTTATGTTTACCAAAATATCTAGTTTCTGTTCAATGTGCTATTATTTCCTTTCGACGATGCCGCATTTAATTACTTATAATGTTACAACATACCACAGCCACACAATCTGTGCACATCATTAAGCTTCTTACAGTTTTTATTCTTATGTTAGACACGGTATGACATTTGTCACCGAACTGCAAATCAGCATTATTGATAATAATTCTGCACGAGTACACGTATATTACGTACGTAGCTTTCACTGTCCCAGATAGCTCAGTGTCTGAGGTCTTCCCATACGATGGGAGGGTGACGATAACCTCAAACTTTGGAAGCACTTTTATAGAAAACGTGAATATAGTCATAATTATGTATATAGTTATAGAAAAGTACATAGTCATAGATCAGTGCATAGTCATTAAATTGTACATAGTCATTAAAACTGTACATAGACATAGAAAGTGTATGCAGTCATTTAAAAATACATATTCAAAGACAGTGAACATAGTCATAAAACGTTAACGTATTCATACAAAGGTACACAGTCATGTAAATGTATGTATTCATTCAAAGGCGCATAGTCAAAGTGTGCATATTCATACAAAGGTACATGGTCCTTTAATTGTATATAGTCATACAAAGGTACACAGTTAATTTTAAATATTCTTACTTTCTTATTGTCAAATTAATAATATTAATGTTTATTTTTATATGAATGAATATTTGATGCAAATTGAAATAAAAATGCTGTAACCGTGTAAGAGTTGTTTTTCTATTAATGCCACTTACTTTAAATATGTATTTCTTACACAATGATAATATTACTAATTAAAAAAAAATTAATGACAGAGTGACGATAACCTCAAACTCTGAAAGCACTTCAATAGAAAACGTGTATATTGTCATAAGTATGTATAAAGTCATAGCAAAATATACAGTCATAGATAAGTACATGGTAATTAAATTGTACATAGTCATACTATGATATGAGATTGATATTATATTTGCAATAATTATATAGTATAATATAAGCAATGTACTGACTATGAACCTTTGTATTACTATATACACTTATATGACACACAGTTAAAAATGATTGTGTTGTCTACCTTTTTTTTTAAATAATCCATATTTTTTTTATAATTACCATATTCTAAAACTTCAAAGTAGTAATTTTCATCTTCAGATTCCATTCCCTAAAATATAAGTAATAATATATAATTTCCTAATATAGGGATAATATACCTTTTTGATGGCGTTAACGTCCGCAGAGGCCCGAAAAATGGGTTAAAGCCCGGGTAGCACGCGGGCTTGAACGCATTGAATGGCCTCTGCAGACGCTAACGACCGAAAAATAAAAAGGTGTATTGTCGCAGCATAAAAACATACATCTAAAGTAATAAAACCGATTCAAATGGGTAATTAACTATAAAATCGTATTTTTTTATAGTATAGAGTAACCCAAAATCGCTCACCTATTTATTTATAGTTTTTAATACGTTATTACCAGGGCCGTGTTCAGCCGAGTTGGAGTTGCACAAGTCAGTTGATATTATGTTTTAGTGTTTTCCTCGATTCGAATTTTAAAATTGGATTTTACATGGACTTCAGCGTGCATCACGTATATAGTAAAAATATACACATCATGATATCGTAATACTCTTATTTAAGCTTGCACGCGTTTAATAATTGACAATTTGTAACAAGGAGCCCGGTTCAAGCATAAGTAAAACACTAAGCCGGCCGTTATTGGCGCGTGACTTGACTGAATAATACACCTGTTTTACGATAACTGGCCTTTTTTTTTGCGTCAACAACGGACTGAAAACGGATTGTTTATGCTATGATATGTGTAAATATACAGTAAGCTTGTTTAAAATGTTTTTATAATAAATAGATTGTATTTTAGTCTATATGTATGAATCCTCAGAAAGTTTTGCATAAATTATTAATGTAAACAGTCTCTTTTCACGTTTTAACTATTATAGTAGGTAACTTTAAAAGAAATGACGAAGACACGAACAGAATGAGTTACTTGAATTGTTTGTTATACTTGCAAGAAAAAACAAACATGTATTTCATATGCACGCACTTTACACAAATATATACATTATTTAATTAACTGAAGATCAATTGGCATCGATATGAAAAAAGGCCGATTTTGTTGTTTAATAACGCGTGTATCTACTTTTAAAGGTATTGTTTCTCTGTATATCGCGTTTATTTGATACAAACTACAATGTTTCAATAGATTATATTTGCCGTCACTATTCCAACTTTAGATATATGTAAATTGTCACCTACCACAATTTGCACATAGATGCGATATTGGCCCAGTACAGGCATATCGGACAGGGGCAGATTGCCTTGTATTCCATTGGGTTTTAAATTATTCTGACCCATCATCTCGTCTATTTTATCACCTTTTGGATTCTGCAAAAAGGTTTTAAACATATTAATAGTAGAAGTAGTAGAAGTAATAGTACAAGTAGTAGTGATAGTTGTAGTACTAGATGTAGTAAAAGTATAGTAATAGTAGTAGAAGTAATAGTAGTACTCGTAGTAGCAGTAGTAGAAGTAGTAGTAGTAGCAGCAGCAGCAGAGAAGCAGCAGCAGCAGCAGTATTAGTAGTAGTAGTAGTAGTAGTAATACAAGAAGTAGTAGTAGTAGCAGTAGTACTAGTAGTAGAAGTAGTATAAGTAGTAGTAGTTATAGTAGTAGTAGTAATATTTATGCAGCAAATGTAGTGGTGATGTTGATGTTTTTTGTATAAGATTGTGCTGCTGCTGTAGATTTGAAATGTGGTTACTCACAAATATTTCAATATCCAGGGTGCTCTGGGATGGTCTGAGTGAACTGTCAATGGCAAACACTCGATAAAGTACTAAAAGAAAAAGAAAAAGAAAACATTATATAGAAACATGCATATATTTTACTTAACACAGAGGTACAATAACACGCAGCTGAACAAACAGTTTGTTTCATAAAAAACAAAAACGTTGCACTTTTAAACCAGAAGAAAACGTATCTAATATTCTGTACTTTGTGATTAATCAGTAATAGCATTTACGCATTGAACCAAAAACAAACTCCTACCAAAATGTCAAATAATTTGGATAAATCGACATAATAACCCCTCCAGTTGTCGTTGTCGCAATATACATGTATGCAGCGCATGTTGCAACACTCTTGTGAAAATCGTATTAACATTCAAAGGTTATTAATTTCAAGAGAGTTTCCATGCAACACCGTACACAGTGGGAAAAACCTCGTCATGTAGCAAGTTACCTGTGTCCCCCGGTTTATAGGCCGCCTTGTCTGTCTGTACGAACATGATGACAGCACGCGGATTACCGCTAATCGTCGTCTCATTCTTGAAGTTGACGGGACCCTCGCCCCGAACCCTCACTCTGTAGGTCCCCCAGGTAATGTTTAGCGGTGCCTTGCACGGAAGAGAAGTGAGTAATACAGATATTAAAATGAAAGAGATTGGTATAGGTTCTTTTTCTAAAACTGTAAGGTATTTCCAATTATTATGTTAAATTTAAAGTCTTGGCGTTGATCAGTATAATACATAACAATTATTTTTATCTTAGACATGTATTGTGTTTTCCATCATGATTAAAACGCTCTGCGGAATACTAGTATTGGTTTTAAATTTGTTCAATCGACAAACTAAATAAGTATATGGTTTCCTATCTCATTTAGTTGTTAATTTACAGCGTTTTGTCTTAAATTCACACACATTGATTATTTAACATGTTGAAATGGCTTATATTTCAATTAATATACAAATGTAATAATAAACAAATTAAACAATCTTAAATTGATAGGCAATACTGAGCATTTCGATTAAAGTGAATGTAGAATGCCATAAATGTGAATTGCAAGTCAGATTTACTATTGCTTTGTGCACGCGTTATCGATCATGATTTCGGGATAATCAACTTAGAGTTTATTGCTCGACTGTTCCATGCTACCGCATAAATATACATATTAAGCTACTTACGGTTAACTCCAGAACGATGTCTTGAATCGGGCCGCCTCTAGCTAAAATGTTAATTATGCCAATACATATATGCATACCTTAAGGAAGTTATAGTGATACAGGTACATAGATAAAAAGTATTTTGTTTTTAGATATATGAAATTAATACGTCCTTTAAATATCAATTATTCACGTCATGATTAAAACTATTTGAAATGCTACACGCAATATATGAGTACACTAAGATTTCTGTTCGAGACCTTTTCTAGACGTCATGCAACAAAGTTGTTTTGTTTTGAAGTTTGTCTGAAAGTTTATTCTCTTTAATAAATATGATAGTTCAGAACACCCATCGGAATGTTGATTATTGATTGGCCAAACGCAGTGTGTACCAGATCTTGATAAAACACCGTTTTGATCGCGTTGCTTAACAAAGTATACTATCCAAAAAAAATAATATCATTCATCAACTGAATAGCAATTACTGAAAATCCAATTTTGTGTTTGTCTAAGCAACAAAAGAAAGCAGCAAAAATAATAAAAACTGTCATAATCATGGAATACCTAACGGAATGACCTTTCACAAGCCAGGACAAGCCAGGACAATATGGCGTACCCTTTGGGTCAAAATTATAATATGCCTACCAGCTAAATATAGATGTAACTGTTGTTATAAAATTGCAACCACACTTTAATATTTATGACTGCAGTCATACATTTGTAACAGCAGTTACATTTTCAAATATAACTGCAGTTATTATTTAAACCAGCAGTCATAAAATATTGCAGTTGTCATAAAGTTATAACCGCGGTTACAGTTTTCTGACCTATTAAGTCAGGTTTTATATCATGCGTTTTTGTCAAAATTGCATTGATTTATTTAAATATGAATTTTTAAATTATAACAATCAATTTAAAGATACATATTTCGGAAAAAATGATTCAGAAAAAATTGTAACTGCCGTAATAGTTTTATGACAACTGTCATATTTTTATCTCGACTATTCAAAGAATAGATAAGCTTGCCTACTACCCCCGGCGTCGGCGTCGGCGTACGCGTTCGCGTCTGAATTTGGTTAAAGTTTGTATTCAAAAGTCTTGTAACTTCAAAACTACATACGTTATGCACTTGAAACTTGGAATATACCTTTGTCATCAACTCCAGTGTCAGGGGCAACATTCCCCATAACTCTGTTTTGTATTTAAACAGAGTGTTGCCCCTTTTTCAGTTCGAATTTATGGTTGAAGTTTATATTCAAAGGTTTTGTAACTTCAAAACTACATAAGTTATTCACTTGAAACTTGTAACTAACCTTTGTTATCAACTCCAGTATCAAGGGCAATATTCTGTATAACTCTGTTTTGTATTTTGACAGATTTCTGCCCCTTTTTCACTTAGAATATCTGGTTAAAGTTCATATTCAAACGTTTTGTAACTTCATAACTACATACGTTATTCACTTGAAACTTGGAACTAACCTTTGTCATCAACTCCAGTATCAAGGGCAACATTCCCCATAACTATGTTTTTTATTTGACAGAGTTATGCCCCTTTTTCACATATATTTTCTGTTTAAAGTTAATATTCTAAAGTTTTGTAACTTCAATACTACAAAAGCTTTTCACTTGAAACTTGGAATATACCGTTGTCATCAACTCCAGTATCAGGGTGAACATTCCCCATAACTCTATTTTGTATTTTGATAGAGCTATGACCCTTTTTCACATAGATTTTCTGTTTAAAGTTTATAATCAAAGGTTTTGTAACTTTAAAACTACATAAGTTATTCACTTTAAACTTGGAACTAACCTTTGTCATCAACTCTAGTATCAAGGGCAACATTACCCATAACTATGTTTGGTATTTTGACAGAGTTGTGCCCCTTTTTCACTTAGATTTTCTGGTTAAAGTTTATATTCAAACGTTGTGTTACTTCAAAGCTTCATACGTTATTCATTTGAAACTTGGAACAAACCTTTGTCATCAACTTCAGTAGCAAGGGCAACATTCCCCATAACTCTGTTCTGTATTTGAAATAGGTATGCCCCTTTTTCACATAGATTATCTGGTCAAAGTTATTATTCAAAAGTTTTGTAACTTCAATACTACAAAAGCTATTCACATGAAACATGGAATATACCCTTGTCATCAACTCCAATATCAGGGTGAACATTCCCCATAACTCTATTTTGTATTTTGATAGAGTTATGTCCTTTTTCACATAGATTTTCTGTTTAAAGTTTATATTCAAAAGTTGTGTAACTTCAAAACTACATAAATTATTCACTTGAAACTTGGAACTAACCTTTAACATCAAATCTAGTACCAGGGACAACATTACCCATAACTATGTTTTTATTTTGACAGAGTTATGCCCCCTTTTCACTTAGATTTTCTGTTTAAAGTTTATATTCAAAAACTTGGTAACTTCAAAACTACATAAGTTATTCACAAGAAACTTGGAACTAACCTTTGTCATCAACTCTAGTATCAGGGGCAACATTATCAATAACTATGTTTTGTATTTTGACAGAGTTGTGCCCCTTTTTCACTTAGATTTTCTGGTTAAAGTTTATATTTAAAAGTTTTGTTACTTCAAAACTATATAAGTTATTTACTTGAAACTTGGAACTAACCTTTGTCATCAACTCCAGTATCAAGGGCAACATTCCCCATAACAACTACTTCCGGTTAAAACAAGCGGTACGAAAAAAAAAACAATGTAGTGTTCTTTTTAATTTCCTAGCATATACAGTCAGTAATCGCATGTGAAAAACTTGTGAAATTGATGGAATATAAGGACTTAATTTGAAGAAGTATGTATGAAATCAGTTCTTTCAATTTATGAGAAATAACGCTATCTAATTTCTAACATTAAAGGGTGGGGTATAGTAAAAAGTGTGCTATTTAGTGGCAACACAAATCGGTCAGTCGTCACGCATGACTTACAATAAAAACGTCACGCTTGAACTACTCGATTGAATGAAATGTATAATTACCCGCTCTAAGAAACATTCAATTGTATAGCTGTATTGCTGTAGTGATTGTTCGATCAGTGTACTGGCTTTGAATAATCAAGCCGCGAACGCGGCGCTCCGATGAAAGTACTGACATGAATAAACGCCAACACTCATCAACCGCCAGCGAAGCAACTAACGCTGACGCAAGCTTATTGGAAAACACTGTGTTTGAAAAAGAAGAAACAATTGTTCAAAGTAACATTAAAAATAGCAACAAAAAGAAAAAACCTAAACCCGATTACAAAAAAACAAAAAACAATGACAACCTTCGTAAAAAGCGCACCATCTGTCACCAATGACTTACCTGTGCAACAAATTGAGACGAGGCTTGACCAAATAAACTATCCAAAGTTCTAACAAAGGAAGATGCCTGTTTCATAAAAGATATCGTCAAAGAAACAATTGAACAATTAAAAGAAAAACTGCTAGGAAATGTTCTCCGTCGCATTGAAATCTTAGAGGGAAACGCTTTCGAACATAAAAATGACATTGAGCTTTTAAAAAAGGAAATTACAGCGAAAAATAAACAAATTGAAGAACTCAAAAACCAAAACGCAATCTTACAAGCCGAAAAAAGTGGCATTTCTGATCATCACGAGGAATTTGCAAATAACACTGAGCAATACAGTCGACGCAATAACCTGAGAATGACCGGTGTTCAAGACGATCAAGAACGACAATCCTCAGAAATTGTAACACAGAAAATAGTCACGCTAGTGAACGAAAAGCTCGGCATACCAATTACACCCTGCGACATAGACATCGCCCACCGGCTGGGAAAATTTAAACCAACAGAAAACAGACCCGTCATTATTAAATTCGTCAGGCGACAAACAAAAATTGACATATTAAAAAAAGCAAAGCTGTTCAAGGGCTCCGGCGTCTTCGTCAATGAGGACCTAACAAAGCTTAACGCAAGTGTGTTGGCGTCAGTGCGACTGAAAGACCCCAAAAATGTAGAAAAATGCTGGTCCTTTGAGGGCAAAATTTACGCCGTTTTCAAATGAAACCAGCATGCTACTCAAATAACATTTGAGGACTACAAAAACTGGATAGCAAAGCCGTGGCCACGAAAATCCTACTCTGAGTCTCTCGGGGCCTCGTCCCAGACGAACCGCAAACGTGTCACCAACCAAAAATAAGCCATATACGCTAAGATAGCTGTGCATAATATGTAAGCGCCTCTAGATCTCATTTAGCCGTTAAAATTTCTTTGTAGTTAGTTTACATAAATAAATGTAATATAAATTATATACTAAATATATTAAATAATATTACATATTTGAGTAACTAAAAATTGTTGTACGTAAAATTTGCATACATAATGAGATGTCTTTGTAAATAAAAATCTATTTTCGCTATTAAGACACCCAAGTGTTAAATGACATAGCTATGCCCGCGCAATACTTTTAATACTTATCGGCGAAGTTATTTCCCTTTCAAACAAACTTGCCACTGCGAGTAGTAAAAACATACATGTCAAAATAGTAAATAGAAGGTCAGCTAGTTGTTTTTAAACATTTATTGCAACAAAATAGTCAGACTCAGGTATATTCATGACAGTTAATGCACTAATTTAACTTTACTGTGCACTTCCAGCTATTTATGTAAGAGGCTGTATGTAAATAGTGTACATTTTTTGTTGCTTATGACACTCTAGAATAGGACTTTTTGGCTCGATGTATTATTACCTTTTTGTGCATGGATAAGTCGCTTGTATTTTTGTTGTATGCATACTTCTATATAGGACCACAATGCATCATCCTTAAAAAACTAATATAGCCACCAATCTTCTGTTGTTGTTTTTTCAGCCCTTAAACATGTCAAATGTTTATTTTAAGCATTATTTGTCATGTCAACAGACAGTGATAATGTAGTCTATATAGATGTTTTTATGTTGTCATCTTTCTTTATTTATTTGCACGCCTTCAGCCTTTTTGTTTAGTGCTTTATATGACTGTTAACACTGCAAATGCCTTCTTTACAAAATATGTTGTTGTTTTACACAGTGTTTGTTCACACTCAAGAAGGTATTAAATGTAGTGAAGTGAAAATAATATAATTCTCCACTTAACAAATACAAGCTGTTTTTCCAATAACATCTTCTCACCCAAATTGCTTCATTTTCGCATTCATACGAAGCTCTTTAAAATGTTAAGTGAATGATTATGCTAAAAGTAATAAAATTTCAGATATTATTCAAAAAGTTGAAAAGGCGCATAAATCTTGTGTGATAGTTGACCTGCATTGAAAGTCTTATAATGCTAGTTCTTTTGGTCTTAGTCTTTATCCGTCCTGAGTCAAAATTATTGATCAACTCTAATTTTATAGCCATAATGTACTCATTATGTAACAAAACATGACACTCAAATTTTTGGTATTTTCTGTAAATATATAGCAACACATGCACAATTATAAAACTCCTTTTCCCTTTTCAAACATAATGTTAATAAAATGATGGCATCTCGTAAGTGGATAACACTGTTAAGTGTAATAAATCATATGGTTGTGCATAATGTTCCAGTGTTTAAGGCTACTAAAGTGGTTGTGTGTTGATAATTGTTTGTTGTTTTAATTTTCAACAAAATATCTGATAATACATCATTGAAAAAAATGCAGTATCAGTATGAACTTTAACCGTGTTAAAGGTATATAAATAATATGGTACTGCTACTACACTGCATCTTTCTGTATTTTCTTTTTCGTTTAAAAAATAAACATGGACTATTGTTGTTACCACTTTTTGCTATGGCCTCCTTCTGTTTCCACTTTTTGTTTATAAAATAAACATGGACAAATGTAATAATGTAAATTTGTTAATATATAGTATATAAAATAAATATAAATATATATATATTGTATATGCCCAGTATGTACTATAGAAAATTATATAACATTATTCTGTTTAAATATATATATAGATAAAATTTACACTTGTTGATATGTGGATGGTGTTCAACTTATGTCAGAAATTACTTGAATTACTATTTACATTTAGATACATATTAAACTTTGTAGTATTGACAATTTTATAAAATAATGCTGTTAAAATGTAAATTCAAATAAAACTCCACTTTTTGATCTATAGATAGTGTTCAATTTATATCAGAACTTAGTTAAATTACTTTTTTACATTAGATATATATTAAACTTTGTATTACTGAAAATTATATAAAATAATGCTGTTATATTGTAAAATTAGATAAAACTCCTCTTTTTGAGATGTAGATAGTGTTCAGCTGATATCTGAACTTAGTTAAATTAATATTTACATTAGATATATATGTCACCTTGTATTATTGAAAATTAAATAAATAATGCTGTTAAAATGTAAATTTAGATAAAACTCCACTTCTGAGATGTAGATATCTTTCAAGTTATCTCTGATTTTGGTTGAATTAATACTTACATTAGAATAAATACATATAGTAATTCAGTATGAAGTACCACTATGCTCCATTTTGTTTCCTCTTTTTATTTATTAAATAAACATGGACAAATACAACTATTTATACTTGTTAAAATTTATAATATAAACATATATAATATTTTTAATATTGAAAATTATAGTAACCTATATTGTTAAAACGTAGATATAGATAAAACTTTTTTAGTAAATATTTTTCAATTTATCTCTGACTTTGAATGATTATTTAAACTAGTAAAAACACTTATAGTAAATCAGTATGAAAAAATGATGATTAAAGTCTAGCAGTTTCTGTAATAGACTACCATTGTGTTGCTACCTTTTTGCTTTTTGCTTACTCCTTTTTTATATAAAATAAACGTAGACAAAAACAAAAAATATACTTGTAAATATGTACATATTGGTAAAACTTTGTATCTATTCAGAGTAAATACATATAAAAATCCTGTATGTAAATATTGATATTGTTAAGGATCAATTTCTTGTAAAAATACAGCATTTGTTGCCTCAAGTCTGCTTCTTTTTTTTTCTCCTCTTGTCTATAAAGTAAACAGGGACAAATACAACTTTTTTACTAGTTAATATATAATATATAATGTTGATTTATTCTGTAAAATCCTGTATGTAAATATTGATGTTTTTAAGTATCAATCTCGTGTAAAAAAAATACAGCACCTGTTGCCACAAGTCTGCATCTTTTTGTTTCCTCTTATTGTTTATAAAGTAAACAGGGACAAATACACACTGTTCTCTAGTTAATATACAATATATAATATAGATTATGTTCAATATATATTTTTAAGTATCAATCTCTTGTAAAAAAAATACAACACTTGTTGCCACAAGTCTGCATCTTCTTGTTTCCTCTTATTGTTTATAAAGTAAACAGGGACAAATAAACATTTTTTTTTCTATTTAATATACAATATATAATATAGATTATGTTCAATATATCTCTAAACTTAGACAAATTATAATTTACACTAGAGCAAATACATAGAGTTATTAAAGCTCTACATATTATTAAATACTGATAGCTATTTATTGATATCTTCAGATGTTGCCATTGTTCATTAATCCTAGTGATAAGCTTATTAATGAAAACATTTACTGATTTGTATATGCTATTTTGACTCGGTTCTAATTTTCCTAACAAAAAGAAACCTTATTATGTTCACTTATTTTTTTTCCTTTCATGTTATTTTTTTTTTTTTTTTTTTTTCTATTATTATTTTGTACTTTTTCCGTTCTGTACTACAAGGTATGTTTGTTGTTACTATGCATGCAAGTGCTACATTTTATATGTTCCTTAGTTTTGCTTATCTATGAGCGAGCTTAAAATTTTATCTGTCAACTGCAGAGGCATTCAGGGGAAAAAGAAGCGATTACAAATACTTAAAAGAAACAAAATGTGATATTTACTGCCTTCAAGATACACACTTTATTAACGAACAGATTAAAACCATTTACTCAGAATGGGGATCAGAGTGTTTCCTACGTTATGGCTCTTCTAATTCGCGTGATGTAGCAATACTTTTGTCGAAAATACTTGAGTATAAAATACATAATGTACAATATGATGAATTTGGTAACTATATTATTTTGGATATAAATATTGGTGAAACTAGACTCACACTTGCCTCTATATACGGACCGAACTCTGACAGTCCCGAATTTTTCACCAATATTTTTGATATTATTCACAATATTGGGAATGACTCCTACTTAATTTGTGGCGACTTTAATTTGGTTCTAGACCCAAATATAGATTATCATAACTACAAATCAATAAATAATAAAAATGCAAGAGAATTTATTTTAAAAAATATGGAAGATCGTGTTCTTACAGATCCTTTTAGGATATTATATCCTAACTCTAGACGATATACATGGAGAAGAACAAATCCAATACAACAAGCCCGGCTTGATTTTTATCTTTTATCGTCATTTTTGTCACCGTTTTTTCACGACATTAATATATTGCCCAGTTACCAATCTGATCATTCGAGTGTAACGTTGACATTAAAATTTACTGATTTTAAACACGGAAAAGGTCTGTGGAAACATAATAACATGCTTCTTAGCGACATCAACTACATTAACACAATAAATGATACAATTACCGAAATAAAGAAACAATATATGTTACCTGTATACAATAAAGATAACATTGATACAATACCTGACCAAGACATACAGTTTTTAATAAACGACCAACTTTTTTTAGATACAGTTTTAATGGAAATAAGAGGTAAAGCTATTTCATATAGTTCGTATAAAACAAAATCGCGTAACAAGCGCGAAAACCAATTAAAAGCTGAAATTGAACAATACGAGAAATTGTTGACCGAGAGTAACGTGCAAATTATTCTTGAATTAAAAGATGAACTAATGAAAATACAAGAAGAGAAATTAAAAGGAGCCATAATAAGATCGCGAGCCGAATGGATACAATTTGGAGAAAAACCATAAAAACTTTTTTGTAACCTCGAAAAATATAACTATACAACAAAAACTATCACTAGCCTAACAACTGATGACGGACTTGTTTTAGACAAGCAGGTTGATATCTTGAACGAAACCGCTTTGTTTTATAAAACATTGTATCAAAATAACGACAATACCAACATTGATGATGATTTTAATAGCTTTTTTTTTATAGCAAATATTGACATACCTAAACTGTCGTATGAAGAGTCAAAACTATTAGAAGGGCCAATAACACTAAGTGAGGCCTCTTTTGTCTTAAAAAACATGGCAAACAACAAAAGCCCTGGGTCGTCTGGTTTTAGTATTGATTTCTTCAAAGTCTTTTGGCCCAAATTAGGTACGTTTGTTTGTAGAGCGTTAAATCACGCATTCGATAGCGGCATTTTGTCTATAACACAACGACAGGGGATAATTACTTGCATACCTAAGGGTGATAAACCCAGACAATTTTTAAAAAACTGGCGTCCAATAACATTGTTAAACACTGTATATAAAATTGGTTCTGGAAGTATTGCTAATAGATTTAAAAAATACATTAACAAACTTATAAATAATGATCAAACTGGTTTTATCAAAGGCAGGTTCATAGGTGAAAACACTCGACTAATCTACGACATTTTGAAATACACTGAGGAAAATAATATTCCCGGACTTCTCCTACTTATAGATTTTGAAAAGGCTTTTGATTCCTTGTCATGGAGGTTTGTAAACAAAACACTCTCCTTGTTTAATTTCGGTCCTGACATGAAAAAATGGTTTAACGTTTTATATAAGGATGGCATTTCAGCAGTAACGCAGTGTGGGTCGTTATCTGAGTTTTTTCAAATACAACGTGGTTGTCGTCAAGGTGATCCCCTCAGTTGTTATATTTTTATTTTATGCGCTGAAATTTTGTCTCTTAAACTCAGGGCAAATCCCAAAATCAAAGGAATCAAAATCGATAATACTGAATATAAGTTATCGCAATTTGCTGATGATACGTCTATACTCCTGGATGGCTCTGCAGAATCCCTTAATGAAACCTTAGATGATTTGTCGCATTTCACATTGTGCTCTGGCTTAAAGGTAAATTTCGACAAAACCAAAGTAGTTTGGATAGGGAAGCATAAATTCAGTTCCGAAAGCATAAAAACTAGATGGAAGTTAAAATGGAACCAGCATACTTTTGATATGCTTGGTTTAACATTTCATGTCGATCTTGATAAGATGATAGATCTTAATTATATGGATAAATTGTATAAAATTAGAACGCTGCTTAAAAACTGGTCCAGAAGGATATTAACTCCCATTGGAAGGATACAAGTAATAAAAACGATTGCTTTGCCAGTGCTTAACCATTTATTTTTTTCACTTCCCAATCCACCACATAGAATATTGGTTGAGCTAAATGATCTCTTTTTAAACTTTGTGTGGAATGGGAGTTCAAAAATTTACAAAAATGTACTTATTAAAGAATATACTGAAGGAGGTCTTAATATGGTCGACATCTTTTCATTTATAATTGCGTTGAAATGTTCTTGGATACGAAGGATCATCACAGGAAATGGTAAATGGATTAATATTGTAAAAATGATAATAGACACCCAAAAACTTTACAACTGTGGTGTTCACTATCCAGAAAACCTTATAATAAAACAGGCAATGCTTTTTGGAAAGACACTTTAAAATCGTTTGTTGATTTCCGCAAAGCAGAATCATTAAATATAAAATACATATTACAAACCCCAATATTCTATAATCCTGATATAACGATCGGTAATAAAAGTGTATTCCTCAAAACATGGTTTGAAAATGGCGTGCATTTTATCTGCGATTTGATCAAAAACAACGATGGGTTAGAATTATATAGCTATGAAGAACTGTGTAACAGATATAATTTCTATCCAAACTACTTGCATTACATAGGTATTACTAATGTAGTTACTAAATACTTGAAGAAATATGGTTTGTTCGATAAAACATCTGCTCTGAATACGATTGCAGATTTTGACTTTGTTAAGCCTTTTGTTCCCCTTCAAGTGATATCCATTTTAAAATATCAAAAAGGTACCCAACCCATGTATAATATTGTTAAAACAAATGACACTTTACCAGTCTGTATGTCAAAATGGACGAGCATTTTTGAAAATATTGAATTAAAAGACTGGAACCATATCTTTAGTATGCCATTTTGTATAACCAAAGATTCTACGCTACAATGGTTCCAGTATAGAATTATACACCGAATTATTGGTACCAACTATTTTTTTTATAAAATCAATTATAAATCGTCAGCTGAATGCTCTTTCTGTCATGATATGTCGGAAACAATTGAGCACATTTTTTGGGAATGTAAATACGTTAAAAAATTTATTGCTGATTTGTTTGAAGGTTTTGAGGTATTCGCTGACTTCATAAATGCACCCTCTTTCATGTTAGGACATAAAAACACAAGTGGTCCTCTTAATCTAACATTCCTTCTCACTAAAAGGTTTATTTATAATTGTAAAATGAATCAAACATTACCTACCGTTATCGCGGCAAGATCATTCTTTTCTATCCAGTATCATATTTTGAAGGAAATGAACCCCTTCTGCAATTTAGATTCTAACTTAATAACTACAAATAAAGAATGGGACAGTTTGTTAAATCTGTATCGTTAAGAACATTGTGACTTGCATAGTTTATCCGTATATTCAAAATTTCAATATGTGTATCAATTTGTATATTGCTGTTTAAGCAATTATGATATTATTGTTAATATGCAATTGTGAGCACTTGTCTTCATTGTAATATTATATATCATGCATGTTGAACTATTATCAATACTCATGATGTACGGTGTGGAGGGGGATGCCCTCGACCCTCACACACCTATTGACGAGGAAAATAAAATATATAGAACGGAAAAAAAAAAAAAAAAAAAAAAAAAAACATTCCCCATAACTTTTTTTTATTTGACAGAATTATGCCCCTTTTTCACATAGATTTTCTGGTTAAAGTTTATATTCAAAAGTTTTGTAACTTCAGTACTACAAAAGCTATTCACTTGAAACTTGGAATACCCCTTTGTCATCAGGGTGAACATTCCCCATAACTCTATTTTGTATTTGACAGAGTTAGCCCACTTTTTACACAGACTTTGTTGTTAAAGTTTTTGTTCCAAACATTTATAAACTATACAAGGCTTCACTTAAAAATATTGTATTTTAACAAATGTGTGCCCCTTTCACTATCCAAATATGTACCAACTGAAATACTTCGAATAGTCGAGCGCGCTGTCCTCTGACAGCTCTTGTTTTACTTTCGGTATAAATTGTTACTGCAGTTATATTTGTAAATGTTGTTACAAATGTATGACTGCAGTTATAAATGTGTAACTTCGGTTTTAATTTAATGACAACAGTTACATCTATATTTGGCTGCCGTGCGTATATGTACATGTACTTTTGACCCAAAGGGTACGCCATAGGACAAGACAGGGCAAATGCTATGCATCTATATCTCGTACGATTATTCGGATCTTAATTACGGCGTTTTGCACTGATGTTAATAATATAAAAACATGCCCTGGTGATCTTAATCTTATTATCACTACTTTTGCTGACAGTTTTCTGTCAGTTTTTATTTCATTCTTTTATAGAATACGGCGTGGTTATTTTAAGAACTCATGCTTTTACGTGTTCATTCAAATGACATACGTTAAAACTACAATTGTAGGTCCTGAGCTATAATATATGACCACCTTATTAAAATATTAAAACTGTATTGTTTAAATTACCTAACACTTCATAAAATACCGATTCTTTTTCCCCTTACTTGGCTTCTGATTTCTTGTGAAATCCAGTAGTAGTGGGTACAGCAATTCTGCTTGGTTTGGTGGCAATAACTGGACAAGGTCGTCATGGGACGTTTCAGGAAGGATACTTATATTCCCAGGACCTTCTTCATTATGACAAAGCAACATACAACACAATTTCAAAAGAAAGCAATACATTAATTAAGCATTGTATGAGCTTGAAAACACTTTTGAAAATAATACATGTCGCCAAATTTGTCAGACACTGCGGCAAACACAATAGAGAGCAAAAGTAAGCTTTTTGAGCAATGTCACATAATTCTTTGCTTTTTCATAGCATTGGCTAACTGCATATAAATAAATCGTTTTATATTGTCCAATTTGTGTCCGTCGTATTAGCAAACGGATACTATCCCGGCCAGTTCACGAGTCATAGAAACTAGCAGTTTTGCCAAGCAAGTCCGAATTGTTATATTATTGTTTGAAGCTAGAGAACGTTACTAGCCCACATATATACAAGCAAGAATCAGAGTAAGCATCGTTCAAAGTTGACTAGTGTAGCGCTTGTGGGACAGCGTTAATTTCAAATACTGATTCCTTTACATGCATGTATAAACTGCTGCAAGAACTTTTGAAAAATACATTAAACGAAATTGTGTTGAACATTTTTTTTCTGATTATTGGCTACTGTCTATACTTTTGACAGGACGCAAGTAACAGTAATAAATCCCATGGTTTTGAACAGTTTGCGGTGAGAAGTGTTTTGATCTGAAATTATATTCAACAAACAACATATCATCTCTTATTTAAAAGCAAGAAGGTGCTATAAGCCTTTTTTATACTTATGCTGATAGCACCTTGTGGCTCTCAAGGAACGATATTCTTTTATTATATTCCACTCACAAACACTAATAAAACAGTTAGCTGAAAGACGATTTTAATTGTGTATGATTTCTTTAGCCACCTTTAACTTGTTCAGGCTCAGAACTGCAAGCGCCAGACTATAGATACAAATAAAAATGAAAATGGTCTGTTAACTTACTTGATTTGGATGATGTTGTGGTGGCTAGAGACTCGTTGTTATACGTTAATAACTCCGCAGTGACTGTCTCACCGGAAAGTGGCTTTAGGAAATGGACTGCGATGCGCAGGATTTGTCCCGGTCTTACAGTCTTTGGTACCAATACCATGTACGTGCTGAGATTTAAGAAAGAAATAACTTATTTTGAACACGACTGAACAAGTATAAAATAATTAAAATAATATATAGTTATTTAAATATGCATTTTCCTTTGACATTGTTCAGTGGCATCGAGATTTAAAATTTACAAATACGCGTATTTTACATTGTACTTACTTTTCAGCGGCTATTGGTGACATGAATGTCCCTAGAACTCCCAACAGAAAAACATGCATGTTTGAATCTTGGTATGAAATTCGTAATAGTTCTTTTTCGTTGATTTCATGAGCATTTATAGTGATTCTAAGGCATTTATTACCTGGAAACAATATGCTAATAGATGGTGTGACGAGTCAGGACTTTGTGATTGTAACATGTTTTAAAATGATAAAAACTTTGCTAATCTTATAATCATCAGCGTGTTGACACGAAAATAGCACGTACAATAATGTTTTATGACATTCTTAATCGCCAATCCCGGATTTCATGTGATGCACTAATGCGCGGTCAACTGTATTCACTGGCAGATGTTACAGCTGTTTTGTCAAGGAACAGCAAGAGAGCGTTCTCCGTGCACGTACACAACGTGGTACCTACATGAAATACAAAAGTGTTTATTTTTATCAAAGCATGTTACAACATTCCAAACAAGTTATAGTATGAGTGTGTCAGACATTTTATAAAGTAATTTCATAGTTAAAGGGATCTGTTTATAGTTCATGGTAAATTATAATATTGTTCATAAATTCCAATAAAACGTGTTCATTTACTTATAGGTAACAAACTAACACTCCTAAAGCAGAAATATATTTTAAATTATGTGTCTTTGGTGAAAAAACAGCGACAGAAATGTGTATAATTCTAAAGCGTTTGTAACGTTTATCGTAGATAGTTATAAAAAAAACAACTTTTATCACTTTACATAGTCTTAAAAATACACATTAATGTGCATACATTACTAAGCCTTTTGGGAAGGTATTATCCGTTGGTCGTGTGTTTGTGCCTTTTTTGACATAATATTTGCTTTGATTAATGCAAATGCTTTAGCCGTTGTAGAGAGGACGTTTACTGACAGTTTTCAAAAATACCAATATCTGTTAATAAGTTCCTTATAGCCCAGAGAAATTGTTTAGAGTTTGACTGCGGAGAATCACGTGACTTTGTTTCGATATGACCGCACGGTTAATGGCGTCTGGTAGTTTGCGTTAAGTTGAACCTTTGGTACATGTAATTGTAAATGCCCTGTGCGTTGTACTCGTCCATGTACTCTTCAAATGTTGATAACGTCTGAAACAAGTGTCTGATTTAGAGACTTTCGAGTCCATCTCTTTTGTAGTTGATGACTTAATGTCTCGATGAAGACATGCTTTTTCACTACCAATGTACAGCGTATGGTCCAGCAGGCGAGAACTCTTATTAGCACAATAATTAGGTCCTTTATTTAAGGTTAGTGACCAATTGTCAATACAACACAACGCAATACGCCAAACACGCAACAAACATACATAAGTCAACACAAATATGACTAAAACTGGGGTAACCGCCTTGGAACGGTCAATTCATAGCAATGGTGGTTGAAACCGATTAACGGGCGCCCGAGGCTCACACTTGGCCCAGAATTAGTCAAAATACATGTTGCTGTAAATAAAGAATAACCTGAAAGCATCTAGCCGTATCATAATGAGAGTGATGTTTCTTATATCCATTCAACCGAACAATACAATAGCTTTTTAATAAATAAATTACAACTTAATATTGGTTTTAATGCCCTATCTACTGAATAAACCTATGCTTTGCATGATTTTTTTTTTAATTAAAAGGTGGTAAACTACGAAACATTTCTGGATTCTTTACCAGTATAAAACCAACCGTTTGTTACAATTCAAACTTCCTATGTAAAAGCCAAAGACTTTAGCAAATGACTCAAAGGACTGTAAGGAATTTACTTACGCTATCAGTATTCGAGTAAGAAGAATAATTATGAGGTGGACTTCGTATATTGTTTAAGCAACAACTTATTTTCCAGTTAAATGTTTCATTTAAAACCTGAAGATATAATGTGACAATAATCTAATTGTGGCTTTTCAAAGTAGATGTCTTGTTGTTCTCAAATTGCTCAAATATTTTAGACGACGATCTAGTTGTAACTGAGTGTTTACGTAAGCAATTAGGGCATCAAAAGTTTTAAGATTTAAAGAACACTATGGATCCGTAAATCTAATACCTCTCCATTGAATTAAATTATTAAAGTGAACTTTATTAGTATTAGTTCAGGGCTCGTATTGATCAACCCATTCTTAGACTTAAGAATAAAAAATAGACTTAGACTTAAGAAATAATATTTCTGCATTTGCAAATATACTGGGTACTAATGTTGCTTATATCATTAATTAATCATTCTAAATAAGGAATGGTAAAGTTAGCGTCGGTGAATATCAAGTATTATTCAGAACGTTTTTAGAACCGAACACTTTTATGAATATTTTAAGAATATTCTTTATTCTTAAGTCTTAAGTCTAAGAATCGGTTGATGAATAAAACGGGCCCAGATCCAATATACGTGATAATATACGCATTATGTTGGTAATTAACTCATATGATACATTTTTCTAGTGCACGTAGGCTTAAACTGACAATATTCACGTACGAATATTATTTATCTGTTTTTGATTACATATACTGCGCATGCGCGGCTACACTTGCCAGGGACGATATTTTGAAAATGTCAGCAATGCGACGTGACCATTTTTGATCCAGTGTTAGAAGGTGGCGTTAAGGACGTGTTCATGCTCATTCGGATGCATCAACTTGTCTTTTTTCAAGGGTAAGCCTCCAGCTTGTTGTATCATTTACGAGCTAATTTTGGATACTTCATCTTTAACAAAAACTGTATTATAGACATATGCAGCATTTACAACACATTAATTTACGTTTTGAATTGTATGCACTTCGACAGGCTAAGCCTAAATCTGGTTTGTCCCTTTAAGATTAGTTGTTGTTGTGTTTTTTTGTTTTCATAATAAACCGTTACTTATAATATCATGATTATTGCGACTTAGTGCAAAATTGTTATTGGCCAGCGACGGTATATTCATTTACTGAATATAAGACGGGTACTAAGTAAGTTACATTTTAAGTCGAAAATTAAGTGACATGACATAAACCGCGTTTATAAGTTGTAGAACTTGACACTGCACTAGCGACCGGGTTGTCACAAAAGAAAAGTGATGTCGATCATGGGTTGCCGTGTTCTTTTTTGTGTGTTTTAAACCTTACGGTAATGAAATGAATGCATGGCCGGTATTCACAAAGCTCCGTATGGAAAACGTAAGTAAATTCCTTAAATGCATAAAATTCCTTAAGTCTCTAGTTGTTTTATATATATTGGTGAAGTACCTAAATCTGGACACTTTTGATGGTTTTCGGACGATTTCTCTGGATAATTGCATCAAGCGAACATATAAAGATAAAAATCTTAGTGGAATACGCTATCTAAAAGTCACTGAATGATGTGTTGGGAAAAGGTCTGTAACACATATTGAAAATACAACTGGAGAGTACCTAAATCCGTACACTTTAAAAAAAAATGTTTTATTAAAAACAAAAATAAAAAATAAACATTCAACCAAAACTTGTTCTGGTGTTTACTTTTAAATGTCTCTCTGTAAAGCGTTACTTATCGGATATACTGTTTTAATTTCAATCCCCCCTCGTGCAAATGTTTACATTGAAAGGAAGGAAACAACAATAATAAGTTAATGAATCAATACTCAGTTAATTCTGTTGAAACTTGACATACGTTTATGAGACAGGTGTGTGCATCAATTGATGCCATAGATAGAGAATATATGGTTGGTGACTTTTGATATCATGTGATATCAGACGAGTCCGATATGGCGTCGGAAAAGGCGACGACTTTTGAATAGTTTATGTGTGTAATGTGAACATTCAATAACGTGGGTCTAACAAAAAAAAAAACAACAGCGGATTTAAAAAAAAAAAAAAAAAAAAAAAAAAAAAAAAAAATTGGATTTATTAGCAAAGGAGTCGTTAATCAACATTTCCATCAGTGTATTTTGCGTTCAAAGTTGAGATATTGACGATTTCTCTGAAAATAAGGCTATCCGCCGACAAACTAGACTATCCCCCGACACGTGATGTAAAAGTGGATGGAGTACGCCACTACAGGATTCAGGTATGCAACATGCTTTGATTGTGATGTGGGCTCGCATGGTGTCTTGAGCTGCTAAATATTCGTGGGACAACGACGGGTACCACGAATCGTCTGTATCATGTGCTTCTTGGTAGATGCAGCTATTGGTGAGTGTCCTGGTAATAGGCCTACCAGCTTGAGACTTGACTTGAGTGCACATTAGCCCTGCTTATTCAATGAACATTAAGTTTTAGAGCCAAATATTTCAATTTTTATAGAATTAATTAAATTTTAAACACATATGTTGTTTTGTTCATGTAATTGTGAGTTATTTTCAAAAGGTGACTGAATTTCTTTATCTGGTTGACATCCAGTGAAAGCAAAGAATTGATATGTGAAAGTTGTTGCAACAGTACAATTATTGATGTGACATTTTAGACTCTTTCTAGCTGGCATGTGTTACTGCAGTACTGTATCAATAGGCAAATTATCTTGTCTATGCGTTCATAACTGCATTTATTTAGTTGTTTTTAATGTAAACTGAACAATTTCTTGTTGACCATCATGTATATTTTTTCAATTCCACGTTCTTCTATTGGTTGTGCATCCTTTCCCTTAGTTTCTTTTCCTCATCCATTTCCTTCTTTCATGTTGGACTGAAGTTATTTAAAACAAATTGACTTTTCTGTATTTTATTTCACAAAACCTATTGTTTTTAATTTTTAAAGCCACATGTTTTTCTTTAACTTTTACATTATATTTAGAAGTAAATTAATTTGTTGTGAATCAACTAAGATTGGCTAGTATGTATTTGTATTTCTGATGAAAAGTAAGAGTTCATTTTTGTTGAATTGACCATAATTTGTAGTAAAATGACACAAAGGCATGATTTGAATTGGCTTTGTTTATATTTGAGTAGCTTATTCCTTTGTAAGACTTACACTGTACTGTAACTTACAATGATTTCCTTGAACCTATGTAATTGTGTATATATAGTGATTAATAATTAGCTACTTTGCAGTCCATTTCAATTGTTAATACAATTTATGGTCTTTCATATTGGTTTCATATTCTTTTTTCTGTACAGATAAAATAAACAGGCATAAAATGTCATAAAATTCTTTCATGAATTTCAATTTTTGTGATATCTGGTTGTAATTATTTCAGCTTTTAAAAATATCAACTTTTTAAGATTTTATTGACAGGTTTTCTATGCTGAAGATTGCATGTATTTGCATAATGATTATTTGTCGTATTAACTTTATTCTTGTTTTTTAGTAATGTTTGAATGTTTTGTTCCAGTAAATTATATTTTGCGAATTGAAATGTTATCATTGTATAGATCTCTTCTTTGTTTACATTTTAACGACGTCGGCGATATTCGATGCCTACAATAAGTAGTTCCGAGAAGTGGGCGGGACTAAAGAATCATTGCACGTGCCACAGTAGCATGATATTTGTTAATGTGGGCGGAGCTAAAAATGTTATCAGTCAGTGACATGACATCACAACAAGTGGGAGGAATTAATTTTTTTTATCGGTCAGTGGTATAATAACGCTTAAAAATATTGGGTCATCGTCTTCAACGTTAATGTGCACCAGTGGCATAATAAAATTATGGGTCATGATCGTACAAACACATTCTTTCTGAGCTGTCCGGATTTAGGTACTTAACAAGTACCTCTTTTTACATTTAAATGTTTTAAACTAGTAAATATTGGTAAGATGTTTAATATTTTACCCTTTTGTAAACAGAAATCAACAGAAATTATTAAGTACAAATTAAGTTAAGATTTCCCTTAGGAGCTTTGTGAATACCGTCCCATATCAGTTTGTCATACGAGTTAAACACTATGCATACTACGATTCCATATTATAATTCCATTCGACAAATGTTATGACAGTAATCTTTAGATGTTACGTAATATAAAATGAACATTTAACTCTACACCAACATCTCGTACAAACTATCAACGTCTGAAATGTGAATTGTATAACGAAAAACTAAGATCAAAAAGGTCCATAATCCTATTTTATTCTAATTAGTATGTATACGTTTCTTAAAACTTCAAAAAAATCAGTAATTCGTAATATTTTTAAGATCTACATTAAAGAAATAATTGAATTGTTGAGAAGTTGATACAAATAAACAATCCTTATATGTCCTTAAATCAACATTTATAAGTTAATAAGAAGACGCATAGTAAGAAAAAAATTGCGTACACTTATTTGATCGTTCTCCAGACCACATATTTACTAACATGTACATTAAGATATGTTGCGTTTTTTTCACAATCTGTTTCAAAGCTGAGTAATAATCAGATTAATTTGCGTTTACTTGGTGAACGAAGCGTGTTCATGATGGTTTAATGGTTAAAGTGTCCATCTGATTGGTCTGCAGTTCTTTGACTTGAAGCCAATGATTGTCATCCCTTTGTTGTGTACTGAAAGGTCTTAGCAACTATAGTAATATCACAAAGGTATTGGAAAAGTGCATGAAAAATCCGTTGATTTTGTATATGAAGTATTCTCAACCATGGTATCAATGTCCTACGTGTAGCTCTGTGCGTCAGTATTGATCTTGATATTGTCCTATGTTACTTTTTACACTGATCGTTGCCACATCATTCTATTTGCTGTAAGTGCATAATATGTTTTATGAGATAAGTGCATCAGAATTGCATGCCTGTAACATTTGCGATGTTATTTCCTAAAGTTACCATTCCATCTCGGTTTAGCTATTTATGGCTGTAAGGTACAACTCTTTGACAGTGTGTGCCACCTAATTATGAATCTCAGTAGAAACAAAAAAGTATTGCTACCAACATACGTATAATCGACATATGATGTTATATTCAGAAGTTTCACTATTTGGTCAATACCACTATGCTTTATATTCAGAAGAAAATCATTTGTATTTAAGCATATGTCGGTTGAATGTGATTAAAATTAATTCAGCAACAGTCTCAAGGTCAAATAGTGTATGGGATATTCCGCAATATAACCAATTAAAGCGAAATGCAACAATTCTTGCATTATAGCACGTGTCTCCAAAAGTGAAGTTTTAATAAAATCCCTTATATAGCGAACACTTCGACGTGATCTCCAGTTCGATGTGAAATAATATAATGTTATTAAATAAGTGATTTCAAACAGGCACTGTTATTTGGCCAAGGTCTGCTGTATTGACAGGAGTCCGTAGGGCGAATGTCTTGATACAGCTGACCGAGGGCAAATAACAGAGCCTTTATGAAATCACTTATTTAATAAGTATTTTATTAATCAAAGTTACATGATTGACTAAAATTCCTTACATGTTTAAGGTTTAAAATGAATGATTATACGATTGTTTGTGTTTTCTTTTATTTATTTCAAGATGGCGTCACTTTGTTTCTGGAAAAACTTCCATATTTCCAATCTCATATAGGAACAGTTCAACTGACCAATCAAAAGCGCTTAATCTCATACAGGCATTGAAATTCATAAAGGCACTGGTTTTAGCCAATCACAATGCTTAGATCCCATACAGGAACAGTTAAATTTATACAGAAACAGTTACTCGTTTTTTTGCTCGTGGTAACTGATATAAGACGTGCATTTTCACTGATATTGTGTGTAATATTGTAAAGTGGATTAATAATTCAGCACATATAATAACAACAAAGAGTTGTATTGCTCAAAAGCTAACTTCACACGTTGCATTTTAATCCAATAATGGGGTGAAACATGGTATGAATAACTCGTCTCGTTCCATTTGTAAGCTTATATTATTCTAGAACACAATTAATTCAACTTATTATTTGTATACACTGAGAAAATTTCAAGTTTCTACAATCGCTTCATTTGTTAAGGCAGTCCGGTTCAAATTACTCTTTTATATATCGTCATTTAATATTTACATTATAGTACTTCCATCATGTTTATATGAAGCAGTAAATTGGAATCAGAGGCTAATATTTAAATCAGCAACATATATAAAATAATTAACTTGTATGTATAGCTTTGTGGAACGTAAACATTTCGACATTTGAAACATTTTAATGAGCGTACAATATTACGAACATTATAATGCACCAACGTGATGTAGATTTAATGTCAGAAGCAAAACACAAATTAACTGTGTTCTCTGGGACATTTAGGCGACACCGCACATCTGAAAAAACGAAACTTTGAAATAATTGTCCTTGTTAACAGATATTAAATATAACATCTCTGTAAAGTAATGATTCGATATGTAAAAGTTTCTCTAACTTACTCATTAGATTTAGCTCAACGTCTTTAATATATATTTACATCTATTCAATTTGTAACTGAAAACATGAAAATACTAGTAATATAAAAATGCTCTAGTTGCATGTAAGGAAAAGTCATCTCAATATTTTTAATGAATCTATTACATGTATGGTCCATTTTACTAGTATTTTTGTGTACTCGACAATAATCGTGCGTCGTGGTTGTTTATTTCAATTTGAAAAATACGATTCCATGATTACCGTTAATGGAACCATATCTTGGTCGCAGCATTCAGGGCATATGCTGCACAAACCTGCACCTTGCATATTTTTCGGCAGGTACTGCTTCAGGGCTACCTCTTCTGCAAGCGAAGTTACACAAGTCATTTGTTAAAATGGCGTTCTAAGTTTGTCCTGTTTATCGATGATTTTTTCGAGGGTGTAAGCGTTTGGTATACTTAGTTACACCTGCTGTAGTTAAGCTATAGTTCAATAATCGTTACATATATATGTAACTAAACAACAACAAAACACATAGCAGTATTAAACAAAATCATTTAGCAATTTCAATACATTGAGCAAAACAAATCAAGCACCCGACTCTATACATCAATTGTTTAATAGACACACTGGGTAGTTTACACTTCTTATATATAGTATTCGTTTATAATTACCGTTACGTTATAAATATTACGTACCAGGATCACTGAAAGAGTAGACGACGACAGTAGCGGGTCGAACACCAACCACAACAGAGACACGCCTCACTGTAACATCCACACACACCGCTGTTGTGGTAACCTGTTTATAAACTTATGCATACATTTCGTGCCATGTTTATACACTTATAAATACATCTCGAAACATGTTTATAAACTTGTGCATACATATTGTGCCCTATTTATAAACTTATGCATACATTTCGTAACATGTTTATAAACTTGTAAATACATTTCACGTTCTTTTTAAAAACTTATGTATACATTTCGAACCCTGTTTATAAACTTGTGCATACATTTCGTAACCTGTTAACAAACGTATGCATACATTTCGTAACATGTTTATAAACTTATGCATACACTTCGTGGCCTGTTTATAAACTTGTGCATGCATTTCGTGCCCTCATTATGACATTATACATACATTTCTTGCACTGTTTATGCAGACATTTCGTAATATGTTTCTAAACTTATGCATACATTTCGTAACCTGTTTATAAACTTATTCATACATTACGTAACCTGTTTGTAAACTATGTCTTATAAATATATTTTCGGTCTTATAATGCAGCTATTTTAATTAGTTAAAACATCCTTTTCAGATCGACTATATAAGGCAATCGCATAATTATGTAAGAAAGGGCAATTAAAAATAAGAGTAAACGTCACTGAACATATTTCGTAAGAAAATCAAAAGAGTAAATTTCAACACTCTAAAATATTGTTTCCGTAACATAATTGTGTTTCATTATCATAGTTTTAGATTGTTGAAACATTTGTGTACGATGCTTACGAAAGAATATACATACACCAGATAAATAAAGAATAAGCCTCCCGTTGACCAGTTGCTTTTGCTTCAAATGGTCTGGAACCTCGACCTTGTCGATTTCTGGCTCAAAGCCAGATATCACACCGATGTCGTAGATAACCGTGCTGTTAACATTCTTCGGAACGGTGTATCTGCAAGTATAACACCAGTTAGAGTTTCTATGGACAGAGAAAGTATGCACTACGATCGATAAATAATACACATTAACAAAACATATGTGAATATTACACTATGAGTTTCTCACACAATGTTAAAACAATATGTATATTTATTCAGGTTAAAACACCACACATAGTATGTAAATATAAATGACAATGGTATATATAATATTCATATTAAATGTACACATTACATTTACGCTGCAATACTAACACACACGAAATTATATATTATTTTATTCTACATATGTGCTGAAAGGGAACTTACGATGCACACATCCGCAAAGTATAGCTGTTCGGAGTCTCGTCGCGTGTGTTGATCTCAATATTAAACGCTGGAGAACTCTCGTCCCCTTTCAAGTTGTAGAACTGAATGATCTGTAAACATATTCATTGAAAATCTTTAAGTGTCAAACAGGAATATTACATGTATTTGTAGTTGCTGAAAACAGTGGTTAAATGTCATCTCATGCACATGACAAAAATGTTTAAAAACAAACTATTTATTTATAAAGATCTCATGCACATGACAAAAATGTTTAAAAACAAACTAAGTATTTATAAAGACCGACTTATTAGGAGTAAATTAGAAAACCATTGCAAAAAAGTATCGTTATTTACATAACTATATAACTAATGCTACCCTACATCAGCACACAACTTTATGTATTTCAGAGTACAAATCGATTGCTATGTGTGATCAAAATAACTCACATCAACAAGGACAAGACCTGATCCGTTTGCCTGGACTATTATTTCATCTACCACACCGGGAATCTAAGAAAAGAAAACCATGGGATATTAAACTGTTGTTATAAGGTGCATATAGCACGCGCGGCTACATAAATAAGACATAATTCAGACAATATTCCTTTCTGTTATTGCATTAAATAATAAATAATTTCCTTCGATTTACCCCATTAGTACCTTACATGTAGATGTATTTTGCGGTTATAAATTGGATTGTGTAGCCACTACATACGTACATCTACATACTGCAACACGTCGTGGTTGTCCGAGTTGAGCTGCAGTGTAGATTCCGGCTTCTCTACGCCGTTGGTCTTGCTTCTGATGTTCAGAGTAAGGTCAACAACTTTCGAGTAGATGAGCTTTGCAAACTCAGTCAGAGCGTGGAGGCCAACAACTGTGTCCTTAAAAATTTATTTTTTCTTTTAGTACAAATATACACATACTTTATTAACATATCATAGGAATTTAAGCGTTAGTTTAGAGCTAGTACCTGTACCGTATTGCCAGATCCCTTGCCCTAGGCATAACAATGTTATCCAACAATAATACTTTAATGATTCATTTTGCGCGTAAAGGCACGAGTAAACTGTTTACTTTTAATGCATATATATATATAGGTAAATCCTAAGTAGTTTAAAACTACTTTCTTAAAAAAGTATGCACAATACAAATGACGTAAAGAGGCTTTCACAAATATGTACATGTCATACATACCTGTGTTGAAAATCCACCAAATGCATTACGCTGCTGTACAAGCCACTTGAGGACAAGCAGGCCATTGGTTCTGTCATTCTTGACACTATAAGTTAGCAGTACGTACGAGGTTGTTTCGATATCCAAATCGTGAGAGGGTGTCACCCAGTGTTTGCTGTTGCCTATAAGTGTTTGAGTAGAACGATCAACCATGAAATAAACCCAGACATGTGCACAACAGTGCAACAACGTGGGATAAAATTCTAACAGCAAGAAACGATGACACGAGAAAAGGCGTTTGTATTATAGTAAGTCTAATGGAAAAACGTTGTATCTTTGATATTAATAATTCACTGAAATTACCTTCAACAACCTTGTTGGCACTGGACTCAAGTTGTGAAAGAATAGTGTTCGCCGCCGTCAGGTTGTTCTTTACAAGAGAATATGCACAGATCGCTCGTTCGTAGTCCCCCGTCATATCGGGAATTCGGGCGATCAGTTCAGTAGTCAACTGGCCGATCGCAGTATCAATCTTTTCGATTGTTGATGGATCCTTTACGTGGATATAAATGGTCGATCAGTAAAGTATGCAATATTGACCAAAGCTTTAAATACAAATCGAAAATGTGGCGTTTGCCGGAAGAGCATGCACTGATTGAGAATCCAATACGAATGAAAACCATATACAGACATATAGTAAGTATTCTTACAATTTGTTATTTGATACAATCATAATTACATTCCACATACCGTTAGCAGTCCAGACGTTTTAAGCTCACTCAGTGCGATCAATACAAATGCTGCCCTGGCATTCGCGCTTGAATTGAAGCCGCCCTGCATACCTGGGCTGGAAACGGTCCAAGGACCAACCAGGCTTGCGTTTGCGTTAAAGAAATAATTAATTGCACGTTGTACGACGTTCGGGTCTATCGTGATGATGTTAAGTTGCTCAGCTTGTGCAAGTACTCTTAACACAAACCACGTCAACCTGAAAAAAAATCTCACTTGCATGAAACTAAATTGATTTCATGATTTTGTAGAAAGCTTCAAAAACATGTATACATGATAATTTATGCGCTATACAAATAAAAATGAAAAGTTTTAATATAAATTTAAACAAAGAACAACAAACACAGAAACCAAGTGGATAATTTGAATACATAAAATATATTATTTTTTGCAGCAAAGGTACAATCGTATGAAAGTCTATAGAAACTAACGAAAGTATTAACACGATCGTACTTGCACAGAACAGCGAATATTCCCAAACTGGACATATAATGCATGTGTGCATATGCAATTAACATATGTGTATGTATGCCTGTCCTCACATTCTGAAACGAATAGATTCAAAGAATTCGTGTCTTAGACAAACCGTATTTGTCGTATGTGAATCTATGGACTGAGGGAAATAACTGTCATTACAAGAAGCAGCATACCAAGCACTACCAACATCGTCGGCGTTTCCAAAGTCACTAAACGATCCATCTGCTCGCTGATATATCAACAGACGTTGATAACCTGACGAAAAATAATATACCATATGCTTATGACTTGTCCTATCATTGTGTTACCTATTGATGATATCCTGAGCAATTGCTTAAACTGTGAACATTCAATAACGAAGATGCGCATATATTCTAAATAGTTCTATCGTAAATATTCTTTAAAATAATGTCCATAGCATATACTTTTATGTTTTTTAATAGAAAGATTTAAACATAAAAATCTTAATTCATAACGTGAAATTCAACAAGAGGTCAACTAACGCTTAAAAGTTTCGAAACTAGGGAAAAAGCACACAAAGGTACACTCTATCATTAATACCAACATCTTGTCATAAACAAGACTGAGTTGTTGACCGTTATTATGCAAGTCAAGAACTGTTAACATTGCCAAAAAGCAAACCTGTTTGTAAAATAGTTCGGATTCTATTTTGTAGAGCGATATCGTCGTCAAACCGCCCCGTTTGTTTCATATAGGCAGCTGCATACACTGCTGGCGCAAAGCGGACAAGAGTTGCCTCCCCGGTGCCAGTCGGCAGCTGTATAACGTTGTCTAAATTGGCAAGCGATGGGCCGAAGAGGTCTCCTGTTGGTGATACCATTGCAGCTTACTTACGTATTGTATTATTTCCAGCAACGAACAGAAACTTTAGTTATTGACAAGTAAAAACTATAAAAAAACTAAAATAACATTTTATTAACATTTCATGATGGAATATAAATTATCTCAGTTATTTTCAATGTGTTCATACCAATGACTGTTATACGTATCTTCTCTGAACCGGGGACAAGTCCAGATGTGGGGAAAGTTATATTTCGTGATTCAGACACAGATCCATTTTGTTGTAGACTGATCAGGACAGGTTGGTTCTTTTCTCTTTGGACTCCTTCAGCCTTACAATGTTAAATGGTCATTGTCAAATTAAAACAATAAAACTCACTCGGTGAATTATATGCTCAATATACATAATTCTCATCTTCGTATATTTTAAGGAATGTGATTATGGTTATTGTTGCGGTATAAATCAAACTACATTTTTTAAATCATATACAACGTCATTCCATTGTAATATATGAAATGTGTTCGTGCTCTGGCTTATCACATTAGTATACAAACAATTTTTGTCTGGAATTTCTACAACCTTGACAGGCAGCTGGCGTTTCACTTCATCAAAGATGTTCACAGGCGGACCGATGGTTGCCCGTACGTTCACATCGATAGTCCCGACGGTCTTTGGTCGAATATAGAAGTAAACTGGAGTTACACCCCCTTGTGTCGTCTAGAATAGCAAAATAAACGAATTTAATAAACCTGAATCTACCATACATTACATTGAATAGTTTATATGTTGTCTACAAATACATATTTGCATTTGCAAATGTTTTACAGCATCAGTAGGCTTTATAACAAGCAATGTACACTTAACACATGGACATGAACAATACGAATTTTAAGAATATGTATTTTACAAACGTTTTTGTTCGATAGGCTATATTATTACGCAGCAAACTAGTAATTTAACAGAGTACAAGCAGATACAAGTTAGACAACCTTCACACATTTGATGTAATCTGTTGTCTGAACCGTTTCTTTACCAACTCCATCCACAGAAACAATGTCATAGTCGGGGGAAAATTTAATGCGAACTGCTACCTGAAAGACAAGTCATAGCACACAATTTGTGTAGGACATCAAAGAGAGTACGCCATGTTACACCATTTCTGTTCAACTGATACTGCACCGGGCACGACATATTCAAGGTATACTTTGATATTTTATTGAACAATTTTCGAGGAACCCGGATGTTATCAAAATACGAGTTCTTCTAATTGCGATACATTGTATTTTCCTAGACGTTGTTTGTGTTATATCTGCGTCATGCAATTCCCTTAGTGGTCTATGAAATACTTGTCTGTGCTTACATATTCAGTGGTACCCTTTCCACTGTAGTTGAATACATTGGCTAGGATCACCGCCAGCTCTCCACGGATGACCGAATACGGGAGTTGAATATTCACGAAGAACGGCAAAAACACCGTCAGCTTTAAAATAATTATATCATGATCATTTTTTCTTATAATTAAGACAAATTTACGAGCGAAGTGTAAACAATAAGAAGCAATAACCGAACATTTTGAGAATGTCCAAGATAAAGATGAAATTTAAATTAATTAATCAGATAATGTCAAAACTTAAAGAGAGTCCGAGAACAGATATGAATCCATAACTGAATATAGGAATGCACGACAACGTCTAAAACACAAATAAATAAATACAAGATATAACACAAATGTAGATACTCTCCTGCGTATAGCTTTTAGACGACGGCAGATGCCTAAGAAAAAAACTCAGTATTTTCAATACGCTTGGCATTGATTAAGCAAGAAAAGACAAAGCCACATGTTTTATCGTGTAATTAACAAGAAATCCAGTAAAATACATGATTCCATTTTCGCTTACATTAGATGTAACCGGGGCTAGTCCCAGGCCTGATACAGGATGGATGGCATATGCGTTGGCTACGAAGTCAGTGATCGTGTCTGGAGCAGTGGCTGGAAAGTTCGCTTGGCCATTTCTACGAATGAACCATAACTCAACTATTACTTTCTGATAGTGAACATTGTACTAGCAAATTAAAACAGTACTTAGAACAATGCATCGTTAAATTAAAAGACTTGCGAACATAGATTCATTATTGTAAAGGTTGCTGATTTGCTTAATTTAGACCCTTTTTTGTGAAAACCATCAAACCAGAGGGACACATGCTGATTAAATATTGAACTCTCTGACGGATCTGATATTCTGTTTCATTCAACAAAATGTTCTACGTTATCAAAATAAGTCCTTGAAAATAAACAAAAAATGAAATACCTTTCACACCGTTGCTTTTATTATTTAAAGTGTGAAATGTGCATGCACCTTGTCAAAATTTGTCATAGGTGCGGATGAATTGCAAGGTTTCCATTTCATAAGTCTGATACCAGACTTAAGTCAGGTAGTGATGCTGCACTTTCATTACATCTTACCGAACCTTAAAAGACGCGTCGACGTATTGCATATTTGTTAACGACACATCCATACAATTAATATTTGAAAGCGGTTACGGTTGTTCCTGTACTTTTCTAAAACGTTATAATACATTTCAATACATGTTATATTAATGTTGCCAGTGATGCAACGGGTAGCAAATTTAATTGTTTAACTTGTTGCCCAAGACAAATAAAGTCATTGTCAAACATTAAACGGGCTTTTTGTCGATAATTTAATTTTCGACGCCAAGCCATATGTTAAAGTAGATTTGCTGTAATTTCTGGCATCTATTGATTTTTTTTTATTAATGCCACATGAGTGTTTGTTTTGCATGTAAAAATCATTAAGAAACACACTCAACATGCTTGAATGCCATATACGTGTTGGTTGGCATGTAAAAATCATAAAGAATCACCCTGAGAATTCCTGAATGCCACATAAAAGTGTGTGTTTGTAGGCATGTAAAAATCATTAAGAAGCACACACAGTATTCCTGAATGCCACATAAGTATTAACAATCATCCACGATTTCTATGTCGAACTGTATAAAATGATACAATATATTCCGATATCTTAGAAAAAAGCTTTTCAGCAAAATGCATGACATTTTATATTCCGTATTAGTGTTTTAGAAAATGTATAATAAAATTATTAAATCACAACGCGTAAAGTTTAAAATAAAATTGTATAGCCAAAATGTGCAAATATGGTGACAATAAACAAGGCCATTCAGTTCAATATGACACAGTACGACAATTAAATAAAAAATGACGCTTAAAACATATTTTATTTTTGATAAAACCAACAATAATAACAACAATAGTAACTACTCGGTACAATGCGACTATTAAGCTATTTAGAGTCAGTGTGTAACTACTCGGTACAATGCGACTATTAAGCTATTTAGAGTTAGTGTGTGACTACTCGGTACAATGCGACTATTAAGCTATTTAGAGTTAGTGTGTACGTACTCGGTGCAATGCGACTATTAAGCTATTTAGAGTTAGTGTGTAACTACTCGGTACAATGCGACTATTAAGCTATTTAGAGTTAGTGTGTAACTACTCGGTACAATGCGACTATTTAGCTATTTAGAGTTAGTGTGTACGTACTCGGTGCAATGCGACTATTAAGCTATTTAGAGTTAGTGTGTACGTACTCGGTACAATGCGACTATTAAGCTATTTAGAGTTAGTGTGTACGTGATCGGTACAATGCGACTAGAAAGCTGTTTAGAGTTAGTGTGTACGTACTCGGTACAATGCGACTATTAAGCTGTTTAGAGTTAGTGTGTACGTGCTCGGTACAATGCGACTATTTAGCTATTTAGAGTTAGTGTGTACGTACTCGGTACAATGCGACTATTAAGCTATTTAGAGTTAGTGTGTGACTACTCGGTACAATGCGACTTTAGCTATTTAGAGTTAGTGTGTACGTACTCGGTGCAATGCGACTATTAAGCTATTTAGAGTTAGTGTGTACGTACTCGGTACAATGCGACTATTAAGCTATTTAGAGTTAGTGTGTACGTGATCGGTACAATGCGACTATAAAGCTGTTTAGAGTTAGTGTGTACGTACTCGGTACAATGCGACTATAAAGCTGTTTATAGTTAGTGTGTACGTGATCGGTACAATGCGACTATAAAGCTGTTTAGAGTTAGTGTGTACGTGATCGGTACAATGCGACTATTAAGCTATTTAGAGATAGTGTGTACGTACTCGGTGCAATGCGACTATAAAGCTGTTTAGAGTTAGTGTGTACGTACTCGGTACAAATGCGACTATTAAGCTATTTAGAGACAGTGTGTACGTGCTCGGTACAATGCAACTATTAAGCTATTTAGAGTTAGTGTGTAACTACTCGGTACAATACGACTAATAAGCTATTTAAAGTTAGTGTGTAACTACTCGGTACAATGCGACTATTAAGCTATTTAGACTCAGTGTGTACGCACTCGGTAAATGCGACTATTAAGCTATTTAGAGTTAGTGTGTACGTACTCGGTGCAATACGACTTTTAGGCTATTTAGAGTTAGTGTGAACGTACTCGGTACAATGCGACTATTAAGCTATTTAGAGATATTGTGTACGTGCTCGGTACAATGCGACTATTTAGCTATTTAGAGTTAGTGTGTACGTACGCGGCTTTCTTAGATAGCCACATCCACGTCTCCGGGAAGTCCTTCCTAACCTGACCTTGTGGTTCAGCCACTGACTGTGCACTGCGGAAGCCGAATCTGCCAAACCCTGCAATTGATGCTGTTTTCTCCAAGTCCCTCTTTTGAACTGTAATATATTTAAATTAAGATGTCATAAAAATATAAATTATTAACACACGGAAATAACGAAGGGGGCAAATATTGAACGTTGAATGCCACGCTTATAAAATGACTTGTGATTAAACACTATTCGGAGACGGTATACGGATATCCAAGTACATATTTAGAATACGAATTGTATCACTCATTGAATAGAGGTTTCGTGGAATGCAATGAAGACAAAACGTTATTACGGAATTCCGTTAGGGCCATCGCCTATGAATGTGTTGAATTAAAACGCGATACTCAATAGTACGATGATGAAAATGCGAAATCACGACATATGCCAACTTGTACGATAATGATAATGCGACAGTACTATGATGATAACACGACAGTACGATACTGCGATAATAAAAACGCGATATCATGAGATTACGATGGTGCAAACGCGACAGAACGATGGTGAAAACGCGACAGAATATCGCATAATCATCATCGTACTGTCGTATTATCGCGTTTTTGTTATCGTAGTATCGCGTTATCATCTTCGTGTTGTCGCGTTTTTCTTATCGTAGTATCGTGATTTCGAGTTTTCATTATTGCCCTAACGGAATTCCGTACATTACAGATGGTCAGTAAATTTGCGATACTGTAAAAGATGTAATTCTAGCTGCACGGTTTGCACGGTAGTAATTTCATAGGATCAACAATTTAGTTGATTTTTAAATATCTGTCTACCAAATCAGACTAAAGTGCTTCGTATTAATTTTCGTTCGTATTTTCGGAGCTAATTTAAGACTATAGCCTACATAAATGATAAATTATATTGAGCGAAAAGGAAGGTAGCCATATCGTTATTGTAATAAATTATACAAACCTAATTTAGTATTTTAATAAACTCTTGATTGTATTTTTATTAGCCAAAACACTGACCGGACCATAGGTCAAAGCTGTACAAGTTGGCATCTGTCAGAACAGTCAAGTCCGCATTCTACAACATTCATATAGTTCGTGTTCATATAATATGAAATACATTAACTAATAAATTAATCCATCTGCATATTTATTAATTACATATAATTGCTTTGGTAGCGTTGATAATTAATTAATTTGAAATAAACAAATGCATGTTCAAAATAAAACACACGTATACTTCGACAACTTCGTATTTATTATTTATATGCACACAATGTGACTAAATAATATGCAGCTATGACTACGTATTTTGTGTTTTTACTAATAGTCACATGTTTTATAATCGGTTTCGTTTCTGATGCAATATATAAATACAAAATATGTGTACACATCATGAAATCCACCAAACTGATCGTGAATTGTTTCGGTTCAGTGGTACTTCACATATATGTACCGAAAAGATATCCGAGGCGTCGTCAGCACTGAACCACCAAGGCCAAATTCGTCCCCATCCTAACGGAATAATAGGAAAGTCTCCGAACATCGCCAGTTTGTCGATAACCTAGATATAAAATTGATTTAGATAATAACCAATAAAGTTTTTTTATGGACGTATTCTTCTGATATGTGTGTAATCGTATTTCGGAATGCAGCCTCAATATATTCCAATGTGTATAAACAAATGGGGTTTCTATGAGCTTAATTCCTTGATTAAATATCATGATAAGCCAGTTCGATGCCATAATATTTTATACTTGGCATTGTAAAAAAGCTTTTCCAGTGTTCGCGACTATGACGTCTATTTCACTGACATTAATTACTAGTGATATGGCATATATAGGTTGGACTTTAGGTACATACAGATGTGAACTTGATATGATTTGATTTCGACGCATAAAATTTTCCGTAAAATGTGTGAAGTAAACACGTTATAGTTACGTTTTAATTTATCCAAGTATCACATTAACTATGTGTACGCATTGATCAATAGATGCATTACCGATGCATTACATGGACCTACACGCACATCAGATGACATGCTTTCATTTCATCACATGTTTTAACTGATCAGGGCATTTTAGTTAGCAACAAACCGCTTGGAATCCTAAACTAGTTCGTCAAACCATCTATTTGTTTTCTAAAACTGTTTAAGAACCTAAACTAGTTTCACCGTTTGTTTGTATAAAATAGTAAACCTTTGTCAAACCTTCCAAACTGACCTGGGAGGCGGTTTGCCTAGTTTGGTGTGTCCGAATTTCTCTCTACTTAAACGAAACCTGTGCTTGAAATCGTCAACACAAAAGCGTGGCAAAACAAAATCTACATAGCCTTTGACTCTAAATTTCTTATCACACATTCGCCTAATTGCTGCAATGCTACCCGTTGCTAAAACTGCATTAGACATTGATATTGATAACACTGTATTAACCGTCATATGATCTTCATCAGTATTGATAAGTTCAAACAGAACAATATCATTTCAACGCTGGCCATTTTTTTCTTACAAAACCGGCTACAGGTATTGGTCCATATGCCTCTTCTAACAGACACTCGTTTAAGTTTGGTCTGTTTATTTGACCAAACCAAAACCTAAACCTCGACCGGTTTTTGTGAACAAAAACGATCTCATTAAGTAAACAATGATTTACAAACCCTTTGCGGTGTAATATCGTTGCCTTGTCGGAACAATATGACACTCTTGTCAACTGTAAGAACGTTCACCAATGACCCCGTATCGGCTGTCACTTTCAGATTCACTGACGCCTTGGGTGCAACGCTGGTTTGGTTGAACGCCACGGTCACCTAGCAAAAGTTTATCAACAGTATATGATTTCAAGGAAGAGTTTGTCACATTCAAACATAAATATCATATCTTATTCAATCTATTTTAATTTTATTTAATCTGTGTTTTTAGTTCGTTGTTACATCCCAGTAGCTTTTACCAATATATTGTTTTACGTGGATTTAATATTTTATTTTAATTTATTATAGAATGATAATTTTTGTTTATACACATTCGGTCGTGTCTAATAAGTTCATGGTATGTATGCAACGGATATACGAAGTATGTTCGACGAAACAGAATCGTATTGCATTACCTTGTTCTCAAACATGTCGTCGACTACAAAATTGAGGCCATCTGCTACAATTTCCCCATCCGTGTTAACAAAGTACGCCACTAGTCTGCAAGAAGGCGCCATCTCCTTTGAAATTATCACCTTGAAAGACCCGCTGGAGAAGGGCACTCTTCCATATGCAACGATATTCCTACGGGCCATGACCTTGCAAAATACGAAATGGAGATAAAGTTGCTTAATCCGTAGTATGATAAAAAGTGCAGCAGGTGAATAATTATATTATAAATTAATACTTTTGAACACGATTGTTTAGCAAATTTATTCTGTGCATGCCAAGTGTTTGTAAATAGAACAAAAGCTGACTGGTTTATTAAGTGTAGTCCTACAGCATCTGATTTAAACATATTATATTTCCACAATATTGACAACATTACAAACAATCACGATTTACCATAAGTACATATTGGAAAAAGGGTTAGACCCAAAGTTCTACAACGTTATCGAGGGTCTTTCCTACAGCATCGCGATTGGTTATGTAGTATTATGTAACTATACAACACAAAATGAACAAGAAAATTGAAAAAATAATGTAAATAGTCGTGACCAATATTAAGAACTTACAAAGTACATATACATGTATATCAATGTAATCTGCTTACCAGAAAGTTCAGATCTGACGGTTTGGCTTTGCTTGAAAACTTCACGGTAACCTCGTCACCAATCTATGATTCACATTTACATCATTGCAATAGTAATAAGGATATGTTTACTATAAATAATTCATCATTGCATAAGTATAACAATACTGTCCGTATGTACAATATACGTATATCGTTCATTAAATACCCGTATGCTCAATATGTAATGCGGATTGTTACGGTAGTTAAAAAACTAATTTTAATGTAAAAATTAGTATTCTACTGTATCCAGTACACTAATTAGTGCTTAAAACAATAACAAAATTTAATATGATGCGATATTTAAATGGGCAAGAGGTATTTCATTTCTGCAGAAATTGTATAAACTGCTGTATTATTGTATACTGGGAGATGATGAAGTTGTTGTATTATGGAATTATGATGATAATTATGATGATGATGATGATGATGATGATGATGATGATAAAGATAATTAAGTCGTGTATTATATACCTTAAGATTTGATGTGGTGCTCATTTCAATTTTCAGGAAAACTTCGTTCGGAGAGCGGAAACGGCTAACATCCTTGAAAACTGTTTGACCGCTAAACTCTGCCTTTAACGAAAATATGATGTTTTTAAACATCATTTTATTATTTTTACACTATTTGCAACACACAAAAAAGTTTATAAAATTTACAAAACTATTATTGATACGTGCTTCCTAACATGGAGGGGGATGACCGCCAAAACTCCAATCGTGTTAAGTTTGCATGATGTACATTCGACATTGACAACGTAGACGTGTATATATGTGTGTCTTTGTTAAGTTTGCATGATGTACATTCGACATTGACAAAGTAGACGTGTATATATGTGTGTCTTTGAACAATTTGTAGTTGTTGGTCACACAACCCAGCTTTGTAACTGTGCTTTTCCGGCATTCCTTCTTCTAAAAATATACTTTTTACGTCAATTCGTCTTTTACATATTCTTTTTAGATAATTCCTTTTAAATGCTTCTTGTGTTGTTAAGAATAAATGTATACAAATTTCGCATACAACTATGCACTATTCAAACACGCACAGTTTCGAATTACAAACGTGGACTTGACAAAACCAGAAATACACGGATCAACTATTCTAATTCATGCGTGACGCTCCGCCCAATCTCATTTGTTTTATTAACATAAATCAACGATTACACTCGCTAGACATCGCTCCGTCGAGGAAAGCTTTCACAACTCTGATCACTAGGGGATGTTGTCACTAGTGTTCGGTAATACTGTGGTTTGAAACTGATTACTGGTAAGAAATTAGTAACCAGAAAGTTCTAAGTATTTTTTGTTAAATTCAAAGAAATAACGCGCAAATCAGTTTTAATTTAATACATCTTTTATAAAAAAAAATTATTTAAAGCCGCACAAAAGGTGAAAAATTACAAAATTCAGACTCTACAATACAACGGTTACCTTATTGTCGTAGCACGTGTTTACAATAGTACATAAACTACGTCAGAAACATTTGGTTTGCTGGATACTGTATATTGCAAAAACATGTATCCTCCAACTGTTTACAAACACTAGCTTTATTTACTGCCTAATTTCGTGGCGAGGCGGATTAAATCCGACTATTCAACATTAACATTCGGCGAGCTGCACGATATTCTACATAAAACTTCGGCTAGTTTCGTAGTATTGAAAATGTAAACACCAAACTGAACTTTCAACATTTCTAATTCCATTTAATTTATGAAAATGTGTGTATTACTAAGTGTTTATCTCATAATGCATTATTATATATGTTCGTCATCTCAACATAAAACTTGTAATGTTTAGTTTCACGTGAATCAACTCGTAAGTGCCTTTAAGCAGAATAATGTACAACACGATAATGAACAAAATTTAGTGAAAGTAATTAAGTATGTTAATAGGAACATGAAGAATGTAAATTGCTATCTAAATGATCATGCATATTCTTGTTTAGATATTTGATGGCAATGTCTGATACCATCTTACGTTGATGATTTATTATACGTATGTAGAGTTAAATGGCACTAAATTTAATGGGTATAAAATTGCATCATGATGTCAAACAATCTAATTTGAGCTTAAATGTATCATCATTTTTCTTAATGTTAATTGTATAATGCCAATAAAGTATTAAATTTCTTCCGACAGATTTCCTGAAGTTAATCATCCCTCCCACAATTGACTCGATGCCAGCTGATGTTTAAGTCTTCTACTTGGTATCCATGTGAATAAAATGGACTATTCACTGTCATGTGAATGCGTGATATTTTAAACTCTGCCCGGTCATTTTAATGAAACGGATGCTGCAGTTGATATCCTACAGGCAAAAAACGGACCTGTTTGTTGTAGAAAGAATATTGACTTTAATGAACCTGTAATGGAATAATGTTATTTGTCTTGTATTACTAAAAGCTGGTCTGTGGTTTGGTCTATAGAATGGCAGTGGAAAATTATCATAATTATTTCTTGCTTGTAACACTTTATTTGGTAGTCAAATCTTTAGGAAACAAACACAGTTAGTTAATATGTATATACATGTATAAACAGCTAATGGTTTATTGTCCGGCACCCATGATTTGGGGCCAAACTGCATCTACCTGAGTTCATTTATATTTCAATAAACACGATGAAAACTATTAGCTGTTCATTTTTGTTATATTTTGCATGATGTTATTTTAATTCAGAATGAACGAATTCGCGCGTGCATACTGTGATAACTACAGGTGACTTTAAATTCATGCGAGATGCGTTTTCTTAAAAGTAGCATAAATTGGTTTTAAAACTGAAAGGTAAGCATCAAGGCCAGCAACATCTGAAAAATGAAAAGAGAACGACAACGCCATAAGATATTTTAATATATCAGACCTTAAGGAGAGTAGATTTACTGGTTTCTTACCTTTACCAAGCTTTCTTTTCACGAAAGGGTAAACACGTCGATTTCCGTTAATAATTCAAACGAGATTGGGATGAGCGTCACGAATGACTTAGAATCGTCTAAGCTTGTATTTCTGGTTATGTCAAGCTTACATTTGTAAATCGAACGGTATATCTTTGAACGGTGTATTGTTATTTTGTTATAATTGTACCATGTTGTATTTATGTTTGTGACATTCAATGTGACTAAATACAAATGAGAAAATCCGTATTACCTTTATTGTAAACGTTGCTGTATTGCTGGGTATAGGCAGATCGAATTCAACGGGCCCTTCGTTGCTTAAGCGATAGCCCTTTTCGGCTATCATTATTGTATCTCCCAAAATAAACGGGGAAAGGACATCATATTCTGGTATCAAAATAGCGTCTTTTGGAGGTGGTCCTTGTATTGGTTTATCTGTAAAAAAGTTCGTCGTAACTTTGACCTGTTTTTTTGGTGAAACGGGCGGGCGACCGTCTGGCTCAGTGACGCGTATCTGTGACAAAAGAACACATAAAATTGCATTGTCTCTACATACATTTGGGAGCCATTTTACGATATATATTTAAAAAATATTTGTTCAACATAGTTTTATTTATCGGCAAATAAAAGAAAAGATGGCAATGGTTCCAGTCATTTATTAACCAAGCATGAAAACGATAAACTGTTGTTTATCACCCGACAAACAATGACAATCATTAAATTAGCTTCTAAATGATCCGACTAATAAATTCTGCGATAAAAATGAGAACTTCATTTAAGTACGTTCCATCCAAATTTTCGGTTCGCATACACATCACAGCTATTAAAAATTACGTCATTCGTTGAAACAAATTCTATGTCATGTCACTTTCATTCATAAAAACTGAACGAATGACGTCATTTTCTTGTTATTTTTTCGAGTTGTTTATTGGGGATTTAAAAACGGTAGATTTTGTTGTTGTTTTTTTAATGTGTCTAAAGAAAATCCTGGGCATTTCATGTGCGATTATGGTATTAACAGTCACATACCTTGACCGGATACGGTCCGAAGCCTGGCTTAAAGTTGTCCGGCATATTGGGAAAGAACTCAATAATATACGGGCTTTGGTAATATGTGATTTGCGCCTCACCCCTCTGCACGAAGCCCGTTGCCGTTTCTGTCACACTAGCTACTACTAGCAATGTATTGAATTGAAGACTCCGAGTCAGCCTTTGAATGACAGACATTGGAACTCGGAACGTTGCTTGACCATCAATCTGCGTTGGATAAAACAGAAATAGATAATTATAAGAGCGGCTTGCTCCTCATTGAAGCATTTTGTTCTGTTCCTTTTGAAAACAAAAAGATACTTTTAATCTATATAAGTGGGTGATGGTTATTCAACATGCATAAAGTTTGTTATTCGGCATGCATAAAGTTTATTTATAATGAGGAATCCAAGTATAACTAAGCGAAAATATGCATATTTTTTACGGTTTACCTTAATCAGAACGTTAAAACCATGAAAGTGTTTACCATTGACAGCACAGAAGCCACCAATGAAGTAAATTCTAAAATTATTGTACATAAGATATTTTTTAAAAAAAGGTCACCGGAAACTCCGTCTGAGCAGCTGCAGGATCAAAGAATCCGCCGCCGTATCGCTGCTTGACTTGTAGCACCACGTTACCAAGCAACGGCTTTCCGAACGTGTATCTAGTATGACAGTGCCAATAATTGCAAATTAATATATTCAAATATACAAACATGTATTCAGATCAAATTGATATATCTTCTTATTAACGGTATAAAGTGTTATGAGTGGTGTGAGTGGTCTGAGTAACCGTTCGATAGAAAAGTACATCTTTACATATTTGTGTGCAATTGTTCGTCAACAAGGCGCTTATACTTTACATGGACGAATGTAATTGCGGATTGGTTATGACAGTTTTCTGTGTTCTTCTGTATAAATTACACGGAATTACACGTACTTTGCTTCCACTTTCCCAGTCAACTCGGTGTCTGTGATCTTCCCATATGACGGTAGGGTGACAATGACTTCAAACTTAGGTAGAACTAAAATAATTGGAAACCACAAAGGTCGTTGTTATAATAAGCAAAATGCTATATGTAGGTTGCGCTGAGCTGCGTCATTAGTAATTGTATACATTATGAGGCGTCTCGAGGGAAAACCGTCTTTAATGCATGTGCGTATTTAGTGTCGTCCCGGATTAGCCTGTGCAGTCCGCACAGGCTAATCCAGGACGGCACTTTCCGCCTACAGTGGATTTATGTTTAGAAGAGACTTCATTGAAACAGAAAATACCAAAAAAGCGGAAGTGACGTCCTGGATTAGCCTGCACAGGCTAAAACGGGACGACACTTTACGCATATGCATTAAACCCGGTTTTTCCTCGAGACGCCTCTTTAAGCCCGATTTCTCACGACACGCCTTATATTTGTATCGATGTATTCCTGTCATAATGAAAAATGTTATATCGAATTTCAAACAGCGCTTGCTGTGTTTGTACACTGTAAATGTAATCATGATTAGAGAATATTGTTTTCTTAGCCGCAATCGGTTTATAGTATTTTATTGAATGCCCACAATGTGAAGGCATGGCAAGGGTGGTTATCTAAGTATAATTGTGTGATTCATTGACTACATAATATTACTTACCATATTCCAAAACCTCAAAGTAATAGTCCTCCGTATTAACAGTCCCCTATGATAATAATAATAATAATAATAATAATAATAATAATAATAATAATAATAATAAAATCTTTATTTAACGAAGATAAACTTGTAAAGAAATATATCAAATAAAATTTACAGAGCATGCAAATTAAATGATACATGGTCTGGTTTACAACAAGGTCTTCGACCACAGATAATCAAAATCAATATCAACGAAACAATTAAGATTATAACACAGTTACCGGTAATCAAAATAAACATATATAATGATGTTGATATATATATAAAGTCGTGCACTCTCGTACATGTTATCATTCATAAATACACGTTAAAGAAACATACAAACATATCCATATTGCATTGAGACATTATAAAAGTGACAGACATAAAGATTCAATCATGAAAACAAATTTTAATCATGAAAACAAAGTTCAATCGTGAAATAGCTGCAGTTTATTTAATCAAAAGCGGCAATAAAGGTATGCCTTTAATTTATTCTTAAAAGTTGTTAAATTATTTATTTCCGTACTGAAGGAGGTATTGAGTTCCATATTTTTATGCTAGAGTATTCAAAAGATCGTTTAAGATAGTTTGTATTTGGTATACATATTAGCTTTAAATCTCCCTTTTTACAAGATCGCAAACTATAGTGATCGTTTTGTGAAGGTATTATAAGGCCACATATATATGTTGGTGTTTGATCGTGAAAGGCGTTAAAAACCATTACTGATGTGAAATATTGTATCCGTTGTTCAAGTGTAAACCAGTTAAGATCTGTAAAGAGTGTTATTGAATTTGTTCTATAATGTTTATTTAAGATATGTGCTAAGCAACGTTTTTGTATTTTGACTATTCTATTAATTTCCGTTTTTACAGCTGAGCTCCAAGTAATGCATGCATAGTCAGATATAGATGAGATATGTCCATTATAGAAGAACGTTCGCAGTTAAAGAGTCAAATAAGGTTTTATTTTTTGAAGAAGGAACATTCTTGATGACATTTTGGAACATATTTCATGAATGTATATTTCCCAAGTTAGATTATTATCAATATACAGACCAAGAAGTTTCTGACTCTGAACATTACTGATAACAGTGTCTGAAACGTTTAGATTTAGATTAAGTTTTTGTCGAACTTTATGTTTTTAACCTAATACCATGCACGTTGTTTTAAGTGGATTAATAACCATATTATTAGTTTGACACCACTGCTGCTCGTTCGAAAGATTGGTCTGTAGGTTAGATTGAATAATGTGCAAGCTAGTTCAAGCTTTGTGCAGAGTTGTATCATCAGCATACATTTTTGTATTACATGTGAGGTTCAATGGCAGATCATTAACATACATTAGAAAAAGAAGAGGTCCTAAAATAGAGCCCTGGGGAACACCAGATAATGTTCTTATGATAAGAAATAATGTTTTCTGCTTTGACAAATTGAATGACATTTCGTTAAAATGATAATGTTTTAATTTGTATAAAGGAACCCTGTGATCCACTAGGTCGAAAGCCTTTTTGAAATCTAAAAACACTGTACCAATCAATTCACAATCATCAATGTTTTGTAGCCAAGGTTCAACTAAGTCAATCAATGCTGCTTGGCAAGAATGATGTCTTCTAAATCCCGAATGTTAATCAATGCTGTTTGGCAAGAATAATGTCTTCTAAATCCCGATTGGGTTTCGTTTAATAGATCTGGGCCCAGTTGCTCAAAACTTTAACGGACAATTAAGCTAACGGCCGTTAACTTTTGGATGAAGTTTTTGATGTAAATAAAATGTTAAAATGTTAAAATCTGCATTTATTCTAAATAAATTGATACGCTCAAAAAATTGTCAAATGCTTCATAAGCGAGTTGCTTGTAATATAAGTTTTATTTACATCTAAAGTTAACAGGCCGTTAGCTTAACCGGCCGTTAAAGTTTTGAGCAACTAGGCCCTGAAGATTCTAGATAGATATGCAATTTATTAGTAATGTGCCTTCAAAGATTTTAGATATAGTAGGAAGAAGGGATATTGGTCTATGACTATTAGGACTACAGTTCCGCCCTTGAATAAAGGTACTACATTTGCAATTTTAAGCATTTCAGGAAGTTCCTTGAGCTATACAAGTATTTATCAGTGCAGTGATTGGTTGTAATATGAACTCTTTGCAAAGTTTTAATATTTTAGGCCCTATGCCAGCAATACCAGAAGATTTGTTGGAGTTAAGTTGATCAATTAGTGTGCTCACTTCTAAAGAAGTAATACATTGTACTGAAAAGTATTTAGAATCGAGCTTAGCATCATTAAAGTCTTGTTCATTGAATTTAATCTTATTGATACTTTTAGAGATGCTAACAAAGTGGTCATTAAGTGCATTAGCTACATTTTGTTTACCAGACATATTCTGATTACCCACTTTTAAATAAACGGAAAATGTGGCATAACTTTGACAACATTGACAGACCGTATATAGCAACAACGAACCTTTATAACATACACTAATATCATGGATTTGATATGGTTATAATTTTTATAAATGAGCAAAACCATGCTAACTTCAATATGTTCAATGTGGTATTTCAATTACGTAAGTTTGATGCACCGGATATGGCAATGCGTTTTCAATTAAGAGCCTTAATAACATATACAAAATATATGTGATTTGATCATGAAGTAAGTTTCAAAAATGAGCAAATAAACGCCAGCCTATCCATTTTTAATGTTGTATGTCTACGTATACATATACATACCACAGCTTGTACTGTCATGTGGTAATTGCCCAGGACAGTCATATCGGACAAAGGTAGGCTACCCTGTATTCCATCGGGTTGCAAATTGTTTTGACCCATCATCTCGTGTATCTTATCACCTCGTGGATTCTTTAACATACACAGTGTATTTAAGTATTCGTTTACGCATTAATGCATTTAGTTATGCATCTAGTTATGAATTTAGTTATGAATTTAGTTATGAATTTATTTAAATGTAGTTCGTACTTGTTGGCTTGCGTAATGACCTATGTTATTTGTAATTAAAAACAAGTCTGAATCAATGATATTGCTTAATTTCAAGACCAGCTAATTTCTAATAAGCGAGCTAACTACTCACAAATATTTCTATATCCAGTGTAATGTTGGCGGGTTTCAACGAACTGTCGACAGCAAACAATCTGAACAGTACTGTATGGTATAAACAGAACCATTTAGTCGGATTTACGTTGAATAACTTGAATTGTCAAAATAAAGTGCGTAATTACATGTTCCTATCTCGAACTTGTAATTATAGTAACCATTAAAATAAAAATAAGGTCATACAAAATCGTTAACGGACAGCGAGCTCATGTTCAGCGAGAAATTCCAAAGATCGTTGAATTTTGCATCTCAGTTGTTTACAGGGTTTCTGTATGTTGTTGCAACATATTTGTTCACATAGAGTCCTTTCTTTGTACTTAGCAGAATAAAGTATATCACTAAACTTCAGTTCTTATAACATTTTATTTAATGACATCGTTGTAAAACTTATAGCGATTATATTTAGATTGAATATAACGCAATTGGTGATATTATTATGAGAATGTAGCTCATAGAATTGTATGACAATATATTTACTACTAATTTCAAACATTAAACTTTATTAGGCATATTAAATATAGTATTACTATAATGGATTTTGTATTATAATTAATTTATATAAATTGATGTCAGGCCTTCTAAATAGATGTTTACGCATACCCATCGCGCATGTCCTGTGGTTTGCAAACTGCCTTGTTCGTCTATAGATGGCGACAGGACGCGGATTACCAAACACAAAACGTAAACATGACTAAAACTGTAAAGCATTGTGGCTTAATACCCCTAAGAATAATTACCCGTGTCACCGGGTTTGTAAGCCGCCTTGTCCGTCTGTACGAAGATGGCAAGGGATCGTGGATCACCACTAATATACGTCTCGTTCATGAACTTGATGGGACCCACGCCTGAAACCTTTAGTCTGTAGGTCCCCCAGGAAATGTTTAGTGGGGCCTGGGGTAGGAAAACATTGAGCTCTTGTTTGAATTGTGTAATATATTGCCTATAAATACATATCGAAAACAACACGTAAAGGGCAACATTGAATACAACGCAAGGTTGCTTTATTTGGTTTGTATTAAAAGAAGCGATAAAAGTATATAGAAGACTGTAATTCAAATCATAATCGATCTTGCAGTTTACACAAAATTAATATGTTATGCGATAAATGGTCTACAATTTCATATCAACGTGAGGTTGTTTTCCAAGTAAAATACAAAAAAAATATGTCGTTAGTAACGAAAAACATATTGTTCTGTGCACCCGATAAAAAGTATAACATAAATCGCCGCCGAAATTAAAACTCATCTAAATTAGAAAACCGTGTTTTATTGCATCCTTTTTCATTGTATTTTGTAACTTACTGTCAGCTCAAGAACGATGTCTTGCGTCGGGCCCACTGTGGCTGAAATGTACGAAGTTAATAACTAATATGTAAACACGATATGCCACTTTTCATTCCTCTTCGACCATTTAAAACTTTGCTATATTCTTTAAAGCTCTTTTTTAATGTCTTCTTCTTCAGATCATTTTGTCTGGGTGTTATATGCTATTATTTACCTTGACAACTATAATATATTAAGCAGATATATCGTTATCGTAACAATCAGTGAACTATACGACACAGCTGTGTTTAAGCATTGTCTGCCTTCGTGTACTTGAATATCGTTTCTTTATACCACAAATGCATTTTTATGTGTTTATTATTTCTATACACAAATATGGTTAAGATTGCTGTTCAAACCAAAATAACCCTCAAGCTTTTTCACAAGCTGGAATCATTATTCACCAAAATGCAAATGATGATTGTATATTAATGCGTGTATTTTAACGCAATCCGAAGTTCACATAATGCGAAATTACGATTAAATATGATTGTCATTGATAGCCTGAAAACTGGAGAAAGCTACACTGTATGCAAAGAAGTTTCTATGAGCGCTGTAATAATTGCAAGGTTACTTTTGTTGTTACTTTTTGGTAGTGTAGTTTTTCTGAAAAATATGACAAATGGATCTAAAGGTGAAAGTTCTGCAGTATGAAAAATAATTAAGATCGATTTGGCACGTTTTCAAGCAAAATATACAGCGGATATATTGTAGTTGTTACTTTTATAATAAAAATGGGGTATGACCTTCATACTTTTAAATGACTACATACATGCCTTCTATAATCCTGAATATCCATGTTAGTGATAATTAATCGACAGTTCGCCAGATGTGCGCGCATCCTTTACCATCCTTCTTATCGCCTTAAGAATAGCATGAGAGTATATATGTGTTTTATTTGCCCATCTGTTTATGTTTCTTCTATGTATAATATTTTGATAAATTGTATATTGAATTCTTCCAGTATGAACTATCTCATAATAAAGTTAATACATATGTGTCTATACTTAAATACATATTGATATTACAGAACTTTGTTAACATTTTACCAATACTACACGTATGTATTACTATAGCACCTTGCAGATTGAATATTTGTACACATCCTATTAACACCAACAAAGAATACCGCTAGTTCACCTTCATCCATATGAATATTCAGAACAAAGTTCAATGCATAAATTATGTGAACGCACTTTAAATACATGCCAGCAAAGGTGCCCACAGATTGATAGGCGAGAAAGCAAAGGCTAATACGTACATGATGTGCCGGCTATACGAGCAACCTTGGGACCGCCATTGTCTTTCTTGTTCTTCTTGGGACCATTATTATTTTTCTTGTCCTTCTTTTTTGGTTGATGCTTAACGATCACGTGTCCATCAAGGTCGGCGTTAACTGGTTCATCTTCCCAAACCTCCCTTCTACCACGCCGACTCCTAGGGGAATCTATGGCTAGACACGTGGACGAAGAATTATATACCGATAACATAAAATTATATTATAATATTATTGAATAATATGTTCAGTATGAATGTAACATATACAACGTTTGCAACAAGACATAACTAAAATAATAGAGTATAATGAAATAGAATATAAGTATGTGCATGAAGTCAAAATAATATATAGTTTTAATTATATGTTTTAATTAATAATTTTATGCATTAACATGTTATACATTACATAGTTTTAATTCATAATTGTATACATTTACTATAAACGCACGTTAAAAATGGTTCATATATTTAAAATTTGTTTCTGCACATAATTAATATAACGTGCTTGCTATATAATAACTATATATCCGTGCAATGTTCACTTTATATTCTTTTATTTCGTGATGTTGCGATTATTTTGAAGACAAATGTCCCTTTGACCCAATAACACATGTTTGCGAAAGCCCAGACAAAGACAAAAACAACAATTGAGGCGTGTCGTGGGAAATCCGGGCTTAATGCATGTGCGTAAAGTGTCGTCCCGGATTAGCCTGTGCAGTCCGCACATGCTAATCCAGGACGGCACTTTCCGCTTGTATGGTGTTTTCTGCTCCATGGAAGTCTCTTCTAAACATAAATCCACTGTAGGCAGAAAGTGCCGTCCTGGATTAGCCTGTGCGGTGTGCACAGGCTAATTCGGGACGACACTTCACGCACATGTATTAAGTCCGGTTTTCCCACGACACGCCTCAATTACACTTACTGAATGTTTTGATGACAAGAGATACGTTTTCGTTGGTAAGTAACTCCGCAGTGACCGTCTCACCGGAAACCGGCTTCAGGAAGTGGACTGCGATGCGCAGAATGGCTCCCGGTCGGACAGTGTTGGGAACCAATACCATGTACGTACTGTTTGGGTTAATTGAAACAAACAATATTTCGTATGTATATGTAATAGTTCTAGCATATTTTTACCGAAATATGTTAGTTATTTAACGAGCCCGCAGGGCGAGTTTAAATAACTAACATATTGAGGTAAAAATATGCTACAAGTGTTTTATACCATATTTATGACGTAATACGTTATGATGTATGTATTATATGTGCCATGTTATGTTTTCTGTATATTCATGTATATATTATGTTTTAAGGCATTTCAATAAATGCCCTTTTTCACTCTACACGTTTTCAGTGTGTTTATTTCATCACATGCGAGTTCGACCTCGTGTTCAGAACTTATTATTAATAGGTACTAAGACAATACATAAATACCATATTTATTGTGCAGTATATTGAAATATAGTTTTAATTTATATTTATACGCACGCTACTTATTGCACAGTTAGGCTCACTAAAATCAGTACATTAATTTAGAACTGCGCTATAGCACGCTTTAGATCATCGTCGCATAATATATCTGGAGAATGAAATATGTCGATACCCAGAGAATTACACAGGAACAAAAGAAAATGTCTTTTGTGCCATTAATTGTTATCAGTGATACGTTGAATAGATTAGCACTTAAAATAAAACTACCCCGTGTGAATTATCGATGTCCTTATCTTGTAAATGTTTTATAAAAGATCACAATGTTACACACATTGTGCCAATACATAGCAAATGTTACCAATTGTATGTCCTCTGTTTTTTTCTACTGGGGATTTTTTACAGAACAACTAAAGATACCGCAATTCCAAAATTGAACTGTCAAAGAACTATTTATTTTTTTTTTTTTTTTTTTTTTTATTTTTTTTTTTTTTCTCCTTTTTCCCTTTTTTTTTTTTTTTTTTTTTTTTTTTTTTTTTTTTTTTCAATGTCGAATGATTTTATTTACATATATACAATACATTATACAAAACATAGGTCATTTTCATATGATGATGTACATTCAACAAGACGTGTAATATTTTACAGTAACATGTTATGTGACATATCACACGTAATTCAGCAAATCGTCATAAACATTCAAATATTCAGAAACGATTTTACTACAGGTACAGATCGACAACTGAAAAAAAAAAAAATTATAAAAATGTAGATTGAAGAAGGTTAACAGAGGATAGGGAAAATTATTATGACTATAAATCTTTGAAATATACAGATTTTTAAACATTTTAGAAAAAAAAAAAAAAAAAAAAAAAAAAAAAAAACACGGTATTTCAGGACTTATATAATCACATACGAGCATCACTTACATATACAAGTTGTACTAAGAATACATGACAAACGTGCAACTAGGACATTGGCATTTGAGCATAGGATGTATTTTCTTTCAGAGAGCTGGTGGTGTATAACATCAATAGCATGTCAGGTTGGACAGTTAGCTATTTAGGTAATTCTTTAAAACCTTACGAAATTTACGCCAACTTTCACAGAAGTATATTTCAGAAAGATATTGTATTAAAAATAAAAGATTATTGTTAAGGAGAGATAGATAGTTTTCAATGTATTACTAATGGGAGTAAGGCTAATGTTTAACTTTTGGAGGAACTATAACAAAAATAAAGACACCAACAAACATCTGTCATTAGTTAAAATGTCTTACGTAAATTAGTGCCCCGATCTACGAGCAAGATATGGTATTTTATCCAACACATATTTCCATTTTGATTCGAAATCATTGATTCTGTCTGCTAAAAGTGCGGCATTCCATTGATGCTCGTATTTATATGCTAAGTAATTTTTTGCACCTTCAACAGAAGGAATCAATAATGACATTTTGCATTTGTATATGTAAAGTTTTGTGTAAATGAAAATATTATTTACTGCATCACTTTTTGTTTCTGCATAACCTAGTATGAAATTTTTCATGTTACAGTAAGGAAAAATTGTAGTCGGAAACAGATTATTTAAAAGAAACTTTGAGGTGGGGCACTCCCAGAATATGTGTTCTATGGTCTCTTCGCTATTTTTGCAAAAGGAACATGTAGGGGATTCCGACAATTTCATTTTAAAAAGTAAATAATTCGTTCCGATTATTCGGTGAATTATTCTGTACTGGAACCATTGAAATTGTGAATCAGAATTGATTGTGAAAGGTAAAAGGAAAATCGCCTTCCATTCATCATTGCTTATTATAGTGTTTAATTTACTAGGCCATTTTTGTTTTATTGGCATTTCGATTTCTGTTCTTTTTAGGATGTTGTACATTCGTTTTGCCCCCGATTCTTTGCTTAAAATTACTTTAAATGATGGTGGTATAAAAGGTCTTTCCATTTTATAATTGTTTCTGTCAGTTTCGTGTATATTGTGTGATTTGAATTTTGTAAATATGGCCTTTTTAATACCTTGGTATAAAAGAAAGTCAATTTTCAGATTATATTTTATATTTATTTCATTTAATGTTAGAAATTTACCATCACTATCTAACAGGTCACCTATATATTGTAACCCTGCCATATACCAGGAATTAAAAAAGATGCTTTTATTTCCTATACATATTCCTTCGTTATAGAAAATTGGATAGTAAAATATGTCCGTTGCATTAAATATTATTTTTTCTTGGAAGACGACAAATGATTGTAGGACGTCTTTCCAAAAAGGATTGGTTATTGTAGTTGCTAACTTTTGTGAATAATGTTTTCCACATCGTACAAGCTTCTTAAAATCTACGTATGAATTTGCAATGTGTAACCAATTTCCATTTGAGACATATACTCTTTTTAGCCATGTTAGTTTCATTGCATGAATAAAAGCTTTGATATTTATCATTTTGAGCCCCCCTTCACAATATTCTTTGCATAAAGTGTTATAATTAATCCTACTTTGTCCACCCCATATAAAGTTTAGAAATATTGTGTTTAAGTTTTTAATAAATTCCGATGATGGATTAGGAAGGGATATGAATAGGTGATTAAATAATTATATCAATAATGTTTTTATAACTGTAATTCTGCCTATGGGTGTTAAGTTTCTTTTTTTCCAACTTAAAAGTGCATTCTCCATTTTAGCTATTTTTTCTTTATAGTTAATGTCTAATATCTGTTGTAGATCGACGTGATAATGAATTCCTAGCATCTGAAAACTGTGTTGGTTCCATTGAAGTTTCCATTTTGTTTTAATACTTTCGGAACTGAATTTTTTCTTTCCAATCCATATTACATTCAAAGAACTATGATCCTAACAGCTTTAGGCCAGTCGACTACGCGAAAGTAAGAAGTGCCGTTTTGAATATCGTTTAATTTGTCAAATGGTAATCAATGAGGATCATTATTTTGATTAGAACATGACATGTTGGGTTAATTAAAACAAACAATATTTCTCTGTCATGATTTAATTTCTGTCAAATCAAATTTTGACAGCAATTAAATTGATGACAGAGACATTCACTCGTACATTTGTATTGCCTTCCTTGCAAAATTTGATATTACAATAAACACAATAAAGCTATAACCCTAAAATATAACAGTCACAAAATACACCGAACAGCACTGCTGACACAACACTTACAAATGTGGTAATAAAAAGCTCATTTTTTTTCGGGGAAATTCAATCAAATTTCGACAATCAATAATGTACTGGCCTTTGTATTTTCATGTAAGGTGAGAGTAAAATATCGATTTGTTGTTTTAATGTATCATTTCATACGAAATCATTTAATGAAAAAATTAACTTGATTAAGCATCTGTGGGACAAACTAAACCGACATATTAGAAAGCAACATAAAGCTGCTCGAAATCTGGTGCAACTGGAACAAGTTCTAATTGAGAGATTGTGGAATATTTGTCAAAATTTCAAATGAAACCGTGATATGACATAACAGACATCAGTGGACACGCAATGTTTTAATTATTATTTTATGAACGACAATTGTGCATTATGATCATTTAATAGTGATTATCGTTGTTACCACAGACACAGTATTTTTAGATTTTTAACTTTTAGGGTTGTGGCGAAAGTGTGTTTACTGTACCATCAAATTATCACAAATTGTTCAATAAAAATGTACGAGTGAATTTCTCTGTCATTATTTAATTTCTGTCAAAATTTGATCAAGTTTGTCTGACAAATGGCCATTTTATTGCGATTTATGTTAGTGGCGGGTTAGAAGTGCTGTTCAGTGTATGCCCCATATATCGAGGGTTGAAAAGCAGAAGGTACTAAGAATCATTATGATCAAAAGCAGTTGGTACCTTATGGTGTTCAACCCTCGATATGATGATGAACACCGTGCCATCTTTTCGTTTGAAAGGAACCGACTGTGCGAGATATCTCCATTACAGACCGAAACGAATAACACATTGAGATATTGCTCAGATATATGACCACATTTTAAGTATGTTACCATCATGCAAATACAATTACGTAACTAGCAAAGAACTTACTTTTCAGCGAATATAACCGGCGCGGTCACAATGATACCCAGTAATAACGCAAACATGCTTGATAGTAATTAGGTAAACTAATGAAACAAGGAAATCCGCAAAAGAGCATTATGCCGTAGAAAGTTGTAAGCTTTTATACTGTCTTGAAACCAGGACAAAAACGTTTTGTCGGGCCAGTTCGGTGACACACATGTATACAATGCTGAATCCATCGCTAATCTAGAATAAGTATTTAAGCATTTTCCCGGAACCAGTTGGCACACTCACAAATCTTGTAACATTTATTATCTCGGATTATATCAAGCGTCTTTTGCCGTAACATATAATTATAGCATTAAACGGCGGTATACCAGAATCGGTTAAGATGGCAAAACAGTGTTTCAGTGCGCATATGTTGCCTTATGATTTGTTGCATATCTGCATGCATGATCATCCTTTAATGTAACATGGCAAAATCAATTACTGGAAAATCTTGCCGTGTATGTACCTTTTACAAAATTGTGTACGTTTTGCAGCGATAAATGTGCAAATGATAACGGCCGACACATATAATTGCTGTTTTAATTCGAGAACAATTTTGAGAGTTTTGAAATTTAAACAATCAAGTTTAATTTCATATTATAGTTTATGTATTTACTCATAATGGCGTGGTAATTTGTTGAACAGTGCAGTATTTATGTTTTATAATTGACATACTGATTTATACAGACAACAAATTTACCAATTATGTTATTGGTTAGCGTGATTTATACTTACAAAACGACATATCTTTGCTAATAATATTTAAGTGTTTGTTTACGTAATTGAACATTTACAGGTACGCGTACCATATAATTACGTATGTGGATATGAAGACAAGGCTGGTTTATGCTTTTATGCTTTGTTAACACTTATTTACCTTGTGCATTATACGCATGTATTTTGTTTTTAATTGAATAAAGATTTGTTCTACAATAACTGAGATGCCTACTGATCAATTGATAGTCACTGACAAAGCAGTGTTTATAAGAAATGCATTACATGGATTTTATTTGCATGTTTCTGATAAAACTGTGAAAGTGAAATCTTATAAAAACAGCGGGCAGTAGTACTTACTACAATATATAACGGTTGGTTGGCCTTCACAAAACATTGTCTTGCAGTTCAATTACTTCAATTACTTCAAAGACAATTCAGTCAATGGTCGGCGCCCTGGATTATTGACAGATGGTACAGATGGTATAGAGCAGAACCTTTCTTTATTTATATTTAAAGCTGATCGTTTGTTTCCGGACGACATCGATACTTATTTTATATGATATGTAAGAACGTAATCCGCTTACAAGTACAGATGTATTCAAAGCATCCGCGAATGATATGGTTTTGCCATGTGTGTTTCGCAAATATTGTTTAAAAAATAATATATTGCTAATTTGCTGTTAACGGAAATGTATTTTCTTTTAATTAACTAACAAATAAAATAAAACGTCCGTATTCAATATTTATTAATACAGCTATTTGGTCAGTGTATGCCGCTGCATGATTCCAAACATGTTAAAGTGTAACGAGCATCTGTCCTAAGAATTGTGCGAATGACACAGTTGTGTTTGTTATTTAAGTTAATATTATGAAATAAGGAAATATGACAAAGCATCCACCTTGAAAACAAATAAAGCGCAGTATTTGATATTAAAGGATATATATGTTGATTTGTTGTAACTTCATGTTCAGAGTAAGTTAACCTGTGGCTATTCACAATGTATGAAATTATGGTAAAGACACATGCCACAAGTAATCATAGTTGTAGAAAAAATATACATATTTATTTATAATCATGTGAATTATTTCGACAAGTTGCAAACACATAACTAACTGAACTAAACAGCAGCAGCTGAAAAATCTAATTTATCGTTTCTGAAATACGTTGAAGTCAGAATTATATTTACAATGTACGTGTGAACAAGTGTAATATTTTTACATTAATATCCAAATGATGAGTGAAACCACAAAAGCAACCAATGTGAGAGTTTGTCAGTGACAAATGAGGACAAATCTAATTTGCGTATACCCCTATTGAAGGCCATAACTATACAAGGAAGTACCGGCAAAGACGGAGGTCATATGCTTCTGAGAGGTGGTGCAGTTGAAAATACTTTATTCGATAAATTGCATTAGAAATGTACATACAAATATACATCTATCTTTGTCTCAGTTCTGGGGGCTACTATAATTTATTATGCTTTCCAGTGAAATTTCGAATTTTATTGGTGAAATAAAATGTTATATTTTCACTGTTGGAGCAGTTTTATTTATTTATTGTCAAAATGCATAAAGTAAAAAGAAAATTTGTTGATTACGGTGTAAGATCGTATTTTATTTCACGAGTGTTAATAGAAAATGATATTTTCACGAGTGGCACAGCCACGAGTGAAAATATAAATTTTATATGACCACGAAATCACCGAAATCAACAAATATCCTCTATGCATTCACTTAAGTTGTTGTCACATAATAAAAGATTTGAGATAAAAAATATTGTCAAAATACTTCATCATTGTCAAACAATGACGTTCACCTAACGATCCTTCTGACGATACCTCAAGTACCGGTAATTAAGTCAATTTATTCAAGGCAGCATGTGTGTCAGTAAGTGATTGGATCATACCTTCGACTTTAGCGTAATTCGAAGTTAGTTCCGGAGTTTCGGATTGGCCTCTCTTTAATCGAACACGACAATTCATCAAAGCAGAAGGTGTGTGATTTACTTGTTTCTCTATTTATTGCATTTATGACGCGGGCGAATTGTGATCCTTTCTAGTATTAGCCGGTGTCAATGTAAATTATGTAAATCAACACAACCTTTCGCTGATTTTATTTCCTTTCTTCGCATAAGCCATTTATTTCGCCTTTACTCCGTTCACATGTTATTGTTTGCTCTATACCGTACCATGTTGGCGTTAATAGGAATGCAATATAATCGCAGGCAACAGATACAACGAACGTAATATGATGTTTACATAATGTACGAGTAAGTGGTGCGGTGATTTGCTGTGATATATGTAGCTTTCGTTTAGGCCTAATGGAGACAGAACAATTAGAAAATGCTAAATTGCAAGTATTTAACGTTTACAAAGAACGGTGTTGCCATTAGAACATTATAAACCATCTGATGATTCCATTTGATCAAGAACATCTTTTAAATTGTATACAGGCTCTTGTATCATCCAATAGTTTAATATTCGTTGTCCCGATTTTATCAACCATCCAATATGTGTAATATGTAATTTAATTAGATTGTTCTTAAATAAGTTAGTTGTGTTTTGCTAAAACCTTTCTGATCTCCGGTACCTCTTGCATTATTGCTGCCACAGCCACCTGAACTGCTGTAGCCACTGCGTCCTCTGGTGTTCCCAACTCCTTTCTTATCGTCGCCGCTGTTATGTCCACCACAAGATAGTCGGCTTTCTCTAAGGCCAATGAAGACAGGTGCAGCGATTAAAGCATGCTCATATGGACCCAATACTGCTGTCAAACTTATATAACACAATGTTTTCAAATAAAGCCATTTAAGGTACACCATAGCAATCTGAAATCCGATTCCCTGCAATAGCAGAGGCATTTCTGTTACTCTGTATGTGCTTTTCATGCACCATTGCGTGTCTAGTAGACTCTATATCATAAATATCAGTTTTTAAAACACATTCAAAATGCCACAAACATAGTGAAATCATCAATAATTTGACATTATTTAAAACAAAATTCTTTATTTAAATATATAGATACTCGGTACCACTAACATTATTTTAATGAACAATACTAAATTGCAACGATTTAAATTTACAAAGAACGGTTTTGCAATTATGACAATGTAGACCACCATGTAAATGCCATTCTTAACTTTAAATATAACTGTCCACTATTATAATATTATATCAATCTAAAATGTTGCTTGCCTAACGAGTGTTTAACTAGTGAAAAGTGGTTGAAACAATTCAATTGAATAACACTGCTGCTTAATTGCTGCAATGTAGCCTTTTTCATTATAGGATTGTGTTTTTACTTGAGTTATCTCCCTTCCACTCCTGGATACTAGGTAAATAACTATTTATTTTAACACATTTCTAAGAGATCGTATGTTTAGAATCATTTACAGATAATATTTTTTGCATAATTTCAGGTATTCTAATTCGAATTAATATCTTTTTCTTATGTTGTTTCTGATATACTGTATTTTGCTTATTTGCAAGTTCATGTATGGAAGTTCGAACATGTTTATCCGAAATAGACGAACAATAACTGTCCTCACTAGTTTTATCACATGAATGCAAAAAAATCAGACGGAAATGTTATTTTTTATTTTATTTAATAAAACTATTTATGGATTATATTTGTTGAAAATTATGATGTCACTGTTTTATAAACGCATCAATTTGACATTACTTGTGCCAAGTTGTATAGATTCTGCCAGTGAGTGCTATTTTAAATTTTTGTGCAACACTGACCATACTTGCAAGAACATAAATCCAGCCACTGTTGCTGGTTTTTGGACGATTTCTCTGGATAATTGCATGAAACAAAAATAAAATGTTAAACATAATTAGTAGGGTTTAACCTTAAGCTTTTTGATATAAATACTAGTGGAAACTGCTACCTAAAAGTAACTGAATGATGTGTTTTAAAAAGGCCTGTAACATGTATTAAAATGTATTAAAACACCAATGTAGAGTACCTGAATCCAGACACTTAAAAAATATATTTAATTTAAATTAACTTAAATAGAAATAAACATTAAACTACACTTTGTTCATCTGATTTCTTATATTTTCTTACTTTGTTTACCTTGTTCTGGTGTTTAATTCCAAAATGTTCTTTGGTACGCTTTATTTATCAGAGATACTGTTTTGATTTCAATCCCCCACATGCGAATGTTTACATTTAAAAGATAAAAACCATAGTAAGTAAGTGAATTAATACCCCAATGAATTCTGTTGAAAATATTACATATATTTGTTGCTGAGACAGGCGCGTGCATCAATTGAATGATTGGTCTTGATCATACAACATTAGATTTTTCAGGTGTCTGGATTTACGTTCTTTGCCAGTATTGGTTAAAAATATATAATTTTAAAAGTATAATCGTGTCAAACAATTCCAAACTCGTAACTATATCTATACAATTATGTAGCCACTGAACAAGTAAAGAAATACCAATAATGTACTGTTACACCAACAAAATTCACATACCTGTACAGATAATTTATATTTCAACAATGTTTGTAAACATTTATACAATAACACTTCAATTTTGAATACAAATAACAATTCCCAGAAGATCAGATAAGGCACATAACAATTATAAATCCCAAGATATGCACAGAAAATGAAATCAAGTGTACATTTACGCTCAAAATTCATTTGCATAGAATAGGAAATGAATTTCAGAACCCATTAATAATATCTAACTGTAACAGGTGTGAATTTGTAGAAATGTTTTATTTAAAACATTTTTATTAGCTTTGTAAAATGTCTACTACATTATTTAAAGAGGGGCTGTACAATTTTGTAATTAAATTACAATGTAAAATCATCCATTGATTACAATGATGCCAGTATATTTGTTAGATAATATTATTATAATTTTTGAGAAGAACCAATGTTCATAAATGCTTATAAAGACAGATATTTGAAACTAAACTCAATAAAAGTACAACAGAATCAATACTTGTGAGACCAGTGTTCAAAACACAAATGAAATTAAATATTGAGTTAAATAATTGTAAACTACCCCTGCTTTCTGAGAACAATTGTTGAAAGGCCCTTGAATTTGTAATACACAGGGCTTTTTTTCAGAAGCTTGGGCTGGGACCCAAGCCCTAGGTTTGGGGGAAAATTATCACGACAAATTTGATAAAGGGGAACAAAAAATCTAGGGGTACAGTCCATTTTGGGGGAAAACTGCACGTTTTTAAAAAAACTGTGCTTGGGGATGATGGCTATATTTGACCCCTACTATATAAGGTAAAAAATCCTTAATAACATGTTGTAAACATTATTGATTGGCAAAGTATTTCCTTTTTAGCTCACTTGAGCACGAAGTGCTTGGTGAGCTATTGGTATAGAGGACCTCTCCTGCTTTGGCCGTCGTCTGTGTGCCGTCAACAATTTGTTTCGTTCTCACGCTAGAGACTTCACTTTTTTATCCAATCTTTACCAAACTTGCACAGTTTGTGTATGACCATAAAACCTCAGACAGGATTGTTATTGGGCCAGATCACACTAGTGTTATAATGCCCCTTTTCATGCAAAAAAGAGCAAAAATACCCTTTTCCAACATATAGACTTTTTTTATTTTCCATCCAATCTTAACCAAACTTTCACAGTTTGTGCATGACCATCAGATCTCAGTAGACGCCAAAAATGGGCTAGATCGTATTTAAACAGCAGAGTTATTGCCATTTGTTTATGAAAAAATATACAAAAATGGAAATTATTCAGGATAGAGACTACATTTTTCATCCAATCTTCACCAGTCTTCCACGTCTGAAACACAGGATTAATAGCCCTTTCAGGATGGAGACTTCATTTTTCATCCAATCTTCACCATTTGTGTACAGTTTGTCTATGAATGTAAGATTACAGGTGAAGTGGAATATAAGCATGATCGAGCCAGAAACATCAGAGTTATTGCCCCTTGTGTGTGGAACAAAATATCTACAAGTTATCAATGATTGGCTTGCACGCACGATTTTTTATTCAATGTTGACCAAACTTGCACTGTGTGCGTATGGCCATAAAAATTGATTGATAAAATATGATTTCCACCAATTGCAAACCTAACATGGAGTTATTTGTATATGCAACATTGACGGCTTCAGAGCCTGCATTAACATCATTTATTTTCATTGGACAGAAAATTATCAAAGAAAACGCAAAACTTGACCTTATAGCACAGCCATTGCAATTATTGCATTGCCACTAGTTCTCCAAAACTGTCAAAAAAGACATCAAAATCTACTGTTTCTGCATTTTCCAGAATTGTCACTGACATAATGAAAAAGGGTCAGGTAAAAATAATGAGAAAAATGATTTGAGAACCATAAGCAAAAACACTTGCACATCCACTACCCAACTCATACTTTAGTTAGCCCATTGCTCTAACCAATGTTTTAAATCAAACCTATCCTATCCCCCTTTGCGGAAACATGTGTATTGTTCAGATAACTTAATTTCCAAACCTGTCACAACCGTATATTCTTCATCTGTGCCAGTCTTCAGGTGAGCTCTCTGGGCCACCATGGCCCTCTTGTTTTAACTCACAATTCTTCACCCAGTAGTTTTACATGTATTTTCTTGTTTATGCCAAGCACAGAAACATAAAACTACAACAGGATCAATGCTTTCCAGACCAGCATTCAAAACACAAATTAAACAAAATATTGTGTTAAATCATTGAAGAGTTTGTGGCACAAAATGAATGTCACTTGTATAACTCGAAAGAATTGTGCATGCAATTGTAAGTGTATGAGTCTCTAGAGAAGTGGTATGTTAAATGCATAACATGTTAAAATAATTATTGATTAACTGAAAATTAAATTACAAGTTGCAGAATGACAAAACAAAATAATGCATTGTTTCAACATGATTGTCTTTATATTAAAGCAAAACAATAGATACTTGCAATCAATAGTGAAATAGGATATATTCAATGATAAAAACATACATTATTTATATGCTCTATTTTGGCATTGGTACACTATATATAAGTGTTTGTATTTTATTAAAATGCTACTATTTTGCTTTTTGAATTCATAACATAAGTAATATTATGGTTATTTGTAAAAATTGTAAAATTATTGTAATAAATAAATATGGCATCAGTAAATTATCATGCAAACCTACAAAATGTATAAACATGTAAGCTGACTAAAATTCAGTTTTATGCTCATGTAATTATATTAGTAGATTTTATTTTCTTCATTGTACTGGTACTGAAATACTCTGATAATAATTACATTGCACAATTTGGAATTTGGAATAATGAAATGTGGGATTCAGGGATTCCAAAACCTTGTATTGAATAACTGTCCTATTATAATCACATAGCAAATTGTATGTAAAGCTTTAAAATCATGTTAACAAACATTTTATAAAAACATATTTTTTAATTATGATCTTCCTTTAATATATGTGTACTGTAAAACATATTTATTAACATTAAATCATACACAAGAAGATTATTAAAATTCTTTGTAATTAAGGGCACCTATTTGTGTTGGCTGTTCCCATTTATTTGCTAGTCACATTACATCAATTGAATGAATTCTCCTCTGAAAGCTTGGAACAGATAACACATATCAATTGACATGAACTGTCAATAGTTTGTATTCTACCCTATGACAAGTCCAGTAATTATAAATGTTATCCATTATGACTAGTTAATGCGCAGCATCACCAGTATTGATTTCCCACAAATCTGTTTAGAATCTGCTCTCGCACTATTTACTTATTGGAATTACTATGAAAATATTGGATTTTGTGTAGTAGAACATATTAAATAAAATCATATTGGTTAAGAAGCTGCAGTGTGATCACAATTGGCTCAAAATGTAGGTTTTATTAAAATGTTGTTTTGTTTTTTTATACAACTTTAAGAATTTCTAGAGGGCAAAGATAGATAATGATTTTGATCATTTTTGAAAGTTAAAATTTTGAAGTTAACATGTAAACATGTGAAGATTGTAACAAACAAACGAAGACTAAGAATAAGTAAATAAAGCATGGTTCAGTTAAATAAATGTTGCATTTAAACTTGATGTAACAAATTTAATATATTTGTAGGAATGTTTAGGTGAAGAGTCGATTGTACAAGTTAAAATAGTAATTTGTTGGTTTTGTAAATACTGTTAATCAATATGTTCGTTTTCGGTCCTCTAGTGAATAATTTGGATGTGGCCTTGTAATACAGGTAGGCTTTAACCTAATTCTTGTTAAATAAATATGTTTGTGTCCAATCTTAAGTGGAGCTATTGATTCCTTGTAGGAAATTTTGCAATACTATCAGTATATTATGTCGCAATCACCTATAGTATTTGTATTGAAGTGACGTGGTGTTGCTTGTCCTATTTCTGTGTCGTTTTTTTTTATAAATTGATTCAGTATTAAATAGAAAAGGTCTTTTGTTTTAAATAATGCTTGGAATTGGCTCGTTTTTTTTTTTCATTTAACAGATTTAATGGCGCATAATAAATTTGGGGAGTAACTAACCGCAATTAAAAAAGTAAATTGTCATCCATTTGGTTTTGACAGGTGCTTTTCAGGTACATTACCAAATGTCTGGTGATTTTCTTTGTAAAATACAAATATGGTAGATTAGGATAAACTTGATCATAGAATAAACAAATGTCAGTTCACAGAATTATACGTAATTAAGCTAGTAATACTTTTACTGATTAAAGGAACTTCTATTTTTCTGCAATAAAATATTTATAACATTACGTTTAATCGATGTTTTTGTTCATGTGACGTCATATGTTCTGTTTGTATATCTTATATCTTTCTTTACATTCTCATTTCACGATCTTTATAAACATTGACATTGTAAATTGATTCTTTATACTTAACGACCAGTAGTCTGTTGACAGGCAATGCTAAGGTATTCTATTTCCTAATGCTAATTTATTGATCCCATTTTATTGGTCAATAATGCCAGCTTAAAGCATTCCCCGGATAGCTGCTGTTAAGAACACTTTGCAATTGTAGAAAGAGTAATAAAATTCATGTTTTGAAGTTTTTTTTATTCATGAAGTGAACTTTACAAAGTGATCCTCAGCAGTCTAAATAATGTATTGTAAGTCAGAAAAAAATAGGTCTTACAATAATTTTGGATATCAAATTTCCAAGTAAGGAAAGAATATAAGTGATTTGAAAGCTATGATCAACTTTGGTTGTAACAAAAAATAATAAACTGGTTATGTTACTTATATAGTTTAACTTGTTTGGATTATTATTTTTTCAGATTCAACAAATATGCCTTAACCAACAGTTACGTTCAAACACGAATGAACACCTCTAGCTTCTGTTACCATGGAGAGGGAAAGCGATGAAAATTATGTCGTAAAAGGTCAGTTTGGCACAACCAAGGCTGTCGGAAAGCTGCGACATCGAAGTAAAAAACACAAGCAGAAACTTTCCACGTTCGAGAGGCGCTACACAGCCTTGGGACCCTTGCTTAAGCCTGAATTGAAGCGTATAGACTATGTTCTTGTGCACACAGCCAAAACGTCAGATGATGATAATCTGGATGAAAATAAAAAGAAAGAATTGAGTAAACTGGAGGACATGCGGGATCGATTTGAGGCAGCCCTGGAAAAGGAAGGGTTTTCCATCATGCCTGAAAGGATAGACGATTTTATCTACAAGAAGCTTCACGTTCCTTTCAAGCGGCTTTGTCAAGAAGCGGAGGCGATTAAATTGGAGATGCCTCTACGAGGGGTAAGTTATTTGACCTTTAAAGACAGTGTGGGCTTTCTTGTAGGAGTTAGTTTATAAAATGTTTCTTTCTTATTTGTGAGAGAAATAAGATATGAGATGTGAGATGGTAGTCTTTAGGTCGTTAAAGCTTTAATGTGGTCTTTAACCAGAGTTTGGTATAATTTTGAGACTGATCAGTTTGCTTTTTTATTTATTCTCCTAATAAAGTGTTATCTACATATTTATTCGTTAAAGGCAAGTTTTTGCATTAAATTTTGAATTATAGCGTTAATCTGTATTTTATTTGTATAACTCAGTGAAATAAACATCAAACTGTGAAACAAGAGTTCTAAAGTTTAATACCAATAAAGTGATGATTATCGCAAACAAAACTCGTACTAGAAAAAAGAAAATATTAAACAAGTACAAGTTCTTCACAAACCTGTTTAAATACGGTACTATTATGAATAATTATTGGGGCTTTCTTTGCAGCGTATAGCAACCAATCGAACATTCAGTGCATCAGATCTGGTATTCTTGTGATTTATTATGCCCTGCCGTTCGCAGTTTACAGTACAGCTCAAGCAAAACAAATATTTTCTTGCCGCTGCAAAGTCAGAATTTTAATTCACATAATTACTTGGTGAATATTGGCAATTGTAAGCAGGACTTTTTTCACCTTTACCCATGAAATTGGGAATTTAAGCGTCAATTCACCAAAACACTGGGAAAAATTATAATTGTTTTTTGAATAAATTTGAATAATTATAGATAAACTACATAAAATAGAATGTTCTGAACAAAAACAAATCAGTAAAACATTTATTTCAACTTCAGCAGTCTTCATTTCTACACTGAACACCTGTTATTTCCAAACATCTGAAAGTCAAACCATCAGTTGGGAATTTTAAGACTGGATTAATGAAAAAAAGATACTTTTTGCCATTGGGAATATGACCCAACAACGGCTATAAACTTGGCCCCAAAAAGCCTTGCAATGTAACGCTAAGTGGGGACTGATACCCACCACAGAAATATGCAGCGTAACTCCAAGTGTGTTTGACGCTTGATGCCAAGTGATGACAAGTAATTTCGTGGCGAACTATACTAGGTAAAATGAGTTTTGCAACAAAAATAAAACTTGATATATTTCATTGAGTCATCATTAAATACATTGCATTTCATTTCTTCTTATAGTACCTGTCCTTCCCTTTAAAGACAGTTAACTACTGAACATCAACATCAGGCTTGGTATAAAAGTCACAACGTTATCATGAAATACGACCAATAAACAATGTTGTGTTTTCACTTTAAGATGCATTTTATATCCTAGTTGTTGCCAAACTTATTTACATAGTATATATATCGGCCTTCTCAGAGTTGTTTTTCATCTGACCCAGTCATACAAACTTTGCGAATTGCAAAATATGTTGAGCTTGAGCCATACTGTAGGTGAACAGACTGACATGGCCCCATGATGCACCTATCAATAGTTTGGGTCCCAGGATATATACTTTGTCTGGATTTTAGATCCTGATTATATTGGCCCCCCCCCCCGGACCATTTGATACACCAATTAAGCATCCCCAATTAAGGGGATTTAGACAAAAATGCTTGGCTCTAGGGTGGGGGATTAGATCCCCCAAAGTACAATAAGTCTAATTCCCCTGGGTTTAATTATTTCACAAGCATTGTCATTGGGCAGTATTTATAAGATTATTTGAATTTGAAGTTGAGTAAAAGCATACTTTTACAGTTGTGTATGCAGTCTTCAAGCTAGACGTTTTGTAGCACTGGCCTGAATTCTTATTCATCATAGTAAACTGATGAATATCCTACTAGCACGACTATTGAAAGTTTAGATTTTCTGCTAGCTCGAAATCAATTTCGCTAGCCACGGGCTTCGGGGTAGTTTGTTTGTTTGGATTTTTCGCCATTTTTAACAGTATTTCAGTCATATCACGGCGGTTAGTTAATTTACCTACTCGCTTTTCCTGGGCAAGCTTAGCCGATCTACCGGTAAGTGGTTTAGGGGTCTAGTGGTTTGGCATGAAGACTGGTGTATCTGTATGTGGTGTATGTCGTTCGTGCATAGATAATAAACATTATTTTTCTACTGTATATACAGACTAGCATTGCAGGCGTGACAATCCGTACCAAACCGGATAATCATTACTGCTCCTTTTTGACATGCGGCTGACGGGTATTGTTGTCATAGGGACCAATTAACAGATTAACGATGTGAAGTTAATTGTTGGCCCAATAAAGCACACTTACATCGATTTTTGTGGTTGACCGGGACAAAATGCCTATGAGCGGGACGCCGGGACAAACCTCGCGAAAGCGGGACAATCCCGACGAGAACGGGACGTATGGCATGTAAATGTATATGTTTAAACAATAAATACCTGTTTGCTATTAGAGTTTTTTTTATGAGTTGATGAATTGGTTAATATAATTATCATTTACAAATATATTTTCTAATCTATAAATGGGAATGTATTTCTTACAATACATTAAGATTTTTGCATAAATGATGTATTTATTGTTTTGTTCTTTTTAACATACTTTTGTATGCTGTTGGGTCCAGGTTTCTGAACACACACTACAAAATATAGTTTTTAACCTTAATCTTGGTCTAAAATCATGTCAGCCAATGAAAATTGTTGTTACATTTGAGCCTGAAATTTCAATTGCTTACATATAAGATACAGTCTAAAATTATTTTGTGAAAGTTCATAGGCCCATGTCAGTCAGTATTGCTCTATTAATATTCATGTTATTGCTAGTCTTCTTGACAGGGTAGTTTGTTTGAACTTGACGTTATAATACGTTAGTATTTGTTACATTTTAGGATGCATAATCATAGCTAGATGTGTTACAATAAAATCAGATTGCAACCACATATATAATCACTTATGCAGCCATTATAATATTATATTAGTTGGAATAAAAAAAATATTATTATTAATATATAATACAGCGTTAAGCTATCCCAGGCCCTTTTCTGCCCTGTTTGGGAAAAAGTATCTGGTTTGAAATTGGGAATTTCTGAATGTAAAAGCTGCAAAATTGGGAAAAATTCTACAGATATATCTTGTTGTCACTATCAATTTTCATTGAATAGTTGATTAAATTGCAGTATATAGATGTATGTCCAATGTTATTATTGAGATTTTTGTATTTTTTTTTAAATATTTCTTAAAATAATGTAATTTTCTTTAGGAGTGTTTTGAATGTCTAACCAATTCTGTAGCAGAGGGGAATTTTTTTTTAGCATTGGGACAAACAGCAATATTGTGCATTGGGAATTGGTAAGATATTCTGACCAGTGAGGCTTTTTGAAAAATGCCTGAAACCCATGTGGTTTTTTTGGTCTTGTAAGCAGTGCGTTTCTGTATGAAAGAAACTGTCCTTACGTAAAAGTTGTTGATTTACGCATTTTGAATGGTGTGCATGCAGACATGGCTGTAGAATAATTGCATTATGCTCTACCATACTACTAGACCATGCATGTTTCTTTACAATTGCAACAGTGCATGAAATGGTATTCAGAAGCCATTAATTTAGTAAGTTAATAAATATTTAAAATATAGCCAGTTCTAGTTATTTATGTTTATTCGATTCCAAAGTAAGAATAAGACTGGCTATGATGGTTTTCTTTGAATATGTCAGAAGTTGCAAAATTTAAGAGTATTCCTATTCAGCAATCATATAATTGAGGCGTGTCATGGGAAAACCGGACTTAATGCATGTTTGTAAAGTGTCATCTGAAATTAGCCTGTGCAGTCCGCATAGGCTAATCCAGGATGGCACTTTCTGCTTCTATGGTATTTTCTGTTTCAAGGAAGTCTCTTCTAAACATAAAATCACTGTAGGTGGAAAGTGTCATCGGATGCATTAAGCGCGGTTTTCCCATGACACGTCTCAACGTCTCAATTTTAGGTTCATATTATGATAATGCACCTATTAATATTTTCCCCCGGGGGGTGGGGGTGGGGGGGAGCGGCGGGCATGTACGGGACTTTAGACTGAAAGCTATTCCTGACAGACGGGAATTTGACACGCCGAATGATTCCGGGTCCTGTGAACTGGACAATGTTCGGATTTTATATCACGGTAATATTTCCTCTCTGGCCATTTGATACACCAATTAAGCATCCCCCATTTAGGGATTTAGACAAAAATGCTTGGCTCTAGGGTGGGGAATTAAACCCCCAAAAATACAAATAGTCAAATTCCCCTGGGTTCGCCCGCCGCTCCCTCTCTGGGGGAAAATTTTGATAGTGCATAGCCAAGAGTCTCACCTATGTAGCACAAAGTTGATTTTCAAGTCTTTTTGTGTGTCATGCAACATTTAGCATAAGACATAACATTTTCCAATTTGTTTCTAAATAGACCAATCCGGGTTTTTTGCTACGGATAGTTTGAAATCCTCCCAAGCTATTGTTATAGGATTAATTTCCATTCATCGAATATCACAAACATTACAACATGCTCTTTCCAATATCACAAACATTATGCAGGTGCTCTTTTGTATGAAATAGTTTAACCACTAAACACATGATATCCAAGGGAGATGATTGGATTATTATGCAGATTAATTTAATTGCAGTCACATTAATTTTATGTATAACCATATGTTTGGAGTGGTTTATTTGTTGCGAAGGTTTGTACAGTGTCTCAGTAAACAATATGTCAAAGTGTCAGTATAATATAGAGTATCACAGACATATTCTTTCAATGACTTCAACTTTTATCATTTCTACAGCCTTTATTTTTGTACACTATTTAACGAAACTACGAATGAGTGTTCTTTTATCATTCCTACTGGTAATGACATTGGCTGATTTCTTTAAAAGCACCTTTATCATAAGAAAATAATACAAAATTGGAAAGTCATATGTACGGTTTACAATAATTTTACTCAACCGGACCACCTAGGAAGTCACCACCTGACATTTTCTTAACACCTCGAAATGAGGTGGTCCGGTGGGTCTCCTAAGCCATATGTAATAACCTAATATTATTAGTATTTCATTGATGCATTTGTTTTTATTGCAGAAAGAAGCAAGTCCAGATGTTCGCTCAAATTTTGTGACAGAGTTTATTGAGAAACACTTTGACACAGACAGAGATGAAGGTAACTTACATTGGTTAAACATGTGGTACCATGAAAAAGATGTTGCTTTTGCATTATTCAGAAGTACCATTACCATTCATTTTGTAGTTTTCATTCTAGGAGGGCTGATGGGAATGGCGCTTCACTTCGAAAGGGCATTTTGTGTGCAGTGACACTTAAAAAGGGCACGTTAGGTTTTAATAGTTTTTTTACCTGAAATAATATTTTCATTGTAGGAAATAACTGTAGTTTGACCATTATGGTTTATCTGTTGTTGCTGTTGATGATTACACTACTAAAATTTTGATTAATGATAAAAAGCTGAAGTCAATATTGAAAATTAAAAAACAAAAAACATTGCATTTTGGATTGAAATGATAATATCCGAATAGGGCTGTCCAAAATAATAGCTAGTTCTCCAAAGGGGCTGGGTAGCGGCTGGGTAGCGGATAGCACCACCCTGATTAGGTCTGGATAGAACACTATTTTTAGTACAAAGTTAGGCATTTAATTTGTTCTACATATAATTATAGTGTTTAATAAAATATTATGTTTGTATCAAATAGAAATTATAATACTACTATTAATAATAGTAAAATAACTGACTGTGTGTTCAACTTATTATGATCTATTTAAGGAACAATTTTCGATTTATCGTTGTTTATCGGCCAGTAAACAACGCTTTGGAGTTCTGATGCATAGGAATTAAACCATGGGGTGTTAGCTTGAGTAGTTTAATAGCCACGCATCAGTGAGAATGACAAAGTGCTGTTCATTGGCCGATAAACAACAAAACTGGGAAACTTATTTCGATTCTAACATGATTTGACAAATATTTATGCAATTGAACTACATTTTACTATTCTCTGCTCATAATCAGTACTACCTTTTGCGAGGTTTATTGGGTAGTTAAACAACACTTTTGCGAGGTTTATTGGGTAGTTAAACAACAATAATTTTGTTTGTTGTCTATAGAAAAATTAGCGAGTACATGTATCATGTTAGAATTCAAGATTTAGTATATAGTCTAGTTGCTTCATTAACTCTTGTAGAAATGTTTTTCCTTCCAAATTGTTTATCCCATTGTTTTGATATATTTGTGGCGGTTCGTGGGAAAACCGGACTTGATGCATGTGCGTAAAGTGTCGTCCCAGATTAGCCTGTGCAGTCTGCACAGGCTAATCCGGGATGACAATTTCCGCTTTTATGGTATTTTTTGTTTCAAGGAAGACTCTTCTAAACATAAATCCACTGTAGGCGGAAAGTGCCGTCCTGGATTAGCCTGTGTGGACTGCACAGGCTAATCCGGGATGACACTTTATGCACATGCATTAAGACCGGTATTCCCACGACGCCCCTCATTTGTATTGCAATCATGGACTCACAGTATGATTATATTCATAGGGTTATGGGTCTTAAACATTTCCATTACATTGATATGGCTTTAAATGCTATACAGTTATGTCAAGAAAATTTGTGAATTGACATTTGCAGTGGACTACATCAGTGCTACATTCCGCATGAACAAGATCGACCTATTCCAGGATTACGAAAATCCTACGAAATTCTTCCGACCAGCGTTACGATCGTATTTGGTATGTGATAACTAGAAATCATAAAAATCATCAACAACAAAAAAACATCCAAAAAAACATGAAATATGTATATAATAATTAGCAAATATTGTTGAAAATATTATGACTTAAAATATATATTTCATATTAAAACAAAGATATTATTTTTATATAGTAAAAACTGGTTGTATTTTTAATATGAAACACAAATGAAATTTGAAATGTATGGTCACATTTTGAATTTTGCTGAATTGTGTGTTTTGTTTTAAGTGGCTTTTATCATTTATCTACAGGCCCACAATATCATGAGAAACATTGATATCCGAGATACTTCAAAAGACAATGATAAAGTTGAAGGTAAATTATTTGCTAAATTTAGATTATAGTTTAATTACTGTACATGTACATGTACTTTAACAACAATTAATAAAATTACATTATATGTGTAACTTGTTTAAGTGTACTTTCTATTAAATGCTTTCTGGTTGAGCTTTGTAGTTGACTAAAACCTGTAGATTTTATAAATATTGACCTTATTAACATGTTTCATTTTTGTAGTCCCCCAAAAAATAACAACATAATTAAACTTCTGAAAGGTGAAAGTAAACATACAAACTTTGTCGAAGTTTCCAAGCTCATATTATGTTATGCCCAAACTGTTTCTTTTCATGTTCTTTCCTTTAGAGCAAATATTTGCAAAATTTGATTTCGGGAAAACACTGATTATAATGATCTTGACATGGTACAGAATTTATACAAATCTTATACTGCCATGATCATGAAAAACAGTTTTTAGGGATATTAAACGATTTGTCATTGCAAATATTTTGTGCGTAGACTAGTTAATGTTTACACAATGAATTCATTTTTAGATATTTTGACTTTTCGGTGCATGGTCACATTTTCTAATTAATTAATAGTAATTTGCGTATGTATTTTATTTATTGGTTTACAGATATACTAGGTATGTACATATCCTATGTTTAAATGTCCAAGGGCAACAACTGTGTATTATGACTTTCACTGCTGTTTATCTTCGTTTCACAGAGTTAATGTATCATCCTCTTTCACTTTATGAGATGTGTCATGGAAAAACCGGGCATAATGCATGTGCATAAAGTGTCATCCCGGATCAGCCTGTGCAGTCGGCACAGGCTGATCCGGGACGACATTTACCGCCTTTATGGTATTTTTTGTTTTAATGAAGTCTCTTCGAAACATAAATCTACTGTAGGCAGAAAGTGTCGTCCCGGATCAGCCTGTGCAGACTGCACAGGCTGATCCAGAATGACACTATACACAGATGCATTAAGCCCAGTTTTCCCATGACACGCCTCTTTTGTTATCAAATTACTACCAGCATTTGATGCAGTAACATGGCTGGATGTGTGTGTGTGTGATGTTAAAACCTGTCTTCACACTTCAGTACAGTTGACGTGAAACAAACATATTTCGCTATTCCCAGAGTTTGGGAGATAAAGTTATAGAAGAATTGACGCAGAGTTCCAACCCTAAAACACTCCTAAGTTGGGTCGTAACCCTAATGTTCGGATGCAGTGTCTGGTATATTTGTAAATGTTTTAAATGGCAGACAGAGTTTAAACACAGGCTTAAAGGGGCATATCTACGATATTTCCAGTAAATATATTCACGTATTGAAAGATATATTCCCATTTTGGTAGAATATATTTTTCTAGTGGTGATAATCTATTGATGTATTCATTAAGAAAAAAATATATACAATGCCAAAATCTATTGATGTATTCATGAAGAAAAAAATATATACAATGCCAAAAATCTATTGATGTATTCATTAAGAAAAAAAAAAATACAATGCCAAAAATTTGTTTTCTATGCACAGTCCCAGCAGGATTCGAACTCACGCCTACAAAATCATGTGCTTCAATGAAAACTTTCCCATGCTACAGTACATTTATCAATAGTGTGCATGCACATAGCAGTACTTAATGAAAATATAATTCATATAGGCCTTTCCCAAAACTAGGTGATCTCCCTTGGAAATTACTTCCCTTTCTTGCAAATTACATCCGCCATATTTGAAACCTGACTTCCGGCGACTTTTTCACTACCTTGCCATATAAAGTATTATGGATCTAAGACCAAGCGGCTTTCGAAACTTGTAATGGACATTTTCAAAACCATATGTTTTTGATTAAATATTATAAAAAAACCTCATAGAGCATATATGTTACACAAATTTATTATTAGAACTAAATGTAGTATCGTTTTAAACTCATTACTAAGGCCACATATCCGTATGACAGGTATCCGGAAAAAGTAAGTAGTCTCCTTGTCTCGTCTTAAACGGTTGTTTTCCATACATAAATACTACAAATGAACACATGTTCTCTCCATGGATAGTAAGTTATTGTCTGAAGAGGGGGTCATAAAAATACCAAAGCCACAAACCACTGGGATCTTATCAAATTGCCCTTAGAACAATACCGCTAATCTGTGCAATTGCGTAATGCATTGATGATAAAGATCTACATGCAGAGACAACTAACATGTCACACTTTGTCTCTATTGTTGTGTCTCAAATTAAAGTTTATCTCACATTTTAAAATGTTGTTGTCTCCGTTGTTGTTCTTTGCCCATCACCCTATGAAAATTTTGCCAGCTTATTGAACAGAACAAAACATAATTAACAGCATTAAACGCTTTTTCGAATTAATAAATTGGTTTAAATTGAAGAGTGAAATAATATAGCACAGCATTTAATTTTCAATTCTGAAGAATTGAAAGGTGGTGAACATTTAAGAGCTTATCATGTTTTGTTTTTCTAAAACATACGGGAATAAGCTGCTGCGAGAATAAAATGTCGTTTGTTTACCCTGATTCCGACAGAAATGAAGAAATAATCTCAGTTAGAGTTATATACATGAAGGAAAACTAAATACTTGATCAAACATTCTCAACAAGTATAAAATATTTATTCAAACGTGTATTAGACTCTTCTGTTGGCTTAGTTAATTACTTACTCTGAATTGCGTAAACTTTTTTCAAAATGTATATATCTATGTCTGTGTTATTATAGATACTCACCCTATTATGTACATAATTATCATGACATATCTATTTCCTGGTGACATATAGACCCATTGGGTCGGGTGTTATTTGTTTCGTTGATTATATGAAGTTATCATGAACATTGTTTAAACACATGACACAATAATAAACAAATTACTTACTTAATCTCTTTAATACAACATCAATTATAACATTTAATGAGGAGTGACATCATCTTTAATTATTGTAATATTGTGTTTGAAGTAATTGAAAAGATAGTTGTTTTGTTACATTATATTTCAAGATTAAAGCGAAGCATTTTCAAGCACCGTATAATATTTAGCACGTATAATATTTAGCACGCAACAAGAATATCTGCAATGAAAAAAGCTTTAAAATTAAACACAAATGTGTATTGAATTCAAATAAGAAGTTGCTGTCAAAAACATCGGAATTGCGCTCAGACTTTCTGTGATGATACCTTATTTTCATAATTTTAGTCGCCAGAAGAATGTTAGCTTAGAGTTACTTAGCAAAATCAATTTACTAAAAACAGCTTTATTTTTATTTATTTTATTTAATAATGCACATTTAATACAGGGTGAAGGCATAGGTTGTTTAGATACTGAAATCGCTATATTTGTGTATTATTGCATAATAACCGTTTTAACGTACTGTGTACAGTTTGTTTGTCAATCTTTAAAGAGTAGGCAATATTGTTAAAAATCAAAATAATAATTTAATTAAATTTATAAATAAAGTACATGATGTATATTATATACAAATGTTGATATTTGTAAATTTATTTTTATGACATTAACACAATTTTAAGATTGAAAATCAAATATATTGTATGTTTTTCTGTAAATATCAATACGCTTATCCCGCCTTATAATCAACAAAAGTGTCCGGAAGTGAACAGGGGACATCACTCGTGATTACGCAAGGGAAGTAACCTAGTTTTGGGAAAGGCCTATTGATTTTACTAATCATTATAATTTTCCCACACCCGCGAAATGTGTCATGGTGACAACATTTAATAATTATAAAGTAAATTACTTTACTGTTATTATAAAAAAAACGACACCTATGTGATAAGTAATCAATTAATAAATATCTCTTAAATTATAATGTTATTTTTGAAAATATTATATCGTATTAGCCATCAATACGCCCCTTTAAGGGGTAATATCTGATACAGAGAGATCTGAGAGGCTGCAGGGGCATACCTAGGCCCAATTTGAGTATGTACTCATTAAATGTTTCAACTTAAAGGTGTATTTGAGGCGCGTTGTGGGAAAACCGAGCTTAATGCATGTACGTAAAGTGTCGTCCCGGATTAGCCTGTTCAGTCCGCACAGGCTAATCCAGGACGGCACTTTTTACTTTAATGGTATTTTCTGTTTCAAGGAAGTCTCTTCTAAACATAAATCCACTGTAGGCAGAAAGTGCAGTCCTGGATTAGCCTGTGCGGACTACACAGGCTAATCCGGGACAACACTTTACGCACATGCATGAAGTCTGGTTTTCCCACTACGCGTCTCATTTTTATTTTAAACCTCTTAAGCAGCTGTTTGATAAGCCCAATAAAATATGTTTCTGATCGTATAGCACTCGTTTATTCAGATAAAAATATACGATGTTGTGAGTCAAATATTGCATGCCCATGCTCATTTTGACCTTGGATTTTTCTTAAAATTTATCACTATTTATTGCTGTGTAAACATTATGATTTGTACGCATATACGTATTTAATTAGAGTTGCCTAGTTATGTCCTTGGATAGCCTTATGATTTACAAATAAGGCCATACCAATTTCATTCTATGTTTAGCGTCCTCGGGCTGGTAGTTTTTCGGATGCCTGAACGAAAAAAAACGACAAATTTTACAATGTGAAAAATCTAGTTGGAAAGCGTAGAAAACTTGGAAAAAAAAGAAAAAAAAAGACCTTGGTGGTTTTACTAATATTTGTAAAACATAGCGTGCGACTAGTCAATTTACACAGTTAAAATTACTGTTTTACAGTAGGTTCCCAATATGAAGATGATATATAACAGTTTCTCAGTAAACATTAAATGTGCTGTAGTTTGTACTACTGCCATGAATAAGTTGTGAAAAAAATAATAAATTATCGACTTGTTTGTTTTTTCTTGCCTGGTTGGTAGGTTTCGAAAAATCATGGGGACGCTAAACATCGAATCAAATTTGTATGGCCTAACTAATTGGGATGCATTTTATATATCATTCATGCTTTAACCACGCATGCTGTTGGACATTAATAATTATTTGCATATCTCACACTGTTGTATTAACTCTCAGCTTGACATGTCATACCATACTTTCATAGATAATTTTGTGAGCACTGATTTCCACAGAATGTACATGTAACACTACATGTATGGTCACTTGCTATAATTATTTGTGCACGCATAGTGGTAGTTTTGGCAGTAATGAAAAAGAACGAGCCGTATAACGACTACAGTACTTGTATTATTAATTGCCTGCAAGTTTTGTAAGTTTATTTTTGCCTTGAGTAACTTTAAGGCCCAAAGATACGTACTTGGACGTTCATTCAACATTTCACGAGATTGAAAACAAAAATGTATATATTTTTATATGATATAAATGTTAGAGTTATGAGACGAAAATTAAACTCTACATTGAAAACCTAAAACGTCATGCATGCATTTACTAGGAGGGCATTAAATAAAATGAGGCGTGTCATGGGAAAACCGGGCTTAATGCATTTGCGTAGTGTTGTCACGGATTAGCACAGGCTAATCCGGGATAATACTTTCCGACTACAGTGGATTTTTGTTTAGAAGAGACTTCCTTGAAACAGAAAATACCATAAAAGCGTTGTGTTTTCCTGGATTGCGCATTCTAATCCGGGATGACACTTTACGCAAATGCATTAAGCTTGGTTTACCTTCGACTCACCTCAAATATGTTTTGCTAGATCAGGATTTAACAAAACATTAAACTCATCTTGTTTTATGTCCATTTTTATGAAGTTAATCTTTTCCTGCCTTATTGGTCCGTACATCATTTTTGGATGTTTGGCTGATAAAATAACTTACTTTTTTCAAAATACAATAAAAAGAAAATATTGTAATTGAAAGGCTGTAGAACAATATTCATGATTATTTACAAAGTACTGGTATTTTAAAGAAATACGCTGGGTTAAATAATTATATATATATTCCCTTATAAACACCCTCCCACCCCTCCCCTCCCTCCCCCCCAAAAAAATTTAATAACATCAAAACATACATGCCTAATCAATGCCTCATTTTGCTTTGAACACTCAATGAACATGCATGCAAGACACATGTTTTAAAAAATCTTTGAAAGAAATGTTTTCACAGTATGCTACTGAGTCATATAATGTTTTCCATGAACTGATATATAAAATAGAACACCTAGAACTGGTCTCATAATAAACGCCCCTTTTATGTCAAGCCCCCTGTTATGTCAAGCCCCCTGGGGAGTTATTAGGTAATATACACTATGTTGTATAGCTTGTCTATATGTCATCAATCAAGAAATCCAATATGAAATTGCATGGTGGAATGATTCTTTCTCGAATGATAATATAAACCCTTTCATTTCAATGTATGTTCTTACCTGTGAGTTCTTAAAAAAGGTTAATAATGTTGGGACAATAAAAATAACGGCTTCGGTTGCATGCTACTGCAATATTTATTTATACAACTATTATTTAATAATATAAATATATATATGAGGTGTGTCGAGGGAAAACCTGGCTTAATGCATGTGCATAAATTGCAAGGCTTATTCAGGACGACACTTTCCACTTTTATGCTATTTTCTGTTTTGAGGTAGTCTCTTCTAGACATAAATCCATTGTAGGAAAAAGTTGTTGTCCCGGATTAGCCTGTGCAGACTACACAGGCTAATCCAGTACGACACTTTATGAACATGCATTAAGCCCCTGACATGCCTCATATGTATTAATTTCTGTCCTTTCAGAGCATCTGGTCAATTAGTTGAGCTGTATTCTTTCTTTTTTTGCTATTTTGAAATGCTTTTGTTCTTAAACTGAATTTAAGTACATATTAAAATAGTGGATAAAACCATTTCATGATCATGATTAACTTAATTTAGCTTGATATTTTTTTTTGGTTTTACTCTTTATTCAATGACAGATGTTATATTCTAACTTAACATGGTTATTTCTATTTTGTTCTTTAGTTTTATGAAACAAGTCAACATGATCATCCTTAGTTGGCGCTAAGACATATGAACTAATAGCCAGAAATGTTTGATGTTGCAAAGATACATAATTTTTAGAAATATTTTCCTCATAATGTTTGAAAATGTGCTTTATGTTTCAATATTATCAAACATTTTAGTAGCCAATTAGAAATTTCAGTAGCCAATGTTTATTTAGGCTATTGGTAGCACTAGTATAGATGTTCTTTAACAAGTTACATACTTTGTGTATGTAATATTACTATGTATTATATGTCCATATGTCTGTTATACAGAGAAATTGAAGTCAGATGTGGACTTGTTGAATGTCGAGGCGCACATCAAGGTTGTCGAAGGCTGTATCGCAGATTTCTGCGGGTGTTGTCCGTGCTATGGACGCGGGGAAGATAACCCTGATAATATCGTCCTCTCCAAGATGGGTAGGTTGTCTGCTGACAATATTTTTATGTGTTTTTAGTGTGATCTTGATTAACTTACAGTAAAAATAGACTAATATTCCATTTCTCATGATGTGAGTGTTAGAAGGCAAAATCTTGCAAAGAAGCAAAAAAGTAATGTTTATGTGAAATTTATTTATAGGTAGGTGTCATAATTAGCTTTTGCTTGAATAGACGAGTTTCACATTCCGATTTTTAGCGATTATCACGACACAATAATTTATTGACGAATTGAAAACGAGGCTTGCGATGTATTGATAGTAGTTAATACTTGTTGCATAGCGGTCATATACAGTTTATTACTGTTAAAAGGTTATAAATATGCAATTAGTTTACTTCTTAACAAACAGAAATAGCATGGTTACATAATATTGATGATATATGATAAGAGAGTGTCAGTTTAATTTGTATATCGTCGCTAAAAATGGAAAAAAAATGCAGTTTAGACTTAGGTACTTTCTCTGAGCCTGACACACTTCGTATTGTTCAAACCTGGTCCAATCAATTATAAGATCATAATCTTGTATAAATACATGACCATTGTTATGTTACCAGAATGTGTATATATAGGTCCTAATTTTGAAATAACATGTGGCACAATTACGTAATCAAAGTGCATACCAATTAGTGAAGTAATACACTGGTCATTGTCTCGGCAGCTATGATACTGACTTCATGAATCTATTTGATAACAAGTGAAATAACTATCATTTAAAATGAAAAAAATACTTTATGTAAGACAAAAATATAATTGTATTGGCAATTATCCTGATCGTTTGCTTGAACACATGATTGTTTATGTACATGTGTTTGTACACAAAGTTTGAAGGCATACTCGTATAACGATAATTAAAACTGCCTTGTAACGTTTTGATGTTAAATAATGATGTTTTATTTCTCAGTCATAGTTTTGTTTGTTTCGGTTCTCTCATTAGAGAGTACAAAGAAAAAACGTCTTTGATCAATTCTGGTTAACTCTGTAGAATTCTTAAGTTGTTTCACTCAAATAAACAAAAACGCATACTCCGGAATATCACTTTCTTGCTCCTACTGCATATAATAATCATAATAATAATAATAATAATAATAATAATAATAATAATAATGTTATTTGTAACTGTCAAGCTGTTAAGTAATTACCCTCGCCGACACTGAATCCGGAATAAATGAACTGCTTCAGTTAATTAAATATTAATTAAATTAATAATTAATTATGTAAACTGAAATAAATTCAGCAATTATAGACTTATTTCAATCATTCAAAATTCAGATCTGAATATGAAGTAACATAATCATGATGTCAAGCATAATTCGTTAGCAGATTTGGCTGTTTTGATTGTTACATTATTTGCATTATAATTTAAGTTTTTGAAACATATGAACGTATACATAATTTAGTGAATAAAAACAGAGACAAGTTTAATGAAAAAACAAACAACATTTTATAAGTTTATTCGACATTTTCTCCTCTGAACATGATTTTCCTTTTTGGACAATTACAGCCAATACATCGTCAGCCTCGTTCTCGATTCGCTTTATCAAGGGAGACAACTTCTACAGTACTCGATAACGTTAATGTGAAAAGGGTATATTATTTCAAAGAAAGTAATTGTTTGTTTGTGGCAACGGTCTCAAAAAACTTAGGTAGGGTCGGGATTTTTACTTTTTTTTAAAGACACATTTCGGTACAAAAAAAACATTGAAAATTATCTAAAATCAAACAAAGACATATTTAATGGAAAACAATCGTTGCTAAAAATTTCAGGGTTGGGTTTTTTTTGCTAGGTAGGGTCAGGTTGCCCGAAACACTGAATTTTTTGTTTGGCCTTATTAACATAGTGGAACTGTTGATCTCAGTTGAACAAAATTAAGGTGAAGCTTTCATCTCAAGGAAAAGTAATTTCAGAAGGACACCATTAGCTGCTTTTATTGAACAATCTATTCAACAGAACTTACATTGTAAAGGTTGAGCATTAACTGTTGTATCTGCTTAACATTTCTCTATCAGATACAATAGTTTCGCGCTCCGCCCTTGATGTTTATTTAATTTTGCCAGGTTTGCCATACTTGCTGATGATGAATGTTTACGTTGACGCTTATGTTCTTCACGAGGATTCAGCTCTCAGCCAAGTCAACGAGGCGAAACCAGAGGACGAAGCTGACGAAGTTGAGGAGAAAAAAGATTTAATCGAAGACCCTCGGAAATCGCTAGATGAGAAGTGGTGTTCGTTTTGGAAATTCCAGCCTACATGGAAAATTCGGAACTACTTTGGGGAAAAGATCGCTTTTTACTTTGCTTGGGCAGGAATGTTAATGACATCGCTATGGATACCAATGTTCTTTGGGATTGCTTGTTTTGGTTATGGTCTGTCTGTCAGGTATATGTTTGAGTACTTTAATCCAAATTTGATTTTAAGATACAGTAAACTCCGCTTATAAAGATATTGAGCGGACCATAGAAATTATATTGTTATATCTGAATATCGTTATGTCTGTAAATAGGCGACCAAGAGCATGGACATACAAGTATATATCAGAGATGCAACACCGATCATTTTACATACACACATTAATTTAGTAAAACTATGTAAAATGGAAAAAAACATCGAGAAATGCAATCAGTTTATGACAATTTAGTATATAAATATTAGGGATGGCAACAGATAGCATAATTGGTATCTGGATATTCGCATGTTATATCCGGATACTATCCGCATAACCATATAAATCGGCAATAGCGGCTAGAATAGGTGCTCGTTTAAGTTGCAAAATTAAGTGCACAATTACCATACCTGTTATTTTAAAACAAAAAAGTTTCAAATTATTCAAACAAAGTACATGTAACTTACTGCATCGATTTTTGTTAATAAATAACTATTTAGTTTGTTTTGTGTAGCATGCATTTTGTGTTATGCCTTTCAATTTAAGTACCCAAATTGAACATATACCAAGTAATTTGCTCAAACATAAGAGTGTTACTGGTGTATGGCAAACCGTAAATTGCGTAAGTGCAATGTTTATGTAAGCACGCGTAGTGTGCTAAATACACTCACATAAACGCAAAGACAAGGAAACTGATCAACGTTGCTATATATTTAATTTCATTCTTATTTTATATGCAAGTTTTACTGATACGAAAAGATTGGTTAACAATGGATTGATATGATGTCATTTCAAGGTTGGGACAATGAGAATTGCTAATGTAAATCAACTGGCATTGTTAATTGATAGAGAACCATCTCACATCAAGAGGGACATACCTAATTGGCATATTGTTTGTATATCAGTCCTGTCAAAGTCAGTGTAGTGTGAAAGCACCACCTGTTGTTGTACGATAATCATATAGCAACCGAGGGATGTGTTTATGACACGTCCCCAGTATACGGTGGATACCTCCTGTAGTCTAAAGTTGCCAATAGCTGTGCTGGATTATTCTTTATACATACAACAAGGGCGTTTGTATGTCCAATAGAAAATCTAGAAAAAAATAATTTCATTTTTTTTACGAATATTTGGATACTAATATTGTATCTGGATACTAACGTAGTATCCAGATATTTGGATATCTAATTATCCATTGTCATCACTAATAAATATTCCAGATAAAAATCTCCGCAATGATTTTTTTTCACGGCATGTGTACACATATATACGATTCTAATCATAATATTGATTGCACGTGACGTCATTATATTAAATACTGCCAGTAGCAACTGATGGTCATTGTATAGATATCAAACTCTAATAGGATCAGTCACCCCCATAGCCAATTTTAATTGATTACCTCAACACTGATTATTCAATCAGGCTGACTGTATAACTTATTACTCCACCTGATTACCCAGAGCATTTTTTTTTCACACCTGTAACAGACTCCAAGTATCACTATAAAAACGGAGAATATTTGCGAATGGGCCGTGACAACAGCATCGTTATACCCGAAACTTCGTTATGTGCGATATCGTTATAACCAATATTACATCAGTGAAATATATGGGAACGAAGCCGGAACCTTGGACTCGGCATTGTTACATGCGATATATCGCTAGAAACGATATTGTTACAATTGGAGTTTACTGCCATTATAGTTTATGAATGGAATATTACAATATTGCAAATATCACTTACTGGTATATGGTGTGAAATGTGAAATGCAATATTTGCAAATAAAATTGAAAAAAATCACATGTAAATGTTCGCCGATGCGATTTTATGTCGCACCGATATTTTTGAGTATGAATCGAAAAACGCAGCCCTACAATACACAATGCTCGGTCTGGTTTGCAGTTTTGTCAATTTGTAGTGAGATTTTATCTATAAAATTTATTCGGCAGTCTGTACTGCAATGTTCAGACGCTCAGTACACCTTGAACGTGAAGCGCGAGTGTCTGCATGGTGTATTTTCTTGTTTAAAACAGAAGTTCACAAAATGTAATTGCTGTAAATCCCATAAAAATCAGAGGAAATCCCATAGATTTTTTACAAAGCCCATAGATTTTTGTGGAGATGAGAAATTATCTTGTATGGAAAAATCCTTTCCCAGCCACTGCAAATATTATTACAAAATACAGCTTTTGTTCTTCAGTAGTAGAGCATTACTTGTCATTATTATGAATGTGCTAATGGATTTTATTCAAGAGGCCTGTTAGGCATAATACAAAAATGTTTGTTGCATGTTACATGCCCCCAAAAATAGGGTAGGCAGGTAGGGATATATATATTTAGTTATTTTTGTATTTGGTAAATGGTCAACTTGGAAGATTCTAAAACTGAATAAATATTCAAAACATATCAGTAATATCCTTAAACGTTGTTTATAAGTGGATGTTATCAAAACAAAACACTTATTTATCTAAAAAACTTTTAATTACTGGAAAAAAGTAAATAAAACAAAAAAATATCTTACAAACCCAATAAAATGTTACCTGTAACCTGAAACAAACATATTTTTTTTACATCTTATTGGTAGCTGTACACATTCTGGGATGCTGCATTTGAAGCAATGTCATGTTACTGTTCAATCATATAATGCATTATCAAACTATCAAAAGCCTTACAGAATTTTATTTTATTTTATTCAAACATCAATATTGTTTAGTTTTGTCAATCGCTGTTGTTTTGCAGTATACACTAATAATAACCATTAATTGATTTATTTTATTGTGTCACCTGAAAAGGCAACATATAGGTGCTACTTTTGGCGGCATTGGCATCAGTGTTATAATGACCAATTGAAGCTAAAACCTGTACAGCAAATTTACTTCCTGTATGTGTTATTTTGCTTCAGTGTGAAGAAGAATGAGAACGCAGAACCATCGTCCGAAAACGTTACCACTGAGGAAGAGAAGTATTTCATTGTTGTTTTTGCCAACATTGATTTGTTTCACTGTTTGTTAGCAACTTTACACAAAAACTTCTGAGCAAATTTGCATGAAATCTATAAAGTTCAAATTGGGACATGGAACAGATGTACAGTTTCTTGGTGGTGATCGGGATCTGGATCTGGATACAGGATACTTTATTATTGGGAGTTGGGGCAAATTGCCTTGGCAGATCAGTGTGATTAGTTTTAATCATGCTATGAGGCGCGTCGTGAGAAAACCGGTCTTATTTTATGTGCGTAAAGTGTCGTCCTGTATGAGCCTGTGCAGTCCCCGCAGACTAATCCAGGACGTCACTCCGATTTTATGGTATTTTCTGTTTCAAGGAAGTCTCTTCTAAACATACCGGTAAATCCACTGTAGGCGAAAAGTGCCGTCCTGGTTTAGCCTGTGCAGATTGCACAGGCTAATCTGGGACGACACTTTACGCACATGCATTTTCACCGGTTTTCTCATGATGCGCCTCCTATAGTGTCCTTCACCAGTATGTCTTGAGATTCTCCTCGTTAAAGCCGCAGTCCATAGAATTTAATTCAATTCATCTTAAATTGGCATTATAGTTCTAATGAACGTTAATGACGTTTGTTAGACTGAAAACTGTTTCTTATTTATGAAAGGTATTTTATCATGTCTATGTTCGCAAACCCTTGATACAAACAGAATATACAGTACTGGTAATATACATGCTGATTCACTCCAGAGGCATCACCAGCTATTGCATTCAGATATATATACGATAAAAGTTACTATTTTACCGATTTTAATGTTGTTTTTTTATTTTAATTGGTAAGATATCAATTAGAATAAATTTCTGCAAAGTTTTATTTTTATTAACATAGTTCTGCACTGCTTCTTAAATTGACCTTACTTAACAAATTTTCTTCTCTTTGATTATTGCCTTACCGGTACTTTGAAGAATTCAATACATTGTAATGAGATTGTTTCGTGTACTAACATTTGTTTCTAATTTGTTGTTTGCTGTTTTTCAGGATTAATGCTCAGCTTGATCAACTCTATGAGCAAATAAGTGGCTCATTTGACAACGATATAACACCATTCTTTGCCCTTGGTATTTGCCTGTGGGGTAAGCATTAGTTATTGGATAAGATTTCAATATAACATTGTTTTTTATTTGATTTCATTTCTTTAAGTTTGAACATTAAATCCCCACCCAAGTTGTGCTTAGAGGATACAGCTTTTTAGTGGTTTCATTTAACATACCTCAATGTGAATTGTATTATCATAATATGCAAAGTATCCATACATGTTTCAACAGTTTAGTTCAGTTCAGTCATTATGAAGTCACCGTTCATTGTTATATAATCTATAAATAGACCCTCTCCCATTGGTCCGAATAGCCATCGATGACTGCCCATCTGTAAATATGCCACCGTTTTCCATCATTTGCCATGGAAAAAAGAGTGGCAAACAGTGGAGTATTTAGACATAAAATTTGGTGGAAAATCAGTGGCAAACCATGAAAAAAAGGGACAGTGGAAGAATTTACATCGGTGGTGGCATTTGGTGGAATTTGATGGCGATCGGTGGAGTATTTGGACAAAATTTCCATCGTTTCCATCGAATTGCAGCAGTAGAAAACGATGGAAATCAATGGCAGATGGTGGAGTATTTGGTCGAAATTTTCATCGTTTGCCATCCAATTTCACCAGTGGAAAACGATGTAAAAATTTACACCGTTTGCCACTTGGGATGGAAAATGGTGAAAATTGATGGCAAATTTTCAACTCTTTGCCATTAATGGAAAACAGTGAAAATCGATGGCATTGTTTTTACATGTTTTGCCCCTGTTCACCCAACTGATTGATTAATATGCTGTCACTGGAATAAAAAAACAACATGAATCTAATACAACACATAAGAATTAACGCAAGGTAGTATTTATTATGTTAATTTCTGTTGTTACAATTACAAGCAGATATATATACTTTAAAAGATGCAATTGTACTAAAAATTATAAATGTTTCATAACTGTTGTAGATTAATAGTAAAGTCTCCAGTGCTTCACTGAGTGCTGAAAATCCTCATGAATGTCATCAATCCTTGTCCTTGAGACTTCATGGCAAAGTCTGTAAAACAAATGTAAGCAATATTAATTTGTGTATAAACCACTGTCAAAATTTGCATCAAATAGTGAACTCTGCTTATATGCATCAATAAATAATTATATATGATGTATGTATAGATTATATTTTAGGGTACGGTGTATAACATTTAGATTCTTGTGAGAGCAATATTATATGAGAAAAAACTGTTTTTATTATATTAATACTATTATAAGGTTGAGACAATGTATATAACTGGCAGACAATTTAATTTGACTCATTTATGCTTAATATTATATCCCAATATTACATATGCATGCTTAGATTCAAGATTATTTATGTAAGCTTAAGTAAAATTGTAATGCCTAAATGAATTCTCTAAATTAAGTAAATTACCATTTATTTACCTAAGAATTTAGTTAGCAATGGAATACACAACCGTATGGTTCTGTAAGATCCTGAAAGAATGTTTTGACTGCATTGCTTATTATGTGAACTTAAACAAAATCAGTGGTTTCAGAATTATTTAAATTGTTAACAACATACTTAACAGAAATGGAAGTAAGAACTTAATTATATAATTATGATGATGTCATAAAAATAGAGAAAAAAATTAGGAAAATATAATAGATATAAAAAATACAAACCATCAGTTGTTCTGCTATTCCAATAAACCAAAGTGTTAAAGTCCTGTATGCACATTGTTTCTTAACAGAATGTTAAATAATGTAAGTATTTCAGGCTAGTTTTAAAACTACAATTAATTCCAAAAGGTTGCTTTATAACTACCATTTACCTACAATTTAAGTCTACAAGTTGCTAAAGATTTGAATGTGTACTCTTGTTTTCAAATTCAGAGGTAAATTCCTGTGTTTGAATGAACCAATCAGGAAAGGCTGTGTATGGGTAAACAAATAGATAAGCAGATGCTTGATCACAGGGAAGAAGGTGGCTGTCCAGCTAGTGCAGTGGTTGGTACACTCACTTCTCACCTAGGCGTTCCGGGTTCGCTTCCCACTCCCGGCGCATGTGAGTTTGGTTGGTTGTCACCATACCGGACAGGTGGGGTTTCCTCCAGGACTCCGGTTTCCCCCCACAGCACAAGACCACACCAAAATTAGAATATCGTTCAGTAAAAAATAAATAGCTGGAAATTGCAGCTATGATTCAAAATACGTCCCAACTTTCTTGAGTCTCTAGTAAGTTAATTACGTAGGAGTGGTGGGACACACTGGGAGTCCTCACATAATGCAGCTTCAGGCGCGGAAGGACCTCATAAACTTCGAAATACACATACACACAGGAAAGAAGGTTCCAGACAAAGATTGAATACCACAGCTGGTGGTCAGTGCTTATCAGATTGTTTGTAAATTGTAGCATCTAACTGTGGTCAAATGTTTGAGTGGAATATCACTAGTTCTTAAACAGCTGGAACAGGATAAAGAACTTTAAACTTGTATAAATTTCTTATAAAGTTTAACATGAGATCCTATATTTATAAGACAAAATTTCAAATAATTTTTAGCCTAAGTGTGTTATAGTTCATGGAAACCTTTTAAATTGATCAAAGCCTATCACTACCACATACATCTTTTTGTTCACATGACATTAAATCATTATTCTAATTAATATACATTAATATTAAATTTGTCAAAATAAAAACATAAATGGAAAATAAGTGTTTGTAACACATGTGATCCATCAGACGCTTCGACATTAAAAGAAGTAAATTACGGTGGTAAAATAAGTTTAACAGTACAAGGGTTGAACATGAACCTATTGTAATGCTTCAATATTATTAGAAAACACTCAGTTTTAATGCAGTTTATTTCACCCAGAACAAGGCATCAAATTTTTAAAGTATTTTCCACAGTTTTTCGCTCTTTTTCTCTCAGATAATGTAAAATATACATTTTGTGCTCCACAAAGTCCAATTTTCCACAGTGTGCCAGTGATTTTTCACCATTTTACATCGAATGCTACTACCCATTTTCCACCGATTGATGAACAACGTTTCACTCTTTGCCATCGTATGTACACTGTTTGCCACCATTTTCCGTTAGAAAGAAAGGTAATCGGTGGAAAATGGTGGAAATATGTGGCAAATCTACAGACGGGTGAAAATAAGTCTAAAAGCATTGTCTAAACCCATGTCATATGGTCTAAAATAGATTTGTGGATTTCCCAAAATCTGAACCCGGCTTGTACATAAAAATTCACACACATCAACAGACACCAGTACTCTTACCTAAATTATTGTCATATGGGCTAAAAATAGATTTATGGAATTTCTCTTTTGGTTCCCAACATGTGCATTGAAAACTGTACAAGTAACAGTGTTTCCATGGCAGCACAGCATTCTTATCTGTTTACGAACAACAATGACGTCATTTTGTTGATTTTCGTGACGTCACTTTATGTGTTTTGATTAATTTTGTAGGTTATTTTTCGAAGTCATCAGAATGTGGGTGAGACAAATATAATAACAGATCTGCGTTGAATTATGATAAGTTATTCTGCTTGGTAATTTTGCTAGTAGAACTATTGAACACTGTATTATGTGAAGTTAGAATAAGACATCAAACAGAATGGACATGATTTTTGTTCTTTTTTTCACATACAACTGAGTATTTCTTGTTGCTTATATATTGTTGTTATATTATGTCAATACTAATTGGTATAATAAGCATTTTTCCATGACTTTTTCATTAAAACTGACTGTGTCTTTGATCATTTTTACTGTATTCATAAACTGTGGTCATGCACGCATGGTCACAGTTACATTTTTGGGTGAAATTTTTTTAAATGCATCCAAGTATTCAGTTTTGTGGTAAAATCAATTTTACTGTTGCAGTTATATATGCAGGTGTCTATTGCACTAATTACTCTGCAAAATTCTTAAATACAAATGGTAAACTGCATATAAAACATATAAAACATTGCTGTAATAATACAGTTTATTCTATGTTTGACGTCTTATTCATACTTCACATAATAGTGTGTTTATTGATAGATTATATAACAAAACAATTGTTGACTAGATGGCCATTGGGCTAAAGCCTCGGTCAACATGAGTTTCCTCCAGTGAACATCAGACCATGTCCAATGGCCATCTAGTCAATAATTATGGCGCGTCGTGAGAAAACCGGTCTTAATGCATGTGCGTAAAGTGTCGTCCCGGATTAGCCTGTGCAGTCCGCATAGGCTAATCCAGGAGGGCACCTTCCGCCTACAGTGAATTTATGTTTAGAAGACACTTCCTTAAAACAGAAAATACCATAAAGCGGAAAGTGCCACTTTATGCACATGCATTAAGTCCGGTTTTCCCACGACGCGCCACAATTGTATATTGTTAATCCCGAGTAAAACTGCTTACTGGGTTGTTTCACCAGCTGCCAGCTCATTTCTATTCCCCTGCCCTAATAACTACAAAACATTCAACTAATTTTAGTCTGAATGAAGATAATGGTTGGCCAGCACAATAGAAACTCTAAAGCTGAAATGTAGCAACCAATGTAGCAAACATATTCAGTGGAATATATTTGAGGGGCATCGTGGGAAAACCGGACTTAATGCATGTGCGTAAAGTGTCATCCCGGATGCAGTCCGCACAGGCTAATCCGGGACGGCACTTTCCGCTTTGATGGTATTTTCTGTTTCAAGGAAGTCTCTTCTAAACATAAATTCACTGTAGGCGGAAAGTGCCGTCCTGGATTAGCCTGTGCGGACTGCACAGGCTAATCCGGGACGACACTTCACGCACATGCATTAAGACCGGTTTTCTCACGACTCGCCACATTTAGTGTTACGCCTAAGAATTAATTTTGAAAACTATCATGTTCATGTGGCCAAGCCAGTTGTTTCATGGTCATTTTTCGTCTTCTATGGCGTCTTAAAGGTACTGTGTTTTTGGAGATTTGGAAGCGACACAACGCGAGGCTGGCGTATGAGTGGGATGTGGACCAGTTTGAGATGAATGAACCAGACCTCCCAGAGTTCTTTGGGACGCAAATCAAATTGGTACTGCCTGTTATGTGTTATGAATGTGCAATTGTAATAATATTTGTAAACATTGATTATACACAATCAACTGCTGCACAGAATATCCAAGAATATGTGCTAATTTTTCCAAATTTTAATGGATATTCTCTGTGTTATTTAATTAGATGTGGATACAACCTGTTTACAAAACCGATGTACACATTTATAAATAAATTACAATGAATATGTGTTTTATTGATATTTGAAAATCTTAAACATGCATGAATGTTTGCTAAGCAGTAATGCTGTTGAAATTCCATTTTGTAGGACCCAGTTACCAAACAGCCCAACTGGTTTTATCCGTTCAAAAGACAGTTGCTCAAGATTGCCATTTCCACATCGGCCCTTCTGTTTATGGTTAGTTGATTGTTAACGTCAGACTTTGTAAATCTCATTACAATAAAAATTTGTGAAATTTATTTGAGAAAAAAATAATGAAAGAATATAATGACCAGAAGGGAGTGTTACTTTTGCTTGAATAAATAACAGGGATAGCATAATGACTGCTAAATGTGTCATCATACTTTATTATTTTTAACCTTTTCGCGGGTTTAATTGCCAGGTAAACGTTATGGTTTCATATTGTCTGATATAATAATTTATTACTGGTGACTAGACGTTTTACCGCTGACACGGACCTTTTTATTCAAAATCTCTGTCTGACAAATGACAAGGGGCCATTATATTGAAACACGGTAAGTATCTGCTTGTGAAATGCTGCCTTTAAGTTGAAAGAAAACTATCAGTAAATTATTGATTTAAAGAGCTATACAAATTTGCGAATATTCGAACGGCATTTTCACTATAGCAATCATTCAATGAAATATTCGAATAGTTGTTTACCATCTCAAATAAATCAAAGGAGAAAATCTTGAATTTGTAAAAATAAATTTGTAGTAAATCAATTTTTGTTTTTCACATCGTAACAGTGTGGCATATGTTTCAGTGATCAGCATAAGTGTTGTTAAACAGCAGTTTAAAGGGGCATTCCATGGTATTTCCCATTAATATAGACACATATTAATACAACACATATTCCCATTTCTGACAAATATATTATTCTAGCGAAAATATATTGATGGAATCATTAAGAAAAAAATATATGCAGCGCGAAATTCTTTTGTTTTTTCGATACACCGTTCCAGCAGGATTCAAACTCACACCTTCAACATCGCACACTTCAATGGAAACTTACCTACGCTAGACTATATTTATCAATAGTGCCCATTCGTGTAGCGTTACTTCATGTACATTTCATTTATATCGATTTTACTACTGCTTCAAATTTTCCGGTACCCGCAAAATAACAATTTACTGTTGGTTTATAAAAACGAGACCTATGTGTTAAGTAATCATTTAATGAATACTTCATAAAATATCATTTTATTTTTAATAATATTATATCGTACTAGCCGTTGATATGCACCTTTAATACGCATTACAGATCTTGCTGGTATTTATCTGCGTGGCAGCAGTGGTCGTGTATCGTGTCATCATCAGCGTGGACTACTGCGCCAGCATGAGCGCCGTCAGTTGCCTGGTTACCAGCTCCCTCGTCGCCGCAGTTCTCAATGCGATTTGCATCATTATATTGGGCAAGGTAAGAGTCTTAGTTTTATTATGCCCCCCCATTTAAGACATTTCCGCTCTCGAAGTCCAACAGTTTTCATCCAATCTCCACCAAACTTCATGAAAATAGTTGTTATATCGCGATTCACAGGGTCCATGGATCGCAATCGCGATACAGCGGGATCGCGATATAACTTGTCAGGTCATTCATGTACATATAGATATACATGTCTATATTAGCCTATTTTCACGATCTCAAAACATAACTAATTACAAGGAATAATATGATATTTTATTTACAAATGGAATATTTTACATATGGATATACCTAACACATTGTGGATGTTAACAACAATGAAAAGGTGAATTAATTTCAAATTGTGTATAATAAATTCCAAATCCGAAACTCCTATCCGAATTTTACTGTTCACATGACGTAAACACGAATCCTATTTACAATTAAACTGCACATGTATTTCGTGTAAATCCTTTATTCTGCTAGAAAAGCGAGTGAAAATTATGCTGACATGTACAACGCCACGTCATCCTCATGGAAAGCGTGGGTGTATTGATTTCCGTATAAAAACTTTGTATTTTTTAATAAAAGTTTTGTAGCGCATAACAACAAATTTGGTTATCTATAAGCTGAACACGTCCAACTGTTACACTTTGATGTTGAGCGGGACAGGGTATTGTTTGTCGCACTACAAGAGTGTGAATGAAAGAGTAACGATGTAGGCGCGAAAATCAAGACCAAAAAACAGGATTTATTTATGAACATCGTGTAATTGTAAAATATTGAAGTACATTGGTAAAAATTGGGATCCAAGGCCGTTTTGCTATGTATTATATATGGCGAAATAACGGATCCAAAGTCCAACAATTTTCATGCGATTTTCACCAAACTTCATAAACATAATATCTTGGCCAAGTGTAATAATCAGCCAAATCACCAGTAATTGTCGAATTATGGCCCTTGAATAATCTAAAATTGGCCGTTTTAGCAGTTTCTGTTCTATAAGTCCAGCAGGTCATAGCTGATCTTCACCGAATTTAGAGAAAATCTTTGTGGGCGTATTATCTCGGTTAAGTTTGATAATCAACCGAATTGTCCCAGTCACTGGGGAGTTATGGCCCTTGATTATCTAAAATTAGCCTGTTTAACTATTCCAGGCCATCAACCAATTCCTATATTCCTATATTTTCATATATTTCGGAGAATTTTACTATATTTTGAAAAAAAACTCCTATATTTCCTATATTTTCCTATATTTTGACTTATTTCCTATATTTTTCATAAAAAATGTGAACATCGATCGGAAAAGTATATAAAGTTGCTACTGCATCTAATGATGCTTATTTACAATACAATATGTTCCTTTCCAATGCTTTCACAGCAGAATGTGTTTTTACCCCTCTGGCTTATCTTTTTGGACACATTGAAGGAAAATTTGACAACTCACCAGTACCAGTATGTCAGTTTTGAAGAAAATCTCGTACTTAAAATTATTGTCAAAGATCACTATGCCTTTTTTCTAGTTCTCTAGGCATGATCAACTTTGCATTTCACAAAAATGAAAAAAAAAGAAACATAACAATTATAAAACTCAAAATTGTAAGCTTTGTTTTATTCAAACAATTTTTATCAATAATGACAACATCTGTTTAATTATGAAATTATATAATTAAAATCTCAATTATAATACAGTCCACAGCCAGTAATATGCCATGAAGCATATACAATGAGTTTGTCAAACTGTAAAAATGAGATGATCAGATTATAATTAAATGCACTTAAGATGTGGTCTTTTTGACACAGAGGTGTTTACTACTTGTGACTTTGTCTATTTGGTTTTAGAAGAGCATACTTGCATCTCACAAACACTCATGATCATACATGCAATAATTTTTTCAGGCCAAAACGGGACGTTGACAAAAAATCGCTGGGACATTTAACATTTGAGCAGGACACCTATGTATACACTAGCCTGTTTTCACGACGTAAAAAAAAGTTACCGATATTTACTCACAACGACGTTTTTCATTGTTGTTCATAATGTTTAACATAACATATTTTCAACTATTTAGTAATTATAACATCACCTATGAAAATGCGTATAATAAAATAGAAATCTGAAACGCCTATCCATATTTTACTGTTCACCTGACGTAACACAAGTTCTGTTTACAGTTAAGATGCACATGCATTGCATGCAAACTCTGTGTTCTGCTAGAAAAGAGGGTGAAAATTATGCCGATATCTACAACGTCACGTCATCTGCATGGAAAGCGTGGGTGTATTGACGAAAATATAAAAATTGTGTAGAGCAAAGACTTGTGAAATCCTCACTTTTTAATACAATATTCGTAGCGCAAAGCAACAAAATGGTGTATAAGTAGATCCGTCTTGAATGATGGGCAGTACATATTGTTTCTCGGTCTTTTGTCACCATAAAGATTTCCTTTACAATGACAAGCAGTTACGCCGTATCGATAATATTATTGTAATTCAGATAGTTTAGTATTGCTTTATGACATACAGTTACTGTAACCGCCCTCTACGTGTAGCACGTTTTTCAGGACCCATATCTGTAATTCTGCTGGTAATCATAGCAACAGCCAAGAAAAGATGTTGCCATGGGTGGCATGCGCGATTTTAGCTGATGACGTCAAACTTTTACAATCTGATGTTGAGCTGGTCGGGTGATTGTTTTTCGCACAATACAGGTGTCAATGACTAGCATTGTAGGCGGGAAAATCCGGACCAAACCGGACAATCATTACTGCTCCTTTTTGACACGCGGCTGACCGGTATTGTTGTCATAGGGACCAATTAATAGATTAACGATGTGAAGTTAATTGTTGGCCCAATAAAGCACACTAACGTCGATTTTTTGGTGGACCAGGACAAAATGCATCTGAGCAGGACGCAGGGACAAACTTCACGAAAGCGGGACAATCCCGGCGAGACCGGGACGTATGGCATGCATGCTCATGATTTTTACAAATATCATCAAGAGTGTGTCATTTATACCTAAGTTGTTTGGTAAAATTTTCAATAAATCTAGAAGTTACGATTCATCCAAGTCATTGAAGTAGTATTAGGAATATACTCCCTTAATACGAAATTCTGACCACACGCATAAGTGGTTTAATTAGTGCCTTTTTATCATTGAAATATACAAATGTAAGAACGTAATCCTTCAAATCATATTTGCATACATTCATCAAAAACCATCGTTTACTTCACATGTAAAAGAAAATGTCACTTCCAAGTTTGTTTGCACGTTTGTAGCTGAATACTTGGAAAACCTTTTTGTTAGAAATACAATTTCACTGTAACTTTTGAATACGTAATAAAATCCATAAAACAGCTGTGCAGAAATGAACAAATCACAGGCTAGTTCCCTTCAAATTATTGAATGTAAAGACAGAAATAAAAATTCAAGAGTAGGAAAGGTATTAAGCAATAGTGTTGACATAGTTATACACTAATATACCAATGTACATTAAAACCCTACAATATATATAACTGTTCCTTGAACAGCTGTGATTAAAGCAGTGTTTGTTTCATGTTGTTAGTTACATCTTTAATTAATTTGTGTTCTTTTTGAATCCTGCATTTGTTCTATGCTCTTCAACATCCACTACATGTACTCCTAGTTATAGTAGGAACCATGACTGCCATTTCTATCCAAGTGCATCTACAAATGTGCTTTCAAAACTTGCGATATTAAGGTTAATAATCCTGTCTGTCTAAAATCTGAGTACAGGTCAAATGTTGTCATTTTATGTTTAATTATTAAGTTAAGTGTTTCTGTAACAAATTTGACCCCATAAAGTAGTTGTACAAATATTTGCTAGGTATAAAAATTCTGCTATCAAGTCAATAGGTAGGTACTTTCAATCTAAACGAAGACTTAATGCTCCTGAAATTCGTATATTTTGCCTGAAAAAGTGATCAGAACTCCTATATTTTGCTGAACAAAAATCCTATATTTTTCCTATGTTTTCATCAAAACCTGGTTGACTGCCTGCTATTTTAACCTGTTTTACAAACAGCTCTTGTTACTGTATATATGAGGTCGGGGGAAAACCTGGGCTTGATGCATGTGTGTAAAGTGTTGTCCCGGATTAGCCTGTGCAGTTTACACAGGTTAAACCGGGACGACACTTTCTTTCTACAGTGGATTTATGTTTAGAAGAGACTTCCTTAAAACAGAAAATACCATACAAGCAGAAGTGTCGTTCTTGTATTAGCCTGCGTGGACTGCACAGGCTGATCAAGGACGACACTTTACGCAAATGCATTAAGCCCGGGTTTCCCACAACACGCCTTATATAGTTTTTGCACAGTAATTGAAGTTTCTTCAGCAGGGTTTTATCATCTGCTCACAAGCTGTTTGTCTTTCAAGGCAGAACATACAGAACATGCCTTTTATATCACCCAAGTATATAATATATACAATTAGGGCAGTATAACATAGAACCATTGTACAACATACAAGTAATAACAATTAAAAAAAAAATGTTTAAGATAAAACAGTCAGATATAGGCAGGGATCATATGAGGTGCGTCGTGAGAAAACCAGTCTTAATGCATGTGCGTAAAGTGTCGTCCCGGATTAGCCTGTGCAGTCCGCACAGGCTAATCCAGGACGGCACTTTCCGCTTTTATGTTATTTTCTGTTTCAAGGAAGTCTCTTCTAAACGTAAATCCACTGTAGGTGGAAAGTGCCGTCCTGGATTAGCCTGTGCGGACTGCACAGGCTAATTCGGGACAACACTTAACGCACATGCATTAAGTCCGGTTTTCCCACGACGCGCCTCACGACGTTTTGCAGGTCTGAGACCGATTGGGTTTAAATAAGACCAATTGAAATGACCGGTAATCGGTCCGACCAGTTTTTTCGATTTATCCAGTCACTATAAAATCGTGATAATCCCCTGATTTGAATACACAATACACGCATTTTATGGCCCTAATGCTAGAGTAGGTGCGAACGACAGTGGATCAGTGATGCGTGAATGAACCCAGTTGTGTCACTATCGATCGATAATTGGAGTTCTTGTGCTGCAGTTTGTTGACTGTGTTATATTACTGACACCGATAGTCATTATCAGAGTGTACTTATCCACGATAAAATCATGTATGATTATTACAGAGACTGATAATAGCAGCAGCATGTAATCCTCGTGGAAAATGTGCATTTGCTGCATAATAATTTCATGTAATGTGCTGCATTCATGATGAAATAAAATATTAATATGAAATCTATCTAAACATGTAGTAAAAACATAGTTCATTACAATTAGTTTATTTGTTAATTGGCTTAATTGACGTTCATGATGTCATGTAGTTAATTTTAAATTATAAAGTGACCATATTGTATTACATTATATAATAACTTTAGTTCAGCAAAACTTGTATAACAGACATAGAAATTAACAGTCTATTGAATATTAAGGTATGGAAACTTTGTAGTTTATATAAATAATTAAAATACACAATTTCTGAGATACCTTATTTTTCTGATAAACATAATTCGGATACAGAATGGGCCTTTTTATTGTGCTTATTGAATTGCATTATCTTGAAATTTTTATTAAGTTAAAACTCACAAAAGACATAGAAATGAAAATTTACTGAAGTATGAGGCATGAAAACTTGGAAGATAATAGTTATACTCTAAAATACGCATGTTCGGACATGCACCATTTTCGGATACACACAATTCGGATACAACAGGAGTGTGATCGGCAGACCTCAGGACCAATTTAATTTCCAGAAAAATATTATCACTGGATATAGGATGACAGAAAACAAAACATGTTGAGTTTTGCAGATTGTAAACATATTTTAGTGTTGTTTCTTTGGTGAATTTCTGTATTAAATGTTTACATGGAAAGCAGCATCTAATCTGGTAAGTACATATCCTACAAGTTTGTGTTTGAAACTCTAATGTAATTTTCAGTTCAATGATGCAATGTCTCGTGTCTGAATTCTTCGCATATTTGACTAGAAGAATATACTGACTCATAAGAGCAAATAAATTGGTACATAGTTGGTAATATTGATTTAGTTTTTAGCTCGACTTTCAAAGAAAAGGCAAGCTATTCTACTCGCCCTGGCGTCGGCGTCGGCGTCCGAGCTAGGTTAAAGTTTTTTGGTAAGCTAGTTTCTCAGGAATGGCTTGCGGGATTTCATTCAAACTTAAAACATTTATTCCACACATTAAAATGAACCTGAAGGTCAAGTTTGGTAACTCTAGTTTGAAATTTGTCAAAATTATGGACCTTTTTACACTTAGAAATTTTACATATAACTATATAGACAGGTATAAGTTTTTCAGTAAGCTGGTTTCTCAGGAATGGCTTGAGGGATTTCATTCAAACTTAGAACATTTATTCCCTATATTAAAATGAACTCATAGGCCAAATTTGATAACTCTAGTTTTAAATTTGTCAAAATTATGGGCCATTTTACACTTAAAATTTTTACATATAAGCTATATGGACAGGTTCAAGTTTTTTGGTAAGCTTGTTTCCAACTTTTTGTTTCCGCTCTCTAACTTGAGAACGGATTAAGCTATTGTAATGAAACTTCAAACATAGATACCTTGGGGTCAAGGTCAAGGTCACTGTTACTAAAAATAGAAAAACAGTTTCCGCTCAATAACTTGAGAACATATTTAGATATATTAATTAATAATTCGTAAAACATAGGTACCTTATATCAAGACCTCGCTTGGGATTGCATATTGGGTTGGTGGCAAGGTAACACTACGGACATAGAAATATACTGTAAATACCGTTTCGTTAATGAGTAATCATCAGGGGAAATTGATAAAATTATAACGCATTTGTAATGCTCAACGATGGAATAATTTAGAACGTTTCTGTTGGTTTTGTTAAAATGTTCAAAAAACGTTGATCACTTTCATACAGTAAAAACTACACGGTTAACTATATATAAGCCGGAATCCGGAGGTCTGACGTTCAAACCCCAGTTGGAGCAACTTTTTAAAAAAACTTTTCTTGTTATAATACTTGAGTTCTTTAGTTCAGTAAACTGGAATGCATAACAGACTCAAACTTGCACGTGTAGAGGCTACATTTTGCTGGAAAAATTAAATGTTTAAAGATTAATTTTGGATGTTCATGAACAGGATATAATAATACATGAGGCGCATCTTAGGAAAACGGGGCATAATGCGCGTGCGTGTCTTTCTGGATTAGCCTGTTCATTCCGCACAGGCTGATCCGAGACGACACTTTCCGCTTTTATGGTATTTTCTGTTTCAAGGAAGTCTCTTCGAAACATAAATCCACTGTTGGCGGAAATTGTTGTCCCAGATTAGCCTCTGGAAACTGCACAGGCTGATCCGGGACAACACTTTATGCACGTGCATTTAGCCCAGTTTTTCCACGACACACCTCAAATGTTTGTTTCAGGTCTACGACTGGGTAGCATTAAAGTTCACCCAGTGGGGTAATTACTGTTGGCTTTATTAATTCGCAAAGACTTTTTAGTGAACTTATAGTAGTTGATAGTAGTAAATTTTGAAGAAGTGCAATGAAACATGTATTTGTAATTTTTATTTAACCGCAATCAAGCATTGATTATCTGTTCACTTAATATCAGTTTAAAAAAGCAACAACAGAGATGCTAATATAGTATTATTGGAAGTACATATAAAGTAACTAGAGTCCTCACTTCATTTTGGATTGAAAATATTTTTAATAATTGTCTCGATAAAAACAAAATTACTTCAAAAAAATGTTCATTTTTGAGACTGGAGCCCACGTCATGTAGTTGAATAAGTTGCTCTCTACAGAATAGCAACATGTTTCATCATATTTTTAGAGAACCATCGGACCCAGACCACGTTTGATGACGCTCTCATTCTCAAGCTGTTTGCTTTCTCATTTGCTAACAGTTACTCCTCGTGTTTCTATATCGCCTTTGTCCGTGGGGTAGGTTGCATTTAGTTGTATTCCTTAGAAATAAAAATGAGCATTTTCATAGAATGACTGATTTACTGAAACTTGACAAACTTTTTTACTTTTGCAAGTTCTATTCAGGTTTACTATAACATTTCATTTGACAATTGGCTAAGTGCCAAGATATTTAATGAACAATTGTATACTTTTGGCTTGGAATCATGGTAATAAAGCAGAGTACTATAGTAAAATGTAATATTTTTGTTACTAAATCTGTAACGTGTCTTATTAGCTATATAAACATGACTTCCCATTGCATTCTATTAAGAATTTGTCAATATTTATCTTGCAAATCTCCATTTCATACTGTAGAACCTGGACAGCGGGCTGTTTGGACTTGGTTCGAAGTACAATGACCCATGCACGGGTGGCAGCTGTATGTCGCAGCTATCGTTCCAAGTGCTGATCCTTATGCTGGCAAAGCCTATACCAAAGTTTTTGATGGACATTGTACTTCCGTAAGAGTGTGATATTGATCTTGATCTCACGATTTGTTGCATCATGAAGAATTCTATTTATGTGTTTGTCTATATTCTAAACACAAATTAAAATGACGTGTTACATGTATAACTAAAAAATTATAAGATATAAGCTTATTTCGTCACATACTGATTTGATTAATTAATCAGGATATTTTTAAGGGTGGATAGGTGTTTTGGTTAAGTGTGCAAGTCTTTCAATGATGTTTTAATTTTCATATAAACTCATAGACTGCAGTTAATGTTCATCTAGTGGTTCATTTTTCTCTTCAGCTTCCACAAGCTGTTTTATGTGTTTTTTAAGGTTCATCAAAAGGTCCATGTTGTCATAGGTTCATGGAGCAGTTCATGGTAGTTATACCCCCACAAACGAAGTTTAGAGAGGGGGGGGTATATAGGAGTGAGCTTGTCCGTCTGTCTGTCTGTCTGTCTGTCTGTTGGATTTTTGGTTTCCGGATGATAACTCAAGAAGGGCTTGACATATTAAAATAAGTTTTGGTACGCATATGTGTAACATCATAAAATACAAACCACTAAATTTTGACAGAGTTATGGCCCCCTTTCGACTTAAATTCCCCCAAAACATGGTTTCCTGACATGGCTTGACATATTCAAATAATTCTTGGTATACATATGTAGCATACTAAAATACGGGTCAAGTTCGACTTTGGTTACAAACCACTGAATTTTGAAAGAGTGATGCCCCTTTTTTGACTTAAATTCCCTAAAAACATGGTTTCCTGATGATAACTCAACAACGGCTTGACATATTTAAATAATTATTGGTACACATGTGTAGTGTCATAAAATACAGGTCAAGTTCGACTATGGTGCCACTAAATTTTGTAGCGGCGTCAACTTCTTGTTTCCGCTCTCTTACTCGAGAACAAATTGAGCTATTGTAAAGAAACATAATACATAGATACGTTATATCAAGACCTCGCTTGGGATTGCATATGTAGTCGGTTAGTCAAGGTCACTGTTACTAAAATAAGAAAAACGGTTTCTTCTCAATAACTTGAGAGCGCATCAAGATATTTTATTGAATCTTCATACATAGATACCTTGTAGCGAGACCTTGCTTGGGATTGCATATGAGCTGGGTAGGGTCAAGGTCACTGTTACTAAAAATAGAAAAATGGCTTCCGCTCAATAACTTGAGAATGCATTGAGATATTTTAATGAAACTTCATACATACATATACCTCATATTGAGACCTTGCTTGGCATTGCATATGGGATGGGTGTGGTCAAGGTCACCATTACTAAAAATAGACAAACAGTTTCTGCTCAATACCTAGAGAACAAATTGAGATATTTTAATGAAACTTCATATGTAGATACCTTATATCTAGACCTCTCTTGTGATTGCATATGGAGTGGGTGGGGTCATTGTCACCTTTTCTAAAAACAAGAGGGCCATGATGGCCCAAAGTGCTTACCTGAGAACTGGTACAGATGGAGACCATACTGTTGTGACAGGTTTAAAAATTAAGGTATCTGAACAATACACAGTGGGGGTAGGATCAGTTTTGATTTAAAACATCGGTAAGTGCAATGGGCTAACTAAAGTATGAGTTGGGTAGTGGATGTGCGTTTTTTTGCTAATGGTTCTTAAATCATTTTTCTCGATATTCTTACCTGACCCTTTTTCATTAAGTCATTGACAATTCTGGAAAATGCAGAAACAGTAGATTTTGATGTCTTTTTCGCAAACAGTTTTGGAAAACTAGTTGCAATGTGATAATTGCGATGGCTGTGCTATAAGGTAAAGTTTTGCTTTTTCTTTGATAATTTTCTTTCAAATGATGAATCGTGATGTTAATGCAGGCCCCGAAGACATCAAAGTTGTATGTACAATTAACTGCATGCAAGTCTTGCAACTGTTGGAAATCAAATTTTATCAATCAATTTTTATGGTCATGCGCAAACTGTGTAAGTTTGGTCAACATTGAATCAAAAAAATCGTGTGTGCAAGCCAATCATTGATAACTTGTTGATGTTTTTTTCCAAACACAAGGGTTAGTAACTCTGGCGTTTCTAACCTGATCATGCTTATATTCTACTTCACCAGTAGTTTTACGTTCATAGACAAACTGTACGCGATTGGTAAAGATTGGATGAAAAATGAAGTCTTTATCCTGAATAATGTCCATTTTTGCATATTTTTTTCACAAACAAAGGGCAATAACTCTGGTGTTTCTAGTCCAATCTTGCTTATATTCGACTTCACCTTTAATCTTATGGTCATAGACAAACTTTACAAGATTGGTAAAGATTGGACGAAAAATGAAGTCTCTATCCTGTATAATGTCCATTTTTGCATATTTTTTTTACAAACAAATGGCAATAACTCTAGTGTTTCTGGTCTGATCTTGCTTTTTTTGGACTCCAACTTTAATCTTATGGTCATAGACGAACTGTGCAAGATTGGTAAAGATTGGATGAAAAATGAAGTCTCTATCCTGTATAATGTCCATTTTTGCATATTTTTTTTACAAACAAAGGGCAATAACTCTAGTGTTTCTGGTCTAATCTTGCTTATATTCGACTCCAACTTTAATCTTATGGTCATAGACGAACTTTGCAAGATTGGTAAAGATTGGATAAAAAATGTCTCTGTATCCTGAATAATGTCGTTTTTTGTATATTTTTTTAATAAACAAAGGGCAATAACTGTGGTGTTTGAAACACGATCTGGCCCATTTTTTACGTCTGCTGAGATCTGATGGTCGAACACAAACTTTGAAAGTTTGGTTAAGATTGGATGGAAAATAAAGTCTATACGTTGAAAAAGGGCACTTTTGCACTTTTTTTGCGTGAAAAAGGGGCAATAACTCTGGTTTTACTGGTGTGATCTGACCCAATAACAATCCCATCCAAGATTTTATGGTCTTACACAAACTGTGCAAGTTAGGTCAAGATTGAATAAAAAATGTAGTCTTTATTGCGATAACGGTCCAAATTGTTGACGGCACATTGACGACGGACGATAGACGACAGACGCCGCCGGAGAGGTCCTCTATACCAATAGCTCACCGAGCACTTCATGCTCAGGTGAGCTAATAATAAAATGGTTTCCACTAAATAATTTAATAACTTATTTAGACACTTTTTAATGAAACTTCATATGTAGATACCTGATATTGAGACCTCACTTTGTATTGCAAGGTCAATATCACCATTTCCTAGCCATAGGTGTATGATCTTTACCTTGCACCGAGAACTTTCTTTCATTCTTGTGCTGACTTTTATGCATTTTGTTCGAAAAATTTGGTATTCATGGAAATCCTTGTTTCTTGTTAAATTATTTTTGGTACACAGGTGTAACATCATGAAATACAGATCAAGTTCAACTTTGGTTACAAACTACTAAATGTTGACAGAGTTATGGCTCCTATTAAAATTAAATTTTTCCAAATACACTGTTAAACAGTCACAAATTAAAGCATTCTCTCTGTGTCCATTTCTTTTGAATGGATGCCATAGTTTCGTGACAAGGCCATATTGTGGGGGTTTATCCGTCACTCGTGTGACAATTCTGCTTTAAACCTTTTTTTTAAGCTCGATTGTGTCAAAAGCTAGAGGCTTATTGAGACATTTTCGAGTCTGTTTCCTGGGTAGAACCAGTACTTGGTGTCTTTTGAGAAGGATCATTTGAACGCTCCCTGAGAAGTGATCTAACTCACGATCACTTGATTACATGGCGGACACCATATCCATCACACCACTGACGCCTTATTCATGTTCTCATTAAGGTTAATCGTGTGCTTTTTGTTTACTTCAGGTTCATTAAGCGCATGTGGCGAAGCTGCAACAAGAAGTGTTGTGCAAACAAGGTGACAGACAACGAAGATAAGGAGGAGCCAGAAGACAAAGACTTTGAGAGGGCACAGCGTTTTCTGAAGAAGGAGAGATTAAAGCCCCCTCTCAGTGACTTTACCCTCTCTGAGTACAACGAGAAAGTCATAATCTACGGGTTTTTGACAGTAAGATTCTGTGGCAATGATTACCAAATGTTTCGAAGATCTTTGCCTTAATATTAATGTTTAACCATAAAATTGGCTGTGACATTGCAACTTTCAATTATAATGGCTAATATTGATGATTAAGACTGAGATTTAATCTTGTAGTAGTTTAGTTTGTAAATTCATTAAACTTGAGCATTAGAATTTTGCGTTATCATGTTGTTGCAAATCTTGTTGAATACTGTGGGATACAGAGCCTATTTTTTACAAACTGGCAATGCATTCTTGGTTTGAAAGACCTCATTGGCATAGTTATCATAGTTATCATAAATATAATTTATAATTATAATTTCACTGCAGTTTTCTGGTGGTCATCATTTATATGCCATTTTAGTTGAAATATATTGTAATGAGATGGCCTTGTTTTCAGCTGTTTGCAGCTTCCTTCCCGTTAGCCCCTGTTATCGCAATGGGCGTGCTATTCCTTGACAAGTACATTGACGCCAAACGACTATTGTGGTGGAACAGACGACCTATTGCACACATGGCCCAAGATATCGGTCAGTGCCAGTTGTTATTTGAAGCTTATGCAACAGAAAGAGTTGCTGGATTTAGTCTTCCCTTTTTGATTCTAATTTTCTTGTTTCTGCATGTTTGCTGAATGACGTATTGAAGAAAACTTTCTGTGCATTTTATTATTCCTTTTGCCTGATTTTTTTGAGAATGTATTTAACATTCCTTTTTTATTATAATAAACAAAAACACAACATGCTTTTCATGATTTGGTCTAAGATACTTACTTTATGAATGTCGTATAAATCAATCTACCCTTGTGTTTTTCTGATTACATCTATAAATGCTGTTAGTTTAAATACCTCCACCTGAAAAAAAAATCTGCCTCAAAATTGTTCTTTGCTTATGTCTGACCTATATTTATTGTGGTTAAAATATGTAGCATACATGCGAGCCGTGTCGTGGGAAAACTCGGCTTAATGCATGTGCGTAAAGTGTCATCCCTGATGCAGTCCGCACAGGCTAATCCGGGACAGCACTTTCTGCCTACAGTGGATTTATGGTTAGAAGAGACTTCCTTGAAACAGAAAATACCATAAAAGCGGAAAGTGCCGTCCTCGATTAGCCTGTGTGGTCTGCACATCCTAATCCGGGACGACACTTTACGCACATGCATTAAGCCCGGTTTTCCCATGGCACGCCTCATGAATATTTGTTCAGATTTTCCCAACGATACTAATTCTCCACGTATTTTCTCTAGGAATGTGGTACAGTATTCTCAACTTTGTGAATCTCATGAGTGTGATCACCAATGGATTTCTCATCGCGTTCACCTCCAGTTGGGGTCGCAAGTACAATCGTTATGAACGGCTCTTGATCGTTATCATCTTTGAGGTAGCTATGTTACTTAGTGTTTTCTTTTTTCCATTTATTTTATATTATAAGTGATACCCATTATATATGCTTACATAATGTAGATGAAAACATTATTTAACTTATTATTATATGGTTTGTACATTTTGTAGAGAATAGATTTAAGATTTAGCATTGTTTATTGGCAAATAAACAATGGTTGGAGTTCTGTTGTAATTGGAGTCATAAGGGACTATGCCTCTTTGGCTTATTCTGTTTGTTAAATCGAATATTAATCTACATCTTATGATACATGCAGTTGTATTTACCGTTTCAGTATTTGGCACACTCGTTAGTAGTAAGATAATACTTGTCTGCATTATAATTATGATGGTTGCATTTGCCATTTCAGCATATCGTGTTTGCCTCGAAGTTTCTGCTATCCTACCTCATTCCAGATGTACCAAAAGATGTCAGACTTGCAATTCGCAGGGTAGGTTTCATTTTGCATTTTATCTCGAATTGGAAACATTTTTGATTGTCATTTTGAGTGTATAATTAATTTGGAATGTGTCGGTAATTTTGCTACTAGCTAACTGGCGTTCTTTATTAAAATCTTCCAGCTAGCAAAATAAGTTTTACTATTTTCACTCCTTTTGTCAAAGTAATCTTGCTAATGCGTTTATTTAGAGTCAACTATGTGCTTTGTTCCTATGAGTTCGTGGTTCTTATCTCCTCAATATGCGCATGCTCACTGAGTGTTTGATAATTACAATCATGTAAATCAACTTTAAAACAAGCTAACACAAGAAAATCATGTTTAGTGAACAAAACTTACGAAAAAAACCATTGTTTACAAATAAGATGACCTTTAACATGATAACCCTTAACCATCAAAATCGTCTAGATGCTTTCCTATCGATTTCGTGGCTAATGATTGGCTGTTCTAAAAATAACTTCATTGGTTTTCCCCAACACAAATCCCACTCTATTTAGCATGTGTGGGGTAGTCAATTGAACTGGCATGGTGTTCTGGGTTGCATACGTCCTTCAAACATTTTTAAAATGCAAACCTGTAGGGACACTGTAATTTACTTTAACATTTTGATTTATGATTTCTTGTATGCTTTTATTTGCATTAATTTTGATTGCACAACGTTCATAACAGAATAAAACATGACTTTGGCTATGTATATAAATCATAAATGTCAGTGTCGCGTAACCTTTTACATGTTTTAGGGAGTTGGATTTGGTCAGGTTATGCAACAAACATGGACGCTTGTTGATATTTATATTTTGATATTCATTAAATATTTCAGAAAAACCTTTATTTATGGTTCAAAGAATGGATTTTATGGTAGTTTAAGGTGTATTTTGGACTGGTTATCTCATAATTAACGGTAATTATTGGATTATATTTCATTTTTCAGGTGTATAGTTTATTGTTGTTTACTTCCGGAAAAACTTGCACGAGTTCAGCACGTGCTATTTCAGTGCGTGCATGAATTCGATAGCCATGAAATCGATAGGAAACCACAATCCGATAGGAAACCATGACTTGTCTGAAGAAAAAAAAAATGAAGAAATGTTTGGGTGCAGATGCATTAAAAATAAGTCACAAGTTTTCATAATTACATGATCAGCACTAAAAGCATAACCACATAACAACAACACAATGTAATAAAACAAAGAGATATATTAACTTCTAAAGTAGTGCTTGCATATTAATTTTCCATTAATCAAATAAAGTGTTATATCCATCATTTATTCATGCTATGCAGTGAATGAGTGGAGAATCCCAGTGAATAATAACCCAATCATTTTACTACTTTTTACTTTGTTTTTATTTATAATTTTTTTGTTGTTGAAGGTATTTGAATGACCTGCCTAATCGTCAGTGTAAACATCGGCCTTTTTAAACATTAGATAACACGTAATACCATTTAATAAAAATACAATTAAGCGACGACACAGAAAGTATTGCGCTATTCGCCCATGACAACAGTGAGCGACAATTTTGAAATCATTATGACATCATATTTATGACGTCAGAATACACAAACTTGTGACGCTTCTGCATATCTCGCGCATTTTTTAGCTCACCTGAGCACAATGTGCTCATGGTGAGCTTTTGTGATCACCGTTTGTCCGTCGTGCATCTTGCGTCAACATTTTCATTCAAACAACATCTTCTCCTAAACTGCTGGGCAGATTTTCACCAAACCTCATAGGAATGATCCTTGGGTGACCCTCTTTCAAAATTGTTCAAATCGTTTCGGTCCCCTGTATATGTAGGTCACCAGAGCTAAAAATAGATTTAAAAAGTGAAAACTTTAAAACTCTTCTTCTCTGAAACTGCATGGCTGAGAGCTTTCATATTTGGTTTGTGGCATCTTCTAGTGGTCCTCTACAAAGATTGTTCAAATGATGCCCCTGGGGTCAAAACTGGCCAAGCCCCGCGGGTCACATTGTTTATATAGACTTAAATAGCAAAATTACTTCAAAAATCTTCTTCTCTGAAACCGAAAGGCCTATTGTTTTCATATTAGGTATGTAACATCCTGTAGTGGTCCTCTACAAAATGTTGTTCAACTGATGCCCCTGGGGTCAAAACCGGCCACACCCTGGGGGTCACAGGGATTATATAGACTTGAATAGCAAAATGACTTCAAAAATCGTCTCCTCTGAAACCAGAAGGCCCAGAGGTTTCATATTTGGTATGTAACATTTTATAGTGGTCCTCTACAAAGATTTTTGAAATGATGCTCCTGGGGTCAAAACTGGCCACGCCCCGGGGGTCAAATGGTTTATATAGACTTAAATAGCTAAATGACTTCGAAAATCTAATACTCTGAAACCGCAATGCCCAGAGGTTTGGTATTTGGTTGGTAACATTGTATAGGGGTCCTCTACAAAGATTGTCCAAATGATGCGCCTGGAGTCAAAACTGGCCACGCCCTGGGGGTCACATTGTTTATATAGACTTGAATAGCAAAATTACTTCAAAAATCTTCTCGTCTGAAACCGCAAGGCCCAGTGGTTTCATATTTGGTATGTGGCATCCTCTAGTGGTCCTCTACAAATATTGTTCAAATGATGCCCCTGGGGCCACATTGTTTTTATAGACTTAAATAGCAAAAATACTTCAATAATCTTCTCCTATGAAACAGTGATGCCCAGCTGTTTTATAATTGGTATGTAATATTGTATAGTGGTCCTCTACAAAGATTGTTCAAATGATGCCCCTGGAGTGGAATGTGTCCACTCCCTGTGGGTCACATGTTTTATATAGACTATAAAAATCTCCTGAAACTGCAAGACCCAGATGTTTATACTCAGGTAAGTGATTTAGTATCATTTTGCCCTCTTGTTATAAGCCTTTATGATGCCTTAAACTCAGGTGAGCGACCTAGGGCCATCATGGCCCTCTTGTTTTAATTTATTGTCGAAAAGCATGAAATAAAAAGAAAATTGGTTGATTTCAGTGTAAGATCGTATTGTATTCCATTTGATCTTACACTGAAACCAACAAATATCCTCAATATATACCATAATCTACCAATAAGCCATTATGATGCCTTAAACTCAGGTGAGCGACCTAGGGCCATCGTGGCCCTCTTGTTTTAATGTATCGTCCAAAAAGCATGAAATAAAAAGAAAATTGGTTGATTTCAGTGTAAGATCGTATTGTATTCGATTTGATCTTACACTGAAACCAACAAATATCCTCAATATATACCGTAATCGACCATGTATTACTCGCATCTTTTTACTCTAAAATTCGGCTATGAAAATTTGGTGCGCGTTAAACACGGTAACAGTCATTTTCAGCCTTTTTTTTTATTTTAGTTATTTTTTTGTTATTTTTAATTCATATTTAATTCATATTTTTATTAACAAAACATTGCATTCTAATTACCTTGCATTATATTTCCAAATTGAATAAACAATAAATTCTGTTATAAACACAGTCATTAATAATAACACCTGTTACAACTGAAAAGAGTGAGATCATCAATTAGCCAGGCCTCTAAATCTGCAAGCCGTTAGCAACAGCATAGCAATGGTGTAAATCAAACTCTGTGATGTGACTGCTGAACTGGGGCCAGCTTCTAGAGGTTTGTAGCAGTTAAGGGTGTAACACCATTAGCACGTTGTCAGTGAAAAAAGCATCAATCAATACTATTGTACCTGAACAATGCAAGCACTGTCCATAGAACATTAATGAATTAGCATTCTAGGAGAAATTTTAAGGGTGTCATTAAAATCAGACTGTGTATTGTTAATGCATTGGATAGTTTGGAGATTTAAAAGGGAGTGAAGAAAATACATGTATTGGAATTAAAATGGAGATTGTGTTATGGCATAAAACTTGAATATTAAGTTTCATTGAATATTAACATGAATATTTTTATATTCAATTTTGATTAATAGGTGTTTCCTGCACAAGGTAATTTATGTATGCTTTTACGAAATTTATATTGATTACGTTTTATATGGAGGTAAATTGGGGGGAATATTCCAGAACAACAACATCAAAAAACATGGACAAAAGTTGGTAAAATAACAATAATAATTGTTTTCTAATTTTTTTTCCCCAAATTTCGCTTCAAAAATCGGGTGCGTGTTATACATGGGTGCGCGTAATACATGGTCAATTACAGTATTCCACAACAGAAATTCCAGTGTTCATGATCCATTTATCAAATAAAATGTTAACCATTTCTCGGTATGAGGCACGTCGTGGGAAAACCGGGCTTAATGCATGTGCGTAAGGTGTCGTCCCGGATCAGCCTGTGCCTGTGGATTTATGGTTAGAAGAGACTTCCTTGAAACAGAAAATACCATGAAAGCGGAAAGTGCTGTCCCAGATTAGCCTGTGCGGATTGCACAGGCTAATCCAGGACAACACTTTACTCACATGCATTAAGATTGGTTTTCTCCCGACGCCCCTCGTATGTTTAACAGGAGAAGTTCCAGGTTGCTAAGTATTTTGAAGACAAGGCTAAAGACACAGACTACACAGAGCTTGTACCTGCAGTTACACATGATACGTGAGTATTTTGTATGCCAATACTGAAAAGTTTTAATATAAACATATTTATTTTAGCGTGGTTGTGTTGAATGCCGTAGGCTTATTTAGACAGTTTGAAGTCTGTTCTCTGTGAAGAACTTGTACTTGGTGTCGTGCACCTATCAATATTTTCCTCCAGGGGGAGAGCGGCGGGCATATACGGGACTTTAGACTGAAAGTAATTCCCGACAGGTGGGAATTTGACACGCCGAATGAATCCGGGTCCCCCCAAATTAGACCCCCCAAAGTACAATAACTCTAATTCCCCTGGGTTTGCCCGCCGCTCCCCCCCTGGGGGAAAATATTGATAGGTGCATCTTTTGAGAATGATGCTCTTAACGCTCTCAGCCTAGGGATCAAACTCTGATTTCCCGATGGCAAGGCGGACTCCACATCCATTCCACAACTGCAACCACATCAGAGTAGGGATCGAACTCACTACACTGCAGATCCATTATATCGCGATTCGCGTAGTCCATGGATCGCGATCGTGATATAGCCAGATCGCGATATAACTTGTCACGTCATGCATGTACATACAGATATACATGTATACACTAGCCTATTTTCATGATATCAAAACATTAATGTAATTAACTCACCTTTTTCATTGTGGTAACAATGTGTTCTATCCATATGTAAAATATTTCATTTGTAAATAAAATATTTACAAGCACATCTAATTCATGTAAATCCTTTCTTCTGCTAGAAAAGCATGCGAAAATTATGCTAACATGTACAACGTCACGTCATCCTCACGGAAAGTGTGGGTGTACTGATTGCCGTATAAAAACTTTTTAGCACAGAGAACAGTGAGATCTTTACTTTTATATAAAAGTTACTCCATATCGATTACGTTATTTCGTTATTCAGATAGGTGAGTATTGATCTATGACACAAAGTTACTGTATGATGGTGTGTAATTCGGCTGTTAATTAAAGCAACAGCAGTGAAAGGACATGGGTGGCATGTACGATGTAAGCTGATGACATCAAACTGTTACACTTTGATGTTGAGCAGGTCAGGTTATTGTTTGTCGCGCTACAAGTGTGAATAAAAGAGTAGCAATGTAGGCACGAAAATCTGGACCAAACTGGATTTATTTATGAACGTCATGTAATAGTAAAATATTGAAAAAACATGAAAAAAAATCACGGTCTACAGCTGATTCGCGATATATTGGATATCGCTAAATAGCGGATCGCGATATGACAGATCTGCAGTGTATTTTCTGATTGCAAGGTGGACACCACATTCATTTCACAATGGCAGCCTTATAAACACTAATTAATTCATTTAAGTGATGTTTTCACAGGTTTCCAAAATTGCACACTTCAATAATATTGTCACAAATTTCAGAAAGACAATATTAGTTTTTATTAATAAGCAAAATAACACTCATAATTGTAAATACAGAAATAAATTGGAAATAATGTTCCATTAATGAATAATCTCCAATTTATAGCAATGAAATGTGTAGGCATCTCTAACATGAAATGATTTAACTAGAAAAGTACTTCTGTTCAATTTACAAGAAGACCAGTACTGTTTTTGTCATCGATATTTGTACAACAAAAGTTGTCTGTACTGTTGCTTTAAAAAGGCACCGTATAGTAAATAATTCAGTTTGGCCTAGTGCTGGCATGTCAGGGGTGGTATTCTTCAAACATCTTAAGTAATTTCTTAAATATTTTTACTTAAAGATGTATCTGGTGAATATTTAGGAGTAAATGTACACTCTCTGCAGAATTTATGGGGTAAATGTCCACTCTGTGTTGGATTAGTGGGGTTAAATTTACACCCAACAATACATTACGATATGAGGAAAAGACCAGAGTAGTATTATTATTATTATAAGTCTTAATAAAGTAGCAACACAATTTAAATACAATAATGTTACAAATAGGAATTCTGAACATTTTAAAACTTCTATTGCTATTTACTGGATATATCTACTGCACATTGATGTAGGTAGACCCGTCAAAATATTCTGTTTCTGTCTCCCAGTCAGTAGTGTATGCGAACATTGGAAATAATATGTGTAAATGTGCACCCAATTTTTGTTTCTCTGCGTACCTTCCAATTGTTTGTGAGTAATTTACGCATCTGTGCACCTTATCTGGGCCTCTAAAAACAGATTTTACAAAATGTGAAATCAGGGAATATCCACACAAAATTTCAGGTCAACAGAATGTGTTCAGCGGTAGGTGGAAAAAATAATAAAAAAATCACTACAAGTTTAATTTGCATGTTGCATCATTAACTTTTTCACCTGTTTACATCTCTATATGTATAAACCTTTTTTGATTTTGTTTAAATGTTTGAAAACATAAGAAATGCATAAGACTGTAAACTGCATTTTCTTCCTTGTAGATGCATGTTTATAGTGTATAATGCATTACAATGGTATTATAATCAGTCAAGTTCTGTATAATTCTTATGTTATTCTTACAAGGTTTTATTAGAATTTTTCACTTTCTATGTACGGTTTTATTGTTTATGTTATGTTTCAAAATGTTATCACAATTTACATTCAAAACTATATTTTTTTAATAACTCATTGTTGAAAATTGTTTAAGAGAATAAGTGTAGTTTAATTATTGTGAGCATATATCTAATTTTGCGCTTAACTATATATGAAGAAATAAAATAACTATCTGGCTTGAATTCTGTTTATGTAACATGTGTTGTCATTTAGTCAATAATATATTCTTGTTTCTTAAAGTACTATGTATACATAGTCTTCTTCTCTTCACTAAATTATAAATACCAGTGTATATAATTTCAATTTCATGCAAGGATGCTTTTTTTTCTTTTCTGTTCGTTGTATGAATAAAATTAAAGCATATTGCTTCCTGTGGGTTTAATATAGAATTCAATTAAAGCATATTGCTTCCTGTGGGTTTAATACAGAATTCAATTAAAGCATATTGCTTCCTGTGGGTTTAATATAGAATTCAATTAAAGCATATTGCTTCCTGTGGGTTTAATATAGAATTCAATGAAAGCATATTGCTTCCTGTGGGTTTAATATAGAATTCAATTAAAGCATATTGCTTCCTGTGGGTTTAATATAGAATTCAATTACAGCATATTGCTTCCTGTGTTTTTTTTAAATATAGAATTCAATTAAAGCATATTGCTTCCTGTGGGTTTAATATAGAATTCAATTAAAGCATATTGCTTCCTGTGGGTTTAATATAGAATTCAATTAAAGCATATTGCTTCCTGTGGGTTTAATATAGAATTCAATTAAAGCATATTGCTTCCTGTGGGTTTAATATAGAATTCAATTAAAGCATATTGCTTCCTGTGGGTTTAATATAGAATTCAATTAAAGCATATTGCTTCCTGTGGGTTTAATATAGAATTCAATTAAAGCATATTGCTTCCCGTGGGTTTAATATAGATTTCAATTAAAGCATATTGCTTCCCGTGGGTTTAATATAGATTTCAATTAAAGCATATTGCTTTCTGTGGGTTTAATATAGAATTCCATTAAAGCATATTGCTTCCTGTGGGTTTAATATTGAATTCAATTAAAGCATATTGCTTCCTGTGGGTTTAATATAGAATTCAATGAAAGCATATTGCTTCCTGTGGGTTTAATATAGAATTCAATTAAAGCATATTGCTTCCTGTGGGTTTAATATAGAATTCAATTAAAGCATATTGCTTCCTGTGGGTTTAATATAGAATTCAATTAAAGCATATTGCTTCCTGTGGGTTTAATATAGAATTCAATTAAAGCATATTGCTTCCCGTGGGTTTAATATAGAATTCAATTAAAGCATATTGCAGCCAACCTGATGACAAAATGTTATTCATTATTCAACTTGACACACGTGCCACCTATTTCTTGCTCTTAAGTTATTTGTCATGAAAATTGAATCTTTAATTTATTAGTATAATACTATTCTATTGTGTTTTGAACCAGTAGAAATATTGCCTTCTGTTTTGAAGTGTTCGGTTACGATCTTCCTTCCACCTTTTGAATAAATGTTAATTTAAAAAAAAGCACATTTGAAATTTATGATGCGTTTTATATCTTTAAACAAAGGGTCCGACCAGATTCTGCAAACTTTGGTAAATTTCCAGCGAGATTTGAGGATAGTGATGAAGAAACAAATGGCAAATCTATAAAAAAGGGAAGTAATCACCACATTGGGCATGAACTTTCTTCTGTTATTGAGGAAGAAATGTCACCAACGATAAAATCTCCGTAAGTTTTTTATTTTCACTTGTTTTTGTAACCTTGACTTTTCGAAGAAAAAAGTCGAGCTATTGTCGTCGCCCTGTCATCTGCGTCGGCGTTAGTTAAGTTTTTCGGTTAAGTTTTTTGGTTAAGTTTTTTTTGTTAAGTTTTTTTGTCAGAATCCATTTCTCAAAAACTATCAAAGGTATCCATTTGAAACTTTCAATACTTGTTCACTACCAAAAGGGGACGACGATACAACAAGGCAGGTACCCCTGTGATTTGTATTTCCAGAGTTATCTGCCCTTGTTTGGACTTGCAACTTAGCATATTTTGACAATTGTTTGGTATATATAAATTTATATAGTGCTGACTCCATTCTGCAGACAAGAGGAGGTAACTCTTTCAAGGAATTTGTTGGAGTTATTACCCTTTGGTCAACTTACAATTTTTCTTTTTTCCAATTTTTCATTACCTATATGAGGTATTGACTTGAAACTCAAAGTACTTGATCACAGTGATGAGCTTATTTTGTAGACAAGACAAGATTAATCTGTTAAGGATTTTTCATGAGTTAATGCCCTTTTTTTAAATTATAATTTTTGCTTTAGGTCAAATTTTACAATATCTCTAACAGGTATTGACTTGAAACTCAAAATACTTGATCACAGTTATGAAACCATTCTGCAGACAAGATTAGGTAACTATATCAAGGATTTTGGTGCAGTTATTGCCCTTTTTAAACTAAAAATGTTTGCTTTAGGTCAAATTTCTCAATATCTATAAGAGGTATTGACTTTCAACATACTTCATGACAGTGATGAACCTATTCTATAAACAAAAGCCCAGATTACAATCACTACGAGAAAGTCGAGCGTCCAGCACCGGTAGGCGGTGCTCTTGTTTAGTCTCATATTTTATTTCAAGACTGTGTTTGAATTTAAAATTTATGCATTATATGTTGCAAGTCATACATATTATCCACCCCTTTTTGCTACCTTTTTGATCATGTCATATTTTGAATACACAAGGCCTGACCCCTGGTGGCCATGTTTTTGAACTTATCAAAATAATGTGAAGTATTTTTGCATCAACTTTTAGAACATTAAAATGTTATAGTTTGATTTTACTTGCTATTATTTTCTTTATAATGTGTTTGTGTGTAAAACAGAGAGTTTTTAAATATGCTTATTTCTTTTACATATTTACTTATTTATTTTATTCGTTTTGTCCTCATAATAATAATAACTGATTTTACTTTTGACTTGATCTTCAGAATGCATGCAATAAATCAGATAAAAAATAAGTGAACTAAGTATACAGCAATGATGATGCTGCTGCAATGTAATTTATCGTTTCACAGATGAACTTGAACTTTAAAGTACATAGATACAGCTAAACTCCACTATGTCAAAGTTGCGGGTAGTTCACACATGAGATATCAAATTCTCGACAAAAATGAATATAAACCTTTTAGAGGTTTCTAGTATAAATCTTCAATAAATTATAATATAAAATAGCGATCCTGTATACACATAATGAACTGTAAACCAAGTTAATACATACTCATTTAAATATGAGAAAAGAGGACTGTCAAGATGTTAAAAAGTCAGGAATTATTTTCCACTTGGACATACCCGGAACTTTGACTTAAGCGAGTTTGAGATACCGAAGTTCAGCTGTACCTAACTGCCTTGAAATACAGCAGTGAAACTGTGATGAAAATGGAAAGTGTTTGAAACTGTAATACCATGACAATTTCAGTGGATTTGACCGTTGGTATATTGTGAAGTCGTCATCAGGGTCATCGTTTGAACTAACGTGGTAACATATTTGAAACCTTGCAGCTTGAATGGACATTTGCGCCGCATGGTTGACATGGAATGCAGATCTATATTTGTTGGTGGCAGGGTTTTATAGGCAGCCAAGGCTTATGCTTTCATGAAAGTTATTACAATTACAATTGTGACTAATGGCAGTATTCACCATTTTGAATGGTCAGTTTTACTGACATTTAGAATTTAGAAATTGCATGTGAAACATGTTTTGTAGCTCGTATATTATTATTTCCACAACACATTATTGCATATTCCTAATGTACATTATTGCATATTCCTAATGTACATTATTGCATATTCCTAATGTAGATAATATAATGTAGTTTGTTAGCTTGACTATTCGAAGAATAGGTGAGCTTTCCTACTACCCCCCATTGTCGGCGTCTGCGTCTGAATTTGGTTTAAGTTTTTATTTAAAAGCCTTGTAACGTCAAAAACTACATAAGTTATTCACGTGAAACTTGGAAAATACCTTTTTCATCAACTCCAGTGTCAGGGGCAACGTTCCCCATAACTCTGTTTTGTATTTTGACAGAGTTACGCACCTTTTTCCACATAGATTTTCTGGTTAAAGTTTATATTCAGAAGTTTTGTAACTTCAAAACTACAAAAGTTATTCACTTGAAACTTGGAACTGACCTTTGTCATCAACTCCAGTGTCAGGGGCAACATTCCCCATAATTCTGTTTTGTATTTTGACAGATTTCTGCCCCTTTTTCACTTAGATTTCCTGGTTAAAGTTTATATTCAAAAGTTTTGTAACTTCAAACCTACATAAGTTATTCACTTGAAACTTGGAACTAACCTTTTTCATAAACTCCAGTGTCAGGGGCAACATTCCCCATAACTCTGTTTTGTATTTTGACAGATTTATGCCCCTTTTTTACTTAGATTTTCTGGTTAAAGTTTATATTGAAAAGTTTTGTAACTTCAAAACTACATAAGTTATTCACTTGAAACTTGGAACTAACCTTTGTCATCAACTCCAGTATCAAGGGCAACATTCCCCATAACTCTCTTTTGTATTTGACAGAGTTATGCCCCTTTTTCACATAGATTTCCTGGTTAAAGTTAATATTCAAAAGTTGTGTAACTTCAATACTACAAAAGCTATTCACTTGAAACTTGGAAAATACCTTTGTCATCAACTTCATTATGAGGGTGAACATTCCCCATAACTCTATTTTGTATTTTGATAGAATTATGTCCCTTGTTTACATTGATTTTCTTTTTAAAGTTTATATTCAAAAGTTTTGTAACTTCAAAACTACAAAAGTTATTCACTTAAAACTTGGAACTAACCTTTATCATCAACTCTAGTACCAGAGGCAACAGTACCCATAACTCTATTTTGTATTTTGACAGAGTTATGCCCCCTTTTCACTTAGATTTGTTGTTAAAAGTTTATATTCCAAAGTTTTGTAACTTCAAAACTACATAAGTTATTCACTTGAAACTTGGAACTAACCTTTGTCATCAACTCTAATATCAGGGGCAACATTACCCATAACTCTGTTTTGTATTTTGACAGAGTAAGCCCACTATTTACATAGACTTTGTGGTTAAAGTTTTTGTTCCAAAAATGTATAAACTATACAAGGTTTCACTTAAAAATATTGTATTTTAACAACTTTATGCCCCTTTCATCTTTAATTACAAACCACTAAATGTTGACAGAGTTATGGCTCCTATTAAAATTAAATTTTTTCCATTCTCAAATAAAAAGCATTCTCTCTCTGTCCATTTCTTTCGAATGGCTGCCATAGTTTTTTGACAAGGCAATAATGTGGGGGTATATCCGTCATTCATGTGACAATTCTAGTTTTATTTGTCCGGCGCATAACTTTTAAACCCTTAAGATACCGACTTCAAACTGCATATATGGATAGATGGTTGTCAGCTGGAGTGCAGTGCACAAGAATTATAACTCTAGCTGCATTATTTATGGAGTTAATCCCCTTTGTCAGTTTTCATTGTCTGGCCATTTGCTAAAAAACTACTGAATGGGTTGACCTCAAATTTCATACATGAATAGATAGTTGTTAGGTGCAGTGCAGTGCACAAGAATTATAATTCTACATAAATTATTTACAGAGTTATTCCCCTTTGTCATTTTTTCTTGTCTGGCCATTTTCTCAAAAACTACTAAAGGGATTGAACTCAAACTTGATAGATGGATAGATGTTTGTTACTTGGAGTGCAATGCACATGAATTATAACTCTAGCTGCATTATTTACAGAGTTATTTTCCTTTGTCAATTTCTTTCCTTGGTTTAACTTATTCATGTTAACATCCCAAAACTGCCTGTTGCCTGTATCTATCCTTGTGGTAAAGTGTGGTGTATTTGAGCCACGACAGTGGCAGTTCTAGTTATTTACATGTGTTAAAATAATGGTGATATGTATTGGTAACCAAAGAAGATATAATACCTTTGATGTTAATACCACGAGTTTGACATTTTTGATTCTCTGATTGCAATTTAAATTTACAAGAAGCGTTTATATATTATATTATAAAATATGAATATTAAAAACAATATATAATTCAGCTTTACTGATAAGATCCATTTTTTGACAAAGCTTAACAGCATTTTTAAGTTGTGAATGTCATATTTAATAGGTCAGTAAAATAGAATAAAGCTTTTCAAAAGTCATATATTTAGGACTATTCTACAATTATTAGATATTTGTTATTTAAGTATTGCATTCTTATACAAGGCTACTGACATCTTCATGTAGTTTGCTAGTTTAAAGTGCATATGGCATATATATTGATATATCCTTTGCAGTTCTTAGCTTGCCGTCTTAGTTTTCTAGTTCTTTCAAGGTTTTGAAGTGCCACAAAATGACCCTAGAGACTGAGTGCAGCTGCTGCCCAGATCCGCATCTTTTCCTGGTGCAATAAAAACTCAAGAAGACCGTTTGAGAAATATGCCTTGGAGAACCTAGATCTCCTTTCGATGCAGATCAATTTATGTTTTCTTAGTTGACTTTTTGCTTTTAGGACATGATAAATGAAATTTTTGTATTGTCATAAATTAAAAAACATACCTTGTATTACATATTTGCTATATTTTCATATAATACCATTATGGTAGTTTCGCATTCCCTCCCTTTGTATGTCAGTGGAGACAAAGTACTTACCTCATATGTTTACAATTACTAACAGAAAGTATTTCTCATCGGTAAAAAACATACACTGTTTTTCAGGCCGGCAGATATTCATGAGACCACAGTAAGTCTTGGTGGAGTGGATCCAGAGGGCAGTCTGTTGTACAAGTCCTCAGACAACCCTGTCTCCTGCCCAAACCAAAAACAGCAGTAGGAGTGGTCCCCCCCTAGGAAGGTGGCAAACTTGCTGAAAAGTCTGAACTTCGTGGTTGCCCCCACCCACTCCGAAGTACAATCCAGAGAAGTTTGACAATCCCAATGGTGATCTGATGGAGGAAAGCGATGATTCCACCAGTGAGTATTTCTCTTCAGAATCCATGTTCAGAAATGAGAAATTTCTAAAATACTAGTGATATAACTCTTTAAGAGAATAAAACTGAAATGAATTAATAATTGCATATACCTAATATCCCTTAATAAGCGCCGCCACCCTAATTACCCCCCCCCCCCCTCCCTATTTTTAACAATATCTAAATTCAGTGCCCAATTAATGCCTTCATTTTGCTTAAAACACTATGTAAATTCATGTAGATCACATGTTTTTTGTGAATCTTTGAATGAAATGTCTGCAAATTGAGCTACTTGTCCTTAGTTGTCAAATTATGGACAAGTTTTAATTTTTTTTGGAGCAGCATTATTTTTATGATATATGGTCAAATTATATGTTTTTTATATACTGGAATGTGTGACAGAAAATGGGAAAATGTAAATCCCCCAGGAGCGTTTAATAGGTCTCTTATATGTAATAGCATTTGGGCATGTAAATTAGATATAGTCTGTTTCGTGAAATACGAATCTGAATACTGGAACATCTCCCTCTTTTTATAAGAAATAAGTTTTCAAGATGAAGCAACTCTTTGAACACATTATACCATAAAATATTAATTGACAAATATATGACATATGAAATAAACGAATAATGGAACAGAGACTATGGTAGGATCAAAATCACTGATAGTATTTGTAATGCACATGTTCCAAAGCATAATAGTATTCCAAATACAATGTTGACTTATTTCCAACAAAAGTTAGGAATAGCTTAAATATTGGCCCAGGTAAGCATCATTGGACTAGGCTTATGTTAGTTTTGAAAGCCATGATGCACTGATTTTATCCAGGAAACATCTCATGACAAGTGTGTTTAACCTTTCACTAACAACAAATCTGAAATAAATAGGTGTCACAATATCTTTAAAAGTTTCATTTTTATGCCCTTGGCATCTTGATGCGGGATGCATAAAGTGATTGCCCCGTCTGTACAACGTTAACTAGATTTTACCATTTTGTCTAGAACCAACACGACTTACTACAACACTTGGATACTTATACAGCTGTTGCTTATGACCATTCCCAATCCACCTATATCACTCAACCTCAAGGGGTGTGAGGCCAAAAAAATTGCCCTTGTGGGTCTGTCCTGTCCGTCCTTCAGATTTTTGCATCTGGCGTAACCCAAAAAGTATAACTGCAACTAGAGTGATGAAACTTTATAAACATATACATCAGCATGTGAACTTGTGCACCTGGGTATTTTGGTGCATTTGTTTCGGACAGAGTTCTATATATGAGGCACATCGTGAGAAAACCGGACTTAATGCATGTGCGTAAAGTGTTGTCCCGGATTAGCCTGTGCAGTCTGCACAGGCTAATCCAGGACGGCACTTTCCGCCTACAGTGGATTTATGTTTAGAAGAGACTTTCTTGAAACAGAAAATACCATAAAAGCAGACTGCACAGCCTAATCCGGGACGACACTTTACGCACATGCATTTCCAACAACGCGCCTCATATACAGGCTGTCAACTGTCCTTCTTTTTCCTACTTTTGCTACTTTTTTGAATCACTTATACTTTTTCCTACTTTTTGGTAAAAAATCTATTATTCCTACTTTTTTAGTTTGCCAGAAATAAAGATGAAATACATAATGTTTTAGATGAAAATAAACAATGTTTTAAGTCTATTTGTAGATCTGTTGTGTAGATGGGACAATGTGTACCTTCCCCTTCTTATTTAAACTGTTTTTCTGGTACTATTTATATTGTATGTATTGACTTTGACATCTAAATTTTCTGGTACTATTTATATTGTATGTATTGACTTTGACATCTAAAGCATTGTATAGAAAAGGCATTTTAAAGGTACTTAGCTATTTAAAAAGGTATTTAAAATCAAGTTAAAGTCATTTACACGGAATAATGAATCTGTTACTAGTATCATATATAAGTGTAGATATAACTGTGATTTTTGTTTTCTAATGGTGGGCTTACTGATGGAGCTCAGTGTTACTTTCATGATGAAAAATGTCTAGTGTAGAGTTTATGCAGATCTATTATCAAAATAATGTTTTTGCTAATCCGAAAAACATATACAAGACATAACTGCCTCAGAAATCTAGCAGGTTGTAGTCTACTTCTTTATCACCTAAATTGGAAATCAAAAACAATAGGTTTAATAAAGTTGTATTGACAACAACCTAAGCAATGCTTTTTTGTTGTTAATGAAAATGTTAAGCAGTTTCTGAAAAATAAAACTATTTATTAAGATTTATCTTTATACATACCGAGTGTTGTTTCCTCTTATATTATGAAAGATAATCTCAAAGATGGAGAAAAAAACTCCATCATTGATTATGTAAATGTCAAACCAATATCTTAGAAATCCTCGTGTGTTTCTAAATTGTGAAAAGTCATGTTGAATTTACCTATTTACTGTCTATGTCCCTCCCTACCCATCGGTGTAAAAACAAATTGAAGGGACACATGTACTCACAGACATCTTACTGTGGGTGAAAGTCTCTGACTGTTGATCACTTGCCCCCATAACCACTGTTGGTCCAAACCACAGTAGGCTCAGGCCTTAATGGGCTCAGATTCTTTCAAGCGAGAAAGCTACCCATATAGCTTGTAGAAGATCAGTGGTTCTGCCATGTGCCTGCATGTTGATTGTCTTCCTCAGCCATGAAAAGCTGAAAATCTGCATATTATAACCAGCTGATGAGTGTGACATTAAATCCATTAAACAGTAGCCAAAGATTGTCAGATACAACTGGGAATACAATTTTCTGAAAACAGACAGTTCATTTCAAAATGCTTGATACTGTTGGTAGTAGTAACTCTGAATTGTTTGCAGGCTGGTTTTGCTATTAATGTAAGATATTCTGCACTTTACATGTTTGACTGTAGTCATAACCTTATATTCATATTGAGCTAGTTATTGTGGTATGTTTTGTATTATTAGTTAATAAATAAACAAAACATTTCGGAATTCTGGGTAAGTGTTAAAAAAATTCCTACTTTTTTAATTAGAAATTTATACTTTTTCCTACTTTTTTTCCTACTTTTTTGAAAAGAAAAACTTCCTTTTTTTTTTTCTTCTTTTTTCAGTGAGGGTGAATTGACAGCCTGTATTATATGCTGGGCCTTTTTTTTATAGCAAAAAAATGACATTTTTTGGACTAAATTCGTGTGTAACTCAAAAAGTATAACTGCTAGAGGGATGAAATTTTTATAACATATTCATCAGCACGTGAACTTGTGCACCTGGGTATTTTGGTGCATTTTTGTCTGACATCAGCAGAGGTATGGTCTTTTTAGCTTGACTATTCATCGAATACTTCCATCTATAATACTTACCCATTCATCGGCTTCAGCGTCTGTGTAATGTTTCTGGTTAAGGTTTTGCGTGCAGCATGTCCCATATCTCTGTAACTTTTACAGATATTCAATTGAAAACTTCACACATGTGTTCAGGGTCATTATGTGAGGTCACTGATCAAGACCCATAACTCTGACCTGCAATTTCGCAGAATTCCCCTGTCAAAAATGGACTTCATGAGATCAAGAATTTTTTCATGCCATTAAGCATTATTCATGAAGTCCTTCCTGAAAAACCTCTAATGACAAACTTCATGAATTTTATGCATGAAGTGACTTAAGGTACACTTCATGAAGGTGTCATGCATTACTGAAATTCTAGAAACATTCATGAAGCTTGAAAAAAGAATAGATCAAGATTTTTTTTATGAATACCACCCTTAGGTCAGAAATGTTGCGGAAATCATCAGTTTCCGCAGATTCTCCACATATTTTTCCTCAAAAATTATTAAGGCTTTGCGGAGAAATTTCTTATATGCGGAGAACATGCGGAGAGTATGCGGAATATTGACACTTAACAATTTTACAGGTGCGGAAATTCTGACGTAGACATTTTTCATGATGCGGAAAAGTTATAATTTGAAAAAAATCACAAGCTTGTTAATCTATTTATTAAAACAAGAGCTGTTTGTAAAACATATATGCCCCCTCTAGGTCAAAAAACATTCTTTAATACCAATTTGGTTAGAATTGTTGAACATACACCCATGAAAACCACAAGTCTGAATTCTGTCTAATCTCTGTCTGAATAAATACTGAATACAGTCTGAGGACATAACCTGGGACATAACCTGAACATCTATGTGAAAAAAAGGGGCAAATGTCAAAATACAAAAACAGAGTTATGGGAAATTTTGAAGCTGGAGTTTGAGGACAAAGGTATATTCTAATTTTCAAGTGAATAACCTTATGTAATTTTGTAGTTACAAAAGTTTTAATCATAAACTTTAACCTGAAAATCTATGTGAAAAGGGGACATAACAATGTCAAAATATAAAAACTGTAAAAACTGAGTTTATTGGGAATGTGGCAATTGATGGAGTTGATGACATTTAAGGTATATTCTAAATTTCAAGTGAATAACTTTTGTAGTTTTTGAAGTTACAGAAATTAATACCAGACTGACAGATGTACGAAACCGACTGGGTACGAATTGTTTGGACGTAATTGGTTGTATATTTAAAAATAATTAAAACAATTAACAACGCATATGCCCTTGTTTAACATATAGGATCCATCTTAATACATGCAATATATCCCTACTAGTGTGTCGACAGCAAAATATATCTCAAATATTGATATTTCTTCCGTATTGTTTATTTTGTACACACCGCCGCCATCTTGGAAAACAATTCGTACCCAGTCGGTTTCGTACATCTGTCAGTAATTTTTCCGCAGAAGGTCCGCATATATGGAAATAGAAATGTCCGCACTGAAACGCGGAAACAAATGATGATACTATGTCCACTTTTTTGATAGCTCTTTTATTTTTAGAAGTCTTCATGATTTTTTGGAATTCTTCATGAATGTTGAAGAAAAGCACAACCAATTTATTCTTCACAAAAAAATTCATTCATGAAGTATTCATGAATATCTGTGAACTATAAATGAGACATTAGAATAAAGAAACAAAATTATTCATGAAATCTTTATGAAATATTTTTTTCATGAAGTTGTGCATAAGGTCTTCATGAAGACTTATAAGTGCATAGCTCATGAAAAATTTTATGAACAAAACCCATTCTTTATTTCATGCATTTTTTCTGCATGTGAAATGCATCAACTATTTATGAAGCTACGTTTTATGAATGTTTCCATGCATTTGTCTCATTTATAGTTCACTTCTTTTTCCATGAAGTCTTCATGAAGCCACTGCATGAAGTATTCACAAAGATTTTAAGAAGAATTCATGAAGTATGCCTAAACATTTCACAGGGGTTATGCCCCTTTTTGTACCTAGAAATTCATGTTAAAGTTTGCGTGCAACAACTCCATATCTCTATATCTAATACAGATATTCTACTGAAACTTCATACATGCCTTCAGGGTCATTATATAAGGTCACTGGCCAAGACTCATAACTGTGACAGCATTTTAGCAGAATTATGCCCCTTTTTGTACTTTAAAAAAAGTCAGGTTAAGGTTTTGCGTGCAAGAGAAAAATTCAGGTTAAGGTTTGCATGCAAACAAATACATCTCTGTAGCTACTACAGATATTCAATTGAAACTTCACACATGTGTTTTGGGGTCATTATGTGAGGTCACTAACCAAGGCCCATAACTCTGACCAGCAATTTAATAGAATTATGCCCCTTTTTTGTGCTTATATAATCCGTCTAAAGTTTTGCATGCAAACAACTCCATATATCTATATCTACTACAGATAAACAACTGAAAACTTTACACATTACTTCAGGGTTATTATATAAGGTCACAGGCCAAGACCCATAACTGTGACCAGCATTTAAGCAGAATTATGCCCCTTTTTGTACTTAGAAAATTCACGCAGATTGTAAGTCTTGTTTCATGTTTGTTTGAAGTGTTAATATCCATTATTCACTAATCCATAAGTTTGCTGTTTCAAGCTGGTTAATGAGTTTACAATCCATCACTTCTATTAACAAGATTTCTAAAGGTTACAATACAATTATATGAAGTCCTAATCCCTCTCACTCATTGAATGCTCTTAGGTTAAAGGGGACTTGTTCACAGATTTTTTATATTGTTGAAAAAATGCTTAAAATCCCCCAAAAAAATAAAGCAGTTGGGACTAACCAAAATTAAATATTCTATAAAGAAAAACAAATAAAAAAGAAAAAAAATTGCCTTCGCTGGGACTTGAAACCAAGTCTGCCGGAATAAAAAAATATGTCGCGCTAACCACTTGACTATTCTGACTTACGAATATGATAGCAAATTTTTAACACTATGTAATTAAGTGATAAACATGTTTTCCCACAATATTGATGAAAAAACGTTACAAACGCTTCTTTATTTTATCCTTTTTCAGTTGATGATTTTTTCATTAACGACACTATATTTCCAGTAAATTTCTTTGTCAGTGGTGTTATTTCGCTTGTTTTATATATAATGTATTTTTCTTTGCGGGATATATGACAAACAATTTGGAAATAGTCAATTTGCCAATCTGTAAACAGGTCCTTTTAAGCACAAAAATTGTATAAGATAGAGGAATTTTCGTAAACAATCCCAGCTTTTTACATCAAACCAAGTAATGAATAATCTAAGTTATCATTTGTAGCAAAACTATTCATTAATGTTTTATTACAATGTTGAATATAAACATGCAATAATGCCTTTCTAAAAAAAAAAAAATCCCCTATTATCGTTAAATTCCCCATCTGTAGGGCCCCACCACTTTTCCCTCCAAGGTGAAAAAACACTGATATCTTGACTTGATTGTGTTGATAGCCTGGTGCTTAATGGCGTAAAAAAATAATGTTTGTTTCAGGTTACCCGGCCTACCCGAAAAAAATGCCCTGACCCTAGAACATTTTATTGAGTGGGTTAGATATTTTTTGGCTTATTTTACTTTCTTCCAATATTTAAATGTTTTTTGGATAAAAAAGTGTTTTGTCTTTATAGCATCCACTTCAAAACAATGTTTAATGATATTAGAGACATGATTTGAATATTCATTCAGTTTTAGAATCTTCAAATTGACAATTAACCAAATAAAAAAAATTAATTCCCTACCTACCTACCCTATTTTATTGGGGCATGTAACCTTAAACAAATATGGTTTTTTATACGCCTTATCAAGTCCATTTCTACTCTGTTTTTGGAGTAGAATCAGTATGTTGTGTTTGCACGTAACACGAGTTATTAATGCAACTAAGTGGGGCCTGTATAGGTTTTAAAAAAAAAGCCAGCACTCTAGCCCAGTTTGAAGCACAACCGTGAGGGCTAGGAAGCTGCTTTCTGTGGCTAAAGCGCCGTAATCACTTGCCCCTGTTGCCTGCACCATGACCGTTGGGCTGTCTTTGACGGTTCTTTGGCTGTTAGTGAATGTATGCGTGTTACTTAAAGAAAGATCACATTAACATACCCTGGGTTTGAACTCGCTATCTCCCAACCAAAGGCCCACACTATATCCACCACTGCATCTGTTCAAAGAATCTATAACAAAATGACTGTTAATTTCAAGAAATTGAAGCTTATAATTTTATTAAGAATTTAGTATTACCACTCAGCAAAATAAGCACTGGAGTCCAAAATACATCGTATCAGTCAAAATACACTCTCACTCAATCCAGGTGATACCTTCACTTTTTTTGCCAGCAATAAAATTGAGTTAAATTGTAACAATTCACTTAAAGTAAGCAAAATCACTTAAAGTAAGCAAAATCACTTAAAGTAAGCAAAATCACTTAAAGTAAGCAAAATCACTTAAAGTAAGCAAAATCACTTAAAGTAAGCAAATTCACTTAAAGTAAGCAAAATCTCTGAAAAGAGCCTATCAGTTACTGTGTGCATGATTAAAGAAAAAAATGTGGGAAAATTAGGAGATGAGAATGAATTGTGACCTCATCAACACCCAGTAAGGTCACACTGTATGAGCAGTATGGTTGTACTGTGACTACTTACAAGTAGTTTGTATTTGCTGTTGTATTTTGTGTGTCACAGGGTTTACAATAATTATTATTATGCACCTATCAATATTCCCCACCGGGGAGGTGGGGGGGAGCGGTGGGAATATACGGGACTTTAGACTAAAAGCGATTCCCGAATGGCTGGAGTTTGACATGCAGAATGATTCTGTATCCTGGGAAATAGACTTTGCCTTTGGATGGATTTTAGCTCCTGGTAATATTAGCCCCCGGGCCATTTGATACACCAAGCATCAGCCACTCTGGGGATTTAGATGCAAATGCATGGTTTTAGGGTGGGGAATTAGACCCAAAAAAATAAAATAAGTCAAATTCCCCTGGGTCAGCCCGCCGCTCCCCCCTGGCAGAAAATATTGATATGTGCATTATTCAACAATATCTTTGAAGTTCATACCTCTGAAACCACTGGTCTGAGCAGTAAGAACAATATTTGCTGTTGTATGTTGTGTGCCCCAGAGTTTACGATTATTCAACATTATATTGGACATTTTTGTCATATATTTTACAATTATTAAACACTATCTTTGAAGTTTTAACCTCCTAAACCACTGGTATAAGCAGTAAGAACATGCTTGCATAATTTATTTGATGCTTTTTGACATGATTCCACAAAGAGTATATGAGACGCGTCGTTGAAAAACCGGTCTTAATGCATGTGCGTAAAGTGTCGTCCCGGATTAGCCTGTACAGTCCGCACAGGCTAATCCGGGATGGCACTTTCCACTTTTGTGGTATTTTCTGTTTCAAGGAAGTCTCTTCTAAACATAAATCCACTGTAGGCGGAAAGTGCCGTCCTGGATTAGCCTGTGCGGACTGCCTCATATGTAGTATTCCAGTGTTACTCTCACTATAATGTAAGATTTAAGAATGCATGCCTGCCATCTAACTATATATACCTGTCCCTTAAAGTCTTAATGTGAACAAGAAACTGGAAATGCCTTTTTACTACATTTTCTTGTACCTAGAATGCTATGTGCTATGTTATTGCATTTCAACTTTTTTTCCTCTTTAAAGAGGCATATCGATGACATTTCACACTAGGATAAATAAAATTGACTCTTGAAAGTTTGAGCTCAGGATTTGAATCCTAGTGAAAGCTCTGAGCTATTAAAATAAGATTTCTGTTTATCTCAAATATATAATTTCTAGCAGCAACAGTTTATTGATGGAATTGTTCAGAACAAATATATTCAAAAAACTTTTTTGTACATAGTTACAGTAGAATTCGAACTCATGTCTACAGAATCACACTCTCAATGAAACCTTCCCTATGCTAAACAACATTTATCAATATTAAGTCTATAATAAAGTAATGTACGTTTGTCAATTGTTTTGATAAACTAGACCATAGTACTTAACAACGCTTTAATATGAGTTCTCTGTAAATAAACTTTTGTGTGTGTGTAAATGTTATTGTCGACCTACCGGCGATATGCCCCTTTCATAAACTTTGTTTTTTTTGCAAATGTTATTGTCGACCTACTGGCGATATGCCCCTTTAATACATTCAATTTTTCATGAATAAGATTAACTTCTCCGCAGATGAGAGTAGTTCACAAAGTGAGGTAGATTCTGAATTTGAACGTAAGTGTGACCTTGACCCAATGTTTGCTCTGGACCTTGAACCCTGGTTTGAACTTGTGTGACCTATTATCTTATCTTCTGGACTACAAAAGTTCTCAGTCTTGTATATAAATGTTATGCTAACCTTTGGCCACAAGAAATGGTTGCTACAATGTCAAACTGAAATTTAATCACTCATTCTCGATTATGGCTCCCGACATCGTCACCACAGAGCTACGATACAAATAATAAAGAATTCGGGAATATCGGGACGCTGGCGGGAGTTGTCTGGACACTTTTTTGGACGCTTCTGGACATGTTCTGCGTGATCGTTTGATCAAAATTGAATTTCAAGCACCGAGTCTCAGAATGTTGTCCTGAATTTTGACATATTTGATTCGGGACGCTGTCGGCTCAAGAATGGCAGGAAAAATGGGGAATGCGTGGCCGAGGCTTTAGAATGGATTAGTCAGAACTTTTGTAGTCCTAAGCACTGTATGATGATTTATTTATTCACCGAGTGTATAATTTAAACCCGAGCATATTATATATACCAGTATGCTCTTCTACATAGTTTATAAGTTAAGTTTACTCTTTTTTTTTTTAAAGAAGTTCTCCCCTATTTCTCAAATTGTTATGCATTATTATCATTTCTGTTTCTGCAGTATTACCCAGAATCTGATAGTTTTTTTTTGAAGTAGGTCCAGTTTTGTTTATTGGAACAATAAATATTATAGAAAGAATCAAATTTGTCAACATTTAGAATGCCAGCTGTTGGTTATAAACACAAAGTCAATGCTACAATGAACTCTTGCAAAATTATAATAAATACAATTAGCCAGAATATTTCTAAGGCCAATGATCCAAACGTAAGCTGTAATGTGCGAATTCTTACAATAAGAATCTATTGAAAATGACATCAAATTCTGTATCTATTGACCTGGTGAACATTAATAGTAAACAAAACACAGTCACGTACATGCTTGAGACATATAGCAACTTTCCTGTCACCGTTAATATTTTGCTTCAATGTTTATGCTTGAAACGCCTCCATTTACAGATTCTAATATCACATGAAAATTAACAATAATATCATGTGAGATTCACTTATACATGAAGCAGTGTAAGGCCAACAAAAAACAAACTGTTTCATGCAACCCGACCCTACCTATCGAAAACCTCCCGACCCTAAAGTTTTAAGTGACAATTGTTTTCCGTGAAATCCGTATTTTTCAAATTTGAGATAATTTACAATGTTTTCTTACCGAAGAGTGTCTTTAAAAAAACAGTAAAAAAAACAAAAAAAACAATCCCGACACTACCTAACTTTTTTGAGACCGTTGCCAGACACACACAATATATATTTTTTGGGCTTAGTACAGTTTTACAATTGTTGAATTTAATGATTATGTGAAAAAACATACTGCAATAAATCCATTAAACAGTGTACATATAATTTATTATTATTATGTAGTTTCAATATTTATTTCAACTAAAATTCTGAGCAATTCAATTAATAACAAAAACTTCAATGCAACATAACCTTCATATGTAAGGTTTGACAATTTGTTCAGTTGTAGATGAACAATTTTGTTTTACTTTATTTTCCCTTTTGAGTTTGTGTTAGTGTGTGTATAACAAGTGAAACTTGATCTGTAACGATGCATAATGTTTCTGCTACTATGTATACTAGTTTTGTAAAGAAAAAAATAACAGATAGTTTGTGTTGTTCTTGTTGTGTAATCTGAAAGAAATGAATATATGAACTAATTAGGCCCCCCTTTGAAGAAGTGGGGGTGTATTGCTTTGCACCTTTCGGTCGGTTGGTCGGATGGTCGGTCTGTCCGTAGACCATTTCGTTTCCACATGATATCTGGAGAATGCTTTGACCTACCATCATTTAAGTTTGTATGCTGGTTACTTGGGAGGCAAGGAAGACGCCTATTGATTTTTAGGTCAACAGGTCAAAGGTCAAGGTCACCATTGCTAAAAATAGAAAAACGGTTTACGCTCAATAACTTGAGAACGCATCGAGATATTTTAATGAAACTTCATACATACCTTATATTGAAACCTCGCATGGGATTGCATATGGGGTAGGTGGGATCAAGGTCAAGGTCACTGTTACTTTTTTTAAAATAGAAAAATGGTTTCCACTCAAGAACTTGAGAACGCATCGAGATTTTTAAATGAAACTTCACACATAGATACCTTATATTGAGACCTCGCTTGGGATTGCATATGGGGTGGGTGGGGTCAAGGTCAAGGTCACCGTTATTAAAAATAGAAAAAACGGTTTCCACTCAATAACTTGAGAATGCATCATGGTATTTTAAATAAACTTCATACATATATACCTTATATCGAGACCTCACTTGGGATTGCATATGGGGTGGGTGGGGTTAAGATCAAGGTCACCATAACTAAAAATATAAAAACGGTTTCTTCTCAATAACTTGAGAACGCATCGAGATATTTTAATGAAACTTCATACATATATACCTTATATCGACGCCTTGCTTGAGATTGCATATGGGGTGGGTGTGGTCAAGGTCAAGGTGACAGTTACTAAACATAGAAAATGGTTTCCGCTTAATAACTTGAGAACGCATCAAGATATTTTAATGAAACATAATACATTGATATCTTATGTTGAGACCTCTCTTGCGATTGCATATGTGGTAGGTGGGGTCAAGGTCAAGGTCACCGTTACTAAAAATAGAAAAATGGTTTTCGCTCTATAACTTGACAAGCATTTAGATATTTTAATAAAACTTCATACATAGATACGTTATATCGAGAACTCGCTTGGGATTGCATATGGGGTGGGGGGGTCAAGGTCACCATTGCTAAAAATATAAAAACGGTTTTTGCTCAATAACTTGAGAACGCATCAAGATATTTTAATGAAACTTCATACATAGATACCTTATATTGAGACCTCGCTTGTGATTTCATATGGGATGTGTGGAATCAAGGTCAAGGTCACCATTACTAAAAATAGAAAAATGGTTTCCGCTCAATAACTTGATAACGCATCGAGATATTTTAATGAAACTTCATACATAGATACCATATATCGAGACCTCGCTTGGGATTGCATATATATATATAGGGTGGGTGAGGTCAAGGCCTCCATTACTAAAAATAGAAAAATGGTTTCTGCTCAATAACTTTAGAATGCATCAAGATATTTTAATGAAACTTCATACATAGATACCTTGTATCTAGATCACGCTTGGGATTGCATATGGGGTGGGTGAGATCAAGGTCAATGTTACTAAAAACACAAAACCGGTTTCTGCTCAATAATTATGCCCTCCTTCGAAAAAGTGGATGTATATTGCTTTGCACCTGTCGGTCGGTCGGATGGTTGGTTGGTTGGTCTGTCCATAGACCATTTCGTTTCCGCACGATATCTAGAGAACGCTTTGACCTACGATCATTTAAGTTGGTATGCTAGTTACTTGGGAGGAAAGGAAGACGCCTATCTATTGTGAGGTCAACAGGTCAAAGGTATTCTTATATAATAGATGGTAAAAATAAATCCATAATTATACTCTTTCTTTCTTTCAACTTTATATTTACTTTCTATAGCATCAACTTTAATTTCCTCGCAATGTGTTAATGTGCACATACAATATTAAACAAATTTCTTAACAATTGCACATATTCATGACTTGGCTGCAAGTCGGGGGGCATACATGTTTTTCAAACATCTCTTGTTAAATTAATGGGATAGCCTTAAATATGCAATCAACCACCACCTTTTAATAATGTAGAAAACTGTAAAAAGGACAGTTTGCCAGTATGTGTCTTAAGTCCAACAGCCCAAACATAAGAAACTATTTAAAACGACATAAAATTCAGTGGTCTGTTATGCTTTCTACCCTTCAGGACGGTTTCAACAAGCAATCATGGACTGTGTGAACCCTTACACTGTCGTCAGTACGTATCTATAAATTGACTGATACAATTATTTCAGGGGTGTGATTCTTTCAGACGTGCATTTCTTCCCGTTTCAGCTGTTTTCTTCCTTTTAAATCCAAAATGTTCAGTCTTCACACTAACGTTTGGAAGGATTTGCCTATTCAGGCAAGTCATACAATTTCAGCTTGGCTGAACCCATGCTAAACTTGTCTAAATTGAAGGAAAAATGCAGAGGTTAAATGATAAGTAAAAATATTATTGATGATGTTATTGTGCAAAGAAAATCAACAAGTGATTGATTTATTTTTAGCGCAAACTTTTCTGGATGTTGTCATATTTTTGGCAAATGCATCTTTTTATTTTCTACATTATATGCACTTGTTCTTAGGGCAAACAGGTCAAATTTTAATTAACTTGCCCGGATAGATTTTTACTTGTCCAGGGATTCTGGGTTATTTCAAAGACTGAATGTAAGATATTATTAGTAGTAGCTAAAAATTTAGTTGTAAATAAAATCAGTATTAAAAGCAACTTTGCTTATAAAACATTTGAAGATTATTTGAGCATACCAATTTATGTAGAATGAACACAGAGTTTACAACTTTACATTTAATTTACACAAATAAACTTCATCCAAAAGTTAACGGCTGTTAGCTTAATTGGCCGTTAAAGTTTTGAGCAACTGGGCCCAGATAAACAAAATGCTGAGTATCGGTGAACCCTTTGAGGTGGGTCCGGTTCAGACCAGTTCAGACTGTCAGAAACACACCCCTGTTATTTGTAGCATGCATTGCTTTATAGTAAACACCACCTAAGTATGTTATGCATTCATCATACATCAGCAGCCAGGCATGGGTAGCACATAGTCCATAATATGAATTCAGGAGGAAAGTCATGGCTAGAATCTCATGTTCAGGCGTATGTTTGTTGCAGTGTGATGCGTACGTCTTTAGTGTTGGTAAGACTATTGCTATAAAATTTGTTTTTTATGTGTATTAGTATGTGTTTAAAATCGTTCCTTGAAGCCAGAATGGGCTATCAGCGCTTTCTTTGCCCAGATGCTGATGACACCTTCTGGCTTTCAAAAGACGAAACGTGGATTGTGCTTCGTGTGTATTTTACATGCATACATGCCATATGTCCCGGATCGTCGGGGATTGTCCCAGAAATGCAGTGCCTGCCCCGCAGTCCCGGAATTAGTTCATATATCTCGGAAATCATAAAAACTGTGCATTCCTATATTGGATTAACTTTTGACAGACCACTTATCCCCTAATTTGTCCCCAAGGTAATGCATTCCGATTAGGTAACGTTTCATAATGGAGCAATTAACAGCAGTTGTCACACTTCCACGCTAATCGACTGTATTCTTAAGCTGCAATCAGTCACCGAGTAGCTCCGCCTTCAAGTTGGAGCTTCATTCCCACAGAAAAATCGATATTAGCCTATAAAAAAGCCAAGTTATTTCAGTTTGCCAATGCCGTTAACGATCGACCAATCGGCATAGTACACATTTATACACGAATAAATAAGTGTATACATGCATCAGTTGACAACGAAAGAGTATGTATAATCCCAACCATAGGTAAAAGCAGTTTACTCAATGGTTTCCATTGTGCACAATATCTGCAGTTTGTTTACTACCTAAATAAGGCATTGTTTTAAATTACTTGCCTTGAAATTTCGGGTAAAATAGTCGTAAACATTTTGTTTGTTTATGCCATGTAAAACCCGTGTTTTGCTAGAACAGAGCGCAAAATGTCTGCTGGCGCCAACGACGTCACGTTCCACGCATGGAAAGCGTGCTTGTACCAACCATTTGCCACAAAATGTCTGCTGGCGCCAACGACATCACGTTCCACGCATGGAAAGCGTGCTTGTACCGACCATGTGCCACAAAATGTCTGCTGGCGCCAACGACATCACGTTCCACGCATGGAAAGCGTGCTTGTACCAACCATGTGCCACAAAATGTCTGCTGGCGCCAACGACATCACGTTCCACGCATGGAAAGCGTGCTTGTACCAACCATGTGCCACAAAATGTCTGCTGGCGCCAACGACATCACGTTCCACGCATGGAAAGCGTGCTTGTACCAACCATGTGCCACAAAATGTCTGCTGGCGCCAACGACATCACGTTCCACGCATGGAAAGCGTGCTTGTACCAACCATGTGCTTTGCTATATGTAGATGTGTCAACTGGCAATAAAAACTTCATAGTGAAAGAAATCTTTACTAGCATATCTATATGTCTTTTTATATAAGTTTTGTAGTGGAATAACTTTGCCATCTTTAGCATGTTATGGCATATTTTTATTGCTATGAGTACTTATAAAAATAAAACTTTTTTTCATGAATAAAAGTACATTGCCTTGGATTGGAATAAATACATGAACACACGCCCGTATTTCCCGCCAGAACAATTATCCCGCCAAATAAGAAAGCTTATTTGGAAAAATAATTAACTTACGTACACATTTATTGAGCCTGTAACTATTGTGTCTGATATAAAAATGTTAAGCAGATACAATAGTTTCACGCTCAAACCTCAACATGTCCCGGAAAATCAGTAAAAATCCCAGAAATTCGCGAGCAGTGTCCTAGAAATGATAGAAAAAATTATGGCACGTATGTTTACATGTGTGTCAGAGACAATTAATGTTTGTCTAAGTTCTTTGATTTTCAGTTGGTGAATATAAAATTTGCACTACAAATTAACGATGATACATGCATGACCCCATGTACCAATCATGTGCCTTATTTTTAAGCCTTGTGAATTGTGGGATTATGTTCACATATTTATCCTGCATTAAAAAAAACTTATATGCTGTCTTATAATCTTTAACTCAAATTGATGACTTAGTGCAAAAGTATTATAACTCGTATGAAATGTGCAAGGAGTTGACATAAATTTGCACCGACCCAAAGAATGATGCTCAACAACTGAGGTATAAAACTAATTGGTCCCATCATCAGGTGTGCATTGGTGAAATAAACCCCCGTGGAATAAACTTTCATTTATTTCAACACTTTGAGATAAAGCAAACACGCATAGTATAATGATGTCATCTTGTTGATTTTCGTGACATCATCTTGTGTTTTTCGTAGTATTTAGTGTTGTTTTGTTTATTTTTCAAACTATAGACAGAATATGATGGAATATGATGGGATAAATAGAATACTAGGAAAGTGTTGAATAAAGATTAGTTTATTTGAGGCGCGTCATGGGAAAACCCATCTTAATGCATGTGCGTAAAGTGTCGTCCCGGATCAGCCTTTGCAGTCCGCACAGGTTGATCCAGGACGGCACTTTTCGGCTAAAGTGGATTTATGGTTAGAAGAGACTTCCTTGAAACAGAAAATACCATAAAAGCGTAAAGTGCCGTCCCGGATTAGACTGTGCGGACTGCACAGGTTAATCCAGGACGACACTTTACGCAAATGTATTAAGACCGGTTTTCTCACGACGCCCCTCATTTGTTCTGTACGAAAACGTGAACCACTCGCCAAGGCTCATGGTTCAGGTTTTCTAAGACTCGCTTAATAAACTTATCGTTATTCAATACTAACATAGTATTCTCTATAAATGGTCGTGTTCATGTCAGATAAGAACTATGCTTTTTTGTGGAGTTCAGTAGATACAGGACATGTAAAAAAAGAAAAATGAACATTATAGTATGCGTTTTTTTTCCACAAATTGCTAAATGCTCAGTGAGTAAAATGACCATTGATCTTTTTCATTGAAACTTAAACAATGTTAATTTGAAAAATTAGGACCTAGGTATTCCTGAAAAAATTGGTGTTGTATTTAAGAAAAATCATTTTTTTTTCCTTTATGTTGAAAGCATCCACTAATCTATGTTTATAATAATCCTGTCCCATTTCAGATAACACAGACATCCAGAAAGGTAGCAAACGTAAGTAAGACATCTCCATAAAATGTTGCCATGGAAACAGAACAGACAGGCTCATGATTGTTACCATGGAAACAGGATTGTTACGCTTTAAAAGGCCGTACATACAGAACAATGGTTGTCATGAGTGTAACCATAGATACAAGAATGTAAAGGTTAAAAAGGCCGTTATTTTGTTGATATGGACTTAAAAGCAGAACTTATCAGAGCCCACAGAGAAGTTTAAAAACCAACAACAATGAAAATCAAAATTTGTATGTTTTTATTCCAGCAATATTTTGTTTTATCTTGATTACTATATTACGTAAAAGATAGCTACAACAGGTAGAAAATTTGTAGTTGTAAGAAAAAATGTTATGATTTCATAAAAAATAAAATAAATGTACACATGTATGGAGAAGCTTCTAATATTAAGTGTGATTTTTAAGTTTTGATTTATTTATTCTTATTGATATAATTTTGTTAAACTAATTATCTGTAACATATTTGATATTGTTTAAAATGAATATGATCATATAATGGAACAATATATTGAGTCAGTGACTGTCTGTATTTGTATGACTTAAAATATGTTAGTTTCTAGAATTGAGGCGTGTTGTGGGAAAACCGGGCTTAATGCATGTGAGTAAAGTGTCATCCAGGATTAGCATGTGCAGTCCGCACAGGCTAATCCAGGAAGGCACTTTCTGCTTTTATGGTATTTTCAGTTTCAAGCTCTTCGAAACATAAATCCACTGTAGGCGGAAAGTGCCGTCCTGGATTGGCCTGTGCAGACTGCAAAGGCTTATCCAGGACAACACTACGCACATGCACTAAGCCCAGTTTTCCCATGACACGCCTCAATTGTTTATTCAAAGAAGTGAAGGTTTTAATATTTGGACATCTGCTTTTCTTTCATTTTAATGTTTAGAACGTATTTCTTGAGATTTTGCATGGGTGAACATAGAAAAAATAATAATTAGACACAATGCTTTTACTGTTGTTTTATACATGCTAATTGCTGATGTGTTAATGAAATGCTATTGTCAGTTTATATCTTAGTGAATCATGGTGGTCATAATGTGATGTTATTTAATTTTTTGTGATATTTTATTTGCCGCCCGAAGGTGGGTATATTAAATTTGTACTGTCCGTCAATCCATCCGGGCAAGGTTCAAGTTTTTAATAAAGTCCATTATCTTGAATACTACCAAAGGTATTTACTTGGAACTTAAAATTCGTCTGTACTATCAAAGTCTCCACCAGGGAAAGCAATCCCCATCATTCTGTTTTCTTTGTTGACAAAAGAGCATTTGGGGTCGTATGTCACATTTGAGTGACAGCGCTTGTTTATATGTTAATTTTTTTAGTCGCATGGTTTAGAAACAACGTGAATGTACCTCTACTAAAAAGATTTTGTGAGTATATTTTAAATTTATTTTTATATGCTCAAGATTATGATATGCATGTTTTTACCAAAACAAATTTGCCTTAAAGTTAAATGTCTCTTATTTTCTTACATTCCTCATGTGTGTCCAACTTTCTTTGGTTGATAAGTTTCTGTTATTCATTTCTAATTTTATATTGTTGTTTACAATATATTATCATATTTTCATGTTTTATATGTTGATGTTTTTTATATCTTTACATAATTTGCTCATGGAAGTAAATTGCCTTGTATTTTATATTCTAACATGATCCTCGCTAATTTTTCTATATACAAAGAACAAAATTATCCTTGTTTAACTACCCAATAAACAACGCAAAAAAAATTCCCAATTCTGAGCGAAGCATAGGAAAAAGTATCATGTTAGAATGAAAATAATTTTTGCAATATCGTTGTTAATCAGCCAATAAACAACTCTTTGTCGTTATTTGGCGGCTATTCAATTCCTAAGCATCAGAACTCCAAATCGTTGTTTATTGGCTGATAAACAATTATAAATTGAAAATTATTTCTTAAACAACACAGTATTTTATCAAACGAAGAAGCAGTTACATCATGTTAAATAAATTTTCATTTTTGAATCTTTAACACCAAATGTTTGCTCATAAAAAGCATTTGTACCTAGAAATGTCTACCTGAACTTATCATCATCATTTTAATTAAGACAGCATTATCATTTATTATATACGGGTATACCAGTAAAAAAAGTGTCCTTGCATCGTTAAAGTATTGTATAACGCATATTAAGTTTTTAAAACTGATTTTTGGGTAAAAAAGTGTGCATTGTACATAACTTTTTACGGTACATACTCGTGCATATTTAGTCCGACATCTGCCAGAAGTTGGTTTCATAGAAGTGTGGTTTCATATATTTTCCCCACTGGCTAGCATAAAATAAAATACAAATACTGGTATCACATGCTGATAAAAGCTTTTAAGTTATATGAAAGTCCATGTAGGCAATACTATGACTGAAATACTGTTGAATACGGCGAAATATCCAAACAAACAAACAATAATGTATTTTTTTTAGTTTTTTTGTTGATGTTTATTCCTCCGATTGGAGGCTTAAAGGGGGTATATACTATTTCAATATCAACATTTCATATTTTTAACAACACAAATGATAGGACGAATATGATCGAGGAAAGTTAAACATAATAAAAATAAACATTTATATGTGCCATATGTCATGTTGTTGTTTTTTATGAACTTCTTCATAATGACAAATGTATTCCTAGCGCTACGCTGATACTGACACGTTTATTCATATTTGTGGCAGAAACAAAAAATGTGTCCATGTCTCGTATGAACACATCTGCACAGAACTAGTCAACACGCAACAAATATTGGGGATTTCCCATTGTTGTACATGTCTTATGTACATGAATAGGTTTTCGACTGGAAGACGAAAAGTATTTTAACAGTGTAAAGCTCTAATTTCTAGAATTTTTCGAATATCAGTTCTTCTGAACTTTTATTCTAGTTTGTTTGTCATCAATGTTTTATCAGTTCAATTTTACTTGCAAATCTTTGACTTTGTTTTGCATAATATGAGGCGTGTCGTGGGAAAACCAGGCTTAATGCATGTGCGTAAATTGTCGTCTGCGGACTGCACAGGCTAATCTGGGACAGCACTTTCTGCCTACAGTGAATTTATGTTTAGAAAAGACTTCCTTGAAACAGAAAATACCATAAAAACGGAAAGTGCCGTCCTGGATTAGCCTGTGCGGACTGCACAGGCTAATCTGGGACGACACTTTATGTACATGCATTAAGCCTGGTTTTCCAACGACGCGCCTCATATTATGTTTTAATGTGATTTTATGTGTAACTGTTTTTAAGAATGTTTTTGTGACAAGTCATGATATTTTACGAAGTGCAGAATATTGAACAATACTCTGTGATGAGATAAATGAGTATGTGCTCCTTACACATCATGCTTTGCTTTGTGCGTGATAAATAAACTTTATTTTATTGGTATTCAAAAGGTATATATATACAGTGCAAACGAATGAAGACTCAGTCCCATGTTCTTACATTCTCAACGCAATGACAATGTGTGTTTTTTATACGTTGTCTATGTTTATATTATGTTCTTTAATATGTGCCATTTCATAAACTTTTGGGGCTTTTTCCTGTTTTGCATATGTGTGTGTTTGTCCCTGTTGAATTCAATGTTATATGATGGAGAACCATGTTTAACAAGAAAAATTTTACGTATTGAGAATATTTTGTACACATTATATTAATTATAGCCAACTCCCATTTCCTGTAATGAACTAACTAATTAGCTTGAACATGTTTACCTTTTTTTCTTACAAATTACAAATTTGAGATTTTCTACTATTTTGAACATTTTTATGCCCCCCACAGCATTGCACTTGTACATCCCGAAATTTAGTGGACTCAACTCCTCTTCAAAGGCTGGATGGATTTGGCTCAAACTTTCCCAGCTGAGCAACCTTAATTTGTAGGTGATGGTAAAGAAAGGAATTTTGGCTGCGACCTAATTTGGAAGAATTATGGCTCTTCAACATTTTTTCCACTATATCAAGGGTGCAGCGCAACACTGTTCTAACTCTATTTCACAAAAGTTTCCAGGAAGTGAAAAAAACTGTGTTAAGTTTACTCTTTGAGATTTAACACATATTTTGTTTTATATTATTTGTACATTATTAGTACAATATTTCAATACATTATGTTATATAATGTAGATGAAAACATATGATACATTATAAAAGAGATTTTAATCATCATTGGAGTTAGAACAGTTTTCCCACTATAAATTGTATGGATGAGTTATTTTATTTTGGTGCAACACTGTTCTAACTCAAGTTAGAATGGTATTCCAACTACAGAATATGCTGTTTGGTAATAACATTCCAGTGCAACACTGCTTCTTAATAATGTTGAATACTTTTTTTTATATAAAGAAACAACTTAACAAACATTGTTTATGAATATGCATAATAAAAATATCAACGCCAATTCAGAAGTCCAAACACTATGCCAAATTATGGTCAAATGTGTATACTTTGAACAACTTTACATAACTTAAATAATGCAGTTTTACAACAATCTATTTTAATGACACTGCTTTATTTTATGATTAATCACGATAGTTATACCTTTATATACAAATGTATTAAAGGGAGAGGTCTATTTTAACATGCAGTACTGAAATTAGAAATTGAATATATTCAAAATATAATAGTTTAAGTTACTTAATAAACCAATATTTCGGCTGTCACATAATAATTTTAAGTCATGTTATTGAAATATCACTAACCTTTGTAAAAGTAAGTGAATAATGATGATATTCAATATTCCCATAAAACAACAACACAGAATTGGGCAACAGAATGTGGGTCTAGAAGAAGCTGAATTTCCAATACCCTGGTGATTTTCCAAAATCTTTCTATTGTACAAGTATATTTCTTTGTTATGGCTACTAAACTGCAAATGGTCGACTTTATGTAATGTATTGAAGCATGTAACTTTTGTTGGCTAAACATTAAATGCTTCTATTAAGTTATTAATTTATTGTATTTTTTTTTAAACTTTATACAACTTTTGTATTTATCATTTATTTATACATTTAGATTTATGTTGTGTATTTACAGTAAAACTTCTTTAACTCATGCATTGATAACTTTAATACATTTTGTACCTACAATAACTACAATAGCAAATCAAAGTCTTAGCCCATTCTCACTGTCATGACATTGGTCCTGGTTCCGCCCAGTGATGAACCTGGACATTTTCCTAAAAAAAAAAAACATGAATTGCTTTCTCACATTAGCAAGGGTGCCCTGGTGTATCATTGATCTAGAAGTCAGTTTGGCCCTGGAGAAGCTGGGTTAATTCCAGGTGTTTACCCAGGTTGGCACCGTTTGGTGTCCCGATGACTGACGGGATTGTCCCTTGATACCACGGTTGGGTGTCATGCCATATCCTCGTCACACCGGAACGCTGTGGTTGATATCGGTAGAGAGAGGGTGGAGACCCGGACCATCCCCAGAATGTACCGGCATTGGCCCGGAAATACATGGATTGTGGGGGTTATTGATTTATTTCCCGGTGACTCCCAGTTTTGTTGAACATTTTAAAACATCCGGGGCTTTTAGCCAGATTATCCGGGTTCATCTCAGATTGTCAAGGATTGTTCAGGATGTTCATGGTGCCACCAGTGTTGTCTTAAGTTCAAGAAAAACGTTTGATGCATAACATCCTGGTACTGGCACACCTCTTGGTCTGAAGCTTTCCATTGAGTGTAATTTAAATCAGGCCAGTAGTTGTGGGAGAAATAACCAGGACAAGAATTGATGTTCAATAAATGCTATTTTCAGCTATCTTCAAAGGCTCAAAACTCCAAGAAAAATTACTGCAGTGAAACATCTTGGTATAGTACACACCTCTTGGTATTGAAGCTTCATTGATTTTTAGCAAGTTGTTGCAGAGAAATAGCCCGGACAAGAATTGTGCACTAAACTGGCGCAGTGCCTAAATCCGCCACTTGCCTAAATCGGCCACTCCATCCGAGCGTTTTTTTACAGGCGATTCCTATTTTGTTGATCTTGATCAATCAGATACTTTCCCTTAACAACGCTGACGAGTTTTCATTTCGATTTGTGCATAAATGAATATTTTATCCAATTATTTTGTACATAACCCCTAAATGCAAACAAGCTGCATGCGGGGAATCTATTTCATACTGTGCATTGGCAATTTTGAGGCTCCGCATGGTGTCCATGTTAAAATTAAATTATCGTGTTTTAATATTATGTCAATGGGAGCATGTGCAGCATAAAAATAACCATTATTCATTAGCATTACATACAATAAAATGCGGAAAGAACTGCACATTAAGAGCGCAAATGGCGCGCTACTCAAAACCCTAATTATTTGTCCCACGTGCACGCAGGGCCTCAGTTTCAGAGCTATTTTTAGAAATACAAATGAGTATTTGAAGAAATTGAAACATTGTATTAACAACAGACAACTAGCTGCTTAATATGGAAAATTAAATTAAATAATTGGAAAATTAAATAAGAACAATAGTCAAATGTGAAATACGCATGTCACAGTTCCTGATCTATGATTTTCACCAAGCAACTTCGGATCACCGTGTTTATTTTAAATACTAGAAAAAGAACCTTAAAGAAACAAAAGTGGTAGTTTTGTCAATAGAAGTCAATTAAAGTTGCTTTGAAAACAGAATTCATAAAAGAATATTATTTTCGAGTAATTTGAACATTTTAAAGAGGGGTGGCGGATTTTGGCACTCCGACGCTCATTTTTTTTACACTGTTAAGGTCTTCAATTTCAATAAAAAAAAATCATTTGCCAAGTATTTTAAATGTAACCAAAACACGCCAGTGAATGCACATTAAACCTGACTTGATTTATGTGAATTTTTATGTCAGTTGGTAAACAACTTTTGCAAATATCGTAAAAATACCTCCCAAATGGGGCGGATTTATGCACTGCACCAGTATAGTCACTAACTTCAGAAATCTTCAAAGACACATAACTCCAAGAAAAATCATTGAAGTCGAAAGTCCAGATTCAATGCACATTCCTCTTGGTAATGAAGCATCCCATAAAGTTTCTTTGAATTCAAGCCAGTAGTTAATTAGAAATAGCCTGGACAAGAAGACTTGACAGAAGGACAGACAGACAAGGCGGCAACTATTTGCTCCCTCTAAATTTTTTAGGGATCATAATTAACCTCTTGAAATGATACAGAATTATTTGCTTTTGACTTAATGAATTTTGTGTTTACTAGTAATATGTAATTGCAAATCAATTATTGTGCATGGATTTTATTTGCTTGTCTGTGCAAAAGCAAAGTGCAGTGTCCTGTCAATGCAATTAGTATAAAATAAATAAGTGTGCTAAATGACGTAAATGCTACATGTCACAAATTAATACTTAACATAAGGAGATTACATTACTATCATACTTCCCTAAAGATGCGATACTACGAAATACTTGATATTCTGAACAAATCATGTTACTTGTGCCTATTCTTAATATCAGGGTTTTCATTATTAAATGTTTGCGGTCTGAATACTGTTTTGTAAATCTTAAGATTCTTCATCGAAGTTTTAATAATTGTATATGGGGCATTTAGGAATTGCACATTTTTGCAAATACACACCTTAACTGTTGCTCTGTTAAAATCATTTTTATGATTAATTATTATTATTATTATTTACATTTATATTTCTTGCTTCAAAAGTAAATCAGTATTGTGATTGTACTCGGATAACCATATAAAAATTCTCCATATAAGGGTAAACAAAGATTAATCAGCTGTAAACATTTTTCTATGAATATTAGTGTGTACTGCATAAGATAATGACATCATAGTTATAGTATGATGTCATCTTTACTCAAGTTTTACTGTAATTATTAAATCTAGGACAGTGTTGCACTGAAGGTATTAGTGATCCTGGTCATTTTTTGTGTGTGCAACACTTATCCAACTCAAGTTAGAACAGTGTTGCGCCGATCAAAGCATACCAACTGAGCTAGAACAAAATGCCAACTGGCCCTTTTTGGCCCCAAATTTAAGAAATTTGTTGAAATAAATTTTTAATACTGTGTATCTATTCAAACCAGTTACAAAAATACAAAAATGTAATTAAAAAAAAAAAATTGAGTTAGAACAGTGTTGTGCTGAAAAATCGATACATACTTATTGCGATTTTGTGGACTCAACTCCTCTTTAACTGCTGGGTGGATTTCGCTTAAACTTTCAAAGCTGAACAACCTTAATGTGTAGGTGATCGTAAAGGAAGGAATTTTGGCTGCGACCATTTTTGCAGAATTATGGCCCTTTGTCTTTTTTCCACAATAGAATTTATGACAATAAATTTGTGAAGGCAAAAATTTTCTGTGTCCAAACATGCGTCATGGGGGCATCCGTGTCTGTGACAGATCTTGTTCTTTCTAAACAATTTGTTATGAATAATAAATTAATCAGGGATTTTACAGCAAATATTTATATCAACCCATGTCTCATTGTTTTCTTTGATTTTACTTAGACACCATTTATAAAACAAATAGTTCTCTGTAAAATATTGATGTCTACATTTACTACTTCCATTTGTATATTTTTAGTTTTGACTTGTATGTGATCTACATGTGTACATTTAGGTTGTTACAATGCATAAATATATTTTTATTGATTCTAAACCAGTATTAAATGGACTTGTTCACAGGTTTTTGAATTTTTTTAAAATGTCATTTAATGTCTTAAAAAACAAAAACTAAAGATATTGGACGTGCCTAAAACTAATATTATTATCAAGAAAACAAAAAGAAAAAAGCTTTCGTTGGGACTCAAACCACGTCTGCAGGGATAAAAAAATCTGTCGCTGTAACCACTCGGCTATTCTGAATACTGCTCATTGAAGTGAATTTTTAACGCTATATAAGATTTTCGATATGCTGTATCACTCAGTTAATTATTGACGCATTGTGTTTTTAACGGATTTTTTGTTTGTTCAAATTGGGGAAAAATATTCCAAAGTACTAAAACCACATTATAATGTTATTATATCAGAATAATCTGAAGTAAAAGCGAACAGAATGTTATAGATAAAAAAACGAATTTTCCAAAAAAGAAAACAACAGACATATACGAACGTAATTTAAATATTTTCCCTGTGTCTCTAAATATTCGGACATCCACAATTTTAGAATATTTGATGACTCTAAATTTTTGGACATGAAAACAATTATTTATTTTTAAGTGTTCGAAAACATAGAGCTTTTACGGTAGTCACAAAAGTTACTGAAGGGTGTTTTCCATGTAATCTGTTAAGTACCAGTATGTAATATCTATGTAACATAGAAATATTGATAGCATTTTATTCATTGCAGTTTTGCAGTATTATAATTGTTAGCCAACATTTTCCTTGTGATGTATTATTGTTCAGATTCTGAAATTTGTTTTGGTAATGTTAACGTAGTTAAACCAAAAATTATTTTGATTTCAACATGACCTGACAACATATTCTGCAATTACAATGCAAACTTTATCTCAACGTTTTGGAACTACTTTTTCAAGTTTTTTATTGGCAGTTTAACAACGGAAATTTTGCGTGTGTCATGGTTTGAATTGGAGTTTAATTATAAAATAAGTACCAAGAATGTGATATTAGAAATGTAGGTTGTAGATCTTTACTAGCATATAAATTATTTCATAGAAATACTTGTTACTAAATTAAATCCAGGTAAGTTGAGTACATGTAATATATGCATTATGTGTTGGCGTCTGTTTAACCAGTTATTTATAATACATTAAAGTGTGTTTGTACGATCTTACAACAGATATAATGGCATAATACAATTAACAAAACAAAGTTAATAAACATTTCTGTTTCATATGGATTAAAGTTAAGAACAAACATTGCTTTTAAACACACAATAAGCTAGTTTTTAATCACAAAATAGTTGTCATTTGTACGGATGGATCCTCAAATACGTGTATAGTATATACGTTGACTTGACTGTAGGTTTAGGTTACACAACACGAATAAACGATGCAAAAGTCGACTACTTGTTGATTTATCCCATATTGAAGTATGTCCTTCGTCAATTTTATGTTTTTCAGTTTGCCTTCAAGTTTTATTGTCACTCTGGTCTGCGAAATGCAAGATCGTACATACACAATTTGAACCAAACCTCAATGTACAGTATATGTATATGTTGCTATCTTGCAAGCAGGACTTACATATTCCACGTGACTTTATTTCCATCGTGACAGTTTGTATGTTCTTATTAGTTTTAATTACAGTAATTGATCAACTCCTAAAATGTTCATATTTACTTGCTCAGCTCAGTAGGAAGTGCTCACAAATCTGTTGAAATGGAAAATGCTCAATTGTGTGTCATATGCCACAAAAAGTAGTGTTTTTCATTCTTTGGCTTGCTATAAAAAGCTAAATTTTTCATGGACTATGGAGTAACAAGTTGTGGTCCTTGATAGCATTATAAAGAGTTATGTCCCCTGAGTTAAACTTTCCATGAGGCTACTTTAGTTGTGTCTACTGTTCTGTTAATCTACCATTTTATAGAGATTTGTGAAAGATTTGTCTTATCAGGTAAATATATTTTTCGTACGTTTGTAAGTTATATATCAAGTTCTTATATTTGCCCTTGACATGTAGAATACAAACTTGACTTGCTGTCCAAGTAGAAATTATTACTGTTGTGTTATTAAAACTTACTAGAATGTGTGCAGTATTACTTTTAAGTTCTTATGATCACAGGAGTGTAATTTATAAATTATCATGTCATATAATTGCACAGTGAATTTAGATCCTTACATATAGGTCTTCATGATATTTTGCAATGACAAAACAATTTTGCAATGACAAAACATAAACTGGTTCTGCCCAGGAGACAGACTTAATTTTCTCTGTCATCAACATATTGAGGCACAAAAAATAACTAAAATACTTTCCATTTTAAATGTTATCTAGGTTATCTAAACATAATTATATGCTCTTTTAATGACAACTCTGAGTGATACTGGGCTGTGGTGTATTATTATATTATTTGTGGTAGTTTGTTGCAAAAACTGTGATATTGAATGACAACATTTTACCATAGTTGTACTATGAACTTAGTTGATTTGCAATAAAAGTACTTTGAAATCTTCAAGAGTAGTGTTTTATTTGTATCTGGAATTCGCAAATCTCCTGTCATCTGCCACTTCACCATGTGGCCATGCCCCCCTAATTGTTCACACTCAGGATCTAATTCCTGCACATCTACCGAGTATACAGTCGACTATTTGACAAGAGACAATGATAAAGACAAGAATATGGATAGAACCACTATGCCGTTTTGACCTCTAGTTGTGGCCTTAACCTTTAACATAAGGACCTGATTTATACTGTGACAGTCTTGTTGAGGCAAGCATTTGTGTAAAGTGATTTTAAATTTGATCTATTGATTGCCAAGTTATACATCTGATAAAGCAAAAAGCCAATTTCAAATTTAGACCTGTAAGTTGTATACGGTGCATATGAACTTTATTTGGTAAAAAAAAAATAGTTTAATCCAACTATCGATTATCTAGATTTCAAGTCAAGGTCAAATAAATTGGGCACCTCCAATCAACTCAACATCATACAAGTGGGACATGACAGCCCAAAGGGCTCACCTGAGTACTGGCAAAGATGAAAACCTTACTGTTGTGAAAGGCTTGTGGGAATGTACGCCATAATGTCCGTAAATAATTTGTCTAGCTGTTTACTCCCATACATAGAACAAGTAAGGACCTGGCTATATTTTCTCTACCCTGGTATCCAACTTTTCGCAGGCAATTTCGGAGGAATAGTGTTAATGCTGCACTTTTCGCAGGCAATTTCGGAGGAATAGTGTTAATGCTGCAGTTCTGAAAGAAAATGGCAACCGCTGCGCAAAGGTCATGTCATGCTTGCTGGCTTGTTTCAAAGAGTAGAGTGTATTGCCATTTACCTGTCCTATATTGACATTCACTTTAGATTTTATGGTCATAGACAAATTGTGCAAGTTTGGTTCAGACTGGTTGAAAAGTCCCCGTCTTGCAACAAATTCATATTTGCATTAATGTTCACAAGGGGATATAACTGCTGTGTTCGTGGCCTGTCTCATTTGCTGCTTGTGTTGAGATCTTATGGCCATACAAAACATGTGGAAGTTTTATCAAGATTGAATGAAAAATGAAATCTTGATGCACGAAAAAGGCATTTTTTGCCCTTTTTTTTCACTAACAAAGTGGCCATAACTCTGATGTTTGTTTCCCAATTTGACCCAATGTTGGCTTCTGCTGCAGTTGTATGATTACATACAAACTGTGGAAGTTTAGTCAAGATTGGAAGAAAAATAAAGTCTCTTTGAACAAAAAAGGCAATTTTTGCATTTTTTTTCCACATACAAGGGGCCATAACTCCGGTGTCTGTAGTCTAACCTTACCCATTTTTGGCTCCTGCTGAAAGCTTTTGGTCACACGCAAACTGTGGAAGTTTGGTCAAGATTGGTAGAAAAATGAAGTCTCTATGAACGAAAAAGGCAATTATTGCATTTTTTCCCACAAACAAGGGGCCATAACTCTAAGGTTTCTGGTCCAATTTTGCCCATTATCAATACCAACCAAGATTTTATGGTCATACACAACCTGTGCAACTTAGATCAAGATCGAATAAAAAATGTAGTCTATCGCGACAACGGGCCAAATTGTTGACAGCATACGGACGCCAGACGCCGCCAGCGAGGTCCCCTATACCAATAGCTCACCGAGCACTTTGTGCTCAGGTCAGCTAAAAATAGTCAATGTTTCGTTAGTCCAGAATATTTGTGTTCGTCTTCTTCCTTTATTGACCACAATCAATAATTTAATATTTCTTTTTGGGTGTAGATTTAAATTCAATTATTTAGGTCAAAAGCATGTTTGTATGGAAACTATGGTATATGACAGAAACAGTACTAAATACCAAAAGACACATTCTGATATGTAAGAATATTGCCGATTAACAATGCACTTATGGGGCAATTATAAACAAACTCACAAGTCACATGAAAATATTTTGTTTATATCTCAAGTATAAAATATTTTACAGTATAGTACATATAAATAAGTTAGTATACTACAGATCTATTCACAAAGATTTCCAACAATTTACAGACAACACAATTTACCATTTACCACAATAATGGCTTATCTTGCATATGGGCAAACAGCATACACTGTAGTGCCACAAGTTTGTAATTAGGCCTAGTGAAAATTAAATCATACATACATTTTCCATAGTTTCATTATATTTCAAAAAAAATAAAAAAATATATACCTGACTGATGTCCATCTTATTTTAAGGAGTAAAACAGAAAAGCAGTTATTCTAATCTTTATCTAGCAGCTACAATACCAAGTACACTACATACTTTTCATAAAGCATAAATGTTGCTACTACAATTTTTCACTGGACGGATGATTTTAAATAGCTACCCTAAGAAATATAAGAATGTACTAAAATAATGGACTATGAATTGTCATAAAAATTATAAACAATAAATGGTTTAATAAGTATGATTTAAAACATAGTCAAACATTAGTACACAATTAAATATACTATAAATTTAAGTTACACTATTAACACCTGCCTTAAATCTTCAAACTGTAAATTATTCCAAGCAAACTGCCCATCTGTCAGCAATGGAGCAAACAATCAAGCTAGCTGGTGATTAAATGTTGAGGACACCAATGTCATGGATAGAAATGAAATAAAACAGAACATACAAAAATGATGAAATGAAAGCAGAAGACAAGCTTAAAATACTTTTATTAAATCAAGGGATAGGCATGAAACTGTATCCGCTTTAATAATGATAAGGGGATTCAACAGTTTCACACTCAACCCTTGAAATGTGAAATATGATGTACAGTTATTTAAGAAAAACCATGATAAAGGCAATAGGCACTTTGCATATTTTATCAATGGAAGAAAATTCTAAGTGTATAGTATGTTATTGTTTCCAGGTGAATATGCATTTCAGCGTTATCAGATGAGGAACTGACACATTCTGTGCCGTGGTTCTGCCCAAATAAAAAGGTAGACTATTATTTTGATATAATATTCCACGATACCAGTAATTGTACATCACAAAATAACTACATGACCGCAGTTGCAGTTACCGAACAGTTGGTGTATTAAAAGGTTTGGAGTTAATAAATCAAATAATAAATCAGATGTGCATATAAATCGGACATCTACTAAAATACCCAGATTACAAGATTATGTGTATGAATGATACGGATAAATGTGGGTGTAAATCAGATTCAATTGCCTCAGATCTTTCACTTAAGTCAATATTAACAATTCTGATATGCTGAGATTTTGTTGGGGTTTCTCTGTAAAAACATCACAGAGGGAACAATCAACAGCTAATACATTTGTACATATTTCTGCAAAAAATTCAGATTGTCAAGTTAAGCATTACAAAAGAAAACAATTGGGTTTAAATTGAATAAAAGAACATTAATGTGAAATCAGATCAGATACATTAATGTCATTCAGAAAAAAAAAAAAAACTAGAATTGTCACATGAGTGACGGATATACCCCCACAATATGGCCTTTGTTACAAAACTATAGCATCCATTCGAAAGAAATGGACAGAGAGAATGCTTTAATTTGTGAATGGTCAACAGCGTATTTGGAAAACTTTAATTTCAATAGCAGCCATAACTCTGTCAACATTTAGTGGTTTGTAACCAAAGTTGAACTTGATCTGTATTTTATGATGTTACACCTATGTACCCAAATTAATTTAAATATGTGAAGCCTTTCATGAGTTATTGTCCATGTTTTGGGAAATTTAAGTCAAAACGGTGCCATAACTGTGTCAAAATTTAGTGGGTTGTAACCAAAGTCGACCTTGACCTGTATCTTATGCTACACATATGTACCAATAATTATTTAAATGTCAAGCCATTGTTGAGTTATCATCAGGAAACAATGTTTTTAGGGAATTTAGGGAAGTCAAATAAAGGACCGTAACTCTGTCAAAATTTAGTGGTTTGTAACAAACATCGAACTTGACCTGTATTCTATGATGTTACACACGTGTACCAAAAATTATTTGAATATGTAAAGCCTTTCTTGAGTTATCATCCGGAAACCATGTTTTTTTAGGGAATTTTAAGTCGAAAAGGGGCCATAACTCTGTCAAAATTTAGTGGCTTGTAACAAACATCGAACTTGACCTGTATTCTATGATGTTACACATGTGTACCAAAAATTATTTGAATATGTGAAGCCTTCTTTTAGTTATCATCCGGAAACCAAAAACCAACAGACCGGCAGACCAACAAGCTCACTCTATATACCCCCCACAAACTTCGTTTGTTGGGGTATAAAAATTCACCAGAAAAAGTCCACACAGTCAAATAAGAGTTACAAAAACAGGAAAATGCAGCAAAAGCAGACAGCAATGACTAGAACAAAATACATTATGCCAACAGCTTGCTAGTATCAATCTTTTTTTTCTAAATATTGTGCATTTGGTCACCAGTCTAGTGGTATATATAACTCACATAATACACTAATGTACGTTAAATATAACATTCCAGCCACAGAAAAAACACAAGACAGCATTGCAAGGTTGGCTCCTTACATGTTGGGCATTACAGAACGATAATGAAAAATACATGTTAATGTTGCGAGCTTATTGCATGTGCGTAAAGTGTCGTCCTGGATCGCCGGTGCAGTCCGCACGGCCTGATCCGGGTCGACACTTTCTGCTTTTATGGTATTTTCTGTTTTAAGGAAGTCTCTTCAAAACATAAATCAACTGTAGGCAGAAAGTGTCGTTCCGGATTAGCCTGTGTAGACTGCACAGGCTAATCCGGGACGACACTTTACGCGTGTGCATTAAGCATGGATTTACAACAACATGCCTCAAATATGTTCTATGATAGGAAATGAATGTGATATGAGTGATGATTGACTTACTACACAAAAATTATCGATTATTCTGATAATAAATTCCTTCATAAAATTGAGAATAATTAACGTAGCTAAGATCACAACGGAAACTAATTTAAACTGCTGCTTAAACGGTTCTAACTAGCTTGCTAGTTGTAAATCAGTTATGATTGTGTCAAGAGTAAGAAATACCCCACACTGAACAAGGATAAATTAATGACCTTAAATAAAAATCCACTAATTGAGATTCAATGGAGCTTCCCTCAAATTTTAAAACTACAATTTCTATACTTGATAAGTCTAACACATCAACGAGTATGAACTACTTACTTTGAAATCTACAAGTTAAATGCTACCCTTTTACAAAATTGTTCTTTTTTTTTCAAGAACCCTTGTGTGAAACCCTAATACAAAGACAATAATTGAGGCGCGTCGTGGGAAAACCGGACTTCATGCATGTGCGTAAAGTGTCCTCCCGGATTAGCCTGTGCAGTCCGCACAGGCTAATCCGGGATAGCACTTTCCGCCTACAGTGTATTTATGTTTAGAAGAGACTTCCTTGAAACAGAATACCATAAAAGCGGAAAGTGCTGTCCTGGATCAGCCTGTGCGGACTGCACAGGCTGATCCGGGACGACACTTTACGCACATGCATTAAGACCGGTTTTCTCACGAAGCACCACAATTATTGAATTTCGTTTTCATTCCTACATGTATGTATGCAGATACATGTTAAATTCAATATCATACCAATTCCTAATATAAATTCTCAATGACCATTCAGATCACTGTTTCCAATCCTATCAAATGCCCTACATAAAACGCATTCAGATCATAGAAAAAAAAAGAATCCCACATCATTTTTTAATTACGTGCCTAGCTGTTAAGTGTTTCTTTAATTGGCTGTTAACAATCCATAGAATATTATTCCAAAAACAACATAATTCCTTAAACAAACTAATATCAAAATCAAAATTTTCAAAATGTGTATGAATGTTTTATCTTAAACAAGTACCTAGCAAACAATTCATTTAAAAATCAACATTCTTTTAAGATACCTAGAATGATGAGCAGCGGTTAATATCAGGTTTTTGAATATTTTAGTCAAACATAAATTAACACTACTATTGACCACTCCTTCATTAATGTCCAACTACTTTCAGAAAAATCTTTGGGACATTAGTACAAGGCCATAAAAACAGTGTCTCTAACAAGCACAAACAGCAGATTTGGCACTAATTTGTATCTACAAACATTGGCAAACATTGAAAGCTAGCAAAGTTTAAATTAAAGACAATCAGTTTTAAAAAAGCACTAACAAGCATCTCTATGGACCATATGTAAGCAAAAGGAATGATGTTAAGTAGTTTAAATTCATTCTACTAATAGCACATATTTAGCGCAAAGAAAAACTTTGTCCAATGTCAACAACTTACCAGCATTTTGCTCTGTTTTGAATTTGATTGTATGTGAACTTCATGTACATTTAGTGTCCTTTTTAGTATTTTTGTGTGACACTGTTGAATTTAACAATTATATAAAAATTTCAGTTTCACTATAATTTTCACAATAAATTATTAAAATAACAAAGTAAGGAAGCAATTGAAAACCTACACAAAGTTTGTATACAAGATAATAAATGCATCACGAAAATTTCGCCGAGAAGATTTTTGCAATGCGTTTTGCCTCTTCGGCCGTGGGAAGACGAGGCTTGGCGCTGGACTGAGCAAATTTTTCCTTCATTGTGAGTCTGGCCACCATCTCTGACGTAGCTGCAGCCTTTTCACTCTCCTGGGATGGATCCTGTCATTGCAAACAATGAACAAAACAAATAAAATTGGGCAAAGATCAAGGACCAGAAAAGGTACATGGTGCTGTTCAGGTTCAGTTATAACAGTAATGCTTTAAAATTGATCAAACAATTCCATGGTTTTTATGTTTATTTTTTGTTGAATTTCTAGAAAATGTTTTCTTCATTAAAAATATCACTTTATTTCTTGTAAAGTATTCTCAAAATCAAATTTAAAAAGATATTCAACATGACCAGACCCCAGCAGCAGCAGAGGGGTAAGGGGGTATTGGGACAAAAAAGCAGGGTGCAGCATATTTCGCTCTGGTGCTTTTTCTAGTGTTAAAACCATTCCTGTTTGCTGGTTGCATGATATACAAAATCAACATGAATATGATTTCAGAAACATGTTTTACATACATAGTTAACAAATGATCGTAAGAGTAAAATGTTTTCCATAAAGTCGAGCATATAACTGACAAACACTGTACAGTACCTTATTTGTGACATTCTTCAATGTCCGCAGTGACTCCTCAAGATGGTGAGCCGGCATGAAAAAGTTTGGCATCTGTTTAGAGCCTCCTCCACGCTTCACTGGAACCTCACTGGAGTTACCTCCCCTGCCCTGACTGGAATTAACCTGGTAACCAGCTGCACGATTCACGCGTGGCTGCTCAATATCACTTTGGTTACCTCCATTTTCATCATCAACAAAAGTATGTTCCGAACATTCACTTTCAGACCTGGATCTATTGATATCACCGTACATTTTATGTTTCTCGTCTGCTCTGAAAAAGTCCTCAAGTTCTCTGGTCCTTGCTGATACAGGCTCGTTGGTGTCGTGTTCAGAATTAATTGGCTCTAACTCATGTTTCACGTAATCCTGCTCCTCTTTCTCATCAAAAGACTCTGTGACAGATGGTTCTGAGGAAATTCTTGATTTCCTACTTCCCGCTGAGGAAATTCTCGCTGTTCCAGTCTCAGTCCTAATTCCAAAACTTCCACCAGTCGATTCAAGTTCAACATTTGCAAGAAGCCTATTCTTCTGCCTGTCAATAAACGCATGCTCTTCTGCGCTGTCTCGATGATCTGACCAATGGTCATGCTCGTGCAGCCTCGACATATCCGTTTCAGAGTTTGTACCTGGAGCACTAGGGGTGAGGTAACTCTCAGAGACGTTATCACGAGAACTGTACCCGGTGTCAGAATCCTGTCTTTGATGCTTCTGCTTAGCTAAAGGCCCATGGTTTCGTAAATACTGTCCATATCCAACAGCGTTCTCCCCCTCTTTGTCTGAGTCTGACAACCAGCTGTCTTTCTCATCAAACACAACCTGATCCGGATCTGTCATGTGCACAGATGTGTTTGCTCTGGGTTCAAGTTCAGCATCCGATTCGATGTCTTGTACTTCATCCTCATTATCCTCTCTTGGAGAATTGTTCTCGCTGTTTGGTAGTGACGTAGGATCGGTGTGGACTCTACGATGTGCACTTTGAGCCCCGCTTGAGGGTTTTCTCGCTGACCCATATTGCACAGTCATTTCCATGTCTTCACTCAACATGATTATTTCCCCTGTAGGTGAGAACTTCCCGGATACGTCATTTATCCTGCGTGGAACTACGACCTCCCCGTCTTCATACTCATCATCACCCTCCTCTTCTTCTGCCTCATTTTCTTCCTCTTTGTCTGAATCATTCTGCTTTGTATCCAGCAAATCCCTGTATCTATGGTAGTATTTGTTATCGGCTTCATCTTCCGATTCACTCTCACTCCTGTCATTCTCCGAATATTCCTGAATAATGCTCATTTGTTTCTGATCGCTACTTTTATTATCTTGAACATCCGACAGAAGTTTTCTCGCATTGTCTATATGCTGTTGAATGTTGTGTGCCATATCCTGAGACAGAACTTGATCAAAGTCTCTAGGAGTTGTAACAGGGTCCCGAGGAGTTTGTACAGACTCTCTTGGAGTACGACTTGCATCCCTTGGAGACCGTCGATAATTAAAACCACCAGATTCTGAATACTCATCCTTCCTTTCATTGGAATCTCTCGGAGAAATGGTTAACCACATATTTGGTTCCGGTTCTTCTGTGTTTGAATTATTGTTCGTATTGGGAATGCCACTATCCAAAAAGTCCCTAGGGGTAACTCCCGATCTCAATGTATCCATACGCTCACTAGACCTAGCACTTCTCTGTGAAACTGGAGCCGAATCATCGTGATACTTTTCCCCCAAATGTTCAACCGACCCTTGACCCGAATCAACCACAGTTCTTGCAGATTCTACACCATGAGAACCTGTGGTGGCTGCAAGTTCGTCCCGAGGGGTTTCACGCTGGCTTCTGGGAAGGTCAAACAACCCAAGGTCAGACTGGGTCGAGGTCAGAGGGTACTGGCCAGATTGAGTGGTGGCAGGAAAATCAAACTCTGAAGAGTGGGTTGGGCCGCTGGTGGGTGGGTGTACGTCCGAGGTCTGACACGTTAATTTCGTTTTCAGCTTGTATGTTATATCATCTAGGTCTTGCATCTGTTTCCTAAAATGACAAAATGTCCTTGTTAAAAGAAATAAGAACTTACTTATTTCACACTTAAAGCCTTTAAAAAAATATTTATTGACAATAAAATAAATGAGGGAAAACCGGGCTTAATGCATGTGCATAAAGTGGTATCCCCGATCAGTCCGCACAGGCTAATCCGGGACGACACTTTCCGCCTACAGTGCATTTATGTTTAGTCGAGACTTCCTTGATACAGAAAAGACCATAAAAGCGGAAAGTGCCGTCCTGGATTAGCCTGTGCAGAATGCACAGGCTAATCCGGGACAACACTTTAAGCACATGCATTAAGCCCGGTTTTCCCATGACAGTTAAACCAAAATCAACCACCATGCCGATTTTCTTTCTGAAAAGAATTACTTAATTGGCATTATAAAAGTATTGCACAAGTTTGATCATATCCAATAAAAAAAATTGGTCATCTGAATTTGTGAATCAAAATTACAACTACGCAAACTGACTAGGATCTACTGTATGCATTATTTATACACACGTACCAGGAGTACATTACATCTACATTTAATAAATGGCAAATCAATTTGTATAGCCCATCAATTTATAGGAACACCTGCAGTGACATAATCACAAAGACTTACCTTAGAGATGAGAATAGGTAAGATCTGGAAGAGGAGTCGTCAAGCCTCATTTCTGGAAGACTGGGCCGCCAGTGTATCGACTGTTCCCTCTGGTACAATGACGGCTCTCTGTGGAAATCTGAAGGATTCGGCACAGACGTGAGAACACTCGGTTGCCCGGACGTCACCGTGGTTACTGTTGTAGACATTGGGGTCCCAGTTGACCTTGAGCTAGAAGCTTGACCTTGACATTCCTCCTGTTGCTGTAGAAACTGCTGAATGTGTTCCTGAAGTTGCTGCTGCAGCATTTCGTGGTGCTGCTTCACCTGGTGGTAGTGCTGGTCAAAATGCGGCAGGTCGAAGGCGGGAAGGGATAGGTGCCCGTGAGCAGAGTACGGCGCAGACTGGGTGCTCCACGTGGGAAGGGACAGGAAGGCGGAGCTGACTGGCTCCATGTTCAAACCTGAAGTGGCACACTGGCCGCTGGGTATCACAGTTTCTTGAGGTATGATGTTGATCTGGGAAAATCGAAAAGTCAACCGATAATTTAATTTACATTCAACATTGAGTGTTTATTAAGAATATTGTCAGCCTTCTTTAACGCTGTTCAAGTAAACACTGAAGAAGAACAAGAGATGTTAGTAAAACATGAAATGCCCCCCGACTTGCAGCCAAGTTGTGAATATGTGCAATTGTTAAGATTTTTTTTTAATATGCCATCCCAAGCGAGGTCTCGATATATTGTATCTATGTATGAAGTTTCATTAAAATATCTCTATGCGTTCTCAAGTTATTGAGCGGAAACCGTTTTTCTATTTTTAGTAATGGTGACCTTGACCTTGACCCCACCACCCCATATGAAATCCCAAGAGAGGTCTCAATATAAGGTATCTATGTATGAAGTTTTATTAAAATATCTCGATGCGTTCTCAAGTTATTGAGCGGACACCGTTTTTCTATTTTTAGCAACGGTGACCTTGACCCCATCCACCCCATATGCAATCCCAAGCCAGGTCTCAATATAAGGTATATATGTATGAGGTTTCATTAAAATATCTCGATGCATTCTCAAAAGATTGTGCTGAAAACATTTTAAGCGAGGTCTCAATATAAGGTATCTATGTATGAAGTTTCATTAAAATATCTTGATGCGTTCTAAAGTTATTGAGCGGAGACCGTTTTTCTATTTTTAGTAACGGTGAACTTGACCTTGATCCCACCCACCCCATATGCAATCCCAAGCGAGGTCTCAATATAAGGTATCTATGTATGAAGTTTCATTAAAATATCTCGATGCGTTCTCAAGTTATTGAGTGGAAACCATTTTCTATTTTTAGTAATGGTGACCTTGACCCCACCCATCCCATATGCAATTCCAAGCGAGGTCTCAATATAAGGTATCTATGTATAAAGTTTAATTAAAAGATCTCTATGCGTTCTCAAGTTATTGAGCGGAAACCGTTTTTCTATTTTTAGCAAAGTTGACCTTGACCTTTTACCTGTTGACCTCAACATTTATAGGGATCTTCCTTGCCTCCAAAGTAACCAGCATACCAACTTTCATGATCGTAGGTCAAAGCGTTCTCTAGATATCGTGCGGAAACGAAATGACCGACCGGTCGACCGACCGACCAACCGACTGACCAACGGACAGGTGCAAAGCAATATACCCCCACTTCTTCGAAGGGGGGCATAATAAACAGTTGTAATAAAATAAATCCAAGGAAATGTATATGCTTCATAAATTAATTAATTAATTACTGGAAGACACTTATGGCTAAAATCTTGCTTCTGCTTTATAATGCAGTTGTATACAGAAGATCTGGTACCTTGATTTGTCCCCTGATCTGGCCATTGAAGTCCATGATGTTGTACCAGCCTGAGATCTGCTGCAGTCCACTGGCAAGGGGGGTCAAGTCCACGGACACAAATCCCAGGACACGGTCTGTCAGTTTGTCTGGAATACATACAGTTGAAACACTGTACATTCCATTACAATGTGAACTATATTGTACAGTTATGAACTATTTTTTAGGGTTGTTTATTAGAGATTTAACAACGTTAAATTTATTCTTTGTAAATATAAAACTCTGTGCATGTCATGTTAAAATATGACATTAAGTTCAAAGTTATGGCCAATTTACCCGGACTTTTTGGTGCCCCGTCCGGCTTGTGCCACACTTTGAACACCAGGTGCTTGTTCTCCTGCGTCAGCATCTCTGTGGAGAGCCTGGTCTCGTGTTCGTGGTCCCACACAGGGTCATCGGCCCCGTGGAAGATGCTGGTGTAGGACTGGATGGTGCTCTCCGCTGTCGGGTAGGATACATACACGTTGGGAAGGTAGTCCTCACCTCTGAAATACAATGTTAATATGTTGTGTTTTTTTTTTTTATACTTGTGCATGCATTGGCAAACAGCTATAACTTTTTTCAAAACGAAAACAGAAAATGATGGGTTAAAAGCAATACAAGGTCATTGTTGAATATCCTTAGATAAGTTTATCTTTTCGGCACGAAAATATGAACCACTTGTCTTATATATTACAGTAACTACAAAATAAATACCATATAATATTGATAGTACCACTACATCCCAAGATAATTATTTTATAGATCTTCCATGAAGATCTTATGCAAAATGTTTCAACAAATATTCTTAAACGCTGAAGAATGCAAGAAATACACAGAGTTCTCTTTATTTTACCTTTGTTTATCATGCATATGTGGCAGATGAAGAGCTCTTTCAACTTGGACAATGGCAGTAAATGCTGGATTTGTCTCCCTTTCATCGCTCTCTGCCATATGTTCATCCTCCTCAGCCTTTCCGGCCTCCTTGACTGGAGAGCTGGACTGTGATGGTTTATGGCTGACAATCTGGTGGAAACTGTCGTCTGGGTCGTAATCCACGTCGATATCCTCACCGTCCAAGGTTATGAGGCCTTCCTGACCCTCAGACTGAAGAGACAAGAAAACAGATTTGCATGGTTACAGTTAGGCATTTGATTCATTTTCTCTGAAAGATGAAAATTGCTTTTATACTGGTAATCCATTATTATGATTGAACCCTTGTATGGAATAATTTTTGGACGTATTTTGTACTTGTAATAAAAAAAAAAGAAGTATTTATTATCTATCAAAATAAAATTCATGAAAGAATTGATATTTTCACCAGTTTGACTTTTTAAGAAACGAAAGCACTTTCAAAATTAACTGTCATATTTAAAAAAAAATTACGGACATTGTTGGAGAATAAAACGTACATAAAAATGTTAAAATAAAATAAAATAAATTAACCTGACCCATCAATTAGCCAAAAACCTATTAAAAAAAAAAAATTCAAATCAGTCAACGGCAATCCAAGAGAAAACACATACCTGGTGTTTCCTTCCGAACTGCGGCTTAGTTGTAATATGTGCCCGTATGTAGCCCCCACCTAGGTTGCAAGCCCCTGGCTTGAACAGGGGAAACATGCCGCTGAAGAAAAGTGCAATGAAATATTAGCTTTTAACTTGATGTTATTTGTATGTTACATTAACATGAACTTTATGCCTTGTTAATGTGCCACTTGTTATCTATAAGTTCTTCAAAGTAAAGCTATGAGTGATTTTAGCTACATTAAATCAAACAAATGAGCAGGCTCTCAAAATTGTATGTGCATAATTATGTAAAAGTTATAGTTTCTCAATTTTCCTGAACTATTCCTTCACTGACCATAGACATAAGTGCAGAATTAGATTGAATAACTTTTGTTGAACATTCCTGAACTTACTGAACTTGACAACAATACATTAATTATATTTTGCTTAGCAATACAACAAAGTTATTTTCTTCCAATCTAATCAAATGTGAAACACATGTAAGGTACACAGGTATACCTGACTCTGTGTTGCTTCCGGCGCTGGTCCCCCAGTGTTTCCATAGCAATGTAGGCAGTGCCTATCAGCTTGTCCCTGTGCCGGGGCCTCTCAGTGTCCCCTTTCTGGGCCCCATAGGTCACCCACAGCTGGACCTCCAGATGCTCCTCTCTGAGATACCTGTACACAAACCATCGTGGGCATTGTACAGTAAAACCTGTGAAAACAGGACAACATCGGGACCGAGCCGATGGTTCGGTTTTCATTGGGGTTCGGTTTACCCAGGTTTTCTTATAATTCCATTTTTTCAATAATTTTCATTTGTCATTCAATCAAGTTTTATGCAGGTTTTTTACTGTTCACTCTGAACGCTTTTGCAAAAAAAATCGTTCGGCGGTTTATTGAGGTTTTTTGATATATAGAATAGGAAGGAAAACAATCGAGACCAAAACATCCATTCGGTTTAGACAGGGATTCCGTTTTCAGAGGATATGGTTTGGACAGGTTTAACTGTATATGGTTTGTGTCTTGTTTTCAGAAACACATACATGAATGGTTCCTAGACAATTATTTATTTAGCTGTCTTTCAAAATTGTGCAATAGGTTAACTTTTATCAAAATAACAGTTTTTAAGGATCAGTATATATATACATTTTTTTAAATGTTGGACAACCCTTATACATATGATGTTTTTCATTTATATGTAAGTTTAAAAGCATTTGGATTTTTAAAAAAACTTGATACGAACAATCTTTACATCTTAATTACATAAATGTAACTGACCTACAATATTTGAGAAGTCTTTAATTGTAAACAAAATGCAAATATAAACTATCAAATGGAAGTGCGTTTTTTTTAGGAATGTAATAAATGTGTATCTTTTGTCTTCCTTTATAAATCAGTATTCATACACAATATGCCCCAACACCGAAACTATTACACTGAACATGATTCAAGCTTCCATACCATCTGAACATAGAGCTGTCAGGTATCTGCAGATCATGCTTGTTCTTGGGCTGAGCTGTGATGTAGCCATCGCTGGTGACAGCCACCGGACAGAATTTCGACATCACTGCAGCTGTTGGGAGATAGTGAAGTAACATTGACGAGGAGCTCAGACATTGACCTTTTTACGAGATTTGATAGACAATGCGTTTAGCCACTCAGACAGTCGGGTCTTCATTGTTTGACAGAGATGTCTTGTTAAACATTCGTAAATATTGTAAATGGTGTTATTTGGCAATTGACCCGAGTAGGTGTGGTTATAAATCCAATAGCGATCTGTCAATCCACAAAGTGGAACAGCAAAGCAGGCACATACATGTAAGGCAAAAAGCATAAATGAATACCAGTAGAAAACTGACAGACATACATCTGATTGACAAACATCTTAAATCCAATGATTTATCCTTTTTAGGACCGCAAAACAATGTAAAGCCTAAACATCTGAACATGCTGGGTTAAGTCTTTATTAAAGAAGAAAATTAATTGAGGCACGTCGTGGAAAAACCGGACTTAATGCATGTGCTTAAAGTGTCGTCCCGGATCAGCCTGTGCAGTCTGCACAGGCTAATCCAGGACAGCACTTTCCGCTTTTATGGTATTTTCTGTTTCAAGGAAGTCTCTTCTAAACATAAATCCACTGTAGGCAGAAAGTGCCGTCCTGGATTAGCCTGTGCGGTCTGCACAGGCTTATCCCGGACGACACTTTACGCACATGCATTAAAACAGGTTTTCCCATGACACGCCACAATTGTATCTGATATAAACAAACTCTAAATAAAACTTAATAGCGAATATTATGCAAGTGTTGGATAAAGATGAAGTTAATCATGCGAGGCTGAGAAACATGGTAGCGCAAGGCTTGCTCGAGCCGAGCGTGATAAACTTGATCTTTATCCAACACTCACATAATGTTCTATTTATTCTATCATGCTGTACTCATATATCAAGTTAACAGCGTGAAAATATGTCAAAAATAGCTTTGGTTTTCCATTTTTAACACTGGGTTTTTAGTTTACTAAAAACGTCATCATTTGGTACGATGTCACATTGAAATACATAGCATTATAAAAATAACGATCAAATAAACATGAACTCAAAATAGCGATTGAGTAAAGCTAAAGTTTATATGATGGGTTGATTATCCGATTGAGTTGTCTGTAGTAATAGGATAACACTTCCTATTTTGTGCTCTCAACATTTTGCAAACAACAGACCTTTCCAGTTGATGCCACAAACATTCTTAACTACTCCTCAGCAATCCTCGAAGAATTAATTCTCATTAATGGACCTTCACAGACACTTCACAATCATTACCATGTGCTCTTTATTGTAAACTGCATGCAGGTCAAGAGTGAAACATACGATATCCGAGTGCAATGATTGGATTATCTGAGGCGTGTCGTGGGAAAACTGGGCTTAATGCATGTGCGTAAAGTGTCATACTTTCCACTTTTATGGTCTTTTCTGTTTTGAGGTAGTCTCTCTTCTAAACATAAATGTACTGGAGGCCTAAAGTGTCATCACAAATTAGCCTGTGCGGACTGCACAGGCTAATTCGGGATGACACTTTACGCACGTGCACTGAGCCTAGTTTTCCCATGACACGCCTCAATATTAATTTGCATATGATTGACATTTTTGGAAACACTGGTTGTCAACTGGTGTAATTGAATCTGCATAAAAGAGATGTCTCAGAACAGCGCGCTCAACTATTTTTTCTGATTTGTCAGATTTATGGGCCTTGGTCAGTGACTATATAATGACCCAGAAGACATGTGTGAAGTTTTAATTGAATATCTGTAGTAGATAAGACATGTGTGAAGTTTTAATTGAATATCTGTAGTAGATACAGAGATATGAAGTTATTGCACGCAAACTTTGATCTTCCTTTTTCGGTGAAAAGTCGAGCTTAAAAAGGTTTTAAGAAATGTCAGTCACTAGTCACTTTCCAAGTCCAGAATAATGTACCAACCTTTATCATAAAACTTGTATCGCACGTAACACTGTGCTGTCTTGTCTAACGTGTTCTGGCCCGCAATCAGTGCATTCTGTAAAGGGAAGCTCACATGATCGATCGTGATGTTCACACGGTGATAGCGGTTACTCTCCTCATCTGAAAGATAAATAAACAGTCACTCAACAGATGGTTTTTTTTTATGATTTACGATAGTATTTGCATGCCAATGGCATACACAAGGATTGAAGCTGACTTTAGTTTTGTCCAATTATTCCACCAATGTAATTCAATTTGCATGATTAATTGCTCAAGACTAGACATTCTTACAAGACATCTTTGGCTTTTCAACATTTTAGCTAAGAAATATAGTAATTAAAGTATTTATTTCTTTTTATTTATTTCGAAAATTTCACTTTGAATTTTCTTTCAAATTATTCTGTAAAACATCATGTAGCAATAAGTACATCAATAAAATTTGAAAAGTTGTTCCAAACCACTAAATAGTATGTAACACGTTTCACCTATTCTAATTGCCAGTATTAAACAAACTTTATTATAATTAAATAGTCTATAATAACAATGAGAATATTGTGTAAACAACTTTTCTAACAGCAAAGTTAAATAATCAAATTAAAAAAGTTGTTTCTAGAAACCACTATATAGCACTGATACGTTTCATCAAAAGTCTTCATGCCAACCTTAAAAAAAAACTTCATTTCCAGGATTAAAAGTAAACTATTGTATATGATATTGAAACATCATATTGATACAACAGTTTCACCCTCTACCCTCAATTTATGCTTAAATATCAAGACAATCAATATAAGACACACAAACAACAGCTAAAAGTAAAAACATTACCTGCACTCTCCCAATCCTCCTGTTCTACATCAAGATCTACCGGTGACCACCCGACGCCCCGAGCTGCGTGTATCACGCGTTCCCTGTCCTCGTGGTGGGCAAACTTTATGGATATCTCCAGTCCTCCACCAACTCTTGCAAGTCCACTGGTCCCCGGCCTCACTTCCTCTGGTTCCCGATCATTGTCCGACTTGTTCCATGCAGACACAGGAATCTTGACTGGGAACCAACCATTTATTCCTAATAAATATAAAACAGTATTTATTTATTATATGAATTTAAATCAATTTGTTTAATCCATATGTATACTACTATTCTCCAAGTAAATTCTTAGCATAATGTCTGCATTTTTATACAGGCTTGTAAGCATAACAACCAAATTCCAAGCATTTATTTCATGCTATGTGGTGAATGAGTGGAGAATACCAGTGAATGATAACCCGATCATTTCACCCTAGGTCGAGTAAAATGATAACGTTTGATCATTTCACTCTTGGTTATATCGAACTACTTTTAACTTTGTTTTCATGTTTATTTTTTGAAAGTATGTGAAAACCCTAATTGTCAGTGTAAACATCGGCCTTCCTAAACAACAGAAAATACATAATTACATTCAATACAAATATAATTAAGCGACAATGACGCAGAAAGAGTGGCACTATTTTCCCACCATAACAGTGATCAACAATTTTGGAATCATAATGACGTCATATTTATGATAACATAATACACAAAACTTGTGACGCTTCAGCATATCTCGCACATTTTTTTAATTTATCATTCAAAAGCATGAAATAAAAAGAAAATTTGTTTAATACAGTGTAAGATCGTATTTTATTTCATTCGTGGTCCTAGAGACTAGATATTTTCAGTTGTAGCTGCGCCACTCGTGCAAATATTGTTTCTATGACCACTCATGAAATAAAATACAATCTTACACTGCATTAAACAAATATCCTCAATATCTTAGTTTTAAAACATCATTCTTTTAAGAGTTTATTATAAACGATTTTAAACACTTGTGTTTGCTTAACTGTAAAGGGATTCACAAATCGTGTTTAAGTTTTGTAAATATTGATATATATTAGAGATCTTGTGTAAATTTTTTAAGATAAACATGTTTCAGGAATACTGCCCATGAGTTTTCACATTTTCCGACTGGGAAAACCAATCAAGACCATTACCAGTTCTGTTTGAGAGCAGCATAACAAGCGGCAGGATGGTCGTGCCAAGTAGAACATCTCCTGTTTTCTCCACTATATGCCTGCCTTTAACACCCTTGTCTGTCATCAGTGCATTCAGTTCACGATCCAGCTCTGAAAATGTAAAACATGATAATTATTTTCATAATAGTTTAAAACTAATACACTTGTTTTTCTTTCAAATTAAATACCACAGGATTTATACAAGAATTCTCAAAAAAATAATAATCATGATGTGAAAACAAGATTCTGCGTGCCCCTGGTTGGTGCTGGATAGCCCATTTATTAGTCCAAATTAGGTCAAGGTCAAAGTGAGATTGGGAGATATGGGTGGATTGGGAACGGTAATAAGTAACAACTATGCAACTATCCAAGTGTTGTAGTAACAGTGTTAGTGCTAGACGTAACAGTAAAATCTAGTTAACCAAGAAATGGCACTTTTGAATTTTCCAAAGTAGGTCAAAGTCAAAGTGAGGTTGGGTGATATGGGTGGATTGGGGATGGTCATAAGCAACAACTGTGTAAGTATCCAAGTGTTGTAGCATTCGGTGTTGGTGCTGGACGAAAAGTTAAAATCTAGTTAACCAAGAAACAGCCCATTTGAATTATTTTAAGTGCAAATCAGGTCAAGGTCAAAGTGAGGTTGGGTGATATGGGTGGATAGGGAATTGTCATAAGCAACAACTGTGTAAGTATCCAAGTGTTGTAGAAAGCGGTGTTGGTGCTAGACAAAATCGTAAAATCTACTTAAAATTGTCACGGACGGACGGAAGGACGAACAGACGGACAGGACAATCACTATATGCCTCCCGCCTCAAGATGCCGGGGGCATAAAATTCTTATGTTTAGTGAATTGATTTATATATTCAGATAATTTTTATAAAACAGCCCTATGAAACAGTAGTTTTTTTTCTTTGTCTCTAGAAAAATCAGAATGTGTCTTGTTAGAATTTTAGAAGTCCATGAAATGGTATTTTGAATTATCATTTTATTTCCATCTTACCAGCAGACATCCCAGGCACTTGGTGCCAGACTTCAAACGAAGCCTCAGCCGTTTCCAACAATTCCGCCAAACACAGGGTGTCAGAGTTCGCTTCCGTCCACAGCAGCGGACAAGGGAAATCCATGAAGTGGGAGAACTCCGGTGAGAAGGACCTAGCGACGGTGCGTGTGATTCTCTCCCCTTCCGACCCCAGGAAGGTCAGCTTGACCCGAATGTAAGTGTTCACGCCCACCTCTGCCGGGTACTGCATACCCTGGTCATGACTGGCTGTGACCTCGGCAGCAGCCTGCAGAACGAAGGCAATGCACAATGAAATTAATTTACATGAGGCTTGTCGTGAGAAAACCAGCTTAATCTAAACATAAATCCGCTGTAGGCGGAAAGTGCCGTCCTGCATTTCCGGGATCCGGGCCGACACTTTATGCACATGCATTAAGCCCAGTTTTCATACGCCTCATATGCAATGATCACTCCTTTAGAGTACATGTATAATGTTTAACTTGTTTAAGCCCCTGATAGTTGCACATGTTTTATTGGTTGATTTACATCATGTCAAGATCAGATATTTTTCGTATCCTGAAATGAGCTCAAAAATTAAACAAGTTTAGTGTTTATTATTTACAATTCCTCTTGATAATGCGTAGGTTACAAAATTTGATATATAGAATAGTCATTATATTGTTTATGTGTACATACAGCGTTTCATAAATTATACATGATAAAGAAAAGTTCAGAAGTGTTGAATTAAATTGTTTTTTCAAATACTGAAGTGTCTGCATTTATTTTCATTTAAAGACATATTCCTCATACAATGGCCTGTTTTGCAGAAACAAGATTTACTATGACCTCATCATGTACCAATATAAAAACAAAGGGAGGCGCGTCGTGGGAAAACCAGACTTAATGCATGGGCGTAAAGTGTTGTCCCGGATTAGCCTGTGCAGTCCGCACCGGCTAATCCGGCTCGGCACTTTCCGCTTTTATGGTATTTTTTTGTTTCAAGGAAGTCTCTTCTAACCATAAATCCACTTTAGGCAGAAAGTGCCGTCCTGGATGATCCGGGATGACATTTTCTGCACATGCATTAAATCCGGTTTTCCCACGACACGCATCAATGGAATCTTGAGTGGCAAACCCTGGTTCCTACCTTGAGACCGCATGCTCTGAGCACACCAACCGACACACAGACCTGTGCACCAGTCAGGTTCTTGTTTGCTGCTGCTACACCAGTGTCCGTCTGTACACAGAAAAGCAGAAATTTATCTTTACTTGTAGCTTTTCCGTTACTTACATTCACTTTTTTGAAAATTTATGCTTATTGCAACATCAATATGCACGGTCAATACATAGGATCAACATGACTAGCGTCAAAAGGCAGTGACAAACTGAAAACATTCAGTCCAAATTATAACATAATATATATAATTAAGAAATAATTTTTGATTTATCGTTGTTTATTGGGCAATAAACAACGATTTGATATTCTGATGCTTAGAAATTAAACCACAAGGGCATTAGCCCGAGTGGTTATAGCTACGCATCATAACGACAAAAAGTTATTTATAGGCCAATAAACAAAGATAATGTGAACATTATTTTGATTCTAACATGATCTGACAAATATTTTTGCAATTGTAATGAGAACTATATTTTACTATGCTGCGCTCAGAATCGGGACTACTTTTTGCGCTGTTTATTGGGTAGTTTAACAACTATAATTACGTTCTTTGCGTATCAAAAATTCAGTGAGTATCATGTTAGAATGACATTCTAGTGTTTGGGATACAAAATTAATGTCCAATGTGACTAATACCATTAAGGGTTATTTTCAACACTTTTACAAACATTCCTGCAGCCATTTAATGTTTCAAACACCAGACATGTCACAGTAGATTATAATTAATGTAGTGACAACTATATGCATCGAGTCGGGCTGGCATTTATTTAGGTAGAATCAGAATGTCTGACATCTTTTTCAAGGTTTCAAAAACATTTCTGAAGACAAAATATTTTTTCGGTCTGGCGAATTTTCTTTCAATTCAGCAAACTATGAGATGTTGTCAGATGGAATTTTCTGAGCTTTTGGGAAGTCTGCACAACAAAAAACTTCTTAACTACCGTAGTTACCTGCACAGCTTGGTTCATATAATGTATGGTGACAATTCTAACTAGTCACCTGCACAGCTTGGTTCATATAATGTACGGTGACATTTCTAACTAGTTACCTGCACAGCTTGGTTCTTATAATGTATGGTGACATTTCCAACAGGTTATCTGCACAGCTTGGTTCATATAATGTATGGTGACAATCCAAACTAGTTATCTGCACAGCTTGGTTCATATAATGTATGGTGACAATCCTAACTGGTCACCTGCACAGCTTGGTTCATATAATGTATGGTGACAATCCTAACTTGTCACCTGCACAGCTTGGTTCATATAATGTATGGTGACATTTCTAACTGGTTACCTGCACAGCTTGGTTCAAATAATGTATGGTGACATTTCTAACTAGTTACCTGCACAGCTTTGTTCATATAATGTATGGTGACAATCCAAACTAGTTATCTGCACAGCTTGGTTCTGATAATGTATGGTGACAATCCTAACTGGTTACATGCACAGCTTGGTTCATATAATGTATGGTGACAATCCTAACTGGTCACCTGCACAGCTTGGCTCTTATAATGCATGGTGACAATTCCAACTGGTCACCTGCACAGCTTGGTTCATATAATGTATGGTGACAATCCTAACTGGTCACCTGCACAGCTTGGTTCATATAATGTATGGTGACAATTCTAACTGGTCACCTGCACAGCTTGGTTCATATAATGTATGATGACAATTCTAACTAGTCACCTGCACAGCTTGGTTCATATAATGTATGGTGACATTTCTAACTAGTTACCTGCACAGCTTGGTTCATATAATGTATGGTGACAATTGTCAGATGGAATTTTCTGAGCTTTTGGGAAGTCTGCACAACAAAAAACTTCTTAACTACCGTAGTTACCTGCACAGCTTGGTTCATATCATGTATGGTGACAATTCTAACTAGTCACCTGCACAGCTTGGTTCATATAATGTATGGTGACATTTCTAACTAGTTACCTGCACAGCTTGGTTCATATAATGTATGGTGACAATTCTAACTATTTACCTGCACAGCTTGGTTCATATAATGTATGGTGACAATCCTAACTAGTTACCTGCACAGCTTGGTTCATATAATGTATGGTGACATTTCTAACTAGTTACCTGCACAGCTTGGTTCATATAATGTATGGTGACATTTCTAACAGGTTATCTGCACAGCTTGGTTCATATAATGTATGGTGACAATCCTAACTAGTTACCTGCACAGCTTTGTTCGTATAATGTATGGTGACATTTCTAACTGGTTACCTGCACAGCTTGGTTCATATAATGTATGGTGACATTTCTAACAGGTTATCTGCACAGCTTGGTTCATATAATCTATGGTGACAATCCTAACTAGTTACCTGCACAGCTTTGTTCGTATAATGTATGGTGACATTTCTAACTGGTTACCTGCACAGCTTGGTTCATATAATGTATGGTGACAATCCTAACTAGTTATCTGCACAGCTTGGTTCATATAATGTATGGTGACAATCCTAACTGGTCACCTGCACAGCTTGGTTCATATAATGTATGGTGACAATTCTAACTGGTCACCTGCACAGCTTGGTTCATATAATGTATGGTGACAATCCTAACTAGTTACCTGCACAGCTTTGTTCATATAATGTATGGTGACATCTCTAACTGGTTACCTGCACAGCTTGGTTCTTATAATGTACGGTGACATCTATGAGGCCAGCGTTCTGTCGCTCGTTGCCAGGGCTACCACCTCCCACCTGCTGCAGGGGGAATGAGAACGTCTGCACTGAGGGCTCCCCCCTCTTCTGCATGGTGACCATGGCACACAGCTTAGCAAGGGGCAGGTTGGCCTGGGAAGATGTAGTTGTGTGTTAAGAAAGAAGCTAAATGATATTTGCCATCACTATGTATACTAAATGTTGTGCTGTTTGTAAATGGCCATTTCAGAAAATATGTGCCTGATTTGATGGGTGGATTATTGGTGCTTGGTTTACAAAGTATATGACTGTCAGCAAAATTAAAGCATGTCAGCAAATGACTTCTTTGAAGGCAGTCCGGCACATGAAACAGGCCAGCAGGAAACCCTGCGTATTGAATATAAGGGTCAACTATTTGTACATCACGGGAACCAATATACTCAATTTGTTGGCAAGGGCACGTATTCACAAAGCTCCATAGGGAAAACTTAAGTCAGTTTCTAAAATTCATAAAATTCTTTAAGTCTGTTGCTGTTTCATGTATAGGTCATTTTACATTAAAATGTTTCAAACTTGTAAATATTGCTAAGATGTTTCATATTTTAACTTTTTGTAAACAGCAATCATTGCAATTTTTATTTAAGTGCAACTTAAGTGAAAATTTCCCTTAGGAGCTGTGTGAATACTGACCAAGAACAATAGCAAGATTACATTTGATGATGCTAATGATGATTCTGTGGGTCTAAATGCTGTTGACAATGACTGAACAAACCTATGTTAATCTTAATTAATACCTACTAGTGGCCTACCCAACAAAGGTTAAATAACATGCGTATTAGTAAGCTGATACTCTTGGCTACATATCCCTCATCCCTACCTTAGCCATACACTGGTCACGGACATTGGGATGGTAGTATCGGCACCAGAGCTCAAACGGCAGACCACCGCTGCCACTGCCCGAACTGCCGCATGCTGAAGGAAAACACAGTTCACAGTTTAGTAACACATGCAGGAGTCTGAAATTGAAGGAACCCAGAAAGTATGCACAGTTGAAACCCAATTGTATTTGAATTATAATCATGTAGACTGTGACACCGTGCAAACACTGTATGCTAAATAAAGTTGTTTTCACCATACATCTCTGCCAAACAAAAATGTCTTTGACTTTCTGAATGACTAATGGCTTTGTCAATCAAATTTTGCGACTTATTATGTTACTTAAATTTTTACTTTCTGTGTTAAGGCAACTGTCAAAGATAGCTATTGTTCTGTCAATATCATCTGGCTAAGGATCCTATAATCTTATGCTGACTATTACCAAGAAGGCATTTTTATCAAATTTATGAAAGCAAAACATTTTCTTTGTAACTCTGTAAAATTTACATTGACTCTGTACTTTTTCATGTTATCTCTGAATGAGGTCCTTTCACTTTTAATCTGTCAATCTTGTTAAGGTATTGTCAATCTTGTTAAGGTATTGTCAACCTTGTTAAGGTATTGTCAATCTTGTTAAGGTATTGTCAACCTTGTTAATGTATTGTCAATCTTGTTAAGGTATTGTCAACCTTGTTAAGGTATTGTCAACCTTGTTAAGGTATTGTCAATCTTGTTAAGGTATTGTCAATCTTGTTAAGGTATTGTCAATCTTGTTAAGGTATTGTCAACCTTGTTAAGGTATTGTCAATCTTGTTAAGGTATTGTCAATCTTGTTAAGGTATTGTCAACCTTGTTAAGGTATTGTCAATCTTGTTAAGGTAATGTCAATCTTGCTAAGGTAATGTCAATCTTGTTAAGGTATTGTCAACCTTGTTAAGGTATTGTCAATCTTGTTAAGGTATTGTCAACCTTGTTAAGGTATTGTCAACCTTGTTAAGGTATTGTCAATCTTGTTAAGGTATTGTCAACCTTGTTAAGGTATTGTTAATCTTGTTAAGGTATTGTCAACCTTGTTAAGGTATTGTCAACCTTGTTAAGGTATTGTCAACCTTGTTAAGGTATTGTCAATCTTCTTAAGGTAATGTCAATCTTGTTAAGAACCTTGTTAAGGTATTGTCAATCTTGTTAAGGTAATGTCAATCTTGTTAAGGTAATGTCAATCTTGTTAAGGTAATGTCAATCTTGTTAAGAATGTCAATCTTGTTAAGGTAATGTCAATCTTGTTAAGGTATTGTCAATCTTGTTAAGGTAATGTCAATCTTGTTAAGGTAATGTCAATCTTGTTAAGGTATTGTCAATCTTGTTAAGGTATTGTCAATCTTGTTAAGGTATTGTCAATCTTGTTAAGGTATTGTCAACCTTGTTAAGGTATTGTCAACCTTGTTAAGGTATTGTCAATCTTGTTAAGGTATTGTCAACCTTGTTAAGGTATTGTCAACCTTGTTAAGGTATTGTCAACCTTGTTAAGGTATTGTCAATCTTGTTAAGGTATTGTCAACCTTGTTAAGGTATTGTCAATCTTGTTAAGGTATTGTCAACCTTGTTAAGGTATTGTCAACCTTGTTAAGGTATTGTCAATCTTGTTAAGGTATTGTCAAACTTGTTAAGGTATTGTCAACCTTGTTAAGGTATTGTCAACCTTGTTAAGGTAATGTCAATCTTGTTAAGGTATTGTCAATCTTGTTAAGGTATTGTCAACCTTGTTAAGGTATTGTCAATCTTGTTAAGGTATTGTCAACCTTGTTAAGGTATTGTCAACCTTGTTAAGGTATTTAACATTTAATGCTGCCTTATGACATTTTTGCTGCTTTTTCTGTCCCTTACACTAGGGATGTTTTCCTTTCTTATTGGACTCATTGCCAAAACTGTCAATAAATGGCTTAACACCCACCAGTCAGTAATTCCCGTTGCACTGGAGTACCCTGTGGAAGGAGGATCCTGTGCCTTGTCACGTCATGGAATGTCGGGTCGGCTATGCACAGCGTCGTGGCGGTACGGAATGCTTTCATCGTGGGCACAGCTGTAATAAAATTGACGATACGCTATGGGATTTATAACGCCTACTTAGGTCAAACACCGACAAACACTGTTGACAGTATAAAAATGTTATGTCTGTCAAACAATAAAGTGGTAGCTTTCTGAATGGCTAAACTCATTGTCAATCAAATCTCGAGCTACAGTCAATATTCTCCATGCTGTAACTGATGTATTTTAGTTTGATTTCAGCTTCTTTACTAAACTTATCATACTACTTTACAAAATAGCATGACCATTCAACAGTCTCTGTAGTATACGATGAAATAAAAACTTTGTCAACTTGACAAAAGACAGAATATTATGTTGCATCAATTATTTATTACGTGAAAGATACCATTAATAAAGTACACAAATGTCAACTGTATTAAAAAAATACACACAAAAACAAGACGGCCATGAAGTGCTCACCTGAGAATTGGTACAGATGAAGACCATACTGTTGTGAAAGGTTTGAAAATTAAGGTATCTATACAATACTCAGAGGGGGATAGGATCAATTTTGATATAAAACATCGGTTAGTGCAATGGCCTAACTAAAGTATGAGTTGGGTAGTGGATGTGCGTTTTTTTTGCTAATGGTTCTCAAATCATTTTTCTCGGTATTCTAACCTGACCCTTTTTCATTAAGTCACCGACAATTCTGGAAAATGCAGAAACAGTAGATTTTGAAGTCTTTTTCGCAAACAGTTTTGGAGAACTAGTTGCAATGCGATAATTGTGATGGCTGTGCTATACGGTAAAGTTTTGCTTTTTCTTTGATAATTTTCTTTCCAATGATGATAAATGATGTTAATGCATGCTCTGACGACATCAATGTTGCATGTACAAATAACTGCATGCAAGTCTTGCAACTGTTGGAAATCAAATTTTATCAATCAATTTTTATGGTCATGTGTAAGTTTGGTCAACATTGAATCAAAAATCGTGTGTGCAAGCCAATCATTGATAACTTGTTGATGTTATTTCCAAACACAAGGGGCAATAACTCTGGCCCAATCATGCTTTTATTCGACTTCACCTGTAGTCTTAAGTTCAAAGACAAACTGTAAACGATTGGTGAAGATTGGATGAAAAATGAAGTCTCTATCCAGCATAATGTCCATTTTTGCATATTTTTTTCATAAACAAAGGGCAATAACTCTGGTGTTTCTGGTCCGATCTTGCTTATATTCGACGTCACCTTTTATCTTATGGTCATAGACAAACTGTGCAAGATTGGTGAAGATTGTATGAAAAATGAAGTCTCTATCATGAATAATGTCCATTTTGGCATATTTTTTCACAAACAAAGGGCAATAACTCTGGTGTTTCTGATCTGATCTTGCTTATATTCGACTTCAACTGTAATCTCATGGTAATAGACAAACTGTGCAAGATTGGTGAAGATTGGATGAAAAATGTTTCTATCCTTAATAATGTCAATTTTTGTATATTTGTTAAATAAACAAAAGGCAATAACTCTGGTGTTTGAAAAACGATCTGGCCCATTTTTGGCGTCTGCTGAGATCTGATGGTCATACACAAACTGTGAAAGTTTGGTTAAGATGGGATAAAAAATAAAGTCTATATGCTGGAAAATGGCATTTTTGCTCTTTTTTTGCATGAAAAAGGGGTAATAACTCTGGTGTTACTGGTGTGATCTGACCCAATAACAATCCCATCCGAAATTTTATGGTCATACACAAACTGTGCAAGTTAGGTAAGACTGAATAAAAAATGTAGTCTTTAACGCGATAACGGTCCAAACTGTTGACGGCATATGGACGCCCTACGCCGCCAGTGAAGTCCCCTATACAAATAGCTCACCGAGCACTTCGTGCTCAGGTGAGCTAAAAATGTAAAGAGGACAGAATTTAAGAAGCTTCACTCCTCGTATAATATTAACCCAAACTTATATATAACACATGAAGTCCAAAAATTTTTAGCCTTACCATGCCTGATGACAGGTGCCCCTGGTGGAGCAGTCTGCTGTTGGGTGGGGAAATGGTACTGCACGAAACAGTCCGCCTCGCCCCAGATCATGTCCTCCATCGTCAGTCCCCGCACCCCCTCGATCACTATCTCAAATATGTGCTCCACTAAAAGCAGGAAAATAATATAAGTGACTTGTAGTCCCTGGATTACTATATCAACTTAATGCAGAGCCAAAAGATGCTATGATAAGTGACCAAATCTTGCAAGTCGTTTGATCACTATCTCAAATATGTGCTCAACTGGAAGTAGGGCCAAAATAAGCTTAAAACTAAGGGACCAAATCCCGCAATCCATTGATCACAATCCCAAATATATCCTCAGCTGAAAGCAGGCAAGGACATGCTTAGGCAAGTGACCAAATCCCGCAATCCATTGATCACAATCCCAAATATATCCTCAACTGCAAAATGGCAAGCACATGCTTAGGCAAGTGACCAAATCCCGCAATCCATTAATCACAATCCCAAATATATCCTCAACTGAAAGCAGGCAAGGACATGCTTAGGCAAGTAACCAAATCCTGCAATCCCTCGATCACAATCCCAAATATTTCCTCAACTGAAAGCAGGCAAGATCATGCTTAGGCAAGTGACCAAATCCTGCAATCCCTCGATCACAATCCCAAATATGTCCTCAACTCAAAGCAGGCAAGAACATGCTTAGGCAAGTGACCAAATCCCGCAATCCATTGATCACCGTTTCAAATATATGCTCCTCTGAAAGCAGGCAAGGACATGCTTAGGCAAGTGATAAAATCCTGCAATACATTGATCACAATCCCAAATATATCCTCAACTGAAACCAGGCAAGAACATGCTTAGGCAAGTCACCAAATCCTGCAATCCCTCGATCACAATCCCAAATATATCCTCAACTGAAACCAGGCAAGAACATGCTTCGGCAAGTAACCAAATCCTGCAATCCCTCGATCACAATCCCAAATATATCCTCAACTGAAACCAGGCAAGAACATGCTTCGGCAAGTAACCAAATCCTGCAATCCCTCGATCACAATCCCAAATATATCCTCAACTGAAACCAGGCAAGAACATGCTTCGGCAAGTAACCAAATCCTGCAATCCATCGATCACAATCCCAAATATATCATCAACTGAAACCAGGCAAGAACATGCTTAGGCAAGTAACCAAATCCTGCAATCCCTCGATCACAATCCCAAATATTTCCTCAACTGAAACCAGGCAAGAACATGCTTCGGCAAGTAACCAAATCCTGTAATCCCTCGATCACAATCCCAAATATTTCCTCAACTGAAACCAGGCAAGAACATGCTTAGGCAAGTAACCAAATCCTGCAATCAATTGATCACAATCCCAAATATGTCCTCAACTGAAACCAGGTAAGAACATGCTTAGGCAAGTGACCAAATCCTGCAATCCATTGATCACAATCTCAAATATATCCTCAACTGAAAGCAGGTAAGAACATGCTTACGCAAGTGACCAAATCCTGCAATCCATTGATCACAATCCCAAATATGTCCTCAACTGAAAGTAGGCAAGGACATGCTTAGGCAAGTGACCAAATCCCGCAATCCATTGATCACAATCCCAAATATATGCTCCTCTGAAAGCAGGCAAGGACATGCTCAGGCAAGTGACCAAATCCTGCAATCCATTGATCACAATCCCAAATATGTCCTCAACTGAAAGCAGTTATATTATGCTTAGTGATCAAATGATCCTTCTTTGATGTCATATGAACACACAAATGTTTAAGCTAAGTTTTAATACCGTTAAACCAATATTACCGGGCGAGCTCATCCAAAAATTCAGACATACAATACAAACATTTAGGTCAGAAGTTGTATATCCAAAATTTCATAATCCTTAATGCTCAGAACTCAGACTTCAGGGGCCCAACTAAAGCTTTAGAAATGGCCAGTCAAAACACTTACCCACAGCTTCTGATCCAATCTGTGCAGGAATTGTCTCTCCCTGGTGTAGCAAATCTTGTCTGAAAACACACGTGTGTACTAAGTTTTAGAAACACAAAAAAGCACAAAAGTCAATTTTTTCTTGAATAAATCATGAATAAGTCACACGACATTCATGTAATAAAGTGCAGAGTTTCTACACAAACTGAAAAGCCTTACTCATCTCTGCAAAACGGACCTCATGTGAATGTCAAACAAATGCATTTCTGTGCATGCAACTTGTCATCTACCTCATTTAAGTTTACATGTATTAAGCTGTTTTGTGTCTGTCTATTATTACTAGGCCTGTAGCCTTTTGTGAATGATTAATCATAATTGAATCACTTGATTGACTGTCAAATGTTGCTCGTTTACGCACCACTGTCAGTTGTCAATAAACTTCTTTTCCTAAATTTGGAGTTGGGCAGATCCAAGCTGTTGTATAAATTCTATTTTATACAAGAACTTGAGTAATATCAAATAGGCAAACATCTATACCTTTCCAGAAAATGTTGCGGTCTCACTGGTACAGATGTGCCAGGCACTCCCTCTGTTTTCATTCGAATTAGATGTGCCACCTGAGGGTATTGAAAACATAGCAATGAACATGTGCAGAATATAATATGTAAGTAAAAATCATGAATGCATCTGGTAAATGAGACTTTAATTGTTGATTATACTGTGCAATAAAGGAACAGAGAAAAAACTTTAAGTAACCATGAACACTAAACAGGGACACTCACCTCATTTGTAAACAGTGCAGCCAAGACAAGTCCCATATAGATTAAAGTAACCTCACAAGCTCGTTTGAATATTTTTTATTTTTTTTTATTAATCAAATTAACTTGAAGGAATTTGGTAACGATTTTTTCTGACAATATTTTTTCAGTTTTTAGTATTCTATATATTCCATTTCATTTAGTTAAGGCCCATCCAAAGAACAAACCAAGTTGGCTGCATGCCACACGATTAATCCTTTCACAATATCTTGAGAGGAGTTTAACAAATAGTAGCAACAACCTGAAAATGGTCTATTGAATGTTTCCCCACCTGTTCAGCAGAGCCCATGGCCAGCAAGACGTTGATCTGGCCGTACTGAGAGCCGCTGAAAACATCAACCACTGGCAGGTAGTTCTCCACCGCTATCACAGGGTACTGAAAGAATAGATCGATGTGTTAATTACATGGTACGTATAGAAATCATCTGTTAATTACAACCACATCACAAACAAAGAAAGCACTTATAGAGCACAGACCTCCGCCAAGACACCCAATTTCCTAAATCTACCAATAATAAAGAACCCAACAAAAATTACATGGAACCAGACAGTGATCTGAATCACCACCCAATTCTAATTATTTCCAACCTTTCCAGAAAATTTCATGCAAATCCATTTTTAGGTAAAGTTACTTACTAACCAACAGACAAACGAATGCCAGTAAAAATATGACCACCTTGGCAGAGGTAACAATCAAACAAATTATCATTTAAAATTAGTTGCAATAATCTACTGGTATTTCAGGACCAACAATGATTTTGGTGACTTATTAAGCCCACCAAGTATTAGTCTTAACCAAATTTTCAATAGGACAAGAGTGAAAGCATCATGAATTATCAAAATGTACAAATAACATTTTCCCTTATTTCTAACTATCTAAATACATGTGCTAAGGCCTTCGATTTTATACCTTCACCATTGTTTACTTACCTGGGACTTCAGAAGTGCAGAGGAAATCCTCTTGTCTCGAAATGACATGTAGAACTGGTGGAGGCTTAGTTTTACAATGCCCACAAGCTGGTAAGAAGAGAATAAAGTACATATTAAACAAACTAAAAATCAGAACATTTTCAGCTTACACTATGGAAACTTACACAAATCTAAAAGACGATTGTAACCATAATGACTTAAAAAATTCAAGCACAATTTCCTAGTTATGCCTAGGCAAATATTGTGTAGCTCATGAAAAATTCATCGACAACTTCATAAACACCAATGTGTGACCATATTAACATATTTTTTAAGACTTCACAGAGTTTTCCTGTAAAACTGAATGTTTACAAAGAAAACGATCATTAAAATACATGTAGTTGACGATACACTATGAGTTCTATACGCCATGTCTACATATGTCAAACACTGATAACACCACTGACAGTATATTTTTATGTTTTTACAAGAATCCTCCATCAAACAAGAGCTGTCAGAGGACAGCGCGCTCGACTATTCGAAGTATTTCAGTTGGTACATGTTTTGGATAGTGAAATGGGCATAAATTTGTTAAAATACAATATTTTTAAGTGAAGCCTTGTATAGTCTATAATTTTTTGGAACCAAAACTTTAACCACAAAGTCTATGTAAAAAGTGGGCTAACTCTGTCCAAATACAAAACAGAGTTGTGGGTAATGTTGCCCCTGGTACCAGAGTCGATGAAAAAGGTTAGTTCCAAGTTTCAAGTGAATAACTTATGTAGTTTTGAAGTAACAAAACTTTTGAATATAAACTTTAACCAGAAAATCTATGTGAAAAGGGACATAACTCTGTCAAAATAAAAAAAACATAGTTATCGGTATGTTGCCCCTGATACTAGAGTTGATGACAAAGGTTAGCTCCAAGTTTCAAGTGAATAACTTAAGTAGTTTTGAAGTTATCAAACTTTGAATATAAACTTTAAACAGAAAATCTAAGTGAAGAGGGGGCATAACTCTGTCAAAATAAAAACATAGTTATGGGTAATGTTGTCCCTGGTACTAGATTTGATGTTAAAGGTTAGTTCCAAGTTTCAAGTGAATAACTTATGTAGTTTTGAAGTTACAAAACTTTTGAATATAAACTTTAAACAGAAAATCTACGTGAAAAAGGGACATAACTCTATCAAAATCCAAAATAGAGTTATGGGAATCGTTCACCCTGATACTGGAGTTGATAACAAAGGGATATTCCAAGTTTCAAGAGAATAGCTTTTGTAGTATTGAAGTTACAAAACTTTTCAATATTAACTTCAACCAGAAAATCTATGTGAAAAAGAGGCATAACTCTGTCAAATACAAAACAGAGTTATGCGGAATGTTGCCCTTGATACTGGAGTTGATGACAAAGGTTAGTTCCAAGTTTCAAGTGAATTACTTATGTAGTTTTGAAGTTACAAAACTGTTGAATATAAACTTTAACCAGAATATCTAAGTGAAAAAGGGGTACAAATCTGTCAAAATACAAAACAGAGTTATGGGGAATGTTGCCCCTGACACTGGAGTTGATGACAAAGGTTAGTTCCAAGTTTCAAGTGAATAACTTATGTAGTTTTGAAGTTACAAAACTTTTGAATACAAACTTTAACAAGAAAATCTATGTGAAAAAGTATCATAACTCTGTCAAAATACAAAACAGAGTTATACGGAATGTTGCCCTTGATACTGGAGTTGATGACAAAGGTTATTTACAAGTTTCATGTGAATAAAATGTAGTTTTGAAGTTACAAAACTTTTGAATATAAACTTTAACCAGAAAATCTAAGTGAAAAGGGAGCATAACTCTGTCAAAATACAAAACAGAGTTATGGGAAATGTTGCCCTTGACACTGGAGTTGATGACAAAGGTATATTCCAAGTTTTAAGTGAATAACTTATGTAGTTTTGAAGTAAAAAGACTTCTGAATATAAACTTTAACCAAATTCAGACGCGGATGCCGACGCCGGGGGTAGTAGGAAAGCTCATCTATTTTTCGAATAGTCTAGCTAAAAATTAAGACATAGCTCTTCAAATTGCTAGACACATTGTTAATCAAATCTTGTCGATAGATCAATTAACTGGGTTGTAACATAAGACTGCACCTTGTCGTTATCTGCCGAAGTTTTCTTGTCCCAGACTTCAATGATCATGAAGTTGTTCTTCAATCGCTCCAGAAGTGACTGTGACATCAGCACAGGGGCAATCTAAACAAAGCAAAATGATATGCATGTACGAATACATGCTGAAGGAAACAAAATATTGATCAATGCGTACGTAAAATGTACAACAGATCTATGCAAAAAATAAGTTCCAATTTTAAGTTTCAATGATATATTAAGTGTTGTTTTTACTTAACAATGTACATGTATTTTAAGCCCTGTTTCATTTGTGTAAAATTTCATCATTCTGCTACATGTGTTATGATTTATAAGGATGTCAAACAACATGCAAGAACTTCGAAAGAAGCCATTAACTTAATACATGACACATCAGAACACAGAATTAATGTGTGTTTGTTCACTTAACACGATATACATGCATTTATAAGCCCTTTTTCAGCTTTCTTTAAACATGTTCTTCAAGGCCAAAAAAACAAAGATTACATTTCTGTAAGTGTAAAGACTCAGCCATCTTGAAAACATTTAAACCCAATTCCAAAACAACTTGACCTCAGAGGCTAAAAAATGAACTTAGGACCCACACTTAAATAGCATCACATATTGTTTTGCATCCAAATGTACAATACACTCATGTATAATTGGCAATCATGATTTGAAGCACTTTTAGACCATAAATTACATTCCGTAAAAGAACCATTGTATTACTTCTGTATCCGGACAAAAGCCCTTGCCCAAAAGCCCCTGGGTGTAAAAATGCACACATGGACATACATGTAAGCCCCTTGGTATATTTGACAGAGTGTGCATAAGCCCCTTGGTATATTTGACAGAGTGTGCATAAGCCCCTTGGTAGATTCAACAAGATGGACAAAAGCCCCTTGATAGATATGACAGAGTGGACAAAAGCCCCAAGATGATATTGATTTTGCGCTTGAAATATACAGTTTTTATTTATTAATATAAAGGCCATGTGTTGTATGAAGTAAAGCTGTACTTAAATGCAATTAATAAAAGTTATAAATATAATTATAATACTTCATTGTTGGATGCTTGCTATCCCTCGTTTTCAACACTATTCCAGTTTAATATGTATATTCAGTTATTTACATGTGAACTGTTTACCCAACCAACATTCATGGATACGACCAGTTCTACACCACTGTCATCCATAATAAACTGTCAGCTTTAGCTGGGTACAAACCTACGAATGTTACAACTGTTACAATAAAATCCATCATATACAATATCAGAAAGGGGCTTTTGTCAACTACTTCATAATCATCCACGGGCTTTTGTCCACCCTGTTGAATCTACCGAGGGGCTTATGTCCATTCTCAAATATACCAAGGGGCTTATGTCCATTCTCAAATATACCAAGGGGCTTATGTCCATTCTCAAATATACCAAGGGGCTTATGTCCATGTTCGCATTTTTAGACTTTTTAGACCAAGGGGCTTTTGGGCAAGGGGCTTTTGTACTACACTCACTATTACTTCACAAGCAAACCTTGAATGTGGATACGCACCTGTTGAAATCTAAACTGAGGCTCGCTAGTCCCCCAGCACACTGAGCTATGCACCGCCTCATCGCACCAGAACATGCGACACACGAGGTAGGTGTTCCTCACATACATGTCCCGCGCACGCACACCTGTAAAGTTTGTCATGCCATTATTGTTGGGGAAAATTAAGTAAACATCTTTTAGTAGTTGGTTCAATAACTTCTTTATTAACTATGATTTATCCTTTGTTTTTACCTAGTTGTTTGTTCTTTTGCTCGCCAACAGTTATTTTAAGTCTCAATTACATACTCGTATATAAAGTTAAGTCAAAAGTATCATGAAGCGGTATGCGGTTTTTTCTTACAGAAAAAAGAACTACAATTTTTTTTTTTTTTTTTTTTTTTTGCAAAACACTATTAAATTTTCTCTAAAATATGTAAATTCTCAAAATACTCACACACCAGATATTTTTATTTAATACAAATTCACCCCCAATGAAAGTAGACCCAAATCTTAAGTTCTTAACTAAAGTAAATAGCCTGTACCTGGAGCAGTGTGGGCGGAGGGCTGTTGGAATACTGGGTGTCTCTTTGCGGCCGCCAGTGAGGGTACCCCCTGCATGGTGATGTTCTTCCCATCTGGTATCAACAGCAGGGCATGCAGCATCATGACCTTGAAAATATAGCATTCAATGAAACTATTGATGTCCTGGTAAAATGTTTGTATCCTGCAAACAATCTTGGTCAGAGATCAAACCCAGTCGCCTAAATCAAACAGTAATTTGTTAATAACAGAACAAATCTGTGGTCTGTAAAAATGGTGGACAAAACCAGAACCTAAAAGTTCGCAAAATGCATGTAATTATTAACACAAAAAATGCCATGCTAAATAGTTTTTAAACTACATCAATGTTAGAGAAACATCATGAATAAATATACTAGACAAAACAAAACAACAATGGAATCAGATGCTTGATAATAATTTAGTACACTTTACATACGGCCATGATTCATGTGGTTATAAATGCTTACACATTCTTCAGTCAAATCTTTGAAACAATTGCATGCTTAAACAAAATACATATTCTAGTAATAGAAAAAAGTATATTTGGGAAAAATAAAATACACAAAAATTTATAGTACAGAATTTCTTAGCATTTCCTAAGATGTTCTCTTGAGGCTACATACCTCCCCTTGCTGTTGCTCCTGCATGGGATTATAGTAGTGTGTAACCACCTGCTCGACATCATAGTGTTGCACAGCCACGGGAGGTGGGGCAGACAGCTTTCTGTTGTCGGATCTCTGCCGCACAGGTGACTTGGAATGGCGGACAGGGGAGCGTGAGACACTTCTTCCTTCTGGTAACAAATAACAAATATTACAATTAATTCCAGTCTTTCAAACTGAAGTCTTTTGTAATTAACCATTTAAGTATTAAAATCACGCAAAACCAATGTGCAATTTGTAGCATTTGACAAAATTAATGCCTGCTACAGAAATTTCAGCTAACAACTGTCTGCATGTCCCTCTTGGGGCACTGACACCAGGTTCCCGAGAGATAGATCATTGCTGATATGTTGGGGCTGGGAGTGGTTTAGAACCATGCAGGGACATGGATCAAGGGTGCGGATTTGAATACATGTTGAACATTTAGTACAGAAATAAAAGCAAATAGCTCCTACCTATCCCCCTTGGGGCACTGCGACCTGGTTCCCCGGAATTAGATCGTTGCTGGTATGTTGGGGCTGGGGGTGGTTTTGGAGCGGGTGGGGCTTGGACCGAGGGTGCGGGTTGAGCAATCGGTACAATCTTAGCCTTCCCGGTCAGTTCTGCGAGCTTGGTGCGGGCCAGCTGTGTGGGGAACTCCTTGCTGTCAGACGCAAGTTCAATAACGACCTGCAATGAAGGAATGGAGTCGGTGAAAGCAGCTGACATGAAATGAATTGACTGGCCCAGGGGCTACAAACATTCTTAAGCTCAATCTTAAAAGGTCGCGGTGGCGTAGTGGATATGGTGTCCGCCTAGCAATCGTGAGGTTCCGGGTTCGATCCCCACTCTGGGAGCGTTCTTAAGATCTCCCCCAAAGTCACCATGTTCTGGTTCTACCCAGGAAACGGACTCCCGAGTGTCTCTATAAGCCTTAGGCTTTTGATGCAATCGAGCTAAAATAAATAGGTTTAAACTAATCTTAGACTAAATGTTAAACATTCAACCAATTAAAGCTCAAATGTAACAATCAATTTCATTCAATATTTTAAGTTGAGACTGTTGAAACCGAGTTTGAAATTGAAAATGTTCGTAGTCGTGTACCTGGAACTGACCAATTATCGGTTGCGCACACAACCATATGTTGACAAATATGTTTAATAACTGCACTTTCTAGCAGTTTATTTCGGAATTACTTCGTAAATAGTTATACATTGTCATAAATTTACCAATGTTAAATCACAGCCACTGAACAATTGTTAAATACATTTTAGCTGATTAATCAACAAATTTCATATCATATTGTTGTTTTTTGTTACAAACATATCAAAATTATAAACTTAACAGGGCTCTTTCGATCATATACTTGTTACAAAGAGGCTTTTATAAATATGTTGCAATATTTTCCCCGTATCTAAGTACCGTAAACGACTGTGTATAATGTGCACTCTGTCTACCCTAAAATTCGGCTGTGATAATTCTGGTGAATCAGACCCCATAAAAAGGAAAATTATACCTTTAGAGCACCAAGGGAAGAATCCCCTGCATGTTTCGATGTGTTCATCGAGTTGTCTGTGGATCTCTCTGAGCTACGAACTTCCATATCCTTGGATACATGCAGGCTCTCCGATTTGAGAATTGACTTCAGTGGAATTCCACAGCTACCTATCAATGCAGGCTTAAATAACAAATAATACAATTAATCAACAGTTTGAATACTATATTTTCTTCAATTTCGTAAAATGTTTAATAAGGTTTCATTCACTATTCTATGGTGAGACCAAAAATTAATATTTCAGAATTTTTAACAACTCTCAAAATCTTACCATAATTAATTATTAAGTAGCGGTACTAACTTAGAATGAGTTACCACCTTAACAGATTGTCAAAAGCAAAGCTAATCTTTTTTATGTGGGACTTAAATTTAATAATTTAATTACCACTTTTTGTCCTGCTTTGCGTGAGTAGAGTTTGAAAACAAGTGCCGATTTCCACCATTTCTCCACTGCTGTGCCATCAAATATCACTGGAAATACTGATCTGTGATTAAACGTCACCACTGAAATTATAGTTACAGAAACTAACAAATCTCACAGAAATAATTTTCAAAAATTGGAAACTACATTGTATGCTATCACTATGAAGCAATAAAAATACATGTTATACTAACATACACACAATACACATTTAGTGAGCATACTTAATGTGCAATTTTTTAAGTGACCTACAAAAACGCATTATCATGTTTTCATTATCTCCGCCAAGGAGTTTTGGGGGCTATGGATGTCTTCTGTAAGTTATCAACTTTACGCAAATATTTATTAATAGATTAGCATTAAATTTTCTGGAGAGGTTGGAAATAGGCCAATAAATAACAGGTTTATATTTTGGATATGGATCACCATTGGTTACATAAATTTTTTTTAAAAGATCCTTTATTATTCAGGGATGTGATTTTGGAAAGACCTCTGGGGAGGAAAATACCCTACTCCCCTTACTGGGTTCACCTCAACTCTCACTTTTGAATAGATCCAATAAAATGCAGAACTATTTGTGAAACAATCTTGGCATTCAAAAGGAGGAAATCAGCTGAAAGGAGGAGAAATCACACCCCTTATTATTGGGAGATAGGGCAAACCACCACCTAATGCTGTATAATTTGTTTGTTTGTTTGGATTTTCCCCATATTTAACAGTTTTTCAGTCATATAACGGCAGTCAGTTAACCAAATCACAATTTTCCTGGGCAAGCTTAGCCGATCTAAGCGGTTTACTAGTACCAAGTGCACATACTCATGCCAGTGACTGACAACTGAACTACTTGAATCAGAAGTTAGGGGGAGAATGACCATAGAAATTTTATCATGACCAATCCCCAAACAAGTTCTGTGGCCGAGCTGGGGCTCACAAACCCCAGATTGAGAGTCCAGCGCTCTACCAACTGAGCTAGCCAGGTCGGCTAATTCTGTAATGCACAACACATCGTGGGAATGAGATGCCTTGGTGGAGGTCTAAGCTTTGAGAGCTCTCGTGTTTGTATACATTATAAACCATTTAAAAATAATCAACATTTACCTCCATTCTTAACGTTCCTTGAGACGACCCTCATGACCTCGGTTGCCATGGCATTGGGAGAGTATTTGTCACGAGAGGTCGCCACCACTGGGAACTGGTATTCAATGAAATATGTACTGAAAACAGAAACAAACATGTCAGATCAACATTGTAAATGTACATACAATCTAAGAGTATTGTTACAATCATTTTCGTGAGAACATGTAATATTGTTTCTCAGCTTGTGAACAAATGAATATTCATTTGACGTTTTAACTCAAAAGGGCGGGATTTACTAAACGGATAAATGATGTTTTAAAATACACCAATATTTTCTAACAGTAAAATTAAAACCTTGTTTGGCCATTATGCCAATGGTACCTTGTAACACTTTTACTTAAGAAACATACCAGAATAACATAAAAATGTTTAAGTGTATAGTCTGCTGACTACTTGCCAAGATTTCTTTGTTTTTCATAGAATTAGACCTGTCCCTATGATGATGAAAGTTCTCAAACTTAGTAATAACTTACAATATTGACCAATGAAAGCAGTTGTTATAAATCAGCTTGAATTTATTGGCTAATATTGAGACTAAATATAAGATTGATTACTTCCAACTTTCGTGGTCATGGGGCCAGTACTTCTATGAAGAATGGCAATGCTTACTTTAGGCTTCTCATTCATGATAATTCTTACTTTAGGCTTCTCATTCATGATAATGCTTACTTTAGGCTTCTCATTCATGATAATGCTTACTTTAGGCTTCTTATTCATGATAATGCTTACTTTAGGCTTCTCATTCATGATAATGCTTACTTTAGGCTTCTCATTCATGATAATTCTTACTTTAGGCTTCTCATTCATGATAATGCTTACTTTAGGCTTCTCATTCATGATAATGCTTACTTTAGGCTTCTCATTCATGATAATGTTTACTTTAGGCTTCTCATTCATGATAATGCTTACTTTAGGCTTCTCATTCATGATAATGCTTACTTTAGGCTACTCATTCATGATAATGCTTACTTTAGGCTTCTTATTCATGATAATGCTTACTTTAGGCTTCTCATTCATGATAATGCTTACTTTAGGCTTCTCATTCATGATAATGCTTACTTTAGGCTTCTCATTCATGACAATGCTTACTTTAGGCTTCTCATTCATGATAATGCTTACTTTAGGCTTCTTATTCATGATAATGCTTACTTTAGGCTTCTCGTTCATGATAATGTTTACTTTAGGCTTCTCGTTAATGACAATGCTTACTGTAGGCTTTTCATTAATGACAATGCTTACTTTAGGCTTCTCATTCACGACAATGCTTACTTTAGGCTTCTCATTCATGATAATGCTTACTTTAGGCTTCTTATTCATAATAATGCTTACTTTAGGCTTCTCATTCATGATAATGCTTACTTTACGCTTCTCGTTCATGATAATGTTTACTTTAGGCTTCTCATTAATGACAATGCTTACTGTAGGTTTTTCATTAATGACAATGCTTACTTGAGGCTTCTCATTCATGACAATGCTTACTTTAGGCTTCTCATTCATGATAATGTTTACTTTAGGCTTCTCATTCATGATAATGCTTACTTTAGGCTTCTCATTCAGGATAATGCTTAATTTAGGCTTCTCATTCATGATAATGCTTACTTCAGGCTTCTTATGCATGATACTAGTAATACTTACTTTATTTAGGCTTCTCATTCATGATTCAACTCACCATGATTTCTTTCCTTTCGGAGAAGGTTTTGGAGGCCGGACACCGTACTTGGACTTTGGTTTGGGTTTCGAAAATGAGTCCTCCTGGTTAGCTAATTCTAGTGAGTCTATCGTTACTCGGGCAACATGTACACGACCAAGCAGTGTGAGCCTTTCAACACTCAAACCATCTACAGTGTTGGACTGCTTGTGTTTGGGTGGAATGTCTAAAATAAATGTGGCGCGTCGTGAGAAAACCGGTCTAAATGCATGTATAATGTCAGTTGTTGAAACATGCCTTGCCTCGTCAAAGGTGGAGCAATTAGAGCATATCAAATTGATATGAGGCGCGTCGTGGAAAAACCGGGCTGAATGCATGTGCGTAAAGTGTCGTCCCGGATTAGCCTGTGCAGTCTGCACAGGCTAATCCAGGATGGCACTTTCCGCTTGTATGGTATTTTCTGTTTCAAGGAAGTCTCTTCTAAACGTAAATCCACTGTAGGCGGAAAGTGCTGTCCTGGATTAGCCTGTGCGGACTGCACAGGCTAATCCGGGACGACACTTTACGCACATGCATTAACACAGGTTTTATCACGACACGCCACAAATGTAAATCAAATTAATGTATATGCTAATATAATAGGCACACCAGACATTCTAAAACATGTTTTTGGAGTGTAATTGGTGTATTGCGTATAAGGTATGTTTGCATGCCAGCATTGTTCTGAATGTATGGAAACACGAGTCATTTGGAGAAATCTCAAAATAGAAACTTACAGTTTTGTTGACTTAAGAAATCTAACAAAATCTGAGTAATGGAATATGTATGTTGTTTTAACTGAAATAACTTTAAGAAACCTGACAACCACCTTTTTTGTTTGCAAGTTTCTAGGTAGTAAAACAGGCTTTGAAGTTTCCTATGTTAAAGTAACCAGTGACCAAAATAGCAAACAGCTACTAAAATACCTAAAAATAATTCCTAAACAAATGAGGTATATTATTACATTTTCATTAAAAAATATTTAAACATCAAAGTTTATTTCTTCAAATGTGAACATTTTCTATTATTTCTCAATACTAACATAGCAATACAGCCAACCTTTTGTAGGGGGCTCATCAATATCAGACGGCACCATGTCAAACGAAACCCTGGAAGACTCGGACCTGGGAGTGCTAGCCGTGCTCCGCACGTCGCTGTCACTGCACTCGCTGGCACTGGCCCCTGATCGAGACTTGGACCCTTTTCTCCGCTTGCTGCCTTTCCGCCGTATTTTTCCCCTTGACTTGCGTTTTGGGGTTCGAACCTTCTTGGGCTCTGGCTCAGGTGGGAAGGCAAGATTGAGGCTTGAGACAGATGAGGATCTAGAAGGGGGTCTCTGCAATGCATGTAGTTAGTCGTTAATCAGGTTATACAGCAATTTTTTTCACAGCTTTGGGTATTGGTCAGCTACCCACCAGTTTGGTTATTTTCATGTTGTGAACTCTTGCTTATTGGGAAACAAATGTTGGGAACAAATAATTTATTAAACTTAAGGCATCGGTTGAAGTCAGTAGTATAATGTTGTTGTGTTTTTTTTTAAATAAAATGCTAAAACACATGCAACACATGTCATGTATACAACCTAAATACACATTTCCTTCAGGATTTTAGAAGGAAAAAATAACAGCATAAACTTCAAAGCAGTATTATCAGAGCAACAGATAAGGATTCTGTCAGAATTGGGTATTATCCTATCATAGTTTAAATAATTGGGTACTCAAAAATGTATTTGAGTGCTTGAAATTATGTTACCCCATTAGAATAAAAATAATTGCGTATCAGACGAAGATGATCTCCAAATTAAGTAAAACAACCACAAAACGAAATGGTGTGGGTTTTTCTTTTATTTAACACAAACCAGATGCGAACCTTCTAAGCTTAACTGTCTTAAAAAACATGAAAAAATGAAGAATAAACAGTTGTTTTAACAATTGTGCAACACTAACCCAGTGAAACAAAACAACAACAGCTTTTAAAAAAAAAAATCACTAACAAAATAGGTATTACATTTTTTGGTCCCAATGGCTGCAAAAAGAATCAGCGAAGATGTGAAAACATGAAATACATTTGTAAATAACCAACTTACATTGATAAAACAAAAAATTAACATAAACATTATCCTTAACAGTGATCAGGTCATATCTGAAAGACATAAATATTTTCTCAGAAGTTAAAAATAGATTCTGGCCAGATGAAATCACATGGTTTATGCCTGAATTGGCAAGTCCTTCTAAAACATTATTGTAATGACTAGTGTACATGCATTTTGATATGAAGAAAAAAATAAGAAATGGTACATTCACAATTTACATACAGTACAGTAAGACAAGACAAGGAAACTAGTTAACAATGTGGAGAACCAGAACACAGACATGGAATTTGCCGGAATTGAGTACTACCCCATCATTTTTCAAATCCAGGGCTTTTTTTCATTCTATAGTAGGGGCTGTTATAAGCTGTCATCCCACCAGAAACATTCTTGAAAAATTCTTTCGAATCATGCTGTATTCCCCTTCTATGAATTGTTTTCCCCAAAATGCCAAAAATAATGCTAGTTTTCCCCAAAATGAGGGCAAAATGCCCCAAAATCATTTAGTTCTAAGTGATTTAATTGAGGATTTGATGTTACAAAATAACATTCTCATTAATTGATTGTTGGAAACACCAAAATTGAGTAAAACTACCAAAGTGCACAAATGGTGTGAGACTTTTATTTAAATCAACATGTCTGCCATTATGCAAGCATTATACAGCCAGGCATGAATGATGCAATCAAAATACAACAGATCAGGTGACATATTTAGCTTGCAATCAACACTTGTATTTGACACTATATGACTCATAAATACATTGACCAATCTGTATTTTGTCTGTTTGGTGTTTTTTGTGTATTCAGTATGTAATTTGAGTTAGTCAGTCACACACATTTTAATTAATTGAGTAATTGGTGTCTCAGAATTGGGTATTAACGCAAATATGTGCCTTCATCTAATGCTCTGAAAAAACAATAAATAAAACCAAAGACTTTCTTACCATGTTGGATTCACTCTCAAGGTCCCTGTGCTGCTTCACATGTGTTTCGTGAAAACTGATGTCTGAGAGATTGTCGTCGGAGTCTGGATTCTTGTAGAACAATTCCTGTAGAATGGACTCGCTGTGTATCGGATCTTCAGTGTCGCTGATAATATCATCATCCCCTGAGATACTCTGTGTTGGGCTGCCATGCAGATTCTTCAAGAGCTGGAGCAAATATGTCACCTTATGAAGATGTTTTCATTTCATGACATTCTCATGACAATAACAGGGCAGTCACATTTGAAGCAAACGAAAATTTGCATAAGTCTTTATGCTGCAGAGGCATACGGTATTGTTTCTTACATTGATGTACATACTGAAGTTGGGTGACATCTTTTGCATGGCATTAATAGTAACAAAGTATGATAGGTCACTTAAGCATCCAATTAAAATTTAACAAATCACACAGTATTTCCATTTTCCCCTTTATCTATGCCCAAGGACAAAAAAATAAATTGTGTGTTTCAGGCAACGGTCTCAAAAAAGTTAGGTAGGATTGGGTTTCGCTAGGTTGGGTCGGGTTGCAAAAACACAGAATTTGTTTTTTGACCCAAGGCATATTTTGGCAATTTTCAAATCTGTTCACTGTGTAAAATAGGCATCCATACTTAGTGTCTGTGTGAGAGCTGATTTGAAAACACACAAATTGTCATCATAGCTTGCGGAGAGTCCTCACCCGTATATCATCTGTGAGATGACCACCAAAGACCAAGTCCACTGCTGCATCGTCCATATTGCTGTCATCAGCTCCATACAGCTTCTCGGCACGGAGAATCTCGTGAAGAAAACTTCCATCCATGCTCCTGAAATAACAAAGTCTTCCTGTAAGATCATTACTCTAAAATACATCAAATGAGTCAATAATCTTAACTAGAACGCCGTGTGTCAGATGTGTTGCCTGACAGGGCATAACTTAAGTACCATAAGAGCAATTATCCTAAACTTAACCTTCTTTTTATGCCTACTAACACTTCCCTGAAGTTTTATAATGATTGCACAACAAATTCTCAAGTCATTGTGTGCACAAGCCTTATTTGAATTTTTTTTTTTTACAGGGCATAACTCAAGTATGATAAGGACAATTATGCCAAAAACCAAACTTAACCTTCATTTTGTGCCTACTAACACTTCCGTAAAGTTTCATAATAATAGCACAAAAACTTTTTAAGTATTGTCTGCCCAAGCCTTATTTGACTTTTTTTTTTAACGCGGCTTAACTCAGGTACATTAAAGCCATTATGCCGAAAATAGAACTCGACCTTCCTTTTATGCTTATTTACACTTCCATAAAGTTTCATAATGATAGCACAAAAACTTTGTAAGTTATTGTCTGCACAAACTGAAGGGGACGCCGCCATCGCTGCCAAAAGTAACCCCTATATGTTGCCTTTTCAGGCGACACAACAAAATTGAACACCAAAGTTGTATAGTAAAATATAAGATACATGTACAGTCTTTGTAAAATGATCGAAGAATTTTTTTAGATCACACCCCAACACCAATGCAAGCAAATTGCATGTAAAACCTTATTTCATTTTTTTCTAACTGTTGCTTGATTCACTTTTTTCTATAACATGAAGCATGTTTATTCTATGCCATGGTAAATATTTTGAAAAACACGATTTTGAAAAAGAAGTCAGACTGGGCAGATTGATCATAGTAACACCAGACTGGGCAGATTGATCATAGTAACACCAGACTGGGCAGATTGATCACAGTAACACCAGACTGGGCAGACTGATCATAGTAACACCAGACTGGGCAGATTGATCACAGTAACACCAGACTGGGCAGATTGATCACAGTAACACCAGACTGGGCAGATTGATCACAGTAACACCAGACTGGGCAGATTGATCACAGTAACACCAGACTGGGCAGATTGATCACAGTAACACCAGACTGGGCAGATTGATCACAGTAACACCAGACTGGGCAGATTGATCACAGTAACACCAGACTGGGCGGATTGATCACAGTAACACCAGACTGGGCAGATTGATCACAGTAACACCAGACTGGGCAGATTGATCACAGTAACACCAGACTGGGCAGATTGATCATAGTAACACCAGACTGGGCAGATTGATCATAGTAACACCAGACTGGGCAGATTGATCATAGTAACACCAGACTGGGCAGATTGATCATAGTAACACCAGACTGGGCAGATTGATCATAGTAACACCAGACTGGGCATATTGATCATAGTAACACCAGACTGGGCAGATTGATCATAGTAACACCAGACTGGGCAGATTGATCATAGTAACACCAGACTGGGCAGATTGATCATAGTAACACCAGACTGGGCAGAATGATCATAGTAACACCAGACTGGGCAGATCGTGAATATAGGGTCCTATGACCACTTGTTTATTGCAGTAAACATGTGTATTGGTAATGGATTAGGCTCTAAATTGATAAAAGGGGTCCACTTTTCCACTTCTGGATAATAGGGGCCACATCATTAGACAAAACCATAGATACGGTAATTGATATCACGTCCTGTCAAACTGACAACTTTTTGTTAATTGAATGCCAACTTAAATAGAGGAAAGAAATTGTTATCTGCGCAGGTGGTTTTAATTCTGTAAATATTCGCAGTGGTTATAAATTTGCGTAAGGGCAGGAGCGCGAATTGTGCGAAAAATAAGACCTCCATGAAAATTAGTGGTTCCACAGGATGTTGAGAGAATTGCCTGGGGAACATAAAGGGTATTTATTCATTAGAGGCACAATAGCCCAAGTTAAAGGCAGCTAGCGACCCACCAAGCTATACAGCTATACACCCAGTTTCCCGGTACCTAATATTTTAATATACAAATACATACCTCCCTGCGATATTAGTCGGTTTTCGTTGCGGTAATCCAGCAGGCATGTCATGTGACACGTTCGGCTCCGGATTACCTCCCTTTGATCTGTTTTGCAGTGATGAGACTATCATTTGTTCCCGGAGTTTGTTTCCGCGGTTCAAGAGCACTGACAGAAGGTCACTATTAGCTGGCTTTGAAACTGCCCCAGTCTGAGGAACATTTTCTGCAAAAAAAGAAAAATAAAATTAGCACATACACCAGAAGTATCTTACTGCTAACTCTGTCATTCGCCAAATTGGCCAATGGCTCATAATTTCAATATTTGGCTAAAGAAATTTCCCTTTGGCTACAACTTTTAATGCTCGAATCCTTATAAATAAACCAGAAACCTTATAAATAAACCAGTATAAGTGGGATCGCAACTTAGAATGGTTAATTGTGTTTAACAAAATTTAGCCATTGGCGGACAAGTGCCTAAGATGGACTTCCACACATTTTTATCTAAGGAGGAAACTTCAAACTTGTTGTTACCTAAAATAAGCTATTGTTAGCTTTTATATGGAAGTACAGATATCTTTACCAAAATAAAATCAAACAATAATAAAACATTCATAAATTTCAACAATTAATGTAGAGTAACCTTTATTGGCCTGCAGGTTATTGCTGTAGTTAGTTCGTATGATGTCACCATTGGTAGTTATTGCGACGGCAGCTCCATCGTTGATGGATCGGTATTCCCGCTCCACTGGGTCAGACTCGTACCTTAGATGCTGTCGAAGATCCTCGGTGTAACCATTTGTGAGCCTTGATTCGGTATTCTGAATAAATTAATTAAAATCGTCTGGTCATCATCACGAGAGGCATGAGTATAATGTGTATATCCATGAATATTGACATGCATTATACATGTAACTATATTATGATATGTAATAATATTACATTTTATTTTGCAACTTGTAGCTCTAGATATATTTAGAATTATGAACAATTTCGCATTTGGCGACAGTGGCGATCGACAGCGAAACCCCTGTAACCAGTTCATTTAACCTTGCAACCTAATCAGTAGAATTAAATTACCGGTATATATATAAATTATATTTGTATGTATATATATTCAAAAAGCAACATTCAAAAGTCAATACAGATCATGGTGTTTCAAATTTCACTAAGTGTAGAATACTTGACCAGTGGTCTAAAACCAGCCTGTATGACCAGGGCCCGTATCGACAAACATTCTAAGTCTAAATTTCAGACTTGAACTCAATAAAGGAATCCCAATAGCGAATCGATCATTATGCAAGTCACACAATAATCACATTCATCCTAAAGTGTACGACACAAACATAGAGTTATTAAAATTAAAAATCACTTTTTACCCGAAGAAATCTTACATTTTAAGCGATTAAAACTCGAGTCTGAGTCTATGTTTCAGACTCAGAATGTTTGTGAATACGGACCCAGCACTGGTAAATTTTTGAACCAGACATGCTCAGATTCTCATTTTTATTACGGTATAAATGTGTTAGTTTCTAGCCATTTGCTAATTTGGCAAATGGCAGAGGGAGCCCTGGCAGCAGTCATCAAATTAGCAGTTACTGTTTTGGCCAAGCAAGCCCGATGTATTATTATTTAAGAACTTTAAAATCTAAATAAGCAAATGGCTACAAACTAACACATTTGGCTAAAGAAAATTTGGCTACATTTTCTTTAAAAAAAACACACCATAAAATAGCCAAAAATGAGAAGAATTTTGATGTAGCAAGATAAATTTGGCTAAAGGGGTGCCCTGTGCTGGACTGAGTGTCTGTGAGAACAATTTTGATGTAGCAAGATAAATTTGGCTAAAGAAACTTTTGAGCCAGGGGGTGCCCTGTACTGGACTGAGTGTCTAGCAATTTAAAAGGCTTTCATGTTCATTTCCCACCTGATGTGACGCGGGTGAAATAAAGGGGTCATCCACTGGCTTCCTGGGTTGGTCCTTGTGTGGCATGGGACGCGACTGTTTGGGCACTGTGGACTCTTGGGTCACTTGAGTCTCCATGCTAATGTCTGTGGTCGGGATGGAGCCTGTACTGTCATAGGAGGCTGAAAATATTGATTGGTATTTGTATCAGCTGTGTAAAGCAATAAAAATGTATAAGCATTATACTGTTATTATTGGTCATACGTGTAACTAGTATAATGTTAAAATACAAAATATAAATAATTTATTTTCAAAGAACAGTTTTTTGTTTTAAGAAGGAATAATTAAAAACTACCAGCTTAATGCCTTATTGTAATGTACATGTACATGCATGCTCATTTATTTTAAGCATTTTTATTTACATCTATACATTGAATATTGGTAAAAAAATGTAAACAATATTACAATATTACATACGCTTTAACTAAATATTTAAGGGACCTGTTCACAGATTGGCAAATTGACAGTTTTCAAATTTATTGTCATAGATCCCGAATAGAAAAATACATTATTAATAAACATGCAAAACAGCACTTGTGACAAAAACAATATATTGTAAATATAGTGTCTAGTGTTTTATCCAGGCCCATTTTGCGCGGCGCTGCGTCATGCCCCTTTTTTGAAGCACCACTTTGCCCTTTTCAAAGGAAAAAGCCGCCACTCGCCGTAATCGATTACGATCTTAATTGCCTCTTGACCACTTGTCTGCAAAAATGGCACCCGCTGTTTTCTGTTATAATCGCTCTGACTGTGCTCGATTTATTGCATACATGCCATTCTATTCAATTTGATTAAAACGATTACTGTGCTCGATTTATTGCCGACATAAATTTCTAAGCGATTTGATTTAAGCGATTACTGTACTATTCTTGAACCTGATTCTTAATCCGACTAAAGTGGTGACAATTAGGCCTAAATGATGATGCGTATTCGAAAGATACTTTTAGCGCTGCGAAAATGTAAAATTACAAATATTGACACCTGAAAAGTTCACTTTTAGTACGTATGTGTAGAAACTAATATGTATTTAGGTGAAATATTATTTTTATTTAAATGTACTTAATGGAAAAAACCTTTAGTATCTTAACTTCGAGTCAAATAGTGTGGTTCCCTGTCTGCAGACTTCAGGTGTGAAAGGGAAAGTTGTATATTGGTATACGTGTCAAATATGACTTACCTGACAACACCTTTTGGGCCCTAAATATCGAGAAAATACTAGCCCCTACTAAATATCCACGGACTTGTCATTTAAAATGGCCCCACACAGAAGTTTTCATTACAGATTCTATTTTTGATTTATATTACAGATTTCTATTTTTGAAGATGTATTCTGTTAAAGTTTTGCTATACTGTTTATTGCATAAAAATATATAACTCATAATAAAACATTTATTCTGAAATTTCTGTCTGTTTTTGCAAAGCTGTATGTGTGCATTTGAAAATACATAAATCACGTAAATTAATAGTTAATTATATTATGATACTCATAGCCAATATACTGAAACACATGTGCCCTTTTAAAAGGTCACAGTGCGCTAAAATGCCCTTTTCGAATATATTGCGCCATGCCCCTCTGCCTTCCTGGATAAAACACTAGTGTCATTTATGAAATATCATCAAGTGAAACTGATAAAATTAAATAGTGTTATGCAACGCTTTCATCATGATTTTGGGAACGTGTATATTTTTCATAACATTTAAAATTGACTTTAATGATTGGCAGTCAGACTAGCCGAGTTGTTACAGCTTTAGATTTTGATACCGGAGGATATGGCTCGAGCCCCGGCGAATGCCTTTTTTTCTGAATATAATATTTGTTTTTGGCAAGTCCAATTTCTATAGTTTTTGCAGTCAATATATTAAATAACGTTTTTTAAATATTAAAATCTTTCAACAAGTCACTTTAATATTAAATGTACTTAAAGAATTGCGACAGATGTGTTATATAATCATTATCATGTGTGTCTGTCACTTGAAAAACTTAACATTGTTTAAATGAAATTAAACTCACCCATTAACGATTCAATGATCATAGACACATGCAATTCCCCTACTCTCTCTTCTGTGGGTGATATGATAGGGTACACTCCATTAATGGGTTTATGGGGTGAGAGCTGATCAATGTTTGGCACTTCCACTGTCCCCACTGGGACCTGCATGGGCCCACTGAGTACTTCCAGCACCAGACTTCCCATATCAGCCAAGTATGCCGCAAACTGCTTAGGTCCCGACCGAACTGGGAATCGTGCTGTGGTTTTTGCAGGCCCTGGGTGTTTCTTTCTGTGGTCTACTGGTCTAAAATGGAATACATGTACAAGTTTTTACTTTCAGTTATGTGATACATGTAGCTCAACAATACTTAATAATACTTTGCTCATTTTTTTACCATCAGAAGCAAACCTTATAATTACTCTAATATAAATAAGTTCATTTATAATTAAAATGACAAATTATAAATTTAAATTCAAACTTATGTGACGTCAAACATTAAAACTGGTTTCAGTTTATTACAATTTAGCAATGAGATGTGTTTGACAAGTATTTTGGAGTTTAAAAAGCCAGATCTTCATTGTCTGACTGAGATATCTTGCACAAAACATTGTTTACCGTGTTTGTCAGAGACTGACCTGAGTCTGCAAGGTTATGAATCTAAGAGTGTACTGTTAATTAAACAATGTTATGCAGTACAATATGTTTACAGACAAGATCACATCAAGTATTAAACCTGAATAAAATCCCACTGCCTGGTTCTCCCCACCATTTCAAGGCAACGCGAGTATCATCAGGAGTATTTGGAACATCCCATGTGATCTGGGTCACTGAGACTCGACAGAAACACCGCAACTGACCCTCGACCTGAGGTGGCAAGCCAGTCTCCACTTGAATGTCTTCCTCATGAAGGGAATCAACTGGAATAATGTAAAATCTAAATCATGAACTGTGCAACATTTGCTTTTAAGCTGTCATTTTTAATTACTCCAGATGTTTTCGAAACCCAGAGGGAACCTGGTCATGCAAAATATTTATTTTTTTTGTACTATTTTATAAATGGAACATTGTAAATGTGTTTGAAGGAAACAGGTTTGTTGTACCTTCCATCATAAATCAAGTAAAATTACAAATGGTATTTTTCACGGTTGGGAACTGATTGACCTGTGTATTGGTAAAATACTGAATAGTTATATTATCTCAGTTTCACTAGGCACATTTACAAGCACTTAGAGTGACTGTGAAATTTAGTGGCAGGTATCAGCTACAACTAACTAGTAGATAAGAATAATGATGCTGATAAAAAATTCTGACAGTGAGTACAGTAGTTGTTTTTGTTAGCTGTACTCAGTGTACTTTGTATTGGATGCACACATTATTTTTACCATTTAACATGCATGTTACATGATGACTGAAACTTTAATTCATATTTTGTATGCTTTTAGTAATTTGCTACAACATAACTGATTTTTTTTTTTTTTCAATTGGACAATTACAGTTTTTTGCAGACAGGTCAACAGGTTATTTTAGTTACAGAACCCATGCATAGCCTCGGGCACAACCGGGCTGCGGCGACCTTATGACCAGATTTTTGTCAAAAACTTGCGGCGAAATTATGGCGCCCGTGCATTTTTTCTTCATCGCAAGGTTGTCGCAACAACCGCAAAAGACATTAGCGCAAGCGCTTAAGTTGATGCGACGGCCTTGTGTCAATCACCCTTTGTGTGGGCACCGTGCGAACATGATGCGATCAACCTACGGGCACGTTTGTTGTTTCAAAATTGCCTGCCGCAAGCATGCACAATGCACTTCCGGACCTCATACGACGTCCTTGCTTAGTACTTCAGTACTGTGATAAACTTTGCCGCAAGAAAGAAACTTACACCTCACGATCGCCGCAAGACACGTGAGCTTATCGCATGGTGACCGCAAGGCGCTATGTGCTTCGTATAAATTACCAGGGGTCACGCTAGTGGGAAACTCGGGCAAAGTACATGTAGTCGCCTGTTTTGTTCAGACTTGGCTCTTTCTTAAAATCAAAGCAATTTTCACTTCGCCAAAAATTTTGACATGTAACATGTTTATAGCACCTGCATTCCTAAGCTGCTGCCAAGCCAATAAGTAGCTCCGCCCTGTAGGCGGAGTTTTTTATCACTCAGAAAAATATATATTGACCATTTAAATACAGAGTTATGCACTCGCTTGCCAATGACATGAACAATCAACCAATCAGCGTAATATACAGTTAACCACACAATAGTAAGTACAAATGCGCGCCTTAGAGTATGCCTATTCCTGAACAGAAAAAGTAGACACAATTTACTAACCCGTTTTCGTTGTTGATAATATCCTAATTTACTTTAAATCCTAAAAAAGTCACTGTTTTAAATTACTTTCCTGTGAATTTCGGGTAAAATATTTCCAAATCTGATAACAGCGAAAATTCAGATGTTGAATTATCACATAACAGTTATCATCCAATTTTAGTGTTCAAGTGTCGTAAAAACTATTTTCACAAAATTAATAGTCTGAGTTTTTCATGTAAATTCTTTGTTCCCTAGAAAAGCGCGCGAAAGTTATGCTTACACAAACGACGTCATGGGTGTATCGACCATGTGCTTTACTAAACATATACATGTCATCTGGGAATAAAAACCTCATAGTGACAGAACTCTGAAATCTTTTCATATGTATAAAACTTTCGTAGTGCACAAATTTCGCGATCTTTAGCATTTGAATTATTATTTTTATGACTGATTATTAACATACTTTGTAACAGTAAACAAAATGCACGCGGTAACTACATATTTTTATAACAAAAAACAAATAGAAAGAAAAGCCTTTGTTATATTGTTTTATTGTTGTACATGATGGTCGATTTCATAAAAAAAAAAATTGGTATTTTTAGTATGTAAAGAATATGCTAAAATGGTCTTAATAAATTAATAATTATAATAATAGTTAAAATTAAATCAATAATTATAATAAATTAATAAAAAATAAATGAATAATAATAATAATAATAAATTATAATAATAGCAAGAAATGTTTGTAAAACATGTATGCCCCCCGACTTGCAGCCTTCGTTCATCACATAAGTGTACTGTTTCAGAAAAATCTAAGCTGAGACATGTTAACCATTACCTTGATAGGAGTTGTCTTCTCTGCAAGAGCATTCTTCCTATAAAATTTGAAGACTCGACCGAAGTATTCAGTACTTATCACTATGTAATAGGTCATCTACTCAAACTGACCATTGTACAACTATAGTTTGAGGACCATGTACCAATGGTTCATCTGTTATTAAGTGGAAATGTTTTTTTTTTACAAGCCCCTGTGACCTTGACCTTTGATCTCAAAATCGATAGGGATCTTCCTTCCCTCAAGACTAACCAGCATACTAATTTATATGATCCTAGGTTAAAGCGTTCTCTAGATATTGAGTGGATACGGTTTTCATGTTACAAGCCCCGTGACCTTGACCTCTGACTGGTTGGGCTCAAAATCAATAGGCTTCTTCCTTTCCTCCCGAGTAACCAGCATACTAACTTGGATGATCGTAGGTCAAAGTGTTCTCTAGATATCCTGCAAAAACCAAATGGTCTACAGAGGAAACAGTTTTCATGTTACAAGCCCCTGTGAGCTTGACCTTTGACCTGTTGACCTCAAAATTGATAGGCGTCTTCCTTTCCTCCCGAGTAACCAGCACACCAACTTAGATGATCGTAGGTCAAAGCGTTTTCTACATATCATGCGGAAACAAAATGGTCTACAGAGGAAACAGTTTTCCTGTTACAAGCCTCTGTCACCTTGACCTTTGACCTGTTGACCTCAAAATTGATAGGCGTCTTCTTTTCCTCCCAAGAAACCAGCATACAAACTTAAATGATCGTAGGTCAAAGCGTTCTCTAGATATCGTGCGGCAACGAATTTCATGTTACAAGCCCCTGTGACCTTGACCTTTGACCTGTTCACCTAAAAAAAAATAGGCGTCTTCCTTTCCTCCCAAGTAACCAGCATACCAACTTAAATGATAGTAGATCAAAGCTTTCTCTAGATATCGTGCAAAAACGAAATGGTCAACGGACAGACTGACCATCCGACCGACCGACGGACAGGTGCAAAGCAATATACCCCCACTTCTTCGAAGGGGGGCATAATTATTATTATTATTAAAAAGACGAAAACAATCTTCTTACCACTTCTCCCTAATTTGACTTTGGGGAGAAGTGACTTCTGCCAAAAATTTTAGACCCCTGAATAATCAGGATTATTTGCATGATTTTAACATATTTTCCATACTATCTCTTTATTTCATGTGTGTTACAAACATAAAGCTACTTACAGAAATAATATTTTTTAACAAATTTGAAAATTTAATCATAGCATCTTCCTGATATACATGTCAAATATAACGTCATAATTGGTACCAACAATACTGTCAGGATCTGTATGAAAAAATATTGATATTGGAGTGTTTGCCAAAATACCATTTCTGTCTTGCGGTGACCGTGCGTACAAATTGCGGTGATCATGCGTTAACTATGAGTTGGTTGTGTGTTAACATTAAAAATAATTCACAGTGGCACGGTGACCATAGAGTCACAGTAGTGAGGTCACCGTAGGACTCATGCATGTCAATCGCGTGATTCGCAGACACAGCTGTGGTCTGCTAAAGCTGAAAACGCGTGGCAGACATGCAGCGTTGCCTGTACAGTTGCCGCACAATGCCCGTGCGAATTCCACAAGTTCTTACGAAACGCATGCATTTGTATTGCAGTCTGAAAATCGTGTGTTTAGTCTGCGGCGACCGCAGTGGGTTGTGACCGAGGCTTAAAGAAGGAAAGAAAAGGCTGAACTACAATGACATTTTAAGCGTTAGTGCATAACGACTGCATACAATTATCAGATACTAATGAATTTCAGAATCAATATCACAAAAGCCTTAAATAAATGATTGCTAAAACTCTATACAGCATTTCAATGAAACATGAATGGCATAGTTTTAAAAATCTAAACATGTACAAACATGGTTTGAAACAGTAAATTAAGTAATACCTCGTCGTTTCTGCTTATTCGGTGTTTTTTGTTTCTTCTTAACCATGATATATTTTAACTGTCTTATTTCATTCTGTCTATATTAATGTCATTCCTTGCATAGCAATATTTTCATTCATTAATCCGAGTGTTACCAATGAAAACTTTCTGACAAGTCCGCCATTATTTACATCTCGTACAATTCCCGTTATTAACGAGACACTCGTTATTACCAATAACACATTTTGTTTTTTATTTTGATGATTTAAGAAAATGGTTTTTAAAATGTTACTGAAAAATAAGTACTAAACATTTATTTTGTTATAGTTTAAAAATAAATAACAAAGGTTGAAATCTACGGTTACATTACACGAATATTCTCACCAACAGTATCGGGTCCCCGCTTGCCATACACGCCTATTCGCCGTGGGTCCTTTCACAAGGAGTTCATGTGCCCTGTATTATATATTAATGCAATAAACTGTTAGGTTTATCCCAGTTAGCTAGCAGTTTCCACACAATTCAGCAACATTTTAATTATCTGTACAATTTATTATTATCACCATGTCATTGATGCATTTTAGTGTTAATATTATTCTTCAAAATTATATAAAATATTTTAAACAACATTGTTCAATATGACTGACTGTTTTACTTCCTTAATAATTCATCATCAAAAGGTCGGCTGTAGTAAATAACTAATCCAGAGGTTTGTTGAATTTAGGGTCCGTTTATTAATGTTTTATTCGAACTGCATGAATTATTATTGAATAAGCTATGCCCACACCTACGTGAGATCTAATAACACCCATTTATTACGGAGAAATGATATAATCGTATATTGTTCTGCTTTATGCCTTACTGTACGTGCCACGCGAAATCCGCAGAATTCGCGCTGTCGTGACGAGCCTTTCATCAATATTCGCGAAGCGACGTCACGAAAGTTAACGACGATTCGCGAAACATAGCGGTCGGCCCCAGCGCGAGATTTCGCGACGAATATGTCACAAAATTTCGTCGCGATTCGCGGCGATTTTACAGGTATATGTGCATCTGCTCTTTAAAAATTAAGAGTTGTACACTTTTTACGGTCTTTTCGCAACATTCTACATTGTGTGTCGCACAGTGTATGTTAAATGTAGATATATTAATTTTGTATTCTTCATATTACGGTTAATTAATAAATAATTATAGAATAAAGCACTATTATTTGACAGTAGTAATCAAAGAAAACAGTGAAAACGCATATAAAAGTAACAATGAATTTAGATAGTGTGTATATACGTTTAATTTTACATTTACAATTTGAACATAATCATTAAAATTAACTTTAAATTATAAATCAATTATTGATCTTATGTTCAATACAAATAATCACCCCTTTAACGTATATGCCACATTTCACTAATTTGCTTAATTTGAATTTGATGTCACTTTTACAATATTATTAACAGATGTCAATTTAAATGATTTTTTAGTTAATCGTAAATTAATTGTTTCGATTGTTATGTGAATGTGTATACGGGGTTCTTGTGATATTATAAAAACGCATTATTATCTTATTCTTCATGGGCGCGATTATTTCAAACATTCCTTCTTTTAGAATATCCATTCAGATTATTTGTTTACATGTACTTATATGTCATCCTCACCCGTGCACCAGCATATTCAATTTTATCGTTTTTATAATCATCATAAAGATGGAAATCACCAACGTTTTGTCACGGTATTTTATAATAATCATGTACTTGAGTTGTATTGAAGGTGGTTATATAAACGTAAGTGTCTATAATTATTTGTAACGTATGAATTCATTGTAACATGTATTTATACAATCTACGTATTGTTTACTCATCGGTTAACACAATAAATGTAAATACACATGCATATCAAACGAAAACCATCACAATGGTTATTGTAGCCTCTTCTAAATTTGGTGTTTGCTAAAGAAAACATAATTTGTTCTGCAGACTACCGGTTCCCGATGAGGGGTGGATGTGAGTGCGTGTTGACTAGCTACCTTTCTATGTTTTCACATGTTGTGAATACAGGCCATTAATGTGTTAACTGACCTGTCAATATAGCAAACAGCTTTAGAACATACTCTTGTCAATAAGCACATAATTATATTTGCGCTTTCATTCATCTTGATAATAAACTAAACTATAAATGTGGTTGTTGATATAATGTAGGCACGAAAAACGAGCATCCATTTAACGCCTTTTGTCAACTAACTAAAATATATATTGTAGTATTGTATTACTTTTCATTACTGTTTCGTTTTATAATGTTTGTAAATTATGACCCGATACATTGAGATATAACTTAATTATTCTAACAAATAACTTTCCATAAAAAGTCGCACTAATTAAGTCATTCATGTATTACAGTTAGTACATTTTTAATGAATGTCATTAATGTCGATCAATGATTAATGTTCCTATTCAGTACATGTAATTACTCGTATTTAAAAATATTCGTTTGCACATTGTTGACATTGATAATGGTAATTTTGTTAACATACATGCACATTATACAATGTGTCCTTTAAATCCGTGGAATATTTATCTATATTGTGATTTTTGCATTAAATGGAATTGCGTTCGATGTATAATCCTTCTTCCTTTTTCAGTCAATGTGCGCATTTATGTTGTTATCAACGAAGATGGGACAACCAATGCAAGAGCAATAATATTCGACATACATGTAGATGTACATACATGTACATGTAGGTCATATTCATATATAAACACAACACATATAACATGTTGAAAGCCCTATACATGTACATTTTGAACAAGAACAAAATACAAGACAAAATCCAAGACTGATCATGTACTTGAAGTAATAAAACAATAAGGGTTTTAAACAGAAACAACATATAAATAATCGAAGCATATATTAAATAATGGACACGAAGTTTTACCCAGAAACCTATTAAGAACAATCTAATAAATAGCATGCCGTGAAAATAATAAACGGAACATTTTTAAAAACAGCAACACACCCTATCACATACCCATTTCGAAATTTCACACGAACAATATTACTTTTATTTTGAATGCTGTTTTTTCATGTACATGTATACAATAAAAAGTGTATTTCTTTTATATTTTTAATCTTCTGCAACAAATGTCGCATCTTAATTTGAATGATTTTGTAGCTAATATAATTCAAAGGAATACATTCAAATATCAATTCCGCAAAGTTTTCTAACACGAATTATTTATTCACCGCTAAGTGAAAATATTGCGTACAGGTGTGCATTTTACTAATTATTTTCTCGTCACGATTTGTGGCGGGACAAAATTATTCGCTACGAAAGTTCGCGAACAAGCGCGAATTTTCGTCGCGAGAATTAGCGAAATTTCGTGACATCGCTAGCGAGCGATCTGCGCTTCGCGATCAAATCGGCTCGTCGCATTTCGCGAACTTTGTGCGTTTCGCGTGGCAATTACTGTATATCATCTAACATTGGGGTTGCCCTAACATTGTTTTACATTGCTTTTTGGTTGTTGTTGTTGTTGCTGTTGTTTTCAATCTTATTTAACATTTTCAATTGCAATGTTAGCGTAACGATTCATACGCAGACACGTACAGGAGTTTGCGAAGCCCCTGAATTTCTATTTAGAATTCTCTATTCGATTAGGAAAGAGGGCTATTTGCCAAACTATGCAGTATAGCTTATAAGTTGAACAACATATGGGATATTAGATGCTTTGGCGGAGGTCTGCGCTCTCTGAGTGCTTTCAAGTGGATTTCAATATATTTTTGATGCACGGGAAACACGAGGTTATATTAAATATGTCAACGAAAAGTGGCTTCCAATTGCACTATAAATTATATTATTTGATAGAAATTCGCTTTACTAAGACATGTGTATTTAATAAATTAAACATAATATAATACCAAATAAGATATTTGATAAAAACAAATAAGCAAAAAGGTTTGAAAAATTAAAACCCCAAGCGGGTTTCGAACTCAGGACTTAGTAGTCATACGAAGAAATTACAGTAGACAGCGCTATAACCAGCTGTTATCATGCTTGTTAAGGAGTCGTGTGTAAACTATGGTTATACAAAATGCTCACAATGCTGACGTCAAAATGTAAACAGGAAAAGGGCCAAACAAACACAACCCATATTATAAATAGATTTTTATCTCCGAATGCGTGCACTCTTTTATTGTTATTATATGCCTTTTTTTAACCGTTATCATATACCAGTATTAATGCCTAAATTTCAGATTTTTTAAAGAAATTGCCGCCTTGAGGCCCTTTTCGATGACATAGACCCTTTAACAGACCCGTGATAACTTTCACGTGTAATTACGTGTATTGCTTTAAATGAGTTACTGTACATGTAAACAAATATTCAGATACGACTTTTATTAAAACATTTACTAGGTGTCAATAGTGAAGTCCTATAAGTTATGTGCAAACGACACATTGATATCCAAAATAATCAATTCTAAAAAATAAAATATTTATAGACATAAAACCCAGACTTAAGACTTCTATTATAAATTATATTGACTACATGGCATTTTCTTCAGTCCGACCAGATCTTAAAAACTTCACAATGTAGCATCTTTCAGGATATGGTTTTAATCACGATGGAATATCTCATCATAATGTGTCATTTCATTTATCTTTTGACAAAACGAAAGACAAACTAAACCGTAACGTAAATGCACGTTTATTTAATTACAGTTTTATAACAAAATGCATCTTTTCTTCTGTTCTTGGTTTGAATGTTTTCTGTTTCGTTGTTTTTGCGTCGTTGATGACAAATGTGGTTGTGGAAAAGGCTCGCACGGGTGATGGCGTCAGCTCCAAGTCAACAGAAGACGTTCTGGAACAAGAATGATGGCAAACAATTTTACTAGGTGTAGCTTAAATATATGTGTGTGAACTTTTTTAACTTAAACGCCGTTTCAAGTGCATAATATTATTTATTATGTGTACGTCCGTTAATTAACATATCCAATGATAAAATAGCCTCAGCCAAGAGTAACTAAAAGAAGATATGTGTATATACAGCTATGGTATAATTTTTGAAATAAATGTACAAGTAAATATATAGGTCATGTATAGAAACATGCATTGCATAATTACATATACGTATAAAGGACCACGACGAAAATAAGAGTTTATTTTAACTCTTTTTAGTGTGTGTAATCCTAGACATACGTGTGTAATGTTGATTGACGTGGCTTTATTAATGCATACATATTTATCATTTGTTGTATGTTTTAATATTTTACGTGCCATTTAAATTGTACATTTTATGTTCAAATAAACCTATCTAAATCTATCTATAGTTTAACATACCTTGAAGATACCGGTGACTGGCTGAAGAAAGTCGATGATACTGGAGGTGATCGGCCAAATATAAAGCATTGGACAGGGCCTTATCTGAGACACGGAATAATCTGAACAGTACGAGCTCTCAGACGATGGACGAAATCTTGCAAGATCCTTCTTCCTTTTTTTTCTTCATCTTCTTTGCAGGCTGCTTGTGATTTGGAATTGCAACAGCCTTCGCTGTTGCCTTCTTGTGTGTAGCCGGTTTCTCTGAGCAATGGCTTCTCGATGTCGAAGTAGAGGACCTAGTGGAACTTGCTGTTGGCAAAGGTCTTGAAGATGTTGTGGAAATGGTCGAACCAGACTCATATCCGTAAGACGTAATGGATAAGGCTCTCTTAACTGGCGACCTTTCTTCCGTGCTAATGGATATGGCTCAGAGTGAAATATTGTTGGTTCTCTTATATCTTGTTTCAGTCTTGATACTTCCCGGACTTGTTTGGGAGATCAGTGTTCCGGCTCAGGGTTAGAGACAGGCGAGTTCGTGATGTCAAACAAAGACTCGTCGGTTATTGAAGTCTCGTCACTCGGAATAAACCTTTGACGAATTCTCCTGGTTTTACAACGTACGTCACAGTCTTCTTTGTCTCGTTTAATCACATCTCTAAAAACCATTCCATTCCTGCTTGTGGGTATTGGCGGCAATGGTGCACAGTCAATGGTTTTGCTGCTTAGCTTCGCACTCTATGTTTTAGAATAAAGAAATGGACGCGATTTTGTTATTGAAAACTCTTCACTCGGAATAACTCTTCGACGAATTGTCCTGGTTTTACAACGCATGTCCAAGTTGTCATTGTATCGTTTGGCAACTTCTGTGGAAACCTTACCATTCCTGCTAGTGGGTATTGGTTGCAACGGCACGCAGTCGAAGGTTTTGCTGCCGAGCTGAGTGCTTCGTGTACTTGATTGAACCGATATGGTTCGGGAAATAGAAGGCAATTTATTTCTAGTAAGCACTCTTGACCGCCTTGGACGGAGTTTACTTGGCCTCTCTTGTGGAGAACTAGCCGAAGAAATGCTCCTCAGGTTTTCCGGCGTTGGTGATCGAGAAACATTTGGGAATGGCGTCAGTGGATGTGATGGATCATCCATGAAATCTTTCAGCGAGCTAGATTCTCTATCAATGTTGACGCATGCCGCATTGGACCTCCTGATAATCATTGTGCGCGTTCAAACTTGTTGTGTTGGTTCTGAGTGCGATCTTCTTTTGAGTTTAGTAGACGTGTTGCCTACATCGACGTCGGAACCACAGTTGTCATCGTTCAGTTTTCTGGTAGACTTTATAGGCCTTCTGTGTGAATCATTTGTGTTGGAATTGCTTTTACTGCTTTTTATGTTGCTCTGAGACGATATCTCAGAATCTGCTAAGGCTAAGCTGGATTTTGTTTCGTAGGAATTGCCGTCACTGTCGTTTATCTTTAGATGTTTACCGGTTTCCTTACGCTTGTTCATTTGATCTGTATTGTAACCTCGGTCTCGCGCAGATCGAACTTTACTACGGGGTGGATTGGCCCACTTTTCTTTTTGTTTTTGATCCGATTTAGGTCTGTTTTGGAACTGAACTTCCGTATCTTTGCTAACCTTTTTGCGTTTCTTCTTCTTTGTACGACCATTTTCTGTAGTAGCGCTTGAAGCAGATTTCTGTGAATGTCTTGGGAATTCCACCTGGACTGTGCTATCAACATCATCAGGCTTTGGTTCTTCGTTTACAATTTCCATGCATTCCTCTTGGTCATTCTTGTCAGTACCAGACTTTGTATCTATGTCTTTTGGGCTGTGCTCCTGGTTATTGTTGTCGCTACTAGTCTTAGACTCTTCGACATTTGGGCATTGCTCATAGTTATTGTTATCACTACCAGACTTAGACTCTTCGTCTTTTGGGAATTGTTCCTGGTCATTGTTATCACTACCAGACTTAGATTCGTCCTCTGCGGTCTTATTACTAATCTGGGCATACGCTTTCTTTATTGGCAGTGGGATCTTACTTGATGACTTAATTGATGTTGCCTGTGCTTGGTCAGTGGATGCCACACTAGAACCAGATGCTCACATCTTCTTGAAAACACTATTGCGTTGACCGCTTTCGGTATCTGTTTTAGTGAACGATTTAGATGCCTTCGGTTTGGGGATTTTGGATTTGGGCTTCCCAGGTCGGACGCCGATACGTGGGTAAGCTGGAAACTCATTCACGTGCTTCTTGACGATTGTTGGAACTACTTTCTTACGAGCAATTGGTGGAACTACTTTCTTGGTCTTCAATGCAGTCTGCTGTGCAGACTTTTTCGTGTGGCGGATTTCGATTTCCCGCTATTTCCGATTCTGTTTGTTGCTGAAGTTGTTAGACCTGCGGAAATGAAGTTGGTTTGCAACCCATATTTAAGGTAATACAATACCATCCAACCACAAAAAAGAATTGCGAATAAAACATCAATTAAGATATATTATTTAGTTTTATTATTTATATTTGGTCTGAAAATATGAGAAAGTTTTGAAGAACCTTTGATGAAAAATCGCGTTAAATTAAGTTCTATAAGTCTAGATCTATATAAGCTGTTTCAGACTACAAAGACACTACAATGCAACATTTGGCAAGATTAATGTTTGTATTTTCGTTACACTATAGTTAAACGTTTTTATCTCTGTTTTCTAGCTGGTTTAGAGTCATATTTTAATTTCAGAATGAAATGTAAGAACATGTGTAGATATGAAAATAATAGACACACTTTAATTTATATTCAGCTCGTTAATTATTGATTATATGACACACGCTTATATTGTCATTTAATGTTTTGGATTCAGTTTGAAATGATATCAAGCCATTGTCGTATTTGATGACTGCTTTTTTTGGTTCATGGTGGTCAAAGCAATGAATAATGAGTCTAATTTACTGTGTTTTTAACTTTTTATGTTTCATTTTATGCCGGTTCATATTTGTTTTACCTCATGTATTTGTTATTACTGTGTAGTATCACGGTATTATTTCGTATATTTTAATGTATTCTCTATGTGTTTGCATAGCCTACACTCGCACATTGATATATATATTTTAGTTATACATATGCTGCATGTGCATCATTCAGTAAATAAGTAAATATCATAGTAAATTATCATGCTTATATGGTGGCATAGAACTGCGCATTCGTATTTACTACTTAGCGTTCGAGGACAGATTCGTGTTGCCGCTTAGTTATTTAATATTTATCGGGATATTAAGATATCGTTTGTTTGGTGGCATACTTTTGCTAGCCAAATATCCACTTAGCTATGTCGACAATTTTCTGAAAAATAGAGTAACATATTCATTTATTATCTGGCAAGTAGAAAACGTTCGTGTTATCCACTTAGGTATTTTAACACGGGGTTGCGAGGTCTTCCGAAAATTATCTTACTAACTCGAATATTATCATGATAATTATCTTACAACGCAAATCTTAACTAGTTAATATTCGGGATACCATTTAATTTGTGCGCGAGGTCTTCCGTATTATCTTACTAACACGAATATTGTCCTGATATTTATCTTACAACGCAAATCTTAACTAGTTAATATTCGTGATACCCCAATGTTTGTGCGCGAGGTCTACCGCATTATCATACAAACACGAATATTACCACGATACTTATCTTACAACGCAAATCTTAAATACACGAATATTATCATGATAATATCTTTCAACGCACATCTGAAATAGTTAATATTCGTGATACCACATACGTTTTTATTTACTGGAATTCTGATGTCAGTTCTGGGCACTTTCAGGCCTGTTCTTCGTTAAGCAGATAAATATCTTACGTAGAAAAAAAATCTAAACGCTATTAAGATATAATACGAATGTGTTCGAGTACCTTAAGTGGCTTTCGTATGGCAGTTCTATGTAACCATATACTTACTTTTTCGCAACAATTTGTGTTCCGTCGAGTGGTGGAAATGAAGTATTTTTGTTTCCAACAGCAACTGCAAAGCAGAAGGAAATCAATGTAAAAATGCATTCCCAAGCAAAAATAACAGCATTAACTGAGAATACAATCAAACATGCATACATGTATATATGTATAAACATCCGTATCTAATACAGGTAACATATGCGATTTTCTGAGTTCTGCATTTCATTACTTAATGACTATCATCGGTTGTTATAATACAACAACATAAAATGACACTCTGTTTTAACTTAAAAGTGTATAACATTGTAATTTTCTCAATAGAGGCTGGAATAGTGGATAGCATCATGTCGCTCAATTGCCTTTCTTCCAGTTCTACAAAGCACCAAACCCAACACCCACGTACGCATGTGTAACAGACTGGTAACAAGTGACTACCAGTATTTTATTAACAGCTTACAAGACATGTTTCGATTATTTTCAGAATATCCGAGGAATTGGAGAAACCTGGGCAACATGCTTAAGTGGACCTATTTACAGATTGGCAAATTTCCAAACAATTTGTAACATGACAGATTCTAAAGAGAACAGTACAGTACATGTTTACATATAAAACGAAATAACACAGCTGATCCGGAAAACAAATTTAATGTATTGGAAAATATGTGTCGTTTCTTGAATAAACAACAACTGAAATACATACAATTATAAAGCATTTGTAACGCTTTTTCTTCGATATTTTGAATACATGTATATCCTCATAGCGTAAAAATAAATGGTTATGTATATAAGTCCGTTTTTTTTCTAATAGTTTACTGGGGAGGTAGGGAGTGCTAGCCCCGTCCCAGGCACTTACATGTATTCGTTTTCTTTTTAATGATTTTCTAGATGAAATAGTTGGGTATATTAGTCCAGATGTTTTAGTTTTTGCATTTGAGGCATTTTTTGACATAATTCAGGAATGCGAAAATCATTTAATAATTCCCTATATAACGGATGTTCAGTAACATGTAGTATAACCAGGTTTAGTATAATTAAGTACCTACCAATATCCAATTCAGATCGTTTGATGTTCACGCAGGACTTTGTTCTCTGGTTGACAACATTCACCTTGTTTGGGCTGCCTGTCGTTAACGACTGGTTCCGTTTCGGACTGAAATGTGGAGAATCAATCAATCAATAAATCAATACACTCTTGAAAGGACCGCACAATTGATCAGTCAATCAATCAATCAATCAATCAATCAATCAATCAATCAATAAATCAATCAATCAATCAATCAACCAATCAATCAATCAATCAACCAATCTTGAAAGAACAGCACAATTGATCAATCAATCAATTGTGCTGTTCTTTTATTTTAAATTGTAACCAGCCATCGTATGGATCAACGAACAGTCGAAAGAACGAACGAATGATCGAACGAATGATCAAACGAATGAAATGAATTGATCAATGGGTCAATCAATCAATCAATCAATCAATCAATCAATCAATAAATTTTAATCGCAAACACGTATTTATCAAATTACCTGTAAATGGATAATAACTACGACGCAAGTCGACGCGGTAGTTCAATATAAATAGTAGTCATTTTGAAACTATCCGTTGCCAAGTGTGAGATCTAACACATACCGTTTGTCTGGGGTAATGTCAGACAACTTGGGATCCCTTGGAAAGGTAGAATCTGAAACTCTTTTCAGATCAGCTTGGCCGTTGCCCGTGCTCTTTATAGGATCTGTCTAGTATTGGCTGCAACAAATAAACGTTAAGAGGTAACAATTAGATGCGTTAAATAGTTAGTATCACACACTTTAAATAATTGAAGTTCATTATTGATAATAATAATAATAATAAAAAAATATAATAATAATAATAATAATAATAAAATAATAATAATAATAATAAAATAATAATAATAATAATAATAATGATGATGAAGATGATGATGATGATGATGATTGTAATAATAATATTAAATAATACTAACGATAATGTACCTTTCTTATTCAAGGTTGATGGATTTCGGACCGTGGTTGTCTTGTTTGCCGTTTTGTTGCTAGGTAACGGCGGGAAACACAACTCACGATAGCAGTTTGTATCTGACAATCAATACAAATGTTACTGAATTAAGAGTTAAATAAATAAATAAATGCATAAATAAATGAATAAATGAATGAATGACTGAATGAACGAATGAATAAATTAATGCATTAAATAAACAAATAAATAAATAAATAAATACATAACTATATAAATAAATAAATAAATTAATAAATCAGTAAATAAATAAATAAATAAAAGACATAAAATTCCTTCAGTTTATTTTTAAATTTTATTCTGTCTCAATGTATAGGTAACTTTTACATTAAAATTATAAACAAAGTAATAAAGTAGTAAATACTCTCTAGATGCTGAGTATGTTATAAGTTTGTAAACAGAAATCATTATTAATCACATATACAATTTGATTTAAAATATTCATTTAAAAGAACAACTTAACTAAGAGTTCTCTTAGAAGCTTTATGAATACCAGCCCAGGCAACCTGTAATGGCACTATCCAATTTGATTAATAACAACCGTGTATTTTAAAAAATATCCGTTGTGGAATACAAAACATTATGAGTGAGCTTTTGAAGGATTATTTTTATTCTTTGCTTACTTTTTAATGCTTTATTATTATTATTATTTAATATTTTCATAGATCTTACTGTATATGCTTGTGAAGTTAGCTTACATGGCCGAAAAAGATCAGAACACCACGACCTTATTATATTTTTACTGCCCCCCAAAATACTATTAATATAGATCTTTCAATAATTTATTTATGAGAAACAAAGTTAATAATTAGGTTAGCATAAAATAACGATATTTACCAACAGCTATCATTTAAATAGCGTGTGATGTCGAGGATTTCTTCCAAATATCATAAAATATGTTGAGATGCTTATTATGCTGTTGTGTACGTTTGCTTTTCAAAGCCAAATAACGCAGTCGACGACGCTATGCGATAATGTTAGTCCGTTGACGTCAAATAGTCCCGTTCCTTTATCATAACGCCATTACTACATAGTTGTTGGATATAAACATTAACGAATAATGTCTTTAAAATCCACATAGCATGTTCAAAGTTTTATTTGTGAAGTTGTATCGCTATTTCATTTTATATCCTGGCCCATCGCATAAACAGCGGATGAATATTCAAAGTTTATGACGTCATGACGTTGTCATGATTCGCACTGTGACGTCATTATTTGGTTTCGTCCGAAGTGCCATAAAATGTTATAATTGCACAGCTTCGGGTGATACACTTAAATTTAGCTATATATGAACTGAATCGTCAACATTTAGGGCGATTTCAAAATCTTCACTAACACACTAACACCGCTCAAAGGGTTTGCCGACATGCATCATTTTAAAAATAAGATGTAATACTTTGTATTAGATTTACCAAAACCGAATTTAGTTTTATAAGCGTCAAAAGTGTTCTAGCACTCTGCATTCAACGAACGTTTGTTTTGGTATGTATGTTCCATTAAAGCATTTATGTAAGTAAACCCATATTGGTCACCAACAAACAAAACCATATGGTTCACCAAAAGAAAACCCATAAAGGTCCCGGCTAAAGAGCCCATATGGAATCTCTCATTTCTCAACAAGCCAGCCCATATGACACCCAGCAAGAAAGCCCAGCTTTAAAAACAAAACAAAACAAAAACAGCACATGGAGATGCGTATGAAGTGTTTGCGAACCCATACGAATGGAAATTTACCATTTAACAAAAGCTCAGGAGGAGTTTAAAATTATTGGTGGGAAACACTTCAAAGGTCTTTTACAATTCTTCAGCATTTCAGTTCGATTGTTGCATTCCAGAAAATAAGCCCAATTTTCTGCTACACCACCAGCGTTCTACAAAATCAAATCACCATTTGCGAACATTCAATAATAGCACAGCACATGTAATAACGCACAGGAACGGATACCAATTAATCCAAGCAACTTGTTTCTTCATTTTTTTTTAATTCCAATTAAAAGCATCATATTCACATATATTGATAAATCGTCCCTTATTCTAAGGCATGCCATTGTGGTTCACGGGCTGCACAAGAGGAGCGGCATGGGCGCAAACTGCAAGGGCGGCTCCGAAACCGAAGTGGTTGTCAGGACAACGACAAGTGGTCAACGAATCCGGCTGATAGGTTTCTCCTTGCTTAATAATTGTACCGTCCTTGTGCTGGCAGTTAGGGCCTATGTAGAAAAATAATATTTAGAATAATTTATTTAATTAACTACAACGAAAAACTACATTCATTCGCATGTGAAGGAATGATTTTATTCAAATTCGCGAGATACTAAACTCATTAAGGCTCCCCAGTATGGAAATGTATGTAGTAAAGTTGGGATTGCATGCAATAAATAATGATTTAAACAAGATAGTTCCACATTCTTTCTCGGCTAAACAGTGTTTAAGTTAATATTTTGTGAATGTATTATAAGAAGCTTCTTAATCTAAAAATGAACACGTCTGATACGATCGTAAAATAAATATACGATTACCATTGGGGCAAACGGGGCAGCATTTCGTGGGGTCTTGTACGGAATCAACGCAAGGCGTGAAGAAGCAGTCAACGATGGCACAGAAAATACGACCGTCATGTCCGCATTGGCACGGTTCGCATGGGGATTTGCGGATTGAATCTCCGGGCTGAAGAGAAAATGAGGTAATTACAGTGTAAATGGACGTTTTTTTTAAGATTAACAGTTAAGCTAATGTAGATGATGAAATATTTTACACATACCAGAATATACGGACATGCACTAATTCTCGTTAACTTAAAACGAATATACATGTCGTCGATTCAAGGGAGAAGGTCTATTATGCATTAAAAATATTTGTTACAATTCAGATTAAAAACGTTTTTGAAAGTTTATTAAAATAAATATACTGTTCGTTGTAAAAAATAATTTTGTATCGCTTTTTGCTTAATGTTGTAGAGTGACGTATAAGAGAAAGCATGCAGCACAATGACAGCTGCCAAATAAAGAACGACATTGCTTAGACTAAAATTTAAACGTAGTATCTGAATAACAATACGCCTGCACAAATGATTTACCTGATACAATGTTCCATTCCAGGTACATCCAGCGGGAACGGCGGTGACAGGGGCGATAGAGATGACTGGTATGATCGCCCCGTACGTTCCAGCGAACAGCGAAACGACAACAAAGGTGCATAAGACGTCCATAGTGGTACTCGTTACTGTTTGAATGACAGTGGGGATAGGACTGTTGCTGCTGGTATAAAGATAAGACATGACCGATAAAGATAAGACCATATTTAGTAATGGCTGGAATGATAACGATTTTAAACGAACGTGTTCACCTCGTTGTCAATCTTATATGAAAATATGTTATTTCATTAACTTTTATTAGTCCGCTTTCTAAAGTGCTATATATAACAAGTAATACGTTTTGGCATAGTTCATGGAAAACATTTAATTAAAAAGTATTTTTTTTGTGTGCTGGTCTTGATGTTTGTGCCTCTGAAAACACACACGTCACGTCTGGTAATTGACAAAACAGATATGAGGCGCGTCGTGAGAAAGCCGGTCTTAATGCATGTGCGTATAGTGTCGTCCCGGATTAGCCTGTGCAGTCCGCACAGGCTAATGGTTGTGACACTTTCCGCTTTTGTGGTATTTTCTGTTTCATGGAAGTCTCTTCTAAACATAAATACACTGTAGGCGGAAAGTGCCGTCCCAGATTAGCCTGTGCGGACTGCACAGGCTAATCCGGGACGACACTTTACGCACATGCATTCAGTCCGGTTTTCCCACGACGCGCCTCATATCAATTTGATATGCTCTAATTGCTCCACCTTTGACGAGGCAAGGCATGTTTGAACAACTGACATTATACAAAGTAATTGGGTGCAGTATGCAATCACTTTACTTGATAATCACCTAAATAACTTTAAACAAAATTTTCATAAAGGAGGACATGGTCATATCTGTGAAAATGGTTGTGAAACACATGCTAAATCAACGAATGGAAACCAAAAAAAGCCGTTACATAACTCAATAATAAGTATGTGCTTAAATAATAAGTTATGTATCAACGTATGAAAATATTAAGTACACAAACGACACATGTATATGAACCTGATGATGATTTTTATTCTAGTTCATTATTCAATCTTTACGCAGCATAGGACACAATATAAATCATTGCGTCCCTAAACATATATACGCTGTGAAAGTCTACAAAACTGTTAATTTAAACTTGGTCTATGGACCTTATGACAGCTGTATTCACGTTGTACAGTTCATCAACTCATGCTATTTACGTACTTCTACACGTGCCATTAAATATGTAATTGTAAAACTAAACAATGTTTGATTTGCTTGAAACTTCCTTTGTAAACGATACTTTCATTGTTCCACAGACGCAGTCCTTTCAAATAAGTAGTCAGCTAAAACAACACGAAAGCGTACTTTTAGAAATATTAACGTTGGCATAGATTACTGTGTTCGGGCCCTGAATATCATGGCAATTAAACAATACATATCATTTAGAAATTGAAGTCTTGTTTGAAACACAAATAAAGTTTTTATTATAATAAAAAAGAGTGTTCGTTAAAACACATATATACACACATAATTGCTTGAAATAGCTCTATTTAACAGTGCTGCGTTTTTGTTCTTCAAAGAAAATGTACTACATAGTGCCAATAGCCATGCTGCATGATTCTGGCATAAAGACACAAGTGTTTGTCAGTGCAACGACGGGTTAATATTATATATCGTTGCGTTATAAGTGTGCCGTTCTTTTGGAGACGATTGCGACCGGTCCTCATAAACCAATGCGGCAATGAGATATGATTCATAAAGCAAATTTTGGGATATGAAATTAAAGCAATAAACCAGTCAAGCAACTACAAGTAGTCGATCAGTTGGAGCTGTGCTGGTAATTGCAGATATTTCCAGGCACACCAATCCTAGCTTAGAAACAAATATCGGTTAAACATGTGAATGCAAGAAGGCTAACCTATCAAATTATTGTTTTCGATATATCCAATTACGTGTCACATAAGTAATAAAATGTTTTCATGCTTAAACATGATTCTAACATTAAACAGTGGGGTTCGTCGTTACTGGAGAATTAAATATAAATTATTGCGGCGTAGAACCTTAATAGTGCGGACAATAAAGGCAATAGTATCGAGGATTTTGACTTATGTTTCTGGCACAAGCACGATCGTTATTTCAAAATAATAAGTCTCTAATCTAAGTCAACACTCACGTTTTTTGTTCCTAACAACGTATCGCATTTGTGTGTTCTTCATAGACACGGTTTTGTATAAACAACAATGAAACGTTTTTTGTGTTTGACGGCACACATACGACCGCGGAATATAATAAATCTAATATATATGTACTATTTGACTTGAATGGTGTCGAACGCTGTTAGATCCATAGACGCTTGGTTATTTAACAAATAAAAATAACATATATCCTTTATTATCAATATAAACATATATGACTATCTTTTTTTTTTTTTGTTTAACAACCAAGCGCCTATGGTAATATCTATATCATTTTTGTTCAACATTTTTATATGCAAAAATGACATTAAGTCAAAATTATACATACATTGCGCGAAAAATTTAATGTTATCGTATTTTATTACACAATCCAATAAAACTTTCAACTGCAAATAAAGAATTCATGATTAGTTTCATGTTACTTTTACAAGAAAGTAATAAAAGCGACTCGTACATAAAAATATGGATTGATATTTTTTTAATATTAAACAGATGAAACCACTTTGCCATGAATTAATTATACAATTGTTATTGTGCACCCTACGGAACGTTAATAGGGTAGAAATTATAAGCTAAATGCTGGTCCTTCGTTCCCGAACACCAATAACACCTTAACAATTGCCATTTTCTAGACTACTGTATCTGCTTTCCACGAACGGTTTGTATATTTTTTAAATAACCGGTGTTGCATATGACAGTTTATTGGGACAAAAAAAGACAACTGTTGTAAATGTTATAATTTCCAAACAACAGAAACACACACAAAAACTACTTAGACCGTTACAAGAAATCGTTTTCATTGAACAGTCTGTGTATTTTGGATACATCAACTGGAAATATGTTTGTCGAAAAGTAAATGACGCATTTATTTAAATAAATAGACTAATAGTCGCAGAAGTATCATGTTATTCAATAAAAGCAGACGAGCGAAGACTCTAAAGTAAGCCGTTTTCCTTGTCATAAAGTGTTTATATTAGTATCATCTTTGACACTCGAGCACTTTACTGACATTATTAGTGTCAGCAAAGAGAAATTTAATATTTTGTGTACAACGTTACTTGATGTTTATTATGGGTTGTTTTGCTATTGAAATGTGACCAAGTTCGTCGTTAGCTAGTAATTTATAGAAATCGTGAAGAAAGTAGAAAGCAGTTAAGACATTAGGTCTTAAACATTATGTCTTAATTGGCAGTATTTCAATACTTGTTTGTTTTTTTTTTATGTATTTTCTCGACATGGCTTAAGATATCAGATGATTATTATTTCAAGATTCCCTTTTCAACGTTAACAACAAAAAAAGTAAGTACATGTGTATACAAAACATATATAAACGACTTTGTTCATATGCATATATTTTTATCTATAAACGTTAGCGTAACTAAGAATAAAGTTTATCAATAAAACTATGCAGTAATTGTTATCATTAAATCTTTTACATTTACCATCTAATTAAGGCGCTGGCCCCAGATTTAATCAGTATCGGTATGTTGAATGTTCATATATTGTTTTCTGTTTTGAACAAACAATTTGTTTGCACTGATTTAAAATGCATTTGTTTATTCACACGACACTATCGTGTTAATGTAATCTAAAGCAGCTGAGGATGAGTACAACTCAAAACATTTCAATTGTAAATTGTTATGTCAGGAAACAAGAATCGAACAAGTAAACTAACATCGAAAACTCGTCAAAACAGATGTCTTAAAAAAGTCATCTTATCAACCAGCATTGTCCATCAATCATTAACACCATACTATTTACATTGGAAAATATCCAAAATGTGTACGATAAAGAATATAGTGTACAAATCAGATACACGTGCCACCCGTTGAATATCACATTTATTGTAATATCCGACAAATATGAAGACAGAATACAATGTCTACAAACCGCTATCTGTTTTTTTTTAATTCTTTTGCAAAGTAATGCCTGTTGTCGATACTGTTATTTTCTGCACATATTGGAATGGCAGTTTGTACAAATGTTTAAATATTTTTACTGTCTCAGTGACGAAGCGTAAGGTCATCTAGGATATATTGTGCCCTTTTATTTAATATTTTACAGCATTTCCGATTTAAACACTGGTTTTATTACCCACGTTCATTAAGTTAAAAAAAAATTCTCTTCAATTTGGGTTGGCCGGAAGATGTAGAATAGTATACTAAGTTGTATTCAGTTTGAAATAAACATATACAACAAAGCTGTGTAATCTGGCTGTTTACACCCAACATTACGGCTTCTTCCTAAACTTGCATGACGATGATCTGAAGATTAAACTATATGATGCTATGTCTAAAGCTTTTTTATAAAAAGACGAGATGTTGTTGATACTTGTTTTTTTGTTTCATTCCATCGTGCCCAAGAAAGTTGCATTCTGCTACTCTGCTTTGCATCTAGCCATTAAGTAATTAAATGGTAATTTAATTGAATAGTATTATCTTTTATTGCTGTTTAATTTGAATTGCAATGCTAAGAGGTTAATTTTTAGTTACACTAACATGTTTTGTGAATAATTTTGGACCAAGTGTGAGGTTCGTGCTCACGTTAACCGGTTTTAACCCCCAATGCTTTGCATTGACCGTTCCAAGGCGGTGACCTCAGTTTTATTCACATGTCTTTTGTGTTTGTTATGTGTTTTTGTGGTATGCCGTGTAATTTTTTGGCAATTGGTCACTTGCTATAAATAAAGGACCTCGGGCTGCTAATAAGAGTTATTTCCTGCTTTCGCAACTGGAGTTTCGCTTTGTTTATATTGTTACATTTCAAACGCCCACATCGCGACGTCATATGGCAATGCTCCGCTTATGGGACCGCCTCGTCAAAATGCCAGATGAAAGAATTAATAACAAAGAAAATATTTTTGTGGGACTACACACACAGTCACGGATGGTGCTCCGATATGAAACGTGTTTTTGAACAATTAAACCTACTAGAATTATATATGTCAAAATCAATGGACAACTATTCATTAGACTGTGTCTTGTGTCAGGCAAAAGAGACACTCACAGATGCGTATGTTGAACAATGGCAACAGGACCTTGTGTCTCAACCCAAGCTCAGAACCTACCGACAAATAAAACACGAATTTGGATGTGAAAATTATGTGTCCATGCAATTACCAAAACACTTGAGATCCTTCGTTGCTCAAATTTGAACCGGAACTTTGCCGTAACGGATTGAAACCGGGCGGTTTAGAAATTTAAAAGTCGATGAAAGACTGTGTTTGCTGTATAAGGAACCCAACCTGATTGAAACAGAATACCATTTTCGATTTGAATGCGCATGCTATTTTTATTTAAGATTATCTTTTATAATTGTGCTTCAAAGATTATACCAAATTTAATTACTACGTCGTATGGCGAGTGGCTTAACTGTATCTTGACTGCATGTTAAAATACTTATTTATAAATGTGCACTGTTCATTTAAGATTGTTATATGAAGCGCTCGGAAGCATAATATATATATCGGATAAACGTTGAAAAACACATCAATATGTGCATTATTTTACTCGCATTTGGTATCACAAATGCATGAATTGTTTATACATGAACTTATCATGTTTTATTTATATATCACAATTTTACTTGTATTATTATTTATAGGAATTATTCATGTATGTATTTATCAATGCGATTTATTTACCACAATGTCACTTGTATTTGTATTGTTATTATTTAACCTGGACTATCTACAATAATATACATGTTAGTATAAATAATATTATGATTCGAATTACCAATTATTGTTTGTATGTACTATGTGTCACTTTAATAAAATATGAAACTACTACATATAATGTACTCGATTTCTTGTCTCAACTTTGCAATTGTCCATAGCAAACACTGCTTTAAGTAGAGTTATTCGTACTCGATGTATTGCCATCAAACACATGACAGTACAAAATAAATATATTGCATAATAAAATATTATTATTATAAAAATATTAAATATAAGACAACAATTCGTCACCTTAGTTCAAGAACTGATTAAGTGCTTATATTGTACAATGCAGATATTGAGTTATTGAACTAAGTGACGAATTGTACACTGTATTTTAACTAGGGAGGCTGGTGAAAAAATAATAATACAGATACGCACGCATTAAGTCAGACATAAGCATCACTGAATGGTAGACAGTGTTGTCATTGAAGAGCCGGCTGTTCAATAAGATGTATTACTAAGGACTTTCTAATGGAGCATTTGCCTCATTTATCTAACACACATACACAAGCTCACATCCGTGTTTAATTATACACATTTAACATTTGAGTACGTGTACAGGTATATCAGTCGGTAGTTACAGCATTAAATATTGCACAAATGTCTTGATAATGTCTCAAGTCCTAATAAGACATATACTAAAATAATTCTGTTCAAACCGATTCAAGATTTATTTATTTAATCCCTTGAACATTTTAATATTTCCAAAACATCCTCAAAATCAATGTAGATTATACATTATTATTGTTTTCTTCATATTCCATTCTGAACTTTCTGACTATTAGATGTATACTTTTGGAGTAGTGCCGATGCTTGTTGATACGCCGCAAAGTCTGCTTGCAGTAAAAAGATCAAGCGAGAGGCAAGAGGTCATATAATCGTGTTTAGTGGCGGAGGTTTTAGGATGACAATTAGTGGGTTCTGCAGGTGTTGTTCATTGTGTTGATAACGACGACTGTAATGTATAAACTATATGTATAATGTAATACAAACACTATTACAGCTGATACACTTTAATCCTCTGAGATTCATACACAGAATCCAACCAACCACATACAACAATCAGTATATTTCGAAGCAGACGGCAACAAGGGAGATAACAGGACATTACTGCAATAAAGATGCTCATGATGATGTGGGGGTGATGATGATGATGTACGCCTTATACATGTTGATAGAGAATTTGTGGAGTATGGACTGTGGGTCAGGAAAGTGCTTATCACAAAGAAAATAGCCGTTGCGCTATTTTTAAATTAACGTTTATTACCCTCGCAGATTCGCAGTGTCCCGTTATAAGAACAAAGACAGACAAAGTAAGTTTACATCTGCAAGTGTTTACGAATGGGTTAGAAATTAGAAAATGACGCTAGTATTGTCAGGAAAGGAATCAGTACTTTTAATTACGTTTGATTAAATGTCAAATATAATTTGCTGTACTATTCTAAATTGATAACAAAATTAGTTAGTAATTGATACGAATAAAGATGCTAATAGAAACGAATCAATAACAAAAGTTTTACATATACATGTACATTATTTTTCCTGTCAGGGAATAATTGGTCACACTACAAATACCACGAATTCTATACTTTGGCAGTGAGTCAACGCACAGATTGGCAGATTGGCAGGGAACGTAAATTTAATGTAATACATGTATTTTGTTGCTTATAAACATGGTCTTAAAAAAGGGACAATGTTGGATTTCCAAAATCCGTAGCGTTTCATTTACAGGTATCAGATAATTGATCATTGGACAAATAATTATATATACTATAATATAAAGACTTTATTCAATACATTGTTGGATGCATTTTTGTCCAACCGTGATTTATAATTACATTATCATTATTCAGCAGGCCAACAAGATTTGTTATGTACAGTAAAACCTCGAATTTTAGCACTCATATTATTTAAAGAATTAAGAAATTATTCGAAGACGGCCCTAAATTAAGCCCTTGTCAACTTAATGTCAATCAGTTTGCCGTCGATAACTCTTCATGAAATCTCGCCATATAAAACCAGTTGTACACGTTGACACGTTTGTAGAGAAACACGACGTTATTGCTTTTGAAAACACAATGTGTATCAGGCGCGTCTTGGGAAAACCGCATTAATGCATGCGCATAAAGTGCCGTCCCAGATTACCCTGTGCAGTCCGCAATCCGTAACGACACTTTCCGCTTTTATGGTATTTTCTGTTTCGAGATAGTCTCTTCTAAACATAAATCGAATGTAGGCGGAACGTGTCGTCCCGGTTTAGCCTGCGCGGACAGCACACGCTAATCCGGGACAACACTTTACGCACATGCGTTCAACCCGATTTTCCCACGACACGCCTCAAATATATCGTATATTGCTGCACCATAGTGTCCATTTTCCACTTTAAGTGTTTGAATTATATTTGGCAATGAAGAATATTAAATATCTGCTTCGTTCCACATCTTTCTTAGTATGTCTTATTATTGTATTAGATACCCTAAAGGGTAGGCTTTCTTTCAAAAACGAAAAGGGAAGCGTACTAAAATAAAAATTAGACTAAAAGGAATCTTAGTCTCATTTATATGTTCACTCGATTGGCTGGTAAAGACAATTACAAGCCGTAAATGCACAGGTTAAAGTCATTCATAAACATCATTGAATAATATGGTAGACGGAATAGTCGGTGAAGAGCCGGATGTTCCGCGAGATGTGCTGAAGAGGTAATGACTTTCAAATGGATCATTTAATTATCTATAATCAATGACACGGATTGGTCTATAAAACACGATACCTCCGCAATAGCGGACAGACCGCAGACCGCAGCCAAGCGAACAATGAATACCTACTGAAAATAGCTGTATTGTATGTGGTGTTTTGGTAGTGCGGCAAAGATGAACAACAGTACCATACTTTCAAGCGCGGAACTCGAAGAACGCTTACGTGTTTTGAATGAGGAGAAGTCTAATTTGCTTATACCAGTTAAAATTTACCTAGGAATTTTGATAACCTTTGGCTCAGTTGGAAACATAATTGTGTTCTATTTCTATGGATTTCTATCAAAGAGGACAAGCAACAATATATTCATATTGACACTAACTGTGTGTGATATCATTTCGTGTTGCATATCCATGCCAACGGAAATAGTGTTCGACATGAACAGGTTTTATTTCTACGACAATCAAGCTGCATGCAAAACGATCGATCGAACGATATTTACGTGTTACACAAACGTCAACAACAAGTCGTCAAATATCTGAAACAAAGGCCAAAAGAGCGGCACTCGGTGTTGCACTTCTGTCAGTAATGCTCTCGTGGCCTGCGTTTGTTTTATATGGAACGCAACCAATTGAAATCGAGATTCTTAGGGGAACTGTGTTAACGGGGACCGACTGCACGGCTCTGAAAGGAAGAAAAATGAGTACTTTCGTTCTGGTTTTTAGTACTGTACAATTTTCAATATTTGTTTGCAGCACAATTATAGTCATCGTGCTTTATTCTATAATTCTGAGAACAATCTACAAACATAGGATGTTCCTTGTCAACTCCAAACAGGACATGATTCAGCCCGATAAGGGACATTACAAATCCAATGAAATCAATGATTCTCCCCGTGTTGAAACAGTCAGCAAGGATGTTACAAATAAGGACAACGATGTTTTGCCATTAACTTCAACGCCGTACGCCATCCGTAACTTGTTTTTATCAGTTAATAAAACACTTATAGCGCTGACATTTGAGAATACAATTACCACATATATACACATGGACACTACTGAACTTCCCATTGACGGCTCTGAAAAGTCGGAAACTGATAGCGACTGTAGACGGAAAAGCATCACACAATCCAAGGGTAAAGCTAGATCTAAATCTATTAAGGACATGGTTCACACAACCAAGAGTACCTCAGTTAGAGTAACACAAATGATGATTGTTGTGACAATTTCGTTCATCCTCAGTTTTCTGCCATGCCTCACGCTGATCATTTGGCGAACAGTGCTCGGGGTACACATGGATGCGAATCTGACAGATACGGAGTTAGTTTTGTATGAAATTTGTCTCTGCTCGTACTTCATAAACAGCGCTTTATGGTCTGTTTAACGCAAAGTTTAGATCTTTTATATATGAACGTATTAAATCATTATTTTTGTTTTAAAAATGTCATATGTTTTGTAAGTATTTTCATCCGATGTATTTATCCTTTGTTGTTCTTCAAACGATGTAGTCCTTAATTTTTCTGAAAATAAATAACATTCGCATTCATTCGCTCAAATGTGCTGTGTTTTAAGTCAAAATGGTGCTGATCAGTCTACTTTATTGTGGTAAAGAAATACAAATTGACTGTTTTCAGGCTAAAATGATTAAAATTACTTGTGTGTTGTCGCTGTTACGTATGTTATTACATTCATTACCGTTGTTGTTGTTCTTTGTATTAATTAATTAATTAATTGTAGCGTCGGCAGTGAACATATTATTGGACATTATAAGACATAGTATGTGTTTGAATTATGAAAATGTACAGTGCTATGAAATGAAGCAAAATGTTCTGGTATTTATCTTCGCTTAAAACAATACATTTACATAAAACGCTTAGTCGTGATTTATTGTGTAAACTAGTCTTACTTACAATACTTATATGCACTAATAAGTTTACGAGCTTGTATGATGTTGTTGCATTTAATAGTGTCTGTTGTTTAATTTGTAGTAAAAACCATGTAAGTAAATGCAGTGCCTGACTCTGGTACCCTTGTTTGCAAAAGATTCGTTGTCGTTTTTGTGGTCCAGTAACAAAAGTCCTATACAAATACGTATGTCAACCTTGCAAATAATAATTAAATTACCTATATGGTCATCGAAGCGGAACATCTTGTGAATATGCTCGTTTATAACTTGTACTGCATGGATGCTTTCCATCATTGAATTCATCAGTAAGTGCACGGTTGTTGTGAAATAATGGTGCACTATATACAGCGTATTCAAATGTCCATATTCCTTATCACAATCATCGAAGTGGAACGTATTAACAATATGGTCATTTTCATTTGGTAATGATCGAGGTTTGCCATAGTTTTATTGCATTCCCAAAATGATTGCTTAGTGAGTGAGAAATTCTCCTGACGGGAATACGGTGCGGGAGAAAGGACATAATGCCAGATGTATGGGCACGTTGTGTCGAATTAATAATACAGATACTTTCTAACTTATCTTGTAGTATAGTCATTCAAGCATATATTAATAAGCACATTACAATACCATTATGGAGACCACGCTGCGACGTATAATTTCCGGACTACGTCGGGACCTAACTCACCTGAAAAAAAGAATTCAAACCAGGTTCTAGTATCCAATACACGCAGTCGAATAACTTATATACGATAAGCATTTGACATACACACATTTAAAGGCACATGGTCCGCTTTGAATTAACACTATATCGAAAAAACAAAACAACGTACGTTATACGTGTATACAAACTTGAAGTATATTGACAAACCAGTATCGCATGCCTAACAACACTGTAAAACAAGTTGTATACCAAGTGGACTGCCAACGAGTAAGTTTGGTTTTGCCTAATCAAACATCTTGTTTTGTGCGTTGGCCTATGGCAGTCTAACCTTTGCATTGTACACCATTTAAGACTCCTTTATTAAATCGCTGATCTTTTTCCAAACATCACAAACATCAATGTAGATTTAACTGAGTGGCTAATTAAGTGTCATGTACACGTATATACATATTATACAAGCTGTATAAAATACTAGATATGTAACACACGGACGAATTGGTATTCCGGTATATAACACCAACCACTGTTGTTTTTAAGGAGCTGAACGGAATGGATTAAACAAGCAAATTTGAAGAATTGATATCCCCACCGAATAAGGCAAATCGAAACAGAAGCTGTCGGGAGGACAGCGTGGTCGATATCTTGAATGGTCTTAGAGAAATATCCATGTAACAAAAACTTGAACCAAATTTTCTAAGTTTAACAAGAGCAATAATTCTGCAATAATGCTAGCTAAAGTATTGGACTTGTCATACATGTGCACAGAGTCACCATAAAGAAATTTTGGTTGAATACCTGTAACAGATATTTCACTAAAATTCAACAAAAATTTCTAAACAAAAAATAACGCTCAATTGTGTAACGTGTCATATATATCTGCACTGTGTCACCATACGCAAGTATTTCCAGTTTCAGCTCAATATCTTTAAGGATATCCAATATATTGGACTTCATTGTTGAAAATTGACTAATTTAAGTGAGACTTGACATTCATCGCCGCACTATGTTGGCTATATATTTATTTTAACTTTCATGGAATTCTATCTGCCATGCAGTTCCTGAAAAATGGCGGCGGACATAAAAAAGGCATTTATCATTGAATAACTCTGGAGGAAAGTTACTAATCCAAGTGAAACATGACATGCATCACCGCACTACATTGGGGCATATTTAATTTAAGTTTCATGGAATTCTGCCAGCCAGTTAGTGAGAAATGGCGGCGGACAGAAAACAATGTGTCTGGAGAAAATTGACTGATCCCGTGCAGTACAACTTGACGTGCATCACCACACTATGTTGGTACATATTATTTAAATTTCGTTCAATTCTACCCGCCAGTAATTACTGAGAAATGACAGCGGACAGAAAAGCGCGACGGACGGACGGAAGGACGGACAACGCCATTGTTATATCCCCCTAATGATTTCATCGGCGAGGATTATAATATATATTAACCAATTATGTTTATTTGATTATACTCTGTTTGTAGTAAACAAGGTCCAGTTAGACTCGAAATGTCATATAATGGGCTATGCTTAGAATCACGGGATGGTTTGAGGTTTTTATTCATTCCTTTCATGCGATTGGCATTCGCTATATAACTGAAACTAAGTGCATTTATTGTTATAAAACGAATGAGTAAACATATACTTTGAGAAAAGATGACTTCACTTCAGCAATCATTAATGTTATTTTTAATGGGTTCCATTCACGTTGGAAAGTAAGCACGCACGTACGGGTGGCATAGGATTTATTGATAGTTCGACAAGCTGTGATCTCCAAATGTGTTTTGGTTAAACCATCGATATTTAACCACACACCAACCCAATCCAACATTTTCACATTCAGTTAGTTTCACATTTTGTCGATACAATAATTGCGTCGTGCAATTGATGAGCATTGTGTAAACCAACATGACTGTGTAATTACAGTAAACCGAATCGGAAGGGACATCGGTGTGATTCCAGCGTTATGCAAAACTTATTTTGAACTATAAATTATTATATAATAATGGTGGAATTTTCGATATTCATTTGCTTTTTGTTATTGTTAAGTAACTTTTGCCTAATGCAACATTATACGACACATAGAAAAAATCAAAATGCTGACAGCGTAGAAAGACTGTTGGTGATAAAAGAAACTAAACGCAAGTGAATTATACGAGTAATGTTTTCTTATCTTAAGATCGTTTATTTGAATGAAATCATCTGTCTGTAATATAATTTCTACGAAATAAACCTCGTAACTCATAATTATACAATATATTTACAATAAGCTGGCATTTGACCTAATTAAAGTTGGAGATCCATGCCACTGTCTTTTTCAAATTAAAACTAATTTAGTGCGCGTCTAAATCAATGCTATTTATCTACATTGTCATCATTATTTTTGTAAGTCGTGGGAAGCGAATATTTTTGTGCAAATTATTAAAAAAGCAAACAGAGTTAAATGCATACAAGTCAATCTACAACGGGCAAAAATAGCCGTTGAACCGTATTCAATTTTCAGTGTTTTACATCACAAGCGTTCTGTTCTGTAAATACCATTTTAATTAAAATGAGTTAAATTAGTTAAAATACAGTAGAAACTCTATGCAGAAGTACAAGGCTTTTCCACAATTCTTTATAATTAATACGTCAAATATAATAACAATCGTCAATCGAGCGGTTACGATTGCTCCGCTATGTGTACTGATCCACTACACCATTGTTAAGATTGTTGCAATGTGTTGTAACGCGTAGTTCACACAGCAGAAACAGAGACGCGACCATACATAGCCATAACATAAATACACTTGTATATGTGGAATAAATGGATTAGTATTGTTGTTTGTCAGTGTTTTACTCCCGATCATTTCTTGTCATCTATTCATAGACATGCAGTAGCACAGATAACAGGAAGCCTGACCGCTCCGCGAGCAAAGAGCAGTAATATATAGATTAACTGACTCGTAGCCTGCAGAGTAAAGAAGTAGTTCCCCAAGACCAACTTCTGAATACAACTACTTGCGACAACAGGCTAAAAATACACGTTTAATGAACTTACATTATACATTAAATATTATTGGATGTCCACGAGATGTCCAAACATACGCATCAGTTTGCAATTATGTTTCTTCTTGATGAGGACATAGTCTATATCGTCTTATCTAAAACGATAAAACGAAGTCTTGCTGAACCAAACAAAACACACGTTACTCTGATACATAACCACCCGAATCTTTATTCGGAAATCTTGCTTGAGCTTCTCTTTCTTGTGGCACAAGAAACATTGGACATGCGTGATGAGAGGAGTTGTCATTTTTGAGAAGTGTTGAGATTAATGTTGAAAATAGATCTTTGTTTGTGGCCATGACAAATACAAATATAGTAACCGATAGTTAATACCTTCCTGTTCATTAAAAAGAATTGGTCTAGCTACGAGTAAATTCTAGTTTCTGTATTGATCACTGTAAACAATGGTCTAACATGATACACGGTCAATAAATAGCTTTGCTCTGTTGCATGCATCGTCGATGTTACGTCTCAATCACATTTCATTTTACTTCCATGTGACATGTCAGAATACAAAAAAAAGATTTATGCATTGTCCACAATGTTCATTTTTATTTATGTTTGACCCTAAATAATACGCGCGGATCATCCTTATTTGCAACAAACATTGTTATTTTAGATCATTGAAGGTTTTAACGACTTTACATCATGTATTGTTATACAAATGGTATTTCAATCACTAACTCTTTTGTACTTAGACACGGTCCGGTACCCATTTTACAAATGACGTACACACATTAAAGACTGATGGTAGAATCTCTTTAATAAGCCAGAATTGTATTCAAATAATCATCGCCTTAAATAGATGTACAGACATTTCGTCTAACATGTGTGTAGGGGTATTAAATAACAGCTTTCAAAACTGACTGTATCTAAAAAAAGGTAGATCATATAGCATTATAAATGATAATTATTATGTTGTATAAATGCACACTTACCATTGCATATTATTAAATAAAATTTGAACAGTATATACAATATAATGACAATTTAAATATAAACACGCTCGCAACAATTTCCTTCAATATTTTTCCAACGACAGATGTTCTTAAAACTTGGCACAAACATGCATCAATGTATCCTAAAACTAAAACAGTCTTAAAAAATAGGGGTCACCGGCCTTTTTCCGGAAATATTGAATTTTGAATACGGTACCTGTCGAAGCCTTTTTTCAGTTTGTGTTACTTAGAATGTTGAATTATATAAAGCGTTTATATTCAAACAAAGATTGGGATTAGTAAATGAATCTTTTTTTTAAATGTTTTGTTTGGTAATATACAAGTGTAGTTTAATGATAAAACGCGCTTTATCTACAGTAATTATTTACAAAATGACTTGTAATGGACGCTTTACGAGGTGAATTTTGCATTAAATTTGCCTGTGAAACAATCAATAATTTATCAAATATACGAATAACTTTTGTTCCAGCGATAGATTTTGTTAAAAGATCCCACATACATGCGTCATGGTATACTGAAACTAAAACAGTCTTAAAAATTCGGGTCACCGGCCTTGTTCCGGAAATATTGGGTTTTGAATACGGTACCTGTCGAAGCACCTTTTTCAGTTAGGATTTTAATCAATGTTTTAAGTATATTGGATAGTTATTTTTCAAACAAGGTTATGGTTCCTTCAACTGATATGTTTGTAGATGTTTTGTTTGGCAATATACATGTGTATGTTGATAATAAAAACGTTTTACCTACATTTACTGCTTAAATAATGAATTTGACTGGACATTTAAGTGTGTAAATGGGAACTAATAATGCTTTCTGAAACTTCATTTTTAGAAAATGCATATTTTGTTCCAATTGACAGATTTTCTTAAAATTTCACACATACATGCACCAATGTATATTTACACCAAAACATTAATAAAAACTTGTTTGGGGAATATTGGATTTCATATAGGGTACCTGTGTAGCCTTTTTCCTGTTTCGTTTTAACATACATAAACAACGTATCAATAAGGTGAAGATATTTAATGGATCATTTCTGAACTAAATTTGTTTGGAAATACATTGCATAGTGTGTTTTTGATTATTATATATGCTTTATGAACTTTTACTAATAATTTTTTTTTTTTAATGGACATTAGATATGAAATTAGTATATTGTCACCTATATACAATAAAGAAAAAATTAAGCAAAATGAAAAATTAACCAAATTATTTTCTTTTTGTTGCGAACGTCTTTAAAAAGGGGGAAAAATCAACAAAAATGCGTGCAAACATGAATAGCCCCATGTGTGCTTCGACATCATGACGTAGAAGCCATATTAAGAACAAATGACAATATACAGCGCTCTAACCACCCTATGGCTATACAAGACACTTCTAATTCCCACGTCAAAATGTTAACAACAACATGACCACCATTATATAATGAATTTTTTTTCTCAGAATGTGTAAACCATTTGTCTATTATATAGTTTTTACATTTATTATATGGCAATATTAATGTCTTTATTTTATATTTTTGTATAATATTGTAATATTGCCTGAATATAAATAATAATTATTGCATGTAATTAATCGCTTAATTAGATTCGATTTCTAAAAGTTCTATATATTTGTCAGAAACAGTCTTTGTCAGGATTTAACTTTATAAATGAAAGCGCACACATGCATGTATGCACTATGTTTTGTCTTGTCTTTTGCGCTTTTTTTGTGTCAAGCTAAAATATGAATCCGTTCTGGTTAATGCAATTAACTGCCATGTATATACTGTCAGTTTAATCCGGATGTATGCACGCTAATAGAAACGTGACAGTGAGTTCTGTTTTGCTTCCGAAAGGTCAAGTGTTATGCTATCTGCAGAGTAAACAAATAGAATAAATTTACATGGATTTATTCGGCTGCTATTAAATTGTCGACCACAACACCATGGAAATTTCAACAACACAAAATGGAAATGTCACACGTGGCAATACGTGTATGAATAGCATTAGCAAACAGTAGTTGATATCAATTATAGAAAATGATCCGTGTCGTAAAAATTATGCTTAAAATCAGTGTAAGATATTCCAATTTAGACGGCTGTGCCATAAATTGGTTGTCTTTCCGAGGTTTTATTCGGTCATTTGTGCATATACTAGTGATAAAATTGTTATTTTTGACCAATACCATTTTTATGCTATATTATTATAACTTATTGAATGTCGTAAAAAATAAATCATACCGGGGAAGTTAATTTCAATAATGTCAATGTTGAATAAAAGTACGGCTGATTGATATGAAAACTGATATTTTAACAATCACGAACTAATTGATTTTAATATGATTGTGGATGCCGGAGATTCGGTAATAATAATATGGTATTAAACATGTTGATTTGAAATTATGTAATGTGCATAATGACAGTTCGCAATGTACATTACCTGTTATATAAAACATTAACAATGCAACTGCAAACGACATATAAATGTACGTTTAAAGAGCTAATTTAGAGTTTAGCATAAATCCATTATTATTATCCCCCACCCCCCATCGAAAATGGCAGGGTATATGGTTTTGCTTATGTCGGTCGGTCGGTCGGTAGACCACTTTCGTTCCGCTTTCTAAATCAAACAGTTTTCATCCGATGTTAACCAAACTTGAGGAAAAAATTTATCAGCATAATATCTCAGTCAAGTTCGATAATCAGCCAGATCGCTCTAGGAATTGTGGAGCTATGGCCCTTAAATATCTAAAATTAGCCTTTTTAGCCGTTTCCGCGCTTTAAGTCAAAATATTTTATCCGATCTTCACCAAACTTGCAGAAAATGTTTGTGGGCATAATATCTCGGCCAAGTTCGATAATCAGCCAAATCGCCCCTGAATTGTGGAGTTATGGCCCTTGGATTATCTAAAAATTGGCCATTTTAGCGGTTTTCACTCTCTTAGTTCAACAGTTTTCATCCGGTCTTTACCAAACTTGATGAAAATGTTTGAGGTTATAATATCTTAGCCAAGTTCAACCGAATCCCCACAGGAACTGCAGAGTGATGTTATACCTTTTACCAGTTCATGCTCCCTATGTCCAACAGTCTCATCCGATCATCACCAAACTTGATACTTTAACGATAGTTTTTAACCTACAAACAGCTCTTGTTAAAATTAACGTACTTTTCCTATTCTTTTTCATCTGTCAATTCCAAATTAAACGTAAACTTGTAAATATAGGCCTAATACAATCAAAATACGGTCATGTTTCTGAAAAGTCTAAAAAATGTTCAATATATTGACCTTGTCCTTACATACCATTCCTTTAAGAAATATTTTTCGATTTAGAGTCGTTCATCGGCTAATAAACCACGATGTGGAATTCTGATGCGTGCGAATTAAACCACAAGGGCGTTAGACCGAGTTGTTTAATACACCTCATCAGAACAACAACCCATTGTTTATAAGCCGATAAACAACGTCGTCCTTTGCTAGGCCTATTAACAAGACGTTCAACAAATTACCTGATATATTAAATATTCGCTCTTTTGACCTAAATGAAAGGTACTTCAATATTTGACCAGTCCCGAATTGACAGTTATTCTAACTTAATAATTTTTTACTAAAGGCAATTGCTAATGCTTGTCAGTAGATTTAGTTGGATATCTCAGTTGTTGATCTGGGCCCAGTTGCCGGTTAAGCTAACGGCCTGTTAACATTAGATGTAAATACAACTAATATTACAAGCAACTCTCGTATGAAGCATTTGACAATTATTTGAGCATATCTATTTATTTAGAATAAATGCAGATTTTAAAATTTTAACATTTTATTTACATCAAAAACTTCATCCAAAAGTTAACGGCCGTTAGCTTCATTGTCCGTTAAAGTTTTGAGCAACTGGGCCCTGGTGTATATGAAACTGGATCAGTAGTAAAAATAAAAATTCGTCCAGATTACAAAAAAAAACTTTCATAACTGATTTTCGTGATTTGTTTCGATTACGTGATTTGTAAATGTTTGCTCTGTCCCGGCAAAGTCGTCAAAGAAATACGTGTGTATAGATTATTCTCTCCGATAGTTTTCAGCAAGCCAATACAAACTGCAAAAGGTGTATACCACAAAAGGTGATGGTATGCGTACACAGAAAGCAAGAGACATAAAAATGGCTTGTAAAATAAAGCTCCCAGGAATAGCATTTTATATAATTTGGTCTCCGTATCTTATACAAACATCTAATGCATCCTATTAGCCCTGTGTGAGGCAGGGTTTGAGTCACTGCGGTAGAAATTTACACTATTATTATAAAGTAAATTACATTATTTATAACCGTTTTATTATAATACATAAATTGCAATATAATGTGTTAATTAAAACGTTTGTGTGGACACAACCATGTTCGCTAATCTAATAACGAGTAAATGTACTCTTTGGTCTAGGTAAATGAATACGCTTTCAAATAAAAGCTTCTACACAATTATATCATACCATGCCGCAGATCCAATTTGATTTGCCTGGTATTTAATATAATACTTTGAGCATTTTAATTACGGATAATGGAATGTCATATTTTACTTATTAAGCGCTCGTAAAGCGTAAAATGTTTTGAAGATTAAAGAAATGAACTGGTATATACCGATATATGGTCAATATTGCACGTGGAAAACAATGTAACGTGATTGACATACATTTATTAAGAGCTATGACATTCATGCACTCGCAACGGTTTTATAACACAACATAATCTTTATACCCATTACTAGCCTTTGATAAACGTGTGCTTAATAAAGACAGTGCCACTTTAGTACTTGTGAAGGTTTTCGTACAATAAATAACATGATCAGCACGATCAGCTCACTAGTAATTGTTATGTTATCGTATTGTATAGCTAAATTTACCTTGTATTGCTGAAAAACAAGTTGTTGTTGTGCTGTTGTTTTTAAAAAACAAAACAAAAAATGTATTCAAATAGAATTGTCTTTTAGCCAAATAGTAAAATTGACGGCATAGCCATTGTCTCATTTGGCGAAAGGCATCGTCACCCCTGCATGGTTTACTATACATGAAGCAACCAAATGTATTTGGATGTGATTGCACATTTTGCACTTTCACTCAATGATATAGACATGTACATAGGAAAATATTACATCAAAAGATTATACATGTACGTGTAGTCAAAGTCAATAAATCGAAATACGTCTCAAATAATGTCGTGAACTCTTATTTAAATACTGACAACTGAAAACAACCTCTGACAGTATACATAGACAATGACTTAGGGTTGATAAACTATTGTTTAATACATTCAGCGCCTTCAATTCAATTAAATATACACACCGTTAGACAGTCGAAATCACTGAGGATATTTTGCGGGCGGAATTACCAACAACAATCAAGAAAAGGGTGCCAGCGACGAAAGCGATCAATATTTGGTGTGGATTTCAGCTATATGCTTGTCAGTAAAGTGGTGGCACCGTCGTGCTTTCTTGCACAAAGCACCAATGTAAAAAATAATGACAGCAAATGCATTCAACGTGAAAATATACACTTAAGATGGTTCTGAAATACGACCCTTGGTTTCTATTTTAACAGGGAAGAGCTTCGATTTCCATCCTGATTTCCATCCTTGAATGTTGCATGATTTCTGTAACTCTCAATAATATCGTGTCTTTAAAACGGTGTAACAGGGGAGATCACTGAGTCGGTGTAATTGGCCTGCATCACCGCTAATTACAATATGCACCTATCAATATTTTCCACCGGCGGGGGGTGGGGGGGGGGGCGGGGGCAATCCCCGGGGAATTTTACTAATTGTATTTTTGGGGATCTAATTCCCCACCCTAGAGCCAAGCATTTTTGTCTAAATCCCCTCAATGGGGGATGTTTAATTGGTGTATCAAATGGCCCGGGGGACAATACTACCGGGATCTAAAACCCGAACAAAGTATGTTTCCCGACACCCGGAATCATTCAGCGTGTCAAATTCCCGCCTGTCAGGAATTGCTTTCAGTCTTATGTCCCGTATATGAACGCCGCTCACCCCTGGGGTTTAATTGGTGTATCAAATGGCCCGGGGGCCAATATTACCGGGATCTAAAATCAGAATGAAGTATGTTTACCGACACACGGAATCATTCGGCGTGTCAAATTCCCGCCTGTCGGGAATTGCTTTCAGTCTTAAGTCCCGTATATGAACGCCGCTCACCCCTGGGCCAAAACATTGATATGCGCATTAGTGACCACGGAAAGCTACGTCATTCCACAAAATGATTTGCAAGTAAGGTATAAACAAAAATTACGTTTGTTACCCGACCTACCCTAAAAAATGTCCTTGAAAATATATCACCATGCATGAATTTATTAACGGGTTTCGTTTTTATTTTATTTTTTTTGATGTACCGTATCGTATGATATGTTTTTGTACTTTTCCAATCGTCAATTGTCATTCATCTCTAAACATTAAACAGTTTTATTCAACACATATTGGAGTTTATTTATCTTTTATCAATAGTAGACATACGATTTTATGACGTACTGATATTATTTTCACTATATTGGTCACAATTAAAGTCGCATAAGGTATCTTACGTCAGATTTCGGGACAAAATAATAAACAGCGTAGATTTGTGTAATGCCACGAAGTCTTATTTATGGAAGCGTCCTAGTGCCACGGTCTACATTATTTTTGTATTCCATGATATCATAATTAGGACATACTTAGTCCTAATTAGGAGAAAGTAGGTCCTAATTTAGAGCTATTAAGTCCTAATTAGGAGATAAACAGTCCTAATTAGGAGATAATAAGTCCTGATTAGGAGATAGTATCTCATAATTAGGAGATACTAAGTCCTAATTAGGAGGTAGCATCTCCTAATTAGGAGATAGCAAGTCCCAATTAGGACATACTAACTCCTAATTAGGAGATACAAAGTCCTAATAAAAAGAGATATTAAGTCCTAATAGGAGATAGTAGGTCCTAATTAAGAGATACTAAGTCCTTATTAGGAGATACTTGGTCCTAATTATGAGATAGTATCTCATAATTATGATATACTAAGTCCTAATTAGGAGATACAAAGTTCTAATTAGAAGATAGTAAGTACTTATTAGGAGAAAATAAGTCCTAATTAGGAGATACTAAGTCCTAATTACGATATACTAAGTCCTATTATAGTATCTTCTAATTAGGAAGTCATAATTAGGAATTAGTATCTCCTAATTAGGACTTATTTTCTCCTAATAAGTACTTACTGTAAGCTACCTTACAATGAAGATTCTTGATAATATCAGTGTCGATTAGAGTTTGAGTCTGGCAGCAAACTCTAGTAAAGACGGAGATGAATTAAAGTTAAAAAAATCATCGTTTATTCGTAGATCTACTTTCATAATATCGATAACATAATAATTATATTCATTTCGGTTTATTCAGAATGGCGGTACAGTAATGACGAACGTTTGGCGAACAGTTGCTCAGTTTTTGAAATATCTTTACAGTATCATAAAATAGTTCCTAGAAACGTTCTTTAGTATATTATTATAACTTTAATAATAATCAGCTGTTAGTAGAATAAATATATTGCTAGAGCGTTAGAAAATAGTTAAGTGCGTTTTGAAATCGTACCTTTAATGTTGTTCAGGATTTTTACAAGTTCTTACTTTTAAGGTTTTCTATATAGTGAACAGCGATGTTTGTTGTTAGCAACTGTTGCCAAAACTGAGAGGAGAACCTCCTTATATACCCTTTCGGATGCTGCAGATTTGGCTGCAGCCAATCAGATTCTGCAGATTCAGCTGCAACCAATCAGAATCGTGCAGCATCCTGCAACATATAAGGAAGTAATGTGGCTATTCCTTAACAATAATTAAAGCTACTATTCCAATAAATTAACAATCACATAAATATTACTTCTTAATCATAGAAGAAGTCAAACTCTATATATCAAAGCAACAGTAGCTTTAAATATGCATTTATAACAATACAATTTGAAATGCTGCATCATGACAACTTCAGTAATTCCTACGCAGCCAGCGTCTCAAATAGTTCCTAGTGAACCATTAAGGTTTAACAATAAACATGTATGAACAATATGCAATTTATAATATAAATAATCTTATAATGCACCAAGAAAAGCTATTATTAACATCGTGACAAGTCTTTAAGGATAAAATGCATTTAATAACATTCCATCATATTCCTACGCGTGTAGTAAACAATGTACATTGCTGCAGCCGTAATACAGTGCAGGAATTTTGGTACTATGCAAAAATCGATTATTCTGTCAACAATCAACGTTAAATGGACTAAACAGAAGGTAAATACAAAGATTTAAATTCATTAAAGTTTGTAGAACAATATCCTGCTAAAACAATGGATTTTATAGACAAAGCAATAACAACAATAATATTGTGGACTAATATTCGGACGGGGAATGAATTCGGACAATGTTTACTTGTAAGAATAAGAATATGTACATTACACTTCCCCCACCTTAAAAGATTAAAATTCTCCTGAATTTTTAACAATTATGAAAATTACAACTTTGTAATAAAAGCAATGAATAACAATAATATTAATCAATGTTACTTGTTACGTATTACAATTTTTATTGTATTGAAAATACAAAATACTTAGTATTTCTTCTTCAGGCGGAGAGGCACATGCGTCAGACGTTGCAGGAGATTATCGATGGAGGGATCACGAGGAAGGGCCTCGAACGCACAGAGGACAGACATCTGGACATCTGGAGAGGTGGGGTCTTCACCGAGAGCAATGAGTCGGACGAGGTTGAAATTGTGTTTCATCATTGCTGCGAGGGCGTCGTTGTGGACATCGAGACTTCCGGGAAGGGACAGGAAATTTAACTTCGCCCTCAGCAAGGATCTTGGTAGTGGGATGCTGTGTGAATGGAGGGTCATGGCGGCGAACTCGTGTGATAGTGTTCGTTGGTCTGGGGACCAGGAAGGCCAATCAGTAGGTGGCCAAGAAAGTGTTGATGTCAGTCGGATGCTGTTGGCTGGAACTCCTGTCCATTCTCGTCTACCTGGCGGGAGGATCGGAAGTCGGCCTTCGAGAAGAAGTGAATGGGCTCTGGTCTTGAGAAGTTCTTTGTGTGAGGAGTGAAGTGGTGTTGGGACGTAAACTGGCGCAGGTGCAGATTGTCTTGGACGTGGTTTGGTGAATGCTGACTTGAATTTGTTGATTGGTGGTTGGGATGGTACATGCGTTTCTGCTGGATCGTATCTTGGTGTCGGTGCTGAATGGACTGGTGTGGCTGGAACAGGTGAAATTGGGCTATAAAACGGGGTGCTGGAGTATAATGTTAGTTCTGATGGCGGTGGATGGTGCTCAGTAGTCTGTACTTCTTCAGTAGGTTGAGGAGAGCCAACAGAAACAGGAGTAGGTGTTCGAATGTCATTGTAGTCAAGTGAAAAGTTCTCAGGCTCATCAATGAACAGAGGTTGCGGCGTCGAGTCGAATGGTGCAGGCGTGGACCGATAGACAATGGCTGATGCAGATGTGAACTCAGGGTCATCAGCTGGAGCAGGTGTATATTTTTGGACCTCAAGTGGTGCAGGGGTGGATTCAGTGACGACGGCAGGTGTAGAGGTGAAGGCAGGGACACCAGCTGGTGAAGAAGTGGCGGGAACAAAGGCTGGTGCAGGGGGTGCTGGACTCATTGCTGACAGTGTAGAGGCTGTGGCAGCTGGAACTGGCGATCTGGTAATAACTTGGAATTCTGTTGAAGAAGAGTGTGTTGAGAAGGATGGAATGTCCTGAACTGCCACTGTGTGAATTTGATGTGGTTCCAGTCCCAATAGTGCTGCAACAGAAGTTAGTTGCGATGTAGTACCTGGATTCCAGGGTCCACCAGGAAGGAGGAAGTCCTTTGGAAGGGCATTCATTCGTCGTACCAAGCGGCTGACTACTCGGGCATCATTCAACGTTGACAATAGAATTGTGGCTTTGAGGTAGTAGGATTCAGTGAAGAAGAAAACTGTGCAGCCTGAAGAGTTCATGGAGACAGATTTCAGATCCAGTTTCAAATCAAATGTGTGGGACGATGATGTCGTTGAAGATGAAGAATTGAGCAAATTCCAACCCTCGAGCCACCTGGGACTCTTCCGGTTGCCCATTTGGTGACAAGCCTCTTGGCTTCAGTAGCCTCCTTTGATGAAGGGTTCGGGGATGAATTTGTTAAAAGGTGAACCTGAGGGTTGTTACAAAAGAAGTACATGTTTTCAGAAGAGAGAAGACGAGGAAATTCTCGGAGACTTCTGTCGTGATCGCTTGGGTGCTGAGCCCTGATATGCCAACGCAGGTCCCAGTCAGATTTGAATTCTCTGGGGTGCTTGCCCACGCACCATACACATACATATCTCAGTCGCCGATGATCAGTCTTGGCAAGATGGTTTCTTAAATCCCTCTTGCTGGGGAAGGAAGTATGGCAGACTTCACAGTCCATGTCAAGACCTGCAAAAACAGTTGATGAGATGTTTTAAGAACACATAAGATACGATGGCATGAACGTTTAATGGTGACATTGACTGAGCAACTGTTCGCAGTATCCATCATTTTCAGAAACGATCTCCTCAATCCAGATTAACGCATTTATACTGGACTAGTTCGCAATAACGGTTTCTGATCGACAAATACAGTTGAGTAAGGATCACGGTTGATCAGGCCGCTGCCTACTCGGTTGAGCGCGCTCGAGAAAATCTATAAACCGTTCTCACAGTCGAACTATTATCGCAGCTGCTGTAAAGTAAAGAGTCTCTCTTAGACGCAATACCCAAATGTGCAATACAGGAACAAGCTACCGAGATAAACGAAATAAATTTCTTATGTGCTTGTCATTAAGTTGTACTAAACTTAATCCTTATACATAGACATTTGTTGAAAATCGCAACTTCAACAATTACTTCAATTAAAACTTCATATCAAACTGTTTTGCTTCCAAATGACATATAGTGCCACTATAAGCAATCACCAGTGCAGTGTGCATTTGCCTATTTATAAAATTGAACATTAAGTGTATGTGTTAAAATGTCCTAACAGTTACTGCAGTTAACAACAATTAAAATTAAACATGAACAATATTTGATAACAACATTTAATAAACAGTGTATAAGATTGTGTTTCATCTACACGTTCATCTTAAATTAATAATGTGTTGGCTTCTATTCAGCAGGAAGTGCTTTGCGGAACCAAGTGGGTACTTGTGAACCTCGGTACCGAACTAGCCAGTCAATGTGAATGGCCTTGGCCGGAACCTTAAGTGCCTTTTTTACCAGATAAAAGAGATCATCAATTCTCTTTGTGACCAGACAAGGACCCTGCCACTGCGAAGCAAGTTTGTTGCATACTCCAGGACGCTTTGTTGAGTCGTGCACCCAAACACCATCACCAACTGACAACACTCGCTTTCTTGCTCGAATATCATAATGGCGCTTCTGATACTGTGACTTAGTGTGAAGGACTTTACGAGCCATTGAATGAATTTCCTCAAGCTTATTGTGAAGGGACTGGACATAGGAAGTGTAGGTGTGCTGTTCTAAATGTTCATTTGAATGGGGAGGTAATCTAATGGATGCTTGTAAAGGGAGAACTACATCTCGTCCAAGAGTCATTTTATTTGGAGTCTGGCTGGTGCTCGCATGTATGGAAGAGCGATACGCCATCATGACTTGCTGCAAATAGTGGTCCCAGTTGCATTGATTCTTATTGCAGTACATGGACAACATGCTGCCAAGTGTACGATTAAATCGTTCCACAATTCCATTGGCCTGAGGGTGCTGGGCAGTGGATTTAGTGGGGTGAATTTGCAAGAGATCACACATAGCAGAGAAGAGATTTGAAGTGAAGCTGGTGCCAAGATCAGAGTGAATCATAAGTGGAACACCAAATCGTGAAACATAGTGGTCAACAAACGCCTTAGCCACTGTTATGGACTCTTGATTGGGTAGGGCAATAGCCTCAGTCCATTTAGTGAAACAGTCACAAATAAAAGGTATAAATGAATTGTTGGACTCGGTTCTAGGAAGTGGTCCATATATATCTACAGCAAGTCGTTCCATTGGTCCGTAGACTTTAGCTTCACCTAGAGGTGCTTTGGGTGATTTCGAGGGTTTTCGAGAAGCAGACGCGTCACATGTTGTATAATACTTTTCAACATCTGCCTTAATACCAGGCCAGTAGAAGGTTTGACGTACCTTATTGAGCGTTTTGTCTGCGCCAAGATGACCAGCACTGGGGATATCATGAAAGTACCGCAGTACATCATTTCGCTGCAATTCTGGCACAACTATTTGCCTTCGGGGTTCTTCGCCTTCATACCATGTTCGATAAAGGACATTTGAATCTAACAAAAGGCGGTCCCACATTCTCCAGAGTGTTTTGGTCTTGGAATTGTAGCTGCTGATTTCTTGCCAGCTAGGTCTAATGGAAGTTTGCCAAGACTCAATGATTATTTTCAACGATGGGTCATCTAACTGAGCTGCAGCAATATTTTTAATAGTCCAGTCTGAAGCTGCCATTGTGGACTTAGGAATGGAATCCGATTTTGTTTGTGACCTTGTTACTGCGCGTGCAGTGGAACAAAGGGGTGGGGTTGATGGTGGATTAATGACTGATGTTGAATCACACTCATAAGGGACCATCCTGCATACATCAGTATTATTATGATCATCATCACTGTCAACAGTGGTGTTTCTACTCTCCTGTGTGGCACACTTCGAGCAAGGAGACCGAGATAACGCATCAGCATTGGCTTGACTTGAACCCGCACAATGAGTAACAGTCAAGTTGTAAGTTCCTAAAGTATCGAGCCATCGTGCAACTTGACCTGTAGGACGCTTAAGATTTCGCATCCATGATACAGCAGCATTATCTGTGCGTAGTAACACGGGCTGTCCATACAAGTAGTGATGAAACGCATAAAGTGCGTGAACGACTGCAAGAAGCTCTTTACGAGTTACACAGTAGTTTTGCTCGTGTTTATTTAAACTTTTGCTGTGGTATGCAATTACAATTTCTTGACCATTTTGAATTTGGGACAATACAGCTCCTGTGGCCTTATCAGATGCATCAGTATCCAATATGAATTTGGAATTCGGGATGGGATAACCAAGGATTGGAGCAGAAGTTAAAGCAGATTTTAGAGTATCAAAAGATCTTGAACATTCGTCAGTCCATTCAAATTTGCAGTTTTTCTCAGTCACTTTATGCAGCGGTCGTGCACTTTTGGCAAAGCCGTCAACAAACCGTCGGTAATAGGAGCAAAGTCCAAGAAAGGATCTGACATCTTTTGAATTGTGTGGAGTGGGCCAATTTTGGACGGCAGCAATTTTGTCGGGATCAGTTGCAACACCGTCTTCTGAGACAAGATGACCAAGGAACTTGACCTGTTTCTGAAAGAAGACACACTTTGAGGGTTTTAACTTAAGGTTTGCTTGCTGTAGCCGCTGTAGTATGTGCTCAAGCCTAGACAATCCCTCACTGACTGTCCCACTTGGTATAATTATGTCATCCATGTACAAAAGACATTCAACCCATTGCAAGCCTCTTAATACATTCTCCATCAATCGCTCGAAAGTACTTGGAGCGTTCGCTAAACCAAAACTCAGAACCGTGAACTGATATAGACCCATCGTTGTAGCAAATGCTGTCTTCTCTTTGTCCTCATGCTTCATGGCGACCTGCCAATATCCACTGTTCAAGTCGAGAGAACTGAAGATTTTGAACCAGACAAGGCATCTATACAATCATCAACTCTAGGGAGTGGGTAGGCATCTTTAACAGTGAAATCATTTAGCCTACGATAATCAATACAGAACCTGGGGGTACCGTCTTTCTTGGTAACCAACACAACAGGGCTGGCCCATGCACTGCTAGAAGGCTCAATAATACATAGATCCAGCATTTTGTTAATTTCTTCATTTTCAATTTCACGTTTGCCCAGTGGCAGACGTCTGGGTGGCTGACGAATGGGGGCTGCGTCTTGAGTATTGATACTGTACTGGACAAGATTGGTATGACCAATGTCACCAGAGTCTTTAGAGAAAGTAGTGTGATATTTACACAGGAGGTTATAAAGATCGTGTTTCTCTGAATCAGAAAGGTGTGTAGAACTTCGTTTGTTTAAATCAGTAAGGTGATCAGGAAGAGAAACAATATCGCTAGTTTTCTGTACAGACGCAATACGTTCAACAGAACAACTTGGTTCAAAGTATGATTCACAAAACCCTAAATTTGTATGCTTGTGAATTGTAACATCTGAATTCCCATAGTTTAATAAATGCATATTAACTGTGTTGGAAGATGTGTCAACAATGCCGCCGATAACAGCAATCTCGGACCTCGCCATCAGATCAAATGAAGGCTCTATAATAGCCAAGTTCAGCTAGATGTTCTGTCATGGGGATTTTGACCGGTATCAACATTATTGTATGTGCAGGCACAGATATGGTTTGCATGCATTCCACTCTACACACTTGATTGGGTTCACCACCAGTCCATAGTGGAACCGCATTATTACCTATCACCAAACACGACCTCTTATAGTTGATATTATCAACATGCTGCTTCAAGAAGTCTTGCCCTAAAATGCCATCAGCCTCAATGGCACATACAACGAATGAGATGTCAAAACGCTCACCGCACATTTCAACAATCAAATCAACACTTCCGGTAACAGGCACTGGTTCCCCGTTAACCGTTTTAAGAACATTGGGCACCGGCCGAAGGTGAAAAGAACATTCGGTACCAAGTGATGAACACATTGTATCAGAAAGAAGAGAAGTTGTAGCTCCACAATCAATTAAGAAATTGACAGGTTTTGAACCTACGTTACATGTAACATAAAACCCGTTATCAAATCTATTAACATGTGAACCCGATCGCGTCGTGTGAATTTCACTAGCTTCTCTTAACAATGCAGGCCTATTTTGTAATACTGCTGGCTCCCGGCTTTCAGAGTCAGCACTTAACAGTTTCTCTGAACGTGGGCCCCAGATGGGTTGCCCTTAACATAAAAATTGCTCTGAGAAATAGATTGCTGTGGATGTGTGGACATGTTGCTGCTTGCACTTCGGGTATTATTCGCTGGGTTACGTCGCGGTCCGCGATTTGCATTTTGAGGACACGATGCCCATAGATGGTCCCGAGAGTTGCATCCAAAGCATGATCTCCCGCTTTTATTGTTGTGTACCTTTGGTGCATGCACAACAGAGGTTTCGATCTTATTCAGTCGCGCTTCGATACGCTTTATAACTGATTCAATATCAGTCTGTTGCTTGTCGGAGTCAACCGCCCTAATGCTTTGAGCAGATACGGGTGCTCCTAATATGGATTCGTACCTTTCAATCACGGAAACGGCCTCGTTTACGGTTGAGCAATCGTGATCCATGCAACGGTATTTCATTTCAATTGAAACGAGTTTGTACAGCTGATTTAATGCAAGTTTTTCCTGCGAGCGATGGTCAAGATCAGAGTAAGCTTTTTGACAAAGCTGGCGCAAGTCGTCTGCAAGTGACGCAATGCTCTCGCCTTTTGCGCGTCGTCTGTTTTCTAATTTATTCAACCACATACATTGGTGCTTACTGTTGCTACCAAAGCGTTCGGACAGGCGCGTTGTCAACATGTAATAATTACGGCGCTCGTTCTCCGTAAGGCTCATATAGAAACTTCTGGCTGCGCCTCTTAAACTGGCGGCCAACATCAAAACTTTCGTACGATTGTCCCACCCAGATAATTCTGAGCAGTCCTCGAAATGTGACGCATACTGTTCGTACGAACTGTTCCCGTCATACATGTCCGGTTTAATAAGTGTGTGGTGTATGGGTGGTGGTGGTGGCATGTAATGATTGTAGTGAGTGTCACCATGATCAAAAGATCTGTTGTGTGTGTCGTGTTGATTGCTATTTGTTCTATCATGACCGGAGCGTCTCATCACAGGACTGTGTGCATCCCTGAATGTAACGTGATGTGCGTCGTCGCGGCGCCGTAGGTGCTGCACGTCATCTACATGCGCACTGCTACTCTCGTTCCCTACCTCGTCAACGGTGTTGGTCACCGAAGGAACACTGTCGAACGAAACGTCGGGGTCCGGGGAAGCCATCAGATACTATATGTATAGTGGTGTCAATAAACGTTAAACATTAATAATTAAATAGTGTTTGTTTCTTAATTACTTTACTTTACAGACGTGTGGTTCAAGAGGAATCACTTTAAAAAATGATCCCACTTCTGACACCAATTTGTAAGCTACCTTACAATGAAGATTCTTGATAATATCAGTGTCGATTAGAGTTTGAGTCTGGCAGCAAACTCTAGTAAAGATGGAGATGAATTAAAGTTTCAAAAATCATCATTTATTCGTAGATCTACTTTCATAATATCGATAACATAATAATTATATTCATTTCGGTTTATTCAGAATGGCGGTACAGTAATGACGAACGTTTGGCAAACAGTTGCTCAGTTTTTGAAATATCTTTACAGTATCATAAAATAGTTCCTAGAAACGTTCTTTAGTATATTATTATAACTTTAATAATAATCAGCTGTTAATAGAATAAATATATTGCTAGAGCGTTAGAAAATAGTTAAGTGCGTTTTGAAATCGTACCTTTAATGTTGTTCAGGATTTTTACAAGTTCTTACTTTTAAGGTTTTCTATATAGTGAACAGCGATGCTTGTTGTTAGCAACTGTTGCCAAAACTGAGAGGAGAACCTCCTTATATACCCTTTCGGATGCTGCAGATTTGGCTGCAGCCAATCAGATTCTGCAGAATCGTGCAGCATCCTGCAACATATAAGGAAGTAATGTGGCTATTCCTTAACAATAATTAAAGCTACTATTCCAATAAATTAACAATCACATAAATATTACTTCTTAATCATAGAAGAAGTCAAACTCTATATATCAAAGCAACAGTAGCTTTAAATATGCATTTATAACAATACAATTTGAAATGCTGCATCATGACAACTTCAGTAATTCCTACGCAGCCAGCGTCTCAAATAGTTCCTAGTGAACCATTAAGGTTTAACAATAAACATGTATGAACAATATGCAATTTATAATATAAATAATCTTATAATGCACCAAGAAAAGCTATTATTAACATCGTGACAAGTCTTTAAGGATAAAATGCATTTAATAACATTCCATCATATTCCTACGCGTGTAGTAAACAATGTACATTGCTGCAGCCGTAATACAGTGCAGGAATTTTGGTACTATGCAAAAATCGATTATTCTGTCAACAATCAACGTTAAATGGACTAAACAGAAGGTAAATACAAAGATTTAAATTCATTAAAGTTTGTAGAACAATATCCTGCTAAAACAATGGATTTTATAGACAAAGCAATAACAACAATAATATTGTGGACTTATATTCGGACGGGGAATGAATTCGGACAATGTTTACTTGTAAGATAAGAATATGTACAATTACGATATACTAAGTCCTATTATAGTATCTTCTAATTAGGAAGTCATAATTAGGAAATACTAAGTCCACGTTAGGACTTATTATATCGTAATTAGGACTTGGTATCTCCTAATTAGGAGTTAGTATCTCGTAATTAGGAGTTAGTATGTCATAATTAGGACTAACTATCTTCTAATTAGGAGATACTATCTCCTAATTAGGTATTAGTATCTCCTAGTTAGGACTTACTATCTCCTAATTGGGAGATACTCTCTCCTAATTAGGACTAAGTATCTCCTAATTAGGACTGAATATATCCTAATTATGACTTAGTATCTCTTAATTAAGACTTACTATCTCCTAAGAAGGACTAATTATCTCATAATTAGGACATAGTAGCCCTACTGACTTGAATTGACTTGATACAATATATTTATTGCATTAAAACATTAAACAATGCTTATTGCTAACATAACAAATGTAAATGGAGAAAGTACATCAAACATTTTCTGGTGCAGCAATATTTAAAAACAGCTCATCCTTGGTTAAACAAGTACATAATTATAATTATTAGTTAGATAACAAATTAACAATATAAAGTAATCTTCTCATTTGACTCCGATCAATAATCGACATACACAAAATATTAATACTGATATAAAGCATATATGTATATGCAAGTAAATCTTTAAGCTGGTTTGCGAAACAAATATATTTTGCCAGACTGTATTTCTTTTTTTGGATTGGGTGTTTAATGCGCATGCGCGTGTGTAAAGATGTGAACATTTGTGACTGCGACATAAGTGATAAATTCAAATGGATTTACAATAGCAAATTGGATACATTTAACACTAATATGAAGCTAAACATTTGTGCTCAATGTCGACAAAGAAAAACAAAAATTCAAAAGGAAGTAAAAAAGAAAATTAGAGTGCTAAACGAAAAACCATATCTCCTATTGAAACCGATCAAGGGTGCACGGGATTTTCGCACAGTGAACCGGTCTAACTGGCCTAAATCTCAGCGTAAACAACGAAACAAAATGTACAAATCGATCGACTACACCCACGCACTTCACATTCGACAACAACGTGTTCCAGCCTATTCCTGAATGTTTCTGGAATATGAACTACACAGGGACACCACAATTTTGGAACCCAGTTTGGAATCGCATCCCCTCCCTGCAATCAGTTTGGGTCATTTAACCAAAATAGTCAAGCACATTCGCATGGGCGGCGGGGCTGATAGAGGACGTCAGAAACATCAAAACGCAAGTATCGAAAATTGATAAGATCGAAGAATGCATAAACAAAATAAACAAAAGAGTAGAAACACTGGAGGACAATCATTTTCTATAGTGACAATCTATCATACTATTGAACATTGACATGCACAATTAATTGTGCAACTTCTGTGCGACTTAATGGGAACATCAATGTAAAATGACCCTTCTTTCTCTGCAACCTGATTTTATTGAACATTGAAGTGTGTTTCTGTAACAGATGCGATGATGATAAAACATATGGTTAGAATTGTTCTTAATTCTGACGGGTTAGTAACTTAGTACATTATTTTACCTTGTGTATTACCTTGGAATAGTTTAGAACTTTCTGTTGTGAATTATGTAATGTTGTTATTTTTCAATACAATGTAGATTAACTTTATTTTCATGATGTCATTTTTAGTTTTAATAATGCCATATCATTTTAACTACATTTTTTTTTTTTTCGTAGAATTATTGGTAGTAGTAGTAGTAGTAGTAGTAGTAGTAGTAGTAGTAGTAGTGGTAGTAGTAGTAGTAGTGGTTAAAGTTACATTACTAGTAGTAGTAGTAGTAGTTGTTGTTGTTGTAGTAGTATTAGTAGCAGTTGTATTAGTAGTAGCAGTAACAGCAGCAGCAGCAGTAGTAGTAGTAGTAGTAGTAGTAGTAGTAGTAGTAGTACATGTAGTAGTAGTAGTAGTAGTAGTACATGTAGTAGTAGTAGTAGCAGCAGCAGCAGCAGATATGATAACATAATGAACATTGGCTGTAGAACAAGTTCTTTGTTTTCTTATATCGGTTGCATACTGAAGTAGTAGTAGTAGTAGTAGTTGTTGTAGTAGCAGCAGCAGCAGCAGATATGATTTATCATATATGCTTAGCCAAAATTCAAATTGTCTATTTCGATATTTTATTGAGATCTTTAACTTGATAACATAAAGAACATTGGGTGTATAACAAGTTCTGTGATTTCTCATATCGGTTGCATACTGAAGTAGTAGTAGTAGTAGTAGTAGTAGCAGTAGCAGTAGCAGCAGCAGCAGATATGATTTATCATTTATGCCCAGCCAAAGTTCAAATGGTCTATTTCGATATTTTATTGAGACCTTCAACTTGATAACATAAAGAACATTGGCTACAGAACAAGTTCTGTGTTTTCTTATATCGGTTGCATACTGAATCCAATATCTGATTTATGTTGTTATCTCTCACATATACTGCAGGTGGTGTTATATTTAGTCATTGGTACGCCTGTTGTCTTTATGTACATGTTCTAACCCTCATTGGATAATATTAGAAGTCTTTGGCAAGGAAATTCAATTCGAATTTCATGGTTTTAGTCTTAAAAGAGGCAAATAAAACGTATCCACTGAGACCTTAGTCATATACAAGCAGGTTTAATGGCAAACCTCTTGGATATTAGCTATGCAGATACATTGTCCCACTGTTTTGCTACAAGCAAAAGTTAACAATAGTGTACATGTATTTTACAAGCATTTTGTGATTATAATTAATGTCATTAGTATTTTTAAAAGGTAGAGTAAATAAAATATACAAGAATTGAAAAAAACAAAACAAACACATTCTTAAATGGCTAACATGTCAACAATTTTCATCCATTTAGCTTAATCAACAAGTTATTATGTAATGATTAGATGGCATCATGATAAAAAAATATGACTTGCATATTTCATGCTCAGTACTATTTACTCATATTAACGTAGTATGATCGACAACCAGTCTTTAAGGAAAATCATTCTGAGTTAAGGTTGGCATTAAGAAATTTGAATTTAGTAGCCATAAGTTTGATTTGCAAAGAAAACCTGTCATTTAGAAATATTTTCTTCTGAAAGTGTGAAAATGTGCTTCCTTTTCAAATATTTTCTGAAATGTTAGTAGCTCATAGAATTTTGGTTACTGGTAGTTCTAACCAGAGATCTAGATCTTTGCGCTAACATATTTTCAGCTGTTGTTTGACATCAGCGGTTGTTTTGTTGTAACCCGCTTACACCTAATGTGACATTGATCACGACCGATCCTCTGTGCAAGGTTCCCATTCGCCCCTCAAACAAAACGTCATGTATGGCCTTCTTGGCCAGTAACTGTTGTTCTTTGTCCATCTGGGATATTTCACTTGCCCAGTAGTTCGCCAGCATAAGATTGCTAGCGTCTTGGTCTTTCCATCGCTTGGAAGCAAGTGACGTGCGTTCCTCTTGTTGCCCTTTGACAGAGGTCTTCTGTCTTTTCACAGATCTTTCATTTGTACTCTCTGGAGCCAAAGCTGGTTCATATATGTTAAGACAAGAATCTTCTGTCTGAAAACAAAATTTCAGCAATTATTATTTGGACATTTCAGCATCAGATTTTTATTTGTTTATTCAGAAATTTTCCTGAATGATTATCAGATTTATACAAAGGCTTCAATGCTATTTTCCTGTGTTTTTGATCATGATGGATGATAGAAGTTGACGATCGTGTCTTAATACACCCAAATAGCTGATACACGAAAATGATTTATTATTGGTCAAAGATAACATTAAAGTATCTTAAACTTTACTTTCGTGATGTATTTGTAAATAAGTACAATGTACCATGCCACTTTTTATTCACATATTTGCCATTGTTTGTTTACTATGCATGGTCATTTTATATCAGTTTACTACATACATTGTAATTATGTTAATATGTATAGAAATACAAAACAAAAACAAAAACAAATACAAAACAAAATACAAAACAAATACAAAATACAAAACAAATACAAAACAAAACAAATACAAAATACAAAACCTTTAGATTGTTAAAGCTATGTTTGCACTTTAAGAAAAACATGTGTTGCCTTTTTTCAGTTTGGCAATAGTATGTGTCATTTTAATATATTTTCTCAAAATGTTGTACAAATATATGAGGCATGTCACGGGAAACCTGGGCCTATTGCATGTGCGTAAAGTGTCGTCCCGGATTAGCCTGTGCAGTCTGTACCGGCTAATCAAGGACGGCACTTCTAGCCTGCTGTTGATTTATGTGTAGAAGCGACTTCCTTGAAACAGAAAATGTGGTCCTGGATCAGCCTGCGCGGACTGCACATGCATTAAGTCCGGTTTTCCCACAATGGGCCTCATATCTTGTTTTCAAATTGCAAATTTTAGTAGCTGTTGGCTGTTCTGGCTACGGGTAAGTTGGTAACGTTAATGTAGGTTAATGTCATGTTCATAATTATTTATTTATTGATGAATAAAATATCCATAGAAATTACATGTCTGTACCTTCCTCATTATGTAGTTGCAATATTTTGTAATTCATGGATTATTGTTTGGTTTATGTAATGCATAACCTGGACCCCAGGTTTTTCGGACACTATAAGAAAACTTCTCGGACCCAAAAGTTAATTTGAGATGAATTTATTAATTTAAAAATTTAATAAAATTATCATTAACATCTGTGCCGTGAATAAACCAATCATACAGCTCATGTTTCCACCAGTGATAAATGAATAACCAAAATAATTTAGGTTAACATAATTGTTATCTGAATTTGTCAAGCCAATTTAACAAATTAAAAATGTAAAAAAATAATTTCGGGAATGAATTAAAATTATTATGTATCAGACGAGTCTATATAGTTATTTATAGTACCGGCAATATACCATTCATGTTAGTTATCTAATATAATAACGATTTGAAGTCAAATAAGCATTTATACTGTGTATCCCAATAAAAATAGTCGGGGAACATTCGGCGATTTTTGAAATGTTAAGACTTTATTTTTGATAACGCAAACATAAAAAATCATTAGACTATTACGATTTTAAATTATATCAGTAGAAATATGATATATCAAGGGTTCCTGTGTATAATTAGTATTGCAAATTGTGTATTCATGCTACGCGAATAACAATTCGACGTATTCCGAATCTTCTTTCATAACATTTTTATCTATAGAAATGTAGCATCTTTTTACAGATTAAATAACATCTACTGGAGAAGTTGATAGAAAGATGCAATTATAAATAATCGTTAATGAATCGTAACCACAATTTTAATTCAAATTAACAGTAAGTATATAAAAATAAATTCAACATTTATTGAAATTTTTAGGTTTATGATTCTCTGAACGCTATTATTGACGCATGTACGAGTATATTTACACAGCTATACACCGGTTGCTAGCTACGCGCGCTATGACACTACTGTTTCTGGAATGTGATGAACTCAGTAGAATCAATGGGCTACATGGAACGGCAACTCTGCGAATGAGATTTATGACTGGCAACATTGCACAATTGCTATTTATAGAGCCGTACCGTACCGCTTATATAAATGTAGGCTAAACAAAATAGTTATTTCGTTATGTGAATGAATATTGCATTCTTTTTATGGCATACAATGAGAAAATGAGTTCATAGTTAGCCTCAGTTCTAGAGTATATGTCGAGGATATGTTTATAACTTCATTTTAACCGCTTATGTAAAAAATTATGTACATTTTTAAACCCCAAATGTATGCAACCGTTATTGGTTTACGTTAAACCATTGTTTGAAGTTTGCATTCCCTAAAATTAGAAAATTTGCCCAATTCTATTGGCATTTAATTTTCCCGCTGCATAATTATCGCAAGAAATCTAGGTCAAAAGTGATCTTAATATTTATCATGTATTTATTCAAATAAGTTACACTACCCGCAAACTATAGATAATAATGAAGTATGCATACACTTATGGTCAAGTAATTAAGTCATAAACGTAACAAAGTATAATGAAATCGATGTGTCCCTTTCTGTTTAGAAGAAAACAAACACAATAAATGTTGACATTTCGGCACTAAGCAGGAAATGTTCATTGATTTCGGTATCTTTGTGCGTATCTAATACGTTTTAAACTGTGTGCTGGCAACCAAGATTGAACTTGTTCGTTTTCAGAAAGTGCTATTTTTAGGTTGAATATGAGCTTAATTATATTTTTAGCCCAGTGAACATCAGTGTAGGCCAGTGTATATGACCTTTATTTTTGCTCGCTGATAGCTGTCTGAACCAATGGGAGAGTGTCTATGTATAGGTCATACTGTATAATAAATACAATTTATTCAAGTGCTCATATGGAATGCTTGGAGTTCAGGGCCGGTATTCACAAAACTCCTTGGGGAAAACATAGGTAAATGTCTTTAATTAATAAAATTCCGTATGTCTCTGGCTGATTTATGTATAGCTCTTTTTACATTTTAATGTTATAAACTAGTACATTTTCTTGTGATGTTTCATATTTTACCCTTTTGTAAACAGGAATCATTGGATTTCACTAAGAAAATTTGATCTGAAATGTTCACTTGAGTACAACTTAAGATTTTTTCCCTTAGGAGCTTTGTGAATAGCAGCCCTCGGCCCGTATTCACAAAACGCCTTAGGGAAAACTTTAGTTTTAATTTATTGAATTTATAAAATCCCTTAAATCTGTTGCGGCTTCATTTACAAGTCGTTTTACCTTAAAATGTTTTTAATAAGTAAATATTGCTTAGATGTTTAGTATGTTACCCTTTTGTAAACATAAAACTTTGGATTTCACTTCGAAAATTTGATCAGAAATTTTCACTTTAGTCAAACCTAAGTTAAGATTTCCCTAAGGAGCTATGTGAATACCAGCCCTGGTTCATACAATTTGCTATTAAAAAAATACTTGGAATACTCTCAAACCATATTGATCAAAGTGTACTGGATAGTTGGATACAGTGTCTGCCTGGCAATCCGGAGATTATAATGAGTTCGATCCCTACTAGGGGAGCTTTCGAATGATTTTTTTCAAAAATCACCAAGTGCTGGTTCTACCCAGGAAACAAACTCAAAGGTTTTTCAATAAGCCTCGGGCTTAGCACACTGAAGCTTAGATAAATTGGTTTAAACCAAACACTAACCATATTTAATGCTTACCTTATTGACAACACAATCTTCCTTTGCTTCATCTTCTTTGATGCTTCTGTCACAAGTGTGCATATCCAGATCCTTCAGGAAGAGCATTGCTTTAAAGTACCACTGACTTGACACATAGGAATCCTCCGATCCTGCAGAATCCTCGATTTTCTTGAGCTCTTTCCTGAAATTTGTCCTGAGCGTGTTGATCTTTTTCTTTATGTCTTCCTTTGTGACGTTTTCGTAATGCTCTCTAAACTTTGAGACCAGTTTCTCGTAAGCAGCGTTCTTCTTTGCTCGGTCTGTGTAGTCCTTGTCTTTCACTTTCCACAGAACTGGAAGCTGTCTGTAAAATTCTATGCATTCCAACAGGAACCTTCTCTCCTCTTCTTTTTGAGATCTAGATATGTTCATCCCTCCCTTTATGTGTGCTCTGATAGGGAGCAATAAATGTGCAGCACACCAATAAAGATGTCAATAATATTGTGCTGTTTGTGTAGTTACGCATAGTCTGCCCGATCAATAATCAAGTACTTTACTTCTCTCTTGACAGATGTCAATAATATTGTGCAGTTAATGTAGCTAGTTCAATAATACCCGAAAGAGGTACTTGATATTGAATAAATCAATGTGGTTGACCGCTTTTATACAAAGTAAACACCTTCACTGAAGCAAAAGTATTGAATATTGACAATAATACTGTCTGCCTTAACCGTTCGTTCAAACACAATCAATAGCTTTGTCAATACAGTTTAACGTCAGTCATGGTGAATATGAATAGGTTGTGTTAATTGTTTTTTAATATATTAATAAAAATCAATTATGGTATGGACATACTTTTAGCAATATTGTCAGGTGTTTGTAACACATCGGCAGTATTGAACTCGCGTTATCTTGTTTTGTAGCCATCATAATGACAGTATATTATATGTCAAAAACTGTCAAGGTCAGTTCTTAAAGTTTAATATTTATGATTGTTTGAAAGAGTTAAACTAACTGTGCAAGCAGCTGTGTTAGATAATTAAATATGGGTTTTATATGTAACTATTATTTTTACAGCCTTAAAGAGATTGGTGTAAACGCTAGAAATTTGTGAGGAGATTTAAGTGGGATCTCTTGAAATTGGGCATATTATTAAAGCATGTGAAACTGCAGTGTATATGATCATTTTTTTAAACTTAAAAAGTCGTTATTGAAAGAATCAATTTGAGCACTTTAAGTTATGTTGTTGTTGCAGCTGGTTTTCACAGACTAACCTCTGTTTCAGCCTCATTGTCTTTTTTGCATGATAGGTGTTGGGAAGTAAGTGAACTTCATTCATTTCTACATTACATTAGAAATTGCCCTAACGATTTTATTTTGTTAAGTAATAGCTACATGGTATTGTTTATTTGTGTGTTTCTATCACTTGGAACAAAGTGATTTTACTATAATATGTATATTGACTTGAGCACTGTACATCCACAATAACTTTCTTTTTATATATCTCATAGTTGAGGTGTATACTGTCGCTTGTTGTTTTATGCATGTCAAGCACAAGATCATATTTCTTATATGACAAATTTACTGATATAATTTCTAATTGACCCATTTCTTAAGTGCATTGACCAGAAAATGACAGAATTTGTGAAAAACTAGAGGTCCTAATAGCCTGGTCATCAGCGTTTTGCCTAAACACTAATATTCTCATTGTCACACTCTATTGACCAGAAACCTGATCAGGTTCATTAGGTGCATAGGTGGCACAAAATTGGTACATACAGTTGTTTAACAAACAACGTGGTAGATTGCTATGCCTGGTCTGGTTAACTGATTCCTGTGCTAGTTATTGTCAGTTTATAATGAGTTGGTACAACTCTACCTTAATATGAGTTTGTATGTTTTTTGATACATAAGATAGATTATTTCCGTTTCGGTTCTAAATTTCAGAAATATAATTATAAGGTTTACATATGAGCTGGTCCAAATGTTAAGCTTTTGGGTAATTGTACTCCACAGGAAATGTGGCACAATAATTGCACTGTCATTTATGCATTAGTAGTTTTTATTTCACAACCAAACAAATGCCCTTACTAACTGAAGTCAAGATTTTAAGATGCATTTATAATTATTGTTAATATCAGCAATTTCATTCAAAGTTTTGGGCTTATTTTGTTAATTATGAAGATCAGGAATTGCATTTCAGAGTTTGGGCCCTGAGTCAGATTTTTTTTATGTGCAGAATTCCCTACGCTTCTTCCCAAAATATTGAGGGAACTTCTGATAAGAGTTTTGAACTGTTTCTTATGATACTTGATAACCCAGTCACAATTAAGCCCCGATTGGTAAACAACTAGTTTCCGGCATATATTTTATTGACACTTTCGGCCTGGTGCCTTAATCACGTCACCTGCCGTCTGCTGGGTCATTTTTAGACATGAGGGGGCCAAGTTAATTTATACACGGATTTAAATTCAGTCCCAATGTTGGCAACATTTTGCCAGCACCTACGGATTTGACAAATGTGTTGCTGATGTCTTCCTGGACATCAGACACATTCAGCTGTGCGCGGGCTCAAATTTTGGTCCAGTAAATGTGTATGTATGTCAGTCGGGCTCTCTGACCTTCTCAGCTGGCACCTGATTGGTAATGGGGCAGACATCAGCATGGTTACGGCATAAGTGTTGCAGGGGAAGTCTATTCTGACGAGTACCAACCGGATGCTGGCCCAAAACTGACTAAAAATTTAAATATTTACTGGACAATCGTCAGATGACCAGCCGGCCACATTGGGCCTCTTAAAGATCATGTCCATTATTGGGGTATGTGTGTCAAATTTGTTAAAGCCGGATGATTAAAATCAGGAACATCTACCAGGCGCCT